>JARTUT010002175.1:12500000-15000000 GCA_030674115.1 Micraspis discolor
GAAAATAATTTTTCCAAAAAAAAAACCCGAAGGAACACAAAAATCTTGAGAGCGCGCAAAAAAACAGTAGAACCTGTAAAGTGCACACCCCGTATATCACATGATCGCAAATTCATTGTAAATAGCACACCCTGTATGACATTTTATCGAAATTAGTCTCCACTTGTGAAAAAACATGATGAAAAATGCATATGGGACACCCTGTATATAACTGATTCGCAGTGGGTGCTTTCATCATAAAAAACAAACCGAAAGAATATCGTTTTAACTCTATCGTTTCAAGTTCGGTGCATTCCACGAAGAAAGAACCCGACCAAACACGGAAAAACGTGAAAGAACCCAAAGTAACACGAAAGAACGAAAAAAATCCAAAGGAACCGAAAAAAACCCGAAGAAGCACAAAATCACCGAAAGCGCGCAAAAAAACTCGAAGGAAAGCTTGAAACCCCGAGGGAGCACAAAAAACCGAAAGCGTGCAAAAAATAATGAAAGAACTTGTAAATTGCACACCCTGTATATCAATCGATCGCGAAATCATTGTTAATGGCACACCCTGTATGACATTTCATTGCATTCAGCTCGCTTACGCGGAAAAGCACGAAAGCTAGAGAAAAACTCTGGTGAATGTCAGCGCTACTCAGATCTGACACATTGTATATGAATCGAATATATTTTATCGAATTAAGAACCAAAACACGCCGAGGGAATACGAAAAACTCGAGTTTTCGCAAAAAAATCAAATAAACTTGAAAATTGCACACCTCGATCATCACATGATCGTAAATCATTGTGAATCGCCCACCCTGTATAACATTTTATCGAAATCAGATCCCACTCTATAATTGGTTCGCAGTGGGTGCTTTTTCCATAAAAATTCCGACGGAAAATCTCTCGAAGAAATATTCCTTCCCATGGGCACAGCCTGCATAGCGATTTTATTAATGCACACCCCCTGTACAGCAATTCATCGCGATCTTTTCATTCTTCAAGGACGAAAATGGAATGGCGCGTAAATCGAGCCAAAAATGCCGATTTTCAAACGCATAATTTAGGTATTTTTTGTTCGATTCGCGATCTGTAAGTGGTATCAGGAGATTCGGAATCTCCTGTACATTCTTATTCGACCATTCGAAAGGCCTAAATAATCTTTCAGCGCCCATATCGAGGGAAAAATCGGTGCCGGATTTTGAAAATTGGAGCTCGCGTTCGGCTATCCTCGGAATGGAAACAGAAACTGACATTTAACCTCGCAATGTTGTGAAAATTACCGATTTTCGAATGAAGAATTCACGGTCTTATCTCGCTACTTGGATATGAAAATTGGTACCCAGAGATGGGGAATTTCCTCAAGTTTCGTTTTCTACCCTAGACAGGGCGTTTAGGGACGTGTAGAGCCCGCAGCGAGCGAAAGCATCAGGGAGGTTTTTGACGTTTCTCGGTACTCGCGGGTCGAAAAATTGCCGTTTTATCTGCATTATTTTCGTAACGATTTCGGATATTTCCCCGGTATTTGCCGCTACCACTCGTTGGGAAATTTCTTCTTCTTGAAAAAGCGACCGATCTCGGCCCTCGAGACGGCCCCGTTCGTCCGTGAGGTCTTCCCCTTTGGGGACACTTTCGGCGATTTCGCCGAAAACGACGTTTTTCGACATTTTCGTTTGAAAATTTCGGGTATTTAAAGAGCGCCCGGGGGTGTTTTTCGGTCGCTTCTCCTAGAAGAGGATACGCCCTTTCGATCGGTATTAAGATTGCCCTCGGAGCGGCCCTGCGGGCCGCGGGCTCGGCTACGCCTCGCGGGTCCCTGACGGGACCCGAAAATTCCAATTTTAGCCACGCCCACCCTTATTGCTTTAATATTATAGACTATTCTCGACACAATTCGTTCAAAACACTGTAATGAAAGATTGCATGACGGGATAAAAATAGGGTAGGTCCTTTTGAGATATCGCTTCCCCCAGAAGAATGATTACTGCTCACCTTCTCCGGAGGGTCAGTGCTACACTCGATTCATCTCCATAACGCACTTGTCTTCGTTCGATTTGTTTTCGAGACTCCAAACAGCGAAATACTGTTGAAAACATAATGACTCGAATAATTCAGTCCAAAACTTCCGTTCGATCTTCGATAACATTTTCGGAGTCAAGGAAGAGGATAGAAGGAGTTAGTGACAAGTCAACCATTTGGGAGATTGTCTAAAGTATTTCCGACCTCACGTAAAAGCCTTTCCACATCTTATTTTGAGATAATAAGTCAATGTAATTGCTGATATTCCAAATGTGGAATATAAAAAAACAATGAAGAGATGTCAGGAGTTTCAGTGCGCCTGGTCACTATCTAAGACAATTTAACCCCTAATTTGTATCTATGAACAAAGAGGGATAATAGCCTGTGACTCCCCACTAAATAATTAAAATGACTTACCAATTAACTACAGTTCATGAACGATCTATTACAGATACCATTTTGAATAAGCTTTCTAGTCCTTGTAATGTGACAATTAGCCACTTTATATATTGAGCATGAGACTCCACTACTAATTCTCTCAAGGGGGACTAATTTATCCCAGCAACAAAGCTCTCCTCGGTTTCTGACAAATATATTTAACTACAAATGTATAGTTAACAAATATACAATTCAGGGAGTTCTCAATCTCTCAAGTCAATCGCAAATATAAGGCACTTATCTTAACATAAACAATGATGATCAGTTGACAGCTCCATCCTGGATCTTAGATAAAGTAAGGCGAAACAAAAACTAAATTTTCTTTCTTGGGTATATTTAAAAACAAAATATGTTTATTCACCGAGAACAATTGACTCACGAGAGTCACTTCAAGATATGGATTGCGATGTTTTCTAGGAAGATAAAACGGCTTCACACTTCGGGTTCTGACAACTCAACAAGAAATTCAACCTGACAGTTCCAGGGTTTGGTTCGCGGAACATAGAAACAAGCACAGAGTAAACTATATGACCTTTAAAATGAAATATCATTCCATTTCAAGGCGAATTGATCTCTCTTAGGGGATTGCCCGTTCAAGTCTCAGATATACGCTTAAAACTATCCCCCAAACATAATGATAGGACATTCTAGGAAATTCTAGGAAATCCAATTATACGTGGAGGTTAGTTTGAAATCTGTAACATGTATAAAAATATCTAATATATAAAATTCTTCTGTCACGGGGTGCGTAATCGAACTCCTCCGAAACGGCTTGACCGATTGTCATGAAATTTTTTGTGCTTATCCGGTATCTATGAGAATCGGCCAACATTTATTTTCCATCCCCCTAAATGTTAGGGGTAGTCTACCCCTATTTTTTTTTAGACAAAATTTTTAATTTCAATTTTTTTTATGATACAACATACAAAAATACATACAATCCTCAATTTTCACCCTTCTACGATCAACCCTTATTTTTTAATATCCATTTTAGTAATTCAATGATTTTTCCTCTCCGGTCGAGATCGATCAATCGTCATTCAATTAGTTATCCCCGCCAGATGTCTACAGGTGTCATTTCTGCCCAGTAAATAGCACGGAGTAGGTATGAGAACGAAGCCGGTCTCCTTTCTATCCCACTCCCTACACAGTTGTCGGCCATCACAATGTATGTCATGTCAATGTATGTCATGTTAATAAAATCATTTATTAACAGTTGATAAAGCTTATCAAATATAAACAAATTTTTTTACCCGTACAGTCAACAATGCCAAAAAAGCGCAAAGGGGCCAATTTGAGTCGTCGAACGAGCAGTTCCATAGCCGTGCGAGATTTAAGAGCACGAAGATCAAGCGAACAAATTCAAGAAGACAATGCAAATTTGCGTGCGAGAATGTCGCAGTTGCGTGGACAACGATCACAAGAGGCACGAGATGAACAAAATCAACAAAGACAACTTGAACGAAGATAAACTCGCAGACTCATACTTTGGAGAAGGAATGCCCGCATTGTCATGCACTTAAATTTGATAATGAGCCACTTGGGATGTGTTGCTCATCAGGAAAAGTACAACTAACCGAAATTGAAACACCGCCTGAGCCATTGCACGGTTTACTTATTGGTACTGATCCAGATTCTAGCCTGTTCCTGAACTCAATTCGCAAATTCAATTCATGTTTCCAAATGATATCGTTTGGAGCAACAGAAATAGTCAGCAATGTCGCAGCAAACGGTCAACAATTTAATTCCACGTTTAAAATCAAAGGCCAAGTTTATCACAAAGTTGGCTCATTGCTGCCAATTCCAAACGAATCTCATAAAATTTTACAAAAATACTTTATGGTAGGTAATTATTTTTATTTGCCTATAAAAATGTTTCCTAGTGTTGCGATATTCTCGCAACAAAGGACAGTTCTTGGAATTTGGGTTAGCGGCCGTCACTTCCAAGAATGCCTTCTGTCGGACGGAATTTTGGAAATCCCTAAACTTACCTACCTGAACTTTTGTACATGTCCGAACTCTTTCAGTTATTAAAACTCATTCTCTCTACACCTCTCAAGGTGGTAAGTACTCCTACAAGTAAATTCATTCTCTCTCAAGACGCTCTTGTGCACAGTATCTTCAAGTAAGCTCTCTTTTATCAATTTACTTTCACGAGTCTATAACGGCACTCAGAACTACAAGTTTCTCTAAGGATCTCTCAAAATAATCTGTTTTCGGGTCAGTTAGCTACCCTAGTTCATGTGTATGTGAATTACTCAGTTGAAATTCTCTACGTAAAAGAAAAAGGTTGTGAATTCATCAGTGGAAGTTTGTGAAGCTTTATTCAAAGTGCCTGCACCATATTCTGAGAAATCTACCCTCGACGATTGAAGCAGAGCTGTGGTGAACTCCAAACAACAAATAAGGTCAGATCTATTTATCATTTTATATTACCAGAACTGCCCTAGATTGAGCAGAGAACTTCAAATCCTTAGTTATTATAGACACCTAAAAACTCTTTCTCTGAGTGTAATCTCAAGTGCCGAACATTGTGTAACTATTTTTATCTGTGAATACATAATTCTATTATAACTACAAACTTGTTTTTATTCACCTTGCAAACATCTTTTCTACCAAAGATAATTTTTGGATCTACTGTTTTAGTATAACCAGCGACTCAGGAAGTCCGCTGCCCTTCATTAAGCGGGTGATTATTATTATTTCTATTTTTGTACCCGCACACCTAGAAATAATATACATGGTAAAACAACGTTTGACGGGTCAGCTAGTAAAAGTATAAAAATATCGATGAGAATAATAAAATGAAGGGAATAGATATGATATGATAAACAAATTGAAATTGCCCACCTTCCAAAAATGCTGGAGATTTAAAAAAATGGAAAGCGCTGACGTGAGGTCAGGAGCTTACTCTATTGAAGAATGGTGTAGAAAAATTGGCCGAAGAACTGACAAATCTCTCCAACGAAATACTGAAGGAAGAAAACATACATGAGCAATGAAGAAGCAGCGTTACAATTAGATTTTCATGAAGGGAAATTTTCGAACCCCTCAAATAATGAAGGGATATCCCTCCTAGATACATACAACTTTCCGAAAAAATAAGTTTATCTGAAGAACAGCAAGGATTCAGAAAGAACCGAAGAATAAACAATCCAATATTCAAGAGAGCCAGGTTAAAGAAAAAGCTAACGAATACGACTAACCAGCTTATATATGTTTTGTGGACCTTACCCAGGCTTACGACCGATTGAAGCTCGTCGACGTCATACTTGAGCTTACAGCAAAAGGGATACGAAAATATTTGATAGACATCATAGAACAACTTAACACAAACAATGTAAAGACAAAAGCAACGTAGTATAAACAGAATAAAATCCGGTGTAAGGCAAGTCGACAGCTTGAGTCTGCTTTTGTTCAACTTCATTATGGACAGCATAATAGATAGAGCTCGGAAAGTGAATCGGAAGATACCTCTTCAAGATCGTGGGCTCCGCAGATGATGCAGCGCTCCTCTTCGCACATTGTAAACAATCCTTTACAATGTGCGTTCAAGAGTGTAGTCACGGGACTCAACATGAAGATTTGGATTGCAAAAATTGAAATATGGTATATATATTTTTTCTTTTAAACTTTTGGTTCACAATTTTTTGGTTAGCAAACAGTAGAGCATTTAGTGTTAACATTATATATCGAGGAGGCCACGTCGATGTAACCTGGTAGTTAGAAAATCAGCTTTTGAAAAAGCAGACAATGATATTTTCAAGTTTTCATTTCTGGCCAAGATTGATAGCTATGAAATTGAATGCTTGGTAATGCTTCTGATTTTCTTAAATTGTAATTTTCAAGGGGCGTTTTTTCTTTCGATAAATGATCATCCACGTTCCCATGGTATTTCATAAATGCCATTCTTTGTTCTTTCATAATCAGCTTTAACTTTTCATAGCTTAAACCTGATATTATCTCTTGCGTGAAATTCGGTTGTTATATCTTATTTATAACTAAATATTGGCATTGTTTTTGATACTCCTACTCCTTGATAAATTGCATGTAGATAAATTGTGCTACAGAAATGGTATCGAAAGAAAACGTCACTATAATCGGGGTATCAACCTTGAAGGAATGTTTGAAACAGAAAATTAGACAAAAAAAATGATTTAAATATGGTAGCCCTGGGACCTTCCAATTGACCTGTTACAGTGGCCAGAAGTTGAAAGGCCGGTTCCTTAATCAAATTTGAAGAAGTCCATAGATGAGTAAAATTTTATCTCATTCCATAGTTCCATCAACATGAAAATTAATGAAAATCTCCAAACATTTTCTGCTTTTTGAAATGCTAACGATGAAAGATATCCAAGAGACTTTGGTAGGATGCTTGATCTATAACATATGGTGAATATGGCCCAAATAAATCATACAATATATTCGCATAATATTGTGTGTGTCTGCAAAATTGAATGAAAATATTGCCACAGCAGAGCTGTGCCAAAGCATTGTGCTTAGTGCTCGTGAGAGCACTCTAAGCACTTTATTGCTTCCGAGCACTGTGCTCGCGAGCACTTTTCAAAGGCTAGTGCTAAGTGCTTGTTTTTCGGAGCACTCTCGCGAAAATCTTAGTGCTTAGTAATCCGCTAAGCACTAAGCCTTTCCGAATTCTTGGAGTAGGGTCAATATAAGCAGGTAAGGTATTTGATTTTTTTATGTGCGCAAAGATAATATGATCGTTTTGAATCAATATTCAGTATTTCTTCAGTCACCATTGATTTGACTTTATGGTTATGAAGGCCAGAAAATTTTTTAGTTTTTGCGCGCTTGTTACTAGTGGAACAGACGTGCTATCGTTCTGTCCAAATGTCTGTAATTTCCGAATATCGTGCCGAAAATGGTTTCAATCCATTAGGTTCGACTTCTTGATGGAGAAACCTTGGTCAAATTTAAGTAGGTCAGGCTGGCCGGCCCTCCGGCCGTATACTCTCTATCTTCCGAAGGAAGGGACCTAGAGTTTTAATTTTTTCATAATAGGTCGAGTGTCCAAATATCTCGGTCAAGTTCGTTATTGGGCCAAATCCATCCAATAGTTTAGCAGTTAATAACATTAATTTCTTGAATATTCATCCAATCAATTCGTAACTTAGAGAATGTCTAGATAGCGTTAAAAGAAAGGAGTGTGCCAAATTTCGAGAAAATCGTCACGAGAGAAAATTTTTTAAAAATTCCCAAAAGGTTTTTTTTCAATACACGATATCTCATAAGTTATTCGTCAGATCACAACAATTTAGGGCATTCATGCAGGGTATAGGTACCTAAAATATTTTGAAATTTCATCATCATAGCCTACAATCTCCAGAAGATATAAGAGTTTTTCTGAAAATGAAGTCACAGATTATATTTCTATCTATGAATTCACATCACATCAACTATAAATCTCTATGAGGGTGGTGTTAATTTTATGACAAGTTGTCATAATGAGTGAATATTGAGCCGAAAATGAAACTAATTCTGTGGGTTCATTTTTATGACAAACATGTCTAAAATACTGGTGTGTGCAGTTGTCATATTTTGAATGGAAATGTCATTATGAATTTTGCGACAAGAGGACTATTTTCTTCCCAAATGTCTCTAATTTCTGAATATCGAGCTGAAAATGATCGCCATCGGTTGGATTTGACTCGTGATGAAGAAACGGTGGTCCAATTTGAAAATGTTTGGCTGAATATTCTCTTTCTTCCGAAAGAGATGAGATAGAGATTCCATATTAATAGAATTAGTTTATTATCCAAATATAAGTCAAGTTAGTTATTGGGCCAGACCTGTCCGATAGCTCAGCAATTATGAATCTGAAATTCGGTTATAATTGATGACACTCAACTACAACAACTTATATATGGTATAGAAATGTGGAAAGAATGCCAGATCGGAGAATTTGCTGAACTGTAAGTTCACTCAACTTCCATTTAAGATATATGTTTATTGATTCTTTCACACTCATTGTGCTGGCTGATTTTGAATCGCACTCTTTTTAAGTCTGAGAAAAGACTTTAGAACAAGCGCGTAAAAGCTCCTGATCTCACGTCAGTGCTTTCCACATTTTTTCAGTAATGTGTTCTCGCTTATTAATTCAACTTTATGAATTGATTAGGAACAGCCATTCAGATTCAGATCGACGAATAAGATTAACTAGTACCCCAGAATGTAAATTGAATGCATGCGTTTCACAAAACAAATAAAATGGCTTTTGAGTTTTTCCCAGTCTCGAAATCATAATTTTAGATATGTCGATGAAGCTAAAGAGTTCTCATTTCAATCAAACAACATTACATAAAATAGTTCCCACTAAAGTGCTTAGTGCTTAGTGCTCGAAATATTCAATTACTTTTGCAAAAGTGCTCGGTAATCCGGAGCCTTCTGTCGAAAGCGGTGCTTAGAACTCGAGACTCGAAGCCTTTTTTTTCGAGTGCTTAGGGCTTAGTGCTCGAAGCACTTTTTTTCGGTGCTTAGCACAGCTCCGTGCCACAGCCAGTAATCATCAACCAATGCACTATTGTTTGCTAATTAGAAAATTGTAAGCCAAAATTTCGAAAGAATAACGAGCAAACGAGCATTTTCTGGATTGAATGTTTCTTCTAAATTGGATTTGTATATAATTTATTCGATAGACCGTTATCAATGCAAGAATTAATTTACCCACCGCTGCTTGTATGTGACATAATTTGAAAGACCAAATTCCAGATTTTTTAAGAAAAGAGAGCTTTCTCTGAAACAATAATATTTCGAAAATAATTTGATATACTCAGAACCGAAACCTGATCAAATTCCCTTATATATTTCCTCTACTCTAAACTCAAGATTTATTGGTCGATTGCAACGTTCATATTGGATCCGTAAGCTCATTGAACTCAAAAGAATCTAGTCGAAGATTTCCGAATGCTTATAAAATATCCATCAATGCTCCTCATGTCGAAAATGACGATGAACTCTCAGAAGATATCTGGTCTCCAATAAAACATAGTGAATATTAAGCTGAAATATAGTATCAATTAGATTATTCGAGAGGGAATTTGAAGCCCGATGAAGCCTAACTGTACATGTTGCATATATGCATTCATCTCTTGATATAGATTTCCTAATATCGAACGGTATATTCGGGTATATAAAAATGAACAGATTTCCAATGAACTGATTTTGGTTCTCAAGTTAGTGCAAGTGAGAAGTGACAATATGATTAAGGTGAGGACTCATTAATCTGTGATACATCATCTAGGGTGCTCTACGGCAATAACACGTTTTCGAAAAATACACTTTGTGTATTTGAATCCCTGTTTAACTTTTATTTAATTCAATGGCAGAATATAAATTTTTTCGTTACCGTTTCATAATTGAACAGGTGAACTACTAAATACGATGTAAACTTAGATCTACCAAACTTCAAAAACGAAGTTTAACAATCAATTCTCAAAATAAATGAATACGTACCATTTGCTTTTTTATTTGAGAAGAATATTGAGAATTCTTTAATATGCAATACTAAATATTTAATCTCAAACTCTTGATAATCACTTATCAATTACTCTATTCTTTGGTAGAAACCTACTTTCAATTTAAAAACATCTTTCTTTCGCAACAAACAGAAACAGGATTAAATTAATGAGTACGAAAGTATGAAATTCAATAAACCTATGAATATCTGATAATTTTGAAGTTAATTTAAACAGATAATCGTATGAACCATAACGCTTCGAGAGCTACATTAATTACCCTAATCTTATGTGGAAGTCCGTGTTTCTACACTGAAATCAATATATATCATACAGAATGAAATTTCTTCGAGTATTTAGGGGGCTTCAAACAGCTTCAAGGAAAAATAATCACCTTGTTAAAAATGATGATCAAAAATCTTCAACATTTGATAATTTTTTTTTTATTTATTTATGTTTATACTGGCTTAACTAGGTATACATATATCAATGTACACCCCTCAGAAGCTAATTAATAAATCCTGATTTAATTTGCTATGCAGATATCTGGGAGAATGTAAATGACTTCTTGCTAATAAACATTTCCCCCTTATTAAGAACTCAGAATCTATGAGAAATTATAAATTTAACATAGTAACATTGAAACCATTAGTTGATATTTTTTTCAAAGAATTGGGCTGATTGAAATGAAATCAACAATCGTTGAGATCACAGAATTTGATAAAACTAATTAATCCAATGGCTTTGCTCGGGTTCCATTAATGTGTTATCGAGATTCAACAAAATGAAGATAACCAGTGAAGGGGGCCCATCAGCTTCTGTACGCTTGTTCAGTAAACTTTGGAAGACGCTGGAACAGAGGAGAACAGCAATAACGGAGGTAGATGATGGAAAAAATATTTTGAATTCACAAAAACCAAATAAACAGTTTTTTTCCAGTTTTATTTCAATCACAAACCAATTTTTGGCATGAAAATTACGACATTCAAGGGTACTTCATTCACTATGGTAACCAATTATGGAATAATAGTATATTCTAAAACGTTGCAGAATGGGCACCTATTCCAACACGAATACGAAATAAACGAATGTTGGCATTGCCTTCTGCAACGAGTATTAAACGATATTTTCTCTATTTCAGTCAAGAATTGTGAGAAATTTATTGGAATTTAATGAAAAACTCAGATTATACTTCCTAGTGCCTTTTGTATGTATTTTAGCAGTTGGCGTGACTGATACGAAAATTGACCCATTATAGAATTTGAATAGTGCGTTTGCATTTTGAAAAAAATTCAATTCGTGAAATGAGTATGTCTGAAGAAATGGATTTAACACCACCAGAATTGAAAGAAATTGCCAATAATGTTGCAATTAAACTTATACCACAAAAATTCAAATTCTTATTCGAACGAGAATACGAGAATTTTGTGATATTTGACATACAGGATGATTCAAAATTTGAGAAAAGCAAATCTCTAAAACCATTTTTCTCAATGAAAATAAGATTTTTCCTCTCAAAAATTTTTTCACTATCTACATGGTTTGATATTGACAATTGACATGCATTGAACGTGTGTTGACATTCGAAAGGATAGGATGTCAGTGTTGTCAAACACAAAACGAAAAATAAAACAAAAAACAATGCTGTAATGAGTTCATTACATCACTGTTTTTAGTACTGTAATGAACTTATTACGACACTGAAATAAAGAAAATTCTTTATATCCTTTTTTAAGAAATTATAGAACATATTAAATATTAATTTAAATGTACAAGGTGAAAAGCGTAAGGCTTCCATATTCGGTACCTTTTGTTGTAAATGGGGCACGTTGAATATTTTCGAAATTCTCTCAATGAACTTATTTCAACAAACTGTGTCAAATGGTTTATTATGAATTGAGCAGTGTGGAATTTTTTAGAATTCCTATGAAAATAGTGGAATTTTGTTAAAACTAGTTTGGAGAAAAACAAAATTAAACAGAACCTGCTACGTCCTTGAATTCGATCACAAATTCCTAAAAACTGTTCATTTGAATTCATCTCCAAACTTATATCTTAGAATAATTTTCAAAAGTGTTTTCGAAATGTTAAAGAACTTTATTATGTTCTGCTCAAAAGATAGTGGGCTTCATGGAAAAATCTATGGAGATTTGATAATTTCAATTTATCGTCTCTATTCGTGCAATTAATCATTCGTAGTTGTTCAAGAAAAAAGTCTATTCGTTCTAAACTTCATTGTATGAACTTCTGTGACATCATTACAAAAAAAAATCTATATCTACCATTATCTGTCAGATGTTCGAAAATTACAAACATTTGAGCTGAACAATAAGGCCACAATTCCAGGAGGAACAATAAATTATCAACACAAATCTGTAATTACTGCCGGTTTTGAATCTTTGACAATATCTTTGACTTGAGATTATTCATTCATATTTGTTTCAGGCAATTGCTTCAATAGTTCTCCTGTTACTATCAACTGTATCAACAGCACCAACATTGAACCTCAACAAATTGCACAACATTCAAAGGATTATTGATGATTTAGGAAGCTCTCCTACGTACTACAGGACGCACTTTCCATCAAGCTTCACCAATGGGGTTAATGCACTCTTGCATGTCCCAATTATTCCAGCTATACCAGCTTTAAGATTCAATGGAATCCATTCAGTTTATGTCCCACCTCAAGGAGTATTCAGTCCTCAAACCGGACAATTAACGGGACATGTTGTAGGCACTTATCCGTTGACTTATAATGGTTTAACAAACAATTATGGATGGAAACATTGATGAAAAATAAAAAAATAGTATATCGATTACGTCTGTACATATCAAAGATTCAAAATAAAAGTGTATATTTATTATTGTATTTTATTCCTCCTTACTACCGAATTATTTGAATTGTTTTCTCTTCTTCATATATCAATACAATCGAACTCAATATTCTTCAAATTTCTTTTTTGAATATTTAATTCAAAAGTAACCATATGAATATAATTTATGGATTATACATTTGAAGACTGTTGATCATCGTTAATATGGGTCACTTACTTTGAGACGTTCAAAGATATAAATGCTACTAGAATAATGTTTTCATATTACGTGCCATCCCACGATACAACATTAAGAGAAGAATGTGTTTAATGCAAGCCTGTAACGATATTCATTGAATTGCACTCTCCAGTTAGAAAGACCAGAGAATTTTTAGAAATGATTTATATTAAACAAAACCAGAGAGCAATCAATGACAGAACAGACATTCAAGGACTAAACAAAGTTTACTCAACACTAATTCAGAAAATAAATAAAGAGAACACAGAAGAAAATGAAGAAGAACAAATAATTTAGGTACACTGAGTCAACCGTCAACACATGACAAAATAAAATTCGTAATTTGACAACTCAAAACATAAAAAAAAGGTAATGGATCTCTGTTCAATTTATTTCAAATAGATGTATCATGAAAAATGAATCTGATCATAATAAGTGTGATTATCATATAATGTTTATGTTTTATATTTCAGTCAACTTGATGAAGGGCACAGCCCGAAACGTTGTTGACGAATAAATTAGTATGATCTTTTGATCAGAAGTATAGATTTCAATTGATGAATCCCTAAATATCAAGTTAAGTATAGAAGTGAATAATCTTAGTCTTCTGTGCAGCTGAGAATTGTTGCTCTGTTTGGTTTAATAGTGCAAATGCACAAAAAATCGATGAACAATTGAATACATATATGAGAATAATTACTGGCACCATAAGATCTACACCGGTTCATTGGTTACCAGTTTTGTCTAACATTATCCATCCCAATATTTGCAGACAGACTGCAGCTCTGAATTTTTGGAGCAAATATAATTTTTTGCCTAATATATTTCCAATCAAATATAAAATACTACACTGAAAACACGAGGACTCATAACAGAAATAAACAAGAGTCATCCAATGAAGCTGACCTATATAACACCAGGATTCAGTACTGAAACAAAGAAGAATAGCAGACGAATCCGAAACGATCTAGAGCCCCGCCCATCTACAATCTTCTTGCTGAAGTTGAATCAGTTTATCAGAAGAACATTAATATCTGAATGTTTTCGTAGACATTAACATGTCAAGTCAAATATAAAATACTACACCGAAAACACGAGGACTCATAGCAGAAATAAACAAAAAAGTCATCCAATGAATCTGACCAATATAACACCAGGATTCAGTACTGAAACAAAAAAGATTAGCCGACGGATCAGAAAAGATCTAGAGCCCCGCCCATCTACAATCTTCTTGCTGAAGTCTAATCAGTATATCAGAAGAACATTTAAAACTGAATGTTTTCGTGGACATTAACATGTCAAGTCAAAAATAAAATACTACACCAAAAACACGAGGATTCATAGCAGAAATAAACAAAAAAGTCATCCAATGAAGCTGACCAATATAACATCAGGATTCAGTACTGAAACAAAGAAGAATAGCTGACGAATCCGAAACGATCTAGAGCCCCGCCCATCTACAATCTACTCGTTGAAGTCGAATCAGTATATCAGAAAAACATTAATAACTGAACGTTTTTGTATACATCAACATGTGAAATCAAATATAAAATACTCCACCGGAAACACGAGGATTCATAACAGAAATAAACAAAAAAGTCATCCAATGAAGCTGACCAATATAATACGAGAATTTAGTACTGCAAGAAAGATAATTAGCCGACCAATCATAAACGATCAAAAGCCTCGCCCATCTACAATCTTCTTGCTGAAGTTGAATCAGTTTATCAGAAAAACATTAATATCTGAATATTTTCGTAGACATTAACATGTCAAATCAAATATAAAATACTACACCGAAAACACCAGGATTCATAACAGAAATAAACAGAAAAGTGATCCAATGAAGCTGACAAATAAAACACCAGTTTTCAATACTGAAACAAAGAAGATTAGCCGACGAATCAGAAACGATCTAGAGCCCCGCCCATATACAATCTTCTTGCTGAAGTCGAATCAGTATATCAGAAAAACATTAATATCGGAATGTTTTGTAGACATTAACATGTCAAATCAAATATAAAATACTACACCGCAAACAAGAGGATTCATAACAGAAATAAACAAAAGAGTCATCCAATGAAGCTGACCAATATAACACCAGGATTCAGTACTGAAACAATGAAGATTAGCCGACGAATCAGAAACGATCTAGAGCCCCGCCCTTCTAGAATCTTCTTGCTGAAGTCGAATCAGTGTATCAGAAAAACATTAATGAAGACGCCGAATTTCAAACGATATCGGATGGAGATGACACTTTGAATCAAAAGCAAATGGCAGAAATGTTAAATGTTGCACACAAAAAATTTTGGACCGTTTAAAAGCTATGGGAAAGATCCAAAAGTGTGGAAAATGGGTGCCACATGAATTGAATTGAATTGAAAGACATTTGTGAAATTTCGCTTCGAAGACACAAAAAAAATCGGTTTTGCATCGGAATTTTACTGGCGATGGAAAAGGTATTTATTTTAAGAATCCTGAACGGAAAAAATCATGGGTTAATCCGGGACAACCATAAACATCGACTGCAAAACCAGATCTATTCGGCAAGAAGACAATGTTGTGTGGTTGGTGGGACCAGAAAGGTGTGGTGTACCACGAGCTCATAAAACCTGGAGAAACCGTAATTACTGATCGCTAGTGACAACAAATGATCAATTTGAACCATGCATTGATCGATAAACAACCAGAATGGGCCAGAAGACACGGCAAGGTAATTTTGCTCCATAATAACACACAAAGCAAAACTGGTTCAGGATACACTCAAAACACTTGGCTGAGAGCTGCTATCCCACCCGCCGTATTCACCAGATTTGGCTCCTTCCGACTACCATTTATTTTCATCGATGAGACATGCATTGGCTGGTTGGATTGCTTTAAAAGACGAACACTTTTATTGGCGTGGTATCCTCAAATTGCCAGAAAAGTGATCATAATATGTAGAAAACAATGGCTTAAACTTCGAATGAAATGTTTTTACTTTTCCATTAATAATTAGTGTTTTATTCTCAGAAAAAAACGCTCATTTCATACGGTATAATTGATAACATAGTGCTTTCTTTGCGATTGCAAAAAATTTGTTCACCACCTAAATTTTTGTCTTAGGACTATCGGGGAATATCATTCTATGACTTCATTACGGCAGGCTCGAATTTCATTAAATCATGAGCTCTTACAGTGCATGACCTATAAAATAGATAATGGGATACATATTTCACGGTATAACAGGCAATATTTCCCCTTTCCTAAAAACGGTTATTCAAGATTGCCTGTACGGTAACGTATTGGCAACTTCAATATAAGATGCATGGCGCACTTGGGAGTATCTGTAATAATATTAATGAGGCTACAGCATGCCTTTCACGTAGGAGAATAATTTCTTGGAGAAAACTGATATGAAGTATATGCTTCACGTAAACAGTTTCAGGATACATTTTCTTGAAAGTAGTGATTAAGATATTCCACGAAATATCTTTGGATGTTTCTCTATCACTTCCCAGGGAATCAAGAAGGTAATATTATGAAGATGGCAGTCACTCGGATTATCTCAATATCTTTTCACTGAAAAAGAAATATTCATGGAATTGCGTACCACAATGGCACAAAATGTATCTGATATAAAATCTTTTTTTTTGTGACAAACTACATCATGAGTTCTCATAAGACATTATCTTTTATTGCTCATGCTACCAATGATTCGACAGACATCTTCTGTCGTTTTCAAGGCAAAAAATTAGCTTTAAAACAAACCAACAATAATTGACAATTCTTCAATTTTCATTAAGTGTCAAATTGACACAACTTCGAAAATTAGATCGAAGTCGTACTTATCTTTGGTTTGAAGACTTCTTATTTCGAACAATTGGCTTTTAAACTTCCGAAAACTCAATGAATGAATCACGTTCGATAGATGATTAATCAGTTGTTCTATAATTTATCCTAACTAGTCCAGTAAAGGAAGGGCTGAAATCACTTTTTCTCGGAAAGAGCTGCATTTTTGATATGTTGATTGTTATAATGAGAGAAACATATGGTCAAAAATGCATGTGTTAAAATTTTCAGGAACATTGAAAAATTCTTGAAAATATAGAGAAAAATACGGTTTTTCTGATATTTTCGCGAATTAGAAGGTTTAGTAGGAAAAAGATTTAAACAAAAGTTGTAGAGCGGAAAATTCTAGTCCAAATTATGTACTTTATCGTTCTCGAAAGTGAATTTGTATACTGATAAACAACGTATTTCTTTAGTAGCGCAATACCAACGAATTTTAAATTTGGCGCTCCATGAAATGAGTACCTGAATGCTGAACCAAACATCTGGCAGATATTTGCCCGAGTTGGACTCTACTCGTTTTGTTATTGTATTGCATTTATTACATCGAACCCTAGCATATAATGTTGAGTTGGTTGAAAACGGACACTTTGGGTAAAACGATGTTCGGTTTTCTAATCTGATGTGCTAGCGAAGGCGATATAGATTCTTCAATGGAGGCTTGAAGTAATATGAAAAATAGAAAAGTCAAAAATTGGATAAATTTTAAAAAGGAAATTTTGTAATTTGACGAAATTGAAATTGAAATTTTATTAATTCAAAAACTAAAATAGTTTTCAGCGGCACTTATGAACAAATTCCTAGCTGAATTTCCTTAAGATGCATACGATATACGAATAATAATTTAGACGTAGGTAGGTATGTTTCTGATAGTAAAATAATAGTAATTCTTCGAAAGAAAGAAATTTATTCAGAGTAATGGGACAAAAGAGTTGAATTAAAAATTGTAGTAATTATTTGAAGAGCAATAGCATTAATGAATAATAATTAAGGTTTCTGCATCGAATAACATCACGAAAAACTGTTTTTCCATTTTTACTAATAATTCTTCAATTAAATGCATCAATATCATCTCTATGCCTCATCTAGATTCCATTCGTCTTCATCGACATCAGAGTTCATTTATATTCTTTTTATCAGGTCAGAGACATTTTCACAAATTATGCCGTTACACATTCTGCAAAACCTTGTACATTTCAGTCCTGCCTTTTTGCAACTGTAGCGAGAAGTATCACATTTTCCATTACAGCTGCAGAACACCTTTAACAAATGTGAATAAATATAAACAAGAATAAGAGTGACTTTCTGAAATTTCTGAAACTAATAAAACTAGGGTGTGAATGACTTTGATCACATTATTCAATAATTGTGGTTGTTTCCAAATGCACCATATTCTGTGAGTACCATTGAGCAATTTTTGCATAGGCGAAATGCATGAAAAAGTGGTTTTCCGGACACTGCTTAAGTGCAAATCTCATTCTCCAATACGTTCTGCTTCGACAAACGGGAGTAAAATAATCAGGATCTTCAAATATTGAAGTGTTTCCTTGAATTTCCGAGTTGAACATACTATCATTGGGTCAATATTACAGTCGCCCAAAGTAGGAGAATTTTCCTTCCATTTTTCGAACAACATTTTCACTTGTTTCTCAATTTCATCAGTCGCAGTTGTATTGCTTGTTTTCAAAATATGAATTCCTATAGCAGTGAAAGTTAATATGTGAGCACGTAAAGCTCTGCTGAAAGCTCTTCAGACAGATCGATGTTTTGAGTGCTCAAAAATGCAGTTGTATGTGCCGATCTGTGAGAGCTCGCGTTGTCTTGTAGAAGGGTGATCCGTCTTCGGTGGTTGATTCTCCTGATTCTTGGAAGACAACTAGAAAAAATGATTGTGTACCACTCAGAATTTACTGTTCTGCGTTGTTCTAGTGGTGCGATTGCGACATGTCCAGTTTTTCTGGATTTGGCTCATCTTGAAACACCCATACAGTCGACTGCTGTTTACTTTCGGGTTCATACGAGTAAATCCACGACTCATCATCTGTCACGTTGTCATAGATATGCTTCGAAGCACCGCGAACGTATTTTTGTAGCATTTCTTTCGACCAATCGACACGAGCCTTTTTTGAGCGATTGACAAATTCTGTGGGATCCAACGCAAAAAAATTCCTTGACGGTCATATGTTCATCAATATTGAATGTATGCCGGTCTACTAGTGCCTAAGGTTGTCTCGATCTCACGATATATAGATCACATGACGATATTGCAATATCAGTCGATGCATAGCATCAACGGATTCCGGACCAACAACCGATTTTGGATGACCTTCACAAAATTTGTCTTGGAGTGAATTACGAACTCGGTTGAATTCACCATATACCATCGATAAACACTGATCCTTGATGGAGCTTCATCGCAAAAAATTGAATCAAGTTAATCGATGCACTGTTGTTGTGTTAATCCACGTCGCAAGAAAATGTTCACGATTTGATTCAATGTTTTGGGCGAGATGAATCTTTTAGGTTACTGTAAACAACACAAATAGCACTCTTATGTCCAAACGTTCGTATCAAAAATGTGAAGTTTTACGATAGAGCTTTCATTTGGCAGATTGCAACACTAGGATTGTCCAATCCCAAAATATAAAAGGCAACCCTCGTATTAGAACCGTCCTAAGAAAAATAAATAAAAATTATCAAAAAAGATTGATTCATGAGATGATAAACATAAACAAAGAAGATAAAACCATAAACAAGAAGACAGATACAAACAAATTAAGCCCTATATACAGTTATTTGTTGGAAATGATAAAAATGGAACCTTTTTATGACGGCCCAGTAGATGAATAAAGAAGACCAAAGAACACAGAGGAGTGAGAGACTAGTTTTCCTGAAAAGCAAAAACAAAACCATAAAAAATAAAATGACATTGTGTTACCTTAGAGGAGGGTTACTTGATTGTGAATTTAAAAATAAGAGCATCAATAAAAAGAATTTCTCGAATTTTAAAATAGATTTAGATGACGTGTTTTGTGAAGAATTCCTATGGAATCAAAAATTAACTTTTCATTGGTTTTATTAATTATAACGTTTGTGGCAGATGTTGTCCATGTAAAACCTCGCATTCAGTGAGTTGATTTGTTTTTAAAAATTGGTTCATTATAAATGATATATTATTGTTTTTTCGTAGAAGCCCTGAATAAGCATTAAATTAATGCGAAAGCTTGGCATAGAATAAAGAATATTCGAATCATTTACTCCCAAATCCGAGCCTAAAGACCCTCACAATTCATTCAATATATTTGTTTTGGCTCTGAAAACAATAGTTATTATAACAATAGTTATTATATATATATATATATATATTTATCGGTTTATTACGCTCTTCGACGTCTTCCGATTTTCTTTTTCCACCCTTCTCGGGCATTCCACAGGTCTTCCACAAGCTCTCTTTCTCTAATCTCTCCGTCTATATCTTCTCTCCAAGTCATTCTTGGTCTGCCACGTTTCCTTCGTCCTTCCGGTTGCCAGATGAGTGTTTGTTTTGGGAGGCTTTGTGGAGGCATTCTCTGTACATGTCTATACCATATCAATTGTTTATTTCGAATGTAGTCTATAATTGTGTGTGTGACACCCATGATCTCCCTAACGCGTTGTTCATTGCTTATTCCTTCTCTTCTGCAGATTTCGGCTGATCGCCTCCAGAAGTCCATTTCTGCCGCTTTCAAGGTTTTCTCGGCTCTTTCTTCAATTGGCCATACTTCTGAGCCATATGCTAGTCGGCCCTTAGCAATTGTGTGGTATATTCATTTTTGTTCTTTTTGATATGCTTTTGTCCCAATGTATTCCGTTTAGCAAGGTAATTGCTTTCCCACCCTGTCAATTTCTATTTATAATTTCTTTTACCAATGTTCCGTCTAGTGTAATTGTGACACCTAGATATTTGTAGGCGTATTATGATTATTGTATTTTCCAGTTGCATGTCTCTTTGATCCCCTCCTCTAGACATGTATTCGCTCTTTTCAATGTTGATTTCCATTCCCCAGAGTTTATATTCATCTACAGCTTTCTTGTCGTGTAATTTAGGTCTTCATAATCTTGGGCTATGATAACTAACTGTGTTATAAGGTTTGATTCGCGTCATCAAACTGATTTTATATACACAGACTTAAAAACGCATTCGATAAAATAATTCATCATTTTCTTTAATCCCCCGATTCGGCCCTGATCCCTATAAAGCGGATTTGACGTGTTTTCCGTGGACTGTCCATTTCGATCAATACATAGCTATAAATTATTTCTGGTCGATATTTTTACCCCAGCCGCTTGTCCGTTCAGAAGGTCGATATAGAACGTTCGTCCTATTTCCAAAGGCCGATATCACGAGAAATAAGCGCTTTTTGTGGAAATATTTGATGAGTATTCCCAGAGTCCATTATCAGGATTATTCCAGGTATTGAATTACCGAAAAATTCACTGGCTCATGGTTTTTATTCCATTATATGATGAACAATTTCTGGAGAGTATAATTTTTATTGCAAAGGAAAAAAGTTATCCTTTTTCTGTCGGATAAGCGACGTTGAATGTAGTTTGGTTGTGCTCATGCATGAGGAAATGCCCTGTATGATGCGGGTCTGTATACAGGGTGAGTCTTTGACCACTGCGTTAATTTTAACCATAGGTTTTTGAGATCAAGAGAAACAATTTTTCTATTAAGGTTTTTCCATATTCAGCTGCGTTAAAATGTTATAAGCATTTTAAGTTTTCACATTGGGCAAATATCCCTCTATAGTCCAGTTCAGTTTGAATAAAAATTACCTTCTACAGCATTCACTATTGAAGCTACCTCTAAAAAATGATTCACTCACTCATGTTTCATCAGATGAGGTCCATATTCAGAAGGAAGATACAAAATACAAATTTTCTGGTGAAAAAAATTCAACACGATATGCATAGATTTTTGTTGTTCTACCATAGTTTATTTCTACTTCGAGACTATCCCTTTTTAGTGAGGAATTCCAAAAATAAACCTCAGAATTATTGGATGTTATCATCATACATTTGTAATTTTCTTCTTAAAATTTCCAAATCATGAAAACCATCATTTCTATGAAAACTTCCAAGGCATGGGGATGTCACGTTGCTTTTTTTTCAATCAAAGCCAGAAAGAATCATCTATGATTTTCCGAACACTTATATTTCTGAAGTTTCTTCTCCTTGACAGATTTTCTTGATATCATATTGTTAAAAATTCAGAAAGTGCTGACGTGAGGTCTGATTGCTTTGGCGCTCTTGTTGGGCTACTTGCGAGTAAATATTCAAGCCATAACTAATCTATAAGCACTCTGATCAGGTGAACAATAGTCTTTTCTCGTACTATGGGACAATGTGATGCAAATATGAGCGCCTAATGAATGAACAAACCTATATCTCAAATTAAAAATAAGTACTCATAATTTTTCCCAAGTTTTGTTCGAAGCTATAATTCCCTTCCCCTAAAAACTTACGTCAGTGCTTTTCTGAATTTTGACAACGTATATTATTTCAGCCACCGAGATTGAATTCTATCTGTATGATTTCCCGTTATGAAAAATTTTGATTAATATTACGCCAACTGACACTGTTTACTGAGCCCGGCATTTGTCAATCGAATATCGATCTGTAATGGCCATCGTTCAAAGAAAATCATCGGGACGTATGTCATTTCTCTTTTCTCTTGAGTAAATGAAAAAAATGATCATATCTTTAGATGGACAAGAGCTACGACAATGAAATTTGAGGATAAGTAAGATATCGATCACCTCAATATATTCACGAATTTTTATTGAAATCCGAAGAATATCTTATGAGATAGTGAGAATTTTTTTTGGGAATTTTTTGAAAATTTTCTAGCGTGACGATTCCTGCGAAATTTTGCGAGCCGTTTTGTTGCAGCTTCCCTCAACAATATTTCAAGTACCAACTTGAACGGATGGATATTGTAGTAGTTATTGAGGAAACAAAATTTTAGATCTTCATAACTACTGAACCATCCGACGGATTCGGCCCAATAACGAACGTGACCGAGATATTTAGACAATTAACATATTCTGAAAATAAGAAAACTCTAGCTCATCTCTTTTGGATGTCAGAGAGGATATGGCCGGCCGGTAGGACGGCCGGACAGACTCAACTTTCGCCACGAATTCTTCATCAGGGAGTCGAACCCAATCGATGTAGACCATTTTCGGCTCGATATTTGGGCAAAATGATAGGCACTCTGTTCGGGTGAACAAGAGCGCCAAAAATATGAAAATCTCTTTCGAAATCTTCAACAACAATGAATAATGTCACTACGATTATTTATTTTAAAGAGATGTTTCTTTGCTCGATGATTATTTTCTGTACTGAATCTCAATAACAATTTACTCGGACAGATTGAACGTATTCCCAGATTCAGGTGTGCAATTATACTTGCTTGAAGAAATTGAGTTTGATCACCTTAAATTTGCTTCTGAAAAACCAACTTGGTGTTCTTTAATAAGTTTTCTTAAATGAAAGGTAATATCTGTAACAATTATTAATCTTCGGTTATAATTTTTCTCAGAATAACTAGAGTGAATCATTATCACATCAAAATGTTATTATAACGTCTCTGTGGTGGGTAGTTCCCAATAAAATAGTGTTCTGTGGTTCCTTGTTGTTCTGATTCTGTTTGAAACTGTCAACAGTTATTTGTACTTTTCTTCAAAAAAGAATGTGGAAAATATTGTAAGGATAATTTCGATAGTTTGATATCATTCAATTCAGTTCGAAATGATTATGGTCAGAAAACGCATTCTAATCTTTCTTGTTTATGTGCCTATAGCTTCCAGTTTCAATATTGATTGAATTTTAATTATACATTCATCATGACAAACATTCAGAAATATTATAAAAAGTCAAATTCTATTATCTCTTAAGTTTGTGAACCAGGTTGAATCAGTGTATGAAATAAAGATGTGAAGAAACTTCTTTAAACGTACAAAACAAATCTAAGAGACTGGGTTCGAAGTTTTTAAAACTCATATGAGCTTAATTTGAAGCATTCCTATGATAGAATAGATATAATTTGATGAATCCTGAAGTCTGAAGCAATAAAGAACCAGCTCTTCATAAAGACAAGTCTTCAATTTAACAGGTCCTGACAGAAAATACATTACCTATTTCAACGGTCATCATGAAAATATACCGAAGTACTTATGTGAGTGATCTTTTCCTCTATTTATTATGGAATATTACCCTGAATTAAATATTAAACAATGTGCTAGACATCATCAATAATGAATACAGTGAATGTAAGACAAAATTGTGTGGATAATTTAATCTATAATGTTTAGTGGTGGAACCATAGACTGGAGAGATTTCCCCAAACTTTTGTAGAAATATTTCATAGACATGAAATATGGCAACATTGAACAAATCTAATTATTGAATCATTTCAGCACAGAGTTGGATTTGGGAAAATCAGAAAATTTGGACAAAATTATATGGATTTAATTTCTTTCAACTTCAAATATCTCCAAAAAATTTAGGAAAATAGATGACGAATAATTTTATCTGCAAAAAAGACTAATAATTCCAGGAAGTACAAGATACGGACCTTTAGTTCAAGTGATATTTGTTTTTCATGCAATTTAACCAATCTGTAGAGTAGTAGTGAGAAACCCACAAAAAATGGAATAAATCTAATGATGCCAAAATATGCATATCTGTTATCAAAAAACCTTCCACAAGAGATCATTTTAATTGATATTGTCGTTTGAATATTACAGGTGAAAATGCAATTTTTTTAAGAAATTTCAACACCCTATATCTTTTGAACGAGGCCAAATTTGGAAAAAAGTTTTAGGAAGAAAATGTTTCTTTCGACGTCAAGAATCTTAGTTAAAGTTAGTCAAAGAATCACCCTGTATAAGTTATATCAGTTTTAGGGCTCTGTCAATGTACCCAATCATAATAACTTTTTTCTATTTAAAGATATAATGAGGATGTAAGTTAAAATCTGAACAACAGAAATACATATCAAATTTCTACAAAACAAGTAAATTTGTTACGGAAAACCAACAAATTATAGTCAAAGAAGCAGAGAAAGGTAAATCAACTATAATAATTTTAATTTTTTGCAGGCTTTAAAGTCGTCACTGCCCGGAACGTTACCAAATTATATTACATTAATATTAAAATTGAACTCTGCATAACAAATACTATTGTAAAATTACTAATTTTGTAGGATAAATACTAATATTCAATGAGATATCAGTTTTATTCTCGACAAACAAATGCTCCCGGGGTTATGATCTATCAAAGTTTGAATAATTATTTTCTAGAGTGAACAATTCTTTAGGCTGAAAATTATGGAATACAAATGGACATTTTTGACAAGCAGCTCGATTGAATGCAATCGGTTTCGACGAAATATCATATTTTATTGTCTCAGGTTAATAAAAGTTATTTCAACAAGTGAGTTGATTGAATATTTATTTATAGAGACAAACATTTTTTGTCTTATGCTTCAGTTCACTCCAATAAAACTTTATTTAATTTTAACTCACACGTTGATAAGAATATTCTTATGCAGTCTATTGCAGATTTATCATACAGTGTTGCCGATGTTACTTGAAGTTATCTACCGATATACCGAAAAGTTATGGATATCTACCGATTTTTGCGTTCTCAGATATGTTAAATGAAACCTTTCACCATATTAATTGAATCTTCCACACGCAAGAATCGAATCGACATAAAATGTATTCTCCTATACCCCTTTTAAATTTAGAATTTCTCCCGAAATTTCTTTTTCTTTGCTTCGATTCAAGAATTGTTGAATCTAGAAGTGAATTATAATTTTATGTGTCCAGGTTAATTTCTGAGGGTTTTTTTGGTATACCTAAATCAGCAATTTTCAATTTGTATCTAATGATTTTATTTCATTTATATATTAGGTTAGGTTGAATAGTTTTTCAATTTATCCTTGTAAAATTTAAGTTGATGGAGAAAATCATACACCTACTGATTTCTCTCCTAATCTACCGAGTACTCTTCAGACTTTTGGCAACGCTGATCAAAAACATGACGCTCTTGAAAGAGATTTTGACGGAGAATTGGTTGAAAATTCATAAGCGATGAGGCACTCTAAGTTAATAGCATTGAATCAAGGGTGGTTTGCGATCGCAAGGTTGAACAAAGGTAAAACCCAATATGCTCCCTCTTGTATTCTATGGTGATACCCCATACTGATTTCCATTTTATTAGGTTGCATTATGTCCAATTTATGAAGAATTCTCAAATTACGTCAGAGACTGCTAATTGCCGAAAACGTGAGCTGTCACTCAATATCGTCTTGAATAATTACCTAAGTTTACATCGAACGTAGTCATAGCGACCCAGTAGGGATTCAATTGCGGTCAGGAGGTACTGAATATTACATATTAATCGGTTACATTCCTTGGAAAAATTTACAGCGAGGAAATGATAGCATTAAAAATTGGAAAAGGTCTTTTTCGAGAAGGTTATAAGTTCGAAGTTCAAAGACGAAGTCCAATGACAGAATTAGTAATTTTCTAATAGGATTGATCGATAAGTACCGCCCGTGTTAGAAAAGGTTAGTCAGCTTTTCAGAATTTTTTACATTTATTTCTCAACATAGCCTTTTTTTAACTCGATACACTTGGACCAACGATTTTTCAACTTTTTCGAGCTTTTTTTTTGTTTGGAAACGCTCAGAAGTCACATAGTAATTTGTAGCCAAATTTTGAAGTGGCCTCTGCTTCGGCAATTAACGGTATCATTGAGTTTTATGGATATCATTTCACTGATGGTTCTGTTTGTATAATTTCCTTCTACATCTAGAACAGAAACCGCGATTTCGATTTTTAAAGTGGATACTTCAATCTTACATCTTGAAAAATTCCAAAAATGAAAATTTTCCATCCAAAAACTTCGAAGTTATTCTTGTTTCAGCGGAACTCTATTTTCGATTTTTTTTCGAATTTTCCCGCTCAGAGAGAATTTTTCAACCAAAACTGAAAAATGTTACATCAAAATAACTTGAAATTTTCTAAGGAATCTATTTCTGCAATAGAAAAATGGTGTTGTAATTTGAAAAACGGAAGTTGACGACATTTCCGGAAAAACCGAAGGTGCTCATGCCTTGAAAATATTTTAGATTTCATCAGCATCGTGAAATATTCAAAAGTGCTGAATTTCATGAAAATACGTTCAGTAGTTTCCCGTATAAAAATGGGTGAGGTTCCTCGTGAAAGACCCTGTATACTTTGAGTACTAATCTCATTTTCTCTTGCACCTATCGGTCTGATTCAAGTGTTGTTGCTTCCAATAATTTTATCACTAAATGATATCCGGTAGTTATTCAGCTTCAAAAGGTCTCAGATTATTCTCAAAAAAAGAGATGCCGCTAAGATTTTTAGATCTGTACCTACATAAGGTTTCTTATAACTGCTCCTTTATACATATGAAAAGTTTCAGTGTGAATTATAATTTAAAATTCGCCCCGAACTAGTTGGTTTTCTATACCAGTTTGTAATCGGTGAGCCATTTTTTTTTTGTGAACTGTGAAGTCTAAAAATGGTGAAGAATCTTTTTTTACACTCATGAATGAGTTCTGTCATAACTAAATTAGCTGATGAAGGGCTGGCTGGGTTGCCCATTGCCCTTCCAGATATTTGTTAGTAATACTCATTATTGAACTTGTTTTTCGACCAACTGCTTTCCTCAAAGTTGAAGTGAAAATCAATGAAAACATGTCTCTACAAGGAAATTATCTATTCGACCATTTTTGGCGCTCTTGTTCACCCGAACAGAGTGCCTATCATTTTGCCCTGATGAAGAATTCGTGTCGAAAGTTGAGTCTGTTCGGCCGGCTGGCCGTATCCTCTCTAGCATCCAAAAGGAATCAGCTAGAGTTTTCATATTTTCAGAATAGGTTAATTGTCCAAATATCTCGGTCAAGTTCGTTATTGGGCCAAATCCGTCAGATGGTTCAGTAGTTATGAGCATCTGAAATTTTGTTTCCTCAATAACTACTAGAATATCCATCCCATCAAATTGATACTCGAAATATTGTTGAGGGAGGCTGCAACAAAACAGCTCGCAAAATTTCGCAGAAATCGTCACGCTAGAAAATTTTTAAAAAATTCCCAAAAAAAATTTTTTAATCCTCACTATCTCATAAGATATTTTTCGGATTTCAATAAAAATTCGTGAATATATTGAGGTGACTGATATCTTACTTATCCCCAAATTTCATTGTCGTAGCTCTTTTCCATCTAAAGATACGATCATTTTTTAATTTACTCAAGAGAAAAGAGAAATGACATACGTCCCGATGATTTTCTTTGAACGATGGCCACCACAGATCGATATTCGATTGACAAATGCCGGGCTCATTAATGAGTGTCAGTTGGCGTAATATTAATCAAAATTCTTCATAACGGGAAATCATAGAGATAGAATTCAATCTCGGTGGCTGAAATAATATACGTTGTCAAAATTCAGAAAAGCACTGACATAAGTTTTTAGGAAAAGGGAATTAGAGCTTCGAACAAAACTTGGGGATAATTATGAGTAGTTATTTTTAATTTGAGAGATAGGTTTGTTCATTTATTAGGCGTTCTTATTTGCATCACATTGTCCCATAGTACAGGAAAAGACTATTGTTCACCTGATCAAAGTGCTTATAGATTTGTTATGGTTTGAATTTTTACTAGCAAGTAGCTCAACAAGAGCGCCAAAGCAATCTGACCTCACGTCAGTGCTTTCTAAATTTTTATTTTATGTTTATATTAATGTAGCAGAAATATATGTCGAGTTCCATTATTCTCTGTTGAAGATTTTCGGAAATATGAAATATTGAACAACATCCGGTGAAAGGTCAATGAAATCCTGCAATGTGAGTTTCTTCTAAAAAACAGTTCTTCTTAGAGGTAGAGAATGATCTGGCCGTTCTCGAAATAGCGCATCATTGACTTTGCAGAATATAAACTATTCCTAATCAATTCAATAATCAGCCTCTGTCTCCGCTAAAAGTCTCTTTTATTAGTTACCAGGAATTCAATAAATTTCTAGCTCTGTATTTGTATTATTTGTGCGAATTTGCCTCTTTACAGTATAAATTTTGCTATCGCTCTGCACGCCACTGGTACCTCCGCTCGGTTGTTTTCGTCAAATTGTTTGTTGAAAATGGTCTGCCAGGTTCACGGCGGTGAATTCCACCTGGTTGTTAAGTTGTTTTTAGAAGAAGGAATATTATAGACTCTCTCAGAAATTGTTTTGACCCGTTTATGACATACATTTTATTTTGAACGCTACTGGAATAGGTCATTTCAAATCTAGTCCCTTATATAATTATTCACCAGTAGATCTTGTCGACATAGTTCCATTAAAATTTAATTTATAATAAACTCAAAAAAGAAGTACTCGAAGAAAGTTCTTTTACGTAGTTCATAACGTTCTTGATATCATTATGCACAACTCTCCAAAAATTCTCTTTCCGGAAAGAAACTGAAAAGATTGGAGTACTTGGGGACTTTATTCAGTAAATCAAAAGAAATCATGAAAAATCCGTGAAATTCCTCTTGTACAACTCAATGGGTGCTCGGCTCTCTGATCGATATATAATGAAGCTTTCCTTATTAACATCAAAGGTTTTCTATAGAAAGGAATGAAAGGTATTCATTTTTCATCCTTTCAAAAGGGAAACGAATTTCTTTGGGAACAAAGGTTTGATTCAAATATCACCTTCTGTTATTGTTTCATTCCAGAGAGGGGAATTGAAGGAATTCCATTGGATCCTTCGATGAGACTGCCGCTGATAACGATTCGTTGTCCTGAATAGGAAGTTTATGAAAGCAATCTCTCCCCTGGGGCGCTAGCAAATGTATATGTAGAATCAATTGAAAAAAGCGAGGTTAAGCGAAGGCAGCTTTCATAGAAAAATCTTCGGTTCGAGCGCTACAGAGATTTCTGTGTTTGTATTTGAAATTTAAGCATGAGATACTTAGATGTTAGAAATCATCACTTATAAGATATTGTTTTCAAATTTCGAGGTTATCCGAGAAGTTTCGTTTCATCTTCTGGTACGTTCTTCCGAGAATCCGTGAT
The DNA here is from genome assembly GCA_030674115.1 of Micraspis discolor. Lineage (NCBI taxonomy): Eukaryota > Metazoa > Arthropoda > Insecta > Coleoptera > Coccinellidae > Micraspis > Micraspis discolor. Next base: position 12,529,940 of record JARTUT010002175.1, read on the forward strand.
ATTTTGTCAGTTTTTTTGAATATTTGATGATCGTTCGAGATCTTGTGTAGGGATGGGACATCGATAGGTTTTCGTCGATGTTTAACATCGATGATAACATCGAACTGTACCATCGATGTTAACTGAACATCGTTAATTTAACATCAATATTTGTGAACATCGATGTTTGTAAACATCGGTGTTTTAACACTTTAATTATACTTACGTATATCAATAATTCATAATGATTTAACGATAGATTCCCAATATATCAGAAATAATTTCAATGTCTACTGGAAATTCTTATATTGAACAAAAGGGGCACGATGAAATAACAATTATAAGTACAGTATAAAGTTCGATGAAAGTACAAAAAAAAATTAACTTCCAACTCAATCAAATATCCGAATAAATTAAATGTATATTAAAATCTATTTTTTTATGTTATTAAAACTGGTGAAATAAATAAATAAAATAAATTGAATGTCAATAAAGTTCTTACCGTTTTATAGAATTTACACTCAGTAAGAATTTTCAACAAAATATATTTTTTTTGTGTCATGTCCATCTTTAATTAGTACATCACATATCACTATCATCAAATTAGTGTAAACTGGAGAACAAAAATTAAGTAAAATTAATTTTTGGACGCCCTCTATCTCTGAAATAAAGCTGTTCATACGAACTTTTTAATTTTAAAATTACGCAACGTTTAACTCCTTAAAGTTTGTACAAGTAATTAATTGACACCCTGTATAATAAACGACCGATTTCAAAATATTCAATAACACAAAATTGCGGTAAAACCCGAATATAACTTTCTCCTGACGTGAACCAAAACTGTGACGACTATATTCACCCATCTGTCTATACAGGGTGACAATAAAATATGGAATCATGTTCATGTTTGCATATCATTGAGGATATGAAATTCATTTTTTTTCAGTATGGAATATTTTTGGATGGGCATCAGTTGAACCAAAGAAAAGGTCACAAATATTTACAGGTAGACAGAAATTGGACTATATTTTGAATATTTGATGATAAAATGGGTATATTTTCTCATATTTTCATTGTACACTTCATTTTGAGTACGGCGCTGTTTTCTTCGTCAGTATGGAATATTTTTTGGATGGGCATCAGTTGAACCAAAAGAAAGGTCACAAATATTTACAGGTAGACAGAAATTGGACTATATTTTGAATATTTGATGATAAAATGGGTATATTTTCTCATATTTTCATTGTGATTTAAAGCACTTCATTTTGAGTACGGCGCTGTTTTCTTCGCTGAGATGGCGCTGTTTCTTCGTCAATTTTTGACAAGTCATATTCATGATTTTGAATAATATATATATCGTCCTGGTATAAAAATATACCTAGTTGACTGAAAACTGATTCAATCGCTGAATTTCCATAAATATATATATGAAACATCGAGAAACCGATGTTGAGTATTCTATCCGCAACATCTATGTCAGCATCGATGATGAAATCAATTAACATCGATGGTAAAAACATCGACATCGATACTGAAATATCGATGTTTGAGAAACATCGATGATGATGTCCCATCCCTAATCTTGTGTGATATTTGAAAAGAACGATCTAATTGGCGCTCTTGTTTTTTGAACAGAGTGCTTGTAGATTTGCCCAAATGTTTGTATTTTAAGTATATTGGAGTAAAAGTGGTTTTCACATTTTTGACGTGACAACGTCTTATAAATTGGTTTGCCGGGTGACACTTCAAGAAACTGCGTTACGCTCCGCTCACGTTATGCGCTCACAATGAGAGCGAGTGAGAGGCACGCGTCCCTTCCACTCGGGTGAATCTTTCACCACTGCGTTAATTTTAACAATAGACTCTTGACGTCAAAAGAAACATTTTTTGCTATAACATTTTTGCTAATTTGGCCCCGTTCAAAAAATATAGGGAGTTGAAATTTCATTAAAAAATTGCATTTTCACCTGTAATATTCAAACGGCAATATCAATTGAAATGATCTCTTGAAGGTTTTTGATAACAGTCATGCATATTTTGTCATCGATAGATTTATTCCATTTCTTGTGGGGTTTTCACTACTACAGACTGGTGGTATTGCATGAAAAATAAATATCATTTCAACTAAAATTCCGTATCTTGTACTTCCTAGAATCAGTAGTTTTTCTTCCTGAATTCCACCATTTTTGAGATATTCGAAATTGAAAGGAATCAAATCGAAATAATCATCTTATTGATGAAACATGAGTGAGTGAATCATTTTTTAGAGGGGAAATGATGTTTTTAAATAATTCAGATTTAATAGTGGATGCCGTGGTAGGTAATTTTCATTCAAACTAAACTGGACTACAGAGGGGTATTTGCCCAATGTGAAAACTCAAAATGTGGTCCAAGACTGTGTATATATTCTTTTGAACCTTTGGTCTACAAAACGAATATTTGCAGGGGTTGGTGCAAGGTGACATACAATGTATATTAATGACCTGAAAGCCTAAGGAATAATCCTCATTAACTCTGGCTCCCTGCATAAGTTTTTTTCTGTGTACAAAAATAAGCTTAAATATATTTGAGGAATTTCTTTCTTCAAGAAAGTTTATCTATTAATAACCACAGAGGCTTTTCCAAGATGCCGCATCGAATCTGAAAATAAAAAGAAAGCAGAAAAAAGAACTGAATACAAAAAAACCTTATCAAATTTGTTCGAGATTTATAATACCAAGAAAGAATCAGAAATATCGTGAATAGCCATAAAACCATATAGAAATTTAAATATGGGACAACTATTGATGAGATGAGGTATTGTTTCTTCTGCTTCTCCACATTCACAACTTGAACTTGGTTCCATCTGAGTAGCTGCTATTCGTACGACCATGACCCATACAGAGAGGCAGTAACAGTTGCCAATAACATTATTAATGCCTTATATAGTATATTTCAGTAGAATGAACAGACCGCTGTGAGTTCGACTTACACAGACTATAGGGCGGATGGCCAACAAAATCCAAGATTACGAAACCACATTCTGAAACTGAACCTACGTTTCGTGCACACCGTTTTATGACCTGACCCTAACAAATTAAGTTACGTGATTACTTCAAAACTTCGGAATCGGCCATTTGCCGGTGAGAGCACCTTTTAGTTTGCAGATAGGAGTTTAACTATCCTGCATCCCTACAAAGGCAGAGAGGAAAATCCATTTTCAGATTACCCCACTAAATTATCTGGGGAACCTCAAAGAAAATTTGGGCAATCCAGAAGGTGAACGATTTTTTAGAGAGAGACTTTCGTAAGAATAATTGCTGGTAAAGGACAAAGTATTATTTGTATGATAATGAATCTTGAGTAATGTTAGATAGATATCCTGAGCAGTTGAAATTTCTTCCATATAAGCAAGTCCACTCGACACACCAATTACAGTTTTGGTGGAAGCTTCTCCAAATGAGATATTACACTGGAAAAATTATGTTTCAGCAAAGCGCTAGGAATTTCTCTAAGACAAAGTTAAGATTTCCTAACTTTTGATAAATATTTGTTTCTGATGAGCAAAGGGAAATGTATTTAATTAAATTTTCCAATATACACCATTTATATTCGTTCCCATCTATTAGGAAATGATACATTTGTTGGTGTTTCACATAAAATTTTGAAGACACATTGATTGTAAATTGATTCATATTTTGAAAACCTCGATAGTATTTTTAGATTATGGATTGAAAATAATGGGAGCCACTTCAAACATTATTTCAAACTTATTATTCATTTATATTTTAAACTTATCTTTGTTATACTCATTATACCTACTTAAGTATATGTTATTTTAATTGAATTTTGAATAAAACTCATATATAAATGGACAAGTTTCTATTAACAACTGACAGAGGGACATGATATGGTATATTTTTGAAATCAGATGAAAAAAAAACTTCGCAAAAATTTTATGTTTAAAAGGGTGTCCCATTAAGAAAAAACGAATTAATTTTCATTTTTCACTTGTACAGTATCTGTTCTTAGAAACAGGTGCTATAAATACACTATAAAGATCTGGCGTAATGGATTATTATACCTGCTAGTTGTGCAAGAAGGAAAAGCTGAAATGAAATTATTAATTTCCCAGTATTATGCTTCTACTACAAGTTCAGGAGAGTCTGTAACACTATTGCCTTCCATTTTGTTGGTCAAATTCATTTTCTTACTATTTGCCTGAATTTTCTTAGTTATATCCTTTGTAATTTCTTCTATTTATTGCTTCTTTAATCCTTTGTCTGTGCACGTAAGGCAAGGAACGTACTCGGTATCTTTAAAGTATGAAGGTCAATATATGATAAGATTAAATAGACTAATAATAACAAATTAATTACAACGAGTATCGAAGTCAATGAATTCATCCAAAACGCACGAAAAGGATATTCACTGTGGTGGATAATGAACGTACACTTTCGAATCCAATCAAGAGATATATACATAATTATATCCTTGAGACTAATTCTCACTCCGCACGAAAAGTTTTTCGTCTTTTACAAGAACTTCAAATGCTCAATACAGCCAGTAGGAATCAATACGTTTTCGAAATTACCATAGTTAATTGCAAATTTTCTCAAACGAGAACAACCCATTCTGTTTACAGGTCACTGTTTTCGACGTTTTTCTGCATCTATCCTTTCGGACAGTGGAGCAGATTTTGCAGCCATCAAACGGCTTGGAGGATGGAAATCAACATCTGTTGCAGAAGGGTACATCGAAAACTCTATGAAAAATAGATTAGAAACTGCTGAAAAATTTTATGCGATAATTGTTCGCCAGCAATGAATACATAAGTTTTCACCAATTCCACACATTCCTTATCGCAAATCGTCAGTAACGATGTAAATGTGAAATATTCAGGATGTCACATCTCGAAAATTCCGTCTATGAATTTTACGAATTGTTCAATTGGAACCTAAATATAAATATGCCAAAGTGAGCATCGTGATTTTCATTGTCAAATTTTATATTGTGAGAAATAAGATTTATTTGAATAAATAATTTATTTCTAATTCATAATGAGGTCGACGGAAATATATTGTAATAAACTGGTTTATTAATCTAGCGATTAATGGTCGAGATTCGAGATTAATCGTCTTCATTTATAAACTAGTTGAGTAAATAACTAATTTCAATCAAAAATTCACCATCTGCACTAATCCAGCAACGCTTTCTACTAAAATAATCGTTTTTGGAAATAACATAAATTTGCGTTTAAAGAGTTCCTCTTCTGTCCACCATTGCGGGGTGCAGTATTTGGTCCATTAATGTATCTCTTTTGGCTCATTTCCTTGTCACGTGGCAAGTACGATCATAAAACGGCAAACGAGCGGCTCTTCCAGACTTTACGGGCTGAACCGTACAGCTCTGAATTATTGATAGTTTAATTCGGCGAAATGCCATTACATGAATCTTGTATCCCACCAAGTCAGCGGCGGCCACTGCCATCTAATCCGACATGTAAGATTTGACCGATTCAATGAATTTCAAATTAATCTTTTATTCCCAGATGATTTTTCCTGAAGAACTATTTTGTAGAGCTTTGTATACATCTCAGCCTTCGTCGAATAGGATAAGGAAGGATTTGATGGGAGATCTGGATGATACCAAGATGAAATAAAGTGATGGGTAAATGTATGGAACCAATTAAAAATCTCTGGAATTATTAGAGGTATAGAAATGAAATTTGGAACATGGATACTGTAGTAGATTGCCTATTTGTTTTCATATTTTCGAACAATTTTGAACTTCCGGTTTTACCGCAAGTAATGTCAATTTTAAAATTTGCAATAGAACACCCTGTATATTATTTCAGTTTCTGACGGAACATTTTATTAAGAGTACGAGAATATTGAGTTTGATATTTTTTATTTCAATACCTACCGAGATATTAACAGAAAATTATCTAAAGAAAGTAAAAATGTAATATCCATTAAAGAAATAACTACTCATAATTATTAAATGAAACTTGGTGATTTTCAAAACATTGAAACCTAACTAAACTAAACTTAATATATTAGATGTTCAAACTGAGCATAGTTGACAATAACCAAGTCGGTTTGTTAATTCTCTAGTAACATTATTAGTCTATATGTATATATTCTTTTGAACTTTTGGCTGACAATATTTAGTTAGCAAACAATACAGCATATGGATCAGGGGTTAGTGACGGGGTGTCATACAATTCGGCGTATGGCATAAAAGCCTTGGGAAAAAACCCTAGTAAAAAAAACCCTGGCTCCCCACCTAAGTGTGAAAGTACAAAAATAAGCTAAAATATATTATAGGGACTTCTTTCTTCAAAAGTGGTCTTCTAATGATGGAGACAGAGACTTCTTCAAATTGCTCACATCGAATCTGGAAATAAAAAGACAAAAGCAGAAAAAGAACTGAATACTAAAAAATACGTATCATATTCGTTTGAAATTTATAACCCATTCCAAGAAAGAGTCGGAAACATCATAAATAGCCCTAAAACCATCTTGAAATTTATATATGGGACAACTATTGATGAGATGTGGTATTGTTTCTTCTGCTTCTCCACATTCACAACTTGCTGTAAGAACTGAGTTCCATCTACATAGCATGATATTGGTACGACCATGACCTGTTCTCAAATGATTAAGAACTGTCCAAATTTTTCTTGGAAGATCAAAACCAGGAACTTTTTCAGAAGGATCAGAAACGAGATACTTATTGAACATTTCGTAAGAGTTCCACTCAGTCTTCCATAATTCTTTATCACTTATGTTGATATTGAAGAACGTATTATGCCATAATGGTTTACGTGACTTCAATCTGGGTATTCTATTTTGTGGAATATATGAAATAATTGGGAATAAATTGGGAAAAGAATGATATTTGTTCCAAGAATTCAGAGCTGCAGTTTGTCTGCGAATATGGGGAGGGACAACGTTAGACAAAACTGGTAACCAATGAACCAGTGTAGATCTTATGGTGCCAGTAATTATTCTCATGGATATTTTCAATTGTGCATCAATTTTTCGTGTATGTGCACTATTAAACCAAACAGGGCAACAATACTCAGGTGCAGAAAAAACTAGGGCTAGAGATGCTGTGCGAAGAGTGAAACCATCAGCACCCCAAGATGATCAAGCTAATTTCTGAACAATATTATTCCTTGTTTTCAGTTTTAGGCTCAGATCATTTAAATGTTTATTATTAGTATTACTTCTGGACGCTATGGAATTTTTAGGATTCGGTAAATGGATCTGCGACTTCGAGACTCCCAAAAGTGTGGATACCAACAGGCTGAATCTATTATTTTCTTTTTTAGTATTTCAAGAATAATCTGTTTGATGGAATAAGGGATGGTCGCAAAGATGAATATTTCCTATAAAACATCAGGTTTGCCCAGTTACCTCGAAAGTTCTCTCAATATGTGTTTTGGAATCTGGTATTTTCCAAAGCATTATGTCTTCCATGTCGTTTGTTACATTAATTGACATTTTTGTCAATTCTTGTCTTCTACACTCTCCGACTAACCCAAAAATTGTTGCTACCTTAAAATTGAATTGATACTTTTATATTCTACTATAGTAGCTTCATTAACATGGAGTACAGGCTCCACAAAATGGGTAAATGCTACTTTCTCAGAGAAAAACCCAGTTGACGAAAAAGGTTTCTAACTGACGTTTTTCTCCAAGCCGTTGTATCATTTGCTGAATTGTAAGGTACAACTTCACATTCACCTCTGCTCATATCTTAAACTCGTATAGGCCATATTAATTCACAACTGGAATATCTTTAATTCCAGATCAAAAAATAAATAAATGGATAAATCAATAGCAAAGTTTTTTTGTTTTATTGAACTTACAAATACCTGACATTCTTTTGGACACATTGTGCAAATGCAAATTGTTGCAAATGAAAATTTCTAACTATCAAAAATATGTAAATATATGAAAATAATTTTAATAAAAAAATAGTATATTCTAAAACAAGTTGCAGAATGGGCTCCTATTCGATCACGAATGCGAAATTCGAAAACGAATAACGAAGGAGCGAGTTTTGAAAGCATGAGTGTTGGAATTGCCTTCTGCAACGAGAATTACACGATATTTTTTCTATTTCAGTCAAGAATTATGAGAAATTTATTGGAATTCAATGAAAAATTCAGATTATACCTCCTAGTGTCTTTTGTATTTTCTTTTCGCAGTTGGTGTGACTTATACGAAAATTGACAGATTATAGAATTTGAATAGTGCGTTGTAAGATGTCTAAGATACTGGTGTGTGCACTTGTCAAATTTTGAATGGAAACGTCATTTTACTTTTTGGGACATGGCGACTGTTTAGTTTTATACTCACATGAGGGAGCCACAAGGTAATTCATTCATAAATTTACATCGCAAACGCTTGACATTTGTTGAAATTTTAAATCATATCAACCTCAAATATGGAATAAATTTATTTTATTCCCTGAAAAATTAACTAGACAAAAAGAGGGCGCATCGCTTCTCAGTAGTTCCAAATGGATTTCACCGATTAACTGGCTGTTAAATAAATATTCTTGTGATGCGAGTTCTGATCACGTAATGCTTTCAATTAGTATGGTTTATCCATATTTTTTCTAATACATTGAAGTATGATTTTTTTCACTAATAGATGGTCTCTTGCTCAAACATAAATGTTTTTAGTATTATTTTATAAAGATTTTACAAGCCTGATTTATGGTAAGTTGATGCTCATTTATGTATTATGTATGTGTTTTATTAGTTTCTGATCTGATCATTTTGGCTTAGCAGGAAAAGGTTTGTAATATCAGTAGGAATGTTTTCTATTGGGCTTGGGAAGGAATGATATGGGAGGTCCGGTTCAAAGTACTACAGTATGGCATGGGTGATTTGGGAGCTCTCTTTCTGTAATGATGAAAAATAATGTATTCTAATTCTCAAAAAGTTTTAATTCAACATATAAAATAAATAATTTCAATATATACATATATATATTCTTTTGAACTTTTGGCTCACAATATTTGGTTAGCAAACAATAATTCATATAGAGCAGGGGTTAGTGACGGGGTGCCATACAATTCGGCCTACGGAAAAAACCACAGTAAAAAAAATCTGACTCCCGCCTAAGTGTGAAAGTGCAAAAATAAGCTGTAATATAATTGAGGGACTTCTTTCTTCAAGAGTGGTCTTCTTCAAGTTGTCCACAGTGAATCTGGAAATAAAAAGACAAAAGCAGAAAAAAAGATCATTTCTACTCACCTTTGGCACACTGAAAGTTCGTGAATTTTCATCCGCAGCACTAGGCTGTCCACATAAAATACAAAAACGCATTGTATAAAATAAATAATCAGTTTTCACACATTTTTATACAAAAATTCCGAATAACGCAATAAATAATTTATTCTAATCAGAAACTGACATTCGAATAGATTTGAGTGGCGCTATCTGGCGGAGAGAAAATGAAAGAATCCCCATGTCGCCAAACCTGTAAGTCAAAATCGCAGGAGTGCACACACCAGTATTTTAGACATCTTAGTGCGTTGAAATCTCTACATGGTTCAATATTGACAAATGACATGTGTTGATATTCGAAAGGATAGGATGTCATGTTGTCAACCACAAAACGAAAAATATAACTAATTTTAGTACTGTAATGAACTCATTACGACACTGAAATAGAGAAAATATTATTCTGGGCCTTTTTTTCGGAGCGCCGTGAAAGCGTGTAGGTTGAATTAATTCATTTACTTCTCTCTAGAATACCAGAGTAACACGTGTTACAAATAAGCTATGTGATATTGAATAACTACTCATAGTCTACAATTGCAGATGACATTTTCATTGTGAATAATTGACGTAAGACATAAAACATTTTCGGAATCTGAAACTGCTATTCGTCATGAGAAATAATTTCCTGAAATTTGTTGCAATTAAAACAACACCTTGAGCTCCCTCGCCATTATCCGGGTTTAAAACAGTTCTGAATCTTATGATGAATGGAAGTAATTAAAACACGAGCTAGTGTGCGATTTACGGGCAACAGCTTAATTATTAGGAATAAAGTTTGATAACGTGGCCCAGCTGAGGGAGGAATATGTTGAACTGTTTTGGTCGTTGAAAATTGTTTTATGCGATATAAAATGAAATCTAAAATAATTTTCAATCAAGAATCAGGGCGAGTCTGAAGGAATGCTAAGCTCCAGAAGGTTAGGTATTGTACAAGTGGCAATAATTTTGGAACTCCAGATTCTCATTATTTCCAAGATTAGCATCCTCGAATTGTTTCGAACAGTTATAGGTTCTCATTACAAATCCTGATTGTTTGGCTCATGGATTGGTAGGAGTGATGTTATTTATTGAGTTCCAAGATCTCCAGACGTCGATACCTATGTTTGAAGAGCATGTATACCTACTGCAAAGTGAAAGACGTCCCTTGATGCATAAAAAATGTTGCATCCGAAGGTGTTTGACAAAGAAAGTCATGGAACACTCACAAAAGTAACAAAAGCTGTTAATAAACAAATTATGCATTGTTCTCAACACTTGTAACATCTTGCTTCTTTATTAATTTGAATTGATTATTTATTCATTTAAATTGACGTGTCTTGACAACTTGGTCTTCGACTGATCATACAGAGTTCAATTCTATGTTCTATATATGGAGATGCGTGCTATTGAATTATGAGGTAAGGAATAGAGAAGAAATGAAGTATCAATGTATCACATTTGGACGGCTTTCAGCTGAAAGGAACCAACCCCAAAAACAAGTTAATGAGTATTTAAGGGTTATAGTTTTGACAATTATAAAAAATTAATTACACAATAAAGATAAATTTAATTAATAACATAATTGAGCTTTAAATATGCATATACGATATGAATTATTGGAAATTAAAAAAATTACATACTTTGCTTGAATTTTTTGGTTTTTGTGGGTTGGCTCTTTTCTGTAAAATGAAAATTAGCACTTTTTGGTTAAAGATACTTTATTGCTTAACTAAATAGGTAAAAAATACATATTGTTTTTTATTTATTCATCTATTATGGGTTCCACTTCAAAATCAGGTGCTCCACTGAATCCATCCAGATCGTCTACGATGTCTGTGCCGGTTATATTTTCATAAAATTGCTTGCCATCGTTCGGAATTAAGTGCATCACAGATTTTATGTCTTCTACCTTTGGATGTGATATTTTTTTTCCTTCAGGCCACATTGGTATTAGCAAATCTTTAAATAATGCCGGACGACCTCTTTGTTTTTTTCTGATATCTATTTCAGCATACGAGTTATCTTCAAAATTTGTTTTCAGAAAAATTGAAAATCGTTTTTCTTTATCAAGAAGTATCTCACGTGTTTTCAACCAGCTAATTTTTTCATTCTCAACATCCACTTTTCTATTTACTATTTGTTTTTCTAGCTCATTGGTCCCATAAAATTCAGTAGATAGCATTCGCGAAACTTTGAATTTATTTTTCGTTCGACAGTCTTTCATGATTTTTATATAATCATCTGGCAGGTAAAGGCGCTGTTGATGTTTAAGTCCACATTCGACGTCGGAAAAGTCCGAATCATTCGGGAGAAAACTATACAAGAAAACGCATACGAATTATTTTTAAAAAGGGGTGTGCCTGCAGAACAGCTTTGAGAATGAGTGTCATCTTAATGTTGCGGTTTTGACCACCACAGGAATCCGACCACAAAATTAAATCAGTAACGTTAAAGAGGTTTTCTTTAATATGTTTAAATAAACATGATCCAATTTTTTGTGCTCCCCGACCTGCCTCGTTTTCAGTCCAGATAAAAAAATGACCCTTGTTGTTTGAGCCGGAATGAACTCCCAAATTGTAGAGCCAAATTTGTCTCTTATAAAACAAAATTCCAGTTGCTAATCGTGGTAGTGGCACTGTTTTTTCAAGATCGAATGTTAAACATTCTATTTCTTCGTATTCTTTTGCCATTTTCATATCATTCTTCATCTGGTTTCGGGTTTCTTGCCAATTTTTAATATGGGTTTCGTGTCCTTTTTTGGTTTTTTCTTTTTCGTTATATGTTAGGGTATTTTGGAATCTGCTGTAATAGGTGTCACACGTATTGCAGGTATCCTTTTAAATTCTTTTAAATTTTTAAATTAAAAAACAAAGAACCAAATACTAGCATCTGTCAACAAAACTCTTCTATTCTTTATTGTTATGCAGAAAGGAACCAAGCCGCTTGGTTCTTTTCTGCAGGTAGGTTACTTGCTTACCAAATTTTGTTGGTTGGTTCATTGGTCAACAAATGGCGCTAGGTACCAGAATGTAGCTTGGATTTTTTTCGCAGTAAAGGTTACGGCTATTAATGTAATATTGTGAGTAAATCCAAAAATCACAAAATTGTGGGATGGTTCCTTTCAGCTAAAAGCCGTCCATTTGTTTGAAACATTTTATGTATTTGAATGACCGTGTTTTGGCAACTTGGTTATTGACAGATGGCACAAAGTTTAATTCTGTCCTTTAATCAACTTGGAGATAAGTGAAATTGAACAAATAGTATACAATAAGGAGCAGAAAAAAATGAATTGCATAACATTTGTTGAAAGATTTATTTATTTTATTAAATTAAAGTATTTCGACAAGAAAGTCATTGACATATCGTGGCAATTACAATTCAAGTGAATCCGGGAATTGATTGAAACGTTTTTCAGTAAAAGAGGATTATTTCCCAAACCACTGAGAATACGAAGAAACTGATTACAGATTCGGAATCTACGCCCTTAATTTAGTAAAAACCGAGATCCAAGTCGATATACTGTGAAAAACAATTCTGGAGTCGACGGTTAAAAAAATTTCGGACTCGAAAATTAGCGGAACAACTTCAACCCTAGGCGGAAAGCTACAATTTTCATTTCTCAATTAACGATTTCACCTCAATTACAAATCAGAGCATATTTTTCCTTTTTATGTGTCTAAATTTACTGTATCTCTATTCGTGGGAATTAGTGCATCCGGGAATTGATAAAAACGATTGTTTCACCCCCTACCGGAATTCTTCAATTTTTGTTCCCGAAAACGCGGATATCGTTATTTACTGAATTGAGGGCGTAGATTACGAATATGTCATTAGATTTTTGTATCTTCAGTAGTTTGGGAATAATCCATAATTGTGAAAAATCAGTCAAAAACTGGACAACTTTGACCATACACAGAGCTCAGATAAAGCGGAGTACGATTATTCTGATAGTAGTTCTGTAAACGGACCAACAAAATCGATTTTGACCAAGGATTCTTCATCATTAAGACCAAACAAAACTATTGACACAAATTTTACTCAAATATTCGAGAAATATAGACATTTGAGCAAATCTATAAAGCGATCGAAGAACAAGAGCTTCAAAAATTACAACTAGTCACAAAATCTTACTAAAAATAGATACTATCAAAGATGAAGACCCGGTAGATTTCGAATTTCAACAGGCAATCTTGAGTATAGAACAATTCTCGTTTTCTGAGAAAAAGGCATTATCTCTGACACATTACCTTTTCGAATATTTCTGAAAATATATACAAGGTCTGTAGTTCTCCACATCATCTTAATTCCCTTTGTTATGAAGGAGTGACTAAAAGATGCATTTCATAGTCTAGGAATAGCTTGTACAATTCATCATGTTGAATAAACTATCTCGATCATCGAGATAGAATATTCGATGATCTTGATGCTCTGAACATACATCGAGAGAATTGTCCACAAAGATTTTTTCTATGAACCAATTCAATCATCTGTCATCGAAAGTCTCCAGAATAAACTTCAACAGGACATCAGTGTTTGTGAAGTGTCGAAACAGTCCGCGTCAAAATTTAAAAGTTATTATTATTTTCAAAATTCCCCGTATTTATGATCATATAATTTTTCATAAAATGTGGAACGAATTGTGTATGGTTTGTGAGGACTTTAATGATGAATACCAGGATGCTCAAAATGGGGAAGCCGGGAGGTTTGGTACATGCTCAGCAGATTCCAGGTGAATAGATTTTTTTTTTATAAGACTTTGTGTATTTAGATAACTAGTAAGCAACCAAATGATAGAAAGTGAAGGTGAGGTTATAAATATCAGTTGAAATTTAATATTTAGAAAGAAAGAGTCATGGAAGTCTGTTTCATGCTTATTTTTGCACCCTCGTCTTTATGGAACACTGGGTCATCATTTTACTTGAATGTTGAACTCTTTGACTCACCTTACAGGTGAAAAATACGTGGTTGAAGTCTGGTCGTATATGTAGCTTCACAAACTGTCGAGTTGAGTTTGTGGCGCTCTTGTTCACCCGAACAGAGTGCCTATCATTTTGCCCGATTGTCTGTAATTTTGGAATATCGAGCTGAAAATGGTCTCAATCGATTGGGTTCGACTCCCTGATGAAGAATTCGTGGCGAAAGTTGAGTCTGTCCGGCCGGCCGTCCGTATCCTCTCTAGCATCCAAAAGGAATCAGCTAGAGTTTTCATATTTTCAGAATAGGTTAATTGTCCAAATATCTCGGTCAAGTTCGTTATTGGGCCAAATCCGTCGGATGGTTCAGTAGTTATGAGCATCTACTAGAATATCCATCCGATCAAGTTGATACTTGGAATGTTATTGAGGGAGGCTGAAACGAAACGGCTTGCAAAATTTCGCAGAAATCGTCACGCTAGACAATTTTTAAAAAATTCCCAAAAAAAAAATTTCAACACTCAATATCTCCTAAGACTTCATTTAGATTTAAATAAAAATCCGTATATATATTGAGGTTACCGATATCTTACTCATCCTCAAATTTCATTGTCGTAGCTTTCCCCCTTCTGAAGATATGATCATTTTTTTCATTTACTCAAGAGAAAAATAGAATTGTCATGAAGTCCGAGCTTTGTCATTGAAAGATTTGCCATCACAGATCGATATTCGTTTGACAACTTGCGGACCTAGATATCAGTGTCAGTAGGCGTAATATCAATCAAAATTTTCATAGAATTCATAGAGGTAGAATTCGATGTCGATGACGTTGTCAAAATTCAGAAAAGCACAGACGTAATATTAATCAAAAATTTTTTATCATAGAGAAAGAATTTGATGGCGTTGTCAAAACTCAGAAAAGCAATGACGTAAGTTTTTAGGAGAAGCATAGAACAAAATTTGGTGAAAATTATGAGTAGTTATTTTCAAATTGAGATAAAGGTTTGTTTATTCATTAGGCTTTCATATTTACATCACATTGTCCCTTAGTACGGAAAAAGACTATTGTTCACCCGATCAGAGAGCTTATAGATTTGTTGAGGTTTGAATATTTACTCGCAAGTAGGTCAACAAGGGCGCCAAAGCAATCTGACCTCAAGTCAGTGCTTTCTAAATTTTTTTATTGTTTGTTATTGTGAAAAATTCGTCAATTGCCTAGGCACTTCGGTCGATCTGAGCATTCGAAATTTGATCGAAACAAACAGATTTACCTAATTCATTGAGTTTCATTGTCGTAGCTTCCTATTACTGGAAGATACAGAAGTTTTCTCATTTAATTTAGGGTGTCCTGGGCCCTTTGTTGTACTTGCTATACACAGCTGACCTACCAACGCACAGAGAAACAACATTCACTGATGGTACTGCTATACTAGTAATCCATGAAGAACAAATTTTAGTTTCACAAATGCTTCAGAATCGTCTCTTTGAAATTCAAGAATGGTCAAACAAGAGGAGGATAAAAATCAATGAGACAAAATCAGTTGAAATTAATTTCTCTCTTTGTAAGGAACAATGTCCTAGGATACAATTTAACAATATCCAACTATATGAATCTAACTCGACAAAATACCTAGGCATGCATATCGATAACGGCTCACCTGGTAAGATTATATAAGAAAGAAAAGAAAATAAGTAGACTTGAAAGTGAAGGAGCTTTATAGGCTTCTTAGTAAAGAATCTAAATTATCACTGGAAAACAAACTCCTCGTATATAAAATCATTTGGACATATGGAATTGAGCTCTGAAGAAGTTAAAGTAAATCCAATGTTGCAATTATACAGCGAAGCCAATCAAAAATTTCAAAAATATTACCAAAACCACCCTGGTACGTCACGAATCAAACGCTCCATACAGACCTGAAGATGCCATTTAACACTAAACGGCTTTATCCAGTTCCATTTGCGATGTCGATGTGTATATCTCCCGGGTAGGCGCTAAGTGTTGGTCATCAATTTTGAAAATTCATGTTACATGGCTAGTTATATGTCACTTCTAGTGACATAATACCAATAAAACTATTTATACAGGGTGAGACCACTGCGTTAAGTTTAGCCATAGGTTCTTGTGATAAAAAGAAATGCTTTTTTCCCATACCGTTTTTCCATATTCGGCTATGTTAAAAAGTTATAAGCATAAGCAAGTTTTCACATTGGGCAAATACCCTTCTGTAGTCCAGTTTGGTTTGAATGAGAATTACCTTCCACAGCATCCACTATTGAATCTGAATTGTCTAAAAACATTATTTTCCCTCTAAAATATGATTCACTCACTCATGTTTCATCAATCAGATGATTTTATCGATTTAATTCCTTTCAACTTTACATATCTCAAAAATGGTGCAATTTAGGAAAAAAGAGGACGAATGATTTTATCTGCAAAAAAGACCAATGATTCTAGGACGTACAAGATACGGACCTTTAGTACAAGGGATATTGGTACAGTAGTAGTGAGAAACCCACAAGAAATGGAATAAATCTATAGATGCCAAAATATGCATGACTTATCGAAAACCTTCTACAAGAGATAATTTCAATTGATATTGTCGTTTGAATATTACAGATGAAAATGCAATTTTTTTATGAAATTTCAACACCCTATATCTTTTGAACGGGACTCAATTTGGAAAAATGTTATGGTCAAAATTAAGCAGTGGTGGAAGACTCAACCTGTATATGCGGAAAAACCTTTAAATGTCGTATGTCATAAAGCGCTAGAATACTGAATTAAATTTTGTTTCTCAATTACACCAATTAGAATACTTTGTTGAGATGTCAATGAAACAAAATAATATATATCATTTTATGAAGTGCTTGGACAATTCAGAATTTACTTTCAATTGCTGATTCATTAGGTTACTTTGTTAAGCAATTTTTGCTATTTGACTATGATTGATTGAATAACTCCAAGAGCTTTTTTCTAGCAATATTTTTGAAACTCGAAATATAACATCCTCTGTCCAAAAAACGAATAAGTTGATTTGAAAAAGTTTTTTGCAATGAATTCTAGCACTCTTAAGTTTGACGAAAACTATTCGGAAAACTCTGTGAAAAATCGCTCCAGCTAACTACTCTAGGTTGTTTTTGCATATTTTTCACTGAGAGAGATTGCCCAATGCACCTATACCAGTAATGGAGGGGATTCCCAAGAGTTAACCGAAAAATGAACAATGTATAGCTCTTTTTAATGGTATTCAGAAACTTTTTCGTAGCATCCTAATGGAAGGGTAAATGAGATACAGTTAATGGATTTTTTATGTTAACGATTTATAGGATTCTCTCCATCAGGCGATATTTATTTTGGCACTGGAAAGGGATGCGAAGAGTATTCATACATTTTTATACACCAAAAAGTAATATGAAATATATTTTCCTCGTATCAATTGAAATGTGATTTAGATAACTGACCCTTAATTATAAACTGATTTCCATGGATTTTTAATCAGTTATTCGTAATTTTTACATTGATTATGAGATCAGAGTTATTTCTTACACAACAATTAGTTCAAGGAATATGTGGTAGCATAAAAATCAACAGGAGCAATAGGTGGAATGAAAGAACTCAGAATCAAAAGGAGAAAGAGAAAATTTGCGATAGGTAGCTACAAAAGAATACCATATAACTACGAAATATAAATATAAAGAAAGAAGTAAACTTGTGAAGAACACAGGAAGTGATGAAAACTACCGAAATGGGACATTTTCAATAATGGTTATTCGATCAACTAATTTATTGATGAAAGCGATTAATGCTCGAAATATTTTTACACGTGAGTGGAGCGAGCGTGTTAATGTTCGAGACTATTAATTGCTAGATTAATAAATTAATTGATTACAAGATTTTTTCGTCGACCTCATTATGAATTAGAAATAAATTATTAATCCAAATGAATTTTATTTCTCACAATATAAAATTTGACAATGAAAACCTCGATGCTCACTTTGACATATTTATATTTATGGTTTCAATTGATTTCATAGACGGAATTTTCGAGATGTGACATTCTGAATAGTCCACATTCCACACTGGTGGAAGCTGATGTATTAACTACTGGCGGTGTCTAATCTATTTTCCATCGAGTTTTCGATGTACCCTTTGAATAAAGAACCTCAGGAAGGAGCATACGTTTCGAAAATGTGCGTCCAAATGGGATTACCAATATGGCCGACGAAGGTTTCCGGAATCAGTGGCGTAGTGTAAAAAGAATAAGGGCATATCTCAAATCATAGGCAGTGAAATAATTCAATATTTGAATAGGGCAAAAAGTTAATTAAAACTGGTTTCAACCTTTTGTTGGTTTTATCATTTTAGATGAGAAGTTAATCTATTACCGAATTAAGAGAAATTTAATTCCTTTGGAATTTTATTCGTAAAATTTAACGGTGCTTAATATTGAAAATGTACATTCTTCCTTAAAAAATGTAGAAAAGCACTGATGTAAAGTCAGGAGCTATTGCGGAGTTGTCTGTTACCCGGCAGTAACTTTAGTGGAAGGTTTATTTGTGAAGAGCATATTCAAAAGTCGTAGATATTTAATCTTTATTTCGGAAAACAATAAAATGAACTTCAGATAATTATAATAATAGATTAGAATAAACAAAGAGTACACCAAAATTTCATCAACAATTTTGAAGACATATTGATTGCCAAATATTATCAATTTGGTATTAAGAAGTAATCGGATATGGGAATTTTGCACAATGATGTATACAAAAAATTCTTTCTTCTTAAAAGAAATTATATGGTATAATCAATTAATTAATTCTTTACAAGGATAATTAATATTTAAAAAGTTATAAAAAATTGATAGAAAAAGTGTAGTCTTCAAGGACAAAGTTTGAATTAAAAAAAAATTGGACATACATCCAGGCAAAATATTGATAACACAAAACCTAAAAAAAATTACTAAAACATAATCAGAAATATCAAATAATGATTTTATTTACAATTCTTTTGAAGATTCAGTATAACTAGTTGTTTCCAAAAGCTAAATATCCATGGTATAATAAGGTTTTCAACTGACTTTGCACCTACAACTGCGGACGGTTAAAATCCTATTAGATCAGGGCTAATAAGCCAATTTATTGGCCTTTGAATAAAATCAATTTGGTATATTTGTTGCGAATTGTTTCACCAGCAGTTTTCATTAAAATGATGAGAACATAGCACACTCGAACTTTTTGGAATAAAATCTGTTTTCTTCACAAATTGAATCCAAGCTGCTCTCCTCTTTTCTTCTTTAGGAAATCTAAAATAATGTTAAAAACATATATATCATAAATGTGTTATGAACATACAAAAATTAATCAATTATTGCAGAGCAATCTTTGAGTCGTCTTTAAAAATATTGATTTTTATGTAGGAAAATTTTCATACACTATGATAATATGTAATTCATGGTATATTTAATGTAGAAGGAGATATCACAGCATAACAAAAAAAAATATGGTAATAATATGAACTAAACCTACTGTATTTCTCCATGTTACACCAATGGTTAACCTCAAAATTTCTACAGACTTTTGAATTCTTTGTATAACTGAATTTATCTTTCGAAACACTTACCTATGAAAACTTAAAGTATTATCCTGTATTTTTTTACACACAGATCGGCCACAAGATACACAACTAACCATTTTGAAGTCAAAACTTCAAAACCTTTTCGAGTGCGTTTTGGATGAATTCACTCTTAATAAAAATTTCGAGCAAATATCCTGCACATCATTTATCTGCAACTTATATAGCTCATCTTTTCGCAATGCCCCGGAAACTCCAAATATCAAAGCGACCTTCAAATAAAAAAATTTAATGTTACATATTTTATATCCACGTGACAATAAGAAAAATTTAGAAAATTAATTTAATTGAGTTTTATATTTACCTTTGACATCAAGAAAATACTGTCTGGAGCATTTGCTATAAACTCTTTTATATGATCTTTCTCTAGAACTTTCGATTTCTTAGGAATATAACCCATACACTTTTTTTCCCTTAATGAACTTCACCAGTTTGTGATATCTGCTTATATCAATATTTCTTTTAACGTTCAATGTTGCTTTCAGCATTGAATACTTTGGCCATAAACTTGCTAAATATCCCTTTTATGCAACACTCTTGAAGTTTGCCAACAAAACTGTTTCACAATAATTGACAACGTTCTTCTCCTCGCACCATGACATGAATTCTGCGTAGGTTTAGTAATACAAATGTCGGTTATTTTCAGGTAGCAGGGTCAAAGTTGCTGCTTCAGCCATTTCTGCAACGTCCGGGGGAGTTGAGGGGATATTGACTTAGATACTCATTGTAATTAAAGTAACTGGCGATATTAGATTAAGAATAAGATTGAAAGTAACTATATTACTCGTTATTTATCAGAATAACAATGGAACCGGAAAATATCA
This sequence comes from Micraspis discolor, assembly GCA_030674115.1. Classification (NCBI taxonomy): domain Eukaryota; kingdom Metazoa; phylum Arthropoda; class Insecta; order Coleoptera; family Coccinellidae; genus Micraspis; species Micraspis discolor. The sequence goes on from JARTUT010002175.1 coordinate 12,550,556, forward strand.
TTTATGTCATTACTTCTCAAACTGACTACTGACTACAAATTTTTGCTGTTTTATCAAGATGTACAATGGAATTGCCATGGATATAAACTGTTCAATTAATATCGGTCCACAGTGCAATTATCGCAGGGCTCTTTCGGTTCCTACAATGCAATTATCGCTGTAATTTTCTGATAACTGTGCTCCATTTACATAGAATTTTAGACAAGGGGGTAATATTCCCCAAAATTATCCATTTGAGAATCGAGACCAAAACTCTGCCTCTCATTTTGCTCTAACTCCTCAGATTCCTGAGATTTTCTTACTATGACTGCTCACCTCCATCAAACCAATTGGTACTGGCCTCGAAAGAAATCCTCACTTTTTCAAATCTCCCTCAATATATGCCCCATTCTGAAATCCAGTAATAATACCGTCTGCTTCAAGAAACGACAAATATAATTGCGGCCAATTTCTCGGGAATTCCAATCTCAGTTTTCCGATTCGAAAGTTCTTATCCCTCGAAATGAACCACCTCAAATTAACGCTGACGAATGAGAAAATAGTTCGGTGGAATTATCCCGAGTACAGAAAATACTCATTTCATCCTTATTGATCCTCCTAAATTGGGAGTCCTTACAAGTCAACGTTTATGTGCTTCGACTAAATTATGTATTAAGGGCCCTGTTCTCGCTTCGGACCGAAGGATTACGATAGTCGCAGACGTGGAATATCTGAATTTGCTCATTTCGCCTACTCCAAACTCAATTTCGGGTCCTTTCGAATCGAGACTCTGTTCTGCTGTCTGCCGTTCCCATCGACCGGTTCTCAGATTTAATTCAGATGGAGTATGAACCGGAACCGGTGTTAAGTGATATTTTATGTACCAGCCATTTGTCCGATAGGATCGAGATATTCGCACCTCGATTCCGATGAGGGACCAAGAAGGGTTGTGTGCTGAAACCCTCAGGCGCCGAACTCGCTCCAGATGATTTGCATAGACTGCTCGACCTGCGTTGAGGTGGATTGCTGCTTGAACCAATTTTCTCAAATTAATCTCGTTCTTCAATATTTATGAAAATTTCGTTATTTTTTTTTATCATTGTAGGATGTGCCAATTTGATGTGCGTTGTTAGAGTGACGTGATTTATGTGTCCACTCAATGGGACACTGATGTCGGAAAATTTGTTTTGAAGTCTTAATACTTTAAAAGGTTCGTTACTTCGAAGAGGAATTCAGGTGAAAGTTTATTTTAGGCACTTGTGATGAGAAAAGACAGATTGTTAATGGGCGGGCTAAGATTGATATTATTCGTTTTCAGTCAATCATTAGATAGTTCAGGGGTGTACACGACTAGTAGTGGAATTTGGAAAGACGGAATCGAGACACTCTCGAGATGACAGAAGATGAGTAGAGATCAAGACAGAGTGTTGTCGGTTAGACGCTTAAGTCGTTTTTATCAAAGTGAGAATTAAGACGGTACTTTCAGAACTCAGAATCAGCCTTTTTCTTTGTTAACTTTATTTATTTCTTAGTGTAAATAGACTATGAATAGAAAAGCCCTGTTTGTTGCGATGTGAAAGAATATTAGTGGGCGTCAATTTATTATTACCCCTAGATAATTGATGAAACAAAGTCTATATTATTTTTGAGGACCATATTCTTTTCTCCAGAACCCTCTACGGCCCAGGAATTCCTTGCAGCATAAAATCCGAACGCTCCTTGCAAATTTTTTATTTGATCAGAATAATACAGTGTGTATCTTTGACTCCTACTTTAATTTAAATTATTGATTCATAAGGCGTATACAGGGTGAGTCTTTGACCACTGCGTTAATTTTAACCATAGATTCTTTACGTCAAAAGAAACACTTTCTTCCCATAACATTTTTCCAAATTTGGCCCCGTTCAAAAGATATAGGGTGTTGAAATTTCATAAAAAAATTGCATTTTTACCTGTAATATTCAAACGAAAATATCAATTGAAATGATCTCCTGTAGAAGGTTTTTGATAACAGTCATGCATATTTTGGCATCGTTAGATTCATTCCATTTCTTGTGGGTTTCTCACTACTACTCTACAGATTGGTTAAATTGCATGAAAAACAAATATCGTTGAACTAAAGGTCCGCATCTTGTACTTCTTGGAATCATTAGTCTTTTTTGCAGATAAAATCATTCGCCATCTTTCCTCCTAAATTGCACCATTCTTGAGATATTTGAAGTTGAAAGGCATTGAATCGATATAATTTTGTCCAAATTTTCTGTTTTTCCCTAATCCAACTCTGTGCTGAAATGATTCAATAACAAGATTTGTTCAATGTTGCCATATTTTATGTCTATATTAAATATTTCTTCAAAAGGTTGGGGAAATCTCTCCAGTCTATGGTTCCACCACTAAAAACTAATAGATGAAATTAACCACTGAACAATTTTTGTCTTACATTCACTACAAAATCTGAATTGCCATTTGCTGTATTCATTATTAATGATGTCTAGCACCTTGTTTAATATTTAATCCAGAGTAATATTCCATAAGAAATAGAGAAAAAGATTTCCTTCACTAACATAGGTACTTCGGTATATTCTCATGACCGTTGAAATAGGTAATGTATTTTCTGTCAGGACCTGTTGAATTGAAGACTTGTCTTTATGAAGAGCTGGTTCTTTATAGCTTCAGACTTTCAGGGTCCATCAAATTATATCTATTCTAACATAGGAATGCTTCAAATTAAGATCATATGAGTTTTAAAATCTTCGAATCCAGTCTCCTTGATTTATTTTGTAGGTTTATAGTTTTTTCACATATTTATTTCATACACCGATTCAACCTGGTACCTACACGAACCTAGGAGATAATAGAATTTGACTTAGTTTTAGTACTTCTGAATGTTTGTTATGATGCATGGTTAATTAAAATTCAATCAATATTGAAACTGGAAGGTATAAGCTCATAAACAAGAAAGATTAGAATAGAAATGTATTTTCTGACCATAATCATTTCATACTGAATTGAATAATTTCAAACTATCGAAATTATTATTATTATTTTATTATAATATTTTCCACATTTTTTGAATAACTGTTGACAGTTTCAAACAGAATCAAAAGAACAAGGAACCACAGAACACTATTTTATTGGGAACAAACCACCACAGAGACATTATTATAACATTTCAATGTGGTAATAATTCACTCTAGTTATTCTGAGAAAAATTATAACTGAAGATCGATAATGATTACAGATATTATCTTTCATTTAAAATAAACTTTGCAATTATTAATTTTTTTCTCTCCTGGGGTTCGGTAATAAATTAATATTCTATGGTGAGGTATTAAAATTTGACATAATCTATGAATAACCATTATTCAATATTTCTGTTTTTGTTTACATAATTAAAACAGTTATTCTGATTATAGAAACCAAAAATTTGTTCAGTGATTAATTATAATCTAAACAGAATAGATTCTCATTAAAGAAAAAACACGTAGTTGGTTTTTCAGAATCAAATGTAGGTGATCAAACCTAATTCCTTCAAGCAAATATAATTGCACACCTAAATCTGAGAATAATTGTAATCTATTCAAGTAATTTGTTATTGGGATTCAGTAGAGAAAATAATCATCAAGCAAAGTAACATCACTGTAAAATAATTATTCGTAGTGACATTATTCATTGTTGTTGAAGATTTAGAAAAAGATTGCCATATTTTTAACAGAATGGTATCAAGAGACCTCATAGACCTGTTCACTGGTCTCTGTCAAGGAGAAGAAACTTAAATAATATCAGTGTTTGGAAAATCATAGATGATATTTTCTGGCTTTGAGTGAAAAAAAGCAATGTGACAACCTCTTGCCTTGGAAGTTTTCATAGAAATGATGATTCTTAAGAAGAAAATTACAAATGTATGATGATAACATCCAATAATTCTGAGGTTTTTTGGGAATTTCTCACTGGGAAGGGATGGTTTATTATCTTGAAGTAGAAAGAAATTATAGTAAACAGCAAAAATGGAGTTGAATTTTTTTTACCAGAAAATTAGTATTTTGTATCTTCCTTCTGGATATGGACCTAATCGGATGAAACATGAGTGAAATCATTTCTTATAGGGAAAATAATGTTTTTAAACAATTCAGATTCAATAGTGGATGCTGTGGAAAGTATTTTTCATTCAAACTATACTGGACTACAGAGGGTATTTGCCCAATGTGAAAACTTAAAATGCTTATAACTTTTCAACGCAGCTGAATATAGAAAAACCGTAATGGAAAAAGTGTTTCTTTTGATCTCAAAAACCTATGGTTAAAATTAACGCAGTGGTCAAAGACTCACCCTGTATAATAAGTTCTGACCATTTTTTCCAATTCTGTCGAGTTGCAGTTATAAACGATTTAATGTTTCAAGTTATGAGATATCGAGTATTTTCGAAATATTCTTAGTGATCACCAATTGTATTTAGCCTGATGGTTTTCGTGAAATTTGACATACTCTTTTCATATAACGATATTCAAACAGTTGTCAAACTAATCATTGAGCAAACCAATTTTCAGATAAATATATGAGCGGAACCATTATATTATAGAATATGAACATTTAATTGATTATATATATTTTTTTCAGTGAAGCCAGCCAAGACTTCGGGCAGGACTCCATTTTTAACGAGTGAGTACCTATATATAATTATATGAATTCCCTCCTGTATTCTAAGATTGATACATTATATCGTCTCCATATCAATCTTCATGTGCCCATGTATAATTTTGCTTACTGAACATATTGTTTATCCTTGAGACGCGACGATTCTCCACAATGCAGTTATTGTTGGTTGTACTTATTATAAATAGGAGAAACGTCCGATGATGTGGGGACTTTAGAATTGCCTTTCACTTAGTACGCTTGTAGTGTTGTTCTAAATAAAGTCTTTTCTGGCTCATCGCAATTCGCAATCTAACATTTATTAGGGTCATTTATTGAGTACTTCTATTCCCAAAATTTCATCTTTGTATTTTATCATTTGTGTTAATTTGGTTGATAAGAAACTGAATATTTCGCACTTTGATAATAATAAAAATTCGTTCAATTTTTCATCGAATCGACTTTTCATGTCTCCTAATTTTTCCTTATCTATGACGAACAGAACACTTAATAATAATTAATATTTTTAATTTGTAAAAATTAACACTATAATGTCAGGAGAAACTGATACAAAAATAGCAGGTAGTAATCGAGAGCTTAGCGTTTTATTCCTTCTCTGAAGAATCAATATTTTCATACAATCATCGAGAATAAAATTGTTTGTCTGTCCAAAGAAACTCCTATAAAATCTCATCATATTTGGTAAAAGATGCCAAAGTGACAAAGACGCCTCCGGGCTATAAAACCCTCCGTAATTCCATAATTTACGGCATCTGTGTACTGTCTACTATGAATCAGTACATCCCCACAGCACTCATTCACCTCTGTCTCTGTCATTTTTGAATCGGTGACCAGGACCAGGACTTATCCCCTCTCCCTCTTTGTAATTGTCGCGTGACTCGCCTGGCTTCATCGCTTCCTGGTCCTCATCGAGGCGAAGTGGGACATGTGAAGTGAGGTGGTACATTGTTTAAAAATGAGCCGCTCTTACATTTCCTCGTCGTGTACGCGACAACTGAGCAGCCTCTTGTAAGAGGTACCCCACACTATTCCAGATTACGGAAGAAGATAAGTGCGCAAAAGCTTCCGTCCTCACGTCAGTGTATTTCTATTTTTTTCGAAAATGTTAAAAAGCCTAATTCAATTATTTTCTATGGTGCCACGAAAGAAATGCTCATGAGACTACTGAAAATTTCATCTTCAAGTCAGAATAAAACGTGACAGAGGGTCCAGAATCGCCTTCTACCGTGCGGTGTGACAAGTAGGAAATTGTTCGCCCTTCTTCCTCCTGTCCCAAAAAAGAATTGCAGCGACTCCATTCGGCCAAAGAGTGATGAGCGTTTGATACGGAGGGTTTATTGAAATCGAACGACAAACAATGAGACCACAAATCATGTCCGGGTTTTTCCCCGAGAACGCCATGTATCGCGGTGAATTGAGTCTGCCTTGAATGTTTGTTTTACGGCCACGTAAGAGCTTCCGTGATGGTCGTCATTTATCCGATATACAATTTTGCTGAATCGTCTTCGGGGCCGATGCCATTTTCTGATGCGGAGCGGCCGAAGCCGACTGAAAGGATTTAGATGATTTACTCGAAATTGTCTTACGGCATTCGATACAAAGGATTTCATTCGGTAGCAGAAATAATGCGAATATTGAACCATGCAAGCTTGATTGATTGATTGAGCTTCGGAAGGTGAATAACAAATCAAATCAAATTAATAGTCATTCAATCAACTAGTTCATTAATGATAGCGATTAATGGTCGAGACACTCTAACACGTGAGCGGAGCGAGCGAGTTGATGTTAGCTAGATTAATAAACGAGTTGATTACAAGATTTTCCGTCGACCCCATTATGAATTAGAAATATATTATTTATTCAAATAAATTTTATTTTTCACGATATAAAATTCGACAATGAAAATCTCGATGCTCACTTCGACATATTTATATTTATGGTTCCAGTTGAACAATTCGTAAAATTCTGAGACGGAATTTTCGAGATGTGACATTCTGAATAGTCCACATTTACATCGTTACTGATGATTTGCGATAAGAAATGTGTGGAGCTCGTGGGAGCTGATATATTAATTACAGGCGAATGATTATCGCATAAAATTTTTCCAGCAGATTCTAATCTATTTTTCATCGAGTTTTCGATGTACCTTCTGCAACAGATGTTGATATCCATTCTCCAAGCCGTTTGATGGCTGTAAAATCTGCTTCACAGTCCGAAAGGATAGATGCAGAAGAACGCCAAAAACAGTGACCTGTATACAGACTGGGATGTTCTAATTTGAGAAATTTTGCAATTAACGATGGTAATTTCGAAAACGTATTTATTCCTACAGGATGTATTGAGCATTTAAAGTTCTTGTAAAACTTTTCGTGCGGAGTGTGAATTGGTCTCAAGGATATGTATTATATTATATTATATTATATTATATTATATATATATATATATATGTATTATATTATATTATATTATATTATATTATATTATATTATATTATATTATATTATGACATAAGTCATAATGAATGTCAGTTGATAATTTTTCCTCTGCTATTTTTTCAATGAAATAAGTGTTATATCACAACCTTCCTCAACTATGGATGATGATTTCCCTTTGAATGGGTTCCGTAGCAGACTTCAAATATAAGAAGATCTGAAAAATCATCACTTGGACCGCAAGACCCGATTCGAAGAATCCTCCTTGCAGATTGGCGACAAATTTTGTGTATTACAATAGATTTGAATATAGAAGGTATTTCTAAGGACAAGAGTGACTACATTTCTAAAATAACAAAGGATTATGGTGCTGAGATTATTCTCCTTCAAGAGACACATACGGATACTAAAAAAAAATCTTCGTTGAAGAGGAACAATAAAAGGTTATGTATTAATTGATTATCTAATTAGTAAAATTTATGGTTTAGCTTGTTATGTTAAAAAATTCTTGATTCACAATATCGAGTTAATCCAAAAAGGCTAATTTTGTATTTTTGATATTCAGTTCTTTTTTCTGCTTTTGTGTTTCTATTTCCAGATTCGATGTGGGCACCTTGAAGAAGTCTCTGTTTCCATCAATAGAAGACCACTCTTGAAGAAAGAAATCCCAAATATATTTCAGCTTATTTTTGTACTTTCACACTTAGGCGGGGAGCCAGGGTTTTTTTTACGGGGGTTTTTTCCCTAGGCTTTTATGTGATACGCCGAATTGTATGACACCCCGTCACTAACCCCTGATCTGCATGCTTTATTGTTTGCTAACGAAATATTGTAAGCCAAAAGTTCAAAAGAATATATATATATATATAAGGATATGTATCTCTTGATTGGTTTCAGAAGTATACGCTCCTCATTATCCACCACAGTGAATATCCTTTTCGAGTGCGTTTTGGATGAATTCACTCTTATTAAAAATTTCGAGCCCATATCCTGCAACTTATACAGTTCATCTTTTCGCATTGCCCCTGATACTCCAAATATCAAAGCGACCATCAAATAAAAAATTTAAAGCTACATATTTTATATCCACGTGACAATGAGAAAAATTTAGAAAATTAATATAATTGAGTTTTATATTTACCTTTGACATCAAGAAAATACTGTCTGGAGAATTTGTTATGAACTCTTTTACATGATCTTTCTCGAGAACTTTCGATTTCTTAGGAATATAACCCACGTTTTGACCCTTAATGAACATCGCCAGTTTGTGATATCTGCTCATATTAATATTCCTGTTGGGTACCATAGTTAGTTTACTGTGGCTGTTATTGATGAACCAATCTTCGATTGACTCAGTTGGGATGTATATCTTAGAGGTTCAAAGATACCAAAACGGTGTATCGAATTTTCACTTGATACTGCAGGGTTAGCTCAAAGTAAAACACTATTTAACTACAACAGTAAAGTGACTTTATTGTTTCGTCAGTGTACGACTGAGCTTGATGTTCACAGTACGGAGGTTTGGGTGATTCTCTGTCAAAAAAACATCAGTTTTTGCTTTTATATTCTCATCCCTCTGGTGCAAAAGTGAGGTACAAACATTCGAGAACATTCCATTGGAATTCCAAGAGCCCTCTTGGAAGATCGCATTCTCAAGTATATAATGGAACCACATGTTCCCCGTTCAAAGTATAACATTCCTTACAAATAAAATGGTTAAAAAAAGGTTCCTTCCTATTTGTTAACCCTGAAAATGCTTTGAATGACCTGAGCGGCCAGATATCCTGTTGGTCAACAGATGTATCTGTTCAATGAGTAAAAAAGGATCGAACAAAACTCTTTCGGTACATTTCAACCCTGAAATTGAGGTATATTCTTCAAATGCTTGACCACTCAAGCTAATTGTCTTTTCGGGAAAGATTATTTATGGTTAGAAAATATTTCTGTTCGATGAATTACACAAGGGATAGAACAATTCCTTTCAACTTTCAATGTTGCTTTCAGCATTGAATACTTTGGCCATGAACTGGCTAAGTAACCCTTTTCTGCAACACTCTTAAAGTATGCCAACAAAACATTCGGAATAATGACATGAATTCTGCGTAGGTTTTGTCATACAAATGTCGGCTTTTTTCAGGTAGCAGGGTCAAAGTTGCTACTTTAGCCACTTCTGCAACGTCCGGGGCAGTTAAGGGGGTATTGACTTCATTACTCATTGTAAATAAAGTAACTGGCGATATTAGATTAAGAATTAGATTAAAAGCAGCTAAATTACCCGTAATTTGACAGATCGATTATGTTTGGATTTGTTTGATTATTTCTTTTCTCTGTGGAATAACAATGGAACTAGAGATAAATACGCGACTATTCTGTGATTGAAGAGTGAGAGTCACAGGCCTTAAACATAAAAATGAAATATCAGTCGAGTTGTGACGTTACTCATATTACTTCTGAATACTCTATGTTCGATTGCCCATGACAATCATGCATTAAAATAGAAAGAAATCGTGCATTAAAATGGGTCATGGATGCATGATATTGTGAACGTTAAATAGAGCTTTTATTGGGAGGTCGTCGGAAAATAATATTTATTTTCCACATCAATAATTGAATTTTCCTAGGTAACACATTGAATAGTTTCATACACATGTACCATGTTCCTTTCTCTGTAAGGGATAGTGAGTGCGTTGGTAACATAAGAGGCTGCATTCTTTTGTAGAATGTCGATTTGTTTTGACTCCCTCATTCAAAGTCTTAAGCTCATTGAAAGTATCTTGTGAAACCTCACCCGGCAACACCGCATAAAATCTTTTTCCATTTACTCGGGTTACAATATCTTCAGGGTAAAAATGATCTGAATAAATGAAAATTGCTTTCTTTGGGCAAATACTTGACCATCCCAACAGTGAAGCACAAATTCTTCTTTTTTCATCGTCATCTGGGAACCTTAACTCAAGAAAACCTCATTTTATCTTATATTAATCTCATTGAAAACTTCCCTATTAAAACTTTATACGCTACTGAACATGTAAATAACTAAATACTTCGGTTCTAACAATACACTCATCTGTGAAAAGATAAATTCGGATTAAAATTCCTGTCTTTACTACAACTTAGCTACTTACGAACCATTTTTAGTGCGATGAAAAGAAATAAGCAATAAAGAATATAAAAAAGCTAATACTGACTCTCACAAATTTTCTTCAATATGCGTATTTATTTTCAATACAGAGGTGGAAATGTGTGTCTTTCAGAACATGTGACCTTCAAATTCTCAAGCAGAGAATGAAGCAACGTTGTCTTGACTTTCACCTGAATTTCTTTCTATTTGCGGTCTCTGACATAATATAGCAGAATCAACTAAAGTTTTTCTTTTACTTCTTTGTAATATACAGGGTGAGTCTTTGACCACTGCGTTAATTTTAACCATAGATTCTTGACGTCAAAAGAAACATTTTCTTCCAGAACATGTTTTGAAATTTGGCCCCGTTCAAAAGATATAGGGTGTTGAAATATCATAAAAAAATTGCATTTTCACCTGTAATATTCAAACGACAATATCAATTGAAATGATCTTTTGTAGAAGGTTTTTGATAACAGTCATGCATATTTTGGAATCATCAGATTTATTCCATTTCTTGTGGGTTTCTCACTACTACTCTTCAGATTGGTTAAATTGCATGAAAAACAAATATCACTTGAACTAAAGGTCCGTATCTTGTACTTCCTGGAATCATTAGTCTTTTTCGCAGATAAAATCATTCTTCATCTTTTCTCCTAAATTGCACCGTTCTTGAGATATTTGAAGTTGAAAGGAATTAAATCGATATAATTTTGTCCAAATTTTCTGATTTTCCCAAATCCGACTTTGTGCTGAAATGATTCAATTATCAGATTTGTTCGATGTTGCCATATTTTATGTCTTTATTAAATATTTCTACAAGGTTGAGGAAATTTCTCCAGTCTATGGTTCCACCACTGAACACTATAGATGAAATTAACCACTGAACAATTTTTGTCTTACATTGACTACAAAATCTAAATTGCCATTTGCTGTATTCATTATTAATGATGTCTAGCACCTTGTTTAATATTGAATCCAGAGTCATATTCTATAATAAATAGAGGAAAAGATTTCCATCACTCACATAGGTACTTCGATATATCTTCATGATGACCGTTGAAATAGATAATATATTTTCTGTCAGGACCTGCTAAATTGAAGACTTGTCTTTATGAAGAGCTGGTTCTTTATAGCTTCAGACTTTCACGGTTCATCAAATTATATCTATTTTAACATAGGAATGCTTCAAATTGAGCTCATATGAGTTTTAAAAACCTCGAACCCAGTCTCCTAGATTTGTTTTGTGGCTTTAAAGATCTTTTTTTCACATCTTTATTTCATACATCGATCGGGTTCGGTAATAAATTGATATTCTATTGTAAGGTATTAAAATTTGACATAATCTATGAATAACCATTATTCAATATTTATGTTTTTGTTTACATGATTAAAACAGATACTCTGATTATAAAATCCAAAAATTTACGCATGTTCAGTAATTAATTATATTCTAAACAGAATAGATTCATATTAATGATCTAACAAACATTTTTTCAAGCAAGAATAATTGCACATCTAAATCTGGGAATACTTGTAATCTATCCAAGTAAATTGTTATTGGGATTCAGTACAGAAAACAATCATCAAGCAAAGTAACATCACTTTAAAATAATTATTAGTAGTGACATCATTCATTGTTGTTGAAGATTTCGAAAAAGATTTTCATATTAAAAAAAAAAATCAAGAGACTTCATAGACCTGTTCACTGGTCTCTGTCAAGGAGAAGAAACTTCAGTAATATCAGTGTTTGGAAAATCATAGATGATTTTTTCTGGCTTTGAGTGAAAATAAAAGCAAAGTGACAACCTCTTGCTTCGGAAGTTTTCATAGAAATGATAGTTTTCATGATTTGGAAAATTAAAGAAGAAAATTACAAATGTATGATGATAACACCCAATAATTCTGAGGTTTTTTTGGAATTTCTCACTAGAAAGTGATGGTTTATAATCTTGAAGTAGAAAGAAATTATAGTAGAACAACAAAAATCTATGTTTATGGTGTTGAATTTTTTTTACTAAAAAATTAGTATTTTGTATCTTTCTTCTGGATATGGACCTCATCGGATGAAACATGAGTGAGTGAATCATTTTTTAATTTTATTTATTTGCTCACTTTGGCAACATGAACATTTTTTATGTCCTGAGTGGACCAGCTCAATACGTTACAATCTAAGTTTCAGATGCGACACTGTTCAATGTAAACAAAGGGGTCTATTCTTATATAGTCTAAGGTTGAAATATAAGAGATGCAATCAAATGTTTCTGATATCCCCACCATAGGCGTATCTTCGCAAAACCGTATCGTCATTGCCGTAGGAGACTGTTCCCAATTGGGACATAACCTGTTCCATGACCGGCAAACAAACATATCCCATTGTAGCAAAGGAATCCTTAGTGATACGTGCCGCCATCAAGAAAACGATCGATTTTCGAAGTACACAAATCTAATCGCCATTATATCAACGGAAGCTATAAAGGAGGAGAACTCCAGAATCGCGATAAGACGGTGACGAGGTGTTTTCCAAATTGAATTCGACGGAGCCATGAGAATCCGAATCGTGCCACCCACTCTTTTCATTTTCCCCCCAACCCCGGGACGCTCTATGTTCTCCGCATACGGCCGCAGCGTTTCGGACTATATGGGAATTAATTGCACGCGGATAATTCCGGATTAACCGCATAATACGTTTGTTTATGCGTTTCGCCGCTGGAGTTATTACTCCGGCAATTCTGCGAATTGAATCCTAACTTATCACCGACTGCGAACTTATTCCCGTTGTGTCTTTCACAGATTATCCCGGGGCGCTACGCCATATTGATATTGAGTATTGCCGTTACAGTTGATTGTGTTGCAAAGCGTACAGAACTTTTTTTGATACGCAGCTCAACCTAGAATTCTGGTATAATTGGAAGAGGAAACTATTAATCTATGTTACGGGATCAAAGTAATTTTGTGTAGAATTATCATTTGGACAATAACCATCTTGTATTCATAGCACCTGAAGTGATAAAAGAAATGGAGGTCATGTTAACAGCAGAAGAAACAGCACAACAAATTCAAAATCCTGCGAAAACTGAAGAATATAGATGAAAAATCAGAACCCTGTTAGACAAAAATAACAAAAATCCTGTTACTAATAAAGGGTAATTCATTTAAAAGTACTTTTTCGTACTTCCGGGCCTAAAGTGACAACTTCACTTCCTTGTGACAGGTACTGAAGTGTCACATTTAATCCCTCCAGGATTAAATATTGACGAAACTCCCGGAACGATTAAATCACAAACAAACGAGTTTAAGGGATATTTTATTGAAAAATACAATTAATTAAAATGGTAATTAACGTTAATATTCAAATTAATATTGTGACAGTTCGTCATATTGACCAGTCTTTCCTGGGTTAATGCAGCAGGTTACTGACGAGTAACAGATGGGTCCTTATCATATTGAACTGGTGTTTGTTTCGAAGATCGTGCGGAAACAGGAAGCGAGAATGAGGACTGTGGCATAACTAGTGGACGAATCGGCCACTTGACCAAATATTTTATCTGAAATTTTTTGTTTATTTTTAATAGACGATTCGATATATCCCTCGGCCACGTTGGAGGATTTCCATCCTCCATGTCTCTTCAGCACGTCTATTGTTGCTCCCGAATCAGCTAACAAAGACGCAGATGTGCGTCTAAAACAATGTCCCGTATAAGATGTCGCATTTTCTAATTTCAAGAAAGCTGCTATTTGCCGTGGAAATGTACCAAACATGTTTTTTCCTACTACTCGCGTAGTACATTCTTTGTTGATGTAATGAACAAAAAATTTTGAATGAGGTGTCCCTGTCTTTCGCAATGCCACATATTTTCGAAATATCGCCACAAAACTGATGGTACCGTTTTCTGAATTTTTGATCACAAAATTTCGGTCAATTTTATTTTTGGTGTTTCTAATCGCAATTAGGAAGGAATCGCCCAAATCTCTCACATCGTCGATTTCTAAATCAACCAACTTTTTTCCACGACAAGCTCCCGCAACTCCCAAAATAAGTGCAACCTACAAAAAAATTGAGATCTTAAAATTTCTGAATATAAACACATTTCCAAATTCACCTTAAGCATAAAATATTTATCATCCGGAGCCTCCCGTAAGAACTTATCTACCTGCTCAGACGTGAGTATTCTTGACTTCTTTGGCTTAAATCCCTCATTTCTTCTCTTCAAAAAAGCTAATAATTCTGGAAATTTACTTATATCAATATCTTCTCTAATGTTAATAACCGATTTCAGCATTGAGTAATGTGCCCAGAGAGTTGAGGCACAAACCGCTTTTGATTTATCATTGAAGTAGACTAACAGCGTATTTTCAGTAGGTTGTCTCACAGTTTTTAAGCGGCACCACTTTTTAAAAGCATCGTACTGCTGCTCGTATAGTTTTCTAGATTTCGGTGGTAACAATTCTTCACCTACTTCGGCTGCTCTTTTATCAATATCAGATACACCTTCTTCACTCATGATACCAATAATTATCAATAACAATGTTTCTTTACAATGACACTAGTAATGACAATGTTTCTAAATTATAATTGTCACAACGCAATGTTACTATGTTACTTATTTTTAATTAATAAAATCATACCGGAGGTACGAAAAGTATCGTATATACCTTGCGACTGAAGTACATTTAATCCTTCAGGTAAATTATAATTTATTATTATTATTATTAATTATTTAATTATAAACTTTACCTTCAGGATTAAATGTACTACTTCAGTCCCGCTGTATATAATATACTAATTGTTGAGCTATTTGCGAGTAAATATTCAAACCATAACAAATCTATAAGCACTCTGATCAGGTGAACAATAGTCGTTTCTCGTACTATCGGACAATGTGCAAATATGAACGCCTAATTAAACCTATATCTCAAATTTAAAATAACTGCTCATAATTTTCTCCAAGTTTTGTTCGAACCTATAATTCCCTTTCCCTAAAAACTCAATTCAGTGCTTTTCTGAATTTTGACAACGTACCTATATTATTTCTCTCATCGAGATAAAATTCTGCCTCTATGATTTCACCGTAATCAAAAATTTTGATTAATTTTACGCCAACTGACACTGATTAATGAGCCCGGCATTTGTCAATGGAATATCGATCTGTGATGGCCATCGTTCAGAGAAAATCACCGAGACTTCATGTCATTTCTCTTTTCTCTTGAGTAAATGAAAAAAATGATCATATCTTTAGATGGAAAGGAGCTACGACAATGAAAATTGAGGATAAGTAAGATATCGATCACCTCGACATATTCACGAATTTTTATTGAAATCCGAAAAATGTCTTATGGGATATGGAGTATTAAAAATATTTTTTTTGGGAATTTTTTGAAAATTTTCTTTCGTGACGATTTCTGCGAAATTTTGCGAGGCGTTTTGTTTCAGCCTCCCTCAATAATATTTCGAGTAGCTGAATTTAACGGCAATTATTGAGACTCTTCGGGTTGTTCATAACCCCAGATTCGGGCATTTCGTTTGTTCACGAACTCATTGAACCAAAAATGGAATCATTAGTGAACAAAACTTGTTGAAAAGAGTGGATCCCCTGAAAGCTTTTCAAGAGCCCAACGACTAAAACTTAAACGATTCGGTTGTTCAGTCGGCCTCAGTTATTGAACAAATTGAATTTTGTATGCTTTCAAAGAAAGAACCTTACTTAAAATCTGCCAAGTCGTTGAATACGAAAAGCCAAGCTGTTTAGAAAGGCGACGAATCGACACTTCAGGTTCATTAAGTACACTTTCCCCTACTGCCGCTATATTGTCTTCACTACGAGCTGGATGTTGTCTAGTTGGTCGAGTATTATCCAATAACGACTATTGAGTCTCAAACTTAGAGATGGTAAAGCGAATTGTGCATTCCGTTGACCGATTATGTGGACCGTTAGTAGCTCTAAGTGCCCGATACACATCAATCGGAGAACTCTCATTTTCATAATAAAGCTGAACAATTTGTAGTCGCTGTGCCGGGCTAAATCGTTTCATTGAGAATTGTCAAACACTTCTGAACATGGTAGCTTTTGATTTCAAGAGATTATAAGAGGGTCAATCTTGAATATTTGGTTTAGTTTCCATATGTAGTATTTCGTAGTTGTTATTGAAGTTATGTCCAAATTCCTTGAAATGATCCGCATATGTGGATTTGGAGGAGTCTGATGTAAAACTCTGGTGTTCTTGGATTCTTTTCCTGAATGCTCTTCCAGTTTGACCTATATAAACTCCAGGGCATGATAGTTTGTAGACATCTTTTCAAAAAAGGTAGATGTCTGTTGAGACTTTGGGAAGAAGTGGCGTCAAATAATCACTTCTTTTCCTCAACCTGCTGGAGTATTTCATTTTTATAGATGATTTCTGACGATTTTTTGTGAATAGAGTTTCTGGTTTTGCAATGATTTATTTTTATTGAAAACGTCGTTATTGGAGGATTCATTCTGTTTTTTCCTAAATCCATTGTTTTAACTTGATGAAGTGGAGATCACTTCACTATTAAGCAACACCCAAACTTTGGTTATTCGAAGAGTTCTAAAGGGTATTATTCAATGAGATAATTAGTGGTCTTTCGTCTCAGGATTTTATTTATTACTTTCATATTTTCAGTACTCATTAACTTACCATACTTCGCCTGCTGTCATAGATTAAAAATTAGGCGACAACTCTATGTAAAGGCTATAATCAACTCATCGAAGTTCACCCACCAAGAGATTGAACTGCTCTTCACCCTGTGTCTTCCGTTAACTGACATGTAGAAGTAGAGAAGAATATGCAACCCTATGCCTTCACTCTGAACCGTTACCTTCATCTTGCCATGTCAGCATAATTTACCGTAGCTCGAAAAGGACTTCCCTACTAGACATATTAAATACCTTGATTTACTTTTCCTTACAATTATTTAATCGTCATTACGAACCTCCAATTTAACGTTAATGAAAAAATCTATCCGATAGAACATACAATTTCTGGTAAGAAGATCTCTTCAATCTTCCACTAGCAGGTAATCAATTTTCATTTCCCAATGAAATAAATGTACACATGAGTCCTGCATCTTTCAGCTGAGGAACGTTTTTCCCGATATCAACGAGCTTAAGGACATAGGTTCGAGAAACGAAACCTTGGATAGGAATAAAATCCAATAAATTGCGGCGAGCAAGTCGAATCCGGTACCTATTTATCGCGGAATGTGATCTAGTTTGTCGTTAAATTCCATTCAATTCGAGGAAGCGCCGATTCCGTTTTCGGATAAGAGATAGAATATGTGATATATGGATTCAATGAATGTGAGGTAAAACCATGTGTGTGCGGAATATTTTCTTGTAGAGCAGCAATAAGAATTTCTGAAAAACTGATATCCAAATCCAGAAGATTGTGATAGATTTTATGTTACAAGTACATGAATAAGATCTCTATGGTCCAGTATGAATGTTCATGTAAAGGCAAGCAAAGCTAGTGAAGCCACTATATTTGTCGTAAAGCCACATCATGCACGAGTTGAATTTGAAATTTCATTTTTTGGAATTTATTCCATTCCATTAGCTTATCTGTACCTACAAATGACTTTATGGGAAACTCTCCATCAGGTCTAATGGCCATCTTCTTTTGAGCCTTCTCTAATTTGAAGGTTAAGTTAGTGGGTGAAGTATGTTGTTTTCGTGGTCTTCGATTTTGTTGTAATATTTTTTATGACATTCTTCACATGAGGTATTTTTCAGTCCTCATAGAAAGTTTGATTTGTCACATACCAAGTGGAATTGGTTATTCTTCTCAACAGTAGTTGTTTTTTTTCTAGGAAAAACTAGTACACGTTATAGACTTCTAAACGGTATATCAACTTCTCACTTAACTTTCTGTTTTTCCAACAATATCACTGTTTTAAGTTGAAAAAACATAGAATTCAGTAACGCAAATTTGATAAATATTTATTTCAAAACATTGTAGGTTCAAAACAGTCATAAATATTATCAATAGTAACATAGAAACATTAGATAGACTTTGAATGAAACTGAACGAACGTTTAAATCAATGTTATTGCAAAACCGAATTAAAAACTATACTGTTCAAAGAGCCTACCTCTTTGCTCAATGCTTTTGATACATCTTTTTCGTACAGAATCCACAACCTTTCGAAGTTCATTATGTTGTCGACGCATTGCATCACAACATTCCTGAATTCTGTTGATTAGTTCTTCATTAATGTGATTTTTATACACCTTTTCTTTCAAAGTCTAATGGGGTAAGATTGGGGTTTCTAGGTGGCCATCTCACAGGACCATATCTTCCAATCCATTTCTCCCCAAAGCGTTGATTCATCCAGTCCCTCACAATTCGACCATTATGGGCAGGGCTTCCGTTCATTTGAAAATAAAGTTCATATCTATCTGCTATGGAAATATCTTCAAGAATGTCAACTACGTTATTATTCAGTAAATTTGTGAATTCATTGGAATTGAGGTGATCGGGAAGTATTACCGGCCTGAATAGCCGCCCTCTCATCAATCCCAACCAAACATTGACTTTTAATTCATGCTGATATTGAGATATAACAGTCGTATGTGGATTTTCCGTTTCCCATATATGAGAATTTCGTAAATTTATTATTCCACTTTTAGTGAATGTTGCCTCATCTGTCCATAATATTTGATTATAACCCCACTCTTCCAACTAATTTAGGTACCACCTACAGAATTCTAATCTGACCTCATCATCCACAGGTAACGAATTCTGGACTTAATTTAAATGATACGGGTATAAATTATTTTGTTTCAAAACTCTGTGTACTGTGGAATGGTGAAGTCCTAATGTGGCACCAACACTCCGAGTACTTGTAGTGGGATCTGGTCTAAATGCGCGAAGTATTGCTGGTGCTTGCCTCCAGTGCTGAGCATTTCGACCACCTTCTCTATTTCGTAAACCTCAAAACGATCCAGTTTCACCAGAGCGCCTTAAATCTTCTACAAATGCCTTTCTGCTAGGCTGTTGTCTTTTTGGAAACGTAACGCGTACTTCCGCACTGCTGCTCGCGAATTTCCGTTAGCAAAACCGTAAATAAACAGCATATCCCGATATTCAATATTTGAGAAATCAGGCATATTCTTTCTTTTTTGTTGATACGTATAAGTCGAATTAATTCGTAAAAGTAAATGGTCTTTTTCTAGAGTTAACTTAATGACATATCTTGTAAAATTTAAGTTAATTTGCATATCCTCGAACCCATACAAATGTCAATTTTACTTAGCTGGAGATTAAATTCCGCCATATTGTACATTTTTATTCGTAGCATTCATTCCCGGTGGCCCCTGCGGTGCCTCCAGATACGCACCAACACACCCTCCAACCCTTCTCCTCCTCAAACCTTTGTTTACAACTTTGCTGTTTTTATGTTATTGCTATTAATAATATTTACAACTGTTTTGAACCAACAATGTTTTAAAATGAATTATCATAAAATTAGCGTTTCTGATTTTTATGTTTTTCTGACTTAAAACAGTACTATTGTTGGAAAAACAAAAAGTTCAGTGAAAGGTTGATATACCGTTCAAAAGTCTATTACATGCACTAGTTTTTTCTAGAAAAAGAACAACTACTTATTCACCAATTTTCAATAGTACAGCTAATAAGAAAATACCACTAATTTTGCACTGTTTTCAATTTTTACATTTACCCTTTTACAACACCCGGTATAAAACATTTTTTAACATACGTGACTACCTATTTTATAGCACGTTTACTGCTCTTTGCGATAATATGGTCAGATTCGATGTAGCTGTAAGAATAACAGAGATATTCTTGTTTTGAAAGAGGAAAGCAAAAAATTTCGAAAAATCAAGAAGTGTTTAATAACACGATAACTATCAACTTTTCGAAAAAGTGTTATAGGACATTTCTTGTTGCAAATGACTTGTGATATCACCTTCTGAACTTTGGCACTTATTATAGTAGACACCCTGTATAGGATCTTATTCTCTATTGATAGCTTTGATTTTCTACCCAGAAGCCAATTTGGATCTTTAATTTCAAGGTCAATTTGGTTTTTTTCTCATAAAATGCCAGTTCAGATTATTATCTAGATGTACTCCTATTTAGCGGATGAGGATGTTGGTATTTTGATGGGTGTACATAGATCTTTACGAAGTGTGAAGTTTACCTCGACTAATTTCGTTTCATTTATCTTCATTCTCAAGTTTTTTATATGATGGAGATAATGAATATCAAGAATTGCCATATCTGCAAAAACTCCTGTTATAATGTTGTCACTGAAGCGTACAATATATAGAAGACTAGGGGCCCAGTAGACTTCCTAGGACACTTCAGCCCGAATAGGTTAACTTGTTGAAACTTTGTCATTTACTTGTACCGTAAAAGACATTTAATTGAGGTAAGATCTCATCAGTTGGAGGTTAGCTGAAGGAAAGTGTTGTTTGATTTTATACGAGATGTCCGGAAAGGGTATCGGGTAAGCTCAATGAAACAAAAAATATTTGTGAACAATAAAAAGGTTACTGTTTATTATTAACATATGGAATGGAAAATTATTTGGAAAAGATGATGTTATCCAAATGAAGACTGTTGCGTTGCTGGTTCTTTTCTAAACAGGAACGAAGATTGGAGATATTGCTGCCATTTCAGACCTGATGTTTTGCTTCAACTGAGTTAGTTTCGTCGGATTATTTTGATAAACCTTACTTTTAACGTATCCTCATGCAAAATATACAAGCGGGCTGAAGCCGGGGCTTCTGGGAGGCCAGTTGATGTTACCCCTTCGCGAGATGACTTTATTAGGGAATAATTCGTTAACAACTTCCATTGAATCATTTGAGGTGTGGCAAGTGGCCCCATCTTGCTGAAACCATGTTCTTGAGAAGAAACTTGTAAACTCCTGCAACTCTGGGATCAAAAAAGTTCGCAATAACGGTCACTATACACATTAGTTGCTCGACTTCAGTTTACTCCGGGAGATTTTCGCATATATATATGTATATATTCTTTTGAACTTTTGGCTGACAATATTTAGTTAGCAAACAATAAAGCATATAGATCAGGGGTTAGTGACGGGGTGTCATACAATTCGGCGTATCACATAAAAGCCTAGGGAAAAAACCCCCAGAAAAAAAACCCTGGCTCCCTGTCTAAGTGTGAAAATACAAAAATAAGCTGAAATATATTTTAGGGACTTCTTTCTTCAAGAGTGGTCTTCTATTGATGGGAACAGAGACTTCTTCAAGGTGCTCACATCGAATCTGGAAATAAAAAGACAAAAGCAGAAAAAAGAACTGAATAACAAAAATACGTATCATATTCGTTTAAAATTTATAACCCATTCCAAGAAAGAGTTGGAAACATCATGAATAGCCCTAAAACCATCTTGAAATTTATAAATGGGACAACCATTGATGAGATGAGGTATTGTTTCTTCTGCTTCTCCACATTCACAACTTGCGCTAGGAACTGAGTTCCATCTAAATAGCATGTCATTGGTACGACCATGACCTGTTTCTCAAACGATCAAGAACTGTCCAAATTTCTCTTGGAAGATCAAAACCAGGAACTTTTTCAGAAGGATCAGAAACGAGATACTTATTGAACATTTCGTAAGAGTTCCACTCAGTCTTCCATAATTCTTTATCACATATGTTCATATTGAAGAACGTATTATGCCATAATGGTTTACGTGACTTCAATCTGGGAATTCTATTTTGTGGAATATATGAGATAATTGGGAATAAATTGGGAAAAGTATGATATTTATTCCAAGAATTTAGAGCTGCAGTCTGTCGGCGAATATGGGGAGGGACAATATTAGACAAAACTGGTAACCAATGAACCGGTGTAGATCTTATGGTGCCAGTAATTATTCTCATGGATATATTCAATTGTGCATCAATTTTTTGTGTATGTGCACTATTAAACCAAACAGAGCAACAATATTCAGCTGCAGAAAAAGCTAAGCCTAGAGATGCTGTGCGAAGAGTGGAAGCATCAGCACCCCAAGACGATCCAGCTAATTTCTGAACAATATTATTCCTAGTTTTTAGTTTTAGTCTCAGATCATTTATATGAGCCTTGTAATTGAGAGATGAATCTAATTTGATTCCTAAGTATTTTGGATAGATTATGTTGGATAGGAGAATCATTGAAAGTTACAGCTAATTTCCTATATTTTTCATGATTATTCAGATGGAAACAAGATACATCTGTATAGTTGGGATTTGGACATAATCGCCACTCAATAAAATAATTGTTTAAAATTTTCAAATCAAATGACATATTCAGGTATTTTCATTAAATAGAGATCTCTTTGGTGGTGAATTTTTCTATACATAATGTGTTAAGAAGGATATCAGATAGATCTCGTTCAATTTCGCCATCAACTCATTAAGTGTGGAAACTTGAGCTATATGTTCAGCAAATATTTTGGCTTCGTCGGTTCTCGACAATTGGCGAGGTATATGCACCTTTGTGGTTTTCTGGATTTTTTTTATTCGTTTCGAGACTGCATCATCATATTATGACTTGATATATACTGGTTGAATGACATCTCTCTTTGTTCTCTCATTTTGGATTTCAGTTGATCAGTTATATCATTGAGAATTTACTTCTATATGTGGGGAAATGAGTCTGGTGCCATATTTTGTTGGTTTTCTTTTCTGTTTGAAAAGTTTTGTCACGGTTTCAAATTTCCCGCTCCAGTTAGGACCTGCAAACCGAACTGGTGGCATTAGTCGCAGTAGTTTGCCAACTTATCTCGTACGTTTCGATGGACGCCGTTGTCGGTGGTCTTAGTCTGTCATCATGTGACGTAGGTTGTCAATGACATCGTTCTTCCGGCATATTTGGTTGAAATGTCCTGGAGTAATTAATCGCAATTTTGCGGATCTGAACAGGATTTTAACTGAAGCCCTGAGAGAAATCTTATCATGGTTTGGTTTGTTCGTTGGTGAGATTTTTGCGCTTTAGCGGA
The DNA here is from genome assembly GCA_030674115.1 of Micraspis discolor. Lineage (NCBI taxonomy): Eukaryota > Metazoa > Arthropoda > Insecta > Coleoptera > Coccinellidae > Micraspis > Micraspis discolor. The sequence goes on from JARTUT010002175.1 coordinate 12,573,740, forward strand.
GTGGCGTATTTGTTTGGAAAAACGACGTGGGATTTCATCATTCTGCTTCGAATTGGGAATTATTCTTGTACCGTTGCGAGGTACCGCAGATTCTGAACTGTCTTTGAAGTCTTCGAGCTGTTTGTCTAGGCTGTCTTTGAATTACCGTCGAGCTGCCGTGGGAGCTGTCTTAGGGGACCTCCGTCGTCTACCCAGGGCGCATTACTGTGAGAAATTGTACTACGTTGGCCCAAGAATATATTTGAGCCCAGTTTCCATCTACGAAACTGTGAGAATAATTATGGGTTGAGAAACTATATCCTTTTGTACTTCAGTCAAGCCACGACCTAGACTGTTGTAGAAGGTTAGTCTGTAGAATTTAGTTAAGATTGATTAGTATCAAAGAGGCCCAATTCAGTGAATACTGTTTAGTACATAAAACCCGACCTATCGAGAAGGTCGCTTAGATATAAGTAAAGAGCTATTTGTAACGATTACCATCGAGGCTCTAAGTATATACCTTGGTGTGATATTACTGTTTGTTAAGTAAGAGATAAAGCATTATATCGAATATTCGGGTTGTGAAGTATAAACTAGTTAGTGGTCTACCTTCTGTAAGATATATCCTCGTTTGAGGGACCTTGTGTATTTCATTTGGGCTCATTAAATTATTAAATAATTGCTCTATATTCTTTCTACTAGCCACTACCTCCCGCTTGTGTGATCGGGCTCGTTTGGCATCCTGAGAGTGCGTTCGTTATTTTCTCTCTTTTGCGACCCTGAGATCTTTAGTGTACTTTCCTCTTTTTTTTCTTTGTATTATCATAAAAGAGAGTGGCGCCCCTTTATAAGTAGTCTCAGCTCTAGAGCTAGCCGAGGAAGTACTTTGTGCACTCTCTGGAGCCGAGTGGGTTTGGTGACAGTTTGTTCATGTATTCTGAAACATAACTAGTGAAAGAAGTCTAAAATACGGAAAGAAACTAAAATTGGTCACGATAATCAAGTAAGATATTGTTCACTTTTCCATACCTTTTCTGTATCGAATTTTTTTTGGTATACTGATATTCATTCAATCTCAAGCCTAAGGTCAGAGTGTTAAGATGAAGGTCAATGGCCTCTGCAATTTCATTTCTGAACCGAATGAAGCAGTTCGTTAAAAAGGGGACTAATGAAGTAATGAAGCACGATCTCTGCAGTTTTCCGCATAATTGATTCTGTAGGTATCAATCAAAATGAGATCACCACTGGCTGCAGATTTCGCAACATTTCTCTCTGCTGGGAGTCTAACGAGAGCAAACGTCACGAAGTTGCAAACTCATCGCGTTTACGTCGGTCAGAGGAAGGATTCATGACATTTGACAGCTTCACGTCGGGAGAATTGAATCAGTTGGAGAGGACGATTAAAGTCGGAGATCTGGCTGGTGCCTGACTTTTTCTTCATTAGATATTGTGCCTTGATTGGAAATCGTTGAATTAGGAAGTTTAATCCACATAAAATCTTTTTCCATTTACTCGGATCACAATATCTTCAGGGTCAAAATGATCTGAACAAATGAAAATTGCTTTCTTTGGGCAAATACTTGACCATCCCAATAGCGAAGCACAAATTATTTTTTTTTATCGTCATATGGGAAACTTAATTCAAGAAAACCTCATTTTATCTTATAATAATCTCATTGAAAACTTCCCTATTAAAATTTTCTACACTACTGAACATGTAAATAACTAAATACTTCGGTTCTAACAATACACTTATCTATGAAACGATAAATTCGGATTAAAATTCCTGACTTCACTACAAGACACACTAACGAACCATTTTTAGTGCGATGAAAAGTAATAAACAATAAAAAAATTTAGAAAGCACTGAAGTGAGGTCAGATTGCTTTGGCGCTCTTATTGAGCTACTTATGAGTAAATATTCAAACCTTAACAAATCTATAAGCTCTCTGATCGAGTGAACAATAGTCATTTTCTGTACTATGGGACAATGTGATGTAAATATGAAAGCCTAATGAATAAACAAACCTTTATCTCAATTTGAAAATAACTACTCATAATTTTCACCAAATTTTGTTCTATACTTCTCCTAAAAACTTACGTCATTGCTTTTCTGAGTTTTGACAACGCCATCAAATTCTTTCTCTATGATAAAAAATTTTTTGATTAATATTACGTCTGTGCTTTCTTGACAACGTCATCGACATCGAATTCTACCTCTATGAATTCTATGAAAATTTTGATTGATATTACGCCAACTGACACTGATATCTAGGTCCGCTAGTTGTCAAACGTATATCGATCTGTGATGGCAAATCTTTCAATGACAAAGCTCGGACTTCATGACATTTCTATTTTCTCTTGAGTAAATGAAAAAAATTATGATATCTTCAGAAGGGGAGAGCTACGACTATGACATTTGAGGATGAGTAAGAAATCGGTAACCTCAATTAATATACGGATTTTTATTTGAATCTAAATGAAGTCTTAGGAGATATTGAGTATTGAAAATTTTTTTTTGGGAATTTTTTAAAAATTTTCTAGCGTGACGATTTCTGCGAAATTTTGCAAGCCGTTTCGTTTCAGCGTCCCTCAATAACATTCCAAGTATCAACTTGATCGGATGGATATTCTAGTAGTTATTGAGGAAACAAAATTTCAGATGCTCATAACTACTGAACCATCCGACGGATTTGGCCCAATAACGAACTTGACCGAGATATTTGGACATTTAACCTATTCTGAAAATATGAAAACTCTAGCTGATTCCTTTTGGATGCTAGAGAGGATACGGCCGGCCGGCCGGACAGACTCAACTTTCGCCACGAATTCTTCATCAGGGAGTCGAACCCAATCGATTGAGACCATTTTCGGCTCGATATTCCAAAATTACAGACATTCGGGCAAAATGATAGGCACTCTGTTCAGGTGAACAAGAGCGCCAATATGAAAAACTTAATACTTACTCTCACAAATTTGCGTATTTATTTTTTACACAGAGGTGGCAATGTGTGTCTTTTAAAACATGTGACCTTCAAATCGTCAAGAAGAGAATGAAGCAACGTTATCTTGACTTTCACCCGAATTTCTTCCCATCTGTGGTCTCTGACATAAAATAGCAGAATCAACTAAAGTTTTTTTTTACTTCTTGCTAATACAGGGTGTCACTAAATAAGTGTAAAATATTTAAGGAGGCGATTCCTCATTGAAAAAAAAAATAGGATATTTCATATAAAGAAACTTCATTGGAGCATCCCTTGTTAAGATATAGCCCTCAAAGGGAGTACATAAAATTTGTATAACAATTTTTTTCACAAGCTCCAAAAAAGTTACAATATTGAAATTAACCTAACGTTTCCTACTAGCAAAAAGACACTTATCCAGTTATTTATTTGGTTTACCCCATGGTTGTAAGGGTGGGAAACGCAACCCCTAAAGTTTATTTCCAATTTAACTTTCTGTCTGCGCACAAAAGTTCCTGACCTCTCATCAATGCTCTTCTGATTTTTTTCCAATTTCAGTGCTAAGAAGCAGTTCCAGGTATCATGGATTTTCATGGAAAAACCTGATGTATTTATGCTCCGCAAAAGGAAACAATTAATAGCATTTGATTTAACGTCCTGCGGACCGGGCGGAAACCGGTGGCCGCACCAGCGCCCAGCCTCACATCGAGCTAATCCTGTAATGGGCGGCCTGGGAGAGAGCATTGTTCCCAGAAATTTTGCCTAGTTGGCTACGTTGGCGTTTCGGTCACTCCGGACCGGCCGCAAAGTAACTTCCGCCACTTCCGGGATTCGGGAATTATCCCCGGGTCCAGGTATGGCGGACTAGCAACAAAGCACGTAAATTATTTAACGTGCCGGCCGAACTAATGAAGTCAACTGCGCCCTGCGGGATCCCTAAGACCCGATTGCGTCGACGAGCGTTTGGGATGAATCTCTAGTTGTGTAGTTGATGGGGCCTATCATTGGTTGCTCGGTACAACCGGGTATTACTGAAAATCCTCCAGTTGCTCCTATAGATTTCAGGGATACATATTTATTCGAAGAAGGGGTATGGGCTACTTTGTTTTTCAATCCGTAGAGTATAAAACTCATGCATGTATGCTGACTAAAATGAAACTATTCCTGTTGATGATTATTGGGACGATAAGAAGAAGAAATCATCAAACTCTTTTATCTATTACACGAGATAGGTTTATCTCTTAGTCAGAAGTCTTATAATGAAATTAAAGATTGGAAATCCTTCAGAATTGTTAGTTGTGGTGGAAAATTAGTTATTTAATCAACTACTTTATTAATGAAAGCGATTAATGGTCGAGATATTTTAACTCGTAAGCGGAGCGAGCATGATAATGTTCGAGACCATTAACCGATAGATTAATAAACGAGTTGATTACAAGGTTTTTCCGTCGACCTCATTTTGAATTAGAAATAAATTGTTTATTCAAATAAATTTTATTTCTCACAACATAAAATTTGACAATGAAAATCTCGATGCTCACTTTGACATATTTATATTTATGGTTCCAATTGAACAATGCGTAAAATTCATAGACGGAATTATCGAGATGTGACATTCTGAATATTCCACATTTACATCCTTACCTACGATTCGCGATAAAAAATGTGTGGAACTGGTGGGAGCTGTGTTAATTGCTGGCGAACGATTATCGCATAAAATTTTTTCAGCAGTTTCTAATGTATTTTTCATCGAGTTTTCGAAGTACCCTTCTGCAACAGATGTTGATTTCCACCCTCCAAGCCGTTGGATGGCTGCAAAATATGCACCACTGTCCGAAATTACAGATGCAGAAGAACGCCGAAAACAGTGACCTGTATACAGATTGGGTTGTTCTAATTTGAGAAATTTTGCAATTAACGTTGGTAATTGCGAAAACGTATTGATTCCTACTTGCTGTATTGAGCATTTGAAGTTCTTCTAAAAGAGGAAAAACTTTTCGTGCGGAGTGTGAATTGGTCTCAAGGATATATATCTCTTAATTGGATTCAAAAGTGGACGCTCTTCATTATCCATCACAGTGGATATCCTTTCCGTGTGCGTTTTGAATGAATTCACTGTTATTAAAAATTTCTAGTTCATATCCTGCACATCATTTATCTGCAACTTACACAGTTCATCTTTTCGCAATGCCCCGGATACTGCAAATATCAAAGCGACCTTCAAATAAAAGATTTAAAGTTACATATTCTATATCCACGAGACAATAAAAAAAATTTAGAGAATTAATTCAATTGAGTTTTATATTTACCTTGGACATCAAGAAAATACTGTCTGGAGCATTTGCTATAAACTCTTAAAATAGAAAGGAAGAAATCGTGCATTAAAATGGTTCATTAATGCATGATTTTGTGAATGTTAAACGTTAAACAGAGCTTTTATTGGGTCGTCTACGGAAATAGTTATTTATGATATAAGTTAAAAGTGACATTTAATTTTTTAGTGAAACACGAACAAAATGAAATCACTTCAAACACGAATATCATACAAGGTTTTTTGTATAACGGCCCTATTATGATGATGAAATAGACAAAACTATAATGACACTGAACTTCAAATTGCATTTCAATCTTAATCAATGTTTTCAGATTGAGTTTATATAGCAAATGTGCCAAACCTTGAGATCAGTTTAGAAATACTCCTGTGCAAAATTCTCCTTCTTCCAGACTTGTCGAGATGATGTTAATAATGCTATTTCAACTAATTCATTTATACAACCTGAAAGACTCTATGTACTTAATTTATATTCACTACTAGCACGTGTTATCGGCAACGTTTTTCAATCAACTATATCTTTCGTATAGCCCACATATGTTTTATATCCTGATGGTGATTCGCGAGCATTCCATAGCCTGATTCCAGCTGGCATACTCCGTGATGTAATTTATTGCCTCTTCACTCCCTCTGTTGGAGCACGCCAGCCAGCTTTTATTGCTTTTTCAATGTATTTGTCGGTACAGGTCCGTATTGAATTATTTGCAAAATTCGATTGTGCGATTTTGAGTATGATTGAACAGTATGAGCTCTGAAAAATTCAAAGCATCAATAATATCTGCACATCGATTGCATGTATAAGCTTCAGAAATCCATCCTTAGAGAATTTGTTTATTTTTGAATCAAATATCCGATCCAAAATCTAAATCCCAAAACATAATAGAACAACTTGTATTTCCGTAATGCACCATGTCACAGAAAATGGAAGATTAACCTTGAGGCACTATATAGAGAGGATCCAGACAAACCGCAAACTCTGAATCCTTTCGAATCTATAATCGAAACTTGATATTTCCCGATATCCGAATGGCAAAATATCAACGCATTGCCCTGATCATACGGTAGCGGTGCTGTGGGCAAATTGTCTGGTCAATATTACTTCGTTAAGCCGGTATGAATATAATTTCGGGACTGGCTGGGCTGCCTACCATGCGATTAATCCACTTTCTGTTGTAGGGTAATTCAATAACCCCCGAAATTATGAGATCCATTCGGCACACAATTCGCAATTTGATTTATAATGAAGCCGCCTTAGCCCATTAGAAGTTAGATGAGTTCGGTCTTGGTTTGTTGGGTTGTAGGCAGTTTTATTGGAATTTTCGACGGCGACGCGTCGGTCGAGAGGGGTCCGTTAATTTGGGCGTCCAACATTTTCTCATTTGGCATTGTAGGAATATGTAATTGGTTTCGTTAAGGAAACATGTTATTATTACGGTTTAGATGATATTTAAGCTCTCATTAAGAGTTTGTTATCGGAAACATATAGCTCTGATTCTTTCCTAATATTTGCCATTCCCCTAATTGAAACAAGTTTGTTATGAAGATTATCAGGCTTACAAATAGAAAACCGTCGTTTTACCATAGATTGCACTAGCTTTGCAAATCAGTCTATAAGTACCAACAGAAATGTTACATAGTCAGCCCGAGGCATCAGTCAACAACTCTATAGAATTTTGCCTGTCTATTTTTACTGTGCTTTGTTTTATTTGTGCGCGAAAATTGCGAAATTCGAGCCGAGCAAGCGTCATTTGCGGGAAGTGACGCTTTTTGCATTTCATTCGAAAAAATGCAACTCAGGCGCATCAAATGATTGTAAAAACTTACGGTGAATGTTGTATTAGTGAAAGAACTTGTCGGAGATGCTTTCATAAGTTCAAAAATAGCGAATATGACGTAGAAGACAAGCAACCTCCGGGACCCATGAAAAAGTTCGAGGATGCAGATTTGGAGACTTTACTTGATAAAGATTCTTGTAGAACGCAACAGGAACTTGAAAATTTATTAGGCGTGACTCAGCATGCAGAAAAGGTTTTTTGCATCATATCGTGACCGGAGATGAAAAGTGGAATCACTATAACACCCCGAAGCGGAAAAAATCGTTGGGCCTCCCTGGTCATGCATCAACTTCGACAGCGAAACCAAACATTCATGGCTCGAAGTTGATCTCTGTATTTGGTGGGACCAGCTTGGCGTAGTGTACTAGGAACTCTTGCAACCAGGCGAAACCATTACAGGAGCCCTCTATAGGACGCAACTAATACGTTTGAGTCGAGCGTTGAAGGAAAAACGCCCGCAATACGCGGGGAGATACGACAAGATAATACATCTGCATGTCATGTTGCCAAGGTCGTGAAAACATACCTTGAAACCCCACCCGCCGTACTCTTCTGCCATCGCCCCATCTGATTTCTACCTATTCCGATTGATGACGCAGGACCTCGCCGGCCAGCACTTTCGTTCTTACGAAGTAGCCAAAAATTGGATCGATTCGTGGATCGCGTCAACAGATGAACAATTTTTTCGACGAGGAATTCAGAAGCTGCCACAAAGATGGGAGAAAGTTGTGGCCAGCGATGGAAAATATTCTGAAGTATGAGTATATAACGAGTTTCTCATAAAAAACCTGGAATTATGAAGTAAAACGGCTATGTAGAAAATGTATGGTATTCTTCTGGTTCTACTTTATTGTCGCGCTAGTTAATGGTGCCGCAGAATGGTATCTCGAATTTTTGAATACCGAACCAAAATAGGCTCAATCAATTGGGTTGCACTTTCTAAAGAAGAATCCGAGGTCGAACTTAAGTGTACACTCAATCTCCTGAAGGAACTATAGTTTTCATGTTTTCAGAATAGGTGAATCGCCCAAATATCTCGTTCAAGTTCGTTAATAGACAAAATCCGTCGAATAGTTCCTCAGTTATGAACATCTGAAAATATTTGACCGCAGAAACTCTTCTTTTATACAATATAAGTTCTCGTTGCCAAAAATAAACTTACCTACTGTAAGGTTATGGGTAAAGGAACATCAACTCTTTCATCATCAAAAATCTGTGTTACTGGAAAAAGTAATTGTACCATGATTGATGATAAAACAAAATTTTCTAATGTAATTTATACTACTAACTCGTAATAATTTTGCAAGTTAACTGCCAGTTCTACAAGTTAGTGACTTAATAAAATGAACTTTCTTGATTAATATTGTGTTTTTGAAAACTGACGACAAATGAGAAACAAATAAAATTATTATCATAGATATATTCATTTGTGCATCGATTTTTTGTGTATATGTGCACTTTTGAACCAAACCGAGCAACAATACTCAACTGCAGAACCACGGCTAGAGATGCTGTGCGTAGAGTGCATCAACACCCCAAGATGATCCAGTTAATTTCTGAAAAATATTCCTAGTTTTCAGTTTCAGGCTCGGATCATTTAAATGAGCCTTGTAATTGAGAGATAAATCTAATTTAACTCCGAAGTACTCATGATAGAAATTATGTTCGATAGAAAGATCATTGAAAGTTACAGCTAATTTCCTATATTTCCCATGATTATTCAGATGGAATCAAGCTACCTCTGTTTGGTTGGAGTTGGGACATAATTGCCACTCAACAAAATAATACTTCGAAATTTCCAAATCAGATGATAGTAAGTATGTTGGAAATCCGAATGATGGCAAGTAATAGCAATGTCATCTGCATAAACAAATTTCTGAAAAGATGTCGTGTGTAAATCACTAAGATATAAAATGAAAAATGAAGGGTCTAGAACTGATCCTTGTGGATGACTGTTTTTCAATGTTTTGAAATTGCTACTCAAGAAACCTTCTATCAGATATTATCTTTTTCTAATAATCTCACCATTTTCCCATACTTCAAATTGGTATATATTTTGAAAATCAATCCATCATTCCACACAGTGTCATATGAGGAATGTGATTCAATGAAAACAATTTTCGCTCATAGCTTTGTGATAAACAATAGTGTAATGGATTTTATGTAGAATGTGCCTGCATAATGTTGTCTTCACTATTAGCGGAAATATAAGTTTTTCTCCATATTACTTGTTACTCGAGAACAGAAAAAGGTAGCCAAAAACGAATACTGCTTGTTAGTTTCTCTGAAATAAAAACCAAAACGGTGTATCAGATTTCGCCTATCTCCTCTGGTCCAAAAGTAGCAGAGCTGAAACATCGAAATATGCTCACCTTGTACACATTCATTACAATTTTTCTTCCTTTCTTATACCCAACATTTTCTGCTCTTATTCTATTTGATGTTTTTATAAGTTACACAACGAGAGCTCGACGTTTTACTAGGACCAAGACCGCTGATAAACTACTGGAGGATAATCAATAACTGTCTTTTGCTTCCCGGAGAAATCTGAGGAGCCCTTGCTGAGATTCTCACGAAACTTTGAAGTGTCTTAGAAAATCTCTGATTTGCGTCAAACCCCATTCAAATATTCTGATTTTGAAGACGATAATGTCATTCTTGAACAGGAAACACCTGAAACCCAATGCCCTAATGTAAATCTCGTGTTGAATTATTTAATGAAGAAACCACTCCGGGAGGTATGTGGCATCTTACCTCATATCGAACTACCAACCATCGGACCCTTTCATGCCGAAGGATGGCCGAAGGTATATCAAGGAATTATAAGATCCAGATCCTCGGGGGAGGCGTAGAATATTTAGAGGTCGGGTGAACCCCGACAGCCAGATAGAGCCATCACAGTTTAATTAAGGCGTCCCCTTCCGGTGGCTCGCAGTAAATCTGCGGATCTGAACTAGATTTCGGGCGTCTTTGCTAAACCGCGACGTCTGTGTTTGCACATACACACATACCCTCTACGGCGTTGAATCTACGCGACACCCCCGAAAACTTGGGATGCGCTCGCGGCCCCAAGCCACTGAGCAAACATTGGGCGGTTAAGAAATATCGTTTTCCTGTGTTGACGTATGCGACGCTATTAAGGAAGGTGTTCTGTTTGCTCGGGAATTTGTTATATTTCATCCTGATTTAATCCTGTAGTGATTGCTCCGGTTCTCAACATGGAAACGAGAATTGTGGCACATCAGGATGAGTGATTTCGTCTTTGCTATGAATGCAACTCGCTATCATTTATAATTGATATTTCTGCAACCAACATTACACGTGCATTACTTGTTGTTGCTGCGTATACGATCTCTCTCAACTTTTATCATGAGTGGAAATATCTATGAGTAGAAGTTGAAATAGTACCAACCTCTTCTGTGGTTTCCAACATCTGATGATGACAAAATACGTTGCATATAAATAATTACACAAGTCTGCAAAAAAAAAATTGGAAGCTGTTTTGTTTTTTTGTGTAATTCTTATGTTTTTGGGTGTGCCGTATTCGAAAATAACTTTCATTTTGTCCTAGAACGTCACGTTTTCTAACAATGTACGTGTGTCTATGTTAAACAAGTTATCATCTTAAAATAAAACATAAAAAATTGAAAAAAAAACAAACAAAATCATCATTGCGTAACAAAACTTATATTTTTATCGAAAATACATTAATTAGTAAGCACTAAACACATTTCTTTTTCCCAGTGAGACTCTTTTTTTGTACATTTTCGTTGTGAGAAGCATCTGGAAGGTCACTTTGAAGCGTCCAACAGTAGTCTGCCGTCATTGAGACGCTCCATCTTCCCTGGTATCTTTTTTCCATCTCCTTAATATCTGATGAAATCGTTCACTTTGCTCTTCACTCACGTAGAATACTAACAACTGTACGGAAATATCATTTCCTTACAGTAAGGAAGTCCTGACTTTTTCTTCAAGAAATTTTGACAGGAATGTCAAAATTTCCTGGCGATTTGCGGAAAATGTGTTTTACTATCCCTCTGCCCAGTTTGAATAACTAAACAATCACAAAAATCCAATTATAATCGAATTGAAATAATTTTTGTTCTAGTTCATGAAGCTAATAAAATAGCGTACTATCGTATTGTCTGTAATTTACGAGTATCGAGCTGTAAATGGTATCGATCGATTCTGTTCGACTTCCTGATGAAGAATCGGTGTTTAGAAATAATTATCCCGGCTGGTCGGCTCTATACTCTCGATTTTTCGAAGGGAAATTTATTTTTCAAAATAGGATAACTGTCCAAATCTAGAATTATTAAACTGTTTCTAATCATTTAAGGGTTAACACAGTGATTACGATGATGTGAAAGTGCACGAATTTCCTGATATAATTTCTGATCCGATAGAAGGATCAAAACGTTTTCCTACGGTAACATTAGAAGAACAATTTACGGGCTGGTTATTGAAACTATTCGTTTCTGGGGACCGAGTTTTATGTAGACATTTCGCAATTCTCGCTTTGCGGGTTCTTCGAATAAAAGTCCTTCTTGATAAATGTAACGGGGGAGCGCATGGCCTTTATTCCAACGTAGGGACCATAATGTTCGAACAATTTTTTATCGGAGACTTTTGGAAAACTCTAAACGCCCATAAATTTGGATTACGACGTGAAAAACTTCCTTATGTGATATTTCGACAAATATCAATAGACTTATTGATTTTCCGCATAGATTGGCTGAAATATCACAGTAACAGATGCCTTGAATTTTGTAATAGGTTAGATCAGATACTAAGAATATTAATGTGTTACTTAAACTTTCTGAAATAACTAAGCACTCAGACCAACTATGTTTAATTAATTAATTATTGTTTGTTGTTATTTAATTTAATTATTGTTTGAGAGGTTTAATTATTCAATTATTTTCAATATTAATTACGTATTTGGGAATAACCATAATCTCTTTTTGATTTTTTTTCCAACGATTCAACAGACATCTTCTGTTATTTTCCACGCAAAAATTAGCTTTTAAGATAGCTAACAAGATGAAAAAAATTCCCAATTTTCAAATGTGTCAACTCAATAGAACTATGAAAACGAGATAAAATTGGTACTTATCTGTGGTTTCAAGATTTCTTCAACTTATTTCGAACAATTGGCCTCCAAACTTTCAGCAACTCAGTTGAGAGCGTTCATTTTTGTTCCGTCCGCGGCATCTCACAAAGTAAGTTGTAACAAGGAATTGTTCAAATTAATGTTAATGGAATACGAATGCCTGTTGAGAGGAAAGTGTTATACACAAATCTGGATTTGCACGTGTCGTATCCTATTTCATTTTTTGGTCAAATTTTCTGTATTTTTTGATTTGTTTGTTGTTATGATAACAATGAAAAATTCTCTTTTATTCATCAAAGAAAACAGTGTTTTCTAGGATAAATATAGATATCAGTGATACTTTCAAGAAAAATAAAACTATAATTGTCAATTTTAGCTATTTTGGTTTATTTACACTTTCAAGAATAAACTGGTTCAATCAAATAATTTGAATTATGGGAAGAATTCTATTTTGATTCAATTCCCTTCTTTTATAATAAACTCGATACTTCAGAAGACCATAGATTGAAGTTGTAATTTACTGTGTCGATTACTTGAGCGAGATAATACTCTATGCTTATATTCGAGGTTAGTTTTCAGAATATTAACTGATTTCAAAGTAGCATGTTCATTTTGTTCCGTGTGCGACATCTCACAAAGTAAGTTGTAACCAGGAATTGTTCAAATTATTGTTGATCGATTATGAATGCCCGATGATAGAAAATTTATTATACACAAATCTGGAAACATGTGTCGTATTCTATTTCACGTTTTGATTAATTTTTCTGTAGTTTTTTTTAATTGTTTGATGTTATGATAAGAATGAAAAATTCTCTTTTATTCATCAAAGAAAACGGTGTTTTCTAAAATAATCAGGTATCGGTGATATTCCTTCAGAAGTATAAGACTAAAATTGTCAATTTTAGGTATTTTGATTCATTTACACTTTCAAGAACAGACATGTTCAATTAAATAATTTGATTTTATTTTGTTCGTGAAATTGTTCACAAACTTTACTACTCACAAAATAAAACGTCATTTCAAACACTCATATCATAAATAATTATTCCAGTCTATAATCAACGTGGTTGATCATCAACATACACGTATGCTGTTGCTCTTTAGAATCTCATTTAGCAAGCGGACACCGTCGTTTTCTTCAAGTAATCGGAGATCCCCTTCTGAAGATTTGGATATATCAATTCCTTAGAGTTTTCCTTCTCCACGAAAACTTATTACCATCTCCGAATAGAGTCACAAATGACTCCAGCCGCACGCGATGTAACTCATTTCTCGCCTTATAATCCCCCAGTACGAGACCTAGAATCGTATCAGGTGTGCCGTATACGAGGCTAACGTTAATTGCCTCAGACCGCTAATCTGGCCTGTGAGTCGTCTCCGAGGGGAACTCGCTCTAACTTCCAAACTTCTCAGGTTGCCCGAAAAACTTACGTTGCGTCGTGAATAGGACTACGAAGAGGAATATCGGATAAAATATAAAAGCAATTTCCGCCGAACAAACAAAAATTAATATTACGGCTTATATACGCGCCCACTCGCTATGCTCAGTGTTTGATTATCAACAACAGAACAAGGGGGTTGGCTGATCTTTTCGGTTGATGAACTGGAGATATCTCCCTCTTTTGATGGTTCCATCGTCATTCGTCTTTTTATACATTCATTCAACTTAGAAATTCTTTGCCTCATTGATTATTCACCTACGCGATACAATGATGAACTTAGCTCATTGTAATTAAGAATTTAGGTGATTAGCTGAATTTGCCAACTTCGTACCGTCCCACAATCGATTCAAGGAAACAGCTGGGCGCCACCTTATGCTCGATGATAAGCTTCTTGGCACCATATTGGATCACCACTTAAGATGGTAGATGGAGATTGATACTTTATACAGAAAGGTATATAACATCTATTAAACACTGGTCTGCATGAAGAAATATAAGGGCATGGAAGACATTTACTACCATTCAAATATCTGTTTCCTCTTGGGATACAGTATTCTGTTCTGGGGAAGCTTAAATCACAACCTCCTTAAGAGACACAATCTGGAAACGCCGTTTGCGAAGCCAAACCGTAGGTACATACCGTTACGATGCGAAAGCGCAAGATATCTTGTTATTGCAAATATATTTGATTTGCGTATTCATCAAATTACATATTTGCTGAAAAACAAGAACTGTCGACCCTACTTAGTCAATGATTTCAATATTTGAGTTACTCTTATACCATAAACTATCGATCGTATTTGAATCTCAATTGGAATCGACTGGTTTTTTTCTTAATTGAACCTTTATGTAGAGGAAAAGGTATTCAGTTTATTGTTTAGCAAAAACCACGGGAAGGTGTAGGGTCAATTCTTCTCAAAAAAAAATTTAACGATATTCTGTGTATAAATAACATAACGAATACTAAATAGTACTCTTTACAATTTTCATCAATTTTAGTCTTATAGCGAGAAAGTATATTAATCAACTAAGATCACCTACTGAGGATTAAATCAAAAGAAAGAATCCATTTCAAATCATTTTGGGGAAGCTGAATGGTTACGAAGTATAATATGAACGATATCAAACAAAGTTTACTATCAATTTGAACTGTAGCATCTATGGATAAGAATTCTTCCATATTAACTTGATGAAAATGAATTTTGTCATTAAATTTCTTAATTTCCCATTCAGCTGCGTCAATTTCATTAGTATAATTGTTGGAGAGGTCATCAAAATCTTTGATTATATCCGAATTTAAAAATGCTGCCGTTTATTCTATTTTCGGGATAGGACCTCACTTTTAGACTTTATTTAAGAGGTATTTCAGTAAATTTGGGAAACTTTTTGGAGTCCCGTTTTTCTTCAGCTATGGATTTTTCAATGAAATCATTTGAATTGTGCCGTCGGGCCTATTTTTATATTAATGTCAGTTTGCCAGAAATTTTTCTGGCAAACAAAGCTATACAAAGTGGGAATAAAATCTCTTATCGGGATAGCTAGTATCTATAAAAGCCTCAGTTCTTCTCCTCTAGAAAATTCAAAATAACTGACAATATTTCAATCTCTTGGATCTAAATATTTACTTCAGCAGTTTTGAAAGCGACATGTTCTTACCATTTTTCCTCAGTAGATGATCTTAACGAGAGTCACGAAAATCCGACGACCCTGTAAATTAATATTTGTAACCACTTTTGAGTAAAGGACACTGTTTCAAGCAAATCATCCAGTAAAACACTACAATTCGTCAAGATGAACACGAAAACAACCTGTACTTATAAAATAAATTGCACTACTGTCAGGCGCCAGGCTTCTACGCCTCACGAGGGAATCTACCTACGTCCAACGATGCCTGATCTAACTCTTACACTAGAGTAGGCAGGCTGTGCTGAAATGATGTACATAGGATGTTTATTTTGCAGAAAAAATAATACTTCTTTTTGAGTTGGAACCTGAAACATTATGTGGGATAATTTTCAACAAAAACACTCGTTAGTTGGAGTTTCTTCAAGAGCTACCAAATTTTCCGTATTCATCACTTTGTAAACAGTCCCTAGCAATCACGAATTTATATTTGACGGGCCATGAAACCCGGCGTGTTCACCATTTTGTGAAACAGTAGCATTTGGGCATTTGGAGATTCTAAACCATCCTCGAATCCATTTGAAGACATACGAAAATGCAGTCGAATCGGTCTAACCGTATAGGATTTCACTATCAACACACGTAAATGTTTACAATTTTTGCTTCAAACGGTTGTGAATCATTACAACTGTGAACCCATATTATGTAAGTCTATGTTTTATCGATAAGGTATTGGTTTTTCAGTTGAATTTTCAGCGAAAAATTTTCAATCAATGAAGAATCTGACGGACGCCACTGGAAAATTCAATATTTTA
This sequence comes from Micraspis discolor, assembly GCA_030674115.1. NCBI lineage: Eukaryota > Metazoa > Arthropoda > Insecta > Coleoptera > Coccinellidae > Micraspis > Micraspis discolor. The sequence continues at coordinate 12,589,842 of JARTUT010002175.1, forward strand.
TTTGAATTCATCGTTATTTGTTATATGCCTCATGTATTCTGGATAAACGTAGCAAGTAGTCGAATTTAGTAGTCTGTAAAACTTTAAATAACGAACATAATTAATTATTTGATAATTCTGCGCCTATCACCTTTTTTCGGCTCCAATACGGATATTAAATATTGAAATTTTTGTTACAAGAAAACAAGAAATATAAACAGTGTTTTCGACAAAACTGAAAACTTCAGGAATTGTGAAATTCATTCCTGACTTTGGCGACTCACAAGAATACTTCAAATCCTTCACATATTATTGATTGCCCTATTCTCGCCAAAAATTTTTGTCCCAAGTGCGAGGTCCCCTCTTCATCCTCTAGGACAAGATCCTGCTTAATTCTCCCGTAGTTTAATTGCCTGCCTGGGATTTGCATTATTTGTCGTTGCCAATTTCTGCTTGAGCATGCCCAAGTACCCAACTAGATTGAATAATAATTATTCGAACTACGTTTTGGGCTTTCAAGAGATAAACCTCTTATATACTTGTAGTTGTATCGTTAGGCTCAATCAAGGAATGACAGGTGAAGAATTATTTAAATCAAGAACAGTGGTCAATATTCAACTATACAGACTTTATAATTGATTCTACCGGAGTGGATTCTTTAGAATTTTGTTATTCTAATGTTTTATATGCAAAATATTCATAATAGAGTTTTGAATTTGTTTGTGCAAAGCACAAAGGCAGTTGGTAGCAGTTAGCAGCAGAAGAAATAGCACTGAAAATTCAAAATCCTGAGGAAAATGAAAAATCAGAACCTCATAAGACAAAAACAATAAAACCCCTGTTTCTTATATAAACCGAGCAGAACTGAGAGCTCTGAAAGATCTTAAATCAGAAAATTTCATTGAGATTCTTCCAGCAGACAAATGAAAGGCTATTATCCTCATTGATGATAAACAGAAATATTAGATGCAGGAAAATATGAAAATTGAGGAAAGATCCTACCGCCACAATTGAAATATCCTTTTCTTTACGTCCTATTGTGATTTCCACGAATTCACCATGTCAAGATTACTTGTGGAAGTTTTATGACCTGTAAAAAATCAATAAATATTTAATATCTATTCTATTCTAGGATGCAATGAAGTCATGATGAAATCAGACATAAAATATAATTTTCTCTGATTTCTAGGTTGAATTGGATAATTTTGCTGGTGAGTATAGGAGAATTGTCCAACATATATTTTCATTCTGAGAACCAGCCCCATAATTCAATTCATTAGGGTCGAACTCATCAAATCAATCCAATCATTTTTTCAATGAAGTGATGGATTCATATAATAACATCAAACAATTCCATATGGACATCATGTTTACTTTTTCCTGAACCTGTAGCATTTGTTGATTGCCGAATTCTATTTATGCTTGTTTTACTCCTCACGGATCGACGAATTCGAAGCCATATTTCCATTGAAATGGTTGTTTCCTAAATATGAAGATACTCAATTAGTAAATGATTCAAACCGAAGAAGAAGCATGAAAAGGTACTGACTAGTGGCTTTGTGCACTCCCTCAATCGGAATTTGATCTGTATACGGTTGGAATAAGATGTATTAATAGTACATTGTTTACCGGGTAGGAAAAGCTTAACATTCCTGGACGACTGTGAAGATTGCTAAGTCGAGGCGCAAGCCGAGACTTTGCAACACAGAGTCCAGGAATGTAGCTTTTCCTACGAGGTAAACATACTATTTTTCCGCAAATCGTTTAAAATTCGACAGATATTGATTGATTTAAAAAAAAACGCGATAATTTTATTCCCAAATAAATGGTGCTTTGAAATTCCTAATAATATTACTTGGGTTACTATGGAAACGTATTGAGGTTGAATTGTCAAACTTGACGCTCATCAATTTAATTGCTGGTGTTCTCGAAAGTAAAACGATAGGTGATGATGAAATTTCCATTCTTGGGACTCCTCCAGAGCTGGTTGAGGCAGTGAATACTGCTTCATTAGAATTATTGCCAAAGAAATCAAGAGAAAAGTACGAAAATGCATACAGACGTTTTATGGATTATCGCATGAGTAAAAATACGAGTTCTTTCTCAGAAAATGTTGTAATGGCATACTTCCTAGACCTTTGTTTAAAGATGAAATCTTCAACATTATGGGCCAATTATTCAATGCTGAAGTCAACCCTTGCACTTAAACACAATGTAGATATATCTACATACTCAAAACTTCGTTCTTTATTGAAACGGCAAGCTCAAGGTTATAGGGCAAAGAAATCTAAGATTTTAACGAAGGAAGAAATTGAAAAATTTATCCAGGAAGCTCCAGATAAAGAAAATTCAATTATTAAGGTAATTTACAAGTTTTTAATTTCTATTTAAATTATAGCTTCATTTATTTTTTAGGGGGCTGTAATATTTGGTATTTCTGGGGCCTGTAGAATGGATGAGTTAGTCCGAATGACTGTACACGATATAGAAGACTTAGAATCTAAGCTTTTAATCAGCATACCTGATTCGAAAACCAACAAACCAAGATCATTTGTAATTAATCAGATCTACTTGAATGTTTATCGAAAGTATGTTTCGTTAAGACCAGAAAATATGAACAGTGACCGATTTTTCTTTAAATATCAAAGCGGAAAGGGTTGTAGACAAGTGGTAGGAATTCATCAATTTAGAAAAATGCCCAAAATAGTTGCTACTTATTTGAACTTGGTAAATCCGACAGAATATACTGGTCACTGCTTTCGTCGGTCTTCTGAAACAATATTGGTTGACTCTGGTGCCGACATAACTACTTTAAAGAGGCATGGCGGATGGAAGTCATCAAACGTTGCTGAAGGATATATCGAAGAATCGCTTAACAATAAGGTTGAGGAGGCAAATAAAATTTTCACAGTACAAAATATTCAACAAAATGACCCTTCCACCCTGCATGTTGTCCAAAATGTTTCTCATAGTTCTAAGAGTGTTCCGCCAATGTTCAATAATTGTACTAACTGTCAAATTACTGTAAATATAACAAATTGATCTTAAAAATGTATTCAGCAATGACTTGATGTTTTCAAAATATAAATTAATTCCTTATAAGCAATGTGTTTTCTATCATTTATGTAGAACACTAACAACTGTACGGAAATATCATTTCCTTACAGTAAGGAAGTCCTGACTTTTTCTTCAAGAAATTTTGACAGGAATGTCAAAATTTCCTGGCGATTTGCGGAAAACGTACGTTTCTTGAAAAAAACTAACAAAATGTTCAGTAAGGAATTTGCATAAGGAGTATTTTCTGAGAAAAATTGAAATTGAGTTGGTAACAGCCCATCTAGGTACATTTCAAGTTGAATAATTCAATTTGCTCAAATTGAAAATCACTAGCTGCTTCTAAACTATCATTCGGACCTTGACTACACGATATTCGATTATTTTGACATGATAACATATTGTTGATGTTATCGACTTTGAGTGAATTTTTGGAAAAGTAATTTGTTGGTTTGAGAATTTCCGCAGCTTTATGCTTTCATACTACGTATATTTGAAATAATTTACGATACCTCCCGTTTTGAAAAAAAGCTAAGAAGTGTATAGGTGCTGCTGGGAATTCTTCAGATTGTAGATATTACCGGTCTTTACTAATATGTTTATTCATCATTGTTATTTGTTCTTTATTGTTGATTCAATTGGACGGTTATGTCGATAATAAAAATTACGTTATTCTTGGAAAACATTTTTATTCGAATGTCCATTTTCATAGTATAGCTGTACGGTTTGTAAACGCTGTTTCAAGCTGTACGATACCATTTTTACATTTGCTATAAATTGTACTTGTCAAAAAACCTTCCAAAATATAATAGCAATTGAGTGATCTTTACTTCCAGGGAATTAAATTTTGGGATCACAATAGCTCATTGATTCAGGTTTATGAAATATTATACACAAACTCTATTATTTATCCCTCCAAAATCTATAGTTGAAATACATTTGTCACTTGGCGGATGTAATTTCCAATGCACAACAGAAATCCAAAATATCCGGGTCTTCAATTAAAAATGTGTAATTCATTTTCATGGGTCGTTTCATAACCAAAACTAAAGCACCGACTACACTTTCACGGCTTTCTTAGATGACATTTCCTGAACGGATTAAAACTGACCAACTTCACATACACATTGAACTGAAATCTTTATCTAGTGACCGTAAAAAACTTTGAATGCAATAGCTAAAATTATCGTTTCTTCACATTTGCTCAACTCGGATCTTCAAGGAAGTTTTAAGAAGTAACCATTGACCGTAAGTCATTTATACTCCGTGTCGCGGGGCAAGTAAACCCATTAACGTGGAGGCCTCCGGACATTTTACTGCTCATAGTCTTTCCTTTGTTACCCGGAAGGGAACTATCAGCTGCAATCCACAGGGACACAGCAAGCACGTTGAGCGAATATAATATATAGTTAAAGGGGTTATTTGATGCCAAGAAAAGTACGTCTTGATGGTGTTAATAAAAAATAAATCGTATGAAAATGCATCGTTTAAGCTGGACAATATGCTCTCTTGCGTATATTGGTAATAAATAATTTTCTATATTTCAGTATCGTAACGAGTTCATTACAGTACTAAAAACAGTGCTGTAATGAACTCATTACAGCATTGTTTTTAGTTATATATATCGTTTTGTGGTTGACAACACTGACATCCTTTCCTTTCGAATGTCAAGACGAGTCCTTTGCATGTCAATTTTCGTGTCAGTCACACCAACTGCGAAAATAAAATACAAAAGACACTAGGAGGTATAATCTGAAATTTTCATTGAATTTCTCACAATTCTTGACTGAAATAGAGGAAATATCGTCTAGTACTCGTTGCAGAAGGTAATTCCAACACTCATGCGCATTCGTGTTGGAATAGGTGCCCATTCCGCAACTTGTATTAGAATATACTATTCTATATTTCAGTAGAATAGTAGCTGTATTGAGAACAGTGCTGTAATGAACTAATTATGGTAGGTTTATTCCTTGGACACTCGTTTACAGTGAAATAGCAACCTATCGATTTGCCCAAATTTTCAAATATCAAGCCGAAAATTCAATCGATTTCAGACCTCGAAAATTTGCTGAGGTCCTTCTTGGCAAAATCTAGAGTCATAATATTAGATAAACAAAGCATTCCTCTCGTAAAATATTGATTGGTTTTGGCTCCCTTATAATCATAGAATAAAAAAAATCTAAACTTTGATCTAAATCGCATTATAATTCACTTCTAACGCCTTCAATATCTATCCTATCGATTTGAAACTTGATAATCGTTTGAATAATGTTGAAATAAATGATTCAACCAAATTTTGTGGAAATCCTCAGGCTGGTAATGTTTTTTTGTATTATTCGAATACTCATAAGGTATTAGGCGGATCTAAAAAGATATATATTCCGAAATTTCAGCTTTCTAGAGTACCCACAAGAAGATATAGGAGCTTTTTTATCGGTATCTCTTCTGGTTCCGTAAACTAGTAGAACAGCGTTTCAATTTCATAAAAAAGCCATTTTCCAATTTTCTCTGACAGCTCGGAAACGGTTGACTTGCAACGTTGCGATTTTCACCAAACGAATTCTTGAAAAATCAAGCTGGTAAATGTGCCATTCATTTTTTTCTAGCCCATCGGGCTTCTGTGATTCAGGACCACCGGTACCTCCTATGACTTGACGGTTGATGCACCCGCATCTCATGCCGAAATCACCTATTAGATCCCGGGAGGAATCAAATGTTCAAATCTGGCATTTTATCGCTGACATTCAGTTGGTATGCTTTTAAATCAGAACAAATATCCTCATTGATTTTTAATTGACTTAATTTTAAGAAATCGTCTTTATATTGCAAATAAATTTTTTGCATAAAACTACCCTATAGATGACAAGCAATTTTTTATTATGGCACCCATGTACAATTATTATTATTATTTGATATTCGGAAACCCGAGTCGCCATTGTTTGAACTTGGTAGCTGTGGTATTCCAGTTCGACCCTTAACTACCAGAGATACACTATTATTATTTATTTAATTAATATTATCGTTATAAGGGGGACCATTGAAGGGCAAACACTCAAAAAATGAAAAATGGTAAACCATTACTTAATGTTCAATGACAGCAAACTTAACGAAAGAAAATAGACAACTAAATCAAGATATTTATATTGAGGTGAAACTGTTAAAATATACTCTCATTGAAAGAAGAAATTCAATACAGATTTCACGACGTAGTTTTAATTATGCATATATGTACGGAATTCGGTTATTGCTTTGATTATTTTTATATTATTTTTGTTCATCATCTTCGTATATTATTCCTCTTACTCGTACATATATGATAATGTTATTAAAAACTTCGAAGTTGTATTTCAGCGTTCTTGGAGTATGATTGAGCATCAATGTCTTTTCGGAAGATTTCCTCCTTAAAATGGAAATTGACTTTGCTCACAGTTTTCCGTATGAACTTACAGGAAAAGGTCAGTTTACGTAACCACCATCTTTATATACTTGAATAATTTGAGGCTTATGAATATGTGACGCCTGGTGTCCAATATTTACCCTTTTTTCCTTGATGCTCTACTACATTAACATAATAACTTCGACTTCGAATAATTTTAAAAAGTGCATCTTGGACCTCTGCAAATCCTGGGAATGCGTTGTGAATTATTCACATCCTTTATAATGAGAAATTCATCTCGCGCTGTATCGGAAGCATTAGCAAAAGTTCACAATAATATTTTATTCATATCTCATACACAGGATTCCTGGAACAGTTTATGTATTGAATATTCTCCCTGCATTTTCTATTCGCATATCAGACAGAGAAACTTTTATTGGTCCTATGATGCAGGCTGAAGGAAAAATTTGAAAGCATTTGGGCGTAATAATGACCTGTTCTACAACAGAATTGAAGTTTCACGAATTTGTTTTATTTTCTTGCGAATATATATATAAATGATGTAATAATATGATATAAAAATCATTTTTATGATGATGAAGGACATTTCTGATTCAATGATCTATAGATTCTATGATCATAGACATAACAACAAAAATGTTACTCATTTCAATCATTCAATTACATTGAAGTGATAAGACCATATGATAATAATTCAATGTAATTTCCATCAGTTTGGAATTTAAGTAGGTGTAATAAAGTATGGTGGAATAGATGAAAAAATATTATATTAATAAATGTTGATTGGTCTCAAACAATTACATCATATTATACTTAGCTGAGTGTTTTTGCCCAGTTTGGTTTAATAGTGCATATACACAAAAAATCGATGCACAATTGAATACTTGTTTGGGCTATTACCATCATCTATTGTGGATGTAATAATTTCCGACGTTTCGATAGACATCTTCTATCTTTATCAAGGAGAAAAGTAAGAAACCTTTTGAAAATTATCAATTTTCAAAAAGTCAATTGACAGAAGTCATGAAAGAAAATGAACGATGTTATATACTCATCTGTGATATGATGATCTTTTTAAGTTGGATCGAACTATCGGCGTCCAAACTTCTGGCAGATCTATAGATGGAGCACTTATGGAATCAGGTGTTATTTTCATAAATGCTGCTTCTTTGATTTTTCTTCTTGCAAGTTTTTCTTCTTTGGATATTATTGATGCTTCATCCCACTTTATACGATGATTCTCATCTACAGCATGTTGGACCAACCTGGATTTGTCGCTGTCTAGTACTCGTAGAAGCTTCTGATGTTCTTTTATTCGTACATTCAGAGTGCGTTTAGTTTCTCCGATGTAAGATCTTCCGCACTCGCAAGGTAATTCATATATGCAGTTCTTTGTTCTTTGTGTCTCATTATTAGGCTTAACTTTTGTAAGTTTAGCTCTGATAGTGTCTTGAGTTTTGAACGCAGTCGTTATATTGTATCTATTTCCAATTCCTCTCATTTTCTCCGACAAACCTTTTACATAAGGAATTACGGTTTTAATGTTCTGATTTATATCTGTTGGTTCAGGTTGACTTTCTCTTGTTCGTCTAGCTTTTTCTAATATCTTTTTGGGGTAGCCATTGCTTCTAAGAGTTTTCGAGATGTTATTTATTTCTTCATTTTGGTCTTCTTCAGTGCAACAAATATTTATTGCTCTATCAAATAAACATTTTGCTATTCCCAATTTAGTGTTTAGTTGGTGGTTTGAATCAAAATGTAGATATTGTCCTGTGTTCGTTGGCTTTTTATACACAGTGGTTCTTGGGATTCCATTTTGTTTATGTACGAGTACATCTAAGAATGGAAGTTGTCTGTCTTTCTCGATTTCAATTGTGAATTTAATTGATTCCTCTTGATTGTTTAGATATTGAAGGAATCCATCTATAGTGTCTCTTCCATGTTGCCAAATAATGAAAGTATCATCTACATATCTTTTCCACAGTTTGGGTTTAAGTACATATTTTTCTAAAGCCTTCTGCTCGAAAATTTCCATATATAAATCAGCTAAAATTGGTGATAGTGGTGAACCCATGGCCATTCCAAATTCTTGTTGATAAAAGATGTCTTCAAATTGGAAATATGTTGTTTCAATACAAATAGAAAGCATTTCCATGGCCATGGGTTCACCACTTTCACCAATTTTAGCTGATTTATATATGGAAATTTTCGAACAGAAGGCATTAGAAAAATATGTACTTAAACCCAAACTGTGGAAAAGATGATACTTTCATTATTTGGCAACATGGAAGAGACACTATAGATGGATTCTTTCAATATCTAAACAATCAAGAGAAATCAATTAAATTCACAATTGAAATCGAGAAAGACAGACAACTTACATTCTTAGATGTACTCGTACATAAACAAAATGGAATCCCAAGAACCACTGTGTATAAAAAGCCAACGAACACAGAACATGTCATGGTCGTACCAATAGCATGCTATTCAGATGGAATTGACATCCAAGTGCAAGTTGTGAATGTTGATATGCAGAAGGAACAATACCTCCTCTCATCAATAAATGTCCCATATATATATTTCAAAATGGTTTTAGGGCTATTCATGATGTTTACGATTATTTCTTGGAATGGGTTATAAATTTCTGACAAACTTGTACTCAGTTCTCAGAATATATCTATATAGATAGAGTGCGACAAAAGTCAGTTTACACTGTCTGATATTCCCGCATGCGCGTATTCTCGACCAGTATCGTACCTAAGGCGGTAGGAGGCAGCTGAAACGTAGCGAGTTGAGTTGTCCGCGTGTAGTAGTGTTGTTTTGTACCTAACAGTGCGTTCGTTGCCATGACTGCACGTGCACGAAAGAAGAACGCATTTTGCAGCTGAAGTTAGCCGATTTTCGGATGAATAATTCAGCGATTAGATAGAAAGACGAGGAAAAGTGGAATGACCAACCGACTTGACGCTTGATTTGAGTTTTGGATCGTAGTTAAAGACAAAGTTTTCAGCAAACGACCTCATATTCTTCATTTAGAGAAATGTGAGAATGTGAGAAACTTCGTGACAATACCGAATTTTTTCGTAAAATTTGATTTACCGTGGCTAAACGATGTCGCATGTTTGTTGAAGAAGGGGGCAACAATTCCATCATAAAATGTGAGGCTACAAGAAATTATTGTTGTTATATTTTTCTCGAAAATTAATTTATTTTCAATTATTTTTGCTTTCTTTCTCATATACAAAACGGTAAACTGACTTTTCTCGCACCTTGTATATTCATTAAAATAAGTAAGGCCTACTTATTTTGTCTAACTTTTTGTCAACTTGGTGATTTAATTCAGAGTAATTCCTTTTTTCACGATCTTCTTTGATACCTCTTCTTGGTCACGTCCGGGCCTACGGCCCTCTTGTCGTCGACCCTGCGAGGGGCTATTATCACCCCTAATGCCCCTTATATTAGAGCCCTCGTTATTCCGTGGGTGTTGACCAAGCCTTATGGAAATAATTTGAGATGATTAGGCCGCAAGATATTTCTCGCCTCCGTGATAATCGTCCGAACCGAATATGTCCAAGAATTGCGAATAAGACGACTCAATTCGCCAACATGAAATATTCAAATATGGACCGATTTCCTCAGTTCCGAACAAGTTTTTTTATTGTTTCTTCCCCGAAGGCGGGCAGGAAGCAGCCTCGAAGGGTCGCCATGCATACGAATGAACATCGATTCCGGGTCTGGCACGCATAAATACCACGGCACGGGGAAGCATTAACATTCAGCACGCGGCTAGCCGATTATTCAGACCAGGCCGAGGATTAAATAATGAAAGGTTTTCGCGAAACTCGTTTAATGGTTTTACATTCGTTCTAACGACTCCGATGAACGTCTGCCAATGAAATCACGTATTTTGTCAAGATTGCGCGGATATTGAATGGGCAAATGAGCGGCATGGGGTCGCGGGAAATTGCGATTGGAGGGCGCTCGGATGCTCTTTATTCGGTAATTGTGGCTGGAATATTGGTGGAGTCACGGTTTGGCGAATTTACTGAAGACTACGGCACTCACGGTTACCACGAACGAACCCCTTATTGAAACATCGACATCCTGATTAGCATAATATTTTCTTGCATATGCCGCCCTGGCGAAAGATATAATTCGTTTTTTTTTTTTTTCATTTCAAGTCGCAGGTGTCACGTAGAAAATAGTTTTGTGCCGCCCTGTTCACAGCGGATTACATAGATTTCGATGAGCCCCAAATTCTGAAATTTTCGTAAGTGAGTGTACAAGTGCATCAAAATTACCGATAATACTTCATCGCATTGTCAAAAAACTGCATGATATCATTTCCATTATCGGAGAATAATCCCGAGAACGAAGCCGGAGGGCCATTTCTGCAATAATAAGAATCACCGAATGCAGTGTTTCAGACACAACACGCTGGAATGCAAAATTATCCGGTTTTATTGAATATTTCGTAAGAGTTCCACTCAGTCTTCCATAATTCTTTATCGCTTATGTTTATATAAAAGAACGTATAATGCCATAATGGTTTACGTGACTTCAATATGGGAATTCTATTTTGTGGAATATATGAAATAATTGGAAAAAGAAGGATATTTGTTCCAAGAATTCAGAGCGGCAGCCTGCCTGCAAATATTAAACCAAACAGAGCAACAATACTCAGCTGCAGAAAAGACTAGGGTTTGAGATGCTGTGCGAAGAGTGGAAGCATCAGCACCCCAAGATGATCTAGCTAATTTCTGAAGACATAATTAAGCATAAACGAGTTAAATGAACTTAGGAACCTGTTTTCGTTACACGTCAAACAGATTGTGTCCCCGAGATGTTTATTTTTATTATTTATTAACACCTACTCCTAGAATGTCTCGAAACATTGCTGTTGAATAGAGCGAAGAAAATTGATGTTTCTTGTGACTGATGAACCCTTTCACTGAAGCATTTAGGTACCAACATAACGAATGACCATAATGTAAAAGTTCTTAGGTGCTTTACAGAGTGGTCCAAATTGGACATTTTTCATAGGAAACACCAATCCCTAGAGGAGTCAGAAAAAAACTAGGCTACATACTACGAAGCCGAAAACCTCACATTGATATCTTGACTTGCTCGAAAGATACAAGGAGTTTTTAAATTTTTTGCATTTCTGACCCAATCTCCTAAGTTGTTTATTTTTTCATATTTCTTCTTCATATTGAAACATTCTTCAGGCTTTTTTTTTAAGGAGTCCAATTATGTTCCTTGTTTTATATCAAAAATATGGTTTTCAAGCTATAAAATGATATTGTATTCTTTCTTATAGACCATCCCATATTTTTTTACATCTTCGTGCTTGAAACGAAAATCTGATTTCAAATAAATATAGAAGTTGCTATTCCTCTTCGAAAACAATCATTTTATGGCTGTTTTCGAGATATTTTATATGCCTTTTATCAGCCTAAATGCCATTCAAATAGATCAACATAACTTCTATTAGAAAACATTTTATGTGCCAATTTTGTTATAACTCATAAATTCAATAAAAAAATTGAATGATAAGAACAACAATATTTTAAAACTATTTACAACTTATACAGGGTGAGTCTTTGACCACTGCGTTAATTTAAATCATAGATTCTAGACGTCAAATGAAATATGTTCTTCCTATAACAGTTTTCCAAATTCAGCCCAGTTCAAAAGATATAGGGCGTTGAAATTTCATAAAAAAATTGCATTTTCACCTGTAATATTCAAACTACAATATCAATTGAAATGATCTCTTGTAGACGGTTTTTGATGACAGTCCTGCATATTATGGCATCAATAGATTTATTCCATTTCTTGTGGGTGTTTCGCTACAACTGTACAGATTGGTTAAATTGCATGAAAAACAAATATCACTAGAACTAAAGGTCCGTATCTTGTACTTCCTAGAATAATTAGTATTTTTTGCAGATGAAATCATATCTCATCTTTTATCCTAAATTTTACCATTTTTGCGATATTTGAAGTTGAAAGGAATTAAATCGATGATTATATCGATTTAATTCCTCCAGAAAATTAGTATTTTGTATCTTCCTTCTGGATACGGAGCTCATCGGATGAAACATGAGTGAGTGAATCATTTCTTAGAGGCGAAATAATGTTTTTAAACAATTCAGATTCAATGGTGGATGCTGTGGAAGGTAATTTTCATTAAAATTAAACTGGACTACAGAGGGGTATTTGCCCAATGTGAAAACTCAAAATGCTTATATTTTTTCAACGCAGCTGAATATGAAAAAATGGCATGAAAAAAAGTGTTTTGATCTCAAGAACCTATGGTGAAAATTTATGTAGTGGTCAAAGACTCACCCTGTATACTTATATTCAACTTATTCACAACATTGTGTTCGAATTGAATGCCATTTGAATTGAAACGAAATTGACTTCGCTCCCTAACATTATAAACAACATTAATAAATCATATCGCAGGCATTGAACGAAAGGTATGTCGTTCTGCTGCTTCGAACGCGTTTCAATAATCAAGATGGCGTTTATATGTGAGGTCCCTTATTCTTACCCAGAGCTAAAAATCTACAGGTGTAAGATAGGGAAATCTTGTTGCCCAATGAACAAGAGCCCGGTTGCCAAGTCAAGTGTTGTCAGTAAATAATTCATTCGAAAACGCCGTTATGATAGGTGAGTTATAATACGATGTTCCGTTTTGCTGAATGTTTATTGTAATAGCAAATCATCCATTATTGGTACAACAAAATCCTGCAATATTTTCAAATATCGCGCCACAGTAAGGTTACCCTCACAGGTACAGGGACCGATAAACTATGTTATGAAAATACGACCCAAACATTGAAATTGTATTGCTTTGATTCTGTGACTCCACTATCATATGTTTCTGAAGTCCAATTACAGGAATTGTATCTATAAGAAATACCAGAAATGGTGAGGTATATATCATCAGTTTATTTGATATTCTGTCCGAAGTTTCAACGAGGAGAAAGATAGATCTAGCTTGATTTTCATTTTGGGCAATGACTCAATTCATCAGACTGTACTCACTATTCAATTCACTCCCAGAAATCTGGATACTATTTCTTACTCACCTTGTAAATCGTTATCGATGTATGGGCTATGAACCAAAATTTGAATGAGTTTCTTACCATCAAAAATATCAGCGAACATGAGAAATGAAGGGAAAAATAAATCCTAGCAACAGGTTCTTTTTCCTTAGACAATGAAGAAGCCCACTCCATCGTTTGCAGAAGAACCTTCTGTCAGTTTTCTCGGGATCCTCATCGACTAGTGTCCATCAACTGGGATACACTTTTTCTGGACATGCTTGGGAAACCCTTCCAGACCGGAGCGATAAGAATTGATTTTTCGAACGGTCAGGTCGGTTTGTTGCCGTGAACGGATTTCTCGTTTCCGATAAATACCTTCTAGGCCGGCAGTGGAGCGTTGCGACAATCAATTACGAAGTCGTGTCCATGGAGTCCGGACGGTCATGCACAGAAATCCTCTCTGCTGAAAAATTATGACATTTCTCCAGAAAGATACGGAAAGAATATGTCCGTAGAGAAAGTTTTCGATATCTAACTCAATCCGAGTGTAGATTGTAACCAGACAAATACAAACCTGAACTTATGAGGTCGAGACTGAATTATCAAGGGTAATACCACTAGAGGTGAGAATTTTTTGAGAACACTCTTGTTTTTCAGGAATAATGCGTTTAAATTTCACGAAACAAAGTTATCCTTAAAATACCATGAGCCGAAGGCGAGTGGTATTTCGGGATCACTTTGTTGAGTGAAATTTGTATAATTTTCAAAAAACGACAGAGTGTTCTAAAAAAAACTCGAATCTCGTGTGGTATTTGGAAAGATCATTCAACAATATAAATCAAACGAAATAAAAAATAGTTTTTTATTCAAAAACAACCAGATAGAAGCATAACAACAAATTATTTATCTTTATTCTTAAAATAATAATTATTGATAGTACAATTATTATACACATTACGAGCATTATTTTCGAATGATGAAGTAGATACTGATGTTGTTTCTTGAAGAACATTTTTTTCCTTCCTTATGGTTGTTTTTGTGATGTTGTTGGTCCAGTTGGGGATGTAATGAACACCTCTTTCCAACGTCCTAGTAGAAGAGCGGCTTTCCACCGACGAAGAGGTGTTCAAAAGAAAAATTATAAATTTAAAAAAATTTGTTTATTTAGAGTTATCGAACATAATCTGGAATTTCCTAGTTTCTCTTAATTGGTGCCCTTCTTTTCGATAGTTCGAAATTTACCCCAACTACTTCGAAATCTAAGTTTCATTGGCTTTAGTCAAATGAGTCTCTCGATACAAACCTCTGATTGGTCCACTGATTTAATTTTTAATTTTTTACTAAAGATCCACCTTTTTCCCATCGTTAATTATAATAATAATAATTTATTTCCTTCATTGAGACATCTACAGATGTATAGGAATAGTCAACAAAAGAAAGAATGAAATGAATCAATAGAATGTTTACAACGAAAAAAAAAAAACTAAATTATAGAACTTGCAAAATACTCTTGAACACTATAAAAACATTTTTCAATCAACATTGATTTTAACTTCATCTTGAACTGTTTTTCACTAATACCCTTGAAATGTTGAGGTAAGTGGTTATAAAATTTCATTCCTGTGAAAATTGGGGACGACTCACACTTTGTGGTATTATGCAAGGGAATACATAACATATCCTTATGCCTAGTATTATAGGTATGATACTCTGAACATGTTTTCAGCTTTTTCAAATTTTGATGAACATATATTAGACAATTTAATATGTATATTGATGGAAATGTCAATATTTTATTCGTCTTGAATATAGGGCGACATGATTCTCGAGGTCTTAAGTTGTAAATGAGACGAAGTATTCTTTTCTGTGAGACAAATATGCACCTGGGGATGAACCCCATAGGACCACATTATAGCAAAGGTGACCTTATACACTGCTGAAATACACTCCTAGGAGCGAATCTAACGACAGTGAACTCTTGAGGCGCGAAATAGCAAAGTATGATTTACTTATTTTATTACATACGTGGTCTATGTGGTAAGACCATCTCAATCTTGCATCCACGTGTACTCCCAGGAAACTGATACACTCCGATGACCTGAAGCAGATTTCACCGTAAAAACAGGACCGTTCTTAGCTTGGAATTTTACAATCTTGGTTTTATTCAAATTTACAATCAGAGAGTTCCTTTTGCACTAGTCAATAAATTTTTTGATAAGAGATTCACAAATCCCTCTCAATTCATCAAGATTACGAGCTCTAATTGCTAAGGATGTATCATCAGCAAAGAGAATGATAATGCAAGCCTCGATATACTGAGAAAGCTCATTGATGAATAATAGTAATAGAAGGGGTCCCAAGACTGATCCCTGTGGAACACCTAATTTTGGATAATATTTTCGTGAATGGGAGTCACCCAATTCAACCAGCATAGACCGATCAGAAAGAAAGCTGAGAATCCACTTGAGAAATACCCCCGAAATCCCATTTGGTACATTTTCTCTATAAGAAAATCAGGCCGAAGGCAATCAACCGCGCGAGTTAAATCGAAAAATACTCCTGCAACCTGGTACCCATCATCCAACGAGGAATAAACATACTCAAGAAACTCACAGCATGCACCCTGCGTGGATCTACCCGCTCTAAAGCCATGCTGACAACCCGCCAAGATGGAAAACTTTGACAGGTAGTCATACATTCGATGACAGACAATCCTCTCTATCACCTTTGATAGCTGACTTAATAAAGATATAGGGCTATAGTTTTCCAAGTCATCAGTACAACCTTTTTATGAACGGGTTTAACAATTGCCTGCTTTAGGACTTCAGGAAATTTACCCAAAGAAACCGAGAAATTTATCAAATCCGACAAATGCTCTGCAATGAGGGAGAAATATATTTGAGCAGTTTAGAAGAAATGCTATCAGGTCCGGACTAACTACAATTCTTCAAACTAGAGATTACAGATATGATCTCCTCGGGATCAACGGGAAAAAAAAGAAGAAATTAGAATTTTCCAATTTTTGGATAGTGCATGAGTTCGAAATAAAAGTTCCATATTCACCATGTAGTGCTAGCTCACCCATAATAGAGAAATAGTTCCCAAAGGCGTTGGTAACCTCATTGGGAGCCGAGATAGTCTGCTCATCAATAGTCAGGGTAACATAATTCGAACGGCTTTGGTTCCTAGTACGCAATTCTACATTAACAAGCGTCCACAAAGTTTTGTTTCGATTTGTTGATGCGGATAGAACGCCTTCATTATAATTTATTTTAGAAATCTTTATTAATCGATTATATGCTGTTTTAGCTTTTTATAATTCATTAACGCTTCATGGGATTTCAAGTTTTTAAAGACCCAGAAAAGATTTTTCAGGTGATCTCTTGCTTCAATTATAGAGGAATTTATCCATTTCGGTCGACTTCGAGAAGAAGTAGGCAACGAGTTCAAAGGGCAAGTCACCTCAATAGAAGAAGTTAACACATCCATAAATTTTTGAAATCTGGTGTCAACTGTGCTGTAATTAGATAATACTTGAAAGTTGGTATTTGAAATCATGGAGGAAAGGTTCTCCAAATTGGAGTTTGATAGCATTCTAAAAGTTTTAAAGTCTTTTTCAACTTCAAATTTGTCCTGACAACAATAATCAAGGATGAGAGCTTTATGGTCACCAATGAAGGGCTCATGAACTGACACAGAAATGCCTTTACTATCAGCATTAGTAGTTATATAGTCAACCTTGCTAGATGAGGTTTTTAAGTGCTTGTTGGTAAAGACTCTCGTAGGCTCTAAGGAATGTTCCAATAGGCCAAAAGAATTAAAAAGTTCATCAAGAAGCTTTTTCCAAGAATCGTTAATTGAAAGGAAGTTAATATTTAGATCACCACACAAAAACAAAATTTCTGATAAAGAGATGCAGTAGTTCAGTACATATTCTAATGTCTTCAAAAATAAAGGAATATAACCCGACGAAGGCCGGTAAACACTCAACACACAGTAGGTATATTTTTTTGTCTTGATTTTTATAGCACATATTTCACAATGCATCTCAACTGAGAACTTATCAATATTAAGGCGTTGCACCTTATAACCCGATTTCACATAGATGGCGCTGCCGCCATGTTCACGAATAGGTCTGCAGTAAGATGAGACGAGTTGATAACCAGATAAAGTCATATACTCAATACGATCTGATATGCACCAATGTTCCACGATACTAACACAATCGGGATTCGAAGAACTGAGGCAGAGCTCCAAGTTGTTTAATTTATTCGGGAGACTTTGTGCATTTAATTGTAGAATTCTAATTGAATTATTTTCTTTAACGTTGTAGTGGTAAACTGGAGGTACCGAGTTACCAATATATTCATATGTATCGTTTATGTTACACTGTGATTCACCGTTCTTCTCCTTAAAAAAATTTATTAATCGTTATACCCTCCGGCCAAATCTTCGGATCCATAAGTTTGTGTTCGTACTCAGAGGGAAAAGATATTTTAAATGATGAGTATATGTCGGGCTGCTTAGATTTTAATTTTTCACAAGTTGAATCTTTTGTGATATCACCGATGAAATTAGCAACATCTTCAATCGTTGTAGTGGGGCTGAGTCTAGAAATGTGAATATGTGATAATCGCTTTTTTAGGGGCACTTCCAAGAGCAGTGGAATTTGACGAACCGATAATTGGTCTAATATAGTTACCCTGTTTGAAGGAGTAGGTTTTACATCATTGTTCTTACTCTTTGTAGTATTCTTGTTTTTACGGTTTGCCTTTTTCCTATTTTCAACAGTAGTCCAGTCCGAAGAAACATCCAGCGGCCATTTCCAGGCGCCTGCCACAGCAGTGCTCACCGGCACAGGTGTTGTCGAGACTAAACATTCCGTCAAAGAATTATTTGTATTATTTGCGTCTGGTGGAATTCCCATCATGTGTTCCGATACCTTATCATCGAGGGAAGACGGTTGGATTCTCTGACCATCTGTATCTGTTGTATTGTTGTTTTTAATTTCTTGCATATGATGAATTTTATCGAGAAGTGCACTTATTTGTTTATAATATTATTATAATTCGAAACCATAAGCCCTTAAGGTAATAAATATATCATAGGTCGAACTGCCCTAGTTAATTTCTCAAATTTCATTACGTACATCCATCAAGATTTCCATGTAGCGGATCAATAAATTTTGTTTTAAATCTTGGGTTTTATGATTATTGGTGTGATATTTTTGAGAGGTTTATTACTGTCTGGAATGTCTGGGAATTTCGGTTAGATATGGTCTTTCGCTTATCAAGACCCATTATCCAACATAGCTAGACATATCATATTACAGAGATACGGTTTCACTGACGCTGCAGAAGAATGGCCAGTTATCTTTATCAGCTGTTCCTCGCCAATCCCTGCTTTGGCTAATTGGCTGACAGCAGTAGCTCGATGCGAGTGGTTGGTTATCTTCGACTTGGTTGTTTTGATGCCAATGAGTTCTGCCGATTCTTTTGTCCATTTAGCTATCGTATTGGGACCGACTGGGGAGTTTTTGAACCATGAACCATATTTCTAAATCTTATGTGGAGTAAGGAATAGTCTTTCGGTGGTTATGTTTGCAGTTCTTTCGGATACAAGTAGCTTATATAACCTCACCGGGCAAATATCTTCTTCAATATTGGGAGTCAGCCATTTCGTTTCCGCACATATTTGGAAACCACCTTGTCTTGTTTTAGAAAATATCGGATTGTAGGCAATTCGGCCCGTGGGATTACCATCGTTTTCAATTTCGATTTGGAAATGCGAAATTAGGCATGATGAACCCTCTCCTCCGAGCCAAGCAAGCTCCAATGCAGCAATGAAATAAAATTTTCTGTTCAAACCGTCTGGATTGTCTTCTTTACATTAGTTGACCATCTTTTTGTGTTGCTCCAAAGACAGCGCCTTGGCACTAACTTTTTTTTTCTCAGGGTCCACTTGCAAAATACGCCTCTTGGCATTTCGTGCACGCCCCATTCGGAATAGAATTTTTCCTGCAGCTGTTTGGCAGTATTATTCCACAAGGTTTTTACGACACTTTCCTTGTAGTCTGATCCATCTCTTTTCTTCATATTGAAAGCCCAGTCTAGCATAATATTATTGAGCTCTGACAAACTTGTTTTTTCATTTACAAAGTATTCCCGGGCAGCACAGAATTCTTCAAATTGTTTCCAAATCTTGACTTCACTGTATTAAGCGGCACACTTTTCTTCACACTTTCCTCAAATGATAAATTTTTATCTACTTTATGGTAAAATACGAAAATAAACTGACAGAACTGCCAAATGTGCTGTTGAAGTTATCGCTAACAACTGCTTGTATCGTAACCATGACGACCGCTACTTCCACCAACGGCCAAAGCTACCCGGACGTATTAATATTCCTATGCAAATTAGGCATTTGATAAAAACAAATTTCTAAAAGTGAAAACACTGTGAGGTTGAGTGTTTTCAGATGCAGTTTGTTTCTATTGGTCCGTTTTCAAAAATTGAGCGATTTCATTGGACGATGTAGTATAGTGTTGAATGATCAGTAGTAATAACCCAAGGACTTTGATACCGTAGGCGGAGGTTTGTTGCCTACAAGCAACAAGCTTGAGAACGTTGTCATAAAATTTTGGAGCATTTATCAATGTCCGAGGGTTATTCGGATAGAAAATTTTGTGCTAACTATGGAAAAAAATACAAACCTAAAATAATTTATTTAAAGGTGCAATTAACGAAGGAACAATTGGAAAAGTTAAATGAAGATCCAGACGTGTTAGTTTCTATAATTGATGAAGATGTATTTCCACTACGCATGTTGTTAATAATTTGATTATGATGTTCTTCGTATACCTATATCACTATTACTTTGCCCTTTTCGATGTTGAGGATTTTACACTTCTCCATTATTTATATCATTATTATATCATCTTATATCATCATATTCAGGAGGTTCGAAGGAATTGATGAAAAATCAAATCACGGGGTGTTCCGCTTGAAGGATTGGAAACCTAGTCCGCTTCTGCAGTAAAAAAACTAAGTAAAATTTTTGTATCGACCAAGTGTGGTCGGTCAGCATAGCGGATTGCGTATCCATTCTGGCATAAATCATACAATGTCAATTTCACAATAGTGCGTCATTTTGCACGGAATACGGTTCACAAAGGAGCATTCGGGTAGCGCGTATGATGTTATCTATCATGTTTTTTAATTAAATCGTCGGGGACCTGCCGCCCATGCGTGTGAGATCGTGTGTGCACAAGAGATTTATCTGCTCGCATAAAGGCTCCAATTTATGAGCCCTTGAGTTATGTCAGGTAATCGATCTAGTTTTTCGTCAGCTCACTGATCACCATGTTTGAATAAATGTTTTTCATCCAGGCCCTTATCTTTTTCAGCAAATGCCAGATGTCTTTATTTCGAATCGTCGAATTGGTAATGAATTTCCGAATCCACTATTTAATGAAAGCTGCTTTTAGCTTAAATTCGAAGAAAATGATTTCTCATTTTGAGACTTGTTGTTTTTCTCATCAACTGTTATTTGTCATTTGTAATTTCAATTGTTTATGTCAAACGGGATTTTTGGAATTTTTTAATACTGATTAGTGCTTGTTCTACAACTACAGGAATTCCGGCACGAATTGTCCCAAGGTAAAGGACGTTATTTAATAATCAAATACGATTTTTTCGCTGGTGTAACTGCACCCTTATAGACTTTCATCAATGCATAATTTACTACTGTGCATTTTAATATAAATGACATTCCTTCGGAATTTTGAAATGAGTAATTCCAGTTTCCGAATACGGCATTCAGGTAGACTCGTTTGCGCATGCGCAGTTTTGACTATCGTACATATTCGTCAATGCCATCTGAATATTCATTATATTTACAGTATTACAGTATTTATCGCGACGAGGCCCAGACCGTACGCTCTCTTATTAATAATAATATTAATAATGAAAGCTCATATTCTTATGAGGTTCCTTTTGTTTGAAACAGATCGAAGGGGAATTTGCAGGCTAAATTAATTGCTGGCGCTCAATATGATGAGAGAACCACAGCCAAGTTCCTGTCTTGCATTAAAATTAACTCACCATTTTACTTATTCAGATCTCTCAAAGATTCTTGCTGTTTTTGTTGAGTAACTTGTACAGATTGTATCTTATGTTCAAGGAATTACTGTTAGATTTTTGATAAGTGAAAGTGTAAGAATACCAACGATCTCAGCTCTCACTCAATGAATACCACTTTCTATCATTATATTTGTTATTATATTTTTTGTAACAGTTATTGTGATCCTACAATACCAAAAAATATACTGATGGAGTCCCCAAGCTTAGAAGGTTTTGACCTCTGTAGTCGAGAACTGAATACCAAAAACAGTCAGAACCGAGCAATTTCGGATACCCTATCTAACATTGAATTGTTTCTTCGCCACCGAACTCTCGAACTAATTGAAGGCAAAATAGCTAACATTTTTTGACAACCGCGCAGGCAATTTGTCTTCAACTTGAAATCGATTTGGTCTGGAAAGGGCGGCATTCAATCCTAGAGCACCTGTCTCCACTTTTCATTCTACTCATCGAATCTACCGAAAGGAGAAAGACAACTTCGACTCTTACACCTCAAAGAGCAAGGGCAACGTGTGACTGAGTCTTGACAATTTATATGGGGCGTATCGTTTCAATTAGGATCTATCGATGAGCGTTGTCCCTTCATCTCGTGTCGTTCCACTTTCTGATTTCCCAGATGAACGGGCGCTACATGTGACAGGATCCTCGTTTCGTGTTTGTCTTCCTAATTAAAGTTCATGAAGCTGTTTTCACGGAGCATTATAGTACAGTGCACCATTAGTTCTGATAATACAAGGAATTGTGAGGCACTTGTGATCTTATCTGTTTGTTTCTACTTCACTGTGCAAATTTCGACACTTATTCTTTCAAAAAAATGACGAACATACTAACGAAATATAACTATACAGGGTGATTCCGGAGGAGACCGTCAGATTTTAGGTGAAGTATACACTAGTTAAGGCAGTTTCGAAACAATGTTTGGTATATGGTTGGGGGCCTTTAATGAGAGTCTATAGGGTGATTTGCCCGTTTCGACCAATTTTTCTTTTATTCATAACTTTGGTATGGCTAGATCAATCTTGTTGAAATTTTCAGTGTAGAACAATATGATCATCTTCTATTAATAATTCCAAACTTTCTCAATAGTGCAGGGTGGGAATTATGATAAGTTCAGATTAAGTTTGCAGGTCGAAAAAACACCCTGTAAATTCCGTTTTCAAAAATTTTCTACATTCAGATTCTATCATAAGTTTACATTACTGGAGCGTTTTTATTTTTTTTGGCAGACATCCAGTTTTCCTAGAAAAATTTTTCAAGGATGAACAATATCGTTATTTCGCTCCAAGGCAGTGAGGATATTCTGAACTAGAATGTAAACCGGTGTTGTCCAATGATACAGAGCTCTTCCTGAGTCCTAAAGTAGTTATTCCAAATTCGAAATTCATATTTAATCACTCATATTCTGATGTATAAAATCATTTAATCCAGAAAATATCTTTATACCTACCTACTTAAACCGAAAAATCTACAACTTATACAGAATAAACATTCGAAACATATCATGAACAGCAAAACTAAGGATTAACACAAAATTCACATAGAATGTTCGAAATGATTTCCCCTTTTTTGAATACATATTCGAGACCTTTTTATTAAATTTCCAATTTACCTTCTAATGAGGGATTGATTTTGCTTCAAGGTATTACATTCCTCGAAAATCCTTTCAACTAGGTGTTCTCTACTTCTAATTTCAACCTTATTAACTCTGGTTTTCAGATATCCCCACACAAAAACGTCTGAACTGTTCAAATCAGGCGATCTTTGTGGCCAAACAATAGGGCCTCCACGACCAATCCATATGTTCGGATAATTTACACCCAGGTGATTTCTCACATTAAATGCAAAGTGAGGTGGTGCTCCGTCATGCTCAAAGTACAAAGAGCGGATATGTACATTTTCCAATAGATTTGGTAAAATATTTTCCAAAAAATCTAGGTAAATTGCACCATTTAATCTTTCCGCAAAAATATGAGGGCCAACTAAATTTCCGTCTATTGTTCCAAGCCAAATATTGGCAGAAAATCTGTGTTGTGTACTATGACTCTTCTTCAAATGCAGGTTGTCTCTTGCCCATTCGTGGGAATTGTGTATATTAAAAATTCCATTCTTAGTGAACATAGCCTCGTTGCTGAATAGAATACGAAAAATAGTTCGTTGGTGACTAATAACCCAGCGACAAAATTGTAATCGTTGGGGCAGATCTTGTGGCAACAGTTCTTGCACCTTTTGGTAGTGGTATGGGTGGAATTGTTCTTTCTTCAAAATCTTGCTCACTTTGCTCTGCGAAATTCCTAATTCAGTACTAATTTGACGAGTACTAATAGACGGTTCCTCCTCCATCCGTTCAACAATTTGAATCGAAATTTCATTATGAGTGCGCAAATCAATGTGCTCTGCCTTACTAGGATATTGCCCATGTTCTTTAGAATAATGGAATACTCGTCCCAAAGTACATTTATTTGGTTGACGTCGGTTGGGAAATCGTCTATGGTATTCCATTTTGGCTTCATTTCAATTTCCGTTACAAAAACCATAAACAAAAATCATATCCGCATATTCCGCATGAGTAAATAATTGAGGCATGTTGAAATACACTTCTTGTGACAGATTATTTATAAAATATTCTCATTCTGTGGTTCACTGTGATGGTAACCATGGATCTTAAAGAAGTTGATTTAAATAGAGATTTAATCTTTATGGAGAATTTTCAATTGCATTAAAACTATTTATCATACATTCGTGATTCAATATTTTACATACCATAAGGCCATAGGTGAGTACATTCTTTAACGAAACTACTATGTTTTAGGAATATTCGCTTCATAGAAAACCGGAAATGTGCCGAAAATCACCTGAATAATGACTCAATTTTATGTTAATCCATAATTTTGCCTTTCATATGTTTCGAATGTTTATTCTGTATTTGTAGTAGTAATATGTAGATTTTTTTGGTTCACGTACGTGTAAAGAAATTTTTTCAATTGAATGATTTCATACATCTGAATATGAGCGATCAAAAATGAATTTCGAATTTGGAAAATTTATTTTAGGACTCAGGAAGAGCTTTGTATTGTTGGACGATACAGCTTTACCATCTAGTTCAGAATATTCTCAATGCCTTGGAGCGAAAAAACGATATTGGTCATCTTTGAAAAATGTTTCAACGTGTGCCAAAAAAAAATAAAAACGCTCCAGTAATGTAAACTTATTGTAGAATCTCAAGCAAGTAGAAAAATTCTGAAAACGGAATGTACAGGGTGGTTTTCAACCTGCATACTTAATCTGGACTTATAATAATTCCCATTCTGTATTTTTGAAAAAATGGTGGAATTATTGAAAGAAGATAATCAAATTGTTCTACACTGAAAATTTCATCTAGATTGATCAAGCCATACCAAAGTTATGAATAAAAGAAAAATCGGTCGAATCGGACGAATCACCCTGTAGACTCTCAATGAAGACCCCGAACCATAAACCCAACATTGTTCCGAAACTATATCGACTACTTTATACTTCTCCTAAAATCTGACGTCTCCTCCGGAATCACCCTGTATAGAACCCTGAAGTCGAAAGAACCCAGATTCAATATATTGGCACTGAATTTGTTCATTTGGAAAGATATTGACAATAAATTATGTTATCTCCTTCTTTTTTCATACATTAAAATGAATTGCTGTTCGTTAGTCTAAGTAAAACTGAGGAACGGCAAGAGCGTCTTGGCCATTTTTAATCTTATATATTTATGGATGTTCAAGGAAGGATTAAACGGTGATGTAATATGGAAAAGTAGTAATGAAATTTCAGAAAATGTCAAAACATGAATATGGCTATTGCTATCGTCACAGAATGGCGAACACACCGGGTTTCATAGATCATGATATCTCAATCCGTAGTTGCTTCATATTTTCCAAGAAATGTTGAGAATTTGATGAGTATTAACAAATTGGGAGGGAAGTTTTGATTTCAAACAGTTAAGATAACAATCGAATGTTGTGAAGATGTGTTGTAAAGATTTAATCGCGAAATGAGGTAGCCCTAGCGTTGGCGTCATGTAAAATAGCTGCAAGTTTTTCACAGGACATTTCTACTTTTATTATCGCAGATGTAGCTTTCTTGTTTTCACTAAAACTAAGAACAAAACTTCTTTATTATTTAAGTATACCCACTGAGAATAATTCATCATGGTCCTCCAGACAACAAAACGCAAAGTATTGTAACATCCTAGCTTTTTTTATACAAAAAATCATTTCACCCTATGCTGATACACCACTGGCGGTTACCAAACCGTGAAAGTAAATTCTATGGAATCGGAGAAAGAAGAAGAACAGCGCAGCTCTCACTGTCTGGTGTCAACGTCAAGCTGCGCAACTGCGTGGGAGTAAAGGGAAAATGCAAGATGGATGATGGGGATTATCAGTTGAGTTATGAGTGAAGTGAGACCCAAAAAGTTCTGGTTAGTACCTTTGTGTGAGTTCGAAAACGACGCCATCTTACGTTGAGTGACTCTAAAATCTATTTTGCAAGTATAACTCTGGCAATTTTGAATGTTATTAGTTGTTTGTCCATTTTATTAACTTTTGTTGTTGAATAGCATTGGGAACTTAATTGGTTCAGTGAATTCATTATTATTATTATTTTCAGTTCCTAGCGCAAGTTGTGAAAGTGGAGAAGCAGAAGAAACAATACCTCATCTCAACAATAGTTGTCCCATATATAAATTTCAAGATAGTTTTAGGGCTATTCATGATGTTTCCGATTCTTTCTTGGAATGGGTTATAAATTTCAAACGAATATGATACGTATTTTTGTCATTCAGTTATTCTTTCTGCTTTTGTCTTTTTCCAGATTCGATGTGGGCAACTTGAAAAAGTCTCTGTCTCCATCAATAGTAGAACACTCTTGAAGAAAGAAGTCTCTAATATATATTTAAGCTTATTTTTGTACTTTCACACTTAGACGGGGAGACAGGGTATTTTTACTGGAGTTTTTTCCCTAGGCTTTTATGTGATACGCCGAATTGTATGACACCCCGTCACTAACCCCTGATCTATATGCTTTATTGTTTGCTTACTAAATATTGTAAGTCAAAAGTAAAAAAAAAATATATATATATATTATTTTTCTGTTATATTTGTTAATTAATACTGTTATTATGAAATATTTATTAGGTTTCGTGGTGTATGAGGTGATGTTTGGGCCCTTTGTTAATGCAATGCTTTGTTCATTTGGATAACCCTGTGTTCTTTGTGCATGTAATGCTCTGTTCAAGTTGTATGACCTGCTTGTTACCCAAGACATGAATTATATTCCCTAACCATGTAGTTTCATCAGCTTCAAATCTTGTAATTCGCATGGCAACTATAACAAAAAATACCCCACCTTCAGCTTACCGCAAAAATTACTTAATTGCAGCCAAAGTAATTATATTCATCGTGCACCATAAATTACCAAGGCCTTCGAGGACCAGGATCTGTGGCTAAACTACAGAAACGTATGATAACGTATGAGATCATCGACTAGCAGTGTTACTAGCATGTTTGATACGAATTAATGGATGTAGCCCTTTGTGTGTAGCCTCATAATGTTGTATCGAGTGATGAGAGAGCTTTTGTTCAGTTTCAGTTGTTTTCTTGCTTTCATTAAGTATATTTTTATTGTCAATTATGTGTATTTCTTATTGTCGATTTTGTATATTTCTTATTATCATTTATGCTCATATTCCTTACGGTTATTCTGATTATTATTCACTTATGGTTACTATTATATCAAGTGATGGGAGATCCTTTGTTTATTTATTTGTAGATTCTCTTGTATTCTTTTTAGAAGTTGTTTTATTTTTATTAATGTATGTTATCTTGCTGCTATTTATGTCTATGATTCTTTATTGTTGATTTGTTATATATTTTACTTTTTTATCAACGGGTAAGAACACTTTCGTTTATTTATTTCTATGATCTCGTACTGTTATCTATTTATCCATAAGCTCGTATGACATGATATTTCATTTAGGGGTCTCGGGATTGTGGACCATTCCTATATTGTTGTATGAGATTTCTACCTAGATAGAAGACCTTGAAGGACGGTTCCACTACCGTAGGAGACCGAACCGTTACCTTCATGTGCTATAAAGCATGAGAAAATATACTTTCTTTCATTTTTTCATAGCCGCCGCTGGACCTCCATACCTTACCTGTGTTCCAAATTCCTTAGCTCATACAATAGTTATGGCTCACATGGGGCCGTGACCATGACGATGGTCATAGTTACTCATTTACTTATTTGCCATGATTATTATCCTTGCATTTGAGTGCAATATGCTCCATTAAAATTGTCATGTTAACGTTTATAGAACAATATTATAATTTGGTATAAAAATGTTTTGTATTTTTGCACTAAAAACGTTTTTACAAAACCTTTTGAATAAAACCAAATTGCGTTCGAAAAACCGTAATAAAGTTATAATGAATCAAAATGGCACGGAGACTTTGAAATTATGAAATATCATTGCTAGTTGGGATATGCTTCGCCTACTTCACCTTCGAAGCCATGGACTTAAGATCACATATGTATAAATTTACAGATATCTTCCTCAAACTCCTTCGAAGTATGCATATTCGATGAAATCCTTTTCATCCCCACGGCTTAATATAGGAAAATTCGATGACTAATGCTTGGCGTCCCTGTCGTTTTCCCGATATTGGTTCCACCTGAGCCCACCTGAACCTCTGCTGCGTCTCCAGACGTCTCTCGTGCTTTTCCCTTTTCCCTCAATTTCTCTACACCACCGTCCAGAACCGGCGCGTGCGTCTCCTTCCACGCGTCGCCTCGCTAAACCTCCGGCGTCGGTGGTCAGTGCAGTGCGAAGCGTCGTACGGGTATGTGACGTCGCGGTGCCCGTACATGAGCGGCTTACACGGGGACAGGCCACCGGTGCTATGGGGCAGATTTGTCGATCTTGGGACGTGTGGGGTGTTGCGATGGATTTGTATCATCACACGATGAACTTCAGGGTTTCGTCGGAATGTGATGGCTACAGTTTAATGTTGAGGTCCCTAGGAGTCATGGATTTGCGTGGTATTCGTACCCACATGTTGCTCTCGTGGATTTGTTCAGGCCATTAGAATTACTAAATTTATATGAAAATAGGACATGGAAAATGTCCACAGTCCTTTGATTCTTTCAGCTTCACTTCCGGATCGAATACTGCAATGAGGTTTTGTTGAACTAATGTCAATCGACGAGTTTAATGCTTCGGTGAATTCAAGATTTGAAATCGAAAGTTGTTTTTGTGGAGCTAAAAAGAAGATTTAGAGCATATCAGAAGATATTTGGCTCTTGAGAAAACATTTTGTTTTTGTAGACAATGTCCCCAATGAATTTTCTTAAATCACGTGAATGATACAAATCCTAGCAATCGGAATCCATAGATATGAAACGAATATTAAGGAAAACGGTAGCGAGCCATTGTTTCAATCGCTTTTCATATCTGTCGCATACTCTAATGTGCTGTTGTCCTTGTCCTTCCGTCAAGCCGCTATGTAGCGACCCGCTAAGATATATACAAGAGATTTCAAATAGCAATCATCGATCAAAGCACCTACTGAAATTTCCATTACGATATTGAAATTGAAACCACTTGTATATCGTCTTGTATTGCCACAAAAGTGCGCAAGGCACTTTTTAATTGTCTGCTCAAAATATGTAGAGCGACTAACATATCCTTTGTGCTTTTTCTTGCAGAATCTCTCTGAGAAATTCAAGCGTTTCTAGGAGAACCCGCAATCATCATCCCTTTTAGTAATCTTCTTTTCTTCTTTGTTTTGGATATACTTAAGGCCTTTTGTGTTTGTGCATATCTATTATCGCAAACTTTGCCTGAAAGTGGCCAAGTAGACATGACGGTTTCTAAGCGTTCCAAGCGATTATTGTGTTTTTGTGTAAAGGAGTGAAACTTCAACAGCCTCGGAGTGTGAGTAATAGTTCATTTACACATAAAGAAGAGAGCCAGGAGTACAGTTTTCCCTCACAAGGACCGTTTCAGGTCTATAGTGAATGTGATAACAGTGCGTGAAAGTCTGGAAAATGCGTTCATGAAATCAACTTCTATACTTCACTAGAAAATAGTTGAATCCTTATTATAATTACAAAATTGAATGTGTATGGATGAAATGTGTGGATACTTCAGAATATCTTTATAATAATCCTATAGGAACCAATTCATTATTTCTCAGATCTAATGGACAAACTCTGCCATAATAGTTCAGTCTTCCTACATTCAATCAATCTTGAGCTTCGAAATCATGTTATAGAATAACTTATAGACTTTCCTTAGGGTTAATAGATGAAAGTTTTAATTCAGGAGGGCAATTTGTCAATTATATGATTATGAAGGAAAGGAAGAAATGATTCATGAAATTATTTTCTTACTGCCGATCAATATAACATAAAATTAATTCTTGTAAACAAACTTTATGTAAGAATATTCCTATACTATTAATTCATAATCAAGTTATTTAATCTATCATCTTCTGTAACAGTTTAATTCAGATTCCCTTGACTGACATATATAGCCGACTACTGAACCTACTGAATGTTTTTTGATGAAATCCAGAATACATGATATGCTGTTGAGATCGGAAACAATGATATTTCATCGCTAAAATTGGATTTGGTTCAGAATGAAAATAAATCAACTAATGCATATACCAACATTCCACATATCAATTTATTCCACTTAGTGTATATATTTCAGAAATAATTACCATAAATTTCACCTGACTAGTGTGTTCATCAATATACCGTACAGACCTATTTTGTACGCTCTCCAAGCGCTTCATGCAAAATTTATATCTTGGATTCCATACGCCATAGTCTGGGTAAAAAGCAAGTGTTCAAAAGCTCCTGATTTCACATCAATGATTTTCTCCATTTTTGGCGCTCTTGTTCACCCGAACAGAGTGCCTATCATTTTGCCCGAATGTCTGTAATTTTGAAATATCGAGCCGAAAATGGGCTCAATCGATTGGGTTCGACTCCCTGATGAAGAATTCGTGGCCGGCCGTATCCTCTCTAGCATCCAAAAGGAATCAGCTAGAGTTTTCATATTTTCAGAATAGGTTAATTGTCCAAATATCTCGGTCAAGTTCGTTATTGGGCCAAATCCGTCGGATGGTTCAGTAGTTATGAGCATATGACATTTTGTTTCCTCTATAACTACTAGAATATCCATCCGATCAAATTGATACTTGAAATATTGTTGAGAGAGGCTGCAACAAAACAGGTCGCAAAATTTCGCAGAAATCGTCTCGCTAGAAAATTCTTAAAAAAATTCCCAAAAAAAATTTTTTATCCTCACTATCTCATGAGATATTTTCCGGATTTCAATAAAAATTCGTGAATATATTGAGGTAATCGATATCTTACTTATCCCCAAATTTCATTGTCGTAGCTCTTTTTCATCCAAAGATATAATCATTTTTTTGATTTACTCAAGCTAAAAAAGAGAAATGACATACGTCCCGATGATTTTCTTTGAACGATGGCCGTCACAGATCGATATTCGATTGACAAATGCCATGCTCATAAATCAGTGTCAGTTGGCGTAATATTAATCAAAATTTTTCATAACGGAAAATTATAGAGATAGAATTCAATCTCGGTGGCTGAAATAATATACGTTGTCAAAATTCAGAAAATCACTGACATAAAGTTTCAGGAAAAGGGAATTATAGCATCGAACAAAACTTGGGGAAAATTATGAGTAGTTATTTTTAATTTGAGATATAGGTTTATTCATTCATTAGGCGTTCATATTTGCATCACATTGTCTCATAGTACGGGAGAAGACTATTGTTCTCGTAATCAGAGTGCTTATAGATTTGTTATGGTTTGAATATTTACTCGCAAGTAGCTCAACAAGAGCGCCAAAGCAATCTGATCTCACGTCAGTGCTATCTAAATTTTTTTGAAATACGTGTTTATCGAAAGGAACATTAATAATCATTACAGCCTCGCAATCAGTAGGAAGTGTTTATAATCAGGTCCTTGAATGAATATTATAATTATTGAGACAGCAAATACTTTTGGCTTACAAAACAAATATTAGCTGGGGTTGGTGACGGGGTACCATACAATTCGGTGTATGACATGAAAGCCTAGGGTGAAAACCCCAATAAAAAAAAACCTGGCTCCCCGCTTACCTATTGTTGTGGGTACAAAATAAGTTTAAATATATTTGAGGGACTTCTTTCTGCAAGAGTGGTCTTCTATTAATAACCACAGAGGCTGTGTATATATAGATATATAGAATCTGAAAATTAAAAAGACAAAAGCAGAAAAGAGAACTGAATACAAAATATAAATATCAAATTTGTATGAAACTTATAACCCATTCCAAGAAAAAGTCGGAAACATCGTGAATAGCTCTAAAACCATCTTGAAATTTCTATATGGGACAATTATTGATGAGATCACAACTTGCGCTTGGAACTGAGTTCCATCTGAATAGCATGCTATTGGTACGACCATGACCTATTCTCAAACGATTAAGAACTGTCCAAATTTTTCTTCGAAGATCCAAGCCAGGAATATTGGATAACCAGAACATCAAAGCTTCTGGTAAAGTGATTAATGTTCCCATTCCATAACTCAACTCGTTTGATCTTCAGCTCACTATTGAAATATTCTTCAAATCTTCGCTCTGCTCCCATTGATTATTCATAGGATTACCGGCTATATATCTTTCATGAGACAATATTTTTTTGGCAAAAATTGAGACTACTGAAAGATTGTTGATTCTTGAAAACAAAAGTTGAGAAGCACTGACGTGATGTCAGCAGCTTTTGCATGCTCTCTTATATGTTAATACCAAAATGATCTAAGCAAACCTATCTATAGGTAGGTGATTGAATTTTGGCTTGGAATCAATTTCAATTCAATATATACCAAGTATATTGTCTCCCGTGATCTCTTGATGAATGCTTCTGCAGTCAGGTACATAGAAAGCTTGTTACTGGCCGATTTCTCCTCCATTACGTGGTATCGTTTAGCCCAAATGTCTGTAATTTTCTAATATCGAGTCGAACAAGCTCTAAATCGATTGGCACCACAAAACAATATTTGAAAAATATACTATCAGCCCTCTGAATATCTATTAGAAATACCTCGAACAATAAAATGGATTTCTCAGACCATCACCTGGAAACAGGAATTCTTTCAATTTTAACATAGATGACATAGAAATTTTATACCAAGTATATAACTGCAAAAAAAGAATGATAGCTGAAATGATTAACATTGAAAAGGAAGAATCAGTGAACTTTAGAACAGATTCTGAAAAACCCAAATGAGCTGAATGATTTCTTTACTGGTGTCGTTGGTGTTCAGTCAGTGGTAGACTCTCCAACACTGAACTTTTATAGAGAAAATATATTGGACCTGCGTCCTTTCTCCTTTCAGCTTTACGGAGGTAGATGAGATTGAGGTTTTGAGAACTGTAGATGCAATAAAATCTCGTTCCGAGGGAGTGGATGGCATCAATATATTTATATTACAACTCTGTTGTCCTTTTATCCTGCCATTTCTTACTCATATTATCAATTATTGCATCCGTCATTCTGTTTACCCAAAATGTTGGAAGAGTGCACTCGTGGTGCCTCTTCCTAAAGTTTCAGCCCCCAGGGAGTATAGGGACTTACGTCCTATTAGCATATTGTCTTGTGTGTCGAAGGTGCTGGAGAAGATCGTGAATAAACAACTTTCGATTTTTGTGGAAGCCAACAATATACTTCCCGAAACCCCAATCAGGGTTCAGAAGGGGCCATGGGTGTTCTTATACACTCAGTAATGTAACTGACGATATATTTCAGGCCGCTGATGAGGGTAAGGTTACAGCTTTGGCTTTGCTGGATTTCACTAAGGCATTCGACACAATCCAGCACCAACTACTCTTGGCAATTCTCCACTTCATAGGACTTAGTGATGGAGCTGTACAGTTTTTCTCGAACTTCCTTTCGCGTAGGTCCCAGTGCGTGGTGATTGACTCACTCATGTCCGATTTCGCTGATATATATCGGGGGGTACCCCAGGGTTCCGTTTCTGCGCCGTTATTATATGCTATATACTCGTTGAGCCTGCCGAAGGCATTGAAAATTTGTTCATCTCAATTCTATGCCGATGATACACAGGTATACTTATCTTTTACTAGGAATAATGTCACTGAATCCACAGCCATATTAAGTAGGGAAATTGAGGCATTGAGAACTGTGGCTCTTGAACACTCCCTTCAGCTCAATGCGAATAAGTCCACTTTGCTGCTCATCGGGCCTGAGCGGGAGGTGTTGGGACTGAGGGACTTGGTGAAGGTGGAGGTCGACGGTGTAGTCCTGCCTGTGATGAACGCAGCGCGGAATCTTGGTCTGGTTCTTCATAGTTCCCTAAGATTCAGTTCACATGTGAAAGAATGCATTAAAAAAGCTTATGGAAGGATAAAATTGATTTATAGAAATCGGCATTTGCTCAAGGTAATTCTCTGTGACTCTTTGGTCTTGTCAGTATTTAATCACTGTGATGTGGTCTATGGAAACTGTCTCACACAGTCTGATAAAATGAGGATACAGCGTGTACAGAACTCAAGAGTTAGACAAGTCTAAGGCTGGTGTGAGAAAGTATGAGTCGATTACACCCAAATTTAGGGAGACGGGATGGTTCGCTATGGAAGAAATGAGAAAGCTACACACAGCATGTTTCTTCAGGGATATAATTTTACTCAAGTGCCCTTCTTACCTCTACAGGCGAATAGTTTTCAGAACCCATGTCCACAATCTTAACATCAGATTCAGGGGAAAAATAACTCCAACATTTCACAGAACGGCAATGTTTGAGACAAGTTTTTCCTACAACATTGCGAAATTGCACAATGGTCTCCCTGAATCTTTTTTACGACTCTCTAGAGCAACTTTCAGAAAACGTTATAGAGGGTTTCTTATGGAGTCTTGAAGACCTCACTAACGACGAGTGCCTCTACGTGATAAAGGAAGTTGACTTTGTATGTATATATTCTTTTTTGCTGCCCATATCTCATAAAAGTGTTTGCTAATTTCCTCTTGTTCACTCCAGTATTGTTATTATTTATGAATTTTCACATTCAGTTTCATGATTGAGTAGATCAGAGAGTCTCTCCGGAGGCTCACCTGGACTCCGCCATTTTTCATCTAGGTCGATATAATGTATCATATTGTATAGGTCAGATATGAAAATAAAGACATTATTATTATTATATAGAGGATCCTAATAGAATTTATTTCGGTCTTATAGAAAGAATTCAATGATGTAGTAAAATTATGACGTTGCACAGAGGGCTTTGGTGGTGCTATTGACTCTATTTGTGTTATGGATGGCGTTTACTTTTATTGTTTATGACGTGATGAAAGAAATTATTTGTGTTTTTGGCGCTCTTGTTCACCCGAACAGAGTGCCTATCATTTTGCCCGAATGTCTGTAATTTTGGAATATCGAGCCGAAAATGGTCTCAATCGATTGGGTTCGACTCCTGATGAAGAATTCGTGGCGAAAGTTGAGTCTGTCCGGCCGGCCGTCCGGCCGTCCGGCCAACCGTATCCTCTCTAGCATCCAAAAGGAATCAGCTAGAGTTTTCAAATTTTCAGAATAGGTTAATTGTCCAAATATCTCGGTCAAGTTCGTTATTGGGCCAAATCCGTCGGATGGTTCAGTAGTTATGAGCATCTGAAATTTTGTTTCCTCAATAACTACTAGAATATCCCTCCGATCAAGTTGATACTTGGAATGTTATTGAGGGAGGCTGAAACGAAATGGCTTGCAAAATTTCGCAGAAATCGTCACGCTAGAAAATTTTAAAAAAATTCCCAAAAAAAAAAATTTTCAATACTTAATATCTCCTAAGACTTCATTTAGATTTAAATAAAAATCCGTATATATATTGAGGTTACCGATATCTTACTCATCCTCAAATTTCATTGTCGTAGCTTTTCCCCTTCTGAAGATATGATCATTTTTTTCATTTACTCAAGAGAAAAATAGAAATGTCATGAAGTCCGAGCTTTGTCATTGAAAGATTTGCCATCACAGATCGATATTCGTTTGACAACTTTCGGACCTAGATATCAGTGTCAGTTGGCGTAATATCAATCAAAATTTTCATAGAATTCATAGAGGTAGAATTCGATGTCGATGACGTTGTCAAAATTTTGAAAAGCACAGACGTAATATTAATCAAAAAATTTTTATCATAGAGAAAGAATTTGATGGCGTTGTCAAAACTCAGAAAAGCAATGACGTAAGTTTTTAGGAGAAGCATAGAACAAAATTTGGTGAAAATTATGAGTAGTTATTTTCAAATTGAGATAAAGGTTTGTTTATTCATTAGGCTTTCATATTTACATCACATTGTCCCATAGTACGGAAAAAGACTATTGTTCACCCGATCAGAGAGCTTATAGATTTGTTAAGGTTTGAATATTTACTCGCAAGTAGCTCAACAAGAGCGCCAAAGCAATCTGACTTCACGTCAGTGCTTTCTAAATTTTTATTAGTATTCTGTGGTTTTGAGGATGATGGAGGTTTGTTTACACATGTAGGTTTGTTGTAGATGCATTTTTGAAGTGAGTATTTTCATGTTTCTGATATATTGGACGTTTAAATGACTATGATTGTTCATTGATATATATTTTCAACCTAAAGCATAGAACATTGACTCTCGAAACTGTAGCACATTAAATGAGATGCAATAACACCTAATTTCATAATCATTGCCAATCGCCCGATTGAAAGTTTCCATTGGTGTATTGATATTTTGGGATTCGTCTTATTCTCTATAATGAGCATCAAGGTGTTGCTCCTTCAAAAAATTTTCTATGCATGTGGAAACATCTGTGATTTATTTATATTTGAAAATGCTTTTATTATAGCTTGTTCTCAAACTCTCTCAAAAGGGATAAAGGACGTGAATAATTGACTTTAGACTCCTACGTAATAGCCTTTCTTCAATCTAGACTATCTTGAGACCACTATCATATAAATAACAATAAACTCTCTGTTGTTTCTGTTGTCAGCATTCCAATTGCTTTGCCAAGTTTACATTTCGATATTAGCGCATATTTTGTCACTATCGTTGATATTTTCGGAATGGTGACCCGATAAATCACATCAAAAAGAAGAAACACTATGAGTTAGGCGCGAATACGAAGTGTCTGTTTCATGGTTCACACTCAGAAACCTACAATCCTGTCTTCTCTGAATTTATGACGGTCATAAAGAAAGTACATTGAGGAGTTGGTATTATTTCAAAACTAGTATAGATTATGTGTTTTCTGGACCAGCATGAATTGTGAGCTAAAAATTTATATTGTTAGTCGGAATATCATTTGAACTGTGATGATGAGATACTTGAAATATCTATATCCTAATAAAGTTTCCCGAAGTCGAGTTGTAAATAATGATTCTATCGGATTTTCCTATGGGGACTTGACAACTTTGAATTTAATTTGTTAACGCACCCTTAGACCAAGCATCGAACTGTCAACGTCAATTTATTCAGTATAATGAACATTTTCATCATGGTGAAGTACAAGAACGAACAACATTTGCAAGTTAATACCGAAATTTGGAGTCGGTGACCACAACTTTCAGAACCTTAACTCCAATTTTCGGTGGTAATTCGCTTTCTATTAGACAGGCAATCACAAGTTTGGTGCAAAAATTTGAGTCTACATATTCGCTGTTGGATGTTGTCGTGCCAGTGAGTAACGGAAAGTAACGGAAACATCGCTGCCGTTCGGACCTCCATAGCCGACGAGCCAAATCAGTCAATTCTACGGCGTTCTCAAGAATTGGGAATCCGTTAGACCACTCTATGGGAAATTTTGCGTAAGGATCCTGGTTTACGCCCGTACAAGATCAAGATGACTCAATAATTGGAGCCGTAGGACCATTTGAAGCGACGTACGTTCTCCGATTGGGCTCAGGAAAAACTGCGCCTTGATCATGATTTTCATCGAAAGATTATCTTCATCAGTGATGAAGCTCATTTTTGGCTCAATGGTTTTGTCAATGAGCAAAATATGCGTTATTGGACAGGCAGCAATCCACACGTGATTCACAAGACTTAATTGCATCCCGAAAAAATCACGGTTTGGTGCAGTCTTCACGCCGGTGGCATCATTGGACCGCATTTTTTCGTTGATGCCATCAATCGTCACGTTACGATCAATGGCGATCGCTTTTTTTTGGCCCCAATTGCAAGGTATGTACTTGGCTAGCATGTGGTTTCAACAGGACGGTGCCACTAGCCACACAGCGCATGTAATAATCGGTTTATTGAATCAGACATCTGGTGAACGTGTAATTTCGAGAAACGGCCGCCTCGTTCGTGCGATTTGGCGCCTCAGGATTATTTTCTTTGGGGCTACGTCAAGTCACTAGTTTATACCAACAAGCCAACGACATTTCAAGAGCTCAGAGGCAACATTGATCGTGAAATAGCGACCGTTTCGGTTGAAATGTGTGGCTGAGTCATCGAAAATTGGGTCGAGTTCCATTCAAAAATGTTATGTTTGTACTTCAAGCCAATAATAAAGCTTTTGAAATATCTCAAATGGTTTTTGTTTTACTCAGATTCAAAGTTGTCAAGTCCCTATTGGAAAACCCATTATGTGTTCCAGGTTTTTATGGTATACCTATATTGACATCTTTCAATATTATTTCATCCTCATATATTAGGTTTAAAAATATTATTTTCCAGTTTCTCATTGTGAAATTCTAGATAATGAAAAAAGTTATACTGCTTCGAATTTACCTCTCTCAAATCTTCCAATTTTTTTTACACACTTCTAATGTTATAATATTCGGATTTTAGGCAACGCTGTTCATAAAATATGACATTTTTGACATAGAGTGGGCTGTACATTTGTAACCGATGAGTCACTCGGAGTTCAAATCATAGAATAATAATAATAATAATAGGGTCTTTATTTACAAAAACCAGTGAAAAAAATAAATTAAGGGCTGAGTCTAGCATAAGCTACTTCACTCAACCCCTGACAAATACCAAAAAAAGCAAATTACAATATTTTTACATAAAAGAATATTAACATAAAAAAAAATTCCATAAGAATATACATCGCAACTGAAAATGAACGGAGCACCAAAAAAGAAAAATTACCATAACTTAAAGTTAACTCTGGCTCATAAGCAACTTCATTTTCACTTCCCTCCTCACTGATTCCTCTATCTTATCTTCTCAAACCCAAAATAAAACGAACGCACGAATCGAGAGCAGCTTACGTTAGCTAAGTTGAACGAAGGAAAGGTCCAATATGATCCCTCCTGTTAAATCGATACTACAGTGCTAGTCAAAAGTCCCCTCCCCCTCGTATCTTTTGAACGGGTATACTTATAATAATGAAATTTGGAGGGTGGAAATAAACGGATGTAGGCTTCTCAACTGGTCATAACAGGTGACGCAATAGTCACAATTGACGTCACAAGGCCACTGTGACCAATAATTTTAAATGGGACCCTATGGCAACTGACAGCTCGTTTGAAAGGTATAGAAAATACCTATTCATTCATACCAATTTTGTTTCGGTTTCGGCTGATTTTGATTGATAAATTGAAGAAATACGAAAATTATAGTTTCGCATTTAATTAATAAAGATTTTAAAGTACGCCTCTGGTTAATTGTCAAAAAGGTTGACGTGTTTGAATTCTCTACCTGTCAAAAGTGTTTATACCTTGAAATTTTACCTAAGCTATTGTTTAACGAGACGTTTAAGTGTTTACATAGGCAAAATGGTACGTACTGTAGCCGTCAAAGTAGCAGCTATCTTAACAATTGGTGAATGTAGAAACAATTTCCATGCAGCGGAACGACTGTTTAATGAGAAGTACCCCGATCGCCCTATATCGAGAGTTTATTTGAGGGAGCTTCTTCGGAAGTTTGAAGCATCAGGTAGTGTTCAAGATGCCAAACGATCTTGTCGACCAACAATTAGTGATGAGAAAAAAATTGACATAATTGGAGAAATGGTAGTAAACCCTACTTCTACCACATCCCAAGTTGCGTCTATCTGTGAAGTCAGTCAAAGGACAGTACATAGGGTGTTGGCTAAAAACAAATTTCATCCATACAAATTAAAAATGGTGCACCAACTTTCAGATGATGACCCAGACCGAAGACTAGGATTCTGTGAAACTATGTCGAATAAAATGAACCAACAACCAGGCTACATACAGACAATTTGTTTTAGTGATGAAAGTACTTTCTTTCTCAATGGAAATGTTAACACTCAAAATGTGAGGTATTGGAGTGACACAAATCCTCACATTTTCGTGAAAAACATACTCAATTTCCAGAAAAAGTAAATGTTTGGGAGGGTATTTGGGAAACCACATAGTTGGGCCTCTTTTTCTCAATGCTAACTTAACCGGTGAATTGTATCTGGAGATGTTACAAAATGATATTGAGGCGTTAATTCTTGAAATTCTAGAAGATAATCCAAATGAATTCGACAACTTGGAAATAACGTTTCAACAAGATGGTGCTCCTGCACACTATTACGGTGCAGTAAGAAGTTACCTAGATGAAGAAAATCGTGGTAGATGGATTGGACGACGAGGTTCGATCGAATGGCCAGCTCGGTCACCGGACCTTACACCATTAGATTTTTTTCTATGGGGGTACTTGAAATCTAAGGTTTACGCTTCAGCACCTGACAGTATTGCCATTCTGAAACAACGAATTGTTGAAGAATGTAGGGCAATTTCCGCTGACACACTGGGACGAGTACGACAAGGATTTAGCAATAGGATGCATTACTGCCAGGAAGTATATGGAGCATATTTTGAACACTTAATATAAGAACTGGTTCTTAAATTTTTATTAATTAAATGCAAAACTATAATTTTCGTATTTCTTCAATTTATCAATCAAAATCAGCCGAAACCCAAACAAAATTGGTATGACTGAATAGGTATTTTCAAAACCTTTCAAACGAGCTGTCACTTGCCATAGGGTCCCATTTAAAATTATTGGTCACAGTGGCCTTGTGACGTCATTTATGACTATTGCGTCACCTGTTATGACCGGTTGAGAAGCCTACATCCGTTTATTTCCACCCTCCAAATTTCATTATTATAAGTATACCTGTTCAAAAGATACGAGGGGGGGAGGGGACTTTTGACTAGCACTGTATATAGTTGAACTAATCCAGACAAGAATTCAACACGAATTTTAACAGAATTATCTAGTTATCCTCATAATTTTAGTTGAAAAGAAGCATGATTCTTGAAACTTTCTTAATACCAGGGATGCCTTTTATATTTCGGAATGACATTATAAAAGCAAATATTAATCTTCGAAATTTGCTTTATTGTTTTACAAAATATTCCTCGTTAAGATCTATACACTTTATTCGTTTGATGCACTTTTGCCGCACTCTGACTGAGGTATCTCCAAAACATGCCTTTGAACGCATCAACCGCTTTTTCAGCCGCCGAAAGACGTTGATCTCTCATTTTATTTCTTATGCACGGGAATGAAAAAAAGGTCATTCGTTGCCAAGTCAAGACTATATGACGGATGATTCATTAAATCGATGTTTTGTGTGCTCAAAAATGCAGTTGTTTGAGCCGATGTGTAAGAGCTCGTATTGTCGTGGTGAAGAGTGATCCGTCGTCGAAGGTCGGTTTTCCTGATTTCTTGGAAGAATTGACAGTTCTGCGTTGTTCTAGAGGTACGAATACGACATGCTAGTTTTTGCGAAAAAACAGGCGAGCATTTGCTTGGAAGTTCTTCGTGAGCGAGCGACGATTGTTGGATTTGGCTCATCTTGAAACACCCATACGGCACTTTACTTTCGGGCTTAGACGTGCTTCGAAGCATCGCGATGGTATTTTTGAAGCCATTTTTGACCAATAGACAAACTGTGTGGTATCCAAATCGAACAAATTTTTTTGAGGGTCAATGGTTCATGCAATCTTGAATGTATTCTGTCCCACTAATACCTAAGGTTGTTTCCAACTCAGGATAAGTTACTTGATGATCTTGCAATATTAGTTGGCGCACAGTGTCAATGATTTTTGGAACAACAACTGGCACGACAACGATCTTCACGAAATTCTTCTTCTACCATACCATCGATAAACACTGGTCTTTGATGAAGCTTCATCGCCTAAATTGAATTAATTTCGTCGTTTTAACGTCAACAGTTGTAAAAAATAATCGTACGAAAATGATCACGATTCAATTTCATTTTTTTTGGCGAGATGTATCTTCTCAATTACTGTAAAACACCGATGGCCCTCGTATGTCAAAACTTTCTGAATACGTATAACCTTAAAAATGTCAAGCTTCACAATAGATATGTTTGTTGGCAGATTGCAACACAATCCCGAAATATAACAAGCAACCCTGTATGAATACAATTTGAGCAAGACATTGTCCATTTTTCTAGACTTTCAGGGCACACTAGTATATTTGAATTAATTTAATAACACAAAACTGTACTCTTGGCTGTTTATCTGAACACAAACACAGATAACACAGGTGCCTTATCTTCTTTATCTGAATTAGAGCATACAGGTGAGAAGCCCACGTCTACGAAGTTCAGTTGAGTGGTCGCGACCCACCGATGATTATGTTGCGTTCGTTGGAAACCTTGGCTTGTAAACTCTCCCCGGGTGGCGGAGGCAGCAGTTCTGTGGGTGGTGGTGCTGCAGGTGGTGGTGGTGTTACAGTTACGAACAGTCAGGATTGTGCCTCGCAGACTTCTCTGGATACGAACGCTAACAGAGTACATCCGTACATGAAGCAAGGAAATACTAACAAGTGAGTCAGATGTGTTTTATCCACCTAACATACAGATTCTCAGACAGGATCATTTTCTCGAGAAAACCTGTAACGGAAGTGTGTAGAATTATTATTTGGGTAATAACCTTCACCTTTTATCGTTCTTCTGTCTTTGTAAGGAAAAAATAGCTTTTAAAAATGCTGATGTGTCAAATTGACAGAACTCCGAAAGCTAGATCAAATTTGTATTTTTCTGAGGTATGAAGACTTCTTCAAGTTACTCCCGGCAACTCGATTGATGGCGCACTTGTGGGATGAAGAGCGATATTTATCAATGCTGCCTCTTTGCTTTTTTTTTTCTGGTAAGCTTCTGTTTTTTGGATATGTTGAAGTTCCGTTCCATTTTATTAGATGATTTTCATCCACAGCATGTTGGACCAACTTTGGTCTATCGGTGTCAAGAACTTGAAATCTTCTTTTTTCCTTTTATTATCACTTTCAATTGGCGATTTGTCTCTCCGATATAAGATGTATCGCATGCGCATGAATGCAATTTTCTGTTCTTTTATTTTTATTCTTAGGTTTAAATTTTGTTAGATTAGTCCTGATGGTATCTTATGTCTTGAAGGCGTATTTATTTCCAATTCTTTTCATTTTCATTCATATCTGCTTGTGTTGTGCAGTATGGGGTTCAAGCTGATTTTGTGTTATTGGCTTCGCTTTTTTCAATATCTTCTGAGTGTTTTATGATGTTATTTATTTATTTCCTTATTTTTATGTTGTTGAGTAAAGCATGGTACCAGCAGGGCTAATCTCACAAAAGTTAAACCTGATTACGAAAATCAAAGAACGAAGAATTACATATATGATATACCAAGGGATTACGGAAGATCTTTTATGGGAGAAAAAATAAGCCCCTTTAATGTCAGAATAAAAGAACATCAGAAGCTTTCCCAAGTGTTGGATACCGATAGATCCAAGTTGGTCCAACATGCTGTGAATAAGAGCCATCTGATAAAATGAAACAATACATGTGTCATATCCAAAGAAGAGAAACCGACAAGAAGAAAAATCAAGGAGGCAGCATTTATAAATTTCGCACTTAATCCCATAAGTTCCCTATCGATTGAGTTGCCCGAAGTTTGGAGTCCGATGGTTCGAAGTAACTTCGAGACGTCTCCAAACCACAAATAAGTAAAAATTTGATGTAGTTTTCGGTGTTCTATCAATTTGACACAAAGTGAAAATTGATGAAATTTCTAATATTGTCAGCATGTTTAAAAGCTAATTTTGCCTCCAAAATGACAGGAAATGTCGAGTTCCGTCCTCAAAAATTTATTGTCAACCACGGAAGTGTGTACACCAAGCTCCCTTCCTTATTTGACTTTGCTGTTACACGTGATATCTGTAGCAATCCGTTGTTTTGGTGATAATAGGTCGTTGAATATTATTAGATTTTGTTCTGATTATGTTCAGGTATGGATGAAATTGTCGAAGTTTACAATTTCATTTTATTAAACTGTTATATCCGATAAGATTCGACTCCAAGAGATCAGATTAACGAACATTTGCTTGGGCTATGAAGTTCGAATTGAAATTGGGCAAATGAGGAGTCATAGTTTGCTGAGGTTTG
Source organism: Micraspis discolor (assembly GCA_030674115.1). NCBI lineage: Eukaryota > Metazoa > Arthropoda > Insecta > Coleoptera > Coccinellidae > Micraspis > Micraspis discolor. Next base: position 12,633,928 of record JARTUT010002175.1, read on the forward strand.
GTCACAATGAAACGAACAAAGTGCTCCTTATTTAGTTTCATGTTCTGAGGTTTCATTTAATGAATTCATGACACCTGTGGCTGCTAGTAAACAGCCATCCTGGATCGGCACAATTTTGAATGATAATTTTTTTAATATTTACATTTTTGTTCGTAAAACAAGAGCGCCAACAGTTATTTGAGAACCAAGTGCGTTATATACATGTTAACACCTTAGACTATATAAGAATAGACCCCTTTATTCACATTGAAAAATGTCGCATCTGAAACTTAGAGCTGGTCGATTGTTACCTATTGAGCTGGTCCACTCAGGTTATAAAAACTTTTCATGTTGCCAAACTGAGCAAATAGTAGCTTTCTCTATTCCCCTATAATTGTGAATAGAAACTTTTTCTCCAATTTGCATTCAAATTATTGTATAAAATTTTATATTTTGAATTGAAACTGTCTTATCGGATATATTAGCAAGAAGTAAAAAAAAAGCTTCAGTTGATTCTGCTATCTTATGTCAGAGACCACAGATGGAGAAAAATTCAGGTGAAAGTCAAGACAAAGCTGCTTCATTCTCTGCTTAACAATTTGGAAGTCACATGTTCTAAAAGACACCTCTGTATCGAAAATGAATACGCAAATTGAAGAAAATTTGTGAGAGTCAGTATTAGGTTTTTAATATTTTTTATTGTTCGCACTAAAAATAGTTCTTAAGTGTGACAGTTGAAGTAAAGACAGGAATTTTAATCCGAATTTATCGTTCCATAGATAAGTGTATTGTTAGAACCGAAGTATTTAGTTATTAACATGTTCAGTAGCGTAGAAAGTTTTAATAAGGAAGTTTTCAATGAGATTATTATAAGATAAAATCAGGTTCTCTTGAATTAAGGTTTCCAGATGACGATGAAAAAAGAAGTATTTGGGTTTCGCTGTTGGGATGGTCAAGTATTTGACCAAAGCAATTTTCATTTGTTCAGATCATTTTGACCCTGAAGACTTGTGACCCGAGTAAATAGAAAAAAATTTTATGCGGTGTTGCCAGGTGAGAGGTTTCACAAGAGGCTTTCAATGAGGTTAAAACTTTCAATTAGGGAGTCAAAACAAATCGACATTATACAAAGGAATGCTTTGTCTATCTTATATAGTCCAAGGATAACACCCGGAGGTAGGGATGTTCCGATACAAGTAAATACAAGTAGGTACTCGATACTTTTGTTTCGATACCAAGTACTTTTAGCATCGAATCAATTTTGCGATACCTACTTGGTATCGAAAGAACAGTACTTGGTATCGAATCGAATTGTACTCAAATTTTGACATTGGTTTCTGGTTTCATTTTAACCGCAAGAAACGCAGCGCAGGAGTAGAGATGTCAATTTGCGCAATTCGCAATACGCATAGAATGTGACAATATCAAAGTCCAGAAACAGACTGTCCCCAAACTACATGGAGCAATTACTGTTTTTAGGAAATTTGGATGCAAAAGATTTTTTTTTTTAATATTTTGTCTTGTATATTTGGAATAAACAGAATAAAAATCTATCCTAAAGATCTTTTCTTATGGATTCTATAAATAAAATATATATAACGTACTTCAATATTCATAATTTGGATTTCAAAAAAATTATTCAATTCACTCCTGAACTGAATACAGCATAGCTGGTTTAGAGAGATCTGAACACAAATTGAATAATTAACATCAAACATATTAGCAATACCTCTGCTAACTTTCAATCAATAAATCAGTGTTATTGTTAGAATAGCAGTATATAGATAAGCTTAAGCCATTTTCCTTTATGAATTTCTATGAAATCTTAAATGTATCGATATGAGTAAGAGTAGGTATCGATACTTCGGTTCCGATACATGAGTAGGTATCGAAACATGATTCGAGTACTACTTATATGAGTAGGTATCGATACCTTGATGGTATCGGAACATCCCTACCCGGAGGTAGGTAAATGAATGTTGCCCGATGGGCGTTCCTACAAGAAATATAGGAAATGAATAGTAATTTACCAAATAATTTAATTGAACATGCAGGCAAAGCGACAAGCAATTCATTACCGCAAAAGTCTTGAACGATTTTCGAACAGGATAACGAAATATTCTATCAATGAAAGTTGAGAAATAAGATTATTTCCATAGATGAGATCGTATTATTGGCGGATTTTCAAGAATTGGTATGCTATTTTCATTTTGTTTATGTTGTATGTATATATTCTTTTGAACTTTTGGCTGACAATATTTAGTTAGCAAACAATAAAGCATATAGATCAGGGGTTAGTGACGGGGTATCATACAATTCGGCGTATGACATAAAAGCCTAGGGAAAAAAACCCAGTAAAAATACCCTTGCTCCCCGTCTAAGTGTGAAAATACAAAAATAAGTTGAAATATATTTTAGGCACTTCTTTCTTCAAGAGTGGTCTTCTATTGATAGAGACAAAGACTTCTTCAAGTTGCTCACATCGAATTTGGAAATGAAAAGACAAAAGCAGAAAAAGAACTGAATAACAAAAATACGTATCATTTTCGTTTGAAATTTATAACCCATTCTAAGAAAGAGTCGGAAATATCATAGATAGCCCTAAAACCATCTTGAAATTTATATATGGGACAACTATTGATGAGATGAGGTATTGTTTCTTCTGCTTCTCCAATCCACAACTTGCGCTTGGAACTGAGTTCCATTTGAATAGCATGCTATTGGTACGACCATGACCTGTTCTCAAACGATTAAGAACTGTCCAAATTTTTCTTGAAAGATCAAAACCAGGAACTTTTTCAGAAAAATCAGAAACGAGATACTTATTGAACATTTCGTAAGAGTTCCTCTCAGTCTTTCATAATTCTTTACCACTTATGTCGATATTGAAGAACGTATTATACTATAATGGTTTACGTGACTTCAATCTGGGAATTCTATTTTGTGGAATATATGAAAAAATTGGGAATAAATTGGGAAAAGAATGATATTTGTTTCAAGAATTCAGAGCTGCATTCTGTCTGCGAATATGGGGACGGACAATGTTAGACAAAACTGGTTACTAATGAACCGGTGTTGATCTAATGGTGCCAGTAATTATTCTCATGGATGTATTCAATTGTGCATCAATTTTTTGTGTATGTGCACTATTAAACCAAACAGAGCAACAATACTCAGCTGCAGAAAACACTAGGACTAGAGATGCTGTGCGAAGAGTGGAAGCATCAGCACCCCAAAGTGATCCAGCTAATTTCTGGAGAATATTATTCCTTGTTTTCAGTTTTAGACTCAGATCATTCAAATGAGCCTTGTAATTGAGAGATGAATCTAATTAAACTCCTAAGTATTTTGGATAGAAATTATGTTCGATAGGGGAATCATTGAAAGTTACAGCTGATTTCCTATATTCTTCATGATTATTCAGATGGAAACAAGATACCTCCGTTTTGTTGGGATTTGGACATAATCACCACTCAATATAATAATTCTTTAAAATTTCCAACTCAGATGACAGTATGTTTTCCAGAGTATGGAAATCCGAATGTTGGTAAGCAATAGCAACGTCGTCGGCATAAACAAATTTCTGAGATTATGTCATGGGTCAATCACTTAGATATAAATTGAAAAGTAAAGGAGCAAAAACTGATCCTTGAGAAAGACCGTTTTTCAATGTTTTGAAATTGCTACTCTTATTGTCAATAAAAACACGAAACCTTCTATCAGATACCAATGAACCAGTGTAGGTAATTATTCTCATGGATGTATTCAACTGTGCATCAATTTTTTCTGTATGCGCACTAATATACCAAACAGAGCAACAATACTCAGCTGTTGAAAAAACTAGGGCTAGAGATGCTGTGCGAAGAGTGGAAGCATCAGCACCCCAAGACGATCCAGCTAATTTCTCAACAATATTATTCCTAGTTTTCAGTTTTAGGCTAATATTTTAAAGGAGCCTTGTAATTGAGGGATGAATCTAATGTTTATGTTATAAAAACAGATAATGTACAACTGAAAAATGAAAGCATATAACCATGAAAATTTAAAAGTCAATTCATATTTTCGAAATGAAGTTACTCGTAGAAAGTATCTCATTGTTGGCACTCTTATTCATCCGAACAGAGTGCCTATCATTTTGCCCAAATGTCTGTAATTTTCGAATATCGAGCCGAAAATGGTCTCAATCGATTGGGTTCGACTCCCCGATGAAGAATCTGGCCGTATCCTCTCTGTCATCCAAACGCGATTAGCTAGAGTTTTCATATAGGTTAATTTAACGGCTCGCAAAATTTCCCAGAAATTGTCACGATAGAAAATTTTTAAAAATTCCCAAAAAAAAATTTTTCAATACTCAATATCTCATAAAGCATTCTTGGGATTTCAATAAAAATTCGTGAATATATTGGGGTGATCGATATCTTACTCGTCCTCAAATTTCATTGTCGTAGCTTTTTTCCATCTGAAGATATGATAATTTTTTTCATTTACTTTAAGAGAAATTAGAAATGACATGAAGTACCCATGATTTTCTTTGAATGATGGCCATCACAGATCGATATTCGATTGACAAATGCCGGGCTCATTTATCATTGTCAGTTGGCGTAAAATCAATCAAAATTTTTGATTACGGTGAAATGATAGAGGTAGAATTCAATCTCGATGGCTGAAATAATATACGTTGTCAAAATTCAGAAAAGCACTGACGAAAGTTTTCATGGGAACATTGTCCCATAGTACAGGAAAAGACTATTGTTCACCTGATCAGAGTGCTTATATAGATTTGTTGTGGTTTGAATATTTACTCGCAAGTAGCTCAAGAAGAGAGCAAAAGCAATTTGACTTCACGTCTGTGCTTTCTGAATTTTTTATGGAGAAACTATAGGTTACTGACTCGTACTGAAATTTCGTGAAGTGAAGATCAAAGTCTGCATCCACTATCCTCTTCCAACTCGGAGTATCCAGTCATTCCACTCGATCCATTATAAAATAATGGAGATTTCGAACCATCAAAGACGCTTTATTTACGTATCACGTATTGTCTTGCCACTTCATAACGTGAATTCGTAATTTAGAGTCGGTTCGCCCTAGAGGCCAATCCGTAATTAAATATAGTTCGGTATTTACAGCGAGCGATGTGGTTGGAACGGTCTGGAGACATTCTGCAGAGTTTTGGCTCAGCGTACGAGAGCCTTTCACCGTTTTGTTCGGTATTATTGTTTAGTTAACCTCATTCTGATGAGACGGAAATTTATTATCGCCAGATATTGAGTCATGTGTCTTTTAGATATTACCTGAACGGAAACTGTACGACTTTCTGGCTGTGACGAATTTGTTTGATGTTTATTTTTAAATGAGTTCAGTTCTGCATCGAAACGTTCGCAAATTCAAGATTTCGCACAACTACCGATTATTTGACATTGTAAACGTCAACTATTCTTTTTGACGTGACTAATATTTAGTTGAAAGTTTGAAGTTTACGAAATGGGACGCTATTCGCTTGAAGAAAGTTGGGAAATATTAAAAACTTATTACCAAAGTGGTGAGTCTTCTACTCAAACTGTGAGAAATTTAAGAAAAAAATTCGACAAAAATAATGTTCCAAAAACCCAATTTGTGGATCAAATTGTGAAGCGTATTCGTGAAACCGGAATGTTGGTGGATAAACCAACACGTGTACTTACACGTCCGGTCCGTTCAACCGAAAATATTGCTGCTGTGGCTGAAAGTGTGCGTGAACAACCATCAACATCAGTTCGCCATCGTTCTCAACAATTGGACATTGCACGCACTTCTTTGATGCGAATTTTGCGTAAAGATCTTGCCATGAAGCCGTATAAAGTTCAATTGGTGCAACAGCTAAAGCCAATTGACCATCCGAGTCGTCTACGGTTCGCAAATTGGGCGGAAAATTGTTTGGCGGAGGATAACGAATTTTATCGAAAAATCATCTTTTCGGACGAAGCTCATTTCCACCTAGGTGGTTATGTTAATAAGCAAAATTGTCTCATCTGGGGCACAGAAAACCCGCACGTCGTCATAGAGAAGCCAATGCACCCACAACGAGTGACTGTTTGGTGCGGACTTTGGTCTGGCGGCATCATCGGTCCATTTTTCTTTGAAAATGAAGCAGAAATCGCCGTAACCGTCAATGCCGAGCGCTACCGCGCAATGTCGAACGATTGGTTCTTTCAAGAAATTGAAGCTAACGACTTGGACGATGTTTGGTTTCAACAGGACGGTGCAACGAGCCATACAGCACACGCCACAATCGATGTTTTACGCCGCATTTTCGGAAATCGAATAATCAGCAGAAATGCTGATGTGAATTGGCCACCAAGAAGCTGCGATCTGACGCCATTGGATTATTATCTTTGGGGAGCGGTGAATGATAAGTGTTACGCCAACAATCCAGAAACAATTCAAGACCTCAAGACCGAAATTCGAGCTGCTATTGGTGAAATAGAGCCCCAAACAATCGAAAATGTATTAGAAAATTGGGTGGAACAAATAGGCCACTGCCAAGTCAGCCGTGGTGGTCATTTGGCCGAAATTATTTCTCATAAATAAATGTCATGAACCAACCTTTTAAATAAATGTTCAACCATTGGAAAATATTGAGCAGTTTTTTTTTATAGCAAAATTAAATTCCAATTTTTAAATGGGCCACCCATTACAAGCTGTCCAGAAAGGGAATTGGGTATTTGTAAGGTCAATAAAAAAAATATTTGTGAGCAATCAAAAAGTTTATTGTTTATTATTAACATATGAATTGGAGAATTATTTGGAAAAGATGATGTAATAGTAATAGTAATAATATTTATTTATCCCATTTTGACATTTAAAGACCACAAAATCCAACCCATGATAACAAAGGAAGTTGACGTTTATCCACTGAGTGAACTAAAATTTTTTTAATTCTATTATTCTACTAGTGGACTAAAATGTTCACCAATCACCTTCTGGAAATTATTCTTTCCACACACAATGCACGTAACACTCATTTAAAGTATGTTTCTTAAAATTTATCAAAAATTCTACATTAACACACATTTCTATCATTAAAGTAAAAATTACAATTATTAAGATTTTGAAAATGGAACTGGAAACCTGCACCTCCTCCAAAGGAAACACGCTCAGGCCCTGCAGGAATATCCAATTCTGCATCAGGAACTCCGGTTTTTGTGACCCCACCAAGTATTTGCTCAGAAATATTTATTTTGTTTTGTAGTGAATCTTCAATATATCCTTCTGCAATAGAACTTGAGCGCTATCCACCATTCTTTTCAAATCTGCCCCAAAATTTTCGAGTAGGGTTGCAGAAAAACGCCTGAAACTGTGCCCTGTATACTGTTCAGCATCAGAAAGACCCAACTACTTTGCAATAGTAACGGGCATTTTCGAAAACGTATTCACACCTACAGGCTGAACGGTACATTTTTCATTTTTATAATTTATAAATAGTCGCTTGTGATCAACTTTCCTTGGCCTCAAGTTCCTATACTTAGTAATAATATAATAGTAATAATACTTGCGAAATATATGGAGTGCAGCAACCTTATTAGTACCATTGACCACAGTGAACACTCTTTTCTTATAAGTTTTCATATCTGGAATCTGAATAACCAATACGCTGCCCCGATCTTCCACGGCATCTACGGTCATATAGTCACCAGCTCGCCGATTCTACACCCTCCAGCAACACCCATAATAAAAACTACCTTTATCAATAAATATTGCTCATCAGGAGCGGCATCTTAAGAGTATTCAAACTTCTCTCTTTTGAATACCTTCGACTTCTTTGCTACTTATCCCCTGGAATGTTGCTTCAAAAAGGCGGTGACTTGATGAAATCTGCCGATGTCTATTTTTTCATTCATAGTCAACATTTTCTTTGCGAGTAGTAGGGCCATAAAAACGACGACTTAACTTTCTTGGATGATTCGGAAATATACGCCAAAATTATTTTTTCGTTGACACCTTTGGCTTTTTGGCGCTCTTGTTCACCCGAACAGAGTGCCTATCATTTTGCCCGAATGTCTGTAATTTTGGAATATCAAGCCGAAAATGGTCTCAATCGATTGGGTTCGACTCCTGATGAAGAATTCGTGGCGAAAGTTGAGTCTGTCCGGCCGGCCGTCCGGCCGGCCGGCCGTATCCTCTCTAGCATCCAAAAGGAATCAGCTAGAGTTTTCAAATTTTCAGAATAGGTTAATTGTCCAAATATCTCGGTCAAGTTCGTTATTGGGCCAAATCCGTCGGATGGTTCAGTAGTTATGAGCATCTGAAATTTTGTTTCCTCAATAACTACTAGAATATCCATCCGATCAAGTTGATACTTGGAATGTTATTGAGGGAGGCTGAAACGAAATGGCTTGCAAAATTTCGCAGAAATCGTCACGCTAGAAAATTTTAAAAAATTAAAAAAAAAAAAAATTTTCAATACTCAATATCTCCTAAGACTTCATTTAGATTTAAATAAAAATCCGTATATATATTGAGGTTACCGATATCTTACTCATCCCCAAATTTCATTGTCGTAGCTTTTCCCCTTCTGAAGATATGATCATTTTTTCATTTACTCAAGAGAAAAATAGAAATGTCATGAAGTCCGAGCTTTGTCATTGAAATATTTGCCATCACAGATCGATATTCGTTTGACAACTTGCGGACCTAGATATCAGTGTCAGTTGGCGTAATATCAATAAAAATTTTCATAGAATTCATAGAGGTAGAATTCGATGTCGATGACGTTGTCAAAATTCAGAAAAGCACAGACGTAATATTAATCAAAAATTTTTTATCATAGAGAAAGAATTTGATGGCGTTGTCAAAACTCAGAAAAGCAATGACGTAAGTTTTTAGGAGAAGCATAGAACAAAATTTGGTGAAAATTATGAGTAGTTATTTTCAAATTGAGATAAAGGTTTGTTTATTCATTAGGCTTTCATATTTAGATCACATTGTCCCATAGTACGGAAAAAGACTATTGTTCACCCGATCAGAGAGCTTATAGATTTGTTAAGGTTTGAATATTCACTCGCAAGTAGGTCAACAAGAGCGCCAAAGCAATCTGACCTCACGTCAGTGCTTTCTAAATTTTTTTATTATTTCTCCAGGCATTGCTTTTCGTACAATATTTTTGATTTTAATGGATTACTGCTTCTGCTGCCTCATTTGCTTCACGAAACATTCTAGACGACTTATCGACGATTAAGAGCGACTGGAAACTTAAATTTTCAAGAGCCTCGGGTCAATGTGAGGCAACACCATGTAGCAGTTGACGATCAAATACTTCAAGCCTTTGAAGACCCGAGGCTCTTGAAAATTTAAGTTTCCAGTCTCTCTTAATCGTCGATAAGTCGTCGAGAATGTTTCGTGGTGGGGTAATCTTCGATCAGGAAATTTGGCTTGATAAATCCTTTGAGCTGCACGAGCAACACCATCGGCCTTGCCATATCTGCATACTCAGCGTTGGTGAAATTAGGCATATCAACAACCAAAATTAAAACAACAGTAGCAAAAAGTCGATAAAAGTAAGTAAAACAGAAAAATACAAATTTAAAAAACTGAACAACGCGGCACAGACACTTCTAACAGCAGAGACAGTTAAATCTCGAATGACGGTAGGGTCAAGTTAGCGGCGACTAACCCAATCCAACCTAAGGACAGAAATAGTAATAATAATTCACACGCGTCTAAAACGGGCAGGTAAAATTTCCTTGCTCGCTGTGTTGTGTCGAAATCCGTATTTTTATTTAGATGCGACTTTCTTCACTCTTCTGACTAAACCCTATTTGCAGTATTATGTTTTTTATTGACTTACGTAAATAGCATATGGTTAGCAACGTTATAAACCAAAGAACATTTTAAAATAGAACTAAGTTTGTAATAGCTGTAACTTTTTTTAAATTTCAATAGGAGTGGAGATGTTTTCATACTTTCATAATTTTTTTTTTTTTAATGAAAGGCCCACGTGTTAATTTTGTGGTGTTATATGTAACAATGAATACGTTTTTTTTTTAAACACACACTCATGTAGACTTAATACAATAAAAAAACTGCATGTAAAAGAACACGCAAAAAAAGTTATGGGGCTTCGAAGGGTACATTTTGGATAATTTAGAAAAACCTAATAAAAAAATCATACCTCCGTAACCGTAATACTGAGGACCCAGGTTCCAAGACTGAAAAGGTAGCAAATGATCCTACCAACGCCGCAAAAAAATTTGACGGTCCATGTGCCGCACACCCTGTATATTTTTGCCATGTTCCATCGATCTAAAACATGAAAAAAAAATGTAAATAATTTTTTCAATTATGACTGATATTCCTCAAATTCTATTTGACATATTCGTTGAAGGGACTTAGATGTAGCAAAGCGCAAATGACCGTCGAATTCATTCGACGAATTTGGGAATATTTCACTGTGACATGGAACAACCTTTATGAGAAAAGTATATTATTATAAAATGTTCAATTCATTTCAGAACATAATTTGTTCAGACATAAACATGAGAGAATTATCGTAGATTTATAGATTCACATCAATTTGAAACAATTCCAAAATGTAAATTGGTCTACTTGCTGAATATTTCTCTGAATCCGTCACTAAAGCATGACACAATGTTCGCCGTTGTCAGCGAATTCATTGAATTAGTGCCGACTGAATTTCATTTCTGCGTAATATTCAATTTCCTCTTCATTCAGGTGAACTTCTTTCATGTTTTTTTTTTTAATTCAGCTGAAATATTAAAATTTCGGGCGAAAAAAGCGAGCGTGCATCTCATTATGGTCAATGTTTTTCATTTTCTGACGAAAATGTAAAACAATTTAATTTGACTATTTAACTACTAACTGAGAAAATATAATTTGAATGCCGTGAGCTGTAAATATGAAATGAGCGAGGATAATTCTGATGAGATTTTTATGTTCGATATAGATTCAAATCAATTGAATACTTGTTGTGTTTCGCTACTGCCAATTTAGTGTTTATTTCTTCTTCTTGTTTCACATATTGAATACCTTCAGCCTGTATTTTCCAGCATTCATTTTGGGATGTTGAAGTCCACGACTATGTTCATGTTTTTGGAGGTTGTCCTACATGGTGCGTGTTGGTGGTTTGTCATCTCTGGCGATTTTCGCCAGCCTACCAGTAGCCATCATGTCCTAACCCTCTTCTGCGCTTACGTTCCCACCTGCCAACATCTCCCACTTCACGTACACGTCTTATTTGATTATTACATGTCTGTCTGTCTTTTAATATGTACCCTGAGATGTTACTGAGTATTTTCATTTCTGTTGTTCGAAGGATATTTTTGTTCATTTTTGGTTGTCACCTCTTGTCTTTGTGGCCTATATAAGCACTAGTACATCGCAGATTTTATTTATATTAGTGTTTTTCCAGATTTTGTTATAACTTAACTCAACTTATCCGTGTCCAAATGTATCTTCAGCAAGTGAATCTCCTGAACTCCTCAACTGTGACAGCTTCGGAGGAGCATGCATTAGTGCAGGTAGTACCGACGTTGTTGCAGACGAGTAGATGGGTTTCGCCTTGAACGACTCCACAGTCTCATAATTCATCACTTGATTATCTCCACTTCACCAAGGTCTTCTTACGGGATACTTCCACTCTGTGTTGTGTGTTACAGTGTCACATGGAATTTATTTCTGAAATACATTTGATGAATCCTGTAGGTTTTTAGTCTTTTGTTAGATATTTTTTATGATTAACAGTATCGTAAGTAACACTTGCTGCGCTGGTTATATTCTCAGCTTCATAACCATCCTCAATATGGTGAGCAAGATTGAGGATTTGACTACAGCATAACTTTCCGGGTCTGAATCCAGCTTGTTCTTTTATTAACTATTCATCGATATATTGTGTTATTCCGTTAAGGGTTAAGCGTTCAAGATGTTTATACAGTGTCTACTATAATAGGTGCCAAACTTCAGTAGGTGATAGTACAAGTTATTTCCAAGAAAAAATGTCCTAAACACTTTTTCGAAGTTGATAGTTATCGAGTTATTTAACACTTCTTGGTTTTTCGAAATTTTTTGCTTTCTCCCTTAAAAACAAGAATATCTCTGTTATTCTTACAGCTACATCAAATCTGATCATATCATCAGAAAGTGCAGTAAACACGTTGTAAAATAGGTACTTACTAATGTTAAAAATGTTTTATACCGGGTGTTGTGAAAAATTATAAAAACTGTTCAAATCGCCTACCCCTTTCCTCAATGCATTTTATTCATCTTTTTCGCACAGAATACATGCGTTTTCGACGCATTGTATCACACCATTCCTGAATTCTTTTGATTAGTTCTTCTCGATCATTAATGCGATTTTTATACACATTTTCTTTCAAAGTGCCCCAAACATAAAAGTCTAATGGGGTAAGATCGGGGCTTCTAGGTTGTCATCTCAAGGGACCATATCTTCCAATCCATTTCTCCCCAAAGCATTGATTCATCCAGTCCCTCACAATTCGACTGTTATGTGTAGGGCATCCGTCCAGTTGAAAATAAAGTTAATATCTATCCGCTATGGAAATATCTTCAAGAATGTCCACTATGTTATTATTTAGTAAATTTGTGAATTCATTGGATTTAAGGCGATCGGGAAGTATTACCGGCCCGAATAGCCGCCCTCTCATGAATCCCAACCAAACATTGAGTTTTAATTCATGCTGATATTGAGATATAACAGTCGTATGTGGATTTTCCATATATGAGAATTTCGTTAATTTATTATTCCACTTTTAGTGAATGTTGCCTCATCTGTCCATAATATTTGATTACAACCCCACTCTTCCAACTTATTCAGCTACCACCTACAGAATTCTAATCTGACCTCATCATCCACAGGTAACTAATTCTGGATGTTATTGAAATGATACGGGTGTAAATTATTTTGTTTCAAAACTCTGTGTACTGTGGAATGGTGAAGCCCTAATGTTGCACCAACACTCCGAGTGGGATCTTCTCTAATAGCGAGAAGTATTGCTGGTGCTTGCCTCCAGTGCAGTTTCACCAGAGCGCCTAAAAACTTCTACAAATGCCTTTCTGCTAGGTTGTTGTCTATTGAGAAAACGTAACGCGTACTCCCGCACTGCATATCCCGATATTCAATACTTGAGAAAACAGACATATTCTTTTTTTGTAGATGCGTATAAGTCGAATTAATTCGTTAAAGTAAATGATCTTTTTCTTAAGTTTACTTAATAACAAATTTTGTCAAATTTAAGTTAATTTGCATATCTTCGAACCTATGCAAATGTCAAGTTGGCTTAGCTCAAGATTAAATTCTGCCATATTGTTCATTTTCATTCGTGGTATTCATTTCCGGCGGCCCCTGTGAGGCCGCCAGATACGCACCAACACACCCTCCAACCCGCCTCCTCCTCAAACCTTTGTTTACAACTTGACTGTTTTTATGTTTCTATTAATAATATTTATGACTGTTTTGAACCTACAATGTTTTGAAATGGATTATCATAAAATTTGCGTTTCTGATTCTTATGTTTTTTTGACTTGAAACCGTAATATTGTTGGAAAACCAAAAAGTTAAGTGAAATAGATATACCGTTTAAAAGTCTATTACATGTACTAGTTTTCTCTAGAAAAAAAAACAACTACTTATTCACCAATTTTCAATGGTTCAGCTTACAAGAAAATACCACTGTCTGCACTCTTTTCAATTTTTACATTTACCCTTTTACAACACCCGGTATAAAACATTTTTTGATATTATTAAGTACCTATTTTATAACGTGTTTACTGCCGTTTCTGATGATATGATCAGATTTGATGTAGCTGTAAGAATAACAGAGATATTCTTGTTTTTAAAGGGGAAAGCAAAAAATTCCGAAAAACCATGAAGTGTTGAATAACTCGATAACCATCAACTTTTCGAAAAAGTGTTATAGGACATTTTTTGTTGCAAATAACTTGTACTATCACTTACTGAAGTCTGGCACCTATTATAGTAGACACCCTATATAGGTGACACAGTAACGATATGGGTCTATAAATTTTTGGATTATCTGGTGTCTTCCCCGGTTTTAGTAATGCAACCACATGTGCTTTTTTTCAAATCTTGGTGATTGTCAACTCGGTGATGCAGTTCTTGTAGAATTTGCCAACCATTCCATAGTTTCATTCCCAAATTATTTCATTTGTTCAGTCCTGATTTGATCTAAACTAACAGCTTTATTAGTCTTTTGTCATTTGTTTTATACCTTCCTTGAGTCCGTTTAATGTAAGGTGTTCGTTGATGGAAGCATTCTCTTCATTAATGTTTCGTTTCAATTTTGTCCCGTTCACTTTTCCTTCAACTTTTACGTTAAGTAGTAATTGATGAGCCAAGTGATTTTCTGAAGAAATTTGCTCAAATTCTTCAACATTTCCATGCTCTTCTACTCTTTGATTTCATGTTAACACTCCCTAGAAGCTTTCCCCATCTCTAACTTCTTACTTCTGCGATATTGTTCATTAGACGTTCTTCCACTTGAAGTTGCCGAGACCTGGAATGTATGTGGTACTGCATCCACGAGGTATGTACTTCCATGATGCTTTATGATAAAATCTTCGTATGCAGTGTATTCTGGGTTTATTTTGAATATTTCTTTATCAAGATATTCACTAAATAAGTGTCACTTTGTTTTCTCAAAATTGAATGTTCTCATATAATCCACTTCGTCTATATGTAAAACGGTTGTAATTTGGCAGGTCATTGGTCGGTATTGAGTTTTGGGGCTTAGGTCTTCTATTTTCTTCATTGTTTGTGGTAAGATTGATTCGGTCACAAAAATGTTATCTGGGTTATAGTTCTTCTTCCATTTAGTACTGTAGAAGGATGCAGGGAATCGTGTAAGAGTTTGAGATCTTTCTGTTCTGCTCAGTTCTCAAGTTTTTTTCCCATTTCCGGTTGTTGTACGATAGCCCCAAGCAATATTGCTGTAGTTCAAATCACCTATTACAATCTTCATATTTTTCGAGTTGAGTTCACTGGTTTTCTGAATTAAAAAGGTTCTTTTTGTATATGGATGTAATAGTTCATGATGTTAACTCTGTTGTTGATATTTCTATGTATTGTTCAGAAGTGGGTTTAGTGGAGACTACATCTATGTTGGGTTTTGTAAAGATAGATTTTATTATGAAGTGCTCTCTATATTCGGCTGGCTTTATTAGCTTATTCACTCAATCAGGTTGTTCTATTTTGATATTTGTTGTTCGTTTATTCTAAGATTTCAAGTATTTAGTTGGTAGTTGATATTAGAATGTAGATAGATACTTAAAAAGTTTTTGTTGGTTATTTGTACCCACTGGTTCATTCTATTTGTGAACCAACACGTCTCAAAACTGTGCATTCAATAGTTTTTTTTTGTGTGCTTAGATGATAAAAGCATTCATCTCTAGTGATCTTTGCTCTTCAAATGATGGAAGTGTCAACTACACATCTCTTCTGTAAGTTGTTTTTTTTTTTTTTTTTTGAAAATTTCCATATATAAATCAGCTAAAATGGTAGACCGTGGTGGACCCATAGCTATTCCTTATTTTTGTGGATGAAAAATTGAGATTAGAAATATATTGTTTCAAATAAAAATAATACATATTTCCAATTTGAAGCTACTTTTTATCAACAAGAATTTTAAATTACCAGGGGTTCACCACCGTCTCCTGTAAACATCGTACTGTAACATTTACATCACCATCAATACTAACTTCATGGTAAATGAGCATATATGTACAACATTTTCACTCGATGAGAAGTATGGGTTTTACGTTAATCTGCGAAAAATCTTGCGACATGTCAAAAACTTTCAACAGCAGAGAAGCGTTTAAAACTCCATATTGAGCACACCATTAGGCCATTCGAGGGTGGAGATTATAAATTTACCGAGCCTCGTCATATGACGTAGTGTGTAAACATTTTTATCGTATTTTATCGCAGAGACAGCCAGATATGGTGGGTTTCTATTTCATCGCTTTGAGCAAATAAATGACTGGAACGTGGAACAGGGAAACAATATATGATATGGCTTTGTAGGGGACCAGAATACATTTTCGGAAACAGGTACGCATGGACAGGGCGATTCTCAATAAGCAGGTCGTCAAATGAATAAAATAGAATAAATGCACAATATATTGCTTATTGATGACGAGATATTGTTGATGATGGAGCTCGTGTTGAATGATTATTTGGGCTATTACCATCATCTATTGTGGATGTAATGTTTTCCGACGTTTCGATAGACATCTTCTATCTTTATCAAGGAGGAAAAGTAAAAACCTTTGAGAATTATCAATTTTCAAAAAGTCAATATGACAGAAGTCATGAAAGAAAAATGACCAATGTTATATACTCATCTGTGATATGATGATTTTTAAATTGGATCTAACTATCGGCGTCCAAACTTCTGGCAGATCTATAGATGGAGCACTTATGGAATCTGGTGTTATTTTCATAAATGCTGCTTCTTTGATTTTTCTTCTTGCAAGTTTTTCTTCTTTGGATATTATTGATGCTTCATCCCATTTTATACGATGATTCTCATCCACAGCATGTTGGACCAACCTGGATTTGTCGCTGTCTAGTACTCGTAGAAGCTTCTGATGTTCTTTTATTCGTACATTCAGAGGGCGTTTAGTTTCTCCGATGTAAGATCTTCCGCACTCGCAAGGTAATTCATATATGCAGTTCTTTGTCCTTTGTGTCTCATTATTAGGCTTAACTTTTGTAAGTTTAGCTCCGATAGTGTCTTGAGTTTTGAATGCAGTCGTTATGTTGTATCTATTTCCAATTCTTCTCATTTTCTCCGACAAACCTTTTACATAAGGAATTACGGTTTTAATGGTCTGATTTATATCTGTTGGTTCAGGTTGATTTTCTCTTGTTCGTTTAGCTTTTTCTAATATCTTTTTGGGGTAGCCATTGCTTCTAAGAGTTTTCGAGATGTTATTTATTTCTTCGTTTTGGTCTTCTTCAGTGCAACAAATATTTATTGCTCTATCAAATAAACATTTTGCTACTCCCAATTTAGTGTTTAGTTGGTGGTTTGACTCAAAATGTAGATATTGTCCTGTGTTCGTTGGCTTTTTATACACAGTGGTTCTTGGGATTCCATTTTGTTTATGTACGAGTACATCTAAGAATGGAAGTTGTCTGTCCTCGATTTCAATTGTGAATTTAATTGATTCCTTTTGATTGTTTAGATATTGAAGGAATCCATCTATAGTGTCTCTTCCATGTTGCCAAATAATGAAAGTATCATCTACATATCTTTTCCACAGTTTGGGTTCAAGTACATATTTTTCTAATGCCTTCTGTTCTCTGGAAGAGACACTATAGATGGATTCCTTCAATATCTAAACAATCAAGAGGAATCAATTAAATTCACAATTGAAATCGAGAAGGACAGACAACTTCCATTCTTAGATGTACTCGTACATAAACAAAATGGAATCCCAAGAACCACTGTGTATAAAAAGCCAACGAACACAGGACAATATCAACATTTTGAATCAAACCACCAACTAAACACTAAATTGGGGGTAGCAAAATGTTTATTTGATAGAGCAATAAATATTTGTTGCACTGAAGAAGACCAAAACGAAGAAAAAATAACATCTCGAAAACTCTTAGAAGCAATGGCTACCCCAAAAAGATATTAGAAAAAGCTAAACGAACAAGAGAAAGTCAACCTGAACCAACAGATATAAATCAGACCATTAAAACCGTAATTCCTTATGTAAAAGGTTTGTCGGAGAAAATGAGAAGAATTGGAAATATATACAACATAACGACTGCATTCAAAACTCAAGACACTATCAGAGCTAAACTTACAAAAGTTAAGCCTAATAATGAGACACAAAGGACAAAGAACTGCATATATGAATTACCTTGCGAGTGCGGAAGATCTTACATCGGAGAAACTAAACGCCCTCTGAATGTACGAATAAAAGAACATCAGAAGCTTCTACGAGTACTAGACAGCGACAGATCCAGGTTGGTCCAACATGCTGTGGATGAGAATCATCGTATAAAATGGGATGAAGCATCAATAATATCCAAAGAAGAAAAACTTGCAAGAAGAAAAATCAAAGAAGCAGCATTTATGAAAATAACACCAGATTCCATAAGTGCTCCATCTATAGATCTGCCAGAAGTTTGGACGCCGATAGTTAGATCCAACTTAAAAAGATCATCATATCACAGATGAGTATATAACATTGTTCATTTTTCTTTCATGACTTCTGTCATATTGACTTTTTGAAAATTGATAATTCTCAAAAGGTTTTTTACTTTTCCTCCTTGATAAAGATAGAAGATGTCTATCGAAACGTCGGAAAACATTACATCCACAATAGATGATGGTAATAGCCCAAATAATCATTCAACATATATTGCTTAACTCCCAGATATATTGATACTGGCAAATCTGAATCATAATAGTGAGAGGAAAATATAATATTTGAAATGTAGATGGGGATAATTTGACTCAATGTCTGTGATTGCCTGCCGTTAGGTAAATGAAAAAAAAATTATCTTCTGATGAAAAGAACCTACGACAATAATATTTTAGAATATGTATGAAATCAATAACGTTTTTTTCGACTTACTTCCAATTAACAATTTGACCCGATGAATATTATATGAGTTATTGGAGAAATCAAATTTAAGACTCTTAACTTCTGAAAGATTCGACAGATCTGGCACAATAACGAACTTGTCGAGATATTTGGACAATCAATCTATTCTCAAAATATCAAAACTTCGCAAGATAAAAAGTGTACGTCCGGCCGGACGGATATGCACAAGTAAGACCCTGCATTGTTCATTAGGAACTCAACCAACACAGACAATGTTATTTAAATGAACAAGTCTATTCTTGAAAGTTTAAATAAATCAAAGGTAATCTGAAATGACAATTATAGTCTTACATTATTCGATTGAAGTATCAGTAATACTTTTATTTATTCTAGAATACACTGTTTTTTTTGACGAATAAGAGAGAAATTTTCATTTCTACCATAACATCAAACTATTCAAATATGCTACAAAAAATACACATTTACATCAATATATTCACGAATTGAGTGTTGCGCAGCTTCAACATAAGGTATGAGGTTGTAAAGATTCGGGTTCAAGGAGCATATTCCATTCATTATGAACCTTTACCCGCGGCCCTATTGAAAATGGCGATTTAGCCAAGTACTCGATTTGAGCAGATGCTAAACTGATGCAAATCCTGTCGATAAAGCATCAGATTTAGAACAGGTAATTTATTCAGAAGAATCAGGTACGAAGTGGACCATTTAATTTTCATTAATACTGTTTAGATTCAAATCAGCGTTACCAATTCGTTTCGCAATGAATCTCGGCTATGGAAATTGAGGATGACTTCTATTGAAAATTCAGAGAACGATAAGTTTGAGTTTGAACTTCTGTTCGGGGTGTTACAGCTAATAATTGATCCTTTAATTCGGCGACAATGAAAAAAGAACTTCAAGCTACGGAATGTGGAAACTTTTTCCTGATATCTCATCGAATATTTGTGAGATATTCAGGAAAGTTTGTACGTATATTAAGTGCATTAAGATTTTTTTATTCTGGAAATTCTATGATTGAAGTTCTGTGCCATTCAGTTGCAAATAGCCACCAAGTACTTTTAGAAAATGAATTGGCTCATACTGGTCTAGAAATTCTTAAAGCGGGTTAACACTACTCGTATTCGTACTACTGCTCGCCAGGCTTGTCCTGTATAATATGGTGGGCGTCTTCCTCACGGCCATGGTTATTCTATCATTTTCTATAGTACCTCAGTTGCTTCTCAAGCTTGGAATCTCGGGGATCCGCTTAATAAGCTATTGGCTGGCCCACAGAACACATCTCTATAGAATGGAAACTGCCATTATAAAATTTGGTCACTGCTTTCAGCGACCTCATGCGGCGGCAACATGAACTAAACGCCGAAAGGCGGGACGTTTAAAATGGATATTGGAACTGTTCCGAATTTTTTGTAAATGAAATAATGGTATACAGACATATAGTAATATATAGCTTGAAGAATCTTTCAAGTTATATATTACCATTGTATTACAGTAAGAGTTCTTTCATATTCACTATTTATCTTAAAAATTATATGTAATATTTATAACAGAATTGATGGATAAACACAAATATAGTAATTTATAATCTTTTATTTATATTTAATCTAAGCATGAAAAAATAACGAATCAAAAGTGGAAAATGAAATACACCCCCCTTCAATGGTCTTCCGCTTGGGGCCAACATATTATTGCTGTTCGGGCTATCGCACAGTTTGTCCAAAAACAAAATCAGTTCTGCAGTATCGCCAGCTTCCTGTGGTAACTGATTTTCGTCTTCAATATCTGTAATAAAAGAAAAAAACATTTATAAGTGAACCTGACTTACAATAGAAAAGAAAACCTAAATTATTAGGAATTCAAATTGTTATAAGCAATTTCGCCTAGATAATAATAGATGTCTATTGAAAGATTGGCCAGAAGAACATCATTGACAGATGATAAAAATAACACAAACAATCAATTTATAATTTCTCAATTTCTTGAGTTCTCTCTATATTATGTTAGGATATAATAATGTTCAAAAAATTGCTATCGGCTTTCTCAGCAGGTTTCTCAATGTTTTTCTGGATGGCAAAGCAAAAATTTTTGAAAGCAAATTCCACTAGCCTTCAAGAGCGATAATGCTAACACTTTGTCATCCAGATTAAACCTTCTTCCTTTTGGTTTAGAACGCTGATTTCTTATTTGTGACATCATAAAATTGAACGTTGGTTCAGAAACATATTTCAAAAGTTTCTTGAAGTTTTCAGATGAATTGAGTTCCTCTGCATTTGCCAAACGTTTCTTAAATAATGCCACTTTTTTCTGTGTTCTTTTTAACCGCCTACTCTCTTCAATTAATTTCTTAGCAAGAACACGTTCAGAATCATTCAACTTTGCTTGCCTTCTATAGTACCTGGAATGAAGCTTCCATCGAGAATGCGTAACAAATCGTGACGGTCCTACTACTGATCCACTACTTCCATCATCAGCTTGGACGGAAAAGTCTCGAATTGGATGGCTCTTTTCGGCATCTACCTACTACAGCAGGGGTATCTGGAAATTCATGTAGATTACTATCTGCACAAACTCCTTCAACACTTCGACTCAGGTCATAAGATCCTGTAATAAATGATTGAATGTTCTTACAATTGCGATATCACATGTTTGAAATTATCAAAAACAAATCTTACCAGGAATAAACAATTGAGGAACAGCATTTTCCCAAATGCCTCTATGGCTTCTCAATTTCACCTCATCCGTGAAATGCCTGTCACAAACATAAAAGTTTCGGATTTGTTTGGATGTTTTACCATCCAACAAAGGTTTCTGAACATTCTCTAGCCAAAGTTTGAACAATTCTGGTTCCTTATCAGCTCTAGGAAAACGATGGCGTTTACTAAATTCATCGTCGCACTTTGGAAAGCAACATTCGCGTTTTTCTTTAACTTCTTGGGACATATTGAAAGAAGAAATGTCGAAAAACTATTATTGTGAACCACTTTGCCTATCTCAGTTTCCACTCTATATGTAATTACTTTATGGGCTGGCCTTGGCTTCTCTTCGTCGACATCACTTGAGCAGCTGGCGATCCTATTGATGTACCGACAATAGGCGGAGCCACTCAAGCCAAGGACTGGTATGGCTCGTGTGCTTATATATTCAAGTTTGACCACGGATCTTCATCAGGAAATCGAACCCAATCGATGGAGACCGTTTTCCACTCGACATTAGAAAATTACTGATATTTTGGCAGAACGATAGCACGCTGTTGAACTAGTAAAAAATCATTTTTTCGGCAACCGTCCGGGAAGTACCCACTTTCCGGACGCTTTTTCTTTGAGAAAGAAGCCTTTCCCGGCCTAGTCCGGGAAGTACGTACTTCCCGGACTAGGCCGGGAAGAATCACGTCGTTTTGATCATAGTAAATATGAAAATCTTGGTAGGTATATTTTTGATAAATGAAGTTACCATAGCACTGAGAAAACGGCTGACAGTTCATATAAAATTAGTTGTCAAGAATTTGCATGTTTTCTGATCGCAATCCCAATCCGCATTAAAATATGGAAAGCAGCAGTGATAGTGACAATGAAAATGTGCCTTGGGAAATTTCCAATATAGCAGCCGCTGCTACAGCACAATTATTGCCTGAAAAATCAAAATCAAGGTATGAAAACGTGTATGATTCGTTCACGAAATGGATGGAGATGAAGCAATGCAAAATTATAACAGAGGATGTAATGTTGGCCTATTTGGCGCATAAATCAGAAACAGTCAAATCCTCCACTCTGTGGAGCATGTACTCTATGTTGAAAAGTACCATTTTAGTAAAGAAAAATGTGAACATAGCCATTTTCCCAAAAGTTCTCGCATTTCTTAAAAGGAAGAATGTTGGTTACAAAGCCAAAAAATCAGAAGTTTTCAGCAGTGAACAGATCAGCAAATTCATTAGAGAAGCGGATAATGATACATATCTAATGCTGAAGGTGATTTTAACAAAATATTACGATTGTAGGATATAAAAGTATCAACTTACTTTTCAGGTAGCAACAATTATTGGGTTAGCCGGCGCGTGCAGAAGAGAAGAACTGACAAAAATGTCGATTGATTTAATAAACGATAAGGAAGACATGTTGCTTGTGAAAATACCGGATTCCAAAACACATATTGAGAGAACTTTTGTTGTAATTGGGCAAGAAAACCTGCTGTTGTATAGACAATATTTATCTTTACGGCCATCTCATACTCCACACAACAGATTATTCGTGAATTACAAAAAGGAAAATGTTCGATTCAGCCTGTTGGTATCCACACTTTCGGGAGTCTCGGAATGAAAATCGCAGAGTTTTTACATTTACCCAATCCTAAAAATTACACAGGCCATAGCATTCGTCGAACTTCGGCGACGTTATTTGCTGACAATGGTGGAAACATCACAAATTTGAAGAGACACGGTGGCTGGAAGTCTACCAATGTGGCTGAAGGATATATAGATAATTCCCTTGAAAACAAAATTAAAATTGCCAAGACCATTCAAAAATCACCAGAAGAAAATAATCGATGCGAAACGGAAACTTTGCCATCTTGTTGTGGCTTCAACAAAAGGAATTTAAATATACCAGGCATTTCAAACAAATTGAATCCCTTCAATATCAGTAATTGCTCGAATTTTAATATAAATATTAATATAAATAAGAATTAGAATGTTTCTGTTAATATGTGATATTTTCTGTTCTGTTTAATTTAAATAAGAATTAAAATATATAAAAAAGAAATGTGTCGTCTCATTGATTTGTTATTCTAGACGGTTGCCGAAAAAATATTGTACGCAACACGCCTTGAAAATGGTTTTTTTGGACTCATAGACTTCTAGGACTCGCTTGCGCTCGTCCTAGAATTTTGTCTATTCGTCCAAAAAACCCTATTTTCGGACTTGTTACGTAAATTACTATTTCAGAAAAAACTGCGTTGTTCCAGAATGAATTGAGCGATATACGGCGATGTGAATGGTCGGTCGGCTTCAGTTCCTGCACTTGTTTAATCCTATAAAGCTTCAAAGCTGAATCCTTATGCAAAATTCGCCATGTGGTGGTTTGGGACAACCCCAGTTGTTGAGAACGTCGAGAAATTGACAAACTTGGTACTTCTTCAACTCTGTGGCTCACGGCTGCTATGTTTTCAGTTGAACACGCGTTGATATTGCCACATTTTTACCGAGCCCGTCGACTCAAATTAAGGACCAAATTCTTATTAGTAGTCTCAGAAGGTCGATGATGTTGTCCTAAAATATCACGAATTTTACGGAATGTAATTTTAACAGAACCACCAATTTCATTGTAAGTTTTATTTATTTGGAGGCGATTTTCGAGCGAAATTGAATTCATTCTAACAATTTCCGCAGCATCTACAACACATATGTCAAAAAAATAACTGTCGATACTGTCATGTGGTAGGTGTGGCCACAATTAAAAATGAAAGTTCTTGTTGATAGACCTTTTATCTGATCATATGATTATTAAGGATTTCGCAGACATAAAATCGAGAAGAGTGGATATCATAGAAATAAAGAATTTTTATATTTTTACATACTCGTGTTTTAGACTCTCTCTGTTTTTTTCAAACCTTGCATACGCTATACTTGAATCAGCCATATTGAAAAAGTCAGCTTTTTTATTATTAATGTCCTCTAAGTAAACAATATATGCTGTTTTATTTTTCGCAGTAATTGGCAAGCGGAAGCAAGCTAGTTTTACCTATTCAGGAAAATATAATCCAAGAATATGAAACTGCAGAATATTATTTCGGTCCAAATCATCAAATAATGAAAATAAATAACTTAAAAAATGAAGATTCGTGAAAAAAGGAGGCGCTCTAAGGGGTCCGCGCGACCCAACGGATTCAAAAGATTCGAGTGAGAAAATAAAGTTAATCTCTTATTCTCTTGGCTTGTTTCCGTTATATTTTCAATGAACTAGTTACCTGAACAATATTCGGCATGATCATTATCAAAAATATCATATTAAAAATCGGTAGATTTACTCGTAAAATGTCGAGAAGCGACCCTTCCTAGTTCAAACAACTCTCCGAAACGCTTCTTCCATATTATTCGTGAAATTAATAGCTTTGCTGCTGATATCACAATGTATAATATTAATTACCAAGTTTCGCTTGGGATTATCATTTAATTTCGCCTTGCTTCAAATAAACGCACCTTTTACATCAGAAGTGGGATCACAACCGTCCATTTCATTTCGTATGTGAAATGTGAACGAACATCCGCTCCTTAGTGATTATAAGTCTAGTACTATAATCAGAATGAAGCATTCGAAAACCGAAATAACTCTGGTGGAAATCGCTAACCACTCACTCGTTGTCCTAAGCTTTCAGAGATTTTCTATTAATTATTACAAAGCGACGCGAACATAGTCGCAGGTATAATCCAGCTCATCCGTGGAAATGCTCATGAATGTCCATCCAGCAAGGGTGGTCTGATGCATTATTATGACCTCGCTCAAACTAGTCTTAACACTCATAGGACATTAATCGCAACGTGAGCACCAGATTATTACTAGGGAGATCTGACCGCCAGTCCGCAGACGTACCGTCGCCACGTTAGTGAATAATTAATACGCCTACGTGTGGCAGTACTGTAAATTATAATTATGCAGTATTTACGATACACAACTGCCGGAGTTTTATCTGATGCCATCAACGATCGTTCGCGTGCTTCCCTACGTTTGCGGTGGGTCAGTCCGTTTCAAATTTCCAGCTAAAAATAGAGGTCGTTTGCGTGATGATTGAAATTTAAGCTGAAGCCGACCTTTCAATCACTCGAATCGTGAATGTGCATTTCAAGTTACCAGAATATGGTGGTTGTGCTTTGTGATTTTTGCGATGAAAATATTCGTTGTCAAAATTTGGAAAAGCATTGAAGTAGGTTTTTAGGGGGAAAGAATGTATATAATACATATAAAGGGTTGGGATAAAGTTTGGCACTAAGTTAATATATTTAAAACGGAACGGACGATAATTTTGAAATTTGGCAGCTGAGTGTAATGGACCACAATGCATTTGATGAGAATATTTTCATTAATGAGATACTTCCGGATTTACCGGAAACGACCAATTTTTTTCTATTTAATTGAGACACCCTGTATATTTCTGCAGATTCTGAAAGAGCACCTTGTTTCGGATCTGTCCATACCAGGTTCCATGATGAAATTATCTGTAAAAAGAATAAATACAGTTTTTTTTGTCCAATGGAGGAAAAAGTCGTTCAGGTAAATGAATTGATGTTCGTATCCATAGTAATATATAAAAGGAAATATTTTGTAATAGGTAACTGTCTCCACGTCTTTGAAGTTTAGTTTGTGAAAATAAATCGTGAATACGTTTGAAAGTGGCCAATTTATCGATCGGTTATGGTGATCGTGTTAGAACTCATGAAGAAGTGTGTCAAATTTTTAATGATTTGCATCCTGAAAAAAATCCAATATCACAATCAACAGTTACTAGAATTTCACATCGTTTTAATGCATCTGGAATGGTCAAGGATTTGTCAAGATCTGGAAGACCACGGGACGTACCGAACGAAGCGATGAGGCGAAATATTGCTATTGATTTAGAGGAATCACCTCAAACTTCTACCACAGTTCTAGCGCGGAACTACGGCGTAAGTCGACTTTCCGTAGAAAAATATTAAAAGAGGAAAATTTTTATCCGTATAAGATACGATTAGTCCAAGAATTGTCAGAGGATGATTTTGATCGACGGCTCGAATTTTGCGAACGGCTAATGAACATCTGTAATGACGACGAACGTTTTGCTTTCAAAGTTGTGTTTTCTGATGAAGCAAGTTTTTGTGTGAATGGAACGGTTAACCGCCATAACTCAAGATATTGGTCAACTGAGAATCCTCATTGGATTGATGAAGCACAAACCCAGCAACCAGAAAAGTTGAATGTTTGGATGGAAATTGTACAAAATAGGCTAATAGGCCCATTTTTCATAAACAGGAACTTAAATGGAGAAAAGTATCTAGATTTACTAAATAATCAAATCATTCTTGCACTCCAACAGAACGGACAGTTACCACCGAACGTTTGGTTCCAACAAGTTGGAGCACCTCCTCACTATCATAGACGGGTTCAGAATTTTCTAGATGCCACTTTTCCAAATCGATGGATTGGTCGTAGAGGACTCATAGAGTGGCCTGCTCGTTCTACAGATCTCAGCCCATTTGACTTTTTTCTTTGGGGTTATCTGAAATCACGTGTTTATGTTAATTCACCAGCATGCTTGCAGGAATTGAGACAACAGATTCTTGATGAATGTACATTAATACATGGAGAAGTCTTGAGAAGAGTTTCTCAAGAATTTGTTAATAGACTGGGATATTGTCAGGAGGTGAATGGCAAGCACTTCGAACATGATTTTTTTTAAATAATTTTTGATAATTCTTTTTACTAGTAAAAGCCCTTTATTTCTTTTTTTTTACAGATTTTCATAAAAAATACGTCATGAAAAGTAAACGGATCCGAAACAAGGTGCACTTTCAGATTCTGCAGAAATATACAGGGTGTCCCATTTAAATGAAAAATATTTCTGTTATTTCAGGTTAAACCCGAAATATCTCATTGATGAAAATATGCTCATCAGATGCATTGTGGTCCATTACACTCAGCTACCAAATTTAAAAATATCGCCCGTTTCGTTTTAAAGATATTAATTTGGTGCCAACCCTGTATAAATTCTCAGCACTTCAAAGCAAATCACACTTTAAGACGGATTCATTCTACGTTTGTAACGATTAAATCAGAAGTAAAACACGCATAATTTGTACACTAAATTCATGAAACAAGGTTCATGAATCTCTCAAACCGATGTGAAAGTCGGAATTTAAACTCAAACACATGTTCCATATCTTATTTCCCTACTACATCGATTACGTTCGCCAGAAATTGGTATATCTGTAATCCATCCAGAAAGCCGAGCGAAATCCCATGGCGTCATATTGCACCCGGAAAATCCTCAGTCTCAGCTGGCGAGCTCGACGAATCCGCGGTGCAGCGGAACGTAAAAAACACAGATATAACAGCTAAACCTTCATATACTTTATCCGGGGAGCATCCTCAAAATCTACCACTCCTATCCTGGGCAAAAAATAATCATATTTATCGCTAGAACGGGCTCTCCCGTGTATCCGTACGCGAGAAACAGGATGTTGACCTGGAATGGTGGTGTATCTAAAAAATTACACAATCTCGTTATTCCGAACCGCCGAATTTCGGGATATCAATATTCGTTGTGTTTGATTCAATAAAAAAGATTGCGTGGGGGGATTTGTACGTTCTCTGAATGGGGACATGAGTAAGCCCTTTTCGAGAAAAAAATATTGATACTTAATTTGACCTTATGAAATTATCGAAGAATGTAAGAGCTATGAACCTCATGGCCCATTTTTTGAAACGGGATATTTTTGTGTTTGAAGGCCATACCCCTCGTCCTTTAAGTAATTTGAAGGAACTATTTTTGGCGCTCTTGTTCACCCGAACAAAGTGCCTATCGTTTTTCCCAAATGTCTGTAATTTTGGAATATCGAGCCGAAAATGGTATCAATCGATTGGGTTCGACTCCCTGATGAAGTATCCGTGGAGAAAGTTGAGTCTGTCCGGCCGGCCGTATCCTCTCTAGCATCCAAAAGAGATGAGCTAGAGTTTTCATATTTTCAGAATAGGTTAGTTGTCCAAATATCTCGGTCAAGTTCGTTATTGGGCCAAATCCGTCAGATGATTCAGTAGTTGGAGGAGGCTGCAATAAAACGGCTCGCAAAATTTAGCAGAAATCGTCACGCTAGAAAATTTTCAGAAAATTCCCAAAATAAAAATTTTTCAATACTCACTATCTCGTAAAATATTTTTCGGATTTTAATGAAAATTCGTGAATATATTGGGGTGATCGACATCTTACTCATCCTAAAATTTCATTGTCGTAGTTCTTTCCCATCCAAAGATATAATCATTTTTTTCATTTACTCAAGAGAAAATAGAAATGACATAATGTCTCGGTGATTTTCTCTGAACGATGGCCATTACAGATCGATATTCGATTGACAAATGCCGGGCTCATTAATCACTGTCAGTTAGGGTAATATTAATCAAAATTTTTCATAACGGGAAATCATAGAGATAGAATTCAATCTCGGTGGCTGAAATAATATACGTTGTCAAAATTCAGAAAAACACTGAATTAAGTTTTTAGGGGAAAGGAATTATAGCTTCGAACAAAACTTGGGGAAAATTGTGAGTAGTTATTTTTAATTCGAGATATAGGTTTGTTCATTCATTAGGCGTTCATATTTGCATCACATTGTCCCATAGTACGAGAAAAGACTATCGTTCACCTGATCAGAGTGCCTATAGATTTGTTATGGTTTGAATATTTACTCGCAAGTAGCTCAACAAGAGCGCCAAAGCAATCTGATCTCACGTCAGTGCTTAATAATTTTTTTTTATTATTAACTATATTAATATTATAAATACAGTGGAACTTCCCTTACTCGAATCTCCAAGGGCCAGTAGTTTCACTTCGAGTTACGGAAAATTCGAAATACGGAATACTGGACTGAGTTGAGGGTGACCAAATAAACAAAACACACACACATGCAATACAAATGTATTGCAGATGTATTACGAAAACAAGGTCCTATGTATGTACATTATTTAATAAAAACACACAAAAACAAATACAAAAAAAAAACGAAACTTGTACATTTATTTCAAATACACATGTATTCTTACTTAATGAAATCTGTAATTTTCGTTTGTTTAAATATGGAGCACTTATTTTTATCTATAAAATCCTCCACTAAATTTAACGACGCATGTACTGCAAGCGGAACATTTTCTTTTGACGAAGCAAAATTTCTCAGGGTCTGAATAGCAGAATACGCTTGGTTGAAGGTGGTTGTGACATCAGTAGTTTTTTCAACCTCGTCCTCACTAGAAAATTTCTCTTTCTCTGAGTCTGAAATAATAGATTATGACATGTGTGTTTAATATGAATGCAACATATCACTTCAAACTCACCTTTTTCACCTTTTCTTCGTCTGTTGGTAATCCCATTGTTAGCACACCATCATCAATATCGACGTAGTCTTCAAAAGAAACATCGGCCCATTGCCCCTCTGCATGTTGTCCAAATTTGTTTCAATTCAGACAATGGAAGATCGTAGCCTTCATCCCAGTCAGCTGTAGCAGCATTCTGCATTAATTCATCTTCAACAAAACCTGCCTTTCTAAAACAATGACGGATTGTTTGTTGTTTCACATCGCAATTCCAGGTTTTATTTAGATCCCTGATTGCATCAAGTAACGACACAGTGGCAGGACTTGATTCTTCCATATATGCCAAGACATTCATTACCATTCGTTTTCTATAATGCTGCTTAATTTCACTTGTCATCCACGCTTTTTATTATGCTCATAATCAACATCAAGTGATTTTATGCCCCTAAATTAACGTGGGTTTTTGACTTGCCAATAACGAACAACTTCAACTTTTCTGAACCACTCATATTGCTGGCAACCATAACTGTAATTCTCTCCTTGCTGTGTTTGCCATCAAAGCATTTTTAACCTTTAAAAGCTAATGTTTTGTTGGGTAAACATTTAAAGAAAATACCCGTTTCATCAGCGTTAAAAATATCGTTTTCGTAGTATTGTCTGATTAAATCTGGCAAAACGTTGTTTTTCCAATTTTCACTGGATTTTGTATCTGCAGAAGCACTTTCACCACAAACTGACTTTTGGGCAATATTATGCCTTTTTTTAAATTTATCTAGCCACCCTACACTAGCTGAAAAATCTTCGTGACCCAAAGCAGTGGCATATTCTGGAGCTTTCTCTCTGATTAAGACTCCCGAAAGAGGAAGATTTTTAGCACGCGCGGTAGTAACCCACTTAAGCATAGCTTCATCAACACCAATATTCACACACGTAGTAAGCCTTTTCCGTTCAGAGCTACAACCCTGTTTTCCTAAAAGTTTATCTTTGTTTATCAAAATGGTTGATAATGTGTTTGGGGGAATCCCAAATTGTTGATTTTCTTTTTCTTTTCGCCTCTTTCTACTTCAGCAATTAATTTTAATTTCTCCTTCAGCGTCAAACACTTCAAGTTTCGCTTTGATGTCATTTTAGTCCACCACAACACAAAGCCTTTTTAAATTTCCCAACGTAACTAATCAGAACTGTTATTTTATAGAGCGCGCGCGCAAGTCAACGTTCTTAAGGAAACTAAGAAAAACAAGTTTGGATCTGTCGGCGATTCTCCGCTCGGTAATTCCCCGAAGTTTCAGTGAGTGTTGACCCAAAAAATTCGAGTTATGCTTGGTTGCCGCCTCGGTTACTGCTGAATTTCAGTTCGAGTTTCAGGAATATTCGAGTTGTGGAAATTCGACTTATAGGGGAAGAAATACATGGCGATGTTGTCAAAACGTTTTTGCTTGTGAAGAAAATTCGACTTGAAGAATTCTTCGAGATAGGGAAGTTCGAGTTAGGGGAGTTCCACTTTAAAATAAGTGAGCGCCAGCGAAATCACAGGGGGAAAATTTTGGGAATTGAAAATCCACAATATTTATTATTTATTAATATCAATAAAAATGATGATTACCTATGTTTTAACCTCTTTATCTAGATTCTTCACCTGTGGTAAGGCAAATAACAAAGTTGATTCAATTTAATAATAATATTGGTGATGCTTAATTTAGAAAATGTTCGAATTTGAGCTCATATATCAAAAATTTCAATTTCTTCCTTATAAAAGTTCCCCATCACTTGATCTACTTTTTCTTGCTTGGAGTTTCTGAAGAGGTATCTCGGAAACAGCTACTTGTGGACTTCCAATTAGTCCCGAAGCTTTTATGCACTTGCTTGCACTTCAGTTTAATTCAGAATTTCTGCTGATAGGTACGAGGGTTGCCTTTTATATTTCAGGATGGGACAACCCTAGTGTTGCAATCTACCAACTGACAGCTCTATTGTAAAGCTTGACATTTTTGAAGTTACACTTAGTCAGAACGTTTTGACATACAAGAGCTATTTGTGTACTTTACAGTAACTTAATAGATTCATCTCGCCCAAAAAATGGAATTAAATCGTGAATATTTTCATGCAATTATTTTCTACAAATTTCGACGTGGATTAACTCAACAACAACTGTGCATTCAATTTTTGGCGATGAAGCTCCATCAAGGATCAGTGCTTTTCGATGGTATGATGAATTCAACCGAGGTCGTAGTTCCCTACAAGACTAATTTCGTGAAGGTCGTCCAACACTAGGCATCAATGGGACCAGCATGCATTCAATATTGCATGTACATTTGACCGTCAGAAAATTTTGTTCGCATTGGATCTCACACAATTTTCAATCACTCAAAAACAGGCTCGTGTCGATTGGTCGAAATAAGTGCCTCAAAAATACGATCGCGGAGCTTCGAAGGACGTCTATGACATCGTGACAGGTTATGAATGGTGAATTTACGCGTATGAGCGTGAAAGTGAGAAGCAAGCAGTCGACTGTATGGGTGTTTCAAGATGAGCCAAATCCAATAAAAGTTGCTCGCGCGCGAGGCACTTCCAAGCAAATGGTCATCTGTTTTTTCGGAAAAACTGGACATGTCGCAATCGTACCACTAGAAAATCGCGGAACAGCCAATTCTGAATGGTACACAATTATTCGTTTGCCAGTTTTTTCAAAGAAATAAGAAAATCCAACCGCTGAGAACGGATCACCCTTCACCACAACATTGGGATATCTCACACATCGGCTCAAGCAACTGCATTTTTGAGCACTCAAAACATCGATTTGATGAGTCATCCGCCGTATAGTATTTGCTGAAAAATTTCTCAAGCTCGTTACTTGGTATTTCATAAAATTATCTCGTCTCTCTTCAATGTCCTAAGGACATTAATATCGAAAATATTACGGTATGATAAAGAAAACCCGTATGTAAAATTTGAAATATTTATTCTTCGTGCACAAATTATTCTGAGAACTCTGCATGTTTGAGCAATTTCGGCACTATTGAGAAGCGCGCAGAAGTGATATTTTGACGTTTCTCTGAGCAAGGCTCTGTCGCTGCGTCATCATCATTATCAATTCTGTATATTCTTTGCTATCAATCACGTAGTGCTCACAGAAACTCACAAAGCAAGATCATTTCTAAAACAGCAGGATTTCCGCTTTCCACGTCTAAGTGTCAGATAAAAATATAAAATTTTAAAAGCTATGAATCCCCGGCTCATTAGTGACTCTCCTATTCGGAAAATCTCAGACTTCGTTAGCTTGTTCGCTCTTCCGAGCAAGGCGTTTTCGCCGCATCGTTTGAGACGTCAACGACGATCAGATGTCACACCAATAAAAAGTTTAATCCCTCTTACTGCCGCACCGACCGACACATCAGGATTTCTGAACGTTTTTGTGACCGGCAAGGCCACGAAGAAATCCGCTTATTTCAACGTCTGCCGCGCGAGAGCAAGATTCCTTTTACCGGAAGCTGCCGCTGCTCGCTCTGGCGATAAATATGATTTTATATTGCATGAGGTTGTGACAAATCAGGAAGATGCCATATGAAATTTAAATGGGTCTGAAAATATGGAGTTCATCTATCTCCGCAAATTGAAGTGGCGTTGATAATTTCTAGAATGGTGTGAATGATTTAGACTATATTTAGCCAGAAATAGGTCAGGATACTCCGTGTTTGAATGAAATTGAGTTTCATATTCAATTCGACTATATCAATTCATTTCATTGCGCACCGTATATAAGAGTCTTGTAGTTCATATATTCACATCAACACAAGTCGTAGGGAAGAAAATAGCTCGAAATCAAGAAGTTCACGTGTTATTCGTAGAACTAAGAAATCTTATGATAATGTTCCCCTAACCAAACTCTGGCAATCTCTCTAAAATATTAATTTAAAAGGCGAACTCATAAGACCAGTCAGAACCCTATTTGATAAACAAATAAAAAAAGTTTAAACGAGAAACACATTATCACCGGGAATACAAGCAACTAAAGGATTGAAACAAGGGTGTTTTATTCTCTCTCCTACTCTGTTCAAAATATATCTGAAAAATGTACTGAAGCAGTGGAAAAAGGAATGTGAAAATATGGACATAGCTCTTAACGACCTAATACTATACACATGATCTTTTGCGGACGATCAGGTTATCATTGCCCAAGATTATGAAGACCTAAATTCTAAACTCTGGGAATGGAAATCAACATTGAAAAGAGCGAATACATCTCTAAAGGAGGGGATCAAAGGGACATGCAATTGGAAAATACAATAATCAGAAAAACAGACGCCTACAAATATCGAGGTGTCACAATTACACAAGACGGAACATTGAAAAAAGAAATTAGAAACAGAAATCCACAGGGTAGGAAAGCAATTACCTTGATAAACGGAATACTTTGCAAAGTATATCAAAAGAGAACAAAAGAAGAATATACCACATAATTGTTAAGAGCATACTAACATATGGTTCAGAAGTAAGGCCAATTAAAGAAAGAGCCGAGAAAACCTTGAAAGTGACAGACATGGACTTCTGGGGTGAATCAGTCGGAATCTCCAGAAGAGAAATCACCAATGAACGCGTTAGGGAGATAGATCATGAGTGTCACACACACAATTATAGACTACATTGGAAATAAACAATTGAACATGTACAGAGAATGCCTCCACAAAGACTCCCAAAACAAACAATGATCTGGCAACCGAAAGGACGAAGGAAACGGGGCAGACCGAGAAAGACTTGGAGAGAAGACAAAGACAAAGAGATTAGAGAAAGAGAGCTTGTGGAAGACCTATGGAATGACCGAGAAGGGTGGAAAGGGGAAATCGGAAGACGTCGAAGAGAGTTATGAACGATACTTTTCTGTTAATATCTTTGTAGGTATTGGAATAAAAATAAAGAACCCGATATTTTTGTGCTCCCAATATAAGGTTTCATCAGAAACTAATATAAGACACAGCGTATTCCATTGCAAATTTCAAGAGTGACATTACGGTAAAACGGAAACTTCAAAATTTTTAAAAAACATAAAAACAAATAGGCAATCTACCACAGTATACAGGGTGAGACCACTGCGTTAGTTTTAATCATAGGCTCTTGACATCAAAAGAAACTTAAAAAGTTATGAGCATTTTAAGTTTTCACACTCTGTAGTCCAGTTTAGTTTGAATGAAAAATACTTTCCACAGCATCCACTATTGAATCTGAATTGTTTGAAAACATTATTTTCCCTCTAAGAAATGATTCACTCACTCATGTCTCATCCGATGAGGTCCATATCAAAATGGAAGATAAAAAATACTAATTTTCTGGTAAAAAAAATTCAACACCATAAACATATATATTTGTTGTTCTACTATAATTTCTTTCTACTGCAAGATTATGAACCATCCCTTTCTACTGAGAAATTCCAAAAAAATTTCAGAATTATTGGATGTTATCATCATACATTTATAATTTTCTTCCAAATGATGAAAACCATCATTTCTATGAAAACTTCCAAGGCAAGAAGTTTTCACTGTGCTTTTTTTTTCACTCAAAGCCAGAAAAAATCATCTATGATTTTCCAAACACTGATATTTCTGAAGTTTCTTCTCCTTGACAGAGACCAGTGAACAGGTCTATGAGGTCTCTTGATATCATACTCTTAAAAATATGAAAATCTTTTTCGAAATCTTCAACAACAATGAATGATGTCACTACAAATAATTATTTTAAAGTGATGTTACTTGTTGAATCCTCATAACAATTTACTTGGATAGATTACAAGTATTTCTAGATTTAAGTGTGCAATTATACTTGCTTGTGTTTGATCACCTAAATTCAATTTTGAAAAAACAACTAGGTGGTCTTTAATAAAAAATTTTTTGTTAAATCATTAGTATGAATCTATTTTGTTTACACTATGATTACTGATTACTGAGCATGCGTAAATTATTGGTTTTTATAATCAGAGTATCTGTTTTAATTACTTGAACAAGAACATAAATATTGAATAATGGTTATTCATAGATTATGTCAAATTTCAATACCTTACCATAGAATATTAATTTATCACCGAACCCCAGGAGAGAAAAAATTAATGGTTGCAAAGTTTTTATAAATGAACGATAATATCTATAACCATTATTGATCTTTAGTTATAATTTTCCTCAGAATAACTAGAGTGAATTATTATCACATTAAAATATTATAACGTCTCTGTGGTGGGTAGTTACCAATAAAAAAGTGTTCTGTGGTTTCTTGTTGATTTGATTCTGTTTGAAACTGTCAACAATTATTTTTAGCTTTCTTTCAAAAAAATGTGGAAAATATTGGAAGGATAATATCGATAGTTGGTAATTATTTAATTCAGTATGAAATGGTTATGGTCAGAAAATGCATTCTATTCTAATCTTTCTTGTTTATGAGCTTATACCTTCCAGTTTCAATATTGATTGAATTTTAATTAACCATGCATTATAACAAACATTCAGAAATATTAAAACTAAGTCAAATTCTATTATCTCCTAAGTTTGTGAACCAGGTTGAATCGGTATATGAAATAAAGATAATAAGGGTAAAAAACAAATCTAGGAGACTGGGTTCGAAGTTTTTAAAACTCATATGAGCTTAATTTGAAGCATTTCTATTTTAGAATTATATATAATTTGATGAACCCTGAAAGTCTGAAGCTATAAAGAACCAGTTCTTCATAAAGACAAGTCTTCAATTTAACAGGTCCTGACAGAAAATACATTACCTATTTCAACGCTTATTACGACAATATACCGAAGTACCTATGTGAGTGATGGAAAACATTTTCTCTATTTATTATGGAATATTACTCTGGATTAAATATTGAACAAGGTGCTAGACTTCATTAACAATGAATACAGCAAATGGCAATTTAGATTTTGTGGTGGATGTAAGACAAAAATTGATCAGTGGTTAATTTCATCTATAGTGTTTAGTGGTGGAACCATAGACTGGCGAGATTTCCCCAACCTTTTGTAGAAATATTTAATGAAGATATAAAATATGGCAACATTGAACTAATTTGCTTATTGAAACATTTCCGCACAGAGTTGGATTTGGGATAATAAGAAAATTTGGACAAAATTATATCGATTCAATTACTTTCAACTTCCAATATCTCAAGAATGGTGCAATTTAGGAGAAAAGGTGAGAAATGATTTTATCTGCAAAAAAGACTGAATATTCCAGGAAGTACGAGATACGGACCTTTAGTTCAAGCGATATTTGTTTTTCAAGCAATTTAACCAATCTGTACAGTAGTAGTGAGAAACCCACAAAAAATGGAATAAATCTATTGATGCCAAAATATGCATGACTGTTACCAAAAACCTTCTACAAGAGATCATTTCAATTCATATTGTCGTTTGAATATTACAGGTGAAAATGCAATTTTTTTATGAAATTTCAACACCCTATATCTTTTGAACTGGGCCAAATTTGGAGAAATGTTATAGGAAGAAAATGTTTCTTTTGACGTCAAGAATCTATGGTTAAAATAAACGCAGTGTTAAAAGACTCACCCTGTATATCTACTAAATTCCATTTTGATATCTCTAATAAATCCAGATATATTCACTTGGATCCACACATTTGCCCATCACTGTATAATATTCCAAGTACATCTTCCCTGCAATTAATTTACTGAATTTAGAAATATTCGTTATTCCATTCATATGGCAGCACAAATTACTGTAGTTATTTCAACCCAAATAACGTTGAGCGAGCAGGGTTATGTTTCGAAAAATAACAAATTCTTATAGCAGAATGCGAACCGTAAGGCCCAAATTCCGGTATAAATTTTCATTCGAGTTCCTATTTCAAGTCGAAATCAAGCGGCATATCGTATTGATACAAATCATAAGCCTGCCGCTAATTATTGATTTTCATTTTGCTTTGCCTCCGCTCCATCAACTC
Source organism: Micraspis discolor (assembly GCA_030674115.1). Lineage (NCBI taxonomy): Eukaryota > Metazoa > Arthropoda > Insecta > Coleoptera > Coccinellidae > Micraspis > Micraspis discolor. The sequence goes on from JARTUT010002175.1 coordinate 12,671,511, forward strand.
TGACAAAAGTGTGCAGAACGTTCTGATCGTAGGGTAACGTAGAGCGGCGAGTCATTCATGAAAATGAAAACCTTCATCTTCATGGTACTAATAATATTCAATTGGAGTCGTATAATGATGAATTTCGAATTATCATCGTAGAATTTGACCCAGAAATATTTTCAGTTTGCCGCTTCGTACTGAGAGTGAATTCAATAGATATTTGAAACGCATAATTTATATCTTTGCATGACTACTACTCCAGCTAGGAGTCTGAATATGGGGATTGATTTTAAAATATATTTTATGATTATTATTTCAAATGGTTTCGTTGGGATTTACCAAATGTGACATAGGAAAAATGTGGAAAAGCACATATCAGAAGAATCTTTGCCCTGGATATCTGAGTGATATGATTCTAACATGATATTATTTGAACATTGAATACATAATTTCCAATATACACTTCGCAAAAAAATTAACGCACATTATGGAAATCTCAAATTTATTCTACAACTGAAGGTGTTCTCATTGATAATTATTTTTATAAGAATTATGCATGCATATGTTATCCACTTTCAACGTTTTTCTTCCATACAGATGTTTTTTCCCAGCAGAAATAAAAAAAGATGAGATTATCAGATTTTGAATATATTGGCTTCATTCTGAAATCAGTAGTTCTCGATGAATTCTAGTGATCAATAGTTTTTCTCTCGTTCGATTTTCTACACTCGATCGCTATGCAACGCGAAACACGCCATTTGACCCAAGAGGAATGTGCTCAAGCGGTAGTTTTGCGAGAAGAAGGGTGGACATACACAAGAATTGCAGAAAGGTTTGGAGTTTCCCATACAAGTGTGTCCAGAATGTTGTAGCGATTCAGGGAGACAGGTATGAATGTCCGAAGACCAGGACAGGGTAGACTACGGGTAACAACTGCCATTCAAGAACGTCACTTGAGAGTTTCTCCGTTGAGACAACGGTTTGCAACCGCTCGCCTCCTTCAAAATCAGCTTGAGCAAACTCATGGGGTGCAAATTAGCACTCAGACAATAAGAAATCGCCTCAGAGAAGCTCTTACCCCAGTCCATCGAAGGGCGCGTTTGGATTTTACGAGTGAGCATATCCATTGAGAAGAGACTGATTTGGTAAGAGTTCCCTTCACAGATGAGTCTAGATTCTGCCTCTACCATTGTGATCGACGTTTCCTTGTATACAGACGTCCACATGAAAGATATGCTCAGTGTAATTTCCTGAATACTACTGGTTTCGGGGGAGGATCGGTTATGGTATGGGGTGGAATATCTTTGACTTCTCGTCTAGTGTCAGATCGTCAGTCGTCAGATCTAGTGGTCGTTTATAATGGAGCTATGAATGCTGATAGGTATATATCTATTTATATTCTTTTGAACTTTTGGCTGACAATATTTAGTTAGCAAACATATATTATGATAGGTATATAAGGAACATTCTTGAAGAGCATGTAGTGCCATTTGCCCCATACATTGGTGAAAATTTCGCTTGTATGGACGATAATGCCAGACCCCATCGTGGGCGCATTGTTCAGGAGTGCCTTGAAGAGGTTGAGGTCTCTCGAATGGAATGGCCAACAAGAAGTTCAGATCTCAATCCGATTGAGCAGATTTGAAACAATTCCAATAGAAGTTCAGAAAATCATCTCGTAATGACTTAGGAATCCAACTCAGAGAAATCTGGGAAGGATTAGATCAGAACATTTTAAGACCACTCATTTCGAATATGAACCGTCGTGGCCGAGGTGTAATTAACGCAAGGGGTGGAAATATCAAGTATTAAATCACTTATCAGCATTCCAGTATTTTGAAAATTCGGTGAAATCTTGAATTTGTCTTCCATTTAATGTGTTTTGTTTCGTTTGAAACCTTCCCGAGAGAACATAAAAAATAAGTTATAAAGTCAATGTAGAGTTAACTTTCATTAAATTTGAGATTTTCACAATGTTCGTTAATTTTGTTGCGCTGTGTATTATAATCCAGTACAATATTTTTATCCCACGAATAGCTTCAGAGTCATAGACTTACCTCAATGAAATCATAAGTCACTGAAGAATATATGTGAACACAAGTAATCATCAATTTCAAAGTATATGTATATCAATTCTGCACATCACTAAATTATCCATAGGAACAATTCCACATACATCTAATATGCAGTAAAGAAAAAGCAAAACAAAAGTGATTCTTAATTCAAACCCTCTCCAAACGATTTTGCATCTACTTCAAATCGTGCAGAAGAGAATACGATCTTGAAAAATTTCACTGTTCGTACCTAGTTATCGGAATTGTTTCGCTAGATAGGATATCTTGCTCGGCCCATAATTGAAATTGTTGTCGCTTCTGGGTGCCTCCATGTCTTCCTCCAAAAGAAGGGAGCGTCGTTTTTGTATGTTCAGTTCACTTTATCATCAGAAGTGTGTTATTGGTTTGCTTAATATAGATGAAAGTCTATACAGCGAAAGGGCCTATGTTTACCCTGTACATATAGATGAGATATACTGTTAGCCGAATGGAATGAAAATGGATGAGGTTGATATGAGAAAATTGAAACCTTGACACAATATTTACTCGTCCAATAATGCTGATAGTTTCATGCAGAATCGGTATCGATATGTCAAATCGGAGGACAGTGAAAATTGAATCAAATATTGCTGAAAAATGCTGAAGATCAATTGACTACGCGAGGTAAGGTGCATTTGCGGTCTTTTTCTATGAGCAATTCGATCTCGAACTGATTTGTACAAAAATTGAAGGCATTGTATTATAAGAAATATGAAACAATGGGATTTTAGGGGAATAAGATCTGAAGTTAAAGCAAAAGCACTTTGGAAAGACTATGACAATCCGTTTCGACTCTATGCTTACGTTGTCTTCACACCTCTAAGGTCAACAGTTTTATATGTATATTATTCAATGAATGTTAATGAGTCATTAAACATAAAAAATTTTGAATTGACCCTGATATGCCTAAACAAAAATTAATCAAAATCTTATACAGGGTGAGTCTTTGACCACTGTGTTAATTTTAACCATAGATTCTTGACATCAAAAGAAAAATTTTCTTCCTATAATATTTTTCCAAATTTGGCCGTGTTCAAAAGATATAGGGTGTTGACATTTCATGAAAAAATTGCATTTTCACCTTTAATATTCAAATAACAATATTGCTTGAAATGATCTCATGTAGAAGGTTTTTGAGAACAGTCACGCATATTTTGGCATCAATAGATATTGAATGATTGTTTGGGCTATTACCATCATCTATTGTGGATGTAATGATTTCCGACGATTCGATAGACATCTTCTATCTTTATCAAGGAGAAAAGTAAGAAACCTTTTGAAAATTATCAATTTTCAAAAAGTCAATATTGACAGAAGTCATGAAAGAAAATGAACGATGTTGTATACTCATCTGTGATATGATGGTCTTTTAAAGTTGGATCGAACTATCGGCGTCCAAACTTCTGGCAGATCTATAGATGGAGCACTTATGGAATCAGGTGTTATTTTCATAAATGCTGCTTCTTTGATTTTTCTCCTTGCAAGTTTTTCTTCTTTGGATATTATTGATGCTTCATCCCACTTTACACGATGATTCTCATCTACAGCATGTTGGACCAACCTGGATTTGTCGCTGTCTAGTACTCGTAGAAGCTTCTGATGTTCTTTTATTCGTACATTCAGAGGGCGTTTAGTTTCTCCGATGTAAGATCTTCCGTACTCGCAAGGTAATTCATATATGCAGTTCTTTGTCCTTTGTGTCTCATTATTAGGCTTAACTTTTGTAAGTTTAGCTCTGATAGTGTCTTGAGTTTTGAATGCAGTCGTTATGTTGTATCTATTTCCAATTCTTCTCATTTTCTCCGACAAACCTTTTACATAAGGAATTACTGTTTTAATGGTCTGATTTATATCTGTTGGTTCAGGTTGACTTTCTCTTGTTCGTCTAGCTTTTTCTAATATCTTTTTGGGGTAGCCATTGCTTCTAAGAGTTTTCGAGATGTTATTTATTTCTTCATTTTGGTCTTCTTCAGTGCAACAAATATTTATTGCTCTATCAAATAAACATTTTGCTACTCCCAATTTAGTGTTCAGTTGGTGGTTTGAATCAAAATGTAGATATTGTCCTGTGTTCGTTGGCTTTTTATACACAGTGGTTTGGGATTCCATTTTGTTTATGTACGAGTACATCTAAGAATGGAAGTTGTCTGTCTTTCTCGATTTCAATTGTGAATTTAATTGATTCTTCTTGATTGTTAAGATATTGAAGGAATCCATCCATAGTGTCTCTTCCATGTTGCCAAATAATGAAAGTATCATCTACATATCTTTTCCACAGTTTGGGTTTAAGTGCATATTTTTCTAATGCCTTCTGTTCGAAAATTTCCATATATAAATCAGCTAAAATTGGTGATAGTGGTGAACCCATGGCCATTCCAAATTCTTGTTGATAAAAGATGTCTTCAAATTGGAAATATGTTGTTTCAATACAAATAGAAAGCATTTCCATAATTGCATTCACGCTTAGTGTAGTTCTTTCACTAAGGGTTTGATCTTCTTCAAGCTTTTTCCTGTCGGAATATTAGTGAACAAACTGGTAATTTCGAAGCTGACCATAACGTCTTCTTCCATGATTTCTTGAAATAATGAAACATCAAGAAATCATGGAAGAAGACGTTATGGTCAGCTTCGACATTACCAGTTTGTTTCTGATTTCTTGGAATAATGAAACATCAAGAAATCATGGAAGAAGACGTTATGGTCAGCTTCGACATTACCAGTTTGTTCACTAATATTCCGACAGATAAAACACTTATCATAGTTAGGAAAAAGCTTGAAGAAGATGAAACCCTTAGTGAAATTTTGAGAATCTCTAATCAATCGAGATATCAAGTATACGTAAAAGGTTCTCTAGCTCCTTTACTAAGCTTTTTGAACGAAAATATCTCAAATATTGTCTAGAAGAACAATAGGAATTTGTCGATTTACTTAGGCGAATCTCTGTACTGATCCATATAATGTGAGAGCTCTGTTCGGAAAAAATACACAGATTGACCAGATTTCGAGTGTAGAGAACCACAACACTCATCCTAGTAGATATAGAAAGTTATGGGATTGCAGAGCAGGTAAGATCAGCGAACATAGTCTCTGAATCTGTTCATCATTCTCTCATATTGTATATTTTTAATTCCATAATATTTTGATCTAATTTTCGTTGAAAAAACGAGTCCGGAGTTCTTCATAAACATTGTTTCGATGTATATCTTTTTATAAATTTCACTACGTAACTGAAACATAATTGCAAAGAAAATTACTCGAAATTCCTCGACTGTATTCCATTAGATTTCTTTCAAGTAGAATTCAGTTGAAAGGTACGTAAACACTCGGTTCGAGGAATTAATAACCTGGATGCCTTGTCAGACGATTCGTGGAACTCGATGAACGAGTTATTCGAGGTATTTCATTTATCAAGATGAACGCACTTGAATTTCACCTTCTTAGGGGATTGCATTGTAAGAGATAAGAAAGCTGAAAGGATTGACAATCAACACGAAACAATATCCGTTTGTAGGAGATGAAGTTTGACTTTTTCTCATATACTCATGAGAACGACTGTTATTTAACTTCAGTGTCAACTGAAGGAAAGAAAGAAATGTGGATTTCGCATTGATTGTGAGGAACTGACATTGAATAGTAAGGAGTTCAAATCGAGCCAAACTTTCTGTTGTTGAATAATGACTTTATCTTGGCTTATCTGCCATTCTTCAATCCCGAAAATTTCTCTATCGATGTTGCCCGAACTCTTTTGATAAAATTATTTTGGATAAGATGTAAAGTTATGGATAGTTTCAGCATAATTACTGACTGTCATCATGATTTCTGAAAGAGATGATCAACCGACTCTGCTGTTCTGAAATTTGGTCATTCTATTCAGACCTCATTGGAAAGGGGATGAATGATGGAAATTATTATTTGATCTTACACGTAAATTGTACAATCTTGGTTTTCATGGAGTGTATCTGGATTGTATTGAGCATTACGAGTCTGATATAAGGTGTATTTTATTCCGAATTTTACTTTACGCCTTTATAGTATCATCTGCGGATGATAACCTCAGAAATGTGAAGCTTTAAAATAGAGCTGTCAGTTGACAGATTGCAACACTAGGATTGTCGAATCTCGCAATATAATAGTATATTCTAAATCAAGTTGCAGAATGGGCACCTATTCCAACACGAATGCGAAATTGAACGCATTAGTGTTGGAATTGCCTTCTGCAACGAGTATTAGACGATATTTTCTCTATTTCAGTCAAGAATTGTGAAAAATTTATAAGAATTCAATGAAAAATCAGATTATACCTCCTAGTGTCTTTTGTACATTATTTTCGCAGTTGGCATGACTGATACGAAAATTGACAGATTATAGAATTTGAATAGTGCGTTCAAATCTCAACATGGTTCAATATTGACAAATGACGTGCAATGGACGCGTGTTGACATTCGAAAGGATAGGATGTCAGTTTTGTCAACCACAAAACGAAAAATATAACTAAAAATAATGCTGTAATGAACTCAACAGCATTGTTTTTAGTACTGTAATGAACTCATTACAACACTCAAATAGAGAAAAGTATTTATATTATTGCTCCATTTAATTTCAAGACTGAATGGATACAAATCAGTCACCGAACTTGAAGTGAATGGAACTTCGGATATAATATCATTCGCTACTTTGAAACTAGGTTTGTATATTTCACTGAGAGGTTTGCTTTGAAGATCCATATCGTCTCTTCCAATCCACCAGGCCTCGGTTTCCTAATTACTGGTAACATATTTGGGATAATGACTACTGAGTCTCTGGTTGACTTCATCAAGTCGGAGCATATAAAGGGTTATTACTTGAAGGAGGGAGTGCATGTGGAGGGTCGAGAAGACGGGAAAATCTCGACCCTTGGGAGCAGTAACGTTATTGTGACAATACTCGGTTGGATTTCTCTGGCGGAAATGAGAGGAACGAGAAAGTTTTAATAATCCCATAAGGTTTTTGAGTAAGAAAAACGAACAAAACTATGGTTGCAACTTCATTCCAGTAAAAAACAGTTTTTCGAATCGTTAAAATGATTCAAGGCAGAGATGCATCTTTGTATTTTCTCGAGTGTATAGAAGGCACTCTCATCAACTTGATGGATGTCTAAGAAAATTTTGAATTATTGGGCGGAAACAGTCTTCGAAGCGTTTGAATTTGACTTCCAACAAATATCAAGATATTAGTTTCGTCTGCGAAAATGGTGACTTAATACACTATTATAAATTATTCGTTTTGGATAATCACTGGTACTAAATAAGCGTCTATAATAGGTGAGAAAATTTTAGAGTGGCGCATTTAGAAAACTTTCTTTGTAGAAATTTATTTCCATTTATTTAGCGGCCACGACAGGAGCGCAAGTCCAGATTGCTGCCAGATCAATACCAGCATTGTAAATTTTTTGTTTATTCAACCATCCAATGGAACGAATTTGGTTTTTATTTATCATCAAAACAGGAATGGGACATCAACTCGTTGCTAGCCACTGCGGTACATTCCAAAGATCTTCACATCTCGCCACAGACCGTATAGACAATTGCGGTCAAGTGTTATCACTACAAGCGGTTGGGTTAACGTTCGCTGACAATGCAAACACTCTCCAGAGTATCGCGAAGCGGACAGGCACACCGATGGTTTCAGGAGGGAGCTCTTATGCATACGAGCTTTAGGCCTGGAAGTGCAAAATTTATGGGCTACAGTCGAAAGGGCTAATGGCCCCTGGTGAAAAGAACATTCGACTATTCAAATCAGATGGAGGGTAGCATTTTATTGTGGAGTTATACAGAGTGATACACGGTGACCATATCCATACTTATATTATCAACGCGAAAGTTTGTATGGACGTATTGATATTGCTTAAGCTTTTATATAGAAATCGATCTTCGCACAATTCAAAAATTCCACATCCAACTAGAGCCAACGTTCGTAGATATATGTCCACTTCTTCAAGGCCACAAAGAGAAATTTACAGGATCAAACTAGAACAGAAAAGATATAAAAAATTACGGAACTTTGCTTGGATATTCGATGCTAAATAATCATTATAGCACAATGATATTTCTTCGGCATATGACACAGTGTGGAAAGATGAAAATTGATTTTCAAACTCTATACCCTTCTGAAGTGTCGGAAGATGCAAAGATAATAAGAAAATATGTTATATGATAGAAGGTTTCATGTTTTTGATGACAATTAGAGTATTAATTTCAAAACATTAATAAAAGGCCTTCCACAAGGATCTGTGCTAGGCTCTTTACATACATACTATCAACTTATTTGGTGATTTTAAAGAATTATTTTATTGAGTGGCGATCACATCCTAATCCGAACAAAGCAGAGGACAAAACAGAGGTATCTTGTTTCCATATGAATAATATTGAGAAATATAGGAAATTAGCTGTAACTTTCAATGGTTCTCCTATCGAACATTATTTCTATCCTGAATACTTTGGAGTTAAATTAGATTTATCCCTCAATCACAAGGCTCATTTAGATAATCTGAGAATGAAACTGAAAATTGAATAATATCCTTCAGAAATTACCGAGATCATCTTGGGGTAATGATGCTTGTACTCTATGCACAGCATCTCCAATCTTAGTCTTTTCTGCAGTTGAGTTTTGTTTGGATTAATAGTGAACATACACCATGAGATCTACACCGGTTCATTGGATACCAGTTTTGTCTAACATTGTCCCTCCCCATATTCGTAGATTTGACTATGAAAATATTCTGGGAGCTATTAAACATAGCTATGAAAGAATATATGAACAACAAAAACAAGTCCAAAAAAGGAAAATGGAGAAACTTATGAAGGAGTCAAGAAAATATGAACCCTTAGATCATTCAAAAACCGTGATCAATTTATCTAATAAGAACTTAAGTGAAGATCAGATATCTCTCCTCAACAAGGGTCTCAAGTTCTCTATAGCCCCTAAGACGATACCAAAAATTGAAATCAAACTGCTCAAAAAATTCGAGAACCTGAAAAAGCCGAAGAGTACAGACGGAAAATCAAAACCTTATTAGACATTAGACAAAACACCTCTACTCAATATAAATAAAGCTGAACAGAGGGCATTAAAAGATCTCAACTCGGATAGTTCCATAAAGATACTTCCAGCAGACAAAGGAAACGCCACTGTAATTCTAGATAATGGCTCTTATAATCAAAAATCAATGAATTATTAGAAGCAGGAAAATACAAAAAACTAAAAAAGGACCTTACCACCAGAGTTGAAAACAAGATTTACAAAATCCTTTATAAATATCGAAATGAATTTCCAGATCAATTTATTAGATCAAGACTTACACCTCACTTCAGTAAACCACCACATTTATATGGTCTACCAAAAATACACAAAGCAAATATTCCTCTAAGATCAATTGTGAGTTCAAGAAATTCAGCATGCCACCCACCAATTGACTAAATTTCTGCTGAAAATTATATCACCATTAAAAAGTAATTCAACATCGATGATAAGAAACACGAAACACTTCATAGAAATAATGAAATATCAAGAAATCATGGAAGAAGACGTTATGGTCAGCTTCGACATTACCAGTTTGTTCACTAATATTCCGACAGATAAAACACTTATCATAGTTAGGAAAAAGCTTGAAGAAGATCAAACCCTTAGTGAAAGAACTACACTAAGCGTGAATGCAATTATGGAAATGCTTTCTATTTGTATTGAAACAACATATTTCCAATTTGAAGACATCTTTTATCAACAAGAATTTGGAATGGCCATGGGTTCACCACTATCACCAATTTTAGCTGATTTATATATGGAAATTTTCGAACAGAAGGCATTAGAAAAATATGCACTTAAACCCAAACTGTGGAAAAGATATGTAGATGATACTTTCATTATTTGGCAACATGGAAGAGACACTATAGATGGATTCCTTCAATATCTTAACAATCAAGAGGAATCAATTAAATTCACAATTGAAATCGAGAAAGACAGACAACTTCCATTCTTAGATGTACTCGTACATAAACAAAATGGAATCCCAAGAAACACTCTGTAAAAAACCAACGAACATAGGACAGTATCTACATTTCGATTCAAACCACCAACTAAACACTAAATTGGGAGTAGCAAAATGTTTATTTGATAGAGCAATAAATATTTGTTGCACTAAAGAAGACCAAAATGAAGAAATAAATAACATCTCGAAAACTCTTAGAAGCAATGGCTACCCCAAAAAGATATTAGAAAAAGCTAGACGAACAAGAGAAAGTCAACCTGAACCAACAGATATAAATCAGACCATTAAAACCGTAATTCCTTATGTGAAAGGTTTGTCGGAGAAAATGAGAAGAATTGGAAATAGATATAACATAACGACTGCATTCAAAATTCAAGACACTATCAGAGTTAAACAAAAGTTAAGCCTAATAATGAGACACAAAGGACAAAGAACTGCATATATGAATTACCTTGCGAGTGCGGAAGATCTTACATCGGAGAAACTAAACGCCCTCTGAATGTACGAATAAAAGAACATCAGAAGCTTCTACGAGTACTAGACAGCGACAAATCAAGGTTGGTCCAACATGCTGTAGATGAGAATCATCGTATAAAGTGGGATGAAGCATCAATAATATCCAAAGAAGAAAAACTTGCAAGAAGAAAAATCAAAGAAGCAGCATTCATGAAAATAACACCTGATTCCATAAGTACTCCATCTATAGATCTGCCAGAAGTTTGGACGCCGATAGTTCGATCCAACTCAAAAAGATCATCATATCACAGATGAGTATATAACATCGTTCATTTTCTTTCATGACTTCTGTCAATTGACTTTTTGAAAATTGATAATTTTCAAAAGGTTTCTTACTTTTCTCCTTGATAAAGATAGAAGATGTCTATCGAAACGTCGGAAATCATTACATCCACAATAGATGATGGTAATAGACCAAACAATCATTCAAAACAATCTACAGTTCCGTCTTTTACCAAGAATCATACATTTCGTTATAGACACATTTAATTTCAGTTATTTGAATCGTAGCCAATTTTTGAAAATGTCTAGCTCATTATTCATTGTTTGAACCACATGTTCAAAATTTTCCCCTGATACTGACACAACCGCATCATCAGCATACAAATTTATGAAACTGACAATCATATTTATTCTTACTTATTCTATTTTTCAAAAGTTGTTTAACACTTCGAACAAGCATCGCTAGGAATTCTGTAAACCAATCCACTCCGATCCAACAGGGGTCAGCATCCTTTAATTGGGAAAAGAATGCACTGCAAGTTGAAATGTTGTGTGATCCTAATTTTACGTTATTAGAAAAATATGCTACAAGCTTATTCGTTTTATAAGTGAATTCATGGAATTACGGGAATTTGACATATGTATTCTGTATTTCTTCATTTACTGTACTAAACAACAATCAATTTGTTCAAGAATATCGTTGCAAATTAGATGCTTCTTTTATTCATTTCTTTCAAACCAATTCATTTTATTGTACTAATCCATTCGAACCACCGCACACTACAGCAGTGCGGTAAGTATGTTACCGCACTGTTATTTTCTCATTGTTAAGCCACTGTCTACTATTCCAGAATTTGGAGCTGTGCTTATTGAAAACTAGTCAAAATATTTTTGATCGCTTGAGCAGTGAATAATATCGCATAAACCAGATTTTAATCAACTTTACTACTATTTTGTGCTGCGTGTTTCTGCAATGAAAATTCAGCATTCCAGTTCGTGGTAAAATTGCCACCTGGTTCATTTTTCGTATATGCTATGACATTAGAGTTACCTCGGTACGAGTTTTACTGAAGGATTGATTTACTCATCACCAAATTCTACTCCTCAACATTATTGGAATTGAGAATTGAGAGAGATAAACATAAAGTAAATAATACCAAAGAGTGGCCTCCCGTCTCATAAAGTTTCCCTAGAGTAAGGGATATTTGAATATTGTGAGATGACCCTCATTCGCTGTACTTTGACTACACGACACTCCTATAAAATGAGAATCACTTGAAAATCCGCCGCAGATCTATAAATCAGAACGCGACAATTAGTTGACTGATTTATTCTGCGAATTTAATTTGCAGGTGACAATTTTGCGCTCGTCGAGCACTCGGGAGAAACGTATAGCGTTGTGTTGGCCTGACAGATAAATTCATCAGAATAAATCACTATGAAAATATCAGCCACACTTTCAAAACAGGCGTGTGATTCAATTTCCGATCCGATGAAACACGCTTTCTGGTTCGTTTTCATGCGCCTAAGGCCAATCGATTGTTTCGCGTTGTGTCAAAACGCTTACGTTGCACCGACGGGCCCGAGGCCTTATGATGGTATTGGCACTTTTCACATTGCAAGAAACAAAATCGTTCCAAAAAAAATTTCACGGAATAGAAGTTTATGCTGAATGATTGATTCTTCCGCCATATTGGAAGATTTTCATCCTCCGTGGCGCTTTAAAGAAAAATATCAGCTCCAGCATCTACCGAATGTGTTGCCGATGATCTCAGAAAAATGTCCTGTAAAGTCGGATTTGGCAAGTGTAAATACGTTGCAATTATTTTCTGCATTTTTCCAATGACTACCTTGCATCTTTTTCCCTTGTCGAAAAGAAATCTAGGAATTTTGAATTCATTTTATTATGATACCTACTTTCTATAAACATTTAATAAAGTTGCGTTGATGATAAATGATATAGGTTTATATGTTTTAGGTATTTTTACCGATGTTTCCGAATCGCAATCTTTTGTATCCTGAACTTTTATTCGGTCAAAATCATCTCGTCGATATCGTCCTGCAATTTCAAATATTGGAGCTACCACAAAAGTAATAAAAAATGGCATTTTCGCATTTTGTGTATTTTAAGTGATACTATTTTATCTGAATAATTCTATTTAGTTTCGTACATGAAAATATGTCACCTGAGGCCTCTAAAATGTATTTCTTTTATCTATGGCTTAAAATTATGGATTGAGGATCCATTACGAAAGTTACAAATGACAACACTTCAGTTGAAAACTTGTTGGAATTTCAGCACATTATTTTACTAAAGAGCAAAATTCACAATTCGACTGAAACAGATATTGAAAGATTGTAGAATGTGGAAATAAAGGAAAGAATGATCTCCGATCAAAAAAAAAATCAAGTGTTGAAAACCCAAAAAATGTCCGAACAATTTAAAAGTCAAATAGCACCAGAAATCGATAATCAAATTAAAACATTTCATGTTGAGGAAGAGGGGGATTAAAGCAGCTGTATTGACTGTTTGGTAATTTTAGTGTGAATTCTGGTCATTAATCTCCATATTGAAGAAAATTTCTGTGATCTTTCGAAATTTAATCATAAAAATAAACAAAGTAAGGAATGATTACAGATGGTCTGGACCAAGGAATCGAATCTGAACCAATTAATGATGATATTTATTTCGGAAAAAATATGAACAGTCATTCATGGTTAATAGAAATCTGTGCATCCAGTATAATTCACTTTGAATGAAACGATTTCTTGATTTTCTTTGAGATAAAAGATATATAAGTGCGGCAAAAGTCAGTTCACACTGTCTGGTATTCACGCATGCGCGTATTCTCAGCCAGTATCGTACCTAGGACGTAGCGAGTTGAGTTGTCCGCATGTAGTAGTGTTGTGATGCGCCGCGTTTAGGTCGCTCTGCTACCGTTATGACGTAGGAAAACATGAACATCTTGGCTCAATCTTTTGTTGAACATCCAAATCAATCTGCACGTCGCACAGCCACAGCATAAGTGTTGAAAAGGGGAAAACAATTCGAACATAAAATATGTGGGCACAACTAATTATTGATGTTATATTTTTCTCGAAAATAAATACATTTGCAATTATTTTTGCTTTTTTTTTTCATATGCAAATCGGTAAACTGACATTTGCCGCACCCTTTATTTGAAATGGTTATTAATTATGAGTCAAGCGAAATGAATATAGAGAGAAATTCATCAATCAGTAATACCCCCAGAACTAATTTGAATTGTGATATTCTGAGCATTACTGACTAAGTTATTCTATACATCACGATATAGTAATAATATATAATATATAACCTTCGAAAATGTCAACGAAGTTCATGTATCACTATCGGATCTACAATGCTTGTTGATTCTTCTATCCCAAAGTTTCGAAAAAATAATTGTTTCTGAGTGTGATAGGTTGAACTCTTAATGCATATAATATATTTATAATAACTTTCAAAACTATATTAATTTCATTCAAATTTATTTTGTTTCAGGTGAGTTTCGCACAATTGCATTACTTAGGAATGAATTTGGTGAGTAACGATTCATTTGAAACTTCAATAATTCATGATTGAATAGGATTGAACATTAAATCGGTTATTTCACGTGAAATTCCTTCCAAATGTTTCAAGAAGTGATTTCCCTGTAGAGCGACAAACACCTATTTCGTATTTCAAGTTTGCCACCTAGTGTTGGCCTGTCTCACCCTTATATCATTATATATTATAATATTATCAGTATAGAATATTTAAAATTTTTTTGGATAATTAAATTTGTACCCTTAGTTTACATCCCAAAGAAATCGAACACATTTCTAAAGTGCTCTAATTTTCATGAAATGAACTCTAGGCTTGAGGGTGCAATCTTCTTTTCATTTCACAGAATTGCAATTTGAACAATCATCTTTATATGCTGGAATTAAGGTAATGATAATGATAAAGTTTGAGACAACATGAAATTGTACATCGTATGGATCAAAATAAACCAACCAAAATCAATAAAGCCTCGTCATCCTTAGTACTTCTAGTTGGGATATATATTGTGAATGCGATTTTCGAAAGTTTGAATTGTAGATTTACATCAATAAATTCTATATTATTATTATTATCTCAAGAGCTCTAAAGCCATCAACCGTCACGTCAGTGGTTTCTAATTTTTGTCAGTGCTGCTACTGAGGCCTTTCAACTGACACAATTTTCATTATATCGCCCCACTATTCTAAAGCTTCAATTATATTTCTGCAATATCGACTTATTTTCCACTAATTTTATTTACTGAGAAGCATTATGATGACGTATGGTAGTTGAATTTGTTAAGTACAACTTCTTGATTGGACTTGCCCACGAGGCTAAAGCAAGGGTCTTCAGTAAGAAGCAAACTTATACGAGATGATCATCCTTGTGACCAACCCTGAATTATGGCATGCAAGATCATTATCCTTTGTTTGAATAAATTTTGTTAGATTCATTGAGATGATACCAAAGGAGTTCTTAGGAGTAGGAGGTTTATGGTTAGGTCAAAACTGAAGAAAAATTTGTGAGTTTGGTCAATGCTAATTCAAAATATATGTGTTGATTCTTTTACATTGTCTATGTTAATTATTTTGTATTCTACTTTTTCCGAAAAAATAAAGATCTTTCTCTATTTCAGTGTCGTAATGAGATCATTACAGTACTAAAAACAGTGCTGTAATGAACTCATTAGACCATTTTTTTAGTTATATTTTTCGTTTTATGGTTGACAACACTGACATCATATCCTTTCGACTGTCAACACGCATCCATTGTATATCAATTGTCAATATTAAACTATGTTGAGATTTGAACGCACTATTCAAATTCTATAATCTGTCAATATTTGTATCAGTCACACCAACTGCGAAAATAAAATACAAAAGGCACTAGGAAGTATAATCTGAATTTTTATTGAATTCCACTGAATTCCTCACAATTCTTGACTGAAATAGAGAAAATATCGCCTAATACTCATTACAGAATGCAATTCCAACACTCATGGGTTCAAAAACTCGCTCGTTTTGGAATTTCGCATTCGTGTTGGAATAGGTGCCCATTCTGCAACATATTTTAGAATATACTATTACCTCACATCAATAAGATCCTATACCTATTCTCCAAACTCTATTTTCTTCATGTTACTCGCAAATGATTTCCTTTACAAGTTGACGACTCCATATTTATAGTGAAAGTAGATGACCCAAAGAATTTTGTATCACCTTTAAAGACAATGATAAATAATATAATCAGCAACACGTGGTTCTTATGCTATTGAATTGTAGCTTAAATGAAACGTTTGTATTTTTAACATAGCGCCATCTATTGAATATTTACTCAATCTAGTCAACAGATATCACCATCTATTGGAATCCTTTGTAGCTAACAGATGACTGTCAAGTAATAACCAAATAATTTGCAATGAAATAATATTGCGAATATAAATTAAAGTGTAAGCTATCCTATCTTTCAAGTTAAGTCTAACTTCACATGGTGTGCAAATCGAATTTAAATGCGGTTCAGTAATTTAGGAGTCCATCGCGGACAAACAAGGTGACACGCAATTTTCATATATTAAGATTACATCGCTCACAGTGGCAGTAAAATACATGGATACCACCAGAACATGTTGAATGATGGGGATCTGTTCAGAGCAGTCTGATCAGCTCCTGTATTTTTTTCTGTTGAAAGAATTCAGGTGAACACGTCCAAAGTAAAGGATAAAAATCCACGTACATTCGTGGTCTATTTCACGTTGGTTTTCCTGGAAATTCATTCGGCTTCGAATATATTGACCTAGTTAATGGGCTGAAGGCATAGCCAATTAAATAATTTGCCAGGAAAAACAAGTTGGTGCCGTTCGTTTACCCTGAATCTCGATTGGCAGTGGGATTATTCGGTTGGAAAAAGCTGGTTGGGGAGTGAATTTTGGGTTTCGTTAAATCTGTCTACGGTTGAACGGACTTCATCGTTGAATAAACTCCGCGATGGAAAACCTAGAACGAAATTACATTTTGTGTTTTTCTCGGCCCCTACTTGTGATCTATAATACACTCTCAAAACTCGTTCGATG
The DNA here is from genome assembly GCA_030674115.1 of Micraspis discolor. Classification (NCBI taxonomy): domain Eukaryota; kingdom Metazoa; phylum Arthropoda; class Insecta; order Coleoptera; family Coccinellidae; genus Micraspis; species Micraspis discolor. The sequence continues at coordinate 12,688,460 of JARTUT010002175.1, forward strand.
CCTCACTGATTTTGAGTTTTTTAATCCTGCAAATATCTTCGCCATCGGGCGCTCATAATCAATTTTCATGAATATATTATATTATTCAGGATTTTCACGAACAAATGTAAATAATTTTCATAGCTTGAGATCTTTCCATGTTGGGCAATACACTGATCAAGCTACCTGTATTTATATATATTTATTTGACTTCTGGCATACAATATTTGTGAGCAAACAATATGTATAGTATGTAGTGTTAGCTAGAGTGAGTAAAGGGGTGCCCTACCATTTAGTGACCTAGGTATAAAACTCCAGTGAAAAAATAAACCCTGGCTCCCCTCATAAGTGTTGTAATAATTACGAGAATATGCTTAAATATTAAATGGTGGAGGACATCTCACGTCTAGAGTGAATAATGACAAATAAGGTTCTCTCTGGAATTGAATAAGCTCGAAAACAGTCTGAGTTAAGTGTCTCTGTTTGCGACTAAATTTCTCGACTAATCGAAATGCGCTGATTCATATAATAGACGGAAGAAATGAGTACGGGTGACAATAAGTTGGGTTTCGTGTCACTTACTACTTGTCGGCTACTAATCGGCACCAGATCTTCGGTTGCAACCAGTCGCTGTTTTCTCCATACAGCACTTTTTAGGTCCTTGTACACTTTCCTTACGAGGAAACTTTATTTTCTCCCTGTTAAACTTAAAAACGTTCTTACGTTCGTTCAAAATCCGTTTTTTTTTTGTACTTCACATCGTACTCTTTCGTTAATCTTCTCATATATTCTTGACATACATGCGTGACATCAGGATATAAGTTTTGAAAAAAGGAGGGGATTCGAACAAGCTAATCTTGCAATGAAAATAAATAAAAGAAATCAACAAGTACTGAACAGTCTCTTTGAGAAAAAATCTTGAATAATTCTCAAGTCTGTTGTCAGTGCCTTGTCAATCTGAGATCACTAGTGATTTCTGTGCGACTTAACTGTGACTTCAGTCTCAAGACCAACTCACGAGTCGGCTAGGGTCAACAAAGAGTCAGTGTATGAACCCATCTTCTAACACAATCACCTACTGATTTCGTAAAACTGACTCAACGAATTAAAAACAAAATAGAAAAAAGTTATATCATAAAACTAAAACTAAGATTAAATCAATACTTTAACTTTAAACCAATCCACTTCGGCGAATGTCATGAAATAATTGCCGGAAAATATACGGACCAGGTCACGTATGCATTTTTCCGAGGGAAACAGGTTCCCAGTTTTACATTTCCTGGACATCCCCCTAGAAACGGGACTAATTGGAAACGTACACCCTTCGAATATTCGATCAAGGGCGGATGACGTGACTGAATTCGTAGTTGTAAAATCCATGTCGTTCTCCGAAGAGGAAAGATGATCTTGAAAAGGACACCCTTTCGTGAACTCTGAAACTAAGTGCTTTCGAATTCGTCACATTTTCAGATATGTTATTCTGTTGGTCTTCTTCTATGTGTGAGGGAGAAGGCGTTCATTAAAGACATTTTGGCAAAACGATAGCTCGCTGTTTCTCGAGTCAGAAGAGCGCAAAAATCATCAATTTCCAATTTGAAAGGTTTTTTTTTTAATCCAGTGGATTTTTTGTCGTTATTTTTTGTTAGAGTCGTTTTTATTATTTGTTTTGTTGCAAACTTCAAATTTGATACCGTTCATCTAAGAATTATATGTGATGAAGTTCATCTTCAGTACAGTGTTTGTTATAATAGTTTCTGTTTAAATTTCATCGAGAAAATGATCAATTATCATATCAAAATCACAGATAATTTCGAAAACGACTGCATAAGTAAACAAAGTTTCATGAACAAGAATTAAAGGAAATATTTCTCTACAATTGAGTCCGGCACTTGGTTTTTGAGATGAAAATTATCTTCCTTGATGTTAAAATGTATGCATGACGTGATATTGTTTTCATTGTATTGTTGGTTTGCGTTTCCAGAACAATATAATTAACATACATAAACACTGATTCATATTTTATGCAAATGCAGTTAATATCAGATATGACGTGGATCTGGATTCCATTCCAATGTATGTGTTATTATTTCGCTATGAAATTACAGTTTCCAGTGTAGATGGAAAAAAATTGATGCAAATATTAGGAGCAAAGAAATTCTGTCATTTGCAATTTTTCATTTTCTGCTCCCTTGTTGATGAACTTATCAAACTACGAGTAGAAGAACGGCGTATATCCTTTTGCTAAAAGTCTGCAATGTTCAAATATCGAGCTCAATCGATTAGGTTCGACTTCTTGATGAAGAATCCGTGCTTAAACTTGAGTTTGTCCTTTCGGCCTGCCGACCAACCATACACTCCCTATTTTTGATGGAGATGAGCTGAGGTTTTACATTTTCAGAACATGTTTGTTATCAAAATATCGCTATTGGGCCGAATCCGTAAAATATTTGAGCAGTTATAAGCATCTGGAATTTGGTTTCCTCAATATCCTGAATATTCATCTGATCCATTAGAGAGTTGAAGGATGTTTGATTGATATCATGACAAATTTTTGGAAAATATCCATTCAAATCACTCGTGTTCAAAAATCTGGGTGTTGAGATTTTTGGCTATTACTTAAAAGAGGACTGTTACCAAATGATTGAGCTAGAGGTGGTAAAATAAAATGTTTAATGTACAAAATAAATAGGTTCTCGCAAGAACTTAAAATATTTACAAATCAACTACATTTAAACAGAGTTGACCTATTTACAATTATGGAGTAGTTATAGAGCGAATATTGAGGGTGATAATAATTGTGAAGGTATCTTGAGAAAATGTAGAATCATATTTCACAATAGAAAAGTCATAACGTTGTGTTTACTTGAGAAACAGCGTTATCTGCAAGACTAGATGGAGTAATGTGTGTTGCCGAAATTATTCAAGTCAAGAATATTGAGAGTAGAGGCGCCATCTATCAATCAAACACAAAGTTTACAGTGATAGAGTTTGAATTTATTTCAAACTGTGTACTATCAGAAAACAAAAGGTTTTATTGATAAATTGAGATGATGAGGTTTATAATGTAATAAGACAGACTTTCAGAGCGATTAAAGATAAATAATAATTACGATTCACAACGTTTACAGTGATAACCTGTCGCGTCTATCACAAAAACAGAAGTAGAAATACATAATTATCTATGAAGAGTTGAACTGTATTAAATGAGGCTTGAGAAGAGATAAAGTTACATAAAATATAGAGCAGTTCAGGAAGTGATTAGTTTTTAAGAAAGCATATGTATCATACTAACTTAATTGATAGATTTATCATAGAATGATCAACTTACAGTAATAATAATTATATTAGAAAAGCAGAAGAATTCCTATGATAATTCAAGAATTGAGATGAAATATTTGTACAATAAGAGATGTGATATGTAGAGAAAATTATCATAAACTTGAACTTAAGTTACAACACTATTATTTGAGATGATATAATATGATTAGTTGAGAACAATAATGATATCAGGCAATATAAGTACTGAGAAGTTGAAAAAGGAGTCGTTAGAGTGTATACTTAAGTATTCGAGGTGCAATATCAATGTAGAACCATCAGGTGATTTCTCCAACCAGGTCTAACGAAGGTTCTGGAAACTATATTACTTATCGAGAAGTCTTGAATGAATCTTGAGAACATCCTGGTTGCAGAATCCCATGATGATCCCAGCATGGCACGTATAGATATCTGATACTTATAAGGCCTGAGAAGTCTAATCATAAAGAGATGAACATGTCTAAAAGTTGAGTGAAATATGTGTGAGTGAAAATGAGTAAATTACAACTGAATCTGGCAGTAAATTGAGGAATTCAGTGTTAACGTAGGCAGGTGATTTGCGAAAGAACAGATATGAAAAAGATAGCTGAAATTGGCATGTGGATGGACGTAGAATATTTTAGAATATGAAAAATATGACTCAAAACATGAATTAGAGGTGTCGAGAATGTAATGAGGAGTGTAACTTGAGTGAAAAAGAACGAGATGGTTAAAGGACATATAAAGTCATGCAGTTTCATAAGTGCACGTGCAGAAAATAATTCATGTATTTGAGAAAACTTTACTGTACCTTTTTGAGAAGATTATAGGTGTCTTGAGCAGAGAAAAAATGTCTTTGATTGTAAAATGAAAGTGGAGAAGTCTTGAAAAGGACTGTAAAAAGCAATATAGAGCACTAATCAAACCAGGTTCACTTGTAACGAGTTCGAAGAGAATAATGAATTGAAAAAGAAACTCGAGCAATCATAATTGAGAGAATCACACATGATTTGTTATTTTTTTTGAGCTGATTTTTTCATCGATCGTAAGTATCGATCAACTGTCACATACATCATGAAGTTAGCGATGATACATGAGGTAGACAATCCATAAGCATAGAGTAGGTTGAGTTGTAGGGATAAAAATACTTGCAATTTTTAACAACTCGATATCACAAAAATATTTATTAAATCTATCATGTGTATCATTTGTGAAAATAAAACACTAATTATTAATGGGAAAATAAAGAACATTTCATTCAAAGTATTGGCCGTTGTTTTCTACATATTTTGACCACCTTTCTGGCAATTTGTGGATACCACGTCAATAAAATTATTCGTTTTTTAACGCAAACTATCCAGACCCTCAATTTTCGATCTTCTCGTAGGAATCAGAGTGCTGCTAAGTCAACGCGTGTCCCATCGATGAAAACAAATGGTAGTTGAAAGGAGCCAAGTCTGGTGAATACGGCGAGTGGGGTAGCAGCTCCCAGTCAAATTTTTTGATTGAATCATGAACCAGTTTTGCTTTGTTTACAGGTGTATTGTCATGGAGCAAAATCACCTTGCCGTGTCTTCTGGCCCATTTTGGTCAATTCTCGATCAATGCATGGTTCAAACTGATCATTTGATGTCGATAGCAATCAGTATTAACGGTTTCATCAGATTTTAGGAGCTTGTGGCCACCACATCTTTCTGGTCCCACCAAACACACAACATTGTCTTCTTGCCGAATCGATCTGGTTTAGCAGTCGATGTTGATGATTGTCCCGGTTTAACCCATGATTTTTTTCGTTTGGGATTCTTAAAATGAAACCATTTTTCATCGCCAGTAAAAATCCAATGCGAAACCGATTTTCTTTCATGTCTTTGAAGCAAAATTTCACAAGTGTTTTTGGTTTTCCATCTGTCTTACATTCAATTCATGTGGCACCCATTTTCCACACTTTTGGATCTTTCCTATAGCTTTGAAACGGTCAAAAATTGTTTATAGTGCAACATTCAACATTTCTGCCATTTGATTTTGATTCAAAGTGTCATCTGCATCCAATATCGTTTGCAATTCATCGTCTTCAATTTTTTTTTGCTGGTCTTCCACGTTCTTCATTTCTTACATCAAAATCATCATTTCTGAACAGTTGAAACCATTTTTTGCAGGTTGCTTCTGATAGAGCATGATTACCATATGCCTCGACAAGCATTCGATGCATCAATTTTCTTTAAATAAAAATAAAAAGTTAATGCTTTCCGCAAATCATCACTTTCTGGTACAATATTCGACATTTTTAACACGATGAGGAAATATGATGTCTTAAATTCAAATTGGTGATTCAAAATTGTATTTTTGAAGGTTTAAATGATGGTAGCAGGATTAAAAAACGGGATAAAACCTTTTAAAATTTGATGTCGTCTGCTCAATGACTTGATGTATACTAAATATGTTTCATAGATATCATAGCAAAAAATAAAAAATAAAGGCTCCTTCACAACAAATGTTCCCTATCGAAACATTTGTATCTTGACGCTCACTTCTAACCGGTATACCTGGTTCTTAAAATTTTGAATGTATATCGAGCTTATGGATGAAATTTTTTCGTGAACTCAATACCGCTAAGTAATTTGAATAGATAAAATAATGAATGGAACCCCTAATATAAATTCGTGAAGTTATTTTATTATTAAATTGATCAATTGTCAATTAATTTTCCTAGGATATGGAAATTTCCAGTGGGTCGGAAAACACCACATTGAATTCAATTTTTTCTCCTGATGCGCGGAGATTCCAAAGCTGAATTTGATAGCGTAAATCGATTGATTCGATGGTATTGGGAAGTCTCCGCATTTGTGAAAATTTTAAATCATCTGAAGTGACTTCATTACCGTTGGCATTATTCGATGGTTGAAGTGTCTCTTCAAATACGTTAACGATGGTTCTCGACTTAACAATTTAGGGAAAAGAACTTGAAAACGTTTCATGTTGTGGGAGATTCTTCCTATTTCTGATATTTAATATACAGAGTGGAAACCACTTACGGAAGAAACTATTCATATCGTTATTTCAGAAAAATCATAAAAAGTGCTGAGACACCTCATCTATAGAATTCAGGTGTGCATTGCTTAAACATTAATGCAAATAGACAGGGGTATTCATGCAGATCTGCTATATTGGTTTACTGTTTTCGGAAGTAAGATCCTTATAACTTAATAACTTATACTTCCGGAAATACGATCTTCTGAAATTTGGATGATAATCTGATATATCATTGAGTTCAACAGTTATAAGATACAGGTTGTTTATGCTGACGACATTGCTATTGCTTGCCAAAATTCGGATTTCCATACTCTGGAAAACATACTATCATGTGATTTGGAAATTTTAAAGAATTATTTTATTGAGTGGCTGTTATGTCCAAATCCCAACAAAACAGTGGTATCTTGTGTCCATCTGAATAATCATGAAAAATATAGAACATTAACTGTAACTTTCAATGAATCTCCTATCGAATATAATTTCTATCCAAAATACTAAGGAGTTAAATTAGATTCATCTGTCAATAACAAGGCTTATTTAAATGATCTGAGCCTACAACTGAAAACTAGGAATAATATTGTTCAGAAATTAGCTGGCTCATCTTGGGGTGCTGATGCTTCCACTCTTCGCACAGCATCTCTAGCCCTGGTCTTTTCTGCAGCAGAGTATTGTTGCTCTGTTTGGTACAATAGTGCACTTACACAAAAAATTGATGCACAATTGAATACATCCATGAGAATAATTACTGGCACCATAAGATCTACACCGGTTCATTGGTTACCAGTTTTGTCAAACATTGTCCCTCCCTATATTCGCAAACAGACTGCAGCTCTGAATTCTTGGAACAAATATCATTCTTTTCCCAATTTATTTCTAATTATTTCATATATTCCACAAAATAGAATTCTCAGATTGAAATCACTTAAACCATTATGGCATAATACGTTCTTCAATATGTACATAAGTGATAAAGAATTATGGAAGACTGAATGGAACTCTTACGAAATATTCAATAAGTATCTCGTTTCTGATCCTTCTGAAACAATTCCCGGTTTTGGTCTTCCAAGAATAATTTGGACAGTTCTTAATCGTTTGAGAACAGGTCATGGTCGTACCAATAGCATGCTATTCAGATGGAACTCAGTTCCTAGCGCAAGTTATGAATATGGAAAAAAGAAACACTACCTCATCTCATCAATAGTTGTCCCATATATATATTTCAAGATGGTTTTAGTTCTTTTCATGATGTTTCCGACTCTTTCTTGGAATGGGTAATAAATTTCAAACTAATTTGATACGTAATATTGTTATTAAGTTCTTCTTTCTGCTTCTTTTCATTTCAAGATTCGACGTGGGCAAGTTGAAGAAGTCTGTCTCCATTAATAGAAGACCACTCTTGAAGAAAGAAGACCCTAAAATATATTTCAGCTTATTTTTGTATTTTCACACTTAAACGGGGAGCCAGGGTTTTTTTACTGGGGATTTTTCCCTAGACTTTTATGTGATACGCCAAATTGTATGACACCCCGTCACTAACCCCTGATCTATATGCTTTATTGTTTGCTAACTGAATATTGTAAGCTGAAAATTCAAAAGAATATATTTATACAGGTTTTACTGTATTAGTCACATGCCATGGTGTCCACACAGAGGTTTTCAGTTCGAATCCAAACAGGGCTCAATATGATTCCTTCCATTATGTGGGTCATATGTGATTTTTATAAGCGAATTGTTACTCGTAAGTAGCTTATCAAGAGTGCCTAAGGCATCCGACCTGACGTCAGTGCTTTATAATTTTTTTAAACTAATTTTTTGATGTTTATCGAAACTTTGACAGCAAGAACAGAAATAGTTGGTGATTAGTGCTTAATTAATAGTTCAATTCGAACTCCATCATCTAATATTTCTCGTCAATAACCCTGTAGCTTTCACGTTTTCGAAAATAAATAAGGGATAATAGCATCAGAAAAATATTGGCAGTGTGTACCCGTACAACTCTAAATTATATTATTCCTCTCGGGATATTCAGTCCTCAATCATTCCAACCGGTACCGTATTCTGGATTGACGCTGCTCTTTCCCCTTGTTTGTAAACATTGAGTAGAAATTGATTCACAACAGGAAGTATCTGAAAGAAGTTATTGATTTCAGTTGACCGGATATCCAAGGGTTTTAGAACTAATGCGTCAATAGATCTTGATAGAAAACGTACCGCATATTGTTAAACAAATTTCTCAAAGTTTCATGATTCGCGCAGTTTAATAGCTTAGCGATCGAAGAAAAAAATAATATGCCCATGCAGGCAATTAAATTACATTTCAACAAAGCTATTCGACTTATTATCTCTATTCAGAAATAATTATTTTTAGTGGTAGCGTGTAGAGTGGTTGTGATATTGAATTCATTTTTTGACCTATCTGAGCGTATTTTCTATCTCAAAGATCCAAATTCGGCGTGTGAATGTTATTTATGGAATACTGAGTCACTCTGTATAATAATAAAGCGAATGAATTACCTTTTCAACAAGGTACTGCGTTTCCCTATTCAAAAATGAGAGCTGTTAGGGGTTGCGGCACTTGGGGAAATGATATCAAACTCATTTGAACCCCCCTTTCAGCATTGGTGATGATCATTGACAAAAAGTGGGTTACAATCCTAAGAAATCGAGAGATCTCGAGAAAGATCATGTAAAAGAGTTCATAGCAAATGCTCCAGACAGTATTCTTTTGATTTCAAAGGTAATTAAATTAATTTTCTAAATTTTTCTTGTCACGTGGATATGAAATATGTAACTTTAAATTTTTTATTTGAAGGTCGCTTTGATATTTGGAGTATCCGGGGCATTGCGAAAAGGATATTCACTGTGGTGAATAATGAGGAGCGTATACTTTTGAATCCAATCAAGAGATATATAACCCTGAGACCAATTCACACTTCGCACGAAAAGTTTTTCGTCTTTTACAAGAACTTTAAATGCTCAATACAGCCAGTAGGAATCGATACGTTTTCGAAATTACCATCGTTAATTGCAAAATTTCTCAAATTAGAAAAACCCAATCTGTATACAGGATATTGTTTTCGGCGTTCTTCTGCATCTATTCTTTCGGACAGTGGAGCTGATTCTCCATCAAACGGCTTGGAGGAGAGAAATCAATATCTGTTGCAGAAGGGTACATCGAAAACTTGATGAAAAATAGATTAGAAACTGCTCAAAAATTTTTATGCGTTAATCGTTCGCCAGTAAGTAATACATCAGCTCCCACCAGTTCCACACATTCCTTATCGCAAATCGTCAGTAACGATGTATATGTGGACTATTCAGAATGTCACATCTCGAAAATTCCGCGTATGAATTTTACGAATTGTTCAATTGGAACCATAAATGTAAATATGTCAAAGTGAGCATCGAGGTTTTCATTGTCCAATTTTATATTGTGACAAATAAAATTTATTTGAATAAATAATTTATTTCTAATTCATAATGAGGTCGACGGAAAAATCTTGTAATCAACTCGTTTATTAATCTAGCGATTAATGGTCTCGAACATTAATGGCTATCATCAATATACTAGTCGATTAAATAACTATTTCCAAAACATTTCATAGAATGGCATCATCGAAAACAATAAAGTTTCCAGTTGAGTCCCTTGATGTGCTTAGACTACTTTGCATATTTCAATTTCAGATCCTAGACGCTACGGGTTCACATTCCCAATTAACCTAGCTTATTGAAATAAAAGGGCTATGTGGATATCTCTCTGTTCCCTTTAGTCTGAGCATATAGGGACCATATGCATTTTCGTGAATATTGCCACCGCATCCACTGAGGAATTTCATTATAACACGAGTTCTTGTCGGGATGTGAAAGAGCCAGGTAGGTACGATATAAAATATTGTACACGAAAGGTTGAGTTCATAAAATGAAAGGTCGTACAATAGAAAACAGCCGCAGTAACCGAGGATGGGATAATGAAGAAACCCAATAATATGAAAGTTATTTCATTAATTTTCTCGGAATCGGAAATAAATTTAATTTCAATAAACGACACACTTTCATCTACCCCCTCAGAGAAGAAAAATGAAATAGGCTTGGTACGTTGAGAATTATAAAAGTTAATTGAATAAAGCATTGGTTGATTTCAGGAAAACAAAGAAAATAATAAATACATCATATTGCGGTATGTTCAAACCAAAAAGATATAATCGAGTTGTATAAACATGAAAAAACTGTGTCTAGTATGGTCAACTAATCGAAAAATGTGAGAATTCAGAGTAAGGTTACAAAAATAACTATGGTAGCTCATTGAATACGGAATTTTTTTTTTCAAATAACGATTTTGAAAGATTTTTGGTAGAGGTAAAAAAAAACAATTAGTAATTAATTCGAAAGAATTGAGAATAGTGCCCTGCTAACTTTTCATAAATGGTTGTGTCTGACAGTTTACATGTTGGTCAGCTCCATAAATAGAAGGAAAAAAAAACAAAATATATTTCTGAAGATAAACGAAAGTGCAACCAGGTTGACACTGTAATTGATAAAATCAGTAGTATCATTGGTGCTTCAATATATGAAATTACCTCACAGATAAAAAAGAGTGATGTTCTACAATGCTCATATATACAGTGTATTACATTACTTAGTTGTCATATGTGGTAATATGACCAAATTCAACATAAATAGTTCACAATGATCACAAAACAAATAAGCGATATACCTCTTCAAGTTGCCTTTCGATAAACTTACCTCATTACTGTATAGTAAATACCCAATTTCACCTTTACATAAACTCTATTTGCGAGAATCGTACATTTTTGTTAACAAGATCAGAAATGATCTCTTAAAAAACGGCCTGATAGTGGAAAAGAGCATTACTCATCAGTATGATAGAGTATGAGAGATAGAGAAAGATTCAATCTGAATAAGAATACTAAAACAAATTATGGTAGAAGACCTGGCTACACCGCTGTAGAACTACAAGGTATCCAGAAAGGGTATCAAGTATTTGTTTATCGCCATATTTGGAACAGGGCATCTAAAAGGAGCGGGGAACCGAAATGTATGGGACTGAACCGACGTGTTTAATCGTCGATTATAATATCTGTTGACGCCTGATTTTCTACACGCCGATCAGAATCGTAGCGATCAAAAGTAGTATATGAACATCAATACGTGAATCGACGTGTTTGAACCAGTGCCGCCTGTAGCGAACAGTCCTTTGGAGAGTGCAATATTGGTTAGGTGAAATTTTTAGTGAATAGCCATGAATAAACGGAATTCATTAAAGAATATAGAAGAGCTCCATGTTTATGGAGAATAAAATCTGAAGAATATCGAGATAAAAACAGAAAAAACAAGGCACACGAGAAGTTGTTGGTTAAATTAAAAGAAATTGATTCACAGGCGACTATCCATACAGTGAAGAACAAAATTGATTCAATGCGTGGGAATTTCCGGAAAGAAATGAAAAAAATTAAAGACTCCTACAGATCCGGGGCCGGAGCAGACGATGTTTATATCCCACACTATATATATATATATAATTTTCTTAAATTATATATATATATATATTTTTATTAGAGTTTCTTGTGCTTTGATATAAATTTTTTTGTTTAAAATTTCTTGGGTGTATAGCACTTATTCTACTAATAAATGGTAATTGTTAAATTATTATTTTATTTATTTTATTTTCAACATATGTTTCAGCGTGTCTACGCCTTTTTCAAGGAATATAATTCAGTCGACAATTAAACTGTAAATTACATAATAATAAATACACAAATATATCAACAAACAACACAAAGCTTTTACGTACTTCATTCAAATCGTCCGTCAAGTTATTATTTTCTTCTATAATCAAACTTTAAAGATCTTCAAATATTAAATATTTTCGTCAGCCATGAGTAAAATAATGTGACGATGATGCGTTGTCACGATTTTGTTTTCCTACTTCTTATTCCAATTTAATGCTGCGACACCTGTACGAATTAACAAGTGATAATCCCAAATCTGGGTTTGAATTGGTTCTTTTTAATCTAGATGGAGTTGGTAGTGGAAGATTGAAAATTTGTATTTCCTTATTTATGTTATCAGATTGAAATAAATTTGGGCCAAGTTTTTGATGTCCGTTTTATCGTTCATAGCTTCTTTTTCTTTTTTTATGTGGATCATTTCTAGTATGTTTCTAGTTTTGTTGTTTCTTTCTTTTTCCAGGATAGAAAAGTTCTCAAAATCCATTTTATGTTTTTCTGTTTGTTCATGCTTTTTTAGTGCGGTCATATTTTTGCAAAATTTGTGCCCATTTATTCTTTCCTTTATATATTGTGTTGTCTGTCCTATATATACTTTTGGACAATCCATACAATTTATTCAGTAGACACAATTCGAGGTTTTATTATTTTGGATTTTTGATTTTAATTTTGTGTTTATAAATTTCAAATTATTTGTGTTTTTATGTGCTACGTTTATTCCATAATGCTTCATTGATGCATTTAGTGTTTCTGATAAGCCCTGTATATATGGTAAGGATACATATTTTTGGGTTTCGATTTCGGTTCTTCTAGTTTTTCGTTCTGTATTATAAAGGCTAAAGATTTTGTCTTTGAAGATCTTGTCAATTAGTTGTAGAGGATAGTTATTGATTGCTAGTATTTCTTTTGCTTTTTTATTGTTTGTTGTCTAAACTCTGGACTAGTGAGTTTTAGAGCTCTATCAGCAATTCCTGACACGACACTTTTTTATGAACCATTGGAACTGCGGCTTCAAAGTTCAAATATCGTCCACTCAGGTTGGTTTTGTGTACCAAATTGTCTTTACTCCTGTGTTTGTTCGTATGAGTGTCAGATCTAAGAAATTGATTTTATTTTGTTTTTCTAACTCACAGGTGAACTTCAAATTAGGATGGTAGTTATTGAATTCATTTTTAATATCCTCTATTTCATTTTCAGGTGCTGCTGTAAGACAGTCATCAACAAAACGTTTGAAAAATGGTATTTTGTACTTCAATTTTTTATAACCGTTTCTTCTAGATCCTCCATTACGAGTTGAGCTATTACTGCAGAAATTGGAACCCCATACCACATCCATTAATTTGACAATAAAATTCATTTTTGAATTGGAAATATGAACTAGAAAAACATAGATCGACCGCTTTCAGAAATTCATCTCGTGGTAGGTCAGTATATTCCTTTATTTCATTCCATTTTTAATAATGATGTCCTTTGCTATGTTCAACGGTAAATTTGTGTACAGACTGATGACATCCAGTGAGAAAAGCTTTTCATCTGCTTTTAGTGATATTTCGCCTATAAAATCCTTAAAATTCCATGAATCTTTTACGTAATATTTATTTTCCAAGAATTGGTGTTAAACAATTTGCGATGTACTTTGATAACTTGTAAATTGGACTTTGCACACAGCTGATGATTGGTCTTAATGGTATATCCTGTTTATGTAATTTTGGAAGTCCGTAAATTTGGGGTGGATTTGCATTATGGATTTTCAAGTCATTACATAATTTTTAGGTAGAAGAAGTTTTCTTTCCCATGATTTTATTAGATCATTATTTTTATTCTGAATTATGTTTGTTGGGTCTTGTTTGAGTTTTTTGTAGGTTGTTTCATCATTAAGGAGATCACAAATTTTTTTATTATAGTCATCTGTGTTCATCACTACCGTTTTATTAGATTTATCTGGCTTAAGGACTGTTATTTGAGGGTTCTGTCTAAGGAATGAGTTCGTTTTTCTAATTTTCTTATTTAGTTGTAATTGTTTTTATCAAGTTTTGTAGACCTTTTTTGAAATTGGTAATATTATTCACTACTTTATTTCGTATTTCTGCTTGAGTATCTTTATCAAACCTATCGATCACCGTTTCTATATTTGCAATGATATGCTTCCCATACACCATATCATTGCAAATATAGAAACGGTGATCGATAGGTTTGATAAAGATACTCAAGCAGAAATACGAAATAAAGTAGTGAATAATATTACCAATTTCAAAAAAAGGTCTACAAAACTTGATAAAAAACAATTACAACTAAATAAGAAAATTAGAAAACGAACTCATTCCTTAGACAGAACCCTCAAATAACAGTCCTTAAGCCAGATAAATCTAATAAAACGGTAGTGATGAACACAGATGACTATAATAAAAAAATTTGTGATCTCCTTAATGATGAAACAACCTACAAAAACTCAAACAAGACCCAACAAACATAATTCAGAATAAAAATAATGATCTAATAAAATCATGGGAAAGAAAACTTCTTCTACCTAAAAATTATGTAATGACTTGAAAATCCATAATGCAAATCCACCCCAAATTTACGGACTTCCAAAATTACATAAACAGGATATACCATTAAGACCAATCATCAGCTGTGTGCAAAGTCCAATTTACAAGTTATCAAAGTACATCGCAAATTGTTTAACACCAATTCTTGAAAAAATAAATATTACGTAAAAGATTCATGGAATTTTAAGGATTTTATAGGCGAAATATCACTAAAAGCAGATGAAAAGCTTTTCTCACTGGATGTCATCAGTCTGTACACAAATTTACCGTTGAACATAGCAAAGGACATCATTATTAAAATGGAATGAAATAAAGGAATATACTGACCTACCACGAGATGAATTTCTGAAAGCGGTCGATCTATGTTTTTCTAGTTCATATTTCCAATTCAAAAATGAATTTTATTGTCAAATTAATGGATGTGGTATGGGGGTTCCAATTTCTGCAGTAATAGCTCAACTCGTAATGGAGGATCTAGAAGAAACGGTTATAAAAAAATTGAAGTACAAAATACCATTTTTCAAACGTTTTGTTGATGACTGTCTTACAGCAGCACCTGAAAATGAAATAGAGGATATTAAAAATGAATTCAATAACTACCATCCTAATTTGAAGTTCACCTGTGAGTTAGAAAACAAAATAAAATCAATTTCTTAGATCTGACACTCATACGAACAAACACAGGAGTAAAGACAATTTGGTACACAAAACCAACCTGGAGTGGACGATATTTGAACTTTGAAGCCGCAGTTCCAATGGTTCATAAAAAAAGTGTCGTGTCAGGAATTGCTGATAGAGCTCTAAAACTCACTAGTCCAGAGTTTAGACAACAAACAATAAAAAAAGCAAAAGAAATACTAGCAATCAATAACTATCCTCTACAACTAATTGACAAGATCTTCAAAGACAAAATCTTTAGCCTTTATAATACAGAACGAAAAACTAGAAGAACTGAAATCGAAACCCAAAAAAAATATGTATCCTTACCATATATACAGGGCTTATCAGAAACTCTAAATGCATCAATGAAGCATTATGGAATAAACGTAGCACATAAAAACACAAATAATTTGAAATTTATAAACACAAAATTAAAATCAAAAATCCAAAATAATAAAACCTCGAATTGTGTCTACTGAATAAATTGTATGGATTGTCCAAAAGTATATATAGGACAGACAACACAATATATAAAGGAAAGAATAAATGGGCACAAATTTTGCAAAAATATGACCGCACTAAAAAGCATGAACAAACAGAAAAACATAAAATGGATTTTGAGAACTTTTCTATCCTGGAAAAGAAAGAAACAACAAAACTAGAAACATACTAGAAATGATCCACATAAAAAGAAAAAGAAGCTATGAACGATAAAACGGACATCAAAAACTTGGCCCAAATTTATTTCAATCTGATAACATAAATAAGGAAATACAAATTTTCAATCTTCCACTACCAACTCCATCTAGATTAAAAAGAACCAATTCAAACCCAGATTTGGGATTATCACTTGTTAATTCGTACAGGTGTCGCAGCATTAAATTGGAATAAGAAGTTGGAAAACAAAATCGTGACAACGCATCATCGTCACATTATTTTACTCATGGCTGACGAAAATATTTAATATTTGAAGATCTTTTAAAGTTTGATTATAGAAGAAAATAATAACTTGACGGACGATTTGAATGAAGTACGTAAAAGCTTTGTGTTGTTTGTTGATATATTTGTGTATTTATTATTATGTAATTTACAGGAAATTGTCGACTGAATTATATTCTTGAAAAAGGCGTAGACACGCCGAAACATATGTTGGAAAAATAAAATAAATAAAATAATAATTTAACAATTACCATTTATTAGTAGAATAAGTGCTATACACCCAAGAAATTTTAAACAAAAAATATATATATATTTTATTGAAAATACAATTAATTAGAATGGTAATTAACGTTAATATTCAAATTAATACTGTGACAGTTCGTCATATTGACCAGTCTTCCTGGGTTAATGCAGCAGGTAACTGACGAGTAACAGATAGGTCCTTATCATATTGAACTGGTGTTTGTTTCGAAGATCCTGCGGAAACAGGAAGCGAGAATGAGGACTGTGGCATAACTATAGTGGACGAATCGGCGACTTGACCAAATATTTTTACTGAAATTTTATGTTTATTTTTAATAGACGATTCAATATATCCCTCGGCCACGTTGGAGGATTTCCATCCTCCATGTCTCTTCAGCACGTCTATTGTTGCTCCCGAATCAGCTAACAAAGACGCAGATGTGCGTCTAAAACAATGTCCCGAATAAGACGTCGCATTTTCTAATTTCAAGAAAGCTGCTATTTGCCGTGGAAATGTACCAAACATGTTTTTTCCTACTACTCGCGTAGCACATTTCTTTTTGATGTATCGAACAAAAAATTTTGAATGAGGTGTCCCTGTCTTTCGCAATGCCACATATTTTCGAAATATCACCACAAAACTGATGGCACTGTTTTCTGAATTTTTGATCACAAAATTTCGGTCAATTTTATTTTTGGTGTTTCTAATCGCAATTAGGAAGGAATCGCCCAAATCTCTCACATCGTCGATTTCTAAATCAACCAACTCTTTTCCACGACAAGCTCTCGCAACGCCCAAAATAAGTGCAACCTACAAAAAAATTGATTTCTTAAAATTTCTGAATATAAACACATTTCCAAATTTACCTTAAGCATTAAGTATTTATCATCCGGAGCCTCCCGTAAGAACTGATCTACCGGCTTAGACGTGAAAATTCTTGACTTCTTTGGCTTAAATCCCTCATTTCTTCTCTTCAAAAAAGCTGATAATTTTGGAAATTTACTTATATCAATATCTTCTCTAATGTTAATAACCGATTTCAGCATTGAGTATTGTGCCCAGAGAGTTGAGGCACAAACCGCTTTTGATTTATCATTGAAGTAGACTAACAGCGCATTTTCAGTAGGTTGTCTCACATTTTTTAAGCGGCACCACTTTTTAAAAGCATCGTTCTGCTGCTCGTATAGTTTTCTAGATTTCGGTGGTAACAATTCTTCACCTACTTCGGCTGCTCTTTTATCAATATCAGATACACCTTCTTCACTCATGATACCAATAATTATCAATAACAATGTTTTTTGACAATGACAATGTTTCTAAATTATAATTGTCACAACGCAATGTTACTATGGTAACTTATTTTAAAGACAGTTTATTAAATGAGTTGAAGAGAGAAAAAACTGATTGAAATTATTGAAATAATTAATAAAATCATACCGGAAGTACGAAAAGTATCGTATCCCTGCGGTCGGGCCATAAACTTTACCTTCAGGATTAAATGTACTACTTCAGTCCCGCGGTATATAATATACTATTATTGCTCTCGAATATTTTTTGTTTTATTGAACTTACAAATATCCGATACCCTTTCTGAACACCTTGTATATAACCAATTACCCCTTACTTCTTTTTGAGAATAGCAATAAACTCAAAGATTGTAAAAGGAAATTTGTATGGACATTTCATCCGAATTGTCTTACTATTTCTGTTATGACAATTGTACGTTGGTAAACAGAATATCCTTTATTCATTTATATTTATTTAAAATGGCGTGAAAATTCAGCCCTACTATCGACAATTACATGGTGCTCCACGAATTTTCCAAACCTTTTCTTGTTGGAGTCGCCATATCGTTTTTGTTGTGGAGTATTTTCACCAAATACCAATAATTAATTATTTCAATGAACTCCGCAGTTTTCACTTAGCTATTACGGATTGGGGATAATCCCAGAGTAGCTGAAGACTATGCTAATATTCAGCGCGTTCGTAATAATCTGCGGTTACGTTGTAAGAGAATCTCTAACCGCAAATATTTTACTTTGAATACAGACAGCAGCCAGTTGTCTGCAAATGAACTTAATGAAATCTCCGACGAAAGCCGTGGCGAGGGTTGAGATTATTTGATGTTTGTTTTGATATAGTCGTTTCCCCTTCATTAGCAAATTACGTCCGAATGATTAATTTTGTTGGGGCTCATTGCTTGAAACGTCTGAGGAGATCGGATATTATTGCATAGAAGTACTTTGCAAGAAAAATATCTGCAGGCCAAGAACGGCGCATTCACTTTGATGTGGAATATGAGAAATTTAATCTTCTAGAATATTGAATGGGATTTAAGTTTTCCGCCAGACCCAAATTCGTTCGTTATAACATCGTTATGACATAGGGCAACCCGACCTTCAATTATTGATATTAATCCTTGAAGGTTTATGTTTGTTTATTTGTGATCACCTGAGGGCCGGTGAATTCCCTCAGCAGATAAGGTTGATAAAAAACTTGTGAAACTGTTTATAGTAGAGAACCAAGAGCTAAGCGAACAGCGTTAAGGTTTCACCCGTTGAGATAAGGCTTCGACCAAACCGTGTTTTTTGAACCCTCTGCCAAGAAAGGGAAATCCCACAAATATCTAACATGTTCAGAAAACAACCTGATTCGTTTCTCGACCTCCAAGACTAGTGATAGAGCCAGCAGCGGTTCATAAATTATCAAGGTCGCTGATCCACCCCATTATAGCCCACTACTCCCCTATACATCCGATGCGGTAAAGATGGATCCCCTCGGATCAGCCAAATTCACTCACTAATCCGTGAAGTTGTCCATGATCCCCGAATTTATCACATCTGGTTTTCGTCCAACCTGAAATTTTAATGAAATCACGCCCGGCAGCTTCTCGATCAAATCCCAGAAAACGGTCCACACGTCCGATGAACCACGAAGAATAATGTTCGTCGCTCACCGGGAGATTTTACGTCTAGGTATTAAACTTAGGACCCGGCCAGGTCCTCGGAAATGCGAAACGATAAATTCTGTTGACAAAAAGCCCGGACCAACGAAGTGAAAATTACGATTGCTGTTAGACGAACTTAGCTGGGCAATAAAAGTTTCTGTGTTCCCGTATTTCGTGGGCAAGGCGGGACTGGAAGGAAGGGTATATGGTGTGTGAAATGGGGAGAGAAATTAATTCATATCCTAAGGCGCGCCCCTGTCGCGTCAATTCCTTTCTCCCCAAACTGAAATTCGATTCGGGGTCGTCGCATAACTCGGATTAATAACTGAGCGTGCTATTGGCAGACTGCAGCTGAAGATACCGATTATAGATTCGAGGATAATTTTTTCTGCAAATCGATGGGATACGATCTGTTAATTCGATTGCTGACCCATACTGTTCTTAACATCCACTGCAACAATCCTCAATAAATATTTTGAAAATATGTGTCTAAAAAATAATATTTTAGAATAAATGGCCTTGTTTTGTATTTTCCTGCCCTAGTTATACAATATACAGGGTGTTCGGCACATGGACCGTCAAATTTTTTGGGGCGTTGGTAGGGTCCTTTGCTACCTTTTCAGTCTTGGAACTTGGGTCCTTAGTATTACGGTTACGGAGGTATGATTTTTTATTAGGTTTTTCTAAATTATCCAAAATGTACCCGTCGAAGATGACAATATGAATGATCTTCAATACCTTGTCGACGTAGTAGGACAACACAGCGAGAGAATGGGCCTTAAAATAAATGTCAAAAAAACAAAATATATGGTCATTACTCGTCAACCAGACAGACTCAATAATGCAAAACTAACATCTGATGGGTCATTAATTGAGCGTGTAAATAAGTTTAAATACCTTGGAGTATGGCTCACTGAAGACTGGACATCTGACCTGGAAATAAAATGTCGTATAGAAAATGCCCGCAACACATTCATGAAATTTAAACGTATTCTTACCAATGCGGACTTTAACCTAAACCTGAGAATGAGATTTGTGAGGTGTTACATTTGGTCGGTGTTACTGTACGGTGTGGAGAGCTGGACACTAAAGGTGGTCACAATGAATAAAATAGAAGCCTTCGAGATGTGGATATATCGCAGAATACTATAAATCCCATGGACGGCCCGAGTGACCAACGAAAATGTCCTACGAAGAATAAATAAAGAACGTGAATTGCTGCTGACGATCAAAAAAGAAAAACTGCATACCTAGGGCATATAATGCGAAACCCGAAATACCAGCTTCTATAATTGATTATCGAGGGAAAGATTGAAGGAAGGAGAGGAATGGGAAGAAAGAGGATGTCATGGCTACGTAACATAAGACAGTGGACAGGCTTGCGAACAATGGAAAGCCTAATACATACAGCTAGAGACGGAATAGAAATGAATCTTGTGGTCGCAAACATTCATTAGTGAATATGCATTAGAAGAAGAAGAAGAAGAAGCCCCATAACTCTTTTGCGTGTGCTTTTACATGCATTTACAAATCTAAGAAACTGAACAACGCGGCACAGACACTTCCAACAGCAGAGACAGTTAAATCTCGAATGACGGTAGGGTCAAGTCAGTGGCGACTAACCCAATCCAACCTAAGGACGGAAATAGTAATAATAATTCACACGCGTCTAAAACGGGCAGGTAAAATTTCCTTGCTCGCTGTGTTGTGTCGAAATCCGTACTTTTATTTAGGTGCGACTTTCTTCACTCTTCTGACTAAAACCCTATTTGCAGTATTATTTTTTTTATTGACTTACGAAAATATCATATGGTTAGCAACGTTATAAACCAGAGAACATTTTAAAATAAAACTATGTTCGTAATAGCTGTAACTTTTTTTTAATTTTCAATAGGAGTGGAGATTTTTTCATACTTTCATAATTTTTTTTTTAATAAAAGTCCCACGTGTTAATTTCGTGGTGTTAGCTGTAACAATAAATACGTTTTTTCTTAAACATACACTCATGTAGACTTAATACAATAAAAAAATGCATGTAAATGCACACGCAAAAAAAGTTATGGGGCTTCGAAGGGTACATTTTGGGTAATTTAGAAAAACCTAATAAAAAAATCATACCTCCGTAACCGTAATACTAAGGACCCAGGTTCCAAGACTGAAAAGATAGCAAATGACCCTACCAAAGCCCCAAAAAAATTTGACGGTCCATGTGCCGAGCACCCTTTATAAAAGTGTTCACATCCTCAAAAATACTCAGTATGATGAACTCAAAAATATCTTTGTGTGAAATTGTAACATTGAGAAATATAAACCAGCAATATGAAACAGTGGTAGGTACTTACCAAAATATCCTTCTACAGGAGGATCAATTGCATTTGAAATCTAACACAATTTACTCATTAAAATCTATGTGATTCTGATGAATATCTAAAGTAGCGGAATCCAACTGACTGGTGGTACGCAATCGCTACCCCTCTATGATGACTGTTCATCGTACATCGTTGTCAGAAAAAATAAATTACGGAAATTTCTTGAGATTCTATATATCTCTCTTCTATAAGTATACATATTCTACAGAGATGATGTATGTTACGAATATACTAGTAATGATAATAACCGGTTTCATATACTGGAATATCAAATTCTAAATGAAGGATGTAGAGAATGAATTAAGTATAAGTAAGTACAGTATTTTTGTTGGTTAGGGTTGTGGGAATGAAGGTGTCTAAGTTGTTACGGATTTGTTGCGCTACATATACAGGGTGAGTCTTTGACCACTGCGTTAATTTTAACCATAGGTTCTTGAGATCAAAAGAAACACTTTTTCCATTACGGTTTTTCTATATTCCGCTGCGTTGAAAAGTTATAAGCATTTTAAGTTTTCACATTGGGCAAATACCCCTCTCTAGTCCAGTATTGTTTGAATGAAAAATACTTTCCACAGCATCCACTATTGAATCTGAATTGTTTAAAAACGTTATTTTCCCTATAAGAAATTATTCACTCACTCATGTTTCATCCGATTAGGTCCATATCCAGAACGAAGATTCAAAATACTAATTTTCTGGTAAAAAAAATTCAACACCATAAACATATTTTTGCTGTTTACTATAATTTCTTTCTACTTCAAGATTATAAACCATAGCTTCCCAGTGAGAAATTCCCAAAAAACCTCAGAATTATTGGATTTTATCATCATACATTTGTAATTTTCTTCTTAAGATTTCCAAATCATGAAAACCATTATTTCTATGAAAACTTCCAAGGCAAGAGGTTGTCACATTGCTTTTTTTTCACTCAAAGCCAGAAAATATCATCTATGATTTTCCAAACACTGATATTATTTAAGTTTCTTCTCCTTGACAGAGACCAGTGAACAGGTCTATGAGACTGTTAAAAATATGGCAATCTTCAACAACAATGAATAATGTCACTACGAATAATTATTTTACAGTGATGTTACTTTGCTTGATGATTATTTTCTCTACTGAATCCCAATAACAAATTACTTGAATAGATTACAAGTATTCTCAGATTTAGGTGTGCAATTATATTTGCATGAAGGAATTAGGTTTGATCACCTAAATTTGGTTCTGAAAAACCAACTACGTGTGACGTGTGACGTTGACCTCAAGGACTGCAGAACATTTGTACTCTCCTTACTACCAAATATCTCGCTAGACATTTCAATTTTTTTGTTGACCAAATCATCGACATACTCATCATTTTTTAAGGAAAACGAACCTGCGAACAGGGGGCATTTTCATTCATTTCCAAGCAGCTTTTCAGCATAGAGCATTTCTCCGATAAAGTATTAGGACTGAATCTAGCTGATAGTTGATTGAAGTGGACCATCAAAACATCTTCACTTACCCCAATCACACTATTTTTGTTTTGCCACTTTTTGGAGTAGCCGTATTTTCGCTCGTACTTTGAAGCTCATTTTGCAGGTAATAAACAAGAAGCTGCACTGCTTGCTGCCTCAATAATTCCTTTTGGTACATTCATTTTCGCTTTCGCCAAAACAAATGTAAAGAAAAATAAACAGACATGTTCATGGCAACGCTTCCATAGCGACATAACAAATAAAGAAACCGTGTACTGCGTACTTATATTATACTTTAAGTCAACTTTTGGTTGAATTTGGGTTTAGGAGGTAACGTGAAAATTACCAGGAATAACGTTGAATAAACTTCTAATGCCACTTACAAACGTTTAGAATACGTATGTGTGTTTACTGGGTTAGAGAAATAGGATTAGAGCTTCGAACAAATCTGAGTGGTGTGACATTCTTGTGGGTTTCATCTAATAAATCCTCTTACCAAAATGCCCCATGCTAGCCACTGAACCAGAATGTTGATTATGACTGCCAAACTGAAACCCCAAACATGAGCCTCCTCATTCCATATTCCTTCCGCAAGACAATCCTCCGAGAGATGGCACAACTACAATCAAATCAAATATTTCTTCATATTTGTTTGTTTCCATCGTGGGAGATTCTCGAATGTGTGCGAAATATTCGCGAAACTCGCGGTTTGAAAATCTAATAACCATGCCACCTACCGGGGGGGTGGGGGTTTCCGGGTTATCAATTCGAAGCGTTTGCCTCGAACCTATGTGCGGGAAAAGAAGCAATTTCGCATGAGCGGACGTGTCAGAATCAATTTGGAAATGGCTGATTCGATGGGGGAGTAAAATAACAGATTCCAACAAATGGAATGACTTTGTGGGATAGTTACAGACACGCTCTCTCAGAATTGTCGTTATTTCATGGTTTTGAAGACACGAGATATCTGAGCGACATATGTACATGCTCCGCTGTACAGAATGGTCGGGCTGGAGTATGAGCAGAATGAGGCTGGAACGTCATTCAATAAAGAATGAAATTGAAAAAGATTTGCAAAGCGCTGACGTGAATTCGGAAGCTTTGGCGCGCTTGTTCTAGAGTCACCTCACGTACTTTAGAACAACAATACAACCGCCACGATGAATGAACGAAACTTAATCTCAAATTAAAAATAAAAAAGACGTGTGGTGCTCGGGGACTGCCGCGGTAAAGCTATTGCATAGCATTTTGTATCAATTTATGCAATTATAATTAGTTATTGATTTTATTTATGCAGTATTTCTTTTTCTTTGATATTTATTCAAGTTACACTTTTTGAGCGTGGTGACCGGTAAGAAAACAAATTTTGTTTTTATTAAATAAATAAAAAGTTAATATTGTTTAAAATATTTTTATTATTTTACAATACATGTGGGTTTTATTATCTTACAGTAGCTGTTGGTTATTTAGTAATATTTATCATTGAAACTATAGGTTTATGATAACTGAAATGAGAAACATAAGTTTGCGACTTCACATCCTCTAAATACCTAGAAAATACCGCGTCAATGGTGGTCCCATATTTTGTTGTGGACGCTTGTGGATCATTATTTATTTTCAAATTCAATGTTTTTGATAGAAAAGTTGTCAACCGCTCTGATTTTTATCAGCGAAGTTAATGTTGAAATCGCCAGCCAAGATATAATAAGTGGAATTTTATCACCAATTTTGTACCAAGTATTTTCGACCCTTCTTCAGTATTATCCAGTAAAGTGTGATGAATTAAATGCTCTACCTCGTCCAATTTTGGATTCGGAGAAATGTAAATTGCTACCCTAACTATAAGTTTGCATTAGCACGCACAACAACTGAGCGCCTTACATTAACATCGCAAACGTGTGCAATATTTATTTTAATATTCGCACGCACACAACGCCGTGTCGAAGACTGCCGAACTGAAACGACGTTAGATGCACGGCCATCAAGCCACACCACCGTGCCCGTCGGAGTGGGTAACGTGAGGTTTTTTCGTTACGGAATTTCTGGATTTGGTCCCAGCGCTCAAGGCCCGCGATAGAAGCTATGCAATAGCTTAAAACATCTAGTTTTCCTTGAGTTTTGTTCGATGCTCAAGTGCCTTTCTCCTAAAAACCATCAATTCCGTCGATAACCCTTTAGAATATCTTTCTTTCTCTATGCTCTTGTTTATTATTTATTTTATTTTATTGTTTATTATTAAAATTCACAAGTCCAAATTTCGAATAACTAAAAGTTTTCTTCCTGTTTCATTCTAACCTTATGAAAATCACAATGAAAGCATATGGCAACATAATCAGGAAAACTTATTTATCGGTAAACAGGGTCTTTTTTCACCATCATACCAGACTTTCAGACGGACAAATACTTGTCCTTTGAAATACCTTATACAGGGTGAGTCTTTGACCACTGCGTTAATTTTAACCATAGATTCTTGACGTCAATAGAAACATTTGCTTCCTATAACATTTTTCCAAATTTGGCCCTGTTCAAAAAATATAGGGTGTACAAATTTCATTAAAAAATTGCATTTTCACCTGTGATATTCAAACGATAATATCAATTGAAATGATCTCTTGTAGAAGGCTTTTGATAACAGTCATGCATATTGGTTAAATTGCATCAAAAACAAATATCACTTGATCTTAAGGTCCGTAACTTGTACATCCTAGAAACATTAGTCGTTTCTGCAGATAAAATCATTCATCTTTTTTTTCCTAAATTGCACCAATTTTGAGATATTTGAAGTTGAGAGGAATTAAATCGATATAATCATCTGATGAAACAAGAGTGAGATAATCATTTCATAGAGGGAAATTAACGTTTCTAAACAATTCAGATTCAATAGTGGATGCTGTGGAAGATGATTTTCCTCCGAACTAAACTGGACTACAGAGGGGTATTTGCCCAATGTGAAAACTTAAAAACGGTTTGGGAAAAAAGGGTTTCATTTGCTCTCAAGAACCTATGCTTAAAACTGACGCAGTGGTCACCATGTATACTCAAATCCAAATTATACAAAAGAGATGATTCTTCTGAAATCAGTAATGACTTTTAAAAGCTGTGTTCATACGATAATTAAGAAGTGTTTCATTTCCACTGATTATTGATACACCTACAGTGAGACTCAATTGATGAACGGTTAGTTTGAGGACACTCGACGTACACTTGATAATTTGAAATTTTCCGTGGAACGATATGAAATTTGCTTTTGACACAATTATAGTTATTTATGTACCTAGTGCGTTATATGGATCCTAACGCCCGGAGGGAAACATTCGGCCCGAGGGCCTTTGGCCCGAGGGATGAATGTTGCCCGATGGGCGTTAGGATCTAATAACGCTCGTGGTGCTTACAAGATTTTATTTTTCACGAATATATCATTTAATTACAATAAAATTCGATTGCTCCTATGATTTTTTTTTCCATTTAACTTTCAGTAGTAACCATGGCATTTGTTAATAATTTGAAGTTCGTTATTGATCATCATTTTATTAAGTGAATGTCATTACTGTTTTCGTTGTGAAGATTTAAAGAAATAACAGAAATGAATAGCAATTTGCCAAATAATATAATTGAAAATGCAGCCAAAGCTGCAAATAATTTATTACCAGAAAAATCCAGACTCGTCTACGACAAGGATTATGAAACATTCCATCAATGGAAGTTGAAAAATGAAATAATTGCTATAGATGAAACAGTGTTATAGGCGTACTTTCAAGAATTGGTATGCTATTTTATTTTTCATTTTGTTCATGTGTGGGTAATTTTCTTTATTTCAGTCTGAAAAATTTTGTCCTGCGTCATTGTGGACGAAATATTCTATTTTGAAATCTACACTGATTGTCAATATTTTACAATTCTCCCGGCTAGTAGCGTTTTCAAAAATGAAATCTAAAGGATATATTCCGAAGAAATCCAAAGTTTTGACAGCAGAACAAGTTCATATATTCATCAATGAAGCTCCTGATGAAATTCATCTTTTTCATAAAGTAGTTCTAATAATGGGTGTTTTTGGAGGACTAAGGAGAGATGAATTAGTGAAAATGTCTATCAAAGATATAGAAGATAAGGGTAGCTGTTTACTTGTTACCCGAAACTAAAACCAGTATGTCAAAGGGATTTAGCATTGCAAAGGAAGAAAAAATAGGAGCTTTGGGGCTGGTCAGAAAATATATATCCTTGAGACCCAGTGGAGTGAAGAATCCTAGATTTTTCCTCACGTTCCGAAATGGTCGGTGCACCATCCAACCTGTTGGCAAAAATACCATAGGAAGTGTGCCTTCGATGATTGCCAAATACTTAAAATTGGATAATGCAAATGAATATACAGGACATTGTTTGAGACGGACTTCAGCAACTCTTTTAACAGAGGCTGGTGCATCATATGAAACGTTAAAAATACACGGAAGATGGAAGAGTGCATCTGTGGCGGAAGGTTACATAGAGCAGAGCATTTTTTCCAAAAACAAAATATCGACGATGATTGTGAATTCGGTAACAGATTCACATGAATTCTCTAGTGGTTCTCTTGTGAACGAACTTCCAAGTACTTGTGGTGAAGTTTTCGCTCCTCAGGTTTCGAAAACATCCGAAGATTCACGATTGCAGAATTTTTCCGGTAAATTCGAAAACTGCACTTTTAATTTTAATTAAGTAAGACTTTGTTTTCGTTTGTTGAGTTGACGTTGTTCTAGAATTAAAATTCTGCGAAATAAATAATATCTTTCTAGCTTATTTTGCTTCTCGCACAACGAGCGGGCGTTATGATCCATAATGCCCGCTAAAATGCCCACGGGCATAATAAGTGTATTTATAGCAACCCTTTCTAAGGTAAAATAAACATATAATGTACAAGTGAAAAATAAAAATATTTTTAACACTCTTCCACGTAAGCAGTCACTTTAAACACTATTGAGTCTCATTCTCATTCACACTTTCAATGGTAGTTGTTCAAAAAAGACCTCAGAACAAGCGCGCAAAAGCTTCTGACTTCACGTCTCTGCTTCCTACATTTTTATTACAAACCGACGTGATTCTCTTTCGCACTTTTACTAATTCGCTTGCATTGTATGACATTTTCTAAAGTCTTCAGGTAATGTATATGCTCAATTGGTTTGAATCACCCAATAATCTTCCATGATCTCACTGATTAGAGCTCCTAGAATTGTCCCTTCCCTTCTGATATAATAATGTACGTGTTTCGACTGAAAATTAAGAATCCAGGAAAATCTCCTGCTATCGGGAAAACGTTTCATGTTTTATTTTATGTCGTACTGTTCTATTATATTACTCGCCGAAATCACGGTCTTCCTATATAAAAACTGCGAGATAGGAATTCCGTTCAGGCGACATGAACAGGCATTGGGCGAAATATTGATTTATATTGTTCGAAGAGATGTTTTTCATCGTAGAATTCGGAAGATATAATTGGATAGATCTTGGACTTCAATCTAGATTTTTCCTGCTCAATCGACATGTGGAAGTGCGTACGAAATTCTTAATCAGAGGAAGAAAAGCCCGTATGAAGATATAAAAAGCTATATGGACAAAAATCAATGAATATTGTGATATCATTTTACGATATATTCGGTGTATGATGTTCAGTTTTCACCAGTTTGTGTTTTGAGTATCATGCGAGAACGTAAATATCGAAGTATCGGTGTTGTCTTATTCTTCTTGGTACTTACGTTTCAATAGACATCTACTTACGTTTTCTTAACAAAAAAATAATAATAATAATAAATAGAGTTTTTTTTGCTCACCAATTTACAGTTCTTATCACAGCATTATAAACAAAATGTCATCTTTGAGTTTATTGCTATTCTCAAAAAAAAGTCATTCAGCAAAATGTTCCCAACGATGTGGAGGTGTATTAGCCCTCGCAATAGAGAATTTTCAAAGAGGAAAAAGTTGGGCGTCTCGTCAAAATGAAGCTACTCGCAAATATTCAGATTGTTACTAATCATTATGAACAACAGGCCCTGGCCAATAGACTGTGTGTCGAAAGGCAACTTGAAGAGATATTTCACTACTTTGTTTTGAGATCGTCGTGAATTATTTACGTTGAATTCGGTCGTATTACTCCAGACAGTTCAAAGCTTTAACATCGAAATGAATGACCCATCATGGTCGACTGCCAAGAGACCAGGTAGGACGTAGCAGTATGGATCCTGCCGCCCACCATCATCCCTAGACGGCGAAAGTGGCTCGTGCAGCATCAGATAGTTATATGACGCCTAGTGAAGTCACACTCAAAAAAATATCGTTACCATGTTTGACTAGACATGATGATTAGAGGCGTTCAGGCATAATCCCACGGATGGTAGCTTCGCACCACCGCCCGCCCGACCGAGTGCTTTAACCAAATCTCCTCTTGTACTCAGCAGGATTACTATCTCAACGACGAGTCATCAGTAGGGTAATACTAACCTGTCTCACGACGGTCTATACCCATATTCAGAATTTTCATTACTGATTGACAACATTTCCTTCTGTGTTTCTCTTCGGAACTTTATCTCGCACTAAACTGAGTCATTGACAGCTAACTTCGAAAATGAAAGAATACATTGCAGTAAGAATAATTCTCCGTTTTATAATTTTTGTTGGATTATGAAAGTTCTTTACAATATTGTGACCTTTATGTGTTTTTGATGTTTTAATTTTTCCAACTGAACAAGATAACCTTTTGTAATGACATAGCTTCTACAAGGGTTGCCTTTTCGATTTCGGGATTGAACAACCCTATTGTTGCAATCTGCCAACTGACAGCTTTATCTCATAAAGCTTGACATATTTGAGGTTATACTCGTACGTAGTCAGAACGTTTTGACATGAAAGATTCATCATGGAGATGAACTTAATTCAATTTTTGGCCATAAAGCCAAGGACTAGTGTTTATCGTGAGATCGAGAAAAGCATTTATTCAATATGGCATGAACATTTGATCGTTAGAAATATTTGTTCGCGTTGGATCCCACACAATTTGTCAATCAGTCGAAAAAGGCACGTGTCGATTGGTCGAAAGAAATGCTCCAAAAATACAATCACGCCACTTCGAAGCACGTCTATGACATTGTGATAGGTGGTGAAACGCGTTTGAGCCTTAAAGTAAACACCAGTCGACTGTATGGGTGTTCCAAAAATTATGAACTAAATCCAACAAAAGTTGCTCGCGTACGAAGCACTTCCAAGCAAATGGTCACCTGTTTTTTCGGAAAAATTGGACATGTCGCATTCGTACCACTAGAACAACGCAGAACAGTCAATTCTGAGTGGTACACAACCATTTGTTTGCTAGTTGTTCACAAGAAATCAGGAAAACCAACCGTCGGAGACGGATCACCCTTTACCACGACAGTGCGAGCTCTCCCATATCGGCTCAAACAACGCATTTTTGAGCACTCAAAACATCGAGTCATCCGCCGGATAGTCCTGACTTTGCACCAAATGACTTCTTTTTAATCCCTCACGTAAACAATAAAATGAGAGGTCAACTTTTTCAGACAGTCAAGGAGCGGTTGATGCGTTCAGAATGCATATTGTGGAGATACCCCAATCAGAGTGGCTTAAGTGCTTCGACAATTGGTTCAAACGCATGCAAGTGTATATATATATTTATAGGGAATATCTTGAAAAATAATAAATCGATAATTCGATCTTCGATGATTAATATTTGTTTTTGTACACTGGAAGTAATAACATCATTTTTGAAAAAGGATATTTAACATTTGGCTTAATTTTACAGTGTTGACATTGTAACCTGCAGATGGCTAGAAGCTGAAACTTGTTGTCACATTGAACAAACAATGAACTGAAGCACACTGAGTGAGGGATAAGACGTTTTTTCTTATATCGCATTGATAGTATGATATAAACTTGACAGTGATTCTTGAGCCCAATGAAGTGATGTCCAATAAATTATGGACACTTCGCGAATTCAAAAATCAAGTGAAGTGGAACATAAATATTTCACTTCATCATTTTGGGCTAGTATTACAAAGAAGTTTATTTTTATGCAGTTATAAAACTACGTTATATTAATGGGATCCCTGAGCAAATATAAAATGTTAGATAAAAATGGAAAACCGTTCAATATTTCCTTCTTCAATTATGTGACATATTTTTTACATGTGGCTATATAGGAGAATATTGAAAATATCTTGGACACAAAGAATTACCAACATAGAAGTACTGCAAAGAATGAATAAAAAAACAGAACTAATGGATACCGTAAAATGTCAGAATCTTCAAAACCTCGGTCACATAATGTGGAATTCACATAGATATGGGTTATTACAACAAATCCCCCAGGGCAAAATTAACAGGAAAGGAGCATCGAGTCGAAGGAGAACATCTTGGTTATCAAACCGTAATACTTTTCCGATTCGCCATCAACAAAGTAAAAATAGCACTGCTGATCGCTAAAATCTAGAACGGATAGGAACTTGAGAAGAAGAAGATCCTACACATCTATGCGTCTGCAATAACAACTTCTTGAATTTGAAGAAATATATGATGAAACGAATATGAAAGATGTATACTATAATGATATGGAAATGGTCCAGCTAAAATTCGCTTGAGAGGAGAATCCGTCATGATGTATCCATCATGTCAACGCTCACCTACTAGATATGATAAATTGTCATTCGAACCAAGCGTGAAGTTGACGAAGATCTAGAATTTTCGGCATCGGTGTGTTGGCACGGACAAATACACGGCTTGTCTGGAAATTCAATTTATGTTGTTTTCCGGTAAGAAATACATTCGTATGTCACGCCGAACAGATGTATGAGATGCATCATAACCTTCAACAATAATTCCTCAAAATGAGTGCAAAACGGTTATTTGTCCAGTGGAATATACATGGGCAATCCATCAAATATTTTCCTTTGAACATCTTGTTCGGTGATTGAAGTGCATGAAACTCGAATCGATTATGTCAATTCGAATGCAGGAATATTTTTACATTCAATTGGAATTATTCTTTAAATGCATAAGACTAA
This sequence comes from Micraspis discolor, assembly GCA_030674115.1. Lineage (NCBI taxonomy): Eukaryota > Metazoa > Arthropoda > Insecta > Coleoptera > Coccinellidae > Micraspis > Micraspis discolor. The sequence continues at coordinate 12,720,716 of JARTUT010002175.1, forward strand.
AATATTTCGACAACTAATCTGTGAAAGTAGTTCCTATTTTCAACGTATCAGGTTAAATTTGCACATAACTTTGAAGGTTATAGACATTTTTGTTTTTTCTACTCAGGGTTTTCGTCCCTGGCACAAACACTGCACGACAGTGTGGCTTCTTGAGTATGGGTACTATGCGGGAGATGATAGGGCATTCTTCGCAATACTTGATAACATCAACCCGGTACTTTATCGCATCATGAATCTTGACTAATTTGTTATCGAAATGTGGGGTCTTATGAAGGATTGCCACCTGCTTCCCTCCAGTTTCAAAGGAACGAAACTTGAGCTTATTACGAGATCAGTCAGTGCAACCAGGCCATGACCACCTAAGCATAACCGCACCTTACAGTATGTTGAGCTTGAATCATGGCGATCTATGCAAATCCATATTAGTGTTAGGTACCTCTTACAAGAGGCGGCTCATTTGTCCCGTACACGACGAGGAAATGTAAGAGCGGCTCATTTTTATACATTGTACCACCCCACTTCGCCTCGATGAGGACCAGGAAGCGATGGAGCCACGCGACAAATCAAAGAGGAAGAGGGGATAAGTCCTGGTCTTGGTCATCGGTTCAAAAACGACAGAGGTAAATGAGGACTGAAAGGATGACTGAGTCATAGTAGACAGTACGCAGATGCCGTAAATTATGAAATTACGGAGGGATTCATGGCGCGGCGGCGTCTTTGTCACTTCGGCTCCTCTCGCCAAAAATGATGGGATTTTATAGGAGTTTCTCTGAACTCATCAGAAAAACAATTTTATTTTCGATGATTGTACGAAAATATTGATTCTTCAGAGAAGCAATAAAACGCTAAGCTCTCGATTACTACCTGCTATTTTTGTACCAGTATCACATGACATTATAGTGATAATTTTTCCAATTTAAAAATATTGATTATTATTAGGAATTCTGCCGACTCGACGAATAATTGAACGAGTTGTTAATATTATCAAAGGGCGAAATATTCAGTTTCTTATCAACCAAATTAATACAAATGATAAAATACAAAGATGAAATTTTCGGAATAGTAATAGTCAATAAATTGCCCTAATGAATGTTAAAATTGCGAATTACGAGGAACCATAAATAAGCAATATATCTTTTCGGCATAGTGAAGTCTCGCAAAGAGAATTCAGCCCGAAATTACTAGTAATTGGATACATTTTTATAAAAACAGTTTGTTCTAAAACGAACATGATGTTAAAGAAATTTTAATTACATGAGAATATATAATCATGGTCAGCTTCGATTATTTTGAATAACAAAACCCTCATATTCAGTAAAATCTTCCCGTCACTCGCTCACCGTCCTGAATTTTCAAAATCCAACAATTAATTTCCATTCAAAATTTTGCCACTTTTGTAACTTCAATTCTGTCGACAGTTAACGTTACCCTCCTTTCGCATCAACATATTTGAAGTGAAACAGACCATCAACGTTCTTAGTTCTTACCTACCTCGCCCTCGCTACGCTACACCGCCTCAACAACCCGTCGTCTAAACTAGTACAAATTTGGTCTCGACATCGTATCGCATCATGAACGGCCAGACCCCCTCGCCTCATTTGAAGTGGTACAATGTACCGCTTCAGTACAAAAATGAGGCAACTCTTACAAACTCAATTTTAAGACGTATACTACCCAACACTAATCCATATGGCACGTACCTATCGTACGACATGGAAATGTGGTCCACAGTTTTGATGGATGTTGCAGATATTGCATTAAATATCGCAGCCTTCCATCACATCGAGGTCATCAATGATGGTTATAGATACTTTTGTTTTCACTACTCATGCGTTTCCTCCCTGGTACACATAATGAACCAGTCAGTGTGGCATTTCAAATACGTGCACCATGCCACAGACCACTACATCCTTGGCTAGTTGAGATCGAGATTTATAACAGTTATGTGGGCCTTAATGAAGAGCCACCTCATCTCGCTTGGTTAAGAATTTTATCACGATCTTCAATTCCCTTACCGTTTCATATTTCTTCTATGTGGACTTCAACAAAATACGCAATGAGGCTGAAACTCAATTTAAATAGTAATTTTGAGCACCCTCAGTTTGACAGTAAATGAACACCCCTATCCCAACTCCTCCCCCATTTTAGATACACCCTTGTGTAGGTGTCATCTAGGGAATATAACGAAATCGATAACGGTTTATATATTGTGCTGTATAATTATAAAACAAATGAGTTATTCAGCGAACATGTTATTCTCCAAATTTATTATGTTATGTGATTTTCAATTTTTATTCTACTCAAAATATTTAATTTCCAAACCCTGATGCTCCTTCTCTGAAGCACCTATCGATACCTCGATTGAAAGCGACCCATAAGGGATATACAAAATAATTGTTTGCAAATTTGCTGAAGAAACATGTGCACAACTACCACTTCAAGTCTTTGCACGAATTTGTATGAATATTAATGATTTTATTGTGTAAACAGCCACTATATTTCGTCCTTGAAACATCTTTATTATTATAGGCTGACATCTTTGAAATAATTGAAGGGTTTATACTATGGTGAAATCACTAAATCATCAGCCAGATTTCAACCGATATCTTTGGAAACTTAAACACTCCTGGAGATTTTCAAACTCTAGCTGATCTTATTGAATGTATTTGCTTATACGGAGGACACAAGTATGATCGCTGATTCTGTTTTCTTCAGGGGGTATTACCAAATAGTTCGAACGTTATACAGCGGTTCCACAACGAACAAGTGCCCTAAATGAGAAAATTCGAAGAACATTTTCAGTTTCAACCAGTGTCATGAGAGAAAACATATTCATTTCGTTCGCTCACGTCCGAAAAAAGATTTTTATTTTGATCTAGTAACGATTGGAATCAAATGTAAGTGGAAAAACGTTACAAAAATTTGTGTGAAATACTTTATGCACTCTATTCCTCTTTGAGGCTCAAGGCTATTTTTGTGCATATGATCGTTGTTTTTAGGTTTTTTTTTTTTTAATTTCACAAGTAATTGTGGAGTTGAGTTCATCTTCCCGGATTTAACCATCAAGAGAAGATATTCCGACTAGTATGGTGAGACCACTCGTCTTATTATGTTGACGGTGCCCAATATTACGGCTTTCTGCATCCAAGTTACAGTGTTGGGAGGTAGTTGTAGTTCCTCTAGGTGCGAGACAGTTTTCTTCAGCACAAGACCATTAACACTAATCACCAGAGGTACTATCCTGACTTTTTTAGATTCCACATACTCTTGATCTGCTGAGCTAGTACCTCGTATTTATTGATCTTTTCTCCATATACCTTCGCCATATTATAGTCCTGGGGAACCGCGAAATCTATAATGGTGGCTGTTTTTCCATTTTTATCCCAGATCACCATATCAGGCCGGTTGTGTCCGACTCCTATGTCAGTTCTTATTGTAAAGACCCAATAAACTTTTGTGTGCTCGTTTTCCAGGATTGGTTGTGGAGTATACAGGTGGTGCTGGGTGAAGTGTAGCAGAAGCTGTTTATTGAGGTGAAGCAGTTGGTGGACAACCTTCTCCATATTGTCATGCCTAGATAGATACCTGGTACCTGCTATCACAGAGCATGCCGCTGATAAGTGCTGAACCGTTTCTTCTGCATTATCGCATAGTCGACATTTCGTGCTATCCACTTGCTTTTTCATTATATGGAAGGTGTAATTTCTTGTAGGAACTACTTGATCCTGAATGGCAAATACTGTTCCTTCTGTCTGAGGAAACAGGTATCCTTGAGTGAGATAATTATTGGATGCCTCTTTATCTATCTCGCGTAAAACCTTCCATGCAGTTGTTTTGATTGCCATCTTTGTCTCAGATCATCCATCGTATCGCCGCCAGATTCATTTTCATTGATGGTATTTGGAGTGAAAAAAGGCATTTATCTGTTGTGTTAGCCATTGGTGAACTGGCAAGTGTGTTTTTTCAAAACAGATCGCAGTTTGTTCTTTCCGGCAGGCTTTATCTATGCAGATCAGCCCTCTGCTTCCCTCTCTTCGAGGTAAATACAGCCGCTCGATAGGGATGTAGAATGCCAAATTGGGTCATTGTTGTTCTGATTTTCCTGTCCATGCACTGCAAGTCTGTACTGGACCATGAGAGCACCCCAGCTGTATAAAGGAATGATGGTATTGCCCATATGTTGATAGCCATGATCTTGTTCTTAGCAGACAACTGGGTTCTAAGTATAATCTGCGTTCTCCTTTCCATCTCTTTTTAACCAGTTCTTTGTTCTCTTGTTGTTTTGTTTCAACTGTTTGTTGTATGCCCAGATATTTGTACCTTTCTTCTGTACTGAGATTAGTGATTTCCGCTCCGTCACTCATTCTGAGATCTTCTTCCTCAACTATCTTTCCTCTCTTGATTATAATTGCTGCACACTTATCCAGTCCTAGGCTCATCCCTATATCCATGCTGAACTGTCGGACTATCTCCAGAAGCCCCTCCAGTTGTAGTCTTCCTCTTGCATATAATTTTAAATCATCCATGTAGAAGAAGTGGGTGATTTTTTCCCTATCCGTGAATGAGTACCCATAGTTGGAGCGATTGAGGATGGTTCTCAGGGCGTTGAGGGCCAAGCAGAACCAGGAAGGACTCAAACTGTCACCCTGAAAAATGCCTCTCTTTATCTTAATTTCTCTACCGGTTGATGTTCCATTCACCTTAATTGTTGTTCGCCATGTGACCATCATAGTTCTGAGTATTTCGATTACTCGTCGCTCCACGCCATAAATTTCTAGAACTTCCAGCAGCCATCAGTGGGGCACCGAGTCGTAGGCCTTCTGGTAATCTATCCATGCCACAGCTAAGTTTTTGTTCTTTTTCTTCGCCTGCTTGGTAATTGCGTTGTCTATTACCAGGAGTTCTTTGCTGCCCCGGCTCTTGATTTTACACCCATTCTGCTCCCACGCCATGATGCTGTTATTCTTTAAGTGAGAACTAATTTTGTGGGCTAACGTTGAGGTGATGATTTTATAAGCTGATGATAAACATGTTATTGGCCTATAATTCTCAGGTAGGGTCAAATCTCCCTTTTTTGGCAGCATATAAGTTACTCCTTTTGTGAAGTAATCTGGGATGATCGCAGGATCGTCCAGTGCCTTTTCTAGGAGCCTGGCCATTGGCTTGTGTGTGGAGGATATTGATTTCCACCAGTAATTATGGAGACCATCGATTCCGGGTGAGGCCCAGTTCCTCATTCTTCTCATGCTGTTTCTAATGTCCTCCTCTGTAACTGTCACTTTTGGCAGGGTGGGCTGATTCCTATGGTTCTCCCTTTCGGCGCTAATCCATTGTGCACTTTTGTTGTGGTGTTTTGTTTGTGACCATATCGATGACCAGTAGTTGTTCATTAACTCTTCCGTTGGTGGAGTGAATCCATGTTCGGGCACTTCATTATTAAGTTCTCTGAAGAAGCGCTTTTGGTTGTTCATAAATAGGTTATTTTGTTTATATCTGAGCGTCCTTTTGTGATATCTCCTTATTCGATTTCCAAGAGCTGCAATCTTTTGTTTGAGATTTTCTGAGTGTATTCGAAGCTTCATCTTGTATTGCGAGTCCTTTTCTTTCAGTCGAATGCGTCGTGTATACAGTCTTAACTTTTTCTGTACTTTCCTACTTATCTTTTGGCTGTTCAGTGTATGTTGTATGATTCCTATTTCTTGCCTTAACGCTGTGATCTTCGTTTCTAATCTTTGATCCCATGGTGGTTTCTGAGGTTGCCTTGTGTTAATCTTTTCTTTCGTTTTCTTCAAGTTCGCTGTCATTGCTGCTCAATAGAGTTTGTGACACACCTGGTTAAACTCCTCAAACTCTGTAATCTCGCATTGCAGAGTTAAGTTGATGGTCTTCATTGTATTTTTTGCTTCTGCATCTACTTTTATTCGGGATATTCTCGGTCTATTCTCTATAGGTATGCCACTCCATTTCATACTGATCTCATCGTATACGGCCTATATCTCACGAATTGACTCATTGGGGACTGTTTCGAGCTCTAGAGGTGTTTCTCTACATTCAGTTCACATCTTGGGTGGCATGTCATTTCGTGGATGCTCCTCCTGATATTTCTCAGTCGGGACCATGGTGATCGGGATAGTGCCTCGGCTTTCATGTTTGCTATCTCATCTGGTGACAGCAGTTTTCTGTTCTTTATGTTCCTGATCTGAGCTATTAGGTGTTTGCCAGTAAATGGCATATCTGGGTACATCTCAGCCCACTTTTCTGTCAGCTTGTTTGCATACTTTCTTGTGTTGATCTCTCCTTCAGTCACGGTGAAGTAGGCGCTCATTAGACTTATATTTAGTTCCGAAGATTCGGAGGACTCCAAGCTTCGTCCTCGCGTGTTCGTCCTATTCGAGGTGCTAGGCCTTGTGGTTCCAGTTCGCGTAGAGGCGCCACTCGCTTCGCCTTCTTCCGCTATGGACTGAGCCGGTATTCCTCCTGGAGCAGTCCACACTCCGGAGGCGGTATCCGAGGCATTTTCCTTTCCGTTGAAAGCTTTTTCTTTTACACAATGTGAGGGTTGCTAGCCCATCACATTGGGTGATTCAGATACGCGGGGTCGTCACTCCCCGAGAGGTCCCGCTCCCCTGCGTTCTTAGCTATTATATTATTGTGATTATGTTGAGCATTTTATTCCTAAGGCTGAAAAAACGTTAATTTTATTATTCAATAGCGAAACTTCCAATGATCATAGTAAAGCTGTCGAAAATGAAAGCTGTGGAATAATTCAGGCTCAGTGTTGTTTTTCCGGTCAGAGTCGAATCCAGAAAAAAACTTTCTTCTCAATTAATTTCCAAATTCAAAATAAATTCATCATATCTTGGAAACGGTGTTTTTCGAAATCAATTTATACCTACAATTAAAACATAATATACTCATCGTGGAAATTGAATATATGTAGAAAAGGTATATCGGGTGAATCCACAAGTAGCAGGAGGAAATGAACGCTGTCACGTGTTTCTGTTGATTTGAATGGTCAAGGCAAGGTAAAAAACTAAATCGTGCGTATAGGTTAAAGAAGGTTACCCTCTCATTATAAAGCATGGAACAAGATAAATTTAACTTATATATGGATAATTTCAAACTGGTACTGTTTTGTCTTTTAACCATCTCCTTATTCCTTATTCCCTGACTAAGCCAATCAGCAGAAACACGTGTCGGTAAATACCATCTTAGTTTATTTCCTTCTGCTACATGTGGACTCACCCGATATACCTTTTCTACATTAATTCATACAATTTGAATCCTTTGCTCTGGCTTGAGTTTATCCAGGATCGATTGCAAAACCTCATTTACCTCAAATTGACATGGAACCACCAAATCGGCAGTCACAGAACACTAAGTTCCCACTTTGATATTCTCCTCATATAACACACCCTTAATATTTTTTTAGACGAAAGAGCACTAACTATGTTCGATTTTAATCAAAATCATTATGACGTTGAGGGTTTCAGAAGTTTGTTAGAGAATCCATCATCCATTCAACTCCTGTCTCCGACACTGACAACCTAATATGTATTCCAGATATGTATTCATACGTTAAAGCGAAGGCAATCCCAGAGCGTCGATTAAAATTCAACAGGTCCACAGTAGAGCCGCCATTAGGCGGATCGGCAATGGTGGTAGGTGATTTTAACCGCGTTAATTTAATAAACCCAGGGGTGAAAGACGTCGGGGAAACACGACGCCGCTTAAAAAATCACTAACTTGATTGCCGTGTGGCCGTTATCGAAAGATGTTGACTCTCTGGTTGATTAAAGATGTCACAAGCATTAGTTCATGGAATAAATATTATTACAATAAATGCAATAACTATTTCAGCTCATGGAAATGATTTTAAATTCATTATATCGAATAATTTAAATAGTTTGGGCATATTTTATAGCCTATTCATATTATTGCACTAATAATTAATGTACTATTAATGACGGAGAAAACTTCAAAGGGATATTATGCGCATGTAAAAAACCTTCCTGGGAATGTGCAGAAAATAAGTCTTAGAATATCATCACATATCACCATTACTTACTTACTGTCACTATATCATGGAAAACTGTTGTATCATTTGTAGGAACTATCCTCTATTTTGAGAAGGTTACATCCAGGGCGACATTGAACATCTAATTTATGGATATATTTTAGCACAGAGTTGTATTCAGGAGTATCGGAAAATTCTGACAATTTGTTATGTGTTACTTTTTTGAATATATTCAAGAGAAGAGGGTTTGAGAGAAACATTCTAGGGAACATCATATCTCAACTTTCAGTTTTAATTCTCAGAGATTGCAGAGAAACTGAATGCATAATAGTATATTCTAAAACAAGTTGCAGAATGGGCACCTATTCCCACACGCATGAGTGTTGGAATTGCCTTCTACAACGAGTGTTAGGAATTTACTTTAATTTTAATTCTTCTCTGTTGATCTGGCAACGTACCATACTCCGGTGTCTGCGTACACCTTATCAAAATGTTACATGTGGACTATTCATTTCAACTCATTTTGTATTCATTCAATTTTCCATTTTCACGAGACACATATCGTCAATTATAATTAAACTATTAAAAAATTGAACTATTAAACAATTAAACTATTGAACTATTAAACAATTAAACTATTAAAAAACCATTCTATTCTATTTCATATTCTTAATATACAGTGCGCTAAATAAAATACCAAAATCAGAACCAGCAAATTATCAAACAACGAGTATTTGATTATTATACCTCCTTGTGCCTTTTGAATTTTATTTTCGCAGTTGGTGTGACTGATACGAAATTATCAATTTTCAAAAAGTTAATATTGACAGAAATCATGAAAGAAAATGAACGATGTTATATACTCATCTGTGATATGATGATCTTTTTAGGTTGGATCGAACTATCGGCGTCCAAACTTCTGGCAGATCTATAGATGGAGCACTTATAGAATCAGGTGTTATTTTCATAAATGCTGCTTCTTTGATTTTTCTTCTTGCAAGTTTTTCTTCTTTGGATATTATTGATGCTTCATCCCACTTTATACGATGATTCTCATCACAGATGAGTATATAACATCGTTCATTTTCTTTTATGACTTCTGTCAATATTGACTTTTTGAAAATTGATAATTTTCAAAAGGTTTTTTACTTTTCCTCCTTGATAAAGATAGAAGATGTCTATCGAAACGTCGGAAAACATTACATCCACAATAGATGTTAATAGCCCAAACAATCATTCAACACGAGCTCCTTCATCGACAATATCAACTGGTTTTATATTGACAAATGACAAGCAATGGAAGCGTGTTGAACGAAAGGATACAATGTCAGTATTGTCAACCACAAAACGAAAAATATAACTAAAAACAATGCTGTAATGAGTTCATTACAGCACTGTTTTTAGTACTGTGATGAACTCATTACAACACTGAAATAGAGAATTACTTTTTTAGAATTTACTACTCAACTACACCAATCAGTATGGCCTGTAGGGTGTTATAATTAGAAAGTTCACATCGCCATATGAAACAAATATTTGAACGATTGAAAAAACAGGCACATTATTCATGTTTACTTTGATAAGATAAGTTTCGTATGTAGATTACAATCGTCCAAATCCTCCATTATGCACCAACTGTCATACAATGAGCTATTAATGAACGTGATAGATTACAAATTTGAAATATATTCAGTTGAAAATTCGAGCTTTTGAATATACAATGCGCGTTAAAATTATAAAACAAATCCATTTTCTCAGAGGAATATACACTGATCGACAATTGCTAGGGATCACTTATGAACTTCTCTTCATTTCTATTTTTTTCAAGTTATCTCGTGAATTATATTATACATTATATGTTCTCTAAGGAAAAATTAAGATGTTTTGAGTTGATTATATCAAATTTTTCCTCACTTCATCGGCTCTTGTTCACAAAATCGATTATTATCTGTAGGCTGTTACAGGTGGAGTGAAAGGCAATGTGGTATTTGTTATTTAAATCTGTTTATTTCTCTCGTTCAAACACATAAGGTGACAATAATTGAAGAAATGAGGACAATATCAGTTCATCAGTCAAGGCGAAAAGACGTTTGGCTCCTGTGCAACTGGGCCAAATCATACGGTGGATACAGGAAGGTTTGTCCCAGCGAGAAGTGTCCCGGCGGTTGAATGTTTCGCAAAGTGTCGTGAGTCGGGCTTGGAATCGGTTCATCCAAAACGACTCAGTAGCTTATGCTCATGGGGGAGGTCGGCAGCGCAGTACAACAGCTGCCCAATATCGTCTTTTGATCCTCAAGGCTAGGAGAAATCCCACTTACCTCGGCTGAATAGATCACTGAGAGTTGCAACAGGAGTTCTAATTTCGAACCAGACTGTAAGACGACGACTACATGTTCGTGGTTTGAGAGCACGTAGGAGGGTACAACATCCCTGTTTGAATAGGGAACACCGGGTTCATCGACGGCAATGGGCTGAGGAGTCTAGATTTCGTTTGGTCAACTCCGATGCACGTATTCTTGCTTGGAGGGAAAGAGGTCGAAGCAGGTATGCAGAACAGTTTATGGTACCCACAACAGCTTTTGGCGGAGGTTCTACATGTGTATGGGGAGGCATTTGCTTGAACCAATGCACAGAGTTGGTTGTTCTGCAGAACACCACAATGACCAGCCAGAGATATCACGATATGATTATTGAACCCATAATTGCTCCGTTTGCGGCTGCCTTGGGCGAGAATTTCATTTAAATTGACGATAATGCCCGTCCACACCGTAGTCGTCTGGTTCATGAAGCGCTAGAAACTCATGCTTTTGATAGGATGGACTGGTCAGCTCGCTCTCCAGACATGAATTGCATCAAACATGCTGGTCTGAGATGTCTAGACAATTGTCAACCTTGGAACAACCGATCAATAACCTGGGGGACCTTTCTAACGCTTTACGGGATATTTGGATGAATTTGCCCCAAAATTTTATAAATCGTTTGATCGAAAGTATGCCTCGTAGGGTAGAATGCTTGAGACGAGCTCTTGGGGGATTAACTAGGTACTAGCTTAACCGAAACTTCAGCCTTCTTGTGGTTTCATCATAAAATTTTTATGTTATTCAAACACAGAATTTTGAGTGTTCCTAATAAAGTCGTTTTTTCTCTCCAACTTTCCATTTTTTTCATTATTTACTCAAGTGAACCATATTATCAACTGAAAATACTGTGATACCTGACTAAATTTATAATCTTGGAGCGAATATTTCAGAAATAAATTTAGAAAAAGTAAGTGATCCTTATCAATTGTTGAGCAGTGTATTTGGCAAAAAATATCCTGAAACAGCTCAATTTTTATATGACTTTCTCCAAATTTTTATGCAATTTCGAAGAATTTCCGTTACATTCTGTGCCATCCACATCAACCCTCTAAATTTTTGGATGAAGGATCTCCGTGTTACTTATTGTTTGAAACTAATGGTTTTTTTATGTAAAAGAGATTCTACTTCATATAGTCAAAAAATTAAATTACAGAAGGAATATTGTTTGGGCTTATTCCGTTATTCAACAATAATTTCAATAATCCTTTCATTTTCCACTTATTTTTCACAAGTTTCGAACTGTAAGTGCAGGAATAGTTCAATAGTCATTATTAATAATGAAAAAATCTTTCTTAGAATGCATGTGTGTATTTTCATATATTAATATTTCTCATAATCGTGTCTAGATATTTTAATATTCAGAATTAACATATATTCACGAGAGAGGGCAGGACGTACCACTGATTCATTAAAGTTCGTGCATAATTTACTTTGACTGACTACTTGCATAAGTGAGAAAAGATTATATTTAATTACTGCGAATATCTCGCGATGCTAATTGAAGAAGTGCAACAGGTTAGACTTACATTAACTAAATGCTCTGGCATCCTGCCTGCAGAGTATGCTGCCAAGGTACAACTTTATTTCCGAAATCTATTTAAAAATGGTATTTTTATTCAAGTATCCTGATCATAAAACAATAGCAAAGTTTCTCATTACAATTAGAACAGAACCTAAGGAAGTTCAACTATTATTAATGAAAACATGTTTGTTAATATAGATACACTTTCATCTACACTTTTGTCTGCAATGCTGTCTATTGTATAGGGAGAATATTATCTATGCATAGACTATAAAAAAATTGATATGACTTAAAACAATAACAGGCATATTGACTAACAGAGTACAATATTGTTTTCCTAGAATAATTTCGTACTCAAGGAAATGGATTCATAGAAGATTCAAAGATAGACAGATATAACGAACATCTTCACACAGAAAGATCAATAGATAGGTAAGAATTTAGTATATATATATTCTTTTGAACCTTTGGCTTACAATATTTAGTTAGCAAACAATAAAGCATATAGATAGATAGGGGTTAGTGACGGGGTGTCATAGATTTCGGCATATCACATAAAAGCCTAGGGAAAAAACAGAATAAAAAAAACCCTGGCTCCCCGCCTAAGTGTGAAAGTACAAAAATAAGGTGAAATATATTTTAGGGACTTTTCTATCTTCAAGAGTGAACTTCTATTGATGGAGACAGAGACTTCCTCAAGTTGCCCACAAAGAATCTAGAAATGAAAAGAAAAGAGCTGAAAAAAAAACTGAATAACAAAAATACGGATCATATTCGTTTATATTTATAACCCATTCCAAGAAAGATCTGGAATAACCCTAAAACCATCTTGAGATTTATATATGGGACAACTATTGATGAGATGAGGTATTGTTTCTTCTGCTTCTCCACATTCACAACTTGCGCTAGGAACTGAGTTCCATCTGAATAGCATGCTATTAGTACGGCCATGACCTGTTTTCAAACCATTAAGAACTGTCCAAAGTTTTCTTGGAAGATCAAAACCAGGAATTTTTTCAGAAGGATCAGAAACGAGATACTTATTGAACATTTCGTAAGAGTTCCACTCAGTCTTCCATAATTCTTTATCACTTATGATGATATTGAAGAACGTATTATGCCATAATGGTTTACGTGACTTCAATCTGGGAATTCTATTTAGTGGAATATATGAAATAATTGGGAATAAATTGGGAAAAGAATGATATTTGTTCCAGGAATTCAGCTGCAGTCTGTCTGCGAATATGGGGAGAGACAATGTTAGACAAAACTGGTAACCAATGAACCGGTGTACATCTTATGATGCCAGTAATTAATCTCATGGATGTATTCAATTGTGTATCAATTTTTTGTGTATTTGCACTATTAAACCAAACAGGTCAACAATACTCAGCTGCAGAAAAGACTAGGACTGTGAGAATAGTGGAAGCATCAGCTCCCCAAGATGATCCAGCTAATTTCTGAAGAATATTTTTCCTAGTTTTCAGTTTTAGGCTCAGATCATTTATGAGCCTTGTAATTGAGAGATGAATCTAATTTAACTCCTAAGTATTTAAGAATTAATAAAGGATTATATTGGTACCCTAACCTATCCTGAAAAATTTTGAACTCTAGAACATATTTTCAAAGATTGTGTACATATATACCTACCATTGCAAAAATTCCCTCAATAAATTAAACAATCTACTTGCATGAAGTTATGTAGACTTTGTTTTATCAGTTGTCTATGGTTATGATAGATTTCACCTACTAATATTCTTTCACATCGAAGCAATCACTTCTTTTTTATTCTCAGTTTATTTTCACAAAGAAATAAATATAGTTCAACAAAGTAAAGGGTCAATTCTGAGTTTTCGTCCTAGTTTAGAAACCACCGTCTTAATTCTCACGTTGGTAACTATGTCTTAATCGTCTTGATCTCTACTCCTCTTTTTCTGTTTTCTCGAGAGTGTCCCGATTCCGTCTTTCCTAATTTCACTACTATTCGTTCACACCCCTGAACTGTCTATTGGTTGACCCTAAACGAATAATATTGACCTTAGCCCGCTCACAAAGCAATCAGTTTTTCTCATAAGTGACAAGTGCCTACAACTTCAACCCCTTTTACAACTGTTGAACCTTCGAAAGCTTATGATTTCAAAACACATTTCCTGCCGGAGTGTCCCATTTAGTGACGAAATAAATCACGTCACCTCAATAACGCACATCGAATTGAAACATCGGTTAGTACACTCAATAAATTTAACACTTAAGGGGTTCTTCCGTCCTTACTTACAAATTATTATTATACGAATTCTACAAAGTAAATATCCGATTGCAAGGCACGGGCCCGCAATGCACTCAACTCTGTCAAAAAGTTGGATATCCGCATTCAGTCAAATGCAAAGGCACTCTTTCCAAAATATTTCACTAGCGTGTGTGGAAAGAGCAGCATTCCGCACGAGTTAGAAACAATATTTTCCTCTGTAAACACATATGAGATCGATTCGAATCAAATAAACACACTGACCAAATTTAATTTAAATAATGTTAATACAGGCGTATTCATTACAATCGAAAATTCAACATACTGATGAAATTTGATATATATATTCAAACAATTTACTACGATTGACAAGTTAATTAACATGTCGTTTCCATAGTATCCTAATCGGTGGAATATGGTGCATGTACTTGGGTATAGAAAAATTAATGTTATTCTTTTATAAAAGTTTTTGTGAAAATGATGAAAATATGTTTTTATATATACCCTCATTTAGTTTTTGCCGGAAAACTTAAAGCCTCCGGGTTCCATAGTAGTCTTTATGCTTGGCAGTCCGGTGTTTGTTACGTCTGGTGTACCTCAGGACAGTCATCTTGGGCCTATGTAGTTTTTAGTGTTCGTGAATGATATTCGCTCTGTCATACCATTTGTGGAGTGTATGTTGTTCGCTGATGATCTGAAACTTTACCCCTCTATAGATTCTGTTGTTGAAATCTATAATACGCAGTTGGATCTGCAGCCGTTGGAGAGTTGGTGTAATAATGACAGTTTGTCGCTTATTGTAAATCCATGACAATTGGTCGAATGGAATATTCGATGTTACTACGTTCATTCTTGGGGGAGATCTCCATACTTATGTCACTCTTTACGCATTGAAAAGGAATTTTGTTGAAAAACATAATTGCATCTGTATCATTTGGTATCTGAACAAGGAGTAAATAATTTTCCTATCAAAATTTCATATTTGATTTGTATTTCTTCAGGGTCAGATGAGCATTCATTGAGTGCACAGATCTCCCGACGAATCTCTTTCATGAAATTGAATCGAGAAGTTCAGACTCATTAAGCTGAAAGCAAGAAATGTGAGTTCCTAAAATCGTGATTATGCAAAATGTTTTGATTTATTACTTCGAAAAAAAAAAGAAACGCCGTTCAGGGTAGCACCTGTTGAACATAATCGCACGCCTGGGATCGGAAGGATATTCCAGTGGGGAAAGCGAAGCATCAGGTATACATCTTGTGATGCACTTGCTATAACGAGTTTAAGAACGTGTACTGCATGTAACTGATCATTGCCTGGAGGATTAAAAAAACAACTTGCTCAAAAAAATTGAAGGAATAAAATTCAAACTGTGAGAAATATCCGAAGGCTTCACAATCCCAAAAATATTTTGAAATCGACTTTTTTTCATGGGGACACTTTGAAAGTAAGGTTTATCAAAATAATCCGACGAGTCTAACGCAGTTGAAGCGAAACATCATATCAGAATTGGCAGCAACATTAATAGCTATGTCAACGTGTTATCGCCAATCTTCTTTCCCGTTTAGTATAGTACCAGCAATACAACGGTCATCATTTGGATAACATCATCTCTTCCAAATAATTCTCCAATTCATATGTTAAAAAACAATGAACTTTTTTATTTCTCACTAATATTTTTTGTTTTAGTGAACTTACAATTACCCAATACCTTTTCTGCGCACCTTGTAGTACTCTACATTCAAGTCTTTTTAGGATTATATGATTGATTTATTAGTGTTGCCAGCACCAATAAATATAGCTTTAAGTTTCATTATTTGGAAAATATATCTGTATAATGTTAGTCTTCGAATCCAATATAGAGCTTATCAATGCAGCAAGTGTTCGATATTATCTGTCAAAGAGCCTCCGAACCCTCATCAAGATGAATCATTTGTCGACCAATCTACAGCAGTCCATTTTTTCAGGGATCAGGAGGCATAAAGAAAAATAAATTGAAGAAAATGAAACTCGGCAATCTTCCAGCCTTATCTTCGCTGGATGAAACGTAGCCGATATTATTAGAGTTAGGTCATCCCTTGAGGATAAACCAGTCCAAATCACATGCGATATTTCTGCGGATACTTTGATAGCTATATATTCCTCGGAGATAAAAATAAGCCAGAGGTAAAGGTACCATTTATCGATTTCCCGTTACACGGTTATCTAGCATCTCGGATTATTTGCTTCCTTTTTATTTTATGAGGATTACGTTATACTTATCCGGATTCCGGTGGACGGATGTTTATTCTGTTGCAATCCCACGGGTATTCCGGCGGTTTCTTGACCTGTTTACGAATCGGTCAAGAAAATTGCTTGTATCGAATTAGGAATTTCTTGACTAGGCCTCAGAGGATGTGATATTTTTTCCATCTTACTAGTGTGGGTACGTCTCACAAGAGGTGGCTTATTCGACCCATACATGAAGAAAATATAGAACTGAGGTTCTTTAACAAAAAATGTACCACCTCAATTCATGCCACATTACGCCTCGAAGCCTCGGGCCTCGATGCTATGGGGCCCAAGAAAGAATCGGAGACAACGCGACAAAAAGATCCTAAAGCACAGTATAGATACCAACCAGTAGTCGCACTCCGTGGATTTTCTTACACCAAGTCTGATTCGCGCATCTCGCAGGGAGTCTAACCTCATATTCTGTTTTCATCAATAATTCTAAGATGTCTAGAATAATGTCAGATATTAGGAACGAATGGAATTTCAGAAGGTTAACGCTTACTGTCGTCATTTCTTTACGATTAGTTGAGATGTCAGGAACGAATGGAATTTCAGGAGGTTTACGCCTACTATCGCTATTTCTTTACGATTAGTTGAGATATCAGGAACCAATGGAATTTCAGGAGGTTTACGTCTACTGTCATCATTTCTTCACGATTAGTATAGATATCTGGAACCAATGGAATTTCAGGAGGTTTACGCCTACTGTTGTCATTTCTTTACGATAAGTTGAAATATCAGGAACCAATGGAATTCTAGCAGATTTACGCCTACAGCAGGCTTAGTATAGTTGTCATTTCTTTACGATTAGTTGAGATATCAGGAACCAATGGAATTTCAGGAGGTTTACGCTTACTGTCGTCATTTCTTCACGATTAGTTGAGATATCAGGAACCAATGGAATTTTAGGAGGCTCACGCCTACTGTACAACATTTACGGTTACATTATTAGCGGAGTCAGAATTTTTATATGAATATAGACTAAAAATGGTCCATACACTCAAAATATCACTGTGAAAACTTATTACCAGCTTAAATCAAAATATTCAAGTTTTCAGATAACGCAAATAAACTCTTCTAATCAATTTTTAAATTCGCGGTCCATAAGATTAGATGCGCAGGGAGGAAGGCGCGAGTTCCCTTTGGTGTAAGCGATTTCAGTTCAAAATCTACGGAGTGCGACTACTGCTCGATCCCTATAATGTGCCTAAAGAGGCAGATAGAGGTGAATGAGGGAATGTACAAAGGTTGACTTTTATATTTCGGGATTGGACAACCCTAGTTGCAATTTTCCAACTGACAGCTCTTTCCTAAAGCTTGATATTTTTGAGGTTATACGTAGTCAGAACGTTATGACATAGAGCAAGCACTATTTGTGTTGTTTACAGTAAGTTAAAAGATTCATCTAGCCCAAAAAATGGGATTAAATCGTAGATATTTACGTGCCATTATTTTTACAATTCTCGACGTGAATTTACTCAACAATCGTGTATCGATGAACTTAATTCAATTTTTAGAGATGAAGACCAGTGTTTATCGATGGCATAGTGAATTTAAGTTCACTCCAAGACGACTTTCGTGAGGGTCGTTCAAAATCATTTGTTGTTCTGAAACCCATTGGTGCTGTGCGCGAACTGATATTGTAAGATCGTCATGTAACCTATCGTGAGATTAAGACAACCTAAGAATTTATCATCCTAGTGCATGAACCGTCAAAAAATTTTGTTCGCGTTGGATCCCACACAATTTATGACTGGCTCAAAAAATAAGCTCGCGTAGATTGGTCGAAAGAAATGCTCCAATAATACGATCGCGGTGCTTCGAAGCACGTCTATGGCATCCTGACAGTGGATTCATCAGGAAAATCAACCGCCGAAAACGGATCACCCTTCACCACGACAATGCGAGCTCTTACTTATCGGCTCAAAGAACTGCATTTTTGAGCACTCAAAACAACGATTTGATGAGTCATCCGCCGTATAATCCTGACTTGATGCGTTCAGAAGGCATGTTCTGGAGATACCTCAAGTGGCAGAGATGCTTCGACAATTGGTTCTAACGCATACAAAATTGCATAGATCTTAATTGTGAATATTTTGAAAAACAATACAGCTATTTTCGATTATTGATAATTGTTTTTGTTCCTTAATCCGGGAATATAAATGGCAACCCTCGTACTGTATAACTACTGAACTGCTGAAGTGTTTCATCGTCTAAT
Organism: Micraspis discolor; assembly: GCA_030674115.1. Taxonomy (NCBI): domain Eukaryota; kingdom Metazoa; phylum Arthropoda; class Insecta; order Coleoptera; family Coccinellidae; genus Micraspis; species Micraspis discolor. The sequence continues at coordinate 12,739,350 of JARTUT010002175.1, forward strand.
ATTTCCTACTACACAGATATCATGAATTATGGAATTCGGGTTGTTTTCATGGATCGACATCTTTAGCGCCTCTTACAGCTCACAGGGATTTCGCGATGGGTTTTTGGATCTTCAACGCAACAGAAAACATTATATGAGAATATTCCTATTCCGAGAGAGAACAAATTGCTCAGCTCTCTATTCCAACCTGCTATTTATGTAATAGTATCTCATGATATTATAGTGTTAATCGTTCCGTTTCAACAATAATTGTAACTTATTATGTATTGAGAATTCTATTGGACACAGATAAAAAAAATAAGTGGACATGAATAGTCGGTTCGACGCGAAATTGAACCAATTTTATTATTATCAAAGGGCGAAATATTCGGTTTCCAACTAACCAAAGAAACAAAGATCATAAAATACATAGATCAAATCTAGGGTATAGTAATACTCAATAAATATACCTCATAAATGAAAAATTTCGAAACGTGATGAGCCATAAAAAAACATATATATAATATAATCAAAACTGAATTGAGATGATATAAAGTTTATATTTATAAATGATGATAGCATCCATAATTTTAACATCTTTTTAAAATCATTAAGCTCTTCTATATAAATTTTAAAATTAACATAATATTCCCAGTAGCTCATTTGTGCCGAAAAATTGTTTTTCGACTATAACGGCTCGTCCACGTTTTCATACATCATTGTGGAAGGGTTTCCAAGAACTTTCAAGTGAACACCTTTACCCTATTCAAATTTAACTTGCTGAAGCGCCCGCCCTCCCTTAGGGGATTTCTCGTTCGAGCCTCAAACATCAAAATATGTGGCCAAACAAAATAATTCGAAATGATTGGGTTCTTACTGTGCAATTTAACACCTGTAAATCAATACTAAAATATACCACGAATAAGAAAACGATTAACTTTACCCACATTATAACCAATATCCTATCCCAAAATGATTATTATATTATTAGGTTGCCATTCAATTTTAATCATTCAATCTGATGAATTTCATTTTCTGATGGCACACCATTATTATTTCCTGACAATCACAAAAAAATCCCTCAAAAAGATCAACATACGTCTTAGGTGCTTATGTTTGAAGACATGGTTTATCAAGATAAGGAAATACGAACAGTTTATCCCCACCTAATTCTTTCTTCCTATAATATTTTTATTTAATCTTTCTCTCCTGTGTCGGCACGCGAGTGTTCAGGTTCAAAAAGTTGTTGTGTTCCTTGAATTTCCAAAGACAAACTTTTCTCGTGTATCCTCGTTACGATTGTCTAATTTACACGAAAAAAATGTTGGAATATATGTTTCAAAGTGTAAAGAAGGATTTTCTAGGATCAAAGTGAGTTTATTATTCTTGCTGTCTTCTCAATTGGTCTCTTTATTTTAATTTTTCGTTTTTCCATTATCTTGAAAACTCATATGATCAGGAGTACAAAAAAAACGACACATACTTTTCTGATAAAATGATATTTTTAATAGATCACTGATATTCATGAATTAATATTTAATAATTTTTTTCAGGTGAGTAAAAACTGTTTTCAACTCTGTATCAAGTAGTGGTGAGTAAGAAAACTTCGGTTATATGTTTTAAAAAATATGAACTGCTTGTTCAGTTTGAAGAATCTGCTAAACCATATTATTTTTTCAGTAGAAAGATAGCATTCATTCCCTCGTTGAATTTTTATTACTAAAAAAAAACTTTAATGGATGTGGAACCCAGACAAATGTTACGAATAAAATATGAAACTCTTTCTAGTATTATAATCTGTATTAAAATTGAAATGATCGTTGTTCATATTTTCAGTACAATAAAATTTCATGAGCAAAAACTCGACAGCAAACTCCACAAATTAACCATAAATACTTACATGGACTTCATGTAATACAATTCACATCTCCGATGGAGCATACGTGGATTAGATTGGTCTCGAAACTTTTTTAAATTAATTTATTCACGAATGAATAGAAAAAAATTAGGAAACTGTTTTGGTTGAAACCTGCATTCAAATAACTTCAGATCCTCATTTTATTTTGTACAGGGTGGCCAGATTTTGTTTGTTCAGCACTACATTTCCTATCTCTAGCAATTATAGAAGAAAATTGATATTCAGTTCGCGTCAAAATTATGGAACAATTTAATTTTTGCCGAAGAGAACTATTTGATAAGAAAATTCGGAACAGGTCAAATTTATTTCAGTTTTACCAAATTTTTATACATTTTTGAAGGAATTTCGTTGTACTCTGTGTGATGCCTATTAAACGTGTAAACTTTTTGAATAGGGAAAGTGGGTACTTTTTTTGGAAAGGTTTCTGTATCTTCTTTACAAGCGTGCAAAAATAAAAAAAGAATTCTTTTGGAAAATTAGTTCATTCAAATAGGTTTTCAGTATGTGCACTTTGTCGTGTCTTATTTACTTTGAGACCATAGTACCTGAAGAAATTTGTCACTGAATGAAAATCGACCATTACTGTTTTGTTTTTGAGAAATGTTCAACCCTTTTTACCAGGTACCATCGTCATCAATAATATTTTTTAGAAACCAATTCTTTTTAGAGCTACCTTTTATCACTTCTTGGAGAGCATCAAATTATTCGAACGAAAATGAACACTTTGAACTTCGACGTTTTTACAACACCACTGTTTGTATTGTATCTAAATTAATTCTTTGTGAGAAACCTCTCTTTTCTCCCGAAAAAACAATCACACCTTCTGGTGGAAATTTGGGAATGTGTAAGATATCAATTACGTCCATACATATCTGTACAAATAACTGTACGTCCGATTATAAGGTAAATAGTATTGAAAACATTTTTTGGATATTTTTTCAAGAATTTTCGTCGATTTCTCTGAAATTATGCAAGCTTTGCAACGATTTGCACGCCACTGACGTTATTTCGTACGCGCACCTGAATGATCGTTGAAATTTGAAGTGCTTCTTCTGCAACAGAGTATAGATGTGTTCTATGCCGGTTATCTGTGTACCGTGAAGCTAACCTCGAACTGTAAGCGTAGTTTTTTTCTCTCTGACCAGATCAGATGCCGGTCATCTCTATGTAATTATTGAAATCAATGAATAAAAGTGACTTTTTTGGGTCAGAGATTTGCGAGAAACACATAACTATTCTTGCTCCTCCCTGGGGGCCAAATTATATCCTATTACGAGGCCAAGGACATATGCTAGTTCAGAATTGAGATGCATTCCACGATTAGAGATTAAATCATATCCAGTCCCTGTTTCGAGCAGTACATAATTGGAGCTTGTGGCATAACCACCTGGCCATGGAGCACATTCTTCAACTGGAATGAAAATTGGAGTCATCGAGTTGTTGTCTGGAAAATCTGTGTGGAAACTATACAACCCGTTTCTGGTCAACTGGCAGGCCATACCCTCGGACTTTAATTTTCTATCTGGGAGCTGGGAGGAAGCTATCGACCCCAATAACCTTGAGATAAGTCTCTAGTGTTCTGTCTTACTTGGGAGATTGGACATTCTTTAAAATTGTTATTTGTGAATTGTATTTATACACCTCAGTATATTTGTCAAAAACCGAGAGGATTTTTGTTCCTGGGATAATTGAGCCCACCGAGAATAAATAAGGAGTAGAGTCTCATGCTCATTATTAAAAGAGGCACTTTGTCATGTTACGGCTTATTTTCTTTAACCTTACTCAAATATGTTTCTAGTTTCAACTTGATCCGATGGATATTTTAGGAAACAAAATTCCAAATGCTCACATCTCCTGAACCAATATACGGATTTGGAAAATAACGAACTTGACCGAGTTATTGGGACAGTTAACCTCTAAAGAAGATATAGAGTATTCGGCCGGAGGACCGGACACCATCAAGTTTGAGTGCCATTCATGAGAAAATCAAATCCAATCGATTGAGACCATTTTCCACTCGACATTCGAGAATTATAGTCATTTAACAAAATGCTGGGCTTACTTCTTACTGATTTTTCAATTCGTTAGGAATTCAGCCTGATTTTTGTGAAAAATTAACAGAACAACTTTCTGCACGCCTATCAAAATTTTTTTACAGACTTTGATTGGGTTCGCATTTTTATATACAGGGTGAGTGTTTGACCACTGCGTTAATTTTAACTATAGATTCTTTACGTCAAAAGAAACATGTTCTTCCTATAGTATTTTGCCAAATTTGGCCCTGTTCAATAGATATAGGGAGTTGAAATTTCATAAAAAAAATTCCATTTTCACCTGTAATATTCAAACTACAATATTAATTGAAATCATCTCTTGCAGAAGGTCATGCATATTTTGGCATCAATAGATTTATTCCATTTTTTGTGGGTTTCTCACTACTACTGTACAAATTGGTTGAATTGCATGAAAAACAAATATCACTTAAACTAAAGGTCCATGTCTTGTACTTCTTAGAAACATTAATCTTTTCTGCAGATAAAATCATTAGTCATTTTTTCCTAAATTGCACAATTTTTGAGATATTTGAAGTTGAGAGGAATTAAATCGATATAATCATCTGATGAAACGTGTGAGTTTCTTAGAGGAAAAATAATGTTTTTAAACAATTCAGATTCTTTAGTGGATGCTGTGGAAGGTAATTTTTCTTCAAACTAAACTGGACTACAGAGGGGTATTTGCCCAATGTGAAAATTTAAAATGCTTATAACTCTTTAACGGAGCTGAATATGGAAAAACGGTATGAGGAAAAAGTGTTTCTCTTGATCTCAAGAACCTATGTTTAAAATCAATGCAGTGTTCGAAGACTTACCCTGTATTTTGGGGCTTTCACCAAAAAAAGTTATATATTTACACCATAACTCAGTAAAAATTTCACGCTCATTTGCGATTATAAAAATTTCTTAGAAGCGTTGATGTGAGATCAGGAGCTTTTGCGAGCTTTTTCTAGTCTTTTCCAGTACTCTGGAATATTGTGATACGAATACAATGACCCATCAACAAACCTTCGTCTCAAATTAAAAATAACTACTTATAGTTCCTCTTAAGTTTAGTTCGAAACTCAAATTCCTTTCTCCTAACAACCCAAGTCAGTGCTTTTCTAAATTTTGATAACGTACATTATTTCACTGTAATCAATAATTTCGTTTAACTTTTCCCCAATTGAAACTGCCGATCAATGTCAATCGAATGCGTACCTGTGAAAGCATCGAGCTTTCGAATTTCTGGATTTTTGACATTTATTTTTTTCTCTTAAGTAAATGAAATAATTATATCTTCACGTGATACTTGAGAATATGTGAAATATCAATGAATAATTTAAATATTTCTTTTGTAATTCCAAAAAAATTTTTAAGTGTGTCGATTTTTGCGAAATTTTGCAAGACAAAATTTTTTGGTAAGTTTTTGACAATTTTAGGGTGTCGATTTCTGTGAAACTCTGAGAGCCTTTCAAATCTTCCTAATTACAACTTGATCCGTCGCTCGTGAACTGAATTATTCTTGAATAAACTTCAAATTCTATTCTTCCAAATTAATTTTTCAGATGATACCGGATCATCGAAAGACTCGATTCAGTTCACACATAAGAAAAAGTAGGGTCCTATAATTGACGTGCCGCAGGATATCTGAGTAATTATTATTCAAGAGTTGAGAGCTTAGGGGGAAAGGATTTTATACGTGACAGTGTTTCACGATCGTGTTCAGGAGTTGACTTTTCGGAGAGGGATGATCGCGATCTGAATAGGGTGATTTTGAAAGCCTTTCCTTGTCTGTTTGGATTTTCGCCCGGATCGAATGTAAAAGTTGAAATTTGGATTGAACGAACGTCGGCACGCCCTCTGGTGATTATGGAGACGTGATTTCAGTCCCAAATTGATTGGTTAATTTCATTGAACATACCAAGTTTCTGCGTAGTGTTTGATCTTATTAAATATTACCTCAAGATTTATGTCTGATTAACTGTATTTGGATGGATGTTTGAATTGCTTCGATCGACATCATCGTTAAGTGGAATCTTCACGATCAAATATTATTGGATGGTACATGCTTACCGAATTACATATAATCTCTGAACGTTGTATTCGCTCTCATTATGTTCCTCATTATGAACGAATGATAGTGACGTGCTATTTCAAATTTGAATTTAATTACGCGAAGACAAAATAATTCGAATGTATTTCACTACATGCTAATCTAGCCATAACAGTGTTTCTCTACATTAGAACAATAATGCGATTACAGTCCTATAAACAGATATGTAATGAACTCATTACTGCAATGTTCCTAGTTATATTTATATATATATACTTCAAATGTCAATATATGATGATGATTGGCAACCATTTATGTTACATAATTAAATTTCCAAATATATATACGGAGTGTAAAGGAAAAAAGTGCCATGCATACTGCCACGCCATAAAATATGGAATAAAGAATCCAATGAATATACAGGGTGAGTCTTTGACCAATGCGTTTATTTTAACCTTATATTCTTGACGTCAAAAGAAACATTTTCTTTCTAAAACATTTTTCCAAATTTGGACACGTTGAAATTTCATAAAAAAATTGCATTTTCACCTGTAATATTCAAACGACAATATCAATTGAAATGATCTCTAGTAGAAGGTTTTTGATAGCAGTCATGCATATTTTGGCATCAATAGATTTATTCTATTTCTTGTGGGTTTCTCACTACTACTGTACAGATTGGTTAAAATGCATGAAAAACAAATATCACTTGAACTAAAGGTCCGTATCTTGTACTTCCTTGAATCGTTAGTCATTTTTGCAGGTAATCATCATCATTTATCATCTTTTTCCCTAAATAGCACCATTTTCGAGATATTTGAAGTTGAAAGAAATTAAATCGATATAATCATCTGATGAAACATGAGCGAGTGAATAATTTCTTAAAAAAAATTATATTTAGACTTAATAGTTGATACCAGAGCTGTGCCAAAGCATTGTGCTTAGTGCTCGTGAAAGCACTCTAAGCACTTTAGTGCTTTCAAGCACTGTGCTCGCGAGCACTTTTCAAAGGCTAGTGCTTAGTGCTTGTTTTTCGGAGCACTCTCGCGAAAATCTTAGTGCTTAGTAATCCGCTAAGCACTTTCCGAATTCTTGACGTAGGGTCAATATAAGCAGGTACGGTATTTGATTTTTTTATGTGCGCAAAGATAATATGATCGTTTTGAATTCATATTCAGTATTTCTTCAGTCACCATTGATTTGACTTTATGGTTATGAAGGCCAGAAAATTTTTTGTTTTTGCGCGCTTGTTACTAGTGGAACAGGCGGGCTATCGTTCTGCTCAAATGTCTGTAATTTCCGAATATCGAGCCGAAAATGGCCTCAATCGATTGGGTTTGACTTCCTGATGAAGAATTCGAGGTCAAACTTGAGTATGTCCGGCCCGCCGGCCCTCCGGCCGTATACTCTCTATCTTCCGAAGGAAGGGACCTAGAGTTTTCATTTTTTCAGAATAGGTCGAGTGTCCAAATATCTCGGTCAAGTTCGTTATTGGGCCAAATCCATCGAATAGTTTAGCAGTTAATAACATTAATTTCTTGAATATTCATCCTATGAATTCGTAACTTAGAGAATGTCTAGATAGCGTTAAAAGAAAGGAGTGTGCCAAATTTCGAGAAAATCGTCACGAGAGAAAATTTTTTAAAAATTCCCAAAATGTTTTTTTTCAATACACGATATCTCAGTCATTCGTCAGATCACAACAATTTAGGGCATTTATGCAGGGTATAGGTATCTGAAATATTTTAAAATTTCATCATCATAGCGTACAATCTCCAGAAGATATAAGAGTTTTTCTGAAAATGAAGTCACAGATTATATTTCTATCTATGAATTCACATCACATCAACTATAAATCTCTATGAGGGTGGTTTTAATTTTATGACAAGTTGTCATAATGAGTGAATATTGAGCCGAAAATGAAACTAATTCTGTGGGTTAATTTTTATGACAAACATGTCTAAAATACTGGTGTGTGCAGTTGTCATATTTTGAATGGAAATGTCATTATGAATTTTGCGACAAGAGGACTATTTTTTCCCAAATGTCTGTAATTTCTGAATATCGAGCTGAAAATGATCGCCATCGGTTGGATTTGACTCGTGATGAAGAAACGGTGGTCCAATTTGAAAATGTTTGGCTGAATATTCTCTATCTTCCTAAAGAGATGAGATAGAGATTCCATATTAATAGAATTAGTTTATTATCCAAATATAAGTCAAGTTAGTTATTGGGCCAGACCTGTCCGATAGCTCAGCAATTATGAATCTGAAATTCGGTTATAATTGATGACACTCAACTACAACAACTTATATATGGTATAGAAATGTGGAAAGAATGCCAGATCGAAGAATTTGCTGAACTGTAAGTTCACTCAACTTCCATTTAAGATATATGTTTATTGATTCTTTCACACTCATTGTGCTGGCTGATTTTGAATCGCACTCTTTTTAAGTCTGAGAAAAGACTTTAGAACAAGCGCGTAAAAGCTCCTGATCTCACGTCAGTGCTTTCCACATTTTTTCAGTAATGTGTTCTCGCTTATAAAATAATTGGTCCTCGATTATTAATTCAACTTTATGCATTGATTAGGAACAGCCAATTCAGATTCAGATCGACGAATAAGATTAACTAGTACCAGAATGTAAATTGAATGCATGCGTTTCACAAAACAAATAAAATGGCTTTTGAGTTTTTCCCAGTCTCAAAATCATAATTTTAGATATGTCGATGAAGCTAAAGAGTTCTCATTTCAATCAAACAACATTACATAAAATAGTTCCCACTAAAGTGCTTAGTGCTTAGTGCTCGAAATATTCAATTACTTTTGCAAAAGTGCTCAGTAATCCGGAGCCTTCTGTCGAAAGCGGTGCTTAGAACTCGAGACTCGAAGCCTTTTTTTTCGAGTGCTTAGGGCTTAGTGCTCGAAGCACTTTTTTTCGGTGCTTAGCACAGCTCTGGTTGATACTGTGGAAGGTAATTTTCCTTCAAACTAAACTGGACTACAGAGGGGTATTTGCCCAAAGTGAAAACTCAAAATGCTTATAACTTTTTAACAACGCAGCTGAATATGGAGAAACGGTATGGGAAAAAAGTGTTTCATTTGTTCTGAAGAACCTATATGGTTAAAATAAACGCAGTGGTCACCCTGTATATATATTAAAAAATATGGGTTTGAAGCTATAACAAGAACTTCTTTTACACATTAATGTTTGGAATGAAATTCTCTTTCAAAATATATAAGTAGAGTGTCAAAGAAAAAAGTACCATGCCTACTGTCACGCTATAGGGGCCATAAAATATGAAAAAAAAAGATCTATGAATATATATCCAGAATTTGATTCAATTCTTACCCCTTGGCCCAAAGTTATTAAAAACAAACCAAATAAAAAAATAAACTGCTTCCTTTAATGAATACAGGAGTTAATGTTTATTTTTTTATCGGGTTTTTTAATAACTCCAGACAAAGGACTTCAAAGGACTTCTTTTCGTATTTTATGGTTCTCTATCGCGTGTTACTATGCATGGTACTTTGCTTCTTATATTCGAATTCTGACTGTTTTCGAATTATTCTAGATATATTTTCAAAATCTAGGTTGCCATTTCTGCATACAAAAAAAAGAGTTTTACAAAATAGCTGTTGAAGATATTTATTAATACCGTTTTTGTAAACAAAACCTTCAAATCTACGTCAGTGCTTCCCTAAATTTTGACAACATACATTAATTCACCGCAATGAAAAATTTCAATTAATTTTTCGACACTGAATAATAAGTCTGACTCATGCCAAACGAATACGTATCTGTGACAGCATCGATCAGAGATACTTGTGACGGACTTTTTGTCATTTCTCTCAAGTAAAAGAAAAAGTATTTATATCTTTAGATGGAAAGAAGCTACAACAATGAATTTGAGAATATGTGAGATAACAGTAACGTCCAAACATACACAAATTTTTATTTGAGTACGTCCGATATCTTATGGGGAATATAGTATTGATTTTTTTTGGAATTCTTCAAAAATTTTCTAGCATTTTGATTTTCGCAAAACTTCGCAAGCCTTTGTGTATCAACTTAATTCAGAGATCTATCAAGTTACAACTTAATTCGTTCGATATTCTGGCAGTTATAAAAGAAACCAATTTTCAGATGCTCTTAACTTCTGAATCATTGAACGGATTTAGCCCGATGACAAATTTTTCCGAGATATCAATTCATGCGACATACCCTGAAAATTTCAGCCATTAACTAGATTGGCTCGTGCCCATGGACGGACGGACGGACAGAACCGATTTTTTCCACGAATTCATTATCAGCGAGTCCTTACAAAACGACCGATACCAACTAAATAGGGTAGGGCGGGGCTAGTTGAGCAATTTTTTATTTGAGCGGATGTAGCTCCTCAATAAAAAGTCTCAATGAGCCGTTATGTGGCTTGATGGATTAGTAATTTATCCCTTAGCAAAAGTGTCCATAGTATATTTTTTGTAACAAGTCGAATTTAAAAGTTACCGCTGTTTAAATGCAGAAAGTCAAGTATGCTCAATGTACCCCATAGATGAGGTAAGTTGAGCAAGGGTATGTGGCAAGTTGAGCACTAAGAATGTCTAACCAAAACCATGAGTTAGTTCAATGTTGACTAGAGAAATAAAATATGTGTTTGCCGATTAGTTCTTTATTTATAGTATTTTAGTGACAGAACAACAAAACTTAAAGTAATTTTCTTTTACTAAGTAACCAAAACTAGAATCAACAAAACATTAACGTATCTTAAGATAAACTTCAGCATCAGAACTTTGAAACTTAATGGTCATCAATGAAATTAAATTTATATATTCTTAGTGACAGAGAAACAAAACTTAACGTAATTTTCTTTGGATAATTAACTAAAAATAGAATAAACAAAACATCAGCGTATCTTAAGATTAACTTCAGGATTAGATTCAGTCTTTTTGTTTAAAATCAGACTTGAATATCTGTGTAGGAGAAAATACTTGTCTCGGTGTTGCATAGCTCATGGATGAATCACCACCTTCATTTAATTTCTTCAAAAATCTTGTCAAAGTCATCCGTTTGATACCAAATTCTTTAGAGGCGGCATTAACACTTTTTTCTTCATCCTCAACAGCCTTTGCAGCATTTTTTAAATCTTCAGTAGTGTAAGAACATCTTGTAGTTTTCCTCTTGTAAGTCCGCATCCTAAAAAAAATAAAACATTCATTACTTTACTTGTTTGAGTCGTGGAGTAAGTTGAGCAAATATAGCTCAACTAACCCCAATCCGGAATTTTAAAACCAAAGTGAAAAAATCGTAAGAATTATACCCAGAACCTCTCTACATATCAAAAGTACAATAATTATCTGGAAGATTAACACTTACCTGATTGAAAACAGACAACAATTGATTGATATAGATGAAAACTTGCGATAGACAACTTTTTTACTTTTTGCGCACAAAATAAACAAAACGCACGGGCGCTTCACTCGTTCGTCCAGCCGCCACTAGTGATCACGTGGTGATTACCCCTCCCGGGACTCCTTCTTTCCGCCATACGATGCCAATGCGTATAGTGAATAGTTTGCGAGATATTTCGATTGCCCAACTTGCCCATATGCCCAACTAGCCCCGCCCTACCCTACCCAAATATTCGAAAAATACAGACATTTGGGCAAATCTATATGCGCCAAAAACTAGGAGCACTAATCTATTTCTTTCAAAAATGTGCCTGGTGATGTGTTAACAGAATTTAGAGAAATTCAAATATTTACAAGATACGAGGTTAGGTCAGAAATGCTCAAAATTGAGACACACTTTGTATATTTTCATATTGCATATTTTCTCACAAAAATCGACCTCGCATCGTTTTTCTCTAACTCCCTTGAAAATTGGTGTTTTCTATCAAAATTGTGCACTCTGTATTTATTTGGCATTAATTTATTTTCATTTTTCTCTTGACCTACTCACGATGCACCTTCAAATAAAAAAAATATTTCCATTATATGCGAAGTTTATTGTGATGATTTCTGCTCTCTATAATCAATAAGACAGACCGAACAGATCTGTCCTGTTCAACTACCTTATCCATTCGTCAAATTCGACTTGTACTGAATTCTAAATGCCCATAAAAATACTTCAATCCCTCCATTTGAATGTTTTAGTATCAATATTAACTGAGATAGTTAAAATATAAGCAATGACCTTGTACGAAAGCTACTAATCGCATTAATTTAACCTTATCACTTAAGGCCCTAAAGTTCGTATTTAGAAATTATTATTATCTGGTAAGATAACACCTCAACCTTTTTGATGACGTGGGCTTCAATGATCATACTATACAGGGTGAGTCTTTGACCACTGCGTTAATTTTAACCATAGATTCTTGACGTCAAAAGAAACATTTTCTTCCTATAACATTTTTCCAAATTTGGCCCCCGTTCAAAAGATATAGGGTGTTGAAATTTCATAAAAATTGCATTTTCACCTGTAATATTCAAACGACAATATCAATTGAAATGATCTCTTGTAGAAGGTTTTTGATAGCAGTCATGCATATTATGGCATCAATAGATTTATTCCATTTCTTATGGGTTTCTCACTACTACTCTACAGATTGGTTAAATTGCATGAAAAACAAATATCGCTTGAACTAAAGGTCCGTATCTCGTACTTCCTGGAATCATTAGTCTTTTTGCATATAAAATCATTCTTCATCTTTCCTCCTAAATTGCACCATTCTTGAGATATTTGAAGTTGTATTCATTGTTAGTGATGTCTAGCACCTTGTTTAATATTTAATCCAGAATAATATTCCATAATAAATAAAGAAAAAGTTTTCCATCGCTCTTCGGTATATTTTGACCTTTGAAATAGTTGAAGTATTTTCTGTTAAATTGAAGACTTGTCTTTATGAAGAGCTGGTTTTTTTATAGCTTCAGGCTTTCAGGGTTCATCAAATTATATCTATTCTAACATAGGAATGCTGCAAATTGAGCTCATATGAGTTTTAAAAAACTTGAACCCAGTCTCCTAGATTTGTTTTATACCTTTATTATCTTTATTTCATACACCGATTCAACCTTGTTCACAAACTTAAGAGATAATAGAATTTGACTTAGTTTTAATATTTCTGAATGTTTGTTATGATGCATGGTTAATTAAAATTCAATCAATATTGAAACTGGAAGATATAAGCTCATAAACAAGAAAGATTAGAATAGAATGCAATTTCTGACCATAATCATTTCATACTGAATTGAATAATTTAAAACTATCGATATTATCCCTAAAAATCTTTCCACTTTTTTTTTGAAGATACGAATAACTTTTGACAGTTTCAAACAGAATCAAAACAACAAGGAACCACAGAATACTTTTTATTTGGAACTACCCACCACAGAGACGTTATAATATTTTAATGTGATAATAATTTACTCTAATTATTCTGAGGAAAATTATAACTAAAGATCAATAATAGTTACAGATATTATCTTTCATTTAAAAAACATTGCAAATATTAATTTTTTTCTCTCCTGGGGTTCGGTGATAAATTAATATTCTATGGTAAGGTATTAAAATTTGACATAATCTATGAATAACCATTATTCAATATTTATGTTCTTGTTTACGTTATTTACTCTGATTATAAAAATCAGTAATTATAGTCTAAACAGAATAGATTCATATTAATGATTTAACAAAAAAATTTTATCAAAGAACACCTAGTTGATTTTTCAAAATCAAATTTAGGTATTTCTTCAAGAAAGTATAATTGCACACCTAAATCTGGAAATACTTGTAATCTATCCAGGTAAATTGTTATTGGGATTCAGTACAGAAAATACCTGTTCACTGGTCTCTGTCGAGGAGAAGAAACTTCAGAAATATCAGTGTTTGGAAAATCATAGATGATTGTTTCTGGTTTTGAGTGAAAAGAAAGCACAGTGACAACCTCTTGCATTGGAAGTTTCATAGAAATGATGGTTATCATGATTTGGAAATTTTAAGAAGAAAATTTCAAATGTATGATGATAACACCCAATAATTCTGAGGTTTTTTTGGAATTTCTCACTAGAAAGGCAAGGTTTATAATCTTGAAGTAGAAAGAAAATATAGTAGAACAACAAAAATCTATGTTTATGGTGTTGAATTTTTTTACCAGAAAATAAGTATTTTGTATCTTCCTTCTGGATTTGGACCTCATCGGATGAAACATGAGTGAGTGAATCATTACTTAGAGGGAAAATAATGTTTTTAAACAATTCAGATTCAATAGTGAATGCTGTGGAAGGTATTTTTCATTCAAACTAAACTGGACTACAGAGGGTATTTGCCCAATGTGAAAACTAAAAATGCTTATAACTTTTGAACGCAGCTGAATTTGAAAGAACCGTAATGGAAAAAATGTTTCATTTGATCTCAAGAACCTATGGTTAAAATTAACGCAGTGGTCAAAGACTCACCCTGTATATGAAATATAATGGCTGACAGTTTCAACAAGAATTCACTCAATGTGAAATTAGAAACACAAGTATCCGTGTATAGTTCATATTCTTTATATCTCAAATGATTGAGAGCAATATATCTGAAACCCATCGAAAATATTTCAAGGAATTGAATTCCTTCAGCATTCCATGAATTCATAAAAAATTCAGAGCGCCAGCTCAGGAATGTATCTATACTACATTGGATTCTCTCAGCCAACTTTTTCAAACACTGTTCGGTTAAGTATGAATGGAATGTACATAAACATCCGTTCCGAATTCTGCCATCTCATATAATATCATAACGCCATTTTCGATAAGAGTTCAGATTCGGCTTTCGACCTTATCGGTCTGTGATACTGCCACCCCAGTGCATGCCAATGAAATAATACCCCTTTGCCAGGAACAAGAGAACACTTCCGACCTTTTGTCTCCAGACTGAAAACGGAACCAGTTGCTCATGCCAAACATAGTGTCGCTTATATTATCAGGGGTCTGTCAATTCCTCAAATTGAAGAAAGTTCTCTTTTCGGATGCTTTTTCCTATTGTAATATCTTGTTATCGTTAAGCTAAAATGTCTTTAATCGTCCAGTGTGGAGCCGAAATTATGTTTAACCCACTCTTCTCCTGATGGAGGCTTTAATATGAGATTCGAATAAGTCCTCTTTTCCTTAAACATGGTATTTATTACTTAATAATGACTTGGCTTCAGGAAGAAAGCTAAGGTAATGCAGTTATGAAAAATTCAAATCCAGAAAAATAAATAGGGTACCCGGATTTAATTGAAAAATTTCGAAAGAAGCCTGACGATTTGCGAAACTCTTCAAGTTATCTCAGAATTGGTAACACTACTAACGAATATTGAGAAAAAAATGACTCCAATTTGAGAACTGCTACATCTGCATATTCAAGATTATCAACAAGACTTTGATTTGCCAATTTGGTGGAATTATGCCGATTCAATTTTCTCTACAATAGATTGAAGATCTCAAGTGATTTTTCGAAAATCTGTATGTATCAGGTATTATCAAACTGATAAAGAAAATATAAAAATTATCGTGCATAGCATTGACGAAAGACTTGAGATGAGCAAGTTTTTAATGTTTGAGGTGAATTCAATGATGTTATGCCAATGGATATCTTGCTCATCCCGTGAGTTAATAATTCTCTGAAGAATATACCCTGTGGTAAATTTAATTCCTGCATGTTTTCATCGTCGATTTCACTTCATCTCCGCTACGTAGTATTCCTTTCAAATTGAAATTATATTAATTCTTAATGTTCAGGTATACCGGTAGGAAATGAGAGTTTTTTCGTGAAAATAAAACACTAATTATTAATGGGAGAGCAAAAACCATTTCATTCAATGTAATGACCATTGTTTTCTACATATTTTGTCCACCTTTCTGGCAATTTGTGGATACGACTCCAATAAAATTGTTCGTTTTGAAGAAAACTAACCAGGCACCCAATTTTCGATTTTCCGTAGGAATCAAAGTGCTGCTCAGCCAATGCGTGTCTCACCGATGAAAACAAATGGTAGTCAAAAGGGGCCAAGTCTGGTGAATACGGCCGGTTGGGTAGCAGCTCCCAGCCAAGTGTTTTCATTGTATTCTGAACCGGTTTTACTTTGTGTGCAAGTGCATGTCATGGAGTAAAATTACCTTGCCGTGCCTTCTGGCCCATTCTGGTCGTTTCTCGATCAATATATAGTTCAAATTGATCATTTGTTGTCGGTAGCGATCAGTATTAACGGTTTCACCAGGGGTTAGGAGCTCGAGGTGCACCGCACCTTTCTGGTCCCACCAAACATACAGCATTGTCTTCGTGCCGAATCGATCTGGTTCTGCAGTCGATGTTGATGGTTGTCCCGGATTATCACATGATTTTTTCCGTTTAAGATTCTTGAAATAAATATACTCCTCATCGCCAGTAACAATCCGATGCAAAACCGATTTTGTTTCGTGTCTTTGAAGCAACATTTCACAAGTGTTTTTTCGGTTTCATCTGTCTTTCATTCAATTCATGTGGCACCCGTTTTCCACACTTTTGGATCTTTCTCATAGCTTTCAAACGATCAGAAATTGTTTGTTGTGCAACATTTTATATTTCTGCTATTTGTTTTTGATTCAAAGCGTCATCTCCATCCAATATCGTTTACAATTCCGCGTCTTAAATTTTTTTATTGTCTTCCACGTTCTTCATTTCTCACATCAAATTTATTATTTCTGAACCGTTGAAACTATCTTTTGCATGTTGCTTCTGATAGAGCATGATCACCATATGCCTGGACAAGCATTCGATGCCATTCTGCAGCACTTTTCTTCAAATGAAACCAAAAAATTAATGCTTTCCGCAAATCATCACTTTCTGGTACAAAATTTGAAATTTTTAACATGATTAGAAAATATAATGTTGTCTGTTCAATGACTTGATGTATACTAAATATTTTTGTCATAAAAAACAAATAAAAAAAATAAAGTCTCACGTCATACTCACGTCATACCAGTATACCTGGTATATGAAAATCGAATGGAATTCATCATTTAAAGTCATTGTAGGATATGCAAATTTATCCCCCTTAAATTTCAATCCTTATCGGTCTAAAATACTCCCTCATCGTTTCCTGTAACTAGATGAGTTCCTTGCGTAGGATCATATTATATATCATTCTGGATTATGTACATCCCCCAAGTGAAAATAATGTCGGGTCGAGTTGTTCCGATCCGGTTTACTATCCGTTGTTTTTCGTTACAAGACACGAAGGGCTAGTTCTTCCGGTGTCGTTATTTATGGACCACATTAGTCGTTCCGGTCCCTATGTCCTGATCGATATTGAATACCACCTATCAAAGGACGCGCCTGTCCTCAAGATTTGCGACTTTGATCTTGGATAGTATTATTGCTCGAGGATGCAATGTCTAGATTGAAAAATGTTTCCCAGGAATGGGTTTTTTTATTTTGTATGTCGGAAGATACTATTTTAAAGAGAATTCAGATATGAAAAACTTCGTTGAATATAACGGCCGGATTCTTATGAATGGAAGTTTTCAATCAGAATGAATAATATTTTGAGATAAATTATGAGGTTTTCATTTCAATTTTGAGTTCAGAGATTAATGTTTTCAATTGAGGAATTCTTTGTGCCAAAACAGTCTTCGGTCATTCGAAAATATCCTGTAATAAACCATTGTATCGAAAAAATCATAAAATACCGAGGCACGTCAATTCTCGACCTAACGTGTATTTAAATATAAGTTTATCGAATGGATGTATTCACCCTGTATGATTTCTGATACAATAACAGTATTTAATTTTCAGGGTTTAATATTATTCAATAATAAAAATTGGCGACGTTTAAGGCAATGGCTAGCTTTTATTTCAAGTTATTTTCCAACTCATTGTTGGATGTCATTGAAGTTATGAATTTTATCATTATTATTGATTAATCATTAATTTATTCAATTAAAATCATTGAAACAGTTAAGAAATTATTATGCTGTTTCGGGGATTCATTTCATCACGAAAATCGACCTCGTCACATGTTTGCTGGTAAATTAAAATAAATCACCTAGTATGGCACATTTGCGCGATCCATCCTGTGAATATAAACTTATATTCAAATACAATTACAGTATTTGATTTTAGGGTTTAATATTATTTAATGATAAAAATCGGCGACGTTTCGGGCAGTACCCTTTTTCTGACCATCTTAAATAATTTATTTTAAGTTATTTTCCAACTTATTGGATGTCATTGGAGTTTAATTTAATTATTATTATTAATTAATTTAATTAATATCCGAACCCCAATGACATCCAACAAATAAGTTGGAAAATAACGTAAAATAAATTATTTAGAAGGCTAGAAAATGGACATTGCCCGAAACGTCGCTAATTTTTATTATTGAATAATATTAAACCCTTAAAATCAAAAACTGTTATTGTATTTAAATATAAGTTTATATTCACAGGGCGGATCGCGCAAACATGCCATACTAGGCGATTCATTTCAATTAGATTTTCGTGATGAAATGAATCCCCGAAACCGCATAATAATTTCTTGACTCTTTCGAAAGGAACTAGGAGTTTTTCAATTTTTCACACTTTCCAACCTCGTAACATGTTTATTTTAAATATTTCTTGTTTCTGTGGAAACATATTTGAAGTCCTTTTTTTAAGGATGGTGTTCCTGAATTTTTCAATGAAAAATATGGTTTTGAAGCTTTAACATAAACTTCTATTTTTATGGGTCCCACTATATTTCTTTACACATTAATGTTTGAAATGAAATTCTCCTTTCAAACATAAATTAAAGTTGATACTTCTTTCCCAAAACATTCTTTTATGGCTGTTTCGAATTATTTTTCGGATATATTTTGAAAATCTGGGTTGCCATGCCTGAATATACAGAGTACAGCAAAAGTCAGTTAACCCTGTCTGATATTCACGCATGATCGTATTCACGGCCATTATCATACCTAGGGCGGAAGGAGGCAGCTGAAAATTAGCGAGTTGAGTTGTCTGCGTATAGTAGTGTTGTTGTGTACGTTTACAGTACGTTCGTTGCCATGGCTCAGCGTGTAAAGTACACGAAAGAAGACCGTGTTTGCTCACTTCTTACCTAAAACTTAACGGAGATTATGCTGAATTCGCCAGCGATTTCTAAATAAACAAGTTCCCACCAGACAAATGGTGCATAAACTGTATCGTAAATTCGTAGTCGACGTGCCGCGTTCAGGTCACCGTGCTAATTTTTTTTGTAAAATTCGTTTCACCGTATAACAAATTACCTTAGCAACTATGTCTATTGACTTCAACCATGTAGGCTAGTTTAAGTTCAGCTCCTCTAGAAATTGGTGTTTTCTTTCAAAATTGCCCAATTTGAATCACTTCTAAGAATTTTATCACAAAACACTGCCTAAGAAACGGCAATATTTAAGAAACATCAGTAAATAATTTGGATTTTTCATGTTTTCTATTCTGTCAGTTATTGATGGGTTAAAATTGTTCATCGAAAAAAAACACCCTGTAGTATTCATAATAGCCCATTCAATATATCAGTTGTCCCAAGGTCGGTGGCCTAGTGAATTGATATGAAAACTATTCATGCAAAATGAATTATTTTGAAAAATAGCATTGTCTGAGGTACATTTATGAAATACTTTCAAATTTCCAGTGTTGCCAGATGGTAATTTGACAACAGGTTTCTTATTTTGAATGGAACACCCCGTATTTCATTTATTTTTTCATGATTCTATATGAAAAACTTAATCGATTAGTCTTACTCCTCTATTTCTATCTTCAATTGTTTTTATGTTATAAATTATTTTTTAAAATTTTGAATCGAATTTGAGTCACCAAAATGGCTA
Source organism: Micraspis discolor (assembly GCA_030674115.1). NCBI lineage: Eukaryota > Metazoa > Arthropoda > Insecta > Coleoptera > Coccinellidae > Micraspis > Micraspis discolor. The sequence goes on from JARTUT010002175.1 coordinate 12,759,187, forward strand.
TTTTTCCTTCAATATTACATATTTCAATTCAAAATTTGGCATTATTTCAGATGATAGTTTGACCTACGCCATCATTTCCGAATCTTAGTTGTGAATTATACAGAGTGGTGAAAAAAATTGCAATTTTCAACGAACAATATTGTGATAAACTCCTATCCTATACCTATCTGGTTTAGATTCTGAGTTATCTGCGTTAAGTGTATCTCAGGTTATTTAAACAAAAACTTCTCTAAAGCATTTGAAACTATTTCAGAAATGTACCTTGGATAACCTAATATTGACCTATAGTTTGAAATATTTTTATGAAAAGTTTCCATAATAATTCAATAGGTCACTCACCTTGGGACACCCGATAGTATGTTTAGATCAGTTAGTTCATTCAGGGGATACTAAAATTATTTCTCAAAAATAATTGAAATTCTCTATTATATGTCTTCGCATGATTCCCTCTTTTAGCAGAGAAGCCATGGAGTCACTTCGTAATTTTAGCAATTACAGAAACAGAGCTCCACATCCCTCCGGTTATTGTGGAAATCCAGGATATTCAAGGGTTTCCCGACCCTGATGAAGCAGGATGTAGTTCCTCGGGCGAGGACCGTCCCCATTCGAGGGCCTCTGTCGAGTGAAAGAAACGAATAAGTGCCTTCATTATGATAATGTCCCGGGAAAAATTACGTGGAATCTGACACACGCCATTATGGAAATTTCGACGGGGCCGGAAGTTCGGAATTCTGCTAATTCGGACCGAGACTTGACTCTCCGGCTTCCTGAATTTTGCATAATTTTTTGCATTACGGAGAGGAATTGAGTACATTGTTCTGGATATTCGGAAGGCTATGTAAATTCTGGAATGATAGTCAGGTAATTGAATACGTCGAATTTTTCGTCAGTCTGTATTTTCATTTTTGAATAGTTTGTCGAAACTAGGCGTGTAGTGGCTCAGGTAGAAGTTTATGTAAGGACAAGTCATTCTGTTACTTTTCTTTCATCGCCAAATGCAGTTCGGGGAACCGATAGAAGTCGCACGGAGCCTGTTCTGGTGAATGGGGCGAATGATGCAAAGGAATAACGTCAGTTTTGACCAAAAATTCAGTTACAATTCGCGAACAATGTGATGGTGCATTATCGTGCAAAAGAGTCCAACTGCCGTTTTCTCGATATTCTGGCCGAATACGACAAATTCTTGCCCACTAACACTTCATAGAACAAATTATTTGTCAATAATTTCTTGTGATCGTGAAAACAAATCATCATAACCTTCACTTTTTACTTCACTAAGTGACTTGTTTTAGTGTTTATGATTCCTTCATCTTTGCTTCGGCCTCATATTCAAAACACCACTCTCGTCACCAGTTACAATCGATTTTAAGAAGTTTTGATCCTTCCGAGCTCTTTTAACGATGTCTTTGCAATGCTCAATTCTAACAAATTTTTGATCTTCGGTAAGTTTGTGTGGTAGAAACCACGAATTAACCTTTTGAGGGCCAAAATTTGATCAAAATGCGGCATGTGGTTGTTTGAGAAATGCCTAACTCCATTTCAACAACTTTCAACGACGATGCTCTGTTATTTTTGATTAATTCACGACCTTTTTGGCGCGAACCCGAACAAAGTGCCTATCATTTTGCTCAAATGTCTGTAATTTTCAAATATCGAGCCGAAAGTGGTCTTAATCGATTGGGTTCGACTCCCCAATAAAGAATCCGTGGCAAAAGTTTAGTCCGTCCGGCCGTATCCTCGCTAGCATCCAAACGAGATGAGCTAGAGTTTTCACATTTTCAGAATAGGTTAATTGTCCAAATATCTCGGTCAAGTTCGTTTTGGGCCAAATGCGTCGGATGTTTCAGTAGTTATGAGCATCTGAATTTTTCTTTCCTCAATAACTACTAGAATATCCATCCGATCAAGTTGATACTTGAAATATCGTTGAGGGAGGCTGAAGCAAAACGGCTCGCAAAATTTCGCAGATATCGTCACGGTAGAAATTTTTCAAAAATTCCCAAAACAAAATTTTTCAATACTCACTATCTCATAAGAAATTTTTCGGATTTCAATAAAAATTCGTGAATATATTGAGGTGATCGATATCTTACTTATCCTTAAATTTAATTATCGTAGCTATTTTCCATCTAAAGATATGATCATTTTTTTCATTTACTCAAGAGAAAAGAGAAATGACATGTCCCGGTGATGAACGATGGCCATCACAGATCGATATTCGATTGACAAATGCCGGGCTCATTAATCAGTGTCAGTTGGCGTAAAATCATAAAATCAATCAAAATTTTTGATTACGGTGAAATGATAGAGGTAGAATTCAATCTCGATTGAACTTGGGGAAAATGATGAGTATTTATTTTTAATTTGAGATATAGGTTTATTCATTCATTAGGCGTTCATATTTGCATCAGATTGGCCCATAGTACGAGAAAAGAAAGAAAAGTTCACCTGATCAGAGTGCTTATAGATTTGTTATGGTTTGAATATTTACTCGCAAGTAGCTCAACAAGAGCGCCAAAGCAATCCGACGTCACGTCAGTGCTTTCTAAATTTTTCAATGTTTCCTTCTGATAATCCGGTTTCAGGACGGCTTGATCTTTCGTCATCACTAGCGTAAACTTACGTACGGGATATACAATCATCGCCATATGCATTTTGTAGCATCTGGTGTGTTTCAGTTTTACCAAGTGTAACACAAAAATCAATCGCAGGTCTTAGTTTGAAATTCATTTTTCGACCGCTGTACAAAACTCACTGACAATTAAAACGTAAAAACTTTTGTTGTATGCATCGAACTGTCTGAAATTTATACCAGTTGTCATGCAATATTAGATGTATGCTGGTCTCACTAATGCTTCGAAGCACCGCGATCGTATTTTAGGAGCATTTCGACCAATCGGCACGAGCGTTTTTTTTTGAGCAAATGACAAATTGTGTGGGATCTTACGCGAACAAATTATTTTGACGGTCAATTATTCATACAATGTTGAATGTATGCTGGTCACACTAATGCCTAAAGTTGTCTCAATCTCACGATAGGTAACATAGCGATCTTGCGATATCAGTTGGCGCACGCAAAACGTTCTGACTACGTATATCCTCAAAAATGTCAAGCTTTACGATAGAGCTATCAATTGGCAGATTGCAACACTAGGGTTGTCCAATTCCGAAATATAAACGACAACTCTCGTGTTGTGTGAAATGAATCCGAATATTATTTTCATTTATAGATATTTATTCCTTGATTTTCTCGAATTGTTCATTTTGCTGCAGTGATTTCAATATCTTGCATTTGATAACTAGTGACATTTCGTGGAATTAGAGGATTCCATGGTTATCTATACTTATTTCACATGTTCTCGGAATACTTTTGAGTGTAATCATCACATTCATTCTTCTTAATTTTTGTTTCATTTCTCCTAGGGTACCAAGGGTTATTCTTGTTGTGTCATCCCTGACAACTTGGCGATTTTGAATAAGTCATGCTGAGATTAGGGATCAATTAATTTTTTCAAAAAGGAAAGAATCTTATCAAATTATTTCGCAGAAAGTTTATATAATATGAATTGGTTATACGGAAACCGTCAATAATTCGATGACCGAAATCCCGTTTTACTTTTGGTAGAGAAATTCATCAGATTTTTTCGATCTCGAAGAGCTGAATAATGACCACTAGTACGTTTATTTTCAACACAAATTGTATCGTTTCAATTTCTAGATAACTCAAAGTTATTGAAAAATCTTTCAAACTCAGCTATAAAGTCGATATTGAAATATTCTAATGTTATCAAAGGATCAATGGTCAATGTCTTGAGAAATACCCTAGTGGTTCAAGTTTTATCAGCATCGAAGACTTTTTACTGCACTATCTATAAACTTTCACTAACAGCTTCTATGAACTTTCAGTAGAATATGAATCAAAATAACGAAAATTTATATTGACAGCAAAAAAAGGGAAGAAGATATTTTGAGCAGCCGAATATTCCTTAAATTTGCGAGAATCGACAATTAACAGGCAAGATGTTCCATGGGCGGGAATGAATTATTTCGCTCCTCAATAATTGGCTTTAAGTTAATACCGACTCGAAAACTTTCTTTATTGAATTAGGCGAGCGGATTCGACCAGTTATGACAGAAAGAATCGTTTGAGATCCATCCAACCCAACATCTTCAATTTTGACACTGAAATTAGGAAACGTCGGCAGTTAGCACTGAGAAAAGCTCTAAGACATTGATATAGAGTGCGGCAGAGAAGAATAACGGTTTGAAAAAAATCATAATAGAGTTAATTTTCACTCGAAAACAATTTCGCAAAAAAATATCATTTGAAATACTCAATTGCGGAAAATGACATCCAACGCATTGCATAAACTCTCTCCAACATGGCTCTATCAATCTTCGGGGCTCCTTATCGTATACTCTAACCTTGAGGTAGTCTCATAAGGAAAAATAGCATGAGGATGAATCTGAGGAAAAAAGAGGCCAATGAGCAGCGCCAAACTTGGAAATAAGGCGGTCAGGGAAGAAAGGGCGAATAACGTTCATTGATGCTCTGGCTGTGTCCTGCTGAGATCATACACATGGCATTGGAACACGTGGCCATCGTAATTCAGGGAAAATGATGCTGGTGATCATTTTGCTGTAGTGCTATGAGTTCACGGAAACATAACCACCATTGCCGTCTCCCAAGAAGTAAGAGCCAATGATGCAAGTTTGCTATACAGCGCACCAAACCGTTACATTTGGGCTGTGCAGCGACCTTTCGTGTAACTGTTGTTGATCTTCATTAGCCCAATTACGGCAATTTTGCTAGCTGTTCAGATCATAGTTGGCCTCGTCATTCATAAATATAATGAGGTTCTCATTTTGATCGATCAGTGCTCAGTTAATTTTTTGTGCATTCTCTTGGCTATAAACGTTGCAGAGTGGCCGATATGTAGGGGTAGAAGCAGAGATCCGTACACAAAATTAGCCTCACAGAACGATTACCGGGGCTAAGTTTAGCAGCATGGTTCCGGGCCGATCGAGTTAGACTGCGAAGAAAGTCTTGTAGAACGCGTGCAACATCTTCCGGATTTCGAAATGTTCGCGGAGCTCCTCTTGGTCTTCTGTTGATCAGTTCTCTACGCCTGTGAAGTGAATAAATGTGAAGAAAGATGGAGTTTCGAGAGCTCTATTCAGATTAATGTTGAAGTGGCGACGAAACTCACTCTGTGTGATGATGACTGACTGATTATTTAGAACGAAATAATCATAAGCAAAAACAAAGAGCTTCATCGTCCAAAGTGCAACTAGTAAAACAATGCTAGCAGCACTGCTAATTTAACCCTGAGACTCCAAGTTTCATGGTCAAACTTGTTACATTGAATTACTATTCACTGTTTGGTAATGACTGTATTTGTTTATATTTTTCTTCTTGTGGTACCGTTACTTTACTACATAGATCAATAAGACCCGAGACTAACCCAGAGATGGCGCTCTTAGAAAACCAGGAACCACGTCTTTCTAGAGTACGAATCTTTGCTTGAAACGTGTCAAAATTTTAAATCGATCGGACCAGAAACAGCTGAGTTATCGAGGTTGGAGTAAAGTCATTTTGTAGTTTGTTTAAACAATGGCAAAACCCGAGTTTCGTTTCTGATAAAACATTGTTTTTTAATGGGTAAAAACACCGTGCAAGCGAAACAATGGATTGAAAAATGTTACTCGGACCCTTATCCATCGAAAGCAACAGTTTGTCGGTGGTTTTCCGAGTTTAAACGTGGTCGTACCGACACAAATGACGCGGAACGCTCGGGTAGACCTGTGGAAGCCGTTACACCGGAAAATGTGAGTGAAGTGACAAAAATTATATTGAAAGATCATAAAGTGAAACTCCGTGAGATTGCTAAGATGACATAGATATCATATGGAAGTCTATTTACTATCCTTCATAAAAAAATTGAGCATTAAATCGGATTTTTCCAAGTGGATACCGCGATTGCTTTCGATAGAACGAAAACAGCAACGAGTCGATGGTTCAGAAAGCTGTTTAGCGCTATTTACTCGTAACAAAAAAGATTTCTTGCGTCGTTACGTGACCATGGACGAAACATGAGTACATCACTACACTCCAGAGTCGAAACGGCAGTCATCTGAGTGGCGCACAGCTGGCGAAAGCGGTCCGAAGCGCCCGAAAACGCAGCAGTCAACTGGCAAAGTCATGGCGTCAGTTTTTTGGGATACGCATGGCGTGATTATTATTGACTACCTCGAAAAAGGTAAATCGATCAATAGTGATTATTATATTGACGTGCTGGTGCGTTTGAAGGAGGAAATCACAGAAAAACGACCGCACATGCAGAGAAAAGAAATCCTTTTCCACCAAGACAATGCACCCTGTCACAAGTCGATGAAAACAATGGCAAAATTGAACGAATTGGGCTTTGATCTGCTTCCCCACCCCCATGTGACTTCTGGCTCTTTGCTGATCTTAAAAAAAAATGCTCCAGGGAAAAAGATTTGGCTGAAATGAGGAGGCCATCGCTAAAACTGAAGCTTATTTTGAAGCGGAAACATTGGAAAAGCTTTGGAACGGATATATCTAACGGTCCATGTCAACCAGTTTTCGAAAATTCAACTATCATACGATTGGAGTAATTCCCGCGGATTTCTGTTGCATTTTAAATTCCTCATTTCATTCGTGCGGACACAAAGCAAATTTGTGTTTTCATGTTTAACTCAAACATGAAGGAACTCGTGTCCCATCCAATCTATCATGGTTCATTGGATTCAATGAAAGCTGCTTGAAAACAGCATGTTTTAAAAATGTTTCGGACCATGCCAGGTATTGTTCCGTCGATGCCATCCGCGCTCACTAAACCTGAACCCGGGTATAAGCCTAGCGTCGCGTTAATAATCGATTATTCCTCATCGGGAACTGACAACGGACGAACATTCGAACAACGGGGATGGCAGCCGCCCCGATTCTAACTCGCTACCCTCGTATTCTACGTAATCCTTGGCCGACATGTTGCACATTCATCGAAACGATAACATTACAATGTCTACTAGTTATTTCTTCGGGACGGGATATCCATCTCAACTCTATCACGAAATCCGAAAGCAAAATCCTCTCAAATATCATATTTGCGCCTTGTTAGCTGATTCCTGCAGAGCCCTTATTTCACGAACGTCCGTTTTTCTTTTGATTACGAACTAGCAATTTATTTTTTCTTTTATTGTTTTAGATCTCCATCGTTATGTAGAACTTCCCTTAATTTTTTTTTGTTTTATACGAAGGTTGCCTTTTATTTCTCTGATTTGGACAACCCTTGTGTTGCAATCTGCCAACTGACAGCTCAATCGTAAAGCTTGACATATTTGAGGTTATACGTAGTAAAAACGTTTCAACATACGAGTGCTATTTGTGTTGTTTTCAGTAACTTAAATTATTCATCTCGCTCAAAAACGGAATTAAATCGTTAAAATTTTTGTGCGATTATTTTTAACAACTTTCGATGGGAATTAAGTCAACAACAATGCATCAATGAACTGATGGTTCTCCTAATAGAAACTTGAAGTCGGTTTCAAGAAGGGGTGAAAAATCTATAGCATGGTTCAAATAACAGTTCCTGAAAATTTTATCTTTTTGGCGTGAAGGGAAAAAAAATAGCTGAAAATTCAAGACGAAAAACAGTTTTTTGTGAATAACTTAGAAAATATCCACTTTAAGGCAAGGGAGTGATGCATACACTCACTTTATTTTTTAACGTAGATTCAATATCTGCCATGAAAAAATAGGGTTCTAATTTGAAAAAATTGATTTTTCGCGATTTTGTCATACCTAACTTTGATAGCGATTTTTTCACCCCTTGTATCATGAATCGCGATTTCGATTTTTAAAGTGGATATATCAATCTTACATCTTGAAAAATCCCAAAAATGAAAATTTTCCATCCAAAAACCTCGAAGTTATTCTTGTTTCAGCGGAGCTCTATTTTCGATTTTTTTTCGAATTTTCCCGCTCAGAGAGAATTTTCCAACCAAAACTGAAAAATGTTACATCAAAATAACTTGAAATTTTCTAAGGAATCTATTTCTGCATTGAAAAAATGGTGTGGTAATTTGAAAAACGGAAGTTGACGTCATTTCCGGAAAAACCGGAGGTGCTCATTCCTTGAAAATATTTTAGATTTAATCAGCATCGTGAAATACTTATAAGTGCTGAATTTCATGAAAATACGTTCAGTAGTTTCCCGTATAAATATGGGTGAGGTTCCTCGTTAAAGACCCTGTATATTCGAATATATCTGAATTATTATTTAATAATTCGAATATATTCTGAGAAAATCATTAAATGGCACGTCTAAATCCTTTGTTAAATGAGAATTGTGGATGAAATGAAGCTGAAGGAATACTGTAAGTTTAGTTATTTTCAAGTCTAAATATTTCTTCTTCTATATTGTATTTCTCTGTTGTTTTTTTATTGCACTATTCCAAAGTCAGAAAATAATATTCCATAATAAGCGCGCCAAAGCTACTACGATAAAATCATAGTGTGATTTCCAGTTCTCTAGAAACGCCTACTAGGCACTCAAACTTGAAACACTCAAATATAGTACAGCTTTTATATCATTATGTCTAATAATGACAGCTGGCAAAACCTCTGTGAGTCCTAGAAATCTGTAAAATCTTATCCAAGTGATAAAATCCATACTCGGCACTTTCGTGGGTGAAGGACAATATAGAAGTTCTTCGAAGCACGTAGTCGATTCTCCCCAGTAAAACCATAACGCCACATAAGAAATGTTGTGAAACAAATTCGGCCCATAAAACCAATGACCCGAACTCCCGAATTGGCGATAAAAGTTTTACGAATGCTTCTAGTGAGTGTAACGTTAAGAGCTTTCTAGTTTTCAGACGACTTTTCCGAAATATATTATACTTATTCTTGGTGATAATCTACCGGATATAAAACAGCTACATTTTCATCTTGGATTATTATTTTCCGTATGCGTAATCGACAGAATTCAATAAAATACTTGATCCTTTGACGCCACAGTTATTGGGCTTCGGCTTCAAAATGGTAATTTTTGAACTGCCTTTTAGCATGTGTCTGCATATAAAAACAAGGATAACTTTCCTTTCATCAATACCAATCTGCCATTCCGAATCCGAACTGCCAACCCGTACATACCCAGACATATACAGAGTGAGCCTTTGACCCCTGCGTTAATTTAAACTACTGGTTCGTGAAGCGAAAAGAAACGTTATTCTCAAACCACTTTATCCAATTCTGCCTCATTTCAAAGTTATAAGTGATTTGAGATTTCAAGTTGGGCTAAGTCATTATTAGATTCCTTTCGAGATAACACGAAAAATTCAGATTTTTCCTCATGAAATTTCATCAAATTTTAAACAAATACATACTTACCTAAGACTATATAAGAATATTATATGTATAATATAATATTTACATTGAAAAGTGTCCCATCTGAAACTTAGAGCTGGTCGATTGTAACGTATTGAGCTGGTCCACTCAGGTCATAAAAAGTTTTCATGTTGCCAAACTGAGCAAATAGAAGGTTTCTCTATTCCCCTATAATTGTGAATAAAATTTTTTTCTCCAATTTGCATCAAAACATTGTATAAAATTTCATATTTTGAATTGAAACTGTCTTATCGGATATATTAGCAAGAAGTAAAAGAAAAACTTGAGTTGAAGTTGATTATGCTATTTTATGTCAGAAACCACAGATGGAAAGAAATTCAGGTGAAAGTCAAGACAACGCTGCTCCATTCTCTGCTTGACAATTTGAAGGTCACATGTTCTAAAAGACACTCGTTGCCACCTCTGTATCGAAAATAAATACGCAAATTGAAGAAAATTGGTGAGAGTCAGTGTTAAGTTTTTCATATTTTTCATTACTTTTCATCGCACTATAAATGGTTCGTAGGTGTGAAAGTCATAGTAAAGACAGGAACTTTAATACGAATTTATCGGTCCATGGATAAGTGTATCGTTAGAACCGAAGTATTCAGTTATTTACATGTTCAGTAGCGTAGACAGTTTTAATAGAGAAGTTTTCGATGAGATTATTTTAAGATAAAATGAGTTTTTCTGGAATTAAGGTTACCAGATGACGATTAAAAAAGAAGAATTTGGGCTTCGCTGTTGGGATGGTCAAGTATTTGCCCAAAGAAAGCAATTTTCATTTGTTCAGATCATTTTGACCCTGAAGGTATTGTGACCCGAGTAAATGGAAAAAGATTTTATGCGGTGTTGCCGGGTGAGGTTTCACAAGAGACTTTCAATGAGGTTAAAATTTTCAATAAGGGAGTCAAAACAAATCGACATTTTACGAAGGAATGCTTTGTCTATCTTATATAGTCTAAGATACTTACACATTTTTATCGCTCTTCAAAAAATGTCACATAATTCTCCATTCAAATCATTATTTCAGCTGAAAATTATACCTAATTCCATAGATAGTGATTTTCTATCAGAGTGAAAATATTGAAATTTCTGCATTTTCTTCTCAAGTTAACTGGACATTTCATGAGAAAATACTCATATCTAATATTAACTTTCCCAATACTCTGAGTCTTTTCAATTCTTAAGATCATCAAATCATCACTATTGCAATATTTTTATTAGGAAATTTCTATCTTTGTTATCTTCTATATCTTATTTTGGATCAGTGTTTTAATAATTCGTAGATTACGAATGTTGAAAGTATGATATTTAAAAATGTTCGAAATAATAAAGTGGCAACGTGGAAATACGTGGAAATATTTCGACTCAGTGATTTTTTCCAGTTGAGGTGAAATCCAGGAAAAGAGCAGTTTTCTTATTTTGTTTTTTTATTTCTAATCATTCAACATCGAATATTTTGGAAACGGTGCATTTCAAGAAGATCAATGGGAATGACTGCTTATTTTATAGCAAGTTTTCATGGTTTCACGTGTTGGTGAAGTATTAACTTGTAGACCTTAGGGCATAGTTCGAATATGTTTATTTTGAAATGTGCATCCTATTTGTGCGAAACCTCCCATAAAATTTGAATTTATTCGGATTATCCACTATGAAGATATAAGCAAAAATTCATTTTTTAAAATGAAATTTAAATTCCCTGTATTTTTTAACAGAGCCCAATTTCAAAAAAAGGTAAAAAAAGTGTTTCTTTTGCTGTCAAGAACCTAATGTTGAAATCAATGTAGTAGTTAAAGACTCATCCTGTATAATTCGTCGATATCTGATCAATAGATCTGGATAACTTTGTTATCCAGGTGTTAAGAAAGGTCGACTATGTGATTTCTGTAAGTACCCGCATAACGCTGAGTATGCACCTACCTCCCGAAATAATTCAGAGTTTTTGTCTGACAAAAAGCGGTTTGAACGGCGGTTAAGAAATGAAATAAATCGTTATCAATATTAACTAAATCTAAATGATTTTCAAAACATTGAAAATTAACTAAACTAGCCTTAATGTATTAGATGTTCAAACTGAGCACCGTTTTCTACTTTACAATAAGCAACTCGGTTAGTAAATCCTCTAGCTATTACTTCTGGAGGAATTCTCTATATCTCGTGAGTTATTCCTCCAACCTATTCTTGCAAATTGTTTGGTCTATCAACATCATCCTTAGACTTTAAATAACCCCACAGAAAATAGTCCAGTGGATTAAGTTCGGGACTTCATGCAGGTTATTCATAACTTCCCCTTCTTCCAATCCATTTGTGATGAAATGTCCTATCTAAATAATCTCGAAGAATACGAGCGTAATGGGGTAATGCTCCATCCAGCTGAATCAGATATTATTTGGTAATTGTCCACTTACCTGCCGGAATCACTTGTGTCTCGGCTGTAAATACCTATCTCTGTTTGAAGTTTCTTGTAGGAAGAAGGGTCCCACGATTCTGATGTTATAAATACCGGCCCAAACGTTCAATTTTTGGGAATGTTGTGTATGAGCCTCTTGAACCCAATGAGGATTAGTTTGTGACCAGTAGCGGAAGTTATGTCGATTAACTGTACCGTTTGAACAAAATGTAGCTTCCTCTGAAAACACCACATTTCTTATGAAATTGCACGGTTGAAAATATCCATCATCGTTTCACAAAATTGTAAACGTCTGTCGAAATCGTCTTCTGACAGTTCTTTAACCAGGCGAATTTCGTATGGTTGATATTTTTCTCGCCTTGATATTCTTCCTACTGATCGACGGCTAACTCCATGCGTTTTGGCGAGTTCGATAGTGGATAATTGAGTATTTTCTTCCAAAGATAGAGCAACATTTTGAGCTACACCTTCATTAGTTGCACGTTTTAACCGTCTACTTATCGGTACATTGCTAACTATTCCACTTGTATAGTACCTTCGCAAAGTTTTCGTCACTACTGAACGGGATATTTGTGCATTAGGATGAACAATGTTAAAAAGGTCACAAACTTCTTGATGCGTCCTTCTTGTCTCCCAATACCCAATCATCATTAATATTTCTATTCTTTCTCTGTCGCTTAATTCGATCATTTTACGATCAAATTGAAACAATATAATCTTTTACGTTCAAATTCAAACACTGCTAACTTATTTTGATAATTACTGTCACTTCTACAATGAATTTCATAGACTACTTGATACTATTAAATTTTACTATATGTATAACATAATATTCACATTGAAAAGTGTCCCATCTGAAACTTAGAGCTGGTCGATTGTAACGTATTGAGCGAGCTGGTTCACTCAGGTCATAAAAAGTTTTCGTGTTGCTAAACTGAGCAAATAGAAGGTTTCTCTATTCCCCTATAATTGTGAATAAAAATTTTTTCTCCAATTTGCATCATAACAGTGTATAAAATTTTATATTTTGAATTGAAACTGTCTTATCGGATATATTAGCAAGAAGTGAAAGAAAAACTTGAGTTGAAGTTGATTATGCTATTTTATGTCAGAAACCACAGATGGAAAGAAATTCAGGTGAAAGTCAAGACAACGCTGCTCCATTTCATAGACTACTTGATACCATTAAATTTTACTATTCTTTAGTTAATTTTCTGTTAATATCTCGCTAGGTATTGAAATAAAAAATATCGAACCCGATTTTATTGTACTTGTTATAAAAAGTTTCATCAGAAACTAAAATAATACCATTGCAAATATTAAAATTGACATTATTTCTGGTAAAACCGGAAGAATTGTTAAAAATATGAAAAGAAATAGGTAATCAATTGCAGTATGAATCTTTAGAATTTCATTTTGATATCTCTAATCATTCCAGAAACATCGACTTGGTTCCACACATTGGCCCATCACTATAAAATATTGATTATTTCCCCCATTACATATACCCTTCAAGTATTTTTTAGTGCAAAATATCCAGAGCCTGTCTGCTTTGAAGTTTACAAAATCCGACACTGATATTTCCGCCATAGTTGGGCGATTTTTAACTCAAAGATTTGGTGTTATTTTTTCTTTGGTCGATCGCATGTCGAATGTATTCTCTATATTCCATATCGATGTGTAAACCTATATGCTTTTCCACATGTGTCAAAGTTCACTTGAAAAACCTTGATGTTCCGATCAAAAAGCCAAAGAATTTCGAAAATTTATCTCGATGCAAGCAGATTTCGGCAACTCTCACGAAAAATTTAATTCCTTAGACATTCTTGTCTCATAAATCGATTTTTTTGCTTTTCTCCAATTCGAAAAAGTCATTGAAGTTACTCACAGATGACCGATATGCAATTATAATGCCATTGTGATAAACAACTGCTTGAATCTCGAAATAAATAGAGCACAAGTTGATATCTACTTGGAGCATGCAATGCGATAACTCAGACTTGCGGCCCACAAGTGGCGCAATATTTTCGTCTAGTCCGGGATTTATTCCCATTCTCTCGACTCGGCCCGTTTTTGTTATACCGGATTCTCTACAATTTACATTCAACGACGACGCCACCGACTCGACATATTTTTCTGCGACGACATTTTAATCGCCTTATATAGGTGCGTTACACCCCGCTATCAGTGCCACTAGATTATGCAGATTCGGAGTGTTGCTGCTTCGCTAGTGCTCTACGTTCCGCCATTTACGTTAAATATCCCCGTCTTTTCCTGAGGTAAAATCCCTATTTTGTGACTGAAGGGTTGAATGCATTGAAATGTGTTGAGAATATCCCATTAACCTTATCCATTTTTGATTTTTATTTATTTATTCATTTAAATATTTATTTATTTAGCAATACACAATTCGACAGCCGCGGCCTATTACAGAATAGGAAATTGCGAGTGTTTACAAAAAAAAAAATTGAACTTTAACAGTAAATCAAACAAAAAAAAAATAATTAAAAAACCAAGTGCAAGAAGAAAAAATAATAAGTCAATATGAGAAAGATCACACCCAGAGTTATCACACATTTTGTGAGCCCAAAATAGCTCTTCTTATGCTTGCCGATTCGCAAGCAAAAATATCCACGATATTTTCATAAGATGTATAGTGATGACATATTCTGTACAGGGGCGAAACCAGAAGAACGTTAGATCGTGGGCAAGGTAGATAAAATGTTCCAATAGTACGTACGGGTAATCTAGGTACATGTACGCAGATTAGGCCCAGCATGTAAGGACAATCGATTAACGAGCACATTATATTTCGCAAAAATAAAACACCTAAATAGGTGCGACGACGTTCTAGAGAATTAACCTGAAATCTTCTCAGGAAATTTTTGTGAGGTATACCACGCTTAGGATAAATACCATCAATTTTGAAACATAGATACTTCAGAAATCGCCTCTGTTCATTCTCTAATGTACTGACATGTACACTTTACCTCTAAAATAGGCACCCGTACTCGAGCCTTGACCTCACAAGTGCATTGAATAGTATAAATAGCGTTCTGGTGTTCTGTAACCACTTGGGTTCCTTAGGATGAGGCCAAGTATTTTGATGCTTCCTGAGGTGATCGAATTTATATGGGGAAAAAAGCTGAGTCCATGATCGAATAAGATTCCTAGGTCTTTAAATTCAACAATCTTACCAAGAACACAGCCACTAATGTTATGAAGGAAATCTATTGTAATTCTTTTACGACTGATGGACATTACGCTATATTTTTGAACGTTCGGGGGAAGTAAGTTGTCCCTGCACCAACGGTTTAGCCTATCACCCTGGAGGTCCCAACAATCCTCAACAGAGAGAATGCGACGATACAGTTTTAAATCATCAACATAAAGAAAGAAGGAACGGGTCAGGTACCAACAGATATCACTGATGAAGATTAAGAAAAGGAGTAGCCCAAATATAGACCCCTGAGGGACACTCGAGGTAGCCTTAAAAACACCAGGTCTATAACCAAAATACTAAACATACAGTTTTCTACAGGAGAGATAAGATTTAAAAAAATATACAATATCGAGATCTAACCCGAAAGAAGACAGCTTCTTGATAAATATGCCATTATCCAGTCTGTCAAATGCCTTCGTGAAGTCCGTGAAGATGACATCAACTTGGGAAGACTCATCCAATGCGCTACCGATATACTGAGTTAAACAGGCCAAGTTGGTTACTGTTGATCGATCCATGATGAATCCATGCTGACAATCAGAAATTTTGCTCCTCACATGAACATATATGATGTCCTAAAGTATTTTTCAGAAAACTTTGCTGAAATTGTTCAGAATCACAATTGGTCTATAGTTCTCAATATCATCATATTTTGATATGTTAACATCTGAATTCATCATTTTTTGATATTTGAGAAGTTGAAACTAGAGCACAAAATAACCTGAAAATAGAAGTTTTCCCCTGTTCATTTCCGCAGTTCTCACTTTGTATATTCATTTACAATCCAAAGTTTCGGAACATAAAAGGAATTATCATTTACTAAGCTGACCTGAGATATAAAAGATGTTCCTTTGAATGCTTCAAACATATCCCTGATTATACGAAAGCCTTACTTGATGAAATAAGAGTCCCGGGTCCGAAGTTCTATCCTACTTTGGCCGTTCGCCCTGTGCCTGAGATGTGAAAAGATCTATTGTTAAAACTTGCGCCATACATTATAGCAACGTAACATGAGAGCGCTCTCGCCCACTTCGAGGATGGTGAGTCCGGGCGCCACGCAGGATCCTCTACCCCTCATGATGTGGATGAAATATGACCAAGGGGCATTAAACCGTCTGTACAGCTTACGACAAGAATGAACGATTCGAGTAACATCCTTGAATGCCCCATTTCGTGAATTAGTGATGATATACGTAGGATTTGACTTTTGGATTATATTTCGACCTCATTGTGCTTAATGTTACTGATATAAAATTTTTATTACTTCAGTATCTACAATCTATAATAAAATGAAATAAATAGAAAATAAAAATTTGCGAAATTCTGATTTCATTACAAGAAAATGCTTTCAATATCGTGTTGAAATATATGTCACTTTTTTGTTCAAAAACTATTTTTGTAAAACTGCATTTAAATTTCCTTAAATATAATTATCCGAGAATAAATGATAATTTTTATGATTGAAAATCTGTCATATCCACTTCATTTTTTCTAATTTTCAACTGAGAAATTGGGGATCTTCATCTCCAGGTTTGATCTCGTCACATCAATACTCCATAATATTGTTCTCCACTTATTCCCATTGGCCAATTCGGATCAATAAATTGTAAGATCGAACATTTGTGCTCATATAAAAAAATTATATGAACATCAAATGGGAGTGTTGCTAGGTGATGCCAAGATATATCTACCGCATACCGGACTTTTGATCATATGATTTCGTTCAAAGTTTGACAAGAACTTGCTTTTGAACTTCTAAATCACATTGTGACAGCTGAGGACAAATATATTATTAAATGAGTGGTGAAATTAAAGAGAAAATGATTATTGAGTAAGTCTATGATTGAGAAATTGAGTATGCTTTGCTTTGCAGGATATCTGCCTTTTTCATTTCAGTTATTCTGAAGAAAGTGATTGATCTTCTTCAACGCATCCAAATATTTGAATTGAAATCATTTTGGTTACAACATTTCAAAATTAAAATATCAGAGAATTGAATTAAATTTCTAACAATCACAATATTATATTTTCAAAGCAATAATAACAAACTACTGTTATGATAATAACAAGCTCGAGTTCCACACTGAATATTTGAGTACCCATCAATAACATATATCATTTGTGTTGTTTCCAAAGACTCTCGATTCGAAATTCGTATACATTGAATCACCAAGGAATTTTCAAATAAAATTCCACACTGCACTTCAACCAGATGCTCAATGAAAACATTCATTGGAATCAAACCTGTAAATGGTATTTTTATTTTCATTTTATTCTGAATTCGTTATTCGGAGAATGTTTTTATTAGCATTTCGAACAAGAGCAGAAGTTTTCTCTCGCCACACGAGTTCGTTCAATATTGTGAATTCAAAATAACTCGTATTCATTGTTCAATTTTTTATAACAGTGCTGAATAATCGAGAAGTTTCAATTTACGCATATTCGTTACTGTATTAATTGGAAAATTATTGAAAGTACCCATACTAAATGGAACGATAAATGGCACTCTCTGCCTTGTAGCTGTAGATAATTTGGAGTTTGCTGAGGGCCTGTTGATTTCTTGTGTTTCCACTTCTTCCTGAAGCTTTCTTGAATGATTCGTTCTGTATCTTTACCCATATGAAAGCCTTGCGCATTCGCCATTCAGCATATTGTTAATTGGGAAGGTCCATTCCTTGAATGTTGGTTGTTCTTATTGAGGTATTATGAAACCATCATTTCATTTTATACATTTTATGTGTGTGCATGAGGGGAATTCTCATAAAACTTATATGTGAGGTATATTTAATGTATGGCTGTATTATAATTTATTTGATGTCCAACTTTAGTTCTTTGTGAGAACACAAATAATTTTCTCTGACATTTTATGTTTAATCAAGCCATTCGACAACTCTTCATTGCTACATTTACATGTTTTGTGTTTATTCCTGGATTTTATGCATATTTACAGATAATTCTTGAGGTGTACCGGAATGTATTCTGAAAATTCGCTTTTCGAGAAATGCAGAGAGTTATTAAAGTGATAACAAAAAATTTCAATGCATAGAGTTCTAGAAATAGTTAATCCGCTACTGAATATTTCAGTACTCATAAATTAAGTTCGAAACTGCTCGGATTATTTCTTTTTTTCAATATAAGAAATACTTCTTCAATAGAGTTTACTTCATTTTTGTTCTTTGTCATACCATTTTCATATTTTCGTCGATTTTCTCAATTTGGAAAAAATTTTGGCTTCTGTTCTCGAAGTAAAATTTCTTGCCATTCAACATCTGAATCCAACGGTATTAATTTGAGTGCCCGTCAACGACGTATGTACATTATTCTTTCAGATTGTGTTGATGACTGATTAATTTTGAGGAAATCCATCATAAATATTGGGTAAAGTAATTATTTAGTCTAATTTTCACTTTATTGATCTTACTACACGACCGGTTTTGGTTATCGTCAGGTGCTGGATACAGACTGATATAGTTTTCTATTCTGGCTTCTATGGGATGTTCAACAGTGGTGAATGGCTTTTCTCTGTTTCAGTTTCAAGTGGTGGAATATTGGGGTTTTTATACAGTTTTATCACTCGTCGATCTCAGTAAATTTAGTTTCAGGCCATCTTCGTTTCTGTGAATGATTTTAAAATTCACAGTATATATGATGTTTTTCAATACTGATATGATCATAAACTGTGCACTGTTTCTATGATTTCAGTTATATCACTCAAGTCTCAAAGTTTCTGCCTGCTTGGTCAACATATGCAGCGTCGCAATCTTCACAACAACAACATTCTTATATAGATACTGTCAATTTCAAAATCCTTCACAAATGCAAGAAAGGTTGAAAACTAAATCAGCTGGAATCGATGGAAGTGACAAATCTGTTAAAAACATCAATTATTCACCAATAACACGTATTCAGAAGATCAACTCCTACTTTAGAACATGTGTCACTTCCATTTAATATAGATAGATAGATAGATAGATAGAGGGCTGCAACTAAGTCTACCGAATCTCGGAAAGCAGAAGGTTTTGACGGAATTTATTTTGAATTCATCAATCATTTAGGAAGAAAGGCCTTGTCTTCGTTATTGTCTTTATATAAAAATATTCTGAAGATAAGAAACTTTCCTTCCAAATTTTGTAATAGGTATTTTGAAAGGGGAGAAAAGTCCTTGTGATTCTAGTAGTTATCAACCAATCAGTTTATTGAGGGTTTCTTTCAAGATATTAGAAATCAGAATTTCAGAGCATTTTCTATAGAAGATTCAATTCAAAAAAAGAATTAACCTTTCTAATATCTTGAAGGAAAATTCAATCAACTGATTGGTCGATAACTACTAGGATCACAAGGTTTTTCCCCCTTTCAAATTATCTATTACTTTAGCCTTACGGAATTCGGAGGAAATATTTTTATAGTTAGACAATAACCAAGACAGGGCCTTATTTCCTGAATGTTTGATGAATTCAGGTTGAATTCCGTCAAAACCTGCTACTTTCCGAGATTTCCTAGACCTAATTGCTGCCCCCAATTAATCTATATTGAATATATTGAATGAATATGATACATGTTCTTATGTATGAGCTGATCCACTGAATATGTGTAATTTTTTCATCATATTCTCCATTTAAGTTTGGGATATATTAACTGATTCAGATACATCAACTAAGCGGCGAGCGATTAATCTTGGATCAATTTTTGATGATGATGATGATGAGGCATAGCTTCACCAAATGTTCTTAATATATTAATAACAATCTTTGACGAATTGAATTATCCAGATTTATTTATCCCAATGAATTGTTTCCTTCAATATAAACTTGATTTTTAGTGATTCAATGATAAATATTTCTCTTTATGATCATGAGATCTCAGTCATTTTAATGTCGAAATGAAGGGAAGTTAATGTTCAAAGATACAAACAGCTCTATATAAGCATAAAATATACTTTCAATACGAAAACACAAAAATATTGAACAAGGGGAATGATTGAAAGACCAAAGAATTTTTAGAAATTTTTTTATATCAAACGAATCCAAAGAGCAATCATTAACAGAACTGACATTCAAGGACTAAACAAAATTTATCAACACAGAATCATAAAATAAATAAACAAAACAGATAAGAAAATGATGATTTCGGTACATTGAGTCAACTGTCAAGACAATAAGAAATTTCTTAAGTGGACAAACAGATCAGGAAAAATATAGCGGGTCTCTATTCATTTTATTTCATACATAATTAATCGTAAACGATAAATTCGATCGTTGTGAGTGTGATAATTATCATAATGCTTGTGTTTATATTATAAAGGATACAGCTCGAAACGTCTTTTGACTATAAACTGACTGCGATCTCATGATCATAAAAAGAAATATTAATTAATGAATCCCTATGAATCAAGTATGTCTAGAAATGATCTAACTAATATTTTATGTGATATCAAGTACACAAAAAGCAGTTCTCAGAATATTTCGGAATGTTTCTAGGCATTCGATTCTATTGAGAAACCAAGAACATATAGAAAAGAACAATTGCTGATGATGAAAGATATAAAAAATAATAAACCAACAACTGTAATCATAATAATGTGAAGGTTATTTGGGTTCTTGGCTATAGGGGGCTATTTAGCCAAGAACCCAAATAACCTTCACATTGTTACTAAATCCACGGCTAATCTCCTCCAATATTGTAATCATAATAGCGAAGCAGAAATTCACAAGATAATCGATAAGAATCAATTTCTATCAGTTTCCGGAGATATCTCGGGAAACACATTCATTAGTGCAATAAATCGTTTTTCTTCCTTACTGATGGAAAGCGGGATCCCTCGGCGAAAATATAAGGTTGAATTTATATGTGGCTTAAGTATAGCCCGAATTGAATTCGGAAATATAATTTGTGAAATCCCCCACTTCGTAAAACTCTCGTGTTTCCTCCTTGCCGCAAACTCGGCAAGGAAGAGAAAAATTTGAATATGAATTATTTTGCTGCCGATCTCGCCTGCATATTCAAAGCGGTATGTGAAGTGTTGCGAATATGCGTGAATTCACAATTTTTGATTATTCACCGCTGGCATGGAAAATTGTACTGCGAATTCGAGTTATTTTAAATTCATAACTTTGAGCGAATTCGTGTTGCGATAGGAATCTTTTTCTTCCCGGTCGAAATGTTAATGAGTGCATTCTCTAAACAACGAATTCTGGATGAAATGAAAATAAAAATAATAGTAACAGGTTCCATTCTATTGAACATTCTCGTCGAGTTTTTGTTGGAATTGCATTGGGGAATTTCGTTCGCGAATTCCTTGCCCCTTCAAAATGCATACCTACACGAATCTAGAATGACGCCTTTAGAGAAATAAAGAATAATATGAAGATTGAAAGAAGGCAAGTATGTTATTTGCATTTCATTGATCTTACGACACGTCAGGTGGTGGATGCAGACTGTAATATTTTTCTGTTCTTGAACCTATAGGATGTTTAATAGTGGTGAATAGCTTACCTCTATTTGGGTATTAAGTGGTAAATATATATACTTTCTTTTAAACTTTTGGCTTACAAAACAAATGTTAACTGGGGTTGGTGACGGGTGCCATACAATTCGTTGTATAACATGAAAGCCTAGGAATCATCCCCAGTAAAAAAAAAACCCTGGCTCCCCGCATAAGTATTGTTATGTGTACAAAATAAGCTTAAATATATTTGAGGAACTTCTTGCTTTAAGAGTCTTCTATTAATAAACACAGAGGCTCCTTTAAGTTGCACATATCGAATCCGGAAATAAAAAGACAATAGTAGAAGAAAGAACTGAATACAAAATTAGTATCGAATTAGTTTGAAATTTATAACCCATTCCAAGAACGAATCGGAAACATCGTGAATAGCCGTAAAACCATCTTGAAATTTATATAAGGGAAAATTATTGATGAGATGAGGTATTGTTTCTTTTGTATATCCTCATTCACACCTTGCGCTTGGAACTAAATTTCATCTGAATAGCATGCTATTGATAAGACCATGTTCTCAAACGATTAAAAACTGTCCAAATTTTTCTTGGAAGATCAAAACCCGAAATTTTTTCAGAAGGGTCAGAAATGAGATCTTTTTTGAACATTTCATAAGAGATCCACTCAATCACTCAAAATTCTTTATCGCTAATGTTCATAGTGAAGTATGTTATTATTATACCAGAATAGTTTACGTGACCTCAATCTGGGAATTCTATTTTGTGGAATGCATGAAATAATTGGAAATAAATAAAGAAAAAATGATATTCACTCCCAGAATTCAGAGCTGCAGTCTATCTGCAAATATGGGGAGGAATAATTTTAACTGATAACCAATGAACCGGTGTAGATCTTAAGGTGTCAGTAATCATTGTCATGGATGTTTTCCATTGTGCATAAATTTTTTGTGATCAGAAATGCGGAAGATGTTTCAGCAGCCTTTTCTTCTCTGACCAAATCCGCAAAAATCTCCCAAAACCTCTGAAAAACTCCTGGAATTTTAAGACCAACCTGTTTACAATACCAGCCAAGCAATTGTGCCGAAAGTCACCACCAGATGTCTCATTTCAGAAATATACAAACCGCCTATATGGTTAATGATTCTCAAAAACTTTTGATTATTCTTTGATGTTACCGTATCCTCCTTCCATCTTACAGAAGATCATTCTGAATGGGTTGGGGAGAGAAAACCTATATCGTTATCTGATTTCGTGCTTGCTGGTCTTCATTTTCCCTACCTTTCTCTAATTCCTCGTTGAAAATGGCGGCTTTGTTTCCGATTCGCGTCGTCATCCATGTAACATCGCTCATTGAACAAATATTTGAACGGAATTTCATTTATCTGTGTGTACCTTTGAAACAGGACTGCGTTCAATTGTATCACAGACAGTGTGACAACCCCTTGCCTTCTATCTCTTTCTGCTCATTCTGGCGCTTGGTTGTTCTTATCTTGCATCGGGGAAAATTATTTTTAACCAAGTAGGTGGATTCATCCACTGGAGCTGAAGGATAACAGTACTCCTCGGTTATTTCAGTCAATCGGATGAATGTGAGGAATATAATTGAGAGGATTTGAGAAGCAGCTTTTAAATGTACATCTGATTGATTACTTTAATAGAATAATACATAAATCTTCACTGGCAACTCAAATGAAGAAAACTTTTCTTGGGTTAATCAGCCATAAGTAATGATAAGCTTTTTTCTATACAGTGTGCGGCAAAAATCAGTTTACACTGTCTGCAACGTACCGAGTTGAGTTGTCCGCGTGTAGTAGTATTGTTGTGTACGTAGCCATGGCTGAGCCTGTAAAGAATGAATAGGTGCAATGAAAGCTCGATAAAGCACGTATAGGCACCAATTAAGCACTAAATACTCACAGCACTAAAGTACTTACACTAAATTGTTACAAAATTATTGCTTCCAACTTTCCGCTTACTCCACGGACCCCGAAAAATGTCACAAAGTAAACTTTCGTCTTGTGATCCATTCCCAATTCTTAGAGAACTGAATATAACATGTTTCAAAGGGTGTAAGCAAGGTTCGAAGGTATCAAAACGTAACACTGAAATAAGGTTGTCAAAATTCAGCAATTTCATTTGAGGGGTATAAAATTCCGTATTCCTTTTCCATCTACGCGGATATCCTGTTCAAAGTGAAACTCAGTTCGCAGGATAAACAAATTTTACGGTGTATTACAAGGAAATTGACGTCGTAACGATGATGAAAGTTGAGAACCAAGCCATACCTGCTTAGCGATGGATCCGAGGACATCGCTATGAGGCTGGAAAAGAGGGTGGCGATGCTTGATGAAAAATCGAGATTTAAGGGTCCATTCACTTGCCGCAAATTTATGCCAACATTGCTATTTTCGGATGAGGGTTTCGAGCAGGATGGCTTCGCAATTTCGTCATTATTTCACCGAAGATTATACTCGAATGGAAAAAAATTAAATAATGGCTTGACGCAGGAGAAACATGAGCAAATTTGAACGTTTTTCTGGGAAACTTCAGACCGTAGGTTTTGAAGATCGTTAGTATCTCTTATGTTGAATATAAACGAATCAGGACATAAAATACTTATGCTTTACGATTATATTTATAAAAAAAAACACTTGATGACCATTCATATCCAGAAAATTCAAGAAGTTTGATTGGTTTTGCACCAAAAGAAATACTAAAGTACTGAATGATGATTTTGGCATTGAAGTTATAAGACTTCTAAAATTGATTATTTCCAAAATATTGTATCAGAGTGGTCCAACGATAAGTTAATATTTCGAAGTTCCGAAAAATGATGAAGTAGAAGCCGAACTACCCCCGAATATTCTATCATATATATTTCAACTCCGCAGTATAAAAATCTTGATTTGACTATCCCTGGGTCAGGGTTATATCACACTGCTTGCATGTGCTTCCATCGTGTTGATACTTTTTTTCTCCGAAATGGAGATCATACTGTGATCCCCTTATTGCTCTTCTACGATGTTTTTTTCGTCCTAATTTCAGGTTTGTCTTGCCTTGATGAAGCCAAAGAGCCGAAATGCATGTCAGCAAATAGGTATCATCTTTTATAATATTCTGCTCCTCTGCGGAACTATACGCGGATGTTCTTTCATAAATTTGGATAATCTTTCAAATTCGTCAATTCCTAATCCGATGCCGCTATTCTGAATCTTGATTCTGAATAAAGATGAGATTTGTTGAAACGATTAATTGCGCGCCTATTCTTGTAGACGAGCATGCTATCTTTTTGCCCAAATGTCTGGAATTTTTCGAATATCGATCCGAAACTGTGTGAATCGATAGGATTTGACTACCAGAAGAATCATTCAGGATCAAATTGATTAAGTATGTCATATTTTCAGAATGGGTTAATTGTTCAAATTCCTCGATTAAGTTCGTTCTTGGGTGAAACTGGTTTTGGAGTTTATGAGTATCTGAAATATTGTTTGTCCGATAAGTCCTGAAATATCCATCAGACCAAGATTTAACTTGATTCGATGGACAAATGGACTTGAAGAATTTCGTAGGAATCAGCACGCTATAAAATTTTTAAAAAATTTCAAAACATGTTTTCAATAATATATACCTCCTAAGATGTCTATCAACTTTAAACAAAAATTCGTGCATGAATGGATGTTATTGATATGTTACTATCCAATCTCATTGCTATAGCTTTCTTTCACCAGAAAGGGTATCGGGTATTTGTTTGTTCAATAAAACAAAAAATATTGATGAGCAATAAAAAATCTTATTGTTTATTATTAACATAAGATTGGCGATAACACGTTGACACATATCTATTGATATTCCTGCCATTTCTGACCTGATGTGTTGCTCCAACTGGGTTCGATACGTCGGATTATTTTGATTATTTTTCCGACCCAAATATCGACCAATAGAATTGCACCATTCGACGTCACGTGGTACAACCTACATGGTATTATACTGATAATTTTTTGAAAATTTTCTCTGGTAGTTGCTATATATAAACAAAACATGATCCAGTCAAATTAAGCACACGTCAAACTGACAGGTTGAATTCAATTGTGAAAATTGGAGATTTTGCATGAAAATGAGTCGATTTGGAGTTTGTTCTCTGTCCACCATCGATAAAAAAGTCAAAGGAAATGTTCCCATTAATACGGAGAAGGAAAAAAAAAAACAGTTTGGAACCAATTTACTACTTTTTGTACTGAGAGGGAATACACATTGAGTGCTGAAACGAGTGAAGCGCAATTGGCAAACATTATGAAAGATTACGCTTACAATATGAAGAAAATGGATGGAGAAGACTATAAGGAAGGTACAATAAAAACAATGTGGAATCAGACTGCCAAATTACTTCAAGAAAAGTATTTGAACGATTTCGACATCAAAATCAACCCATTTTCGGATGCTGCATTCAAGACCGCTCGAGGAGCTCGTGATGCCAAGCGTAAGGCTTTACAATCTATTCCGGAAAAACGGAGGGCAAGTGCAGCAGCGTTGGAGGAAAAAGATTGGGATGCAATGACCACTGTTTGGGACGAGGAAACTCCTGATGGCCTCCAGAAAAAATTATTCATGATAATATCAGTGGAATTGGCTTGGAGAAGTGGTGAGGGCAGCATGGCGTCAATACATCACTTCAAGGCAGAACAGCGAAATGACGGGGAAACAACTGGGAGAATTGAATACAATGCAATTTTCAGCAAGACCACACAAGGTGGTGATAAAAATTATCAGACAGCAAGTGGCTGGTGGAGAATCGGGAAATCCCTGACATGTGCCCAGTGAGACTGTTCCAGAAATTGAGAGAGAAGAGAGATGTCAATATCAAGAGCGACAGACTATTCCTGACCCAAAATTCATTCTGGAATAAAGTTCCAGGCGCTAGGTGGTACAAGGATTCCCCAGTAGGTCAAAACACGATTTCAAAGTGGGTTAAGGAGTCAGCACAAAAAGCTGGGCTTGACCTTGGTAACAAAAAATCACCAATCACTCCAGTCGTGCAACAGCCGTCTCCAATCTAGCGAAATCGGGCCTGGGGAGCAGCAGATAATCAAAATAACTGGACATGCCAACAGTAACTCCATCAAGCCGTATCTCCAACTCGACCAGGAACACCACGAATTAATTGTCAAGAAACTGCCTACTGGAGTGGAGTGAGCCTACTGCAGAAAATGCCATCAACAGCATAAACCTCATGCCATCTACCTCTTCTGGGACCATTACCGATAACTCTGACTTAAAGAAAACATGCACCAATGTTTACAACAATTGTATTTTTAATTGCACTACCCTGATTCTTAATTAAATATTGTTTTATTCATTATGAAATTCTTATTTGTTAACTGTACATTTCGTCTCATGGTGCAATTCTATTGGCAGACATTTGGGACAGAAAAATAATCCCCGAATACCACACGAGCTTCAAAATTATCTGGTATTTCTTGATAGGTTCCTGCAAACAAATAAAATCGTCAAGTTTTTCAGGAAAAATCACTCGCGCTCGTGATTTTTTAACCTGAAAAACTTGACTCCTTCATTTGTTTGCAACGAACCTATCGGGAAATACCCGATAATTTTGAAGCTCTTGTGGTATTATAAGTGATAAACCTTGCTTTTAAGGTATCCTCATGCCAAATAGTCAAGCGGGCTAAGGTCGGGCCTTCTGAGAGGCCAGTTGATGTAACCCCTTCGCGATATGACTTTATTAGGGAATAATTCGTTAACAACTTCTATTGAATCAATCTAGGTATGGTAAGTGGCTCTATCTTACTGCAAGCATGTACTGCAAACTCCTGCAACTCTGGGACCAAAAAATTTCGCAACAAATCGCAATAGCGGTCATTATTTTTTTAATTAATAGAAAAAGTGCTTCCGGAGTTAATCACGAATGACATAGCTAAAGAATGATATAAAAGAGGAACTATAAGTTATGTGTCGAAGACAGGTTACGATTCCCTTCATACTTGACCCATTTCGTGAAGGAAAAACTTAATGGGAAATTTCCTGCGCGACTGACCCAATCCCATCCATCTGACAATCTTCTAGTCGTTCATCGAACCTCCTAAGTGAGTCTTTCGAGGACAAAAAGGTTCATTAATGTTTCGACAAAGCTTGTGTATTGAGTGCACTGTGTTGCGAACCTATTCCACCGACTTTTTCAATTCGAAGGCAACGAATGGGGTTCCTCACTCGCTTCTATACTGATTTCCACCTATATTATATATGTAATGGCCTTCTTTTCATCGGCAATGTAAGCTCGTGACGCTGATTTATCCACGCTATGTGGAACCAATTTTAAACATTGAAACTGAAATTGTCTCAAAGAAAAATGTTGAACAGTTCATTGTATAAAGTAAATACATAGAGCATAGATGAGAAAGTCACAAACTAAGATTAGGACCCATCTAATTATGTTGAACATCACTAATTAAGGAAAGAAGCCAAATGAGGAAAGATTGTGTAGCGTACAAATGGATCAAAAAGAATTCTGTAAAGCATATTTTGCGTAGTTCCTTTTATATCAGAAAATAATTATTTCAGTTGAATTGAAGATCAGAGAAAATCAGAAAAAGATCCGTAAGTTATTTAATAAGTGCACTCATTCTTCATAACAATGTCTAGTAATTGACAGAAACCTTCATCTAATTATCTTTCAAAGTTTAGAAATGGGGAGCAACAATTAAATTATGTTAAGAATGATCTAAATTCCAGAACGTTTTCACAAATTCTTTATTTGAATTTGAATATTTTCAAAGCATTCCCATATTATGGATTGTCTGAAATTATGCACTATGAAGTTGTTTTTTTTCAGTCCCCTTGCGATGAACAACAACAACCACAGCACGAACAATAACAATAGCAACAATAATAACAACAACCTACTGAATTCTTCACATCAAAATAACGTTAAAAACAATGAACCACAGGAGCAGCCAGACAGTGATACGATAAAGATGTTTGTTGGACAAGTGCCTAGGAGTATGGACGAAAACGACCTCAGGAGAATGTTCGAGGAATATGGACGAGTTCATTCAATAAATGTTCTGAGAGACAAAGGAACGGGAGCCAGTAAGGGTGAGTGGTTTCTTTGAGATTCATCACCAGACAACTCACCTAAACCAAACGAAAAATTTTCTGAAATCCTACTCGTTTATGTCTG
The DNA here is from genome assembly GCA_030674115.1 of Micraspis discolor. Lineage (NCBI taxonomy): Eukaryota > Metazoa > Arthropoda > Insecta > Coleoptera > Coccinellidae > Micraspis > Micraspis discolor. Next base: position 12,787,883 of record JARTUT010002175.1, read on the forward strand.
TCGTATATACTTCGATGAATCGACAATCTTGTGAGGTATTTAAGGTATCTTATGAAGAAATATAGTTCGTTAGGGAGCTCTTTCAAGTTTAAGAAGTAACCGGAATGATAAATAAACTTTCAAGTGAGAGAAACGTCTTGATGGGAATCAGACTACACCACTGGATTGCTATCAATAGCTAGTCAGTGTAATGAGTTTATTTAAGATATTATCACGAGAAATGTTGCAACATCAAGTTTCAATTTTACTTTATTACTCAAGAACGAAAAGAAATAGAACGTACCTAGTTGATGCTACTGTGAGATTCTTTAAAAATTAATCCACATGTCCGTTTCGTCTTAGTCAATTTAAGAATTGTATTTAAAAGGCGGGGCAAGAAATAACTGCACGTGTCACTTTGAAATCGGTTGATATTCTAAAAACTAACCTCAAATATAAGCATAGAGTATTATCTCGTTCCATCAGATCGACACAGAAAATTACAACTGCATTAGTTTATTTCATTTCATATGATTCACTTCTTATTCACTACAATAAACTTCAATATCATCTACTATATAAACATAAGTGCATTCGTTGGAAAGGTCTCGGGCTCCGTGAGGTTTATAGCAAAGAAAATTCAGGAAAATTCAACAGAAAAGCGGATAAATCTTTTTTCACGTATAGCGCCATCTCTGATACATAGCTTGTACTACAGAACAATATTTTAAGTAGATGGCGCCGATGGGGGATACATTGTTTGATGCGACTACAGCGACTCTTCTAGATGGTGGTCGTACTGCACACTCTGCGCTTAAGTTGCCACTCAATTTAAACATAATTGATACTCCAACAGGCAATATTTCCAGATCCATTGCAATGGGAAAATTGTTGATGCAATGCAAGCTTATTGTTTGGGATGAGTACACAATGGTACATAAGAAATCACTTGAAGCACGTAACTTCACTGAAGGATCTTCGGCGAAGTAACAACATCTTTGGCGGCTTGATGATATTGTTGGCAGCCGATTTCAGGCAGATGTTGCCAGTAATTCTCCGTGGAACGCTTGCAAATGAATTGAATGCTTGCCTGAAGGCACCACCTTTGTTTGTGTAATCTTTAGACCAAAAAACAAAAATGTGGTTTACCAAAGAGCACTTCAATGACACGGATAATTTGTGGACGTATAATGCTTTGAATCAGTATTTACTTTGGATTCACTTTCATTTACTTACATAGTTCAACTAAATAACACTTCATTTTTGGATTCGAAATGAATTCATTATTATTAACTCGGCTATCGTCCATTGTCATCAGATTAGGAAAGAAAAACTATTGGGAATTTTGGACACTATTAAATTATCTATTGTTAAACTTGTGACAATGCCAACGTTTGTGAATAAGACCAATGAATTTGTAAAAGAACACCAGAATATCATCATAAGTCGAGCTGATAAGGGAGGTGCAACCGTGGTTATGTATAGAGATGAATATCTTAGTGAAGTGGACAGAATGTTGAGTGATGAGGACACCTACAAAAAAGTGGAAACGGACCCAACGACAAAGATTCAGAATGCAGTCAATGGATGCCTGATGAGACTCAAGAAAGAAGAATATATATCTGAGACAGAGTATAAAACTTTGATTAGACATAACAGTTTACCACCCAAGCTGTACTGTCTACGTAAGGTCCATAAAAATGGTCTTAATCTGAGACCTATAGTTAGTTGTGTTAAGTCTCCTACATACAACATCGGTAAATATCTACATGATATCTTAAATTTGACTTTGTCTACTTCCATTTTTAATCTTAAGTGCCACCAGGATACGTACTTGTCTCGTTGGATGTTATATCCTTGTTTACGAACATCCCGAGAGAACTCGTTGTTGGTGTCATTAAAAAAAGATGGGGATTTAAAAGCTGCTATACAGGTCTCAATAGACAAAAATTCTTGGAATTAGTTGATCTTTGTTTCGATGGGGGTTATTTTGTCTACGAGGGACAATTTTATAGACAATTGGATGGCACTGCCATGGGTGCACCGACTAGCCCATCTTTGGCTGACTTAGTTATGAATGAGGTCTTCTGTAGTGTTGTTGAGAAACTTACATTTTATATCCCTCTCATCAAGTTTTTTGTGGATGATACATTATTGTTAGTACCATCCGACAAAATACAGTATATTTTGGGTGTTTTCAACTCTTACCATCATAAGATACAGTTCACGATTGAAGTAGAAAAGAATAATAGTTTACCTTTCTTGGATTTATTGATAATTAGAGAAAACTCCAGTATTATTACTACTAAACCAATACAATATTTACAATATTTTACAAAGACAATATTTACGAGATAGAATTAAGCAACATAAATATGATAGTGAGAATATTGCGAATTATAATAAAACTGCTCTAACTTTACATCAAATGACTATGGGCCATAAATTTAACTTTGAAAATGTACAAATTCTTGATAGAGAACAGGTTGGTTATAGACGTAACATAAGCGAGATGATTCATATAAAACGAAATCACACTGTAAATCATAGAGAAGATGTTCAACACCTAAGCACGATCTATAATAATATAATAAGAAAGTAATAAGTGATAGCTGGCCTCGTAAATAGTGTTGAGTCCATTCTATGTAAATGTTTTGTTACCTTATGTTAATTGTCATTGTCATACATATAGAAATTAATGAGGCAGATGTTTACGTTGTGTACCTGCCCTCTAGGAAAATTTTTGTCTTCTTAGAAAATGTCTGAATGTTTTAAAAAGCGTACAATATTGTTTCATCGTAACTAGGTAATTTATTTTCGTGTTGTATCATATTGTATGTCTTGTAATGTATTATTTATTTATTTACAGCCTTGAAAAAGAAACGAAGTCTGTTTCGAAACGTTGGCATTGTCACAAGTTTAACAATAGATAATTTAATAGTGTCCAAAATTCCCAATAGTTTTTCTTTCCTAATCTGAATTAATTATTGTTGTGAAATGAAATAAAATTTTTCCCTTTTCAAATATAAAACAAACAAAAATTTTCTTCATCTCTTGATCACCAAAAGAAATGTTACATAAGACGAAGCCATCTAGTGGCGAAACGGAGTTCGCCGGGTTTGCTAGTTTCTATTATAGTTTTACTATCCTGTGAAATAATGGAAAAAAGTTGTCTTTGCCGAAGCAAAAAACGAACCATTACGCTTCGAGGTGTAGTGTGACAGTCGAATTCAGGTGGTATATTTTATAAAAATAAGCCCCTCTCACAATTCTTCGTCGTGAACGGGACAGATGAGCCGCCTCTTTTAAGACGTGCCCAACATTACGAAAATTGTTCATAAAATCGAGCAATTCATGTTGTAATGAATGCTTCCTTTCGGAATTCCATTACTCAATTGTCTTCATTCCATACGGACCGCCACCAATCGAAGCCGTATTGATCCCGACCTAATTTTTCAGGTGATGCCCTAATGAAAGATGCGAAACAGCGATAAATCTCACCCGATTGAAAAGCGCATCGACGTGTATTGCGGAGATGAACAGAGAGCGCTCCCGTTTCGCGACATAATTCACCAAAAAGACCGTATTGATTAGCGTCGGTTGTGTCCTATTAAAAATCCGAATGAACAGGCGACCCCCCTGCTCCTGGCAACTAATTAGAGTTGAGATTTATTGCAACAACGCAATACTAATTTTGTTTAATACCCACCCATGTTAAAAAGCTGAACGAGGAGGATTACTCTGTACCAAGTGATCTATTTCGAATAGAAGCAGAGTGGTGTAGTTGATGCGGCTTTTCTTCTTCATTACCGCCCTCGGAATTAATGAGGGATGGTGTTTCCTGACATATCAGCGCCACGTGCAGCCTTTTCTGGTCATGTTTTCGATATTGCTGCTCATTTGGTTGCTTCAATACTTAAGTACGAGTTTTAATCCCTTCATGTCGGCGCAAACCGCTTTCAAGGTTTCTGTTTGTTCGAACTCTCATTTCAGCTTCAGTGTATGCGAACTTTTATTGCTGTAGGATTTGATTTTGCGCTCTTGTTCCTCGTCAATGATCGGAATACATGAGGTGTCATGAAATGGATTGAAATGATTGACATCAGCCGGACTCATTAACACCAAATCATACACTATTTATAAATGTGCAACTGTAGCAGAACTTTTAGATTCATTATTCTTCTTCATTTATTGGCACGAAGTAGCTTACGGCAGGCTTGCAGGAGATAGGGATTCTGCTGCGCGACCGAACTGAAAAAAAGAGATATTAAAACCGTAAGAAAGAGTCCGTGGAACAAAACCGTTAAATTAGCGAGTAGTGTATAATAAATACCTTACTCTTTCTCCTTTTTCAACATGGACAAGCACGTGGCGAATACTCACATTATAGATACATTATACTCGTGAGTAGTCACGTTTATTTTCATATAATTTCAAATTGTCAAAACAAAAATGGCAAATGGACTAACAAGTGACTTAAATGCAATTGACAGTTATAATAGTGGGAAATTATTCAGTGCAAAAGAATTAGATACGTAAGTATACGTTCATTTATAAATATAATAGTATATTATTATACAAGTTGCAGAATGGATACCTGGAATTGCCTTCTCCAAAGAGTATTAGACGATATTTCCTCCATTTCAGTCAAGAATTGTGAGAAATTTATTGGCATTCAATGAAAAATTCAGACTATACCTCCTAGTGTCTTTCGTATTTTATTTTCGCAGTTGGTGTGACTGATACGAAAATTATAACATTTGAATAGTGCGTTCAAATTTATGCATGGTTTAATATTGACAATTGACATGCAATGGACGCGTGTTGACATTCGAAATGATAGGATGTCAGTGTTGTCCACCACAAAATTGAAAGTATATCTAAAAACAATGCTGTAATGAGTTCATTACAGCACTGTTTTTAGCACTGTTATGAACTCATTACGACACTGAAATAGAAAAAATATCATATCACATCAACAAAAGCTTGTTAATGTTGCGCTATCTTGTGTAACAAACATTGCAGGTTTGTTTATTGTAACACCCGATAACGATCAAACTGACTTCAGATTCCACCATAATCGAGTGCATCATCAACGAAAAGTTTACTGCAAGAATTTCAGAGATTGTCGTTAAATCCTTTACACACTAGAGCTCAAATGATCTTGGATTTTCTTCAAACTAAAAATGGCATTTCCTTAACCACATCAAATTGTCGAAGTCTTCAAAGCCATAGATTGGATTTGTCGGATTCTGTAAATCAAAAAACTAATTTCTTACTTCTTTCCGAACCGTGGATGACCAATGGCCAACAGTTTGATATTCCTAATTTCAACTGCATTGTTCATTTCGAGCGAGATTACGTACGTACAGGTGGAATTGCCTTCTCTCAAAATAGTTCAGTCAATCTTTAAATTTGGTGCGGGTATAATTACCCGCTGGATGAAATTTGGTACACTTGTTGAAAATGATGTAACTGAGCTACCTTTGCGATGGCCTCGCTGAAATATTAGCGGTTTTTTGAAAAACTCAAAAAAAAAGTAAAAACATGCATTTTTCTCGAATTGTATGCATCGTACAGAAAATTTTATTGACCAAAAAATATAGAGGACGTTGCGATCTACATTTTTTGTCATTGGTGCAATGCTGCACGACTAAAAGTGTCAAAAAGAGTGTTTTTCATGTTTTTCGCCCTGAAAATGTTGTTTTAATGCAAAAGTTTAAATGTAAAAGTTGTTCCTTACATTATTATCAACAACTTTTATTTTAACATATTTTTCGTACAACTTACCATTTACAAGTTATAGTAATACATAGCGCTGCATATACAGCACTGTTCTGCTAACGGTAGTTTTCTCAAAGTTTTGTCAAAAACAAATTAAAATTTTATTTATCAAAGTTTAATTGCTAAGAAAAATTAAATTAGTAAAATCTTGATTTCAACTTGCACTACCGATGTGTACTCATACTGCGCACAACATTATATTTGGATTTTTCATTCTTCTGCAAGCTGCAGATTCAAAATGGTAAGTTGTACAAAAATAATGTTTAAATAAAAGTTGTTGATAATAATGTAAGGAACAACTCTTACATTTGAACTTTTGCATTGAAACAACATTTTCAGGGCGAAAAACATGAAAAACACTTTTTTTGATACTTTAGCGCCACCTACTTTTTGCGATTTTAGTCGTGCAGCATTGCACCAATGACAAATAATGTAGATCGCAACGTCTCCTACATTTTTTGTTTAATAAAATTTTCTGTACGATGCATACAATTCGAGAAAAATGCATTTTTTCACTTTTTCTTGAGTTTTTCAAAAAACCGCTAACATTTCAGCGAGGCCATCGCAAAGGTAGCTTAGTTACACCATTTTCAACAAGTGTAACAAATTTCATCGAGCGGGTAATTATACCGTCAAAACGATTTATTTTTCGACAGATTGACTGAACTAAAATAGCAATGACACTACTTATATTTTAACACCAAATATGGACATAATCTTAAAAAATACTGGCGATGTGAATGTTAGACGTACAAGAGTTGGAGACATTTGTTCAGCTATATGTGAAACGAACAACGGAGTTTGAACTGTCATAGTAATGGTCTGCATTTCGCCAAATGCAGAAATTGAATATGTCAAATATTTCATCAATCGAGCGCTGATAAAATACGAGGGCCATTCAGAAACTAACCTCCGATTGGTCGCATTGCGGGTAGTGGGGGGAAGTTGCGCGCCATCTGTGCATTCACGCGCTCAGCAGGTCAGTCGGCATCAAGCCGTAGTCGAGTGAACATCGTACCTGCACTAGTTTAGTTTTTGTGGCAGTTTGAAATGTGTGCAGCAATAGAAAATCCCGCCAAATGTGAGGTGCGTGCTGTTATAAGGTTTTTTACAGCCAAAGGATACTCTGCAGCAGCTATTCATCGTGAGCTTTGTGCCGTGTACGGACCAAAATTTATGAGTGAAGGAGTTGTCCGTGAATGGGTACGTTTATCTAAAAGTGGACGAGAAAACGTTCATGATGAAGAGAGGAGTGGTAGACCATCATTGGTGACTGACGAACTCGTTCAGACAGTTGATGCAAAAGTTCGTGAAAATCGACGTTTCACAATGGCGGAGTTGTCTACTAATTTTCCACAGATTTCTAAGACTCTTTTGTACGAGATAGTGACAGCAAGATTGGGTTACCGTAAGTTCTGTGCACGATGGGTGCCTCAAGGCACAAGCGGGTGATTTTTATGCAGAAGGAATTTCAAAGCTTGTGGAGAGATACGATAAGTGCCTCAATCGTAATGGAGCTATGTCGAAAAATAGTGCAAAGATGTAGTTGTAAGATGTATATATTAAAATATTTTTACTTAACTTGGTGTATTTTTTTCAATTAACCGGAGGTTAGTTTCTGAACGGCCCTCGTATATTGATAAAGTTACTGAAACACTTGGTGGAAACTTCCATCAGATTCCTATAGTTTCATCTGGAGATTTCGATATCAACATTCCGTTTAGAAAAATTCAAATCACATATGAATAACAATCCAAAATAATCGACGAGATATGGTATAGCTATTGATGCTGATTTTTGAGGTATTTGCATAAAAAAGAATCACAAAAATAAATTTTATTTCTTAGCGCTCTTGTTCACCAGAACAGAGTGCTTATACTATAGATTTATAACGGCTCGACTCTTTCAAGATAGAAATAAGATTTTTTTTCTGTGACGGGAAAAAAATTTGACATTTCATCTCTGTTGACAGGTAACAAAATATAACTTTGCGCGAAATTACTTTTTTCCCTGGGAAAAAGTGAACCAAACTTATGTTTGATAATTTGCTGGTTCTGATTTCGGTATTTTATTTAGCGGACTGTATATTGAGAATATGAAAAAGAATAGAATAGTTTTTAATAGTTTAATTGTTTAATAGTTTAATAGTTTAATGGTTTAATTGTTATACTTGACGATATGTATCTCGTGAAAATTGAAAATTGAAAATTGAATGAATATAAAAATGAGTTAAAATGAATAATACACATGTATGTCCCTGCTCGGGCGCCAAAAAAAATTAGCCCCTCCTTTGAAGGACTCCTTCAAAACTGAAAAATGGTTACAAGAAAGAATTATGGATTTACACAAATGAATTATACAAAATTCGTTAATTGAAAGTAACGTCAAATTATGTTACATGATATTGTCCAAATATCATCATCACATCAAATGTCAATGGAATCTTGTAGAGGTAAAGGGCACAAATGTCGCACAGATCTTGTCACTACACCATTTGGAGTACAAAGTTCTGCTATTCGGGATACACCATCTTTTCCGTCGAACAATCTTACTACTCGTCCTGTAGGCCATTTACAGGGTGGTTGATGATCATTTTTTATAAGGACCAATGTACCAATATCCAGTTTCATTGGTTCGGTTTTCCATTTGTATTGCTGGTACAGTTGTGAAATATAATTCTTGAAAAATTGATGCCAGAATCGCTGATACATTTGTTGAATGTGCTGGAATCTTGTAAGTTGGTAAGTCTTGCTGTCTGTCCAATCATAGTCAGGAATAGATGTAATTATACGTCCTATAAGGAAATGGGAAGGAGAGAGAGGTGAAATAGCATTTGGGTCATTCGACATTGCAAATAATGGACGTGAATTCAATATACCCTCTATTTGAATTACTAATGTATTGAACTCTTCAAAATTAACATTATTGTTTAAAAGCGTTCTTTTAAGATGAAATTTCGTACCTTTTACTGCACTTTCCCATAATCAGCCGTGATTAGGTGTATATGGTGGAATGAACTTCCATTTTATATTTAAAATAGATGTTGAATCATCGATAGTCCTCTGTGCTCCGAACAGAAAATTGCCCAATTCGCGTAATTGATTACTTGCTCCAACAAAAGTGCTACCGTTATCGGAATAGATAATAGAAGGAATGCCACGCCTTGCTGTAAACCTTTTTAGACAGGCTAGAAAACTTTCTGTTGTTAAATCGGTAATGCATTCAATATGAATAGACTTTGTACAAAAACATACAAAAATAGAAAGATAACACTTTAACAATTTTGATCCTCGACCTTTCCTGTTCAATATGAAAAATGGGCCTGCATAATCGATACCAACTATTTCGAATGGTAAACTAGGTCTAACTCTTTCGTTAGGAAGACTAGACATTATATATACATATACATATAGATAATGGCAGATATTTGATTTTAGAATATTTTATTTTGCGTGAATGACATGTTTCTCGAACTTTTCGGTACAACAGACGAATTTTCTTGTGTTGAAATAATATTCTCTGACATGGACACAACTACTGTTGATGTACCTCGTCGCAAATCGGGTGTTATTTCAGAACTGCCACACGTTCTGAACACTTTATTAGCAATTTCTGTTCTGTGTGCCACCGATTCATCAACATACCCTTCAACGACCGTTGATGACTTCCAACCGCCATGTTTCTTTAGTGTCGTCAAGTCTCCCCCAGATTCAACTAAAAGTGTATCAGACGATCTTCGAAATGAATGACCTGTATATGAGTTAGCATTTTCAAGTTGAAGAAAATTAGCTACTGTTTCAGGTACCTTATAGAAATGATTTTTACCCACAACCTGGTTGATAAATTTTCCGTTGCGATATGTATAAAACAGGAGGCGATCTTTTGCTGCTGTTGGACGTAATATTTATTTTATTCTTTAGTAATTAGAAAACTCAATCAATAACATTCCCGAATCTTTAATATCATCTAATGTTACCTGGCTGATTTCACAAATTCGACAAGCTCCTGCAATCCCAAATACAACAACAACCTTGGCCATTAAATAAACTTCATCCGGTGCATTATTTAAAAAATCACTAATTTGTGTGAAAATCGCAGCTTTCTTGGGCGTGTAACCTTTCCCATTTTGTTTCAGAAATGTTATTAGTTTGAAATATTTTGAAATGTCTACATTATTATTGGATCGTAACATACTTTTAATCATTGAATAATTCGACCACACTGTTGATGGCTTTTGTTGTTGTGCCAGTTCCGAAAAATAAGCCAATAGCACTGTCTCCGAGAAAGAACTGCATGTCTTTTTCATTTTCCATTCCATAAATCTTGAATACGCGGTTTCGTAAATTTTCCGCGAATTAGCTGGCAATAATTTTCGTGACGCTACTTGCGCTGCATCTATCAACTCCGGTGGAGTCGGAGAAATCTCAGAATCAAGCATTTTCAGCTCTTTAGTATTCAAAATAATTACTGAACAACTACTGAGTTCGCAATTTTTGAATCAAATCACAAAATTGAATTTACAGATATTTGATTACACTCAAGTTTTCCTCAGCAACGCAGGTCTAATTGGTTACTAGTTTGAAAATTCAAATTTCATATCGATGACATTCTGACTTTAATATATTGTAATAATATGTTCTTTCACTATTAAATCGTCGATTTTCCTGTCACAGAAAAAAAAGTGTATTATACACGGGAAAAATATCAGATCTCGAGCTAAAATCTGATACTTTTTTCCCTTGTATAATGAATAACTCTTAGTTTTTATAAACAAATCAAATTGGGCAATGTGGAAATTATTTTCGTAGATAATGCCGAATATTGACAACAAAATATATCTGAAACAAGTGTTTATTATCAATTACGTCATGTTTTTTTAGTGTTTATCTTATAATTCTTAGTGGTCGGTAATAAACGTTGTATCAAGAATGACAATATAATGGCATTCTCCTTTTCAGATGCGCACTTGACCGATATTTTTTCACCTCGTTAACACTGGAATGGAGCTAATTATGAAATCACAATAGACTGGAGCCGTAGTAGACTCTCTTCTATTGGTCAACACAGGAAAATTATCCCGGCCTCGCCATTGTTGAAAACTTTTCATCTCTCGCAGAACGCTGATGACGGATCCTACCCAGGAACAATCACAACGGTTCAAATTGCGTGAAATCTGTTTTTATTGTACCCCGGTCCAGCGGCAGCGAATTCATTCAATTAAATCCAGACCTTAATACAATGGGGGAACTTTTTAGAAAAGGAATATGGCCCAAGGCGGAGGTAACCGACGACGCTCATTAGCAAACGGATAAGGAGGGAATTTTACTTTTGTTCCGACGGAGTTCGTTTGTTCTGATACACTACCAGGGTTCTCACCTTCGACGTGAACGGGCTGAGAACAAAACGGATTATGAATTGCTGACAAATAAACCGACAAAAAGTTTGAATTTAACATTTCTTGCTGTTCGCAATATCGTTCTTTTTGTTTGGGGCTTTTGAGTCAATTAAGAACTTGGGGGCGTAATTGTGAAATTTTTGATACTGAAATACTGAGTTTTCGAATGACTCGGAGAAAGGCGGAAGTAGGCCTATTGAATTATTAAGGAAAGAATGCATGCCCAATATTACAAATTTTATACATACATATTAGGTTATCTAAGGCACATTTTTCAGCTTTGGTAGTTGAAATATATAAATAGTTGAATTGATTAATTTTCATTCCCTATATCAATCTTTAACGGTTTCTTAGTTATGAATTAATTCGGAAGATTTTATATCAGGTGTGAATATTATTCTATACACTATCATCTTCGTTTTTGTGCTGATGTCCTTCTTCGTCGAGAACTTTCCATTCAATGCATGATGTAGTTTACCCGCATTGTCAATGCTTTTAGCTGCTCTACATTTTTTTGTAATCCTTTTCGCATTCCTGCCTTGGTTGCCATTTCCTCAGCAAATGCACACTCATTATTTTCCGTCCAGTGTTGGTTCTATATTTTTTCTGAGTCTGTTCTCATATACCTTCATCAGTGCTCAATAAGTTTATTCCTCTATAATTCGTGCAGTTTCAACTTTTATGAATGAGGATTTTTATAGCTCTTTGCAATTATTAAGAATTTGCTTAGTGCTCTAAGCTGACATATTTATCTGAATATTGAAAATCCTTGATTCCCTACATTCTGCATCATTTCTGGTGTTATTTCATCATGTCTCGGAAATTTTTCATTTCTGAGTCTTCTATTTTTATCTGCTCTTAGTTATATTGTTCATCATCTGTATCGATATGATCTTATGGTTCGACTCTTGATTCCTTTTCCATCCGATAATTCCATGAAATCTTTCTTCCATATTTCTATAATTTCTCTTTCTCCAACTAAATTTCATTATTTTGGTTTCTTACAGTTGCTACAGAGATCGATTTTACTTGAAAACAAGTAGATGAAAATAAATATAATGATAATAAATAGTTCGTTATCTGAACAGAAGTTTTGATTGAAATCTTATTCTCGACTAAATTAATGAACTGACATCATGAATATCAACGCCATTCTTTTTTATTTTCTATGATTTACGATTCGATAGATGTCAGTCCATATCCAAAGTTGTTTGAATATTTCAGGGAATAAATCTTGTATTTCATTATAATATGACTTCTTCAATCTTCAGCCAAAGTCGTGTAAGGATTGCATAAATCACTTCAGAGTCGTGTAAAATCACCTGACCTTACGACAGTGTTTTTTTATTCGTGGAATGTTTCTCATATAAATATTAAAATATTCATATTTATTAATCAGCTCGGTTGTGAAATTATAAATTTCCCTTCATTCATAATGTAATTTTCATTTGTTGGCGCTACGCTGAATGGTAAACATACCGCAATTGAAATTATTGATACAACGATGTAACGCCACTGGAAGCTGACGAAAATATAAACAAGTCGTGTAAATGACTATTCGCTAGTTTGGATGAAAACTTCAATAGTTTTGTTCTCTACTAAAACCACAACGTTTCACACTGCACCGCGCTCGACAGAACTTTGGTCAGATTTGGGGATAAACTGCACAATTTTAATTAGACAATTTCAGTTGTTGAAGCTGTGTTGGATAACATTTGAGAACCAATTCTTATGGTTGATTACGAGATATTTTCGATGAGATATCTCCTGTAGCATTATAATTTGGACTTTCAATCATCTGTTATGTTGCTTCAACCCAAGAGAATCAATCGTTCACTGAATATCAGCTTATTTTTGTACTTTCACACTTAGGCGGGGAGCCAGGGTTTTTTTTTACGGGGGTTTTTTCCCTAGGCTTTTATGTGATACGCCGAATTGTATGACACCCCGTCACTAACCCCTGATCTGTATGCTTTATTGTTTGCTAACGAAATATTGTAAGCCAAAAGTTCAAAAGAATATATATACTGGATATCACAATATATAGAGGTTTTTCTCACCAAAACAAAAGATTCACTTTTTTTCCTGACTTCGAAAAAAAAAAAATAGAATGATCAAGGAAAAGTTGAAAAAATAGATTAAAGTGAATGTGAAATGTTTATTTGCACTGTATCTTACATCATTCATTGGTTTTTTCTACCAACATTTCGATAGACTATCTCCTTTCACAAAATGAATCGGCTTTCAATAAAAGTGAAATTAATGAAAATCGAGAAATTTTAAAATAGTTTATGCTTTTTGCAATGTTGTTTCTAGTTCTTCAAACTAGTTGAATAGCATAATGCTGCCACTGACTAGCGAATTATTTTCTATTTTTCACTCAGTGTGTCTTTAAAGCTTGTGAAATGTTCAATATGGGTTGATATTTAGTGTGACCTAAAGTTATTAGGGATACACGCATGCAGAGCTTCATTCTCTATCAAGTTTTAGGCACTCGGGACTTCCTCAACACAACCAGGCTCATGCACCAATTAGTATATCTTGAGAACAATAATAACCTACGCTGTTACCTACGCGTAAGCTGTTCCTGATTCATCTTTCATTGTCGGGTTATATGACAACTACCATTATAATCAATTATTATATTGGTTCTATGGAGTGAATCATCTAAATGCTGAAGCATTTTATAAATTTTTCGTTGAGTAGACGCCACTAGTTCTTGAAAATTACCGCATAATGAAACTAATAACTCCATTCATCTGCATAGTGAACTCCAAACTGAAATATTATCTGAGGAGCGCAGCGCTCATAATGTGTTTTGGATCGCGTCAAAACAATCCAAATTTTCTTTAGTGTATTTGGCGGGAAAAAATATTAACCGTTAGGGCCACAACCAGCGCACATAATTACTACGCTAAACCAAGTAGTTGATAACTGTGGGAGTTATTGCTGCATATCCCAACGCGTAATTATTCAAACTCTGTCAGTTATACAGTGTGGTCAAAGAAAATACCACTTGTCAAGTAACAAAATTGTGCAAAACTATGTTTTTTCATTTTCACAATGACAATAATCCACTCTACAATTTTTTTTCAATTTCTCTATACCTATCTTGTTTAGATGCTGAGTTATCTCTGAGTTTATTGAATCTCAGATTAGTCATACAAAAATTCTGCAAAATACTTGGAATACTGAACTCTAATAATGGTTTTCTATGGATTGAGATGAGTCATAGATTTATAGACAACTTAAAGATCATAGATAAAATATGAATACAAAAAAATTAGGGCATATTAAATCAATTTGAAATTCAATAAACCCAGATAAGTTATAATCCACACAATATAGGTAGGGAAATGTATAAAAAAATTGTAGATTTTGATATTCTCCTTCTGAGAATGAGTTTTTTACAATTTTGTGAGTTGACAAACGGTTTTTTTGACCACTCTGTAGAACTGTTACTGAGATTGAAAAACAGTGGCTGAGAACAAATTATTTTCTGATAACATGTCGAATTTTGAACTGCAATCTCGAATATTGCATTTTCCTAACTTCAAAATTTCATTTAAAATTTTTTGAAATGATTAATAACTTATAAACCGTGAAACAGAATGAATCAATTGAAATTTTCTATAAAGAATCATGAAAAACTAGATCTACGGGCTGGCCTCTTCCGAATAATTATACTATTGCCAAATTTGCCTAAATATGGAAATGTAGGATTCGGTATTTTTGACGCTAGTACGGACCTGTTGAATATCTGGCCCTCCGTGAAAGTAGGTTATTCGATCCTAATAACTATCATTGAGTTTTCGTGTATCGACGATTTTTAGATGACAGGCAGGCCTCATCTGATTTATTGACACCAGACCGTTTATTTATCTGGAGCCCTATAGATCAACTTCTGCAGACATTCCAAGATTAGGCGACTTGGTTGGAAAACACTTTCATTATTATTTACGAGGCCCTCGTGATAAATATTGTAAATAGACAAGGACAATAGGGGATCTATGGTAAAGCCCATTCGGTCAAAGTGAACCAATTAGGAGTGTTTAGGGGTGGACCTGAGATGAAACATTTTTGGAAGTGCGGAAGACGGAAAAATCAGTGGTGAAGACACGAGCGAGTAGTTTAGACGCGGGTAAGACGTTACACGAAAGACGAATAGACGTTTCGCGAGTTTAGAACTTTTAGCCGAAATTAAGAACAAAACGATCGTTGCAGTATTTAGACGAAGAACTCAGTATCGGCCTTTTGTATTTGTACATTCGACGGTATTGTTATTTGATTCTTAGTAGTGTAAATAAACTTGTAAATACGAAAGCCGTATTTATTTTGACGTTAGACGTTATCTGTAGGCGAAATCTATCATATCCCCTAGACAATTGATAATAAAAAGCCTACAGCAATTTGAAGTTATTTGAGAAATGTACCTTAAGTAACCTTATATTGACGTAGAAAGTTTGAAATATTTTGCAAGATTAGTTTCCATTATGACCTTGGGAAATATCCAATGAAACAAAATTCAAAAAAAGAATAAAATACGGCTAATTGTAGGTCGATATAGGACTCATAAAATGATAATCTCAAATTGAAAAAATGAATATATGGGTTCATACCTCATGCTCTTCCTTCATTTAGTAAATCTCATCAAACCTTAGACAATACAAACTACAGTCATGAAAATATTTCCAATTAAGACAATATAACACCAACGAAGACATCAGAGTATCGATAAAGACAAAGTCAACTCAAGAGAACACAGAAACGATATTTATGTTTCATCAATTTATACAGAGAGTCATGTAATTAAACGTCAAGCGATTACTGGGCGATATTGCTAGGTTTTACCAGTTCTAATAAAAAAAATTAAGACTTAAAAGAAATAAAAAAATAAAAAAATGAGAAAAATAAAAATTGTAATAACAATTGTACCTATCAATGGATTTGTGACTGAAATCAATAGCATGGTTATTTAGAAAAATAAAAATAAACAGAATGAATACTAAACAATTGTCCTAACAATGGATTTGTGACTGTAATCAATAGCATGGTTATTTGGGATTACGTTTAAAAAACATTCACCGCAGAATTGGAAGATTTGTGACTACAAAAATATACCTATTACCACTTAACCAAGTGACATAGAATTTTTTTTATATTTGCTAGAACTGATATAGTTGATGACGAGATATTGTTGATGATGGAGCTCGTGTTGAATGATTGTTTGGGCTATTACCATCATCTATTCTGGATGTAATGTTTTCCGACGTTACGATAGACATCTTCTGTCTTTATCAAGCAGGAAAAGTAAAAAACCTTTTGATACTCATCTGTGATATGATGATCTTTTTAAGTTGGATCTAACTATCGGCGTCCAAACTTCTGGCAGATCTATAGATGGAGCACTTATGGAATCAGGTGTTATTTTCATAAATGCTGCTTCTTTGATATTTCTTCTTGCAAGTTTTTCTTCTTTGGATATTATTGATGCTTCATCCCACTTTATACGATGATTCTCATCTACAGCATGTTGGACCAACCTGGATTTGTCACTGTCTAGTACTCGTAGAAGCTTCTGATGTTCTTTTATTCGTACATTCAGAGTTTCTCCGATGTAAGATCATCCGCACTCGCAAGGTAATTCATATATGCAGTTCTTTGTCCTTTGGGTCTCATTATTAGGCTTAACTTTTGTAAGTTTAGCTCTGATAGTGTCTTGAGTTTTGAATGCGGTCGTTATGTTTTATCTATTTCCAATTCTTCTCATTTTCTCCGACAAACCTTTTACATAAGGAATTACTGTTTTAATAGTCTGATTTATATCTGTTGGTTCAGGTTGACTTTCTCTTGTTTGTCTAGCTTTTTCTAATATCTTTTTGGGGTAGCCATTGCTTCTAAGAGTTTTCGAGATGTTATTTATTTCTTCATTTTGGTCTTCTTCAGTGCAACAAATATTTATTGCTCTATCAAATAAACATTTTGCTACTCCCAATTTAGTGTTTAGTTGGTGGTTTGAATCAAAATGTAGATATTGTCCTGTGTTCGTTGGTTTTTTATACACAGTGGTTCTTGGGATTCCTTTTTGTTTATGTACGAGTACATCTAAGAATGGAAGTTGTCTGTCTTTCTCGATTTCTATTGTGAATTTAATTGATTCGTCTTGATTGTTTAGATATTGAAGGAATCCATCTATAGTGTCTCTTCCATGTTGCCAAATAATAGAAGTATCATCTACATATCTTTTCCACAGTTTGGGTTTAAGTACATATTTTTCTAATGCCTTCTGTTCGAAAATTTCCATCTATAAATCAGCTAAAATTGGTGATAGTGGTGAACCCATGGCCATTCCAAATTCTTGTTGATAAAAGATGTCTTCAAATTGGAAATATGTTGTTTCAATACAAATAGAAAGCATTTCCATAATTGCATTCACGCTTAGTGTAGTTCTTTCACTAAGGGTTTGATCTTCTTCAAGCTTTTTCCTAACTATGATAAATGTTTTATCTGTCGGAATATTAGTGAACAAACTGGTGATGTCGAAGCTGACCATAACGTCTTCTTCCATGATTTCTTGATGTCTCATTATTTCTATGAAGTGTTTCGTGTTTTTTATCATCGATGTTGAATTACTTTTAAATGGTGTTATAATTTTCAGCAGAAATTTAGGCAATTGGTGGTATGCTGAATTTCTTGAACTCACAATTGGTCTCAGAGGAATATTTGCTTTGTGTATTTTTGGTAGACCATATAAATGTGGTGGTTTACTGAAGTGCGGTTTAAGTCTTGAAATAACGAATTGATCTGGAAATTCATTTCGATATTTATAAAGGATTTTGTAAATCTTGTTTTCAACTGTGGTGGTAAGGTCCTTTTTTAGTCTTTTGTATTTTTTTTTGTGTTTGATATAACCTAGCATATCGCCCTATAACCGCTTGACGTTGAGTTACGGGACACCCTGTATATTTAGATATGGTTATTTCATAACCAAAATATCATTTTCAAGTTGAGTACAGGGGACAGCGTTCTCATTAAAATATCTTTAACATTTATCTTAGAGTTTGGATGTTTTCAACAATACATACTAATCATTTCATTCCAATTCAAATAATGTCACTTCAAAATATTAAATCCGGTCCAAACCGGAATAAATAATCTTCAAAATATTAGTAAAATTCTTTTTTAGTATTGTGTTTCCATGGACTGCATATGCTGCTTTCATTTGGTGAGCGGTTGACGTTGCTAACTCCTCTTCATCTGGATGAATTACGAAAACAAGGATCTAGAGGGATATAATCCCGGTGGTATGAGTTGGAAATCCAACCTCGTTTCGTTAACACATATCTGACTCCATTATTTATCGAATAGGCACCGTTCTGAAAACCAGAAAACATGGTACTGCGGTACATTCACGAAATATGTTTTAATTGCTAGTATTCTTTACACCATTTTCGATAACCTTTGCAATTATCCCCGTCCATGCGCCACTTAGATTGGATCGTTAAGGGGATTGAAAACAATAATTAGAAACCCCGAGGTTCGAACGTGCGCCCGAGGGCAATGATGCGTACAATTATGGAGGAAATGTGCCTTTATATAATTTTATTATTTTCGTAATTGTCCTCATTAAGGCCCTGTAACGATCTCCGTTAGCATGGCAGTTGGTTGGCGATTATCCAGCTGAATAATGTGGCAAAAATTACATTTTTCGAGTCGAATCGATTCAGAGAAGTACAAGGAGATTGGACATTTCTAATAATTGAATAAATTCATATGCCATTTTTTCAGACGTTTTTGATTTAAATGAAATTTATTTGGTAGTGTCCTTCTGTATTCAGGCTTTTTCGTGACATTTACCGTAAGTTCCTTTCTTTATTTCAATTTCGTCATAAATAATTTCAGATGGCCCGACCCTGTTGTTCTCGGAGAATTTGTTGAAAGAAATTTAAATAACATAGAATAACCAATAATAGCTATTGGTCCCAGGGTATGCAAGCCATCACCTATAAATATTTATGAGCAAAGGAAGGCGGAATATGGGTAAGATCATTGCCTCCCAGCGGTGGCCTCAGTGAAATGTGAATGAAAAATGTAATGCCATGAATGATGCAGCTCCTGACCGGAATTTTTGGCATTCGATCCAGGTATCTAAGAAATCTCAGACAGTAATAAAGAAAGGGTCCCCAATCCCAAGACCCCAAAAATTGAAAAATCATATAATGCAAGCATAGATGAATAGATAAGAATACAAAAACATAGAAATGAGTAAACGAAAGTACCCTCACCACTTTATAGAACATATCAATAAATAACAAGAAACATTGTTCTAAATAGCAGTAAGTAAACAGACATGAATAATAATAAGACAACATACAAAAAATTTACAGAAGGAAATCCTAGAAATTAAAAAAAAATTTCTGACCACTTGATGTAATAACTTTCCCTAAATTAATTATTGGCTACATCGACAACTTTATCTGCAGCATATTAGCAATTCTACTCGTTAGCAACTCAATGTGTTCTATAGTTGAACTACCTATCCTGGACTTCAGAGACTTTGACAAGTTGAACTGTAATGTGAAGCATAAGTACCCTAGATTTGTCAACCAAAAATAAATGTATATGATTGGCTGAAAGAAGAATATCATTTTTAATTAGAGCTAGAACGATGACATCAAAAGTTTGCTGTAGCTGCAAGGATACAACCGCATGGCTAGACTCTATCATTTGTAGTTTCCTACGTAGTAAAATAATTGTAAAATAGACACTTGATAACTCAAAGTATCTACAAGGATAGTTTAATTAATTCCAATGGTCCAAACATCACCGGATATAATCTTGTATACTCTAGAATCTTCATAATTTCTTGAATATTTTCACAGGCATGCCGTTAATCTCTACCATCATTTATGAACAATCATTCAGTGATAAATTGTGAGTGCTATTCCAATATACAGTGGTACTACCACGAGTTGATATCTGTAGTAATCAAACGATCCCTTATCAACGAAGGCCTACCTATAAAAAGGAGATTCGTTATTAAAATCACAGGGAGCAATGGAGCAAGAAATAGAGGCTGCCAATCTGCAATAATTGATAATGTTTACAATGAATTACAGTTAAACACAACAATCAAGTAAATGGATATAGCATTTGGTTTTTTCGTTTAGCAGGATACCTCATAGTGCACAATTATCAATAGAACTAAAACCTTACCAGATAGCAGATCATCCACTTTACCAACTATTTTATTACTGAAGTCTTGTCAGTATCAAAAACTACCCAAACTGAACAGAACCGATGTCGTCCTCCATCAACGCCTGATTAATCATAATAATGGCAAATTACGGCAAAGAAACCTTATTACTCAGCTATTTCTTGACAGCCGGCGCACAATGCTATTCAACATAGAACTACACGGCTTTCTTCATAGTACGGGGCATGGAATATTCGATAAATAAAACAGAGATGATTGAAGCGTAGGGTAAATGAGATCTTGGGTTGAAATCTTACAATACCTATTTGGTAAATTATATCAAGTTGAGGCTTATAATAAGGCAGTTCTTTATACCGCTAATGTCTAATTGGAAGTACATCATCTGAGGATGGGGAGCATGACCTCATTTTATCCACCGTTGGATGGAATAGATCCTCCCTCTCTGTTCCTCCTGAGCGGAATTAAATAAAAACAAATTGTGCCGTGACCCATCAAGCTGTCTAATTCGCTTCCAAGATTTTTGTGGGTGAAAAACCCGAGAAAAACAATGCATCACGACACGAGGGAATATAATTTATATATCTCATAAAACACCCTCAGTCCAAAAGGTGCTTCACGCCAGTGCCGCGTCTCGAATTCGAAGGAAACCGCAGTATTAATGTCAGATGTTTATGTCTATGGAAATTTTTCAATGTCTGCCATCTCGGAAGGAAGACTGGCAAGCAGAAAAAGAAGAGCGCGTATGCATGATATGGAAAATGTCATGGCGAACGTCGCGCGACCCATCTACAATGTACGTTACTCGGGAGAGGATAATGGCGTCCGCCACGCATTGTGACGCTGGGGGAGTGGGGTGGCGTCGAGGCCGTCAAGGTGGAAATACAAAAACGCGACCCGTCTCTCTTTTTCTGAATGGGCACGGTACCTATGGCAGATGCATTCGGATCCCTATATTTGGGCGGTTGTATTCCCGCGGGAAATTGGACTGTGTATGACATATGCGACGAAATATTTCATTTGTTGAGGCTGACGATGAATCGATGAGTAATAAAAAGTTTTAAATGAAAGGGGTGTGTTTTCCTGAAAAATAACAAGCTTTGATTAAAGTTTCATCATATTGCAACAGGCTTTAATGGATATTGCGCGCCTATTCTTGTTCCGTGAAATATTGAAAAAGGATGTTATTCTTTTGCCCATAAAGTTTTCTAAAATCGTGCCGAAAATGGGATAATTATTTAGGACAAGCTATAATAGTAATAAAGGAATATTTTCATAAAAAAATCAGTACTCACTATTTTAGGTATGTAGATTATGAATTCGGGAACGAAATAGCGTGCAAACAATACTTTTTGAGAAAAAAATCATTTAGGTCTTATCATGCACTTCGATAAAAATTGTTATTCTTGATTGTTTTCCCATTATTTCTTGCTAGTATAATAAAAAATGATTTCATGCATTTCCATCCTGTTTTTACCAATTATTCAGTAGAAACTTGATGTATAATTTCGTTAACAAAGTCCACAATTCTAAGGAAAACTGACAGTTGAATCGAGAGAGAAGCGAGGTTGCCGGATTTATCAGAAATAAGGAAGCGCCCTCTCGTAATATGAATTAAGCGATTCGAAGAATGTATTTTAATATAATTTAACATTCTTCATAAAAAAATTCGCCTTACGCCTTCAATTATTAAATATTATTTCAATTAATTAAATATAGAAATTGAGAAATGCGAAAATTAAGGATTATTCCGGATATATCAAAAATAATAATCGGCTATCCAAAAATTTTTTGTCGCGATTTTTATGTATTTATTAATTTGGAATGTTCTGTATCATGATCATCGATATTGCAAAAACTGTAAATATTGAAATCATGCAATTATTATAATTTAACATTATATGAATTAAATAAATATTATTTTATTGCGGTATTCATTATCATTTAATTATCAGTCAGGTATACTGGTATGACATGAGCGTTTTTTTGTGAAAATAAAACACTAATTATTAATGGAAAAGAAAAAAACATTTCATTCAAAGTATTGGCCATTGTTATCAACACATTTTGACTATCTTTCTGGCAATTTTTGGATACCACGCCAATAGAATTGTTCGTCTTTGGAAACAAACCAACCAGACACCCAATTTTCGACCTCTTCGTAGGAATCAGAGTGCTGCTCAGCCAATGCGTGTTCCATCGATGAAAACAAATGGTAGTAGGAAGGAACCAAGTCTGATGAAAACGGCGGGTGGGGTAGCAGCTCCCAGCCAAGTGTTTTGATTGTATCCTGAACCTGTTTTGCTTTGTATACAGGTGCCTTGTCATGGAGCAAAATTACCTTGCCGTGTCTTCTGGCCCATTCTGGTCAGTTTTTAATCAATGCATGGTTCAAATTGATCATTTGTTGTCGGTAGCGATCAGTTTTTACGGTTTCACCAGGTTTTAGGAGCTCGAGGTACACCGCACCTTTCTGGTCCCACCAAACAAACTTCATGCCGAATCGATCTGGTTTCGCAGTCGATGTTGATTGTTGTCCCGGATTAACCCATGATTTTGTCCGTTTAGGATTCTTAAAATAAATCCATTTTACATTGCCAGTTACGATCCGATGCAAAACCGATTTTTTTCGTGTCTTAATCAAAATTTCAAGTGTTTTTTCGGTTTTCCTTAAGTCTTTCATTCAATTCATGTGGCACCCATTTTCCACACTTTTGGATCTTTCCTATTGCTTTTAAACTCAATTGATGGTGCACCTATGGGATTGAGAGCGATATTCATGAATGCTCTTTGATATTTTCTTGTTGACGGCTCATCTTCTTAGGATATGATAGATCTCCATTTCATTTTGTCAGGTGATGTTTATCCACAGCTTGTTGGACCAACAGTGTTTAACACTTGAGAAAGCCTCTGGTGTCCTTTTATTTTCACTTTCAAGGCGCGTTTTGTATCTCCGTAATAAGATCTTCCGCATTGGCTAATATGCGATTTTTCATTTTTTGATTGTCGTTATTAGGTTTAACTTCTGTTAGATTAGCCCTGATGGTATATTATGTCTCGGAGGAAGTTGTTATGTCGTACCTATTTCCAATTCCTCTCATTTTTTCTGATAAACCTTACCAATTTTGCTTTCTATACTTTGTCCATATCTTCTTGTGCAGTATCGTTCAAGCTGATTTTCTGTTATTTGTATTGCTGTTTCCAGTAGTTTTCGGTGGGTGTTTTTGTGATGTTATTCTTTCCTCATTTTTATCTTGTTGGGTAGGGCATATATGTGTTGCTTCACCACTCCCAATTCAGTATTTAGTCGTTGTTTGAATTGAAATGTAGATATAAAATATAACTAATAAAGACTGATCAATATCCACATTTCAATTGAAGCCATCAAAGTGAAAAAATAATGTCAGCAATTTTAAAAGCTAATTTTTCACCTTGAAGACACTATGTGATTATGGTTATCACCCAAATAACAATTCTAAGCTGGGATGAATCCGAATTTCTCCTGTTGGGCTCTTCTATCATAGACATTTGGATCAAACCTCGAAATGCTGGTCTGCTAGGAACTCGCATGCAACAAAGTCATGAACGAAATATGTTTCATCGCATAGCTACAGGATCCGCTTATCAAACAGTGGAAAATATATTGATTTTGAATATACGCTCGTGTATTCATCGCGTAATGAATTTGTGGCGCCATACATAATTGACATTCGATTATTCCATTCCAGAAAGAATAACATTGGATTGGCTTTTTGAGGCATATTTGGATTAAATTGTTTAGTTTGAAAATAGTGGGTTATGGAAGCTAAAATGTTTGATCAACTAATGGAATTATATAATTTCTTCAATACTTTATTCCCTATTTGTCCACAAAAGTTATTCTGATTGAACGTTTGAAGGTTCTCAACTCTAAATACAACTTTGAATCTGAGCCAGACGCGGGAGATTCTAAAATCAGTTATAAGATTGCAATGCTGCATATATTGTCCAAACAGACACAAACTTCGAGGCTAGATTGAAAGAACCCTGAAATCAGATAAACAGTCTGCCGTTCATAATGATATCAACTCTGGAAAACATCATATGGATACCGTCAATTTCAAAATTAAAAGGAAATGGTATTTAGTGACTTCATGCCGGCACGCCAAAGCTAATAAAAAGGGAATGACAATTCCGAACAACCATCGCTCCAATGGTGCAAACTAGCTACGATTGACGTAGGATATTCAAGAGAATCAAGACCCCAAGTGCAACTGCCGACCGGTTTCGAGGTGACTGCCTCTCATCAGCACAGAGCGGCATTGAAGCCATGAAGGAGGCTGCCAGTTTTAACAAAGAATGTGAGGAACCTGCAGAGAATGTGAGGCTGGTTCAGTCTTAAAGATGTTGATGGCGCTTCTCTAGACATGCCTGAAAGGTTCCTCACGTCCGCACTGTACTGATGAGACCGAGCCACCTCAAAACCGACCGACGGTTGTACTTGGGGTCTTGATTTACCTATGTCTCCTTATCGTGAAGATATTATTTTCCCTAATTATATTTGTTGTGTATATTTCAGTTGCGGTGGCTGTCGTGGATGATTCTTGTTCATCAAGAATTTGTTTATTTGATTTGAAAATTTTCGTTGGTTGGGTGTTTTGTTCAGTAATTCCTTGGTCGTTTATTGTTGAAAGATTCACAAACTTTGGAAATGAATATCGCGACCTTAAGCAATTGTGAAGATAAGCTTATACACAAACCTGGACATTTGTGAAATGTTAATTCTCAGATCAACCATTTATATGTTTCGTAAGCTCATTCCTAAACGGTTTCCCCTGTATATATCGACATGTGAGCACTGTTGGAATACTTTAACCAATTTCGAAAGTTTCACTTGAAGAAAAGCTAGGTGTAATATATTGGTTGAGGAGAAATGGATAAATAGTTGAAAATGTTTTTCCTCAGGTGCGCCGCCCTATTCCAAGTCGTAGCGGAAAATTCGAGAGCCTCTAGGGAAATTTCGATTTTTAATCTTGGCCGGCGAGGCGCCAGTCTAGGCGGTTACGATACACCTTTTTCGGCTAACAACTCGAGAAAAGGGGGTGTCGATTATTCGCGTGCACAATGGTCCTCCATCAGGGCTGCAATGCGAATTTCAAAGCGAAGCAAAGATTAGAGGTGTTTGGATTATGCTGAGGTAACGCCAGCAGAAGTTGTTTGAGCAAAACGTATAATGGGTGGGGTATAATAGGTGAAAAATGATACATCGAATTTTTAAGCGATGACTGGAACGGTTCTAGCCGTGTGGCTGTAGCCGTACGACTACTGTTCATACTGCTTTGCCGGCAAGTAAGTGAAACTTAATCCCTTGACGCAACTAGAACCAAGCAGCGGAAGCGGCTTTAGTAAGGCAGCTCGAGCCAAACGACTAGACTAGCTTGGCGCTAGTGTTCATGTGATTATTTTCCTGCATAATAATGGATTTCGTTCAACTTATTGAAGCAAAAAGATGCTGAGAAAAATTGTGAAGAAAGATCCAATCTAATTTCAAATATTCTTAAGAAGCCAATAGAAGATCACCCCATTGTTACGTTTCTTTTCGAAGTATGGCAATGAACATGAAAATTCTCCATAGGAAATCAATTTCCGGCGAGTAAGAAAATTTATAGAATTGTTATCCAATTGGAGTAGAACATTATGATGATTACTACTTCACTTTATTCACCAACACGGCTGGCATGATATTAAAAGGCCAGGTCTAACCAATTAATTAACCAATTAATAGTGATCAACCTCCCAATATATTAATTGTCGAATAAGAGATTTGTTCTTTGAACAGTTGTTTCATTCCAAAGTTACCTTATCGCCAATCTCAGTTTTTCTGTAGAGCTGATTGACTGTTTGACTTTGTGATATGATTTTATGTTCAATTTACTTTCGTTTTACGTTAATATGTAATCGAGCTGGACTTTTTTCAAAACAAAGAACTTTCTGAACATTGAATCGTCCTTCAGCCGATGCTTATTCATTAAAATTTTTCGAAAACCCGCCTCAATTCGAAAGATACAATTGATGTGACTTTGAGTTCTATTTTAAACTGGCCAACATTCTTTTTCTCCTGCTCTTCTTGTAATAGCAAATGCCCTGCACAAAAAAATTAACGCACATTATGGAAATCTCAAATTTATTCTACAACCGAAGGTGTTCTCGATGATAATTATTTTTATCAGAATTATGCATGCATTTGTTATCTTTCACTTTGTTATATTTCACTTTCAACGTTTTTCTTCAATGCAGTGGTTTTTTTCCCAGCAGGAATATAAAAAAATGAGATTATAAGATTTTGAATGTATTGGCTCCATTCTGAAATCAGTTGTTCTCTATCAATTCTAGTGATCTAGTTTTTCTTTCGTTTGATTTTCTACACTCGATCGCTATGCACTGCGAAACACGCAATTTGACCCAAGAGGAATGTGCCCAAGCGGTAGTTTTGCAAGAAGAAAGGTGGCCATACACAAGAATTGCAGAAAGGTTTGGCGTTTCCCATACAAGTGTGTCCAGAATGTTGCAGCGATTCAGGGAGACAGATGTGAATGTCCGAAGACCAGGACAGAGTAGACTACCGGTAAAAACTGCCAGTCAAGAACGTTACTTGAGCGTTTCTTCGTTGAGACAACGGTTTGCAACCGCTCGCCTCCTTCAAAATCAGCTTGAGCAAACTCATGGGGTGCAAATTAGCACTCAGACAATAAAATCACTTCAGAGAATATGATTCAAGGCCTCATGTCGCTGCAAAGGCCCAGCTCTTACCCAAGCCTATCGAAGCGTTTGGATTTTGCGATAGAGCATATCCATTGGGAAGAGGCTGATTGGGAAGGAGTTCTCTTCACAGAACAGTCTAGATTCGGCCTCTACCATTGTGATCGACGTTCCCTTGTATACAGACGTCCACATCAAAGATATGCTCAATGCAATTTCCTGAATACTACTGGTTTCGGGGAGGATCGATTATGGTATGGGGTGGAATATCTTTGACTGCTCGCACAGACCTAGATCGTTGATAATGGAGCTATGAATGCTGATAGGTATAGAAGGAACCCTCTTGAAGAGTATGTAGTGCCATTTGCCCCATACATTGGTGAAAATTTCGTTTTTATGGACTAGAATGCCAGACACCATCGTGTGCGCATCGTTCAGGAGTAACTTGAAGAGGTTGAAGTCTCTAGAATGGAATGGTCAGCAAGAAGTCCACATCTCAATCCGATTGAGCATTTGAAGATCACTCATTTTGAGTATG
Source organism: Micraspis discolor (assembly GCA_030674115.1). NCBI lineage: Eukaryota > Metazoa > Arthropoda > Insecta > Coleoptera > Coccinellidae > Micraspis > Micraspis discolor. The sequence goes on from JARTUT010002175.1 coordinate 12,815,531, forward strand.
AACCGTCGTTGCCGAGCTGTAATTAACGCAAGGGGTGGAAATACCAAGTATTGAATCACTTATCAGCATTCCTGTATTTTGAAAATTGTTTATTTCCCTTCTTTTCACATAAGACTCGGTGAAATCCTGAATTTTTCTTCCATTTAATGTGTCTTGTTTTTTCAAAACCTTCAAAAGAACTTAAAAATAAGTTAATGTAGAGTTAACTTGGTTGAAATTGAGATTTTCAGAATGTGCGTTAATTTTTTTGAGCAGTGTAGGTTAGGCCCAACACTGATGCATGTCGTTCAAGACTTAATTGGGAATGTACCTGTCGGCTACAGCCGTGACGACTCCAGTCAAATTCAAAATCACAGGTGCTCATCGCTGCTATACCATTCAGATTTGGCCCAACAACCAGCCTTACCAAGATATTTCGACGATGAACCTATTCTGAAAATATAAATACTCGAATTGAAAAATGAACTTTCATACAATTAAATTATTTTATTTCATGAGTTCTGTCAATCTTGAGCTTTAATGATATCAAAATGTTTTCCATGCCGTTCTTATTTTTTACGAAGCCATTCCTTATGAAAGCGGTAGAAGATGTTCTCCAAACTGAGGGTGGAAAGAACATCAATAAAGTTAAAGAAATAAGCTCAAAAATGTTGTTACACGAGTTCCAACATCAAAAATATATTGTCATCAACTTTCTGATATCTTGTTCGCATCTAATATTCACAAAGAACTTTCAAAATTGAAATGGAACACGTATTTCCCGAAAGAAAAGAAACGTTTCCTTGGTATGAATATAAATGTACGCTTTCTAGAAGCTTCCATTACATCTAATTCACATCAATCAACTGGTACGCATCAAGAAAAATCTGGCCGACTCTGTGCGATTTCCCCGGGAATCGTCTAATTTCATTTTCGCGACAGCTCCTGTCGAAATGTCGAATTATCTCCGACGTTATCTGTCACTCGGGCACCGACAGCGGCAGTCTCGAGGAAATTGAGCTCTTCGCCGCGCGAAAATTTCGCCATTCGACAAAGGAGATTCTTCTTTTTCCAGTTTCCAGACCGGAAGGATTTTCGGTCTCTGATGTACTCGTTTCCTTTCACGACACGCGATTTCTGAACACGATCTGCTGATTCAACGGATGAACGTTGTCGGCCTTGTCGAGTTTAGGCGCCATGGTTGAGTTCCTGGGTTTTCTCTAGTACACGACTACAATATGTTTCATAAATGAGGTATTTGAAGACATTGTGTAAGCGTCGATTAGATTTTGATTTCCATTTTTCATTTTCTTCATTGGGGGTCACTACTATACATGTTTAATGGCCGGGAGCTGAAAGTAAATGAAGAATACTGGGATGAGTCAGAATAACCTTTATTTTATGGATTGATTTATCTTCGTATCCAAGATACGCTGTGTTATGTAGTTTCAGTCGAACCAACTGCACTTAAAGCGCTGCAGCACTCGGCTCGATCAACCAAAAAAGACTCCTGTCGGGTTCAAAGTAAACGGTGCACCTCTCGACACACTACTACCACCTTGGGAGACCTGACCTTGGATAGTGTGAGCAATGTTACAAGCACTCCTCGTAGCCACCGTTCGACGACATCCATGAAACTAATATCTTATAAGAAATTGAATATTTTGAGAAAAGAGTTTCGGTATTTATTCGAAATTTTTCTTGCTTAATGATTCTCATAAAATATAGCAGACTACCTTCCATTAATGTTATTCGAACGATTTAGCTGCAAATTGATCCTGTGTATATTCCTTAATTTACTAGGAAACCGATTTCAGATAGTCATAACTGCGAAACTATTGGACGTATTCTGTTAAGTTGTTGCATAAAAGCCCGACATGAAGGATTGACTGGACGGCAAACATACTTTTACAACAAGAGAAAAAAAATTGATCCAAAAAAGTTTTTACCAATTTCTGGAAAACAGAATCAGTTTTCACATTTTATGTATCACCGAGAGAATAAAATAATCTGCTGATATATTTCAAGAAGTTATGCTTAATCTTAGATTTTATTTTCAAAAGAACCACTTCAACGAATTTTATTGTAAATCCTTATTGATCATCTTCATCCTCATCCTCTTCTTCTTCCTCTTCTTCCAACTCTTCATCTTCAACCTCCTCTGAAACTGTTTCTTTTGGCTTAGGTAAGTGTGCAATACGCCAGTCTTCTTCTTCTGCACCTGTTGGATCGAACATCTCCATGATTTCAGGTCCAGACGGATAATCTTGTTGAATTGGGGGTAAGGGAGCTGGAGAAAAGTTTGTCACCTGATATTTCAAGCCATTTCCAAGGTAAATATTCTGGAAGAGCTTTCCTTGCGTAGCGAAGCAATAAGCACCTGGCCAGAGGTGGGATCTAACCAATGCAACTGCGAATTCCTCTAAAATCTTAGAGGATGCTCTAACTGACCATGCAGGAATACTTTCGATCTGAGCATCTTCTGAAAGCGGAGTAAGTAGAGGAGGCCCAGATTCGGCTACTTGAGTAGCAACTTTTGGCCTGTCTTCATCTTCTTCAGGTTGAGCCTCATCTTCAGCTTCGTCCATATTTTCAGTTTCAGCCGTTGGGTTCCACCAACTTGTTCTACCCTGAGCTAATATATACTGGCTGTGATGAACCCAGAATGACATCGATTCATCGGTCATATCTTTGAGAGGTATAGGTTCAAATTTTGGATTAATTTTATAGGATGTCTTTGGGCCTTCAATCTCTTCATCTTCTACAGGTTCCTCTTCCTCGCCCTCCCCTGCAGTTTCACCTCCAAAAGTATAGTACCCCAATGGAGATATTTGCGTTCCTGCGGATATTCTTGCGATTTGAGCTCTCAAATAATTTCTTTCTGTTCCTGGAAACTCTGGATATGTTAAAATCTCCTGATCTAACTTACCAGTGAAGGCTTTATATATTTGTCTGGCAACTTGAATTTGTTCAGGTGTGAGATCTGGCAATTGCTCCCATGGTTCAGTGAGATCTGTTGTCACATAATAAACTTTGAGATTCACCCCAACCCCTGATGGTTCTGGAGGAACTTTTGGTGGTATCGCATATGTATTTGGTGGAAGAGGAGGAAGCGTTCTTGGAAATTTCGAATCTTCCCCACCTAATTGTTGTTCATGCGCTAATTGGTGTAGTCTCACAGTAATTTCATCTTCTTCGAACACGTTGTGTGCTACCTCAGTAGTAGGGCTCAAAGCATTTTCATCTATCACGTTTGGTTTGGGTTCCTCATTGAAATTCTCATTTCTTTTCATGTATTCCTCTTCTTTGAGTTCAGTTTCGAGTATGTAATAATTATTGTATAATCCATAGATAACACCCCAAAATCTGATGGATGAGATGGGTTCACTATGTATGAGCCTCTTCATAGCAACGGTCAAACAAAACATTTCGCTTTTGGGTAATCCTAGTCCAACATGCTCAAAATAAAAAAGCAGTTGAAGCATGTTGTTTTGGGCCATATCAGCTAGTTCTAAGTCGGCTGGATCCATCGTGGATTGTTCTTCCATTTTTATTGGTTTCAAGAGATCCATCAACTTGGTTGATAAAATGTATCTACCTTTCGAGACATATATATCTTCAAGATGATCCGTGCCTGACTTAAATCTCCTTTCTTTCACTCTTCTACTGTACTCTTCGAAAAAATCTATTACATTTTGAGGCCGCTCGGAAAGTATTTTATTCAGTACGTCACTCAGGTGGTCGTAAAGGTTTTCCCCGGTTGCCGAACTCGCTTGCTGCAGGAATGCTTTCGCGTGCACATATTCCTTGTCTGCATTCAAAGACCCTGCTGCTTCAGCCTCACCTTCGCCCTCCGCTGGTTCGTAATCGTAAATCATCTCGGACACTATATTATATCACTCGTCTGGTTTGTCAGATTTTGACAAATTCAACTGAAGCATCGTCACTACAGCAAATAAATCATAAACTGAATATAATATTCGTGCGAGTTTGCAGTTGAAACATAGAGAAGTTTGGGAGAAATATTCAAGCAAAGTCAGTCATTGTCTCTACATTTGAATTATTCAGAAAAACAATATTAAAAAGGCAGTGGGTTTTAAGCCAAGTGGATCTTGAGTTGGATATTTAAGATGGTTAGGTGCACAGATGTGAACAATATTTTTTCTTGAAATTGACATTTTAAAAAATGTGGAAGAGCACTGACATGAGGTCAGAAACTACTGAACGCTTGTTCTTAAGTCTTTCTTGATACTATAGAACATTGCGATATTAATACAACAGCCATAATGAATGAACAAACATATATCGAATTATGAATAACCACTGGAATTTAAATGGATCGAATTATAGACTAATTTGTTAATAATAATGAGGTTGGTTATTCGCTATGTAGTCAGACAACTTGAAAATATTCGAGGCTACCATACTTAGACATTATGATCATTATAGATGAGAACAACTATATCATCACAGATTGGTACATGAAACTCATAGCATCTGGCAGATTCCTTAATTTAAAATCATTCTTATCAACATAAAGTGAATTCGGTCCAAGGACTTAGTGACAGGATCAAGAAGTTAACTAGCCCACAATTGGTTAATAAAGCTTTAATGTAAGCAGAGAAATTGTTGATTATACAAGAAGGCTCATACGTTAACTTTTTCTGTAGTTTTTTTAATTGTTTGATAAGAATGAAAAATTCTCTCTTATTCATAAAAGAAAACATTGTTTCCTAGAATAAATAAAGGCATCATTGATAGTTTCAAGAAGTGTAAGGCTATAATTGTCAATTTTAGATATTTTTGATTTATTTAAACTTTCAAGATTAGACTTGTTCAATTAAATAATTCGAATTATGGAAAGAATTCCAGTTTGAGTTAATTTCATTCTTTTTTAATAAACTCAATTCTTCAGAAAATCATAGGATGCAGTTGTAATTTTCTGTGTCGATTTGGTGAAACGACATAATACTCTATGCTTATATTTGAGGTTAGTTTTCAGAATATCAACTGATTACAAAGTAGTACGTGCATTTGTTCGGTTGCGGTATATCACAATTAAATTGTTACCAAGAATTGTTTGAATTATTTTTAATCGAATATGAATGCCTGACGAGAGAAAAGTGTTATACACAAATCAAATTAAGTTATTTGTAGTTTTTTTTTAATATATACAGGGTCTTTCACGAGGAACCTCGCCCATATTTATACGGGAAACTACTGAACGTATTTTCATGAAATTCAGCACTTATAAGTATTTCTCGATGCTGATGAAATCTAAAACATTTTCAAGGCATGAGCACCTCCGGTTTTTCCGGAAATGACGTCAACTTCCGTTTTTCAAATTACAACACCAATTTTTATTACAGAAATAGATTCCTTAGGAAATTTCAAGTTATTTTGATAAAACATGTTTCAGTTTTGGTTGGAAAATTCTCTCTGAGCGGGAAAATTCGAAAAAATAAAGCAAAAATAGTGCTAAACTGAAACAAGAATAACTTCGAGGTTTTTGGATGGAAAATTTTAATTTTGGGATTTTTCAAGATGTAAGATTGATGTATCCACTTTGAAAATCGAAATCGCGATTCATGATACAGGGGTGAAAAAATCGCTTTCAAAGTTAGGGATGACAAAATCGTGAAAAATCAATTTTTTCAAACTAGAACCCCATTTTTTCATGACAGATATTGAATCTACGTTAAAAATAATGTGAGTTTATGCATCACACCCTTGCCCTAAAGTAGATATTTTCTGAGTTATTCACAAAAAAACTGGTTTTCGTCTTGAATTTTCAGCTATTTCTTTTCCCTTCACGCCAAAAAGATGAAATTTTCAGGAACGCATAGCGCTTCAACCCTTGCTACTACAACCCTCAGCCCCTAAATTTTGAATAGGGAAAAGAAGTGAGTGATACCTCATTTGAAAGGTATTTTTATACTGATTTCAGCACAGTAATTGTTTTTTCATTTTATGCATTAGTTCTCGAAATATTCTCAACTAAGTATTTGAAAATGAAGTGGTGTTTTCATGGCACTTGTAGTGTTTTTTTGTGATTATTTTTCCGACCCAAATATCGACCAATAGAATTGCACCATTCGACGTCACGTGGTACAACCTACATGGTATTATACTGATAATTTTTTGAAAATTTTCTCTGGTAGTTGCTATATATAAACAAAACATGATCCAGTCAAATTAAGCACACGTCAAACTGACAGGTTGAATTCAATTGTGAAAATTGGAGATTTTGCATGAAAATGAGTCGATTTGGAGTTTGTTCTCTGTCCACCATCGATAAAAAAGTCAAAGGAAATGTTCCCATTAATACGGAGAAGGCAAAAAAACAGTTTGGAACCAATTTACTACTTTTTGTACTGAGAGGGAATACACATTGAGTGCTGAAACGAGTGAAGCGCAATTGGCAAACATTATGAAAGATTACGCTTACAATATGAAGAAAATGGATGGAGAAGACTATAAGGAAGGTACAATAAAAACAATGTGGAATCAGACTGCCAAATTACTTCAAGAAAAGTATTTGAACGATTTCGACATCAAAATCAACCCATTTTCGGATGCTGCATTCAAGACCGCTCGAGGAGCTCGTGATGCCAAGCGTAAGGCTTTACAATCTATTCCGGAAAAACGGAGGGCAAGTGCAGCAGCGTTGGAGGAAAAAGATTGGGATGCAATGACCACTGTTTGGGACGAGGAAACTCCTGATGGCCTCCATAAAAAATTATTCTTGATAATATCTGTGGATTTGGCTTGGTGTGGTGGTGTGGGCAGCTTGGCGTAAATACATCACTTCAAGGCAGAACAGCGAAATGACGGGGAAACAACTGGGAGAATTGAATACAATCCAATTTTCAGCAAGACCACACAAGGTGGTGATAAAAATGATCAGACAGCAAGTGGCTGGTGGAGAATCGGGAAATCCCTGACAAGTGCCCAGTGAGACTGTTCCAGAAATTGAGAGAGAAGAGAGATGTCAATATCAAGAGCGACAGACTATTCCTGACCCAAAATCCATTCTGGAATAAAGTTCCAGGCGCTAGGTGGTACAAGGATTCCCCAGTAGGCCAAAACACGATTTCAAAGTGGGTTAAGGAGTCAGCACAAAAAGCTGGGCTTGACCTTGGTAACAAAAAATCACCAATCACTCCAGTCGTGCAACAGCCGTCTCCAATCTAGCGAAATCGGGCCTGGGAGAGCAGCAGATAATCAAAATAACTGGACATGCCAACAGTAACTCCATCAAGCCATATCTCCAACTCGACCAGGAACACCACGAATTAATCGTCAAGAAACTGCGAAGGAGTGAGCCTACTGCAGAAAATGCCATCAACAGCATAAACCTCATGCCATCTACCTCTTCTGGGAGCATTACCGATAACTCTGACTTGAAGAAAACATGCACCAATGTTTACAACAATTGTATTTTTAATTGCACTACCCTGATTCTTAATTAAATCTTGTTTTATTCATTATGAAATTCTTATTTGTTAACTGTACATTTCGTCTCATGGTGCAATTCTATTGGCCGACATTTGGGACAGAAAAATAATCCCCGAATACCACACGAGCTTCAAAATTATCTGGTATTTCCCGATAGGTTCCCTGCAAACAAATAAAATCGTCAAGTTTTTCAGGAAAAATCACTCGCGCTTCTCGCTCGTGATTTTTTAACCTGAAAAACTTGACTCCTTCATTTTTTGCAACGAACCTATCGGGAAATACCCGATAATTTTGAAGCTCTTGTGGTATTATAAGTGAAAAATCGACGTTTTGAGCTTCAAAACAACTATGACTGTGGCTTCCTTCCTCCAATCCACTGACATAGAAATCTTTAATCAAGATGTCGAACAAACAAAGCGTATTGCGAAGGAGCACAATCTTGCTGAAACTCAATCTAAATTATCTTGGATATAATTTGCAGTATTTCCAATAACATGCGGTAACACTTGATCGATAGAAATCTCCAAAAAGTCCAAATACGTACTTATCTCTTATCAGATTACCAGGTAAGAAAATCAAATCATTAATGATGCCACAGAAGTATTCCAGTCCCAATTCGTGAAACGATTTCCGACTAAATTATGAAGTGTTTTCTCAGTTGGCTTCAATATGTTGATTGTTTGTTGATCATTGAATTCATCATATCTTTTTCAAAAAAATGAGAATGGATATTTTTATTCATTACGGACAGATCATTAAGTTGGCTTACTGGTTCTTTGACATGTGAATTATTCTTAGTTTTGAATCGAGACTTGATTTAGATTGAGTTTCAGCAAGATTGAGCTCCTTCGCAATACGCTTTGTTTGTTCGACATCTTGATTAAAGATTTCTATGTAAGTAGATTGGAGGAAGGAAACCACAGTCATGGCTCAAAATGACGATTTTTCACAAAGAAACACTACAAGTGCCATAAAAACACCACTTCATTTTCAGATACTTAGTTAAGGATATTTCGAGAACTAATGAATAAAATGAAAAAATAATTACTGTGCTGAAATCAGTATAAAAAGACCTTTCAAATGAGGTATCACTCACTCCATCTTCACTATTCAAAATTTGGGGGTGAGGGTTGTAGTAGCAAGGGTTGAAGCGCTATGCGTCCGTAACCTACATCTTAAGTTGTCGCCCTCGAAACAGAAATCGACCTGTCCGAGCATTTCTACGGAAAAAACTTATTTCGTCTGTAATCTTGTCTGTTTCGTTTTCAAATGGCCACCCTGTATATTCTTTTGAACTTTTGGCTGACAATGAGTGATGTGAAACCTCTTACCATATATTCACTGCACAAATAAGTGGGTAATTCTGTGGGGAATTTTAACCATAATCGAAAAAACGAGTTACAATTTCTTTTTCTTAATTTTTTGAAATCGATGAAGCTCGGCAAATATACGAGGTCTATAAATTAAGTAATCAGACTGGCAACGTTGCGTTAGATCTGGCAACAATGGAAGCACGGGGCTTAGTGGGGCGATAGAGGAACATATGATCCACCTTCAGTACGAGTTTGAACTCTCTCGACCTATTTGGTTGTGCGTAGCGATTGTTTTTGTGAAACAGTTTTTTCTATTGTGTTCTAAAAATGAAATACGTCATTTTCGAGCAACGGTGTACTTTCAGGTTCTGCTTCAAATTTGGGCACAGTGCAACGGAAACTCTTCTTAAACTTCAGCAGGCCTACGGAGATAGTGTTTTGCTACGGGCCCCGGTTTTTCGGCTGTTGAAGGCATTTTCAGAAGGAAGAGTGTCGATTGAAGATGAACCATGAAGCGGAAGGCCTTTATCTTCAAGAACCGTTGAAAATGTCGACAGAATCCAGGATATTGTGCGTTCAGATCGTCGGTTGACAGTCAGAATAATAGGGGACGAGTTAAATTTGACTCACACCACCGTTCATATAATTTTGACCAATGAATTGAGGATGAAAAAAATCAGCGCAAAAATGGCAATTTCAATAAACGAGTTTTTGGCCAGTTAAAACATTCCTGTGGCTCCTCAGCCTCGTTTTTCGCCTGACTGGAATCCGGGTGACTTTTTCTCTTCCCGAAGTTGAAAAATTACCTCAAGGAGATTATTTTGGGACCGTGGAAAAAATTCAAACCGACCAGCTGAAGCTTATTTCATTAACGGAGTTCTAGCACTGCAGTAAGGAGTGGAAGAAACTTTTTACGCTGTGTGGTCCAGTAGGAAGTTATTTTGAAGGTGACAATATTGAATTGTAATACTTTTTCTAATGAAAATTATTAAAAAATCAGTCTCATTACTTAATTTACAGACCTCGTATTCACGAGTAGATTCACATAAACCATTATTTCAATCTTTGAGAGTTGATCAGAATGAATTCCTTCTGAAGGATTATTCATTCATTTTGGCAGTTCCATCAGTATCACCTTGTTCCAGAGTAGGTAGAAATAGTTCAGAGAAGAGTTCTTAACCTTCTTGCAGTGTTCTACATTTTCATTTACAGGAATATGTGTGTATAAATTCATTATAGAGTTCCGATCATTAATTATCTCGCAATGTCGAGATATATTTTTCACTTCCAATCACGTACTTGAGCTTTTGGCTTGGAATGCCATGATATCAAACAAATCGAGACTGTTCCATCGAATAAAATGAGCGGAATAAATAATATAGCTTTGTTCCTGATACTGTGCCAACAAACTTTTCACTGAAAAAGTTTCGAGAGTTCCGGAGTCCATTCAAAGTAATAAACCATTGTGTGAAATCACAGTTTTTTTCAACTTATTCAAACTTCATCGGCCTTTCGGGATGCAATCAAGAAAGAATTAGGAGATTGTAGGAAATAAGATTTGCACAGATAATTCTCTAAAAGAAGACAGTCTCTTGCTCTTATGGAGCATTTCTGTGTTCTCGATCATCGAAACTTCGAAAAATCGCTGTTGTCAGATTGTTTTCTCTAATCAACTGACGAAAGTTTTATTTCCACAATCACGCTTTATGAAACTCGATGGTGGTTGATCAGACTGTCAAATTTGACGGAATAACTTTTTATGAAACCCACCGTTAATGTTAAACGATATCTCTCGAATATTTTCCAAATAGAGCTATTGACATGAATCCATACCGTTTTGCGTTTCGCTTTCGTGTCCTAGATTCTTGACCCTCCAACCAATCCTGTGTATGCAAATATTGCTTGGTAACGTCAGCGGGATGAATTCCTTGTACTAAAAGACAACTTTACCGTCAACTTTTGCTCAATTTTCTGGCATAAACCACGTAACTCTGTATATATGCATAAAAGTTCCATAACAATGAAATTTTTACACCTCCATATACTTTGCGGCGATGTCATCACGGTCGTCAATTCCACCCCGAAGGAGTTTTGTCCGTAACATCAGCGCAAAAGTTTGCCAAGTAAATAGGAATAGGGGAGCCATCCTGATATTCGGCACCTGTTCTCTTGGCGAACATCATTAATTTCACCTGAGTATCTCCTCCTTGCGCTACCTGTGAAATGTTCCCCATAGGAATGTTAACTTGTTCCAACAGGCAAATTGTCACTTGGACCCCACAATTTATATGCTATATATTGAAACTGTAGAAGGGTTAATTTTGCTCTGAGGATTCCCTGAAACTAATACAATTTAAGGATATCTAGGAACAAGAACAGAGAGGACGATATCTGTAATATTCTGATCCAAGATATTGAATCTTTGAGTATGGAACAAAAGTGATGTTATTTAGGAATTTCAATTGAGTGATTCAAACGATTTCCTTTTATTTCATCGGTTTTTCTCGCTGGTTCATGGATCATTCAACTAATTGAACTCCGTGCTACCGTTTTGCTAAAATGTAGGTAATTTCAGAATATTGGTCCGAAAATGGCCCCTGTGCGGGTACAAAATTCGGAGTAAGTTATTCTCACCCCCTTAATGAAGAAAAGCGCACTTCCTCAGTCGCTGGTTATATTCTAAGGGTAAGGTCCAAAAATTATCTTTGGTAGAAAAAATATCTGCAATGTGAGTGAAACAAGTTCCGATTGTAATAAAATTATTATTCACAGAGAAGAATAGTTCACAGATGTACAGCACTGGAGTGTTTATGCAGAGTTTTTTTTTTTTTTGATGTCTATAATAACCAAGGATTTGAACTTCTTTGCTCAATTTTAAGCACTTCGAGTATGACTTGATATAAAAAGATCTGACCTTATTTGTTGAATTAGAAATCACCATAGTTCTGCTCTAATCGTCGAGGTAGACTTCGTAAAGTAAGATGAAGGCACTTTGGATACAACTTCTCAAACTTCCACTGATAAATTGTGCTTTGGCGATATGTAATTGCGTCACAGGCTCACAATTCACAACCCTTTTCTTTTACGTGCAGAATTTCAACTGAATAATTCAGATTTACAATTCACTAGGGTAGCTAACTCACCCAACCAGAGAAAAATGCTCAAGACAGATTATTTTAAGCCGAGGAATTTGTAGTTCTGAGTGCCGTTATGGACTATTGAGAGTAAAAAAACTGGTACAGTAAAACTGAACAGACTGGTGGTCAAAATAGAACTGAACTGAGGGAGGGTTCTATTTAGATTTTGGAATAAGTGACAGAGATCGAACGAAGTTCCTGCTGAGCTTAGCTGACAAAAAATGAGATTTCCAAATTAATCAGAGAACGCCAATTTTTGTAATAAAGCTGAACAATTTGTAAACAGTGTGCCGGGCTAATTCGTTCCGTTATGAAATGTCAGACACTACTGAACAAGAATACTACTCAGATCCGTCAGATAACCCAGCATTCTTGCCTTGACCCTAAATTCCAAGAAGTGTCCCTTGTGAATTTATCTCAACAGCCCCAATCGATTGGGGTCGACTTTCCGATCAAGAATCCGTGGTCAAAGTTTAGTCTAGCAGACCGGCTGTACAGTCCCTATCTCCCGGAGGAGATGAGACAGAGTTTTCATATCTTCAGCAAAGTTAGCCATCGAATAGTTGTGAACATATGAAATTTAGTTTGAACAATAATTTCTGGAATTTCCATATGATCGATTATAAATTTGGATTTTTTTTGATAACGTTGATAGTGGAGAGTTTACCAAATTTTCTTGAAATGCTCAGGCTAAAACTCTTGAACCAATTCTAAAAAAAATTTTTGTCAATTGATGAATTCATGGTCTGTCTCACTTCAAATATGTGGATGCAAAAGGAGGGAGTCTGTCGTTTTTGTACTTGTGACCAGGACCAGGACTTATTCCCTCTCCCTCTTTGTATTTGTCGTCTGGCTCCATCGCTACCTGGTCCTCATCGAGGCGAAGTGGAACATTTGAAGTGAGGTGTGGTACATTGTATAAAAATGAGCCGCTCTTACATTTCCTCGTCGTGTACGGGACAAATGAGCCGTCTCTTTAAGAGGTACCCAACACTACTCTCATACAGATGTTTTGCATTCTTGTAAATCAACTGTGTTCAGGATATAACCATTGTTTGAAGTAGATGTTTCTCATAGTAAAATTTTACAAATAAATTTTCCATTTCACCGTCGTATGGAAATACTCAACGTTCACAATGAGTAAACCTTCAGCGCTAAGGGTGAGCTGCAGGAAATCTCCAGTTTCGCCCAACAACTCAATCTGTTAGACAAAAAGATCATCCAGGTAGCAAAACACAACGTACGAATCGGGCAAAAAACCCTGTCGGAGTCCGGCTTCTTCCCTAAGTTAAATAGATATCGCTTCCGGCACTAAATTCCCGGAGTTATCGGGCTCAATCGCGGGCCAGTGCTCGTTGCTCGTTCTTCCGTAACAAATTACAATTGCTCAACTCGCTAACTGGCTCCGAAGTTCGGCAATTTTTCAAGGTGTCGGTTCTATATTGGACTAGGTGGGAACAAAGTGACGCTCTCCCCGGAACTCAGAAGGGCTCCGAAAGGTTACGTCTTTATTAAACACTTTAGCAATTAGACGGAGGCCATTATGGAATTTTCCCGAACTTATAATTGTATTGTCTGAAATGCGATCCTTACCGTATGCATGCATTTCCGGTTTCGAATCTATAAAGGGTAAAAACTCAATTATGAAATTTCCGCTTTCTCGCTTCCAGGACTCATTTCGATTGATGTTCGGAAACTTCGTTCATTAAGTTTCATTCCTTGAACCTTCAACCCCGATTGTTAAATGGTTCGGGTGCTAATGAAGGAAATGTTATTGTTTGCAAACTAACTTGTTTCCGAATTGAATGAGAATTTTTTTATTGGCACTCATTACTTCCTATAATAAGGTGAGTTAAGCTCTCGTGATGAGATTATTAATTATGTTATCATTCGGTTCCTTTAAAAATGAAACAATTTGCCACTCTTTTCAATTGAATACAGCAACGTTTTTATACATTGCCAAATGATTAAAATATCCCCCTAAGTAACATTTTCGGTAACCTTTGGATTTATAAATTTGATATTGGTGTTATTAGTGATTCATAATAGGGGTGCTAAGTACCTGAGGTGTTCAGTTCATATAAGAGTTGCAAAAATTATTGATTCCCAAAAGTTTCTATAAACTATAGATATTTAACTGTTCATAAAAACTACAGGTTATAGTATCAAATGATTCATAATATGTGTTTATAAAGGTGACAGGAACCCGCCTATGAAACATCAGAAGCAAAGTGATACCACAGTTAATATAGGGAGTTCTATAGAAGTGTTTGCAACTTCGTAATGTAACCGATAGTGTTCAGTGTTTTCAAGTTTTTATCAAGTATTTTATACCTTCGTCCTACCCTTGAGGGCTACTAACAGCTCAAAAAATTCCCCTATTATAAGGGTACTTGAACGGTGCAACCATTTGAGGACTGCAATAGATATATTTCATCTTGATGAGAGAGCAGTTAGGAAATATTTAAGATGTTACTACCTAAGATTTTCAAATGATTTGGGGGATGAAATTATGTAGTGGAAAATGCAGTATATTTGTTTTCTTTTTCTTTCTTTTTTTCTCACTATTGTATTAAGTTTATACTACTTTAGTTTGAATAATTGTTGTGTACCTCTGTAATGACTCAATTTATTTGAGAACATTCTTTTGGGTATTTGTTTACCTGTGTATTATCCCCTGTTGAATAAAATAAAAATAAAATATACATAAAAATCATGTATGTCAAATCAACAACAAAACAATAACAGAAAGGTAACGGAAACAGTATCGTCTCCATATGGGAGTTTTATAACAGTCGTATAGATAGGATTATAAAAGTGTTCAACTGGTTATCGGAAAAACCATAAGTCTTTGTCGACACTTATAAGGAAGTTATAAATTATATCATTTAAGGCAAATAAAGGATATATAGGGGACAGGGAAAATTTATTGTATCTACATTATATAACTTTGAATTTTATAAGGCAGTGTCGAAGAGTGTATTCGCACTTTTATAAAATAAAAAATGCTACTTGGGCCACCTACATATCTGAAAGATTCTACTTCACATCTCGTTATTTTTGTGTGTTTACTCAAAGATTTTGGAGAAAAATTTTAATTCTAATTTCCATGCTCCTTTTTAAGGAACATGTTGGAATAATCGACCCCATTTTCCTATTCTAAATTTGGGGGTGAGGGTTGTAGTAGCAAGGGTTGAAGCGCTATGCGTCCGTAACCTACATCTTAAGGTGTACCCCTCGAAACAGAAATCGACCTGTCCGAGCATTTCTATCGAAAAAAATTATTTCGTCTGTAATCTAGTCTGTTTCGTTTTCAAATGGCCACCCTATATTAACAATGCCATACTTTTTCTCACAAACAGTCAAAATTAGGGAACGAATTTATTTTCCCAAAATGTGAAGATTCCAAATTGTGTTGACTTTAGATCAGACTGGGATAAATTAAGTTTGGTATACAACGCAAAACGCAATAATTAATAGATGTAAAATTTGATTGTTTTCTGTTTTGTTTTAGAATGTTTATGATAACTTTGGTTACTTAGAGCAATGATGTATATTGACTACTGTTTGATAGTTCAACAGTTGTTAGTTCGATTTTAATTCTGTTTCATTGACATTGTAGTTAATTTTTTTTTGTTGTTTGACAGATGTTACGCTCGGGTCATATTATTTGATTTTAGAATATGTGCTTTTCAACGATTGAACAAGATGTGCAATAATTGTTACAATTTCATTTTTACTCTTGCTTCAAATTTTAACATGTTAATTTTCGTTTGATTTCTCTTGGTGAGTTTTTCTATATATTTTGATGTCTAAATTGATTGTTCTCATTGTAATCTGAAGAAGAATACATATGGTTATCCGAAACTGTAGCGAAATGAATCGTTAAATACGAGTACTAATATTTTGCCTATCGACAAAATCAATACCTACTTATTCACTCAAAATAGAGATAATTGGCAAAAAATATTCTGAAACATGTCAAAACATTTTTTTTTTAATCAGCAACTCGAACGAAATTAGCCAACAGATTTGAAAAGGAATAATCCCAACGAATAAGCTCATGGAATGTGTTTATTCTGGCTGCTTGTAATTAATATTGAAATTAAAACAACAAAACATTTGTTGATTATGGCTCAGTAAATATCTATGGTTCAGTAGTCAACATTAACCAAATTTCTGTCAACAGTGTTCTCAAATATAATGTAGACTCAATTCACTTAATGTAAAGTGATGTCGTTGTGAACGTTAAGATTTTACGACTGAGCTGAAGAGTAAGTGCTAGTTATGCGAGGCAATTTGAGGGATATTATCTGAAATAACCTTTCAATTTGTTAATCAACATTACAAAGTAGTTCATTATTGTTTCTATGTAATATATCGCAGAGGAATCTACACGAAATCAATAATTTGCTTTACAATGTAAAAATAATGGATGAAATTGCATTTGGAAGTATTGAAATGATTTCAATCAGTGATTCTTTTATCGTAAGATGCATAATCAGCAACCGTGATCAGTTTGAAGGGATGTGCCTATATAATATGGGTTTATCGACCTACATCCTAACTATCGCCGCTAGGGGAGTTCAGATTGGTTTGTTCAGACCACAAAACTGTCTAAAACTAGGGTATATGAATTAGTGGAGGGACAGCCATTGAATTGATATCAACGAGTAGATAAGGGGTTGAAATTAATGATTTATCGAACGGCAAAATTCGAAACTATTCAACAGCTGCTTCTAACCATCCCATTATATTCCGTTACAAATCGTCAGTGGCGCACCAAATTTATTACTTCGACACGCGAACTATAACCAGCCCGACTATTGATTATTTGGAATTGAATATTGTATGGAAGTGAGATATTTATGGAATTGAGGATCGCCTAAATAAATGATGATTATACAGGAAATTGTCCCCCTCTCAGCGGTGGGATATGTAGTTTTGATGATTCGACAATGAATGATTATGACGACAGAAAATGCAATTATAGACTTAGACAGACTTACCTACTTAATGATATCAGTTCAGTGCATTTGTTGAGATGTCACGTACGTACAGGTTCATCCACAAGAAATATTTATGAATATAAACTCTTAATACATTATATATAGTTTTGAAATTTTGGCTTACAGTTCTTTGGCTAGCAAACAATAGGTTAGTAATGGGGTACCATACAATTTGGCGTATGACATGAAACCTATGGGAAAAACCCGCATGTGTGTTGTGTTTAAAAGAAATAAGCTGAAATACAGAGCATCCGAAAAATGTGGGAGATCTCTCGGATTCTGATAGAGCATTAAGAAATAAGATATCAAGTTCCCATAATTTTTTTTTCCTAGCGGCCCTCCCTACGAGGATACGGCTTCCTAAAAGACGCCACTGGTAACCATTTTTTCTTGAATAACTTTTGAATTACTTGATATAATTTAATGAAAATTCAATACGATAAATAGTAGTGAGGACCACTTGAAAAACTACACTTTAAACATAATTAGCTTGTTTAATTTATCAAGGGCGGACTAGGTTGTACATTTTGTTGCTTACATATTCAACAACCTGTATGATACGGAGTTGAAAAAATAAATTTGAATACTTTAAACATTAAGCTAAAGATAAGGTACTCTTGTTTATTGTCGACAAAATCAACCGTTTTCGAGAAAAAAATTTGAAGATTTAATGTTTTATTTTTATTAAAAAGAAATTTTCATCAGTATTAAAGAACACCAACGTTACTGTGGTAATTTTGAAATAGATAAATATCTTGCATTAACATTTTCGATTTTGTTGACACGTTGATCGACAGATCAGCAACGAACAAACCCAAACTTCATCAAGACTATTCTTTTAACTGATGGAGCAGGGTTTACCAAAAATGGTATTGTAAATATTCATATATTCAGGGTGAGTCTTTAACCACTGCGTTAATTTTAGCCATAGGTTCTTGAGATCAAAAGAAACACTTTTTTCCCATACCGTTTTTCCATATTCAGCTGCGTTAAGAAGTTATAAGCTTTTTAAGTTTTCACATTGGGCAAATACCCCTCTATAGTCCAGTTTAGTTTGAATGAAAATTACCTTCCACAGCATCCACTATTGAATCTAAATTTCTTAAAATCATCATTTTCCCTCTAAGAAATGATTCACTCACTCATGTTTCATCAGATGATTATATCAATATAATTCCTTTCAACTTCAAATATCTCAAAAAATGGTGTAATTCAGGAAAAAGGATGATGAATGATTTTATCAGCAAAAAAGACTGATTATTCTAGGAAGTACAAGATATGGACCTTTAGTTCAAGTGAACTTTGTTTTTCATGCAATTTAAGCAATCTGTACAGTTGTAGTGAGAAACCCACAAGAAATGGAACAAATCTATTAATGCCAAAATATGCATGATTGTAATAAAAACCTTCTACAAGAGATCATTTCAATTGATATTCTGGTTTGAATATTACAGGTCAAAATGCAATTTTCTTTATAAAATTTCAACACCCCATATATTTTGAACGTGGCCAAATTTGGAAAAATGTTATAGGAAGAAAATGTTTCCATTGACGTCAAGAATCTAGCGTTGAACTTAACGCAGTGGTCAAAGACTAACCCTGTATATTTTCTTTTGGTTTACAGAATCGGATAGATATTCTAGGATTCCTCCAGGAAACCAAATTTCATTTTTTTATAACTGCTGAACTATTTTACTGATACTTGTCTGAGATATTCAAACAATTAAACTATTCTGAAAAATTGAAAACTCTTGCTATTCTATTTCGGATGACAGAGAGTATACGTCTTTATTTACTCAAGATTGTCGTCGGATTCTCTATCAGCAAGTCGAACCTAATCCATTGAGAGTATTTTCGATTCAATTCCAGAAAAAACAGACATTTGGGAGGAATCATAGATGACTGTTTTACTAAGATGAAGTTTGAATTAGTTCTGTCGTGCAAAAAGCAGAAACTATTTGAAAATCCTACAATTTTCATTTGATCTTGAATATTTCATCATTTGTCCTTGGCGTTAGTCATATTATCTTCAATGCTCAGTAATTTTCACATGTTTATTACTAGTGAAGGAGTCAGCAATCGTATTGTCCCTTATTTTTGAATATCTAGTCGAAAATGATATCAAATAATTGGAATTGGCCCCCTGATGAGCTACTATTTTAAATGTTTAAGGGTAGATGATTACCTAAGTTAATGAAATCTCCGGGTATCTATTATGTTCATTATTTTTTCAAGGAGTGTTGATTCTATTTATGTCAGTTCATAGGTGAGAAAATAATTATGAACAAAATCTTGTACATCATTTTATAATGTTTATACAAATTGCAGCCAGAATCGCTTCAGTGGTAAAACCATTCTATATGATATAGTTGAATCCAATGATATAATACCGTTTTCAGAAAGTTATTGCAGGATAACAAAAACTGTCTCTTTCTTCATGAACAAACTCGCAGAAACCACTTTTTCAATGCTTACCATATGACACTAGATCCAAAAATTATTTCTTAGTTGAACGGATTCCTCTCTTGGGCTTAGTAATTTACTTTCTGAAGCTGGAGTTTGTTTCGTTATATACCACTCGGTGCCTTGGGACACCGTTCATCTAACCATTTCCTCGAGGAAGCATAAATCATTTCACTGGAGAAATCGGACAAATTCGGAGTTTGCTAGTAATGGAGATTGAAGACCGGGCTTGATCAGGGAGAAAACTGAAACAAAACCACTCTTGTTCTATAATAAAATAATGTCAAACGTTTTCGTGATCACGGATCAAATTTGGTAGACTTCCTTCTTCGATTGTTATTCAAACTACTTACTTATTGATCATTCTGTGTGTATTCTCAATGTATCGAAATACATTTCACAAAATAGAATTCCCAGATTGAATTCGCGTAAACCATTCTAGTATAATACGTTCATCAATATGAACGAACATTAGCGATAAAGAAGGGAGATTGAGTGGAACTCTTATGAAATGTCCAATAAAAATATCATTGCTGATTCCTGAAAAATTTAGACAGTTCCTAATCGTTTAAAAACAGGTAATGATTGTACCAATATACCTATTCAGATGGAACTCAGTTCCAAGCGCAAGTTATGAATGTGGATATGCAGAAGAAACAATACCTCATCTCATCAATAATTGTCCCACATATAAATTTCAGAATTTAGGGCCATGATGTTTCCGATTCTTTTTGAAATGGGTTATAACTTTCCAACAGATTTGATACGTATTTTTTGTATTCAGTTCTTTTTGTTGTTTCTGTCTTTTTGTTTTCAGATTCGATGTGGGCAACTGCGTTTATTAATAGAATACCACTCTTGAAGAAAGAAGTCCTTCAAATAATTTCAGCTTATTTTTGTACACACGAAAACTCACATGCGGGGAGCCATGGTTTTTGGGCGCTCTTGTTCACCTGAACAGAGTGCTTATCAATTTGCCCAAATGTCTGTGACTTTCGAATTTTTGAGCAAAAGTGGTATCAATCGTTTTGTTTGGACCTACTGATGAATAATCCGTGGTCAAAATCGATTCTGTCCGTCCGTCCGGCCGTCCGTCCGTCCGTCCGTCCGTTCCGTGAACACGATAACTCTCGAACGGATGAAGTTAGAGAGTTGAAACTTTAAGAATAGGTTAATTGTCCAAACAACTCGGTCAAGTTCGTTATTGGTCCAAATCCGTCGGATGGTGCAGTAGTTATGAGCATCTGAAATTTTGTTTCCTCAATAACTACTAGAATATCCATCCGATCGAGTTGATACTTGGAATGTTATTGAGGGAGGCTGAAACAAAACGGCTTGCAACATTTCGCAGAAATCGTCGCGCTAGAAAATTTTTAAAAATTCCCAAAAAAAATTTTCAATACTCAATATCTCCTAAGACTTCATTTAGATTTAAATAAAAATCCGTATATATATTGAGGTTACCGATATCTTACTCATCCTCAAATTTCATTGTCGTAGCTTTCCCCTTCTGAAGATATGATCATTTTTTCCGTTACTCAAGAGAAAAATAGAAATGTCATGAAGTCCGAGCTTAGGCATTGAAAGATTTGCCATCACAGATCGATATTCGTTTGACAACTCGCGGACCTAGATATCAGTGTCAGTTGGCGTAATATCAATCAAAATTTTCATAGAATTCATAGAGGTAGAATTTGATGTCGATGACGTTGTCAAAATTCAGAAAAGCACAGACGTAATATTAATCAAAAAATTTTTTATCATAGAGAAAGAATTTGATGGCGTTGTCAAAACTCAGAAAAGCAATGACGTAAGTTTTTAGGAGAAGCATAGAACAAAATTTGGTGAAAATTATGAGTAGTTATTTTCAAATTGAGATAAAGGTTTGTTTATTCATTAGGCTTTCATATTTGCATCACATTGTCCTATAGTACGGAAAAAGACTATTGTTCACCCGATCAGAGAGCTTATAGATTTGTTAAGGTTTGAATATTTACTCGCAAGTAGCTCAACAAGAGCGCCAAAGCAATCTGACCTCACGTCAGTGCTTTCTAAATTTTCTTTTTACTGTGGTTTTTTTCCTAGACCTTTATGTCATACGCTGAATTGTATGGCACCCCGTCACTAACCCCTGCTAATACTTCACGCTCTATTGTTTGCCAACCAAAAAATAGTATGCTTAAAGTTCAAAAGATATTATGTATATATCATAATAATTTCAGATACAACCTACACCAGGGATTTTTCCCAATAACGAAAGTGTCCTTGATATTTGAATACTCAATCTATTCTGTTAATATACAAGAAAAAATATTTTTACAGGTCAAAAAACAATCATGGCCTGATTGAATACTTTGAAAATTTTTTTAACGAGCTGTTGAGAAAATCAATGATGCAATGCAATGTAATGCAAATACGTGAAAGGTACATCAATCATCCTACTGTTATTTTCCAATAATGAATTCATATTCGTAACAGATTTCCGATAAACATTATGATGGCTGCCAAACTGATGCATCGATCATGGGCTAGTCGACATATGAACAATGAATAATCTGGCTTATGCATTCGGCAAACTTCTCCTTATCGTAATGAAATTAATAACACTCAACAATTTCATTTGAAATATTCTGTTTGCGCGATGGTTTCTAATGAAAATTGTATGGCTATTGTTCTGGCCTAGTGCCTATAAATTTCGAATAACGAACACTCCATTTACTTACGAGAATTTGTGTCTTCTGGATCTAAAAAGGAGTATTATAGGAAGAAACATTTTGAAGTTGATTAGAATTTTATGTATGGAAAATTCATTTATGCAACTGAAAATAGGTAGATTTCACTCTAAATCGAAAGAAATACCTATTAATCTTTAGCATGGCCAACACAGAGATAAAACGAAGATACCAGCGACATCTATATTTTACAATTTCGATGGACAATTTTTGATCAGCCCTTCGCAATTTAGGTCGTTGTCGTACAGAATGGTGGGGACGCCGGGTTTGAGTAATAGCCAAATCTCCATTCATAATTGCTTAATATCGGCGAGGGACTGGTTCTAAGGTGGTGAATACGAGAAAAGTAGGAAGAAAATTTAGATTTGAATCAGTTGAAATAATGACCTAAAATAACTGCTACTTTGTTATATGGCAGAAGAGCTGAACTTCGGTCTTGAAATTTTTACCACGCATGGAAATTAACGAAATACCAGTTTGCAACTTTGGCAGAAATAGTGTCATGTCAAGGATTCTTCAGATATTAATTAGTAATTAGAACTTGACCTTGACAGATTTACGAAACAACCAAAATAATTTCGTAAAGTCATGATTCTGTTCTGAGGTATTGTTGACAGTTTCAGTCATTTCTCAATCAATTATTACTGACGACTTAAACGCATGCCTAAAATAACATTATTGTTGCGGCACTTGGAGAAACTGCAATTAACGACTGATATTCGAGTATTTTAGAAGCTGCTGTTAAATACTAGAAATGATAATGTCTCACTTGTCTCACAAATAAATATTACCGTGTTATTTATTGAATATCAATTTGGCTGGCTTACACCGGTCATTCTCGGAAGTCAACATCATATTTCAGCGGGATGAATTTCAGCCAAAAAATTCATTTTCGAAACTCAAAACTGAATTCCATTTATTTCTTTCAACTGAATCCTTCATTTTCTCATTTCAGGTTGCTGCTTCGTGACATTTTTCACAAGAAAAGCTGCCCTTCAAGCACAGGACGCCCTGCATAACATAAAGACGCTAAATGGGGTGAGTGAACCTCTTTTTATAATATAAACTGAGAGGGGCTTTCTCGGAACGGATGCGTAAAATTCCTTTCCCAACTTTATTCGGTTCACTTTCCGATTGATTTTTCATATGCTTTGCTGTATACATATTTTTCCCATCAGCTCAGGCCTTCGTCAGATGGTTTTTGTATCCCAGCACAATATGCGACTTTCCATTCGCGATATCGAATTCCTACGGGCCGATTTTTCGGTTTTATCAACAAAAATCTTTCAGAAAATGTTCAACTGACGAAGCTTCCATATTTCTTCGCTCCAATTATTACATAAACAAAGTTGAATAAAAAGCGTTCGACCAATATGTGATTACACCAAAATTATGAAAAAAATATGTAGCAGATACTTTTATCATTCAGTCTCATGAAAGAGATACTCGATTGATGAATAACTCAAACGTCTGATCGATTAAGAAGATTTTATTAAATTCTGGATTAAACTCTGAAAGACCTATTGTCCGCAAAATGGTGGCGGCGCCAGTTTGCTTAGATTCTGGTACCTACTTTCTTATGACCAACCATTATTTTCTCAATCAAATCTAAATCCGCTTAATATTCTCCATTGAAATGCAAATTTAATCTCAACTACATAATTTGGATAAAACATAATATTTTAGATCTTGTAATGCGTTTTTTTGTTGAATGATGAATAATTTGATTCAAGGAAATAAAAAACAACTATACAAGAATCACCAAAACTTGAAAAACAGAATCAAGCTGCAAAAAATGTTGTAAGAAACTGACGTGAGCAATATAATCTTAAAAGGAATCTATTTATTTGAAAAAGTTTACAACTGAAGATCAATAAAATACTAACTGAAGTATTAACTGAAAACTCTGAATATTCATAGTGTTTATAGAATAGAAATATTATAATATTGGCTTATAAAAACCGTTGGTTGGGGACACGAAAACTAATAGTTATCAGAAATGACAATTCAAAAATGTCAATCTTTTTTCATAAGATTTATTCCTGTTACATTGGCAGCAACATATAAAGAAGTAATACCTACTTACTATTTGATTTTTTGTGGTGTTGATATCTTGCCTAATTCAAGAAATTTCAATCTTTTCTTGCTTTAATGCTTCGATAATAAAAACTCAGAAAATTTCGAATATGAAACTACTTAAGAATTTTCAATGCTGGAATTGCTGTACACTTGTTGATTGAGCTATTTCTACAATGTGTTATTAATCTTCTTCCTACCAAAAATACGAATAAATTTTCAAATAGGCTCTGCTTTTCGGAAAGCGTGGCCAAAGCTGGATGAATGTCATGATGCTCCTTCAAAACTGACATTTATTGTCCTTATTGGAATCCAGATCTTAAAAGCACCGTTTATGCTCTAATTCTGTGGTATATACATACCAGCAAATGGTCATTTTATTAGTTCGACCACAGATAATTCATTTTTGAGGTAAATTTTTTTATGAGGAAATATTTGGTTGGAAAAGGATGAAATTATGATGGAAACAAATCAAATATTCATGAATTAGTTCATTGATGAATTTGACGTCCCCAGATTAATTAAAAATTCCTTATACTTCCGTTGCTTCGTTTCTTTGAACCTACCCCATATTGAATATTTTGATGAATAAAACTGATCCAATTTTGACAGGAATTCGATGGGTTTTCCATAAACAGGAGAGCTAACAAGATATACTTCATTAGCAGTGTCAAGCTCTACCGAACACGCGAAAGGCACATTCATTACATGCTATTTAGTCTCCAGCACCCCAAATTCGGAACGTTTCATTATTCAGTTGACATCCAATGTAATTTCGGTGTAAAGAATGAATTCGAAAATTATTATTCATTGATAATATATGGGTTTATCTACTTCATATAGAATCATTATTTGGATAATAACCATCATCTATTATTATTCTTGTAACTTGAAAACTTTTCTGAATTTACCAGATTTTGTGAAAGGTAATTTTACTTTGTAAACGACGGAAGATGTCTGTTGAAACGTTGGCTAAAAGAACAATAATAGAGGATGGTTATTGCACAAATAATTATTCTATACGAGTTCCATCATCAACAATTTCTAGTCAGCAATTATCTATTTCACTCGAAATAAATCGAATGAAACGAGTTCTCAACCCTTTGTGAAGGTATGGTAATTTTATTACAGAATATTATGGAATGATAACTGTTTCATACTAATTTGATGAAATTCGTTTTGGATTGATCAAGTGAAATAGCAATGCGTCGGATTTTCCAATTGATGGTTTTATTTTGATATTGCTTTTCAATTAATTATATAATATTACAGTTTTGGCTGAAGGAACTACGATATAAATCAATAGATGATTGATTGAAGTCTATAAAGAGATAAGTTTGTACACGGTTCGTTTGATACAATCTTTTTGATTCATTTTGAGAAATTGTGTGAATTGACATAAAATTTTAGATACCTATTTTATGTAAAATGACCACAGAGATTAAAATACCTAATGGATTATTTTTTCGTTTAAAGGTCAAATGGAAGAGCGATCTTTTGGCTATTTGAGCAATTAATGCTGGGTAATTTTTTTTGGATCTCATATTTGAGGGGGTGTGAATTCCCAAAATTTCATTTGATATTTGTTCTCCAAAACTACACATATTTTAGAGTGGGATTGCTGAAGTAACTCTTTTTTTGCTTTCTATAGATATACATATACCATATACAACGTGTATACGTATTTCAAGATAATTATTGCTATGAAACATTGTACTTCATGCAGCACTGCCATTTGATTTAAAAATATTTTCAAATACAATATAATACAAATATTCACAATTACATGTATTATTTAATCATTGCAATGCCAATGGAATAATGGGATGAAATCATCACATCATCAAATATCCTCAACTAATCTTCATTAGTCTAATTAGAGTCCAAACTAATCCAATATAAACATACACACAAACCGCTGAAGCTAATTCAAATATGATTAAAGCATAAATGAAATAAATAAAACATTCATTGGCACTTTCACGAGATCAATTGTCTAGTATTCATTCTGATGATTGATAAACTCAATGAAAGGAATAATGTGAATGAACTTTGAGGCTATCTAATCATGTATCGTTTATTTTGGTATATTGTGAAATAAATATTTTCTATCATATATTCAATAAAAGATGTTGAAAATAGCTAGAATCATCGTTTGACACGACTAACTAATGCAATATTAGTATGAATAATTTAATATGATAATAATAAAATTAAAGTTTATTGAAACAAATAAAAGTATATCGTATAAAACAAAATTAAATAAACTGACAACTGAATAATATCCTATACACTTCAAATAACAAATTATAACCCACAAATGCTTTAATTAAATTTGGTTGGATTGGATGTTTTTCTCCAGAAATCAAGATTTCATTATTTAGTCCATTCTTTGATTTATTATGGAACAACCCATTGCAAATAAATTTGTTCAAATTGGATAAAGTCCTTCTAAACTCAAGATCCCATAGCCTCAGTCGATTGGACTTGACTTCATGTGGAAGAATACGATCAAGTTGCAACTTGGAAGAAATTTCGTAGAAATTGACGTACTAGAAAATTTTGACTGAAGATTCTCAAAAAACCATTTTTGGTACTTATATCCCATAAGATATCCTTCGGAATTGAACGAGTATTTGTTCATATACAGGCGTTATTGATTTCTTACATATTCCCAAATTTCATTAACAGAAGACAATTTGAGATTCGAACAAAACTGAAGGACAATTTCTTCAATTTGAGATATAGTTTTATTCATTCCTCGTGGCTGTTATGTTAATATCACACTGTTTCAGAGTACAGGAAGAGGCTACAAAACATCGCTCAAAAATTCCTGGCTTCACGTCACTTTAAATTTTTTTCATCTGTTCGTCATGAAACAGTTTTTCTGGGACCACAAACGAAAGATTCCTTAATATTTCTGGTAAAAGTTGACACTTTTGGATAATTGATTTCAATAATTGTGGGTGAATTCAAATCCAATTATTTCAGTTATCTTTATGAGCCCAAATTAAAAAGAATTCCATTTTCTGTAGGAAAAGTATTCCCAGACTTGAGTTTCCCTAATTTTTTGGGAAATTAAAAAACATGCTCCAATCGACGAACTGTGTATTCAGCACTTTTTAATCCGCCACTGCCTTTCAACCTCTACAGAGCGACTAACAGAAATTATCTACAAGCTATCCAGAAGACTGCAACGTTCGAGGATTCATTTGTGGAGTGATTTTTTAAACGTGGATGTTCATTAGCGAGCTGCCTTCACGAAAGCCGATTCCGCTGATATTAAACTTTAATCCCCTTATATTTCGCAATGCAAAATTGCTTTGCGCTATTCATCACACGATATTAAACTTTCGCCTCTAATTTTGCCGGGGCGGTCTTTGTCGAAATTCGTGCTCTCCACATTATATCTTCCACTATTCTGACTTGATTTGTTGAGACTTAATATACAAAAGGGAAGACTACGTTTCTTGTTTAGACTCTTCTCCAAGAGGCGGCAAAAACTATGTGGAATTCTGTCAGGAAATCTGGGCATGAAGTGGGGTGAATAACTAAATGGAGAATCTGAATTACTAATTGAAGCCGCTGAATTTTCATCAAGTAATTCACCGATTCTGTAGGAAAGATATAATACTCGAATTTCGGACTGGTTATGCTGAAGATTTAATTTACGACGCCAGCGGTTCATTTTGATTATCTCTAAACAAAGACAGAATGCTGAATTTGAATCTGGAGATCGACCAAGTCGAATTTTTCAGTCCTTTCTTTAGGATTTTATTAATAATTGTCCAACCATCACACTTGTGAAACTCATCACTAGTAGAACCAGTTTATTAAATTGAACAAGTCTATTCTTGAAAGTGTGAATAAACCAAAATATCTAAAATTGACAAATATAGTATGTAGTAAGTAAATATGTAGTATTGTAGTAAAGACTGAAATTTTAATCCGAATTTATCGTTCCATAGGTAAGTGTATTGGTAGAACCGAAGTATTTAGTTATTTACATGTTCAGTATCGAAAAAAGTTAATAAGGAAGTTTTCAATGAGATTATTATAAGATAAAATGTTTTCTTGAATTAAAGTTACCAGATGACGATGAAAAATGAAGAATTTGGGCATCGATATTGGGATGGTAAAGTATTTGCCCAAAGAAAGCAATTTTCATTTGTTCAGATCATTTTGACCCTGAAGATATTGTGATCCGAGTAAATGGAAAAAGATTTTATGCGGTGTTGCCGGGTGAGGTTTCACAAGAGACTTTGATTGTGGTTAAGACTTTCAGTGAGAGAGCCAAAACAAATCGACAATTCAGAAAGGAATGTTTTGTCTATCTTATATGTTCTAAGGTTTAGAACAAGCGCTCAAAACTCATTACCTCACTTAAGTGCTTTCTGAATTTATTATTGAATAAAATATTGTAGAAATATAATCAAACTTCAAATGATCCGTCTTAAATGAATCCTGCATCTTCTAAGATCATCCTGAGTATTAATATCGTAATATCACAAAATGAGCTTTCTCAGACCTTCGTGATCCCTTTTCAGTTCGGGGAAACTTTCTCAATCGAACCACTTTCCGGCCATTATTGTTCTCTGTTTTCCATGACACCGATAATTAGATTACCTGACATGCCAAACCCGCAACAATGGGAACTGATTCACGCGAGCGTGTCTATATATCATATCGGGGCACCGTTCTCGGTGTTGTTTGGCTAATTCCGGACCACGTGCCTTCCCTATCGTCTGTTCCCACTATTCAGGCACCAAATTACGCTATACATTCCAACCAAGCCGTACCTTAATCCGGCATTGTTTGATCAAATACTGGAGGTAAACGCCCGTGCTATGTCCTACAGGACGTATGTCTTGATATTGCGCCTCTAAGCAGCGTGCAATAATTCACCTTCGTTATCTTCCTAGGATTCCAACGAAACAGGTCAGTCTGAAAAAGAAGAGGATCGTAGGATGAGTTTTGAGGGTATCTCGTGTAGTTCGGGAACATGCATTCCGACATTTTTCTGCGATTATTTATTTGTATGCATCTTGAGAAACATTGAAATTTCTATACCGTTTCAGCCATAGTACAGAATTAACAGGAGGACATATTGGACTTTCCCCCAGAATATAGATCTAAACTGAGAGTCGGAATGACTCATGCGCATAGACAAATTCAAATAGTATAATCCTTTATGATCATAGACTTATCATGCAGTGTGTTGCCAATGCTAACGATTTATCGATATTTCTACCGATATTCCGAAAAGTTATAGATATCTACCGATTTTTAGTTTCTTAGATGTCAAAATAAAACCTTTCACCATACTAAATGACTATGCCACACAGAAAATTCGAACTGACATCAAAATGTATTCTATACCTCTCTTAAGATCAGATGCGTTCGGTCATGATTAAATGGAGACGCACCGCTTCTTGTTCGTTACTCCGATTCAAGTAATGTTGAGTCGAGTTGTAAATTATAATTTTATGTGTCCAAATTCATTTCCGAGGGGTTTTGAGTATACCTAAATAATAATTTTTTCGACACACCATTTATTTTAAGAAACGGTTTTCTTTTCATAATATTAAAACAACTTAAAACGCTAAACAAAAATTGAGATTTCATTATAAGTCAATTTAATTCTTCCACATTGAACTCAATTCTATAGAATACCACTGAATGCAGTTATATTTTTCTGTGTTTGATTTGGTGGAACGTAAGAATACCCAATGATCATATTTGAGGTTAGTTTCTAGAATATAACTTATTTCGAAGAGACACGTGAAAGTTATTTCCAACTAGGGATGGGACATCGATAGATTTTCGTCGATGTTTAACATCGATGATAACATCGAACTGTACCATCGATGTTAACTGAACATCGCTAATTGAACATCGATGTTTGTGAACATCGGTGTTTTTACACTTTAATTATACTTAGGTATATCAATCATTCATAATGATTTAACGATAAATTCCCAATATATCAAAAAAAAATTTTAATGTCTACTGAGAATTCTTATATTAGAAAAAATATACAGGTAAATATAACATAAATTTGGAAAAGCATAAAATAAAAATTGATTCAATAAATGGATAGAACTCTGGACACTGAAATAAATTAAAGGTCCCAAATACTCCTTATTACATATCCCTATCACCAAATTAGTGTAAACTGGAAAGCACAAAATCAAGTAAAATTAATTTTTGGACGCCCTCTATCTCAGAAATCAAGTCGTTCATATGAACTTTTTTATTTTAAAATTACGCAAAGTTTAACCCCTTAAAGTTTGCACAAGTAATTAATTGACACCCTGTATAGTAAACGACCGATTCCAAAATTATCATAACACAAAATTGGGGTAAAACCCGAATATAACTTTCTCCTGACGTCGACCAGAACTGTGACGACTAATTTCACCCATCTGTCTATACAGGGTGACAACAAAATATGGAATCATGCTCATGTTTGTATATCAATGAGGATATGAAATTCGATTTTTTGCAGTGTGGAATATTTTTGGTTGTACCAAAGAAGGGTCACAAATATTTCCAGTTTGACAGAAAATGGACTATTTTTTGAATATTTGATGGCAAAATCGGTATATTTTCTCATACTTGTATTGTCATTGTACACTTCATTCTGAGTACGACGCTATTTTCTTCTACAATCTTTGACAAGTCATATCCATGATTTTGAATAATATATAAATCAACCGTATAAAAACAAACCTAGTTGACTGAAAAATGATTCAATAGCTGAATTTCCATAAATATATATAAAACATCAAGAAACCGATGTTTAATATTCTATCCGCAACATCGATGTCAGCATCGATGTTGAAAATCAGTTAACATTGATGGTAAAAACATCGACATCGATACTCAAACATCGATGATGATGTCCCATCCCTATTTCCAACATGTCACGCAGTAAGTTATGATCAAGAATTATTTAAATTATTTCAAATTGAATATGAATACCCGACGAGAATAAAGCAGATGAGGCATAAGTCGAAACACATGTGTCGTGTCTGTTTCATTTTTCAATTAATTTTTCCATTGATTCTTTTAACTGTTCGATATCATGATAAGAAAGAATCTATTTTCTTTTATTCATTAAGAAAACCTTGTTTTCTACAATAATTAATGTTTGTATCAAAGATAATTCAATAGAAAGTGTAAGACTGTTAATGCCAATTATAGATTATTATTAATTCGTTTACACTTCTCAAGAATGACTTGCTCAATTTAATGATTCACAGATAATGCATTTTTCAGATTGAACATATCAAATCATCTATTTCATGGAAACTAAATGAGAATTTATTTTCATTCTTATAAAAATGAAAAAAAGTAGTTACACCTATTTTATATTTGACAGAAGTTAAGAATTCAAAGTAAAGTTCAGGAGTTTGATTACATATTCTATCTACATCGAAAATATGGTATCTACTTCGCATGAATTATTCGTTTTTTATGAGGATCCCATTGAACCCCTCCCTGTCAAATAATTTAAACACAACTTCGTATTATCTCCATCTCATTCATATATTCCGGGCACGTAGCTATTTTCGTAACCTATTTACCCTTTTCCTGTCTGCTACCTGGCTTCGACCCATTCACTTGCAAGAAGTGCATATTCTGCATTCATTTCCTGAATATAGAAGTGGTCGATGGAATGCTTTCGAATTCTGACTTTCATTTTGAAGTTCGATTAATTCATAAATTTATTGACCGATACAATCTGCTAAATCTATCCTCTGGTTTCTATGGTTGAATATCGCAAATATACAATTCAATAGAAGGTATATATCGGCACAAAGAAGCAAAAAAAAACTTATTATTCTTGCAACGATGTTTCGGAAACTTTTATTTCCTTTCAATTGAGCATTCAGGAAAAATCATAAGGCATACAAACGTCAAATATTAAAAACAATAATGGTAACTACACGTACGAGGTCTGTAAATTAAGTAGTGAGACTTGCAACGATGCGTTTGATCTGGCAACACTTGAAGCGCCTGGCTTAGTGGGGCGGAAGAGAAACGGGTGCTCCACCTTCGGTACGAGTTTGACCTCACTCGAGACATTTGGTTGTGCGTATCGATTGTTTTTGTGAAACAGTTTTTTCTATTGTGTTATAAGAATGAATGACAATTTCGAGCAACGGTTTTACTTCAGACTGTGGCACAGTGCAACGTAAACTCTTCTTAAACTTCTGCAGGCCTACGCTAGTATATACGAGGTCTGTAAATTATTAAATGAGACTGATTTTTTTAAATCTTTAGTACAGAAATAATTACAATTCAATTTTGTCACCTCAAAATAACTTCCTTCTGAGGCCACACAACGCTGGAGACGTTTCTTTCACTCCTTATAGCAGTGCTGGGACTCCGATACTGAAATAACTTTTAGCTGGTCGGTCACAGCTATTTAAATTTTGTCAACTGTCCCAAAATTATTTCCCCTGAGGTAATTTTTCAACTTTGCGAAGCGAAAAAAGTCACAAGGTCTCAAGTCGGGCGAACAAGGAGGCTGAGGAGCCACAGGGATATTTTTACTGGCTAAAAACTCGTTTATTGAAATGTTTTTTTAGAACCAATTTTGCGCAGATTTTTCCCATCTCCATTTCATAGGTCAAAATGAGATGACGGCGGAGTGAGTCAAATTTATCTCTTCCCTTATCATTCTGACTGTCAACCGACGATCTGAACGCACAAAATCTCGGATTCTGTCGACATTTTCATGGGTTCTTGAAGATGAAAGCCTTCTGTTTCCGCTTCCGTCGCACTGTGCCCAAGTCTGAAGCAACCTGATAGCACACCGTTGTTCGAAATTGATGTAGTTCATTTTTAGAACACAATAGAAAAAACTGTTTCACAAAAATAATCAACCCCAACCCTAATCAAATAACTTGAGCGAGGTAAAACTCGTACTGAATGTAGATCACATGTTCCTTTACTGCCCCACTAAGCCCCGCGCTTCCATTGTTGCCAGATCAAACGCAACGTTTTCAGTCTCATTACTTCATTTACTGACCGTGTATATACATATATATTCTCTTGAATTTTTGGCTTACAAAATTCAGTAGTTGCATCAAATATATAGAGTGGAAAGCTTCAGGCGCGCTACGCATTTTCTACACGTTCAATCTTAACTTCTTGAAGGCACGTATTTGGTTGAACAAAGTATATTCCGAAAGTCGGTAGAAAAGATAACAAGAAAACTCGAAAAGTTGGAATCACCCACATTCTCTTCGATTCTATTGCTATCGTTATTCCGGCAAAATATGCAGATTTCTTTCGAACTTTCCCCTTTAAGAAGTGCTGCCAGTTCTAACTTTTCAATGTTCATGAAGTTCTGTTCATTGTAGCCGAGAAAATTCGAAACCGTGATAAAATAAAATAGAGATACACGTTCTATTTGAAAAGTGTTTATTTCGAGTGCAACGTTGTCCCAGAAATCGAAATCATTTTTGCACGATATACAGGATAGTCCAATCAATAACGTCAGCATATTTTTTGAAGTGAAAACTTCTTTAGCGGCGCTGAGCACTCTCTTGTATGGGTAAAAACATCCAAACTCGCTTCAGGGTCACGTGATGCTGATCGAAAAAGCGTAGGATCGAGGAGTAGGAGAGGGAATAATATCCCCCACTCTTTCTACCGTGCCTGCGTGTGCTGTTTCGTTTAGGCGGTGCAGGGCGCTTGTGCGAATGTTTGTGTATGTTAATGTAATATAAATTAGGTTTGTTCGCGTGGCAGTTCGGAACTGTAATTTTTGGTAATTTGTGGTTCCCACCCCTTCGTCTGGGACGGAACAGGAGTTCCTTGTCGTTCGTGTGGTCAGAACACTTGATTTCGGAACTGTTCGTTACTGTTCTTACGGTTCCTGATCTAGATATGGTACAAGGTACAACAGAAGAAGCGGTAAATTCAAATCATCCATGATTCAAATTTTCAGTAGTTCTAATTGGCAATTAAGTTATATATTTGGTGACTAGGATATTCGCATAGCTGTTTTTGAATATATTTGATGTTGTGGGAGTATAAATTTTTAATCAATTCGTTATAATAGCTTCTCAAAATTTTTGTTATTTCAAAGAAGAGGAAGGATCATTTGCAATAGATGAATAAAATAATTGCATAGTTGTTGATCAAAGTATGTAAGATAATTATTTTATATTATTTATATATACGATATTTCGTATTTATATACTTTATTCTTTATATCTTTATTTTTTAACCACTCAAAATGTATTGAAAATTTAGGAAGGAAACGAAGGAATGACCTCTTTCAAGAACACAACGACTTGTTAAAACAATTCTCATCTAAAAAATAATTACAAAGCTATGAAAATTGTTAGAAAATATTTTTATTTATTTCCCAAATGCCACCAGTTCCATATACAATTACCTAATTCTATTATATAAAATTTTCTGTACACAGTTTCCACCAAAATTACAATGAAATAACAGAAAAATTCACAGTTTATCCAGATATGAACTAACAAAAATAATTTCTCCACTGATGACCACTACTCCATGTATTGAAATTTCAAATTATAATTAAATCAAATCATTTCTTTAAATATTTCATTACATATAAATTATATTTACAGTTATTTATGTGGATATGTTTATGTTTATTTATTTATGACAAAAAAAATTGTTCAATTTTAATATTTGTAATTTCTAAAGTATTTCCACCGTACTAATAACACAATAACTTATTCAATATCTTTTTAACACATCCATGATATGATCCATGATCATTGAACTCTATATGAATACCTATATGGTATTTAGAGTTCAATGTCCACGATGTACAACATAACCTTACTTTCACTTATCTATGCACTTAACGAAATCGTTTTGAAATTATCTGTTCCCACTTGTTCTCACCCGTTCGTGTCATAAAACAACTTGCGACGATTCCAAGAGTTACAGAACCTGGTTCTCTGTGACTCCAGTACAACTGGGAACTGCCACCCGAACAAACCTATTGTCATTTTTGTGTACGATAGCGCAATAAATGAATATAAATAAATAAATAAATA
Source organism: Micraspis discolor (assembly GCA_030674115.1). Taxonomy (NCBI): domain Eukaryota; kingdom Metazoa; phylum Arthropoda; class Insecta; order Coleoptera; family Coccinellidae; genus Micraspis; species Micraspis discolor. The sequence continues at coordinate 12,850,758 of JARTUT010002175.1, forward strand.
TAAATAATAGCACTTTTATACTGATAATGAAAGCAATTCATACAAAATTATTCTCTAACCATTCCAAAATATCAAAAATGCACAACGTTAATATTCAAGTTTTCACTTCTGCCGGCTCTCCCGGAGTGCAACCCGTCGTTTTTTTCAATACATCGCTCCGAAAATGCACAATGTATGTTCCACGATTTATCGTATAATAATTCGTGTTTGTGAAATTTAAACATATTTTTAACGTTTCAAAAATTCATATCCTTGACATTTCAATAAAAAAAACTCATCTTCCTAAAATTACTTTTAGTTAATTCATATTCAATTGATTCTTCGATATATTAGAAAATCCTCTGGATTTGTTTGATGTCATATATGGGGACGTTTTGGAAAATATCCCTCTGCAACTCTTCATCCATAGCTCCATCTAATTGTTGTGTTCTTTCCAACTTGAATACCTCAAACTCAGATTTGAACGATGTAAGTGAATAGGCACTAGAGATTGAATCAAGAGGGATCACTTCCTGAATATTCTTCAGTTCTTTTTGAATTTCCTCTTATGATTTATAACATTTTTTCATGGTCAGTCAATGTTTTGTTTCTAGTACTATTGTGAAAATTATAATAGGCACTTTTAGGGACGTTTTCACAATCCACACTACAAAAACCCTTCTACGAAGTCTGTAGCAATTTTCGACTTTATTGAATTCTGGAAATTATATCTTTCTGAGAATAAGGGATATACATCTCAACAGCACACGCATACTTATGATCGATGTTAATGACATATTCTATGATTTTTGTTGGAAATGGGATAGAAATACACACTTTGTGCGTAACCTGTTTCGAATAATCCATTGAAAAATAAGCGTGGGTTAAAATATAAACCTTCAATACGCTGTCTTGGAAAAAACTAGTCAAGATATACATTTACATTCTACAAAATATTTCTGCATACTTGCAAAGCACGTATCTACTTATAACTGTATGAAGAATTCTTCTAACGAATGTGACACTTGTGATATTATGGCCAATTTCCATAATTGCTTTATGAATTATAGTTTAGGTTGCATTACGATATGAAGAATGCCTCTTGAGAGTGGTGGTAGCAGGTTATCCCAGCCATTTTGAAGAATTTTTGTATTATATCCCAGGGTTATTAGTTCTGAAATTAAGACAGCTATAACTTTGTATTCTGTGTTCTGATTCCAATCAAATTCGATATGTTCATACTGTTTATAGCATAGAGTATAGAACTCGGTATAGAATTAACAGGAGGGAGCATATTGGGTTTTCCCGTCGTTCAACCTAGCGAACGCAAATCGCTCTCTATTCTATGCTATGAACTTCGAGTGGCTCATCGCTTATGAATTTTCAGCCAACTCTCCGTCAAAATCTCTGTCAACAGTGTCATGTCTTATGATGAGCGTCGCCAAAAGTCCGAACAATCTATCGGTAGAAATGTTCACCAAAAATCTGTAGATTATAAAGAGAAATTCGTAGGAGTATGTTTCTTTTCATTGACTTGAAATTTGCAATGAGAAATTCGAAAATAGTATTATACAATTAATAACAGATTCTTTTTCTTCAACTGGCAAGCTTAAATGTAAATCAAATGAAAATAAATCGAAAAAAAATTAATTTAAGTATACCTAAAAAAACCCATAAAAGAGGTATAAAATACATTTTGATGTCAATTCGAATTTTTCATGCGAAAGATTCAATTATTTTGGTAGAAGGTATTATTCTGACATAGTATCTAAAAACTTCTTAGGAATAAGATTCATCTCTCAATTACAAAACTCATTCAGATGATCTGAGCCTAAAACTGAAAACTAGGAATAAAATTCTTTAGAAATTAGCTGGATCATCTTGGGGTGCTGATGCTTCCACTCTTCGCACAGCATCTCTAGCCATAGTCTTTTCTGCAGCTGAGTAATGTTGCTCTGTTTGGTTTAATAGTGCACATACACAAAAAATCGATGCAGAATTGAATACATCCATGATAATAATTACTGGCACCATAAGATCAACACCGGTTTTGTCTAACATTGTCCCTCCCCATATTCGCAGACAGACTGCAGCTCTGAATTCTTGGAGCTAATATCATTCTTTTCCTAATTTATTTTCAATTATTTCATACATTTCACAAAATAGAATTCCCAGATTGAAGTCACGTAAACCATTATGGTATAATTCGTTCTTCAATATGAATATTAGCGATAAATTATTATGGAAGAAGAGTGAAACTCTCATGAAATGTTCAATAAAGATCTCGTTTCTGATCCTTCTGAAAAAATTCCGGGTTTTGATCTTCCAAGAAAAATTTGGACAGTTCTTAATCGTTTGAGAACAGTTCATGAACTTTCCAGTAGCATCCTATTCAGATGGAACTCAACTCTAAGTTTTTAATGTTGATATGCAGAGGAAACAATACCTCATCTCATCAATAATTGTCCCATATATAGATTTCAAGATGGTCTTAGGGCTATTCATGATGTTTTAGATTCATTCTTAGAATGGGATATAAAGTTCAAACAAACTTGATACGTGTATCTTGTAATCAGTTCTTTTTTCTGCTTTTGTCGTTTTATGTTTAGATTCGATATGTGCAACTTGAAAAAGCCCCTGTGTTTATTGATAAAATACCACTTTTGAAAAAAGAAGTCCCTCAAATATATTCAAGCTCATTTGTACACACAAAAATACTTATGCGAGTAGCCAGGGTTTTTTTCACTGCGGTTTTTTCCTAGGTTTTCACGTCATACACGAATTGTATGACACCCCGTCACCAACCACAGCTAACATTTGTTTTGTGAGCCAAATGTTCAAAAGAATATATATATATACAGGGTGGCCATTTGAAAACGAAACAGACGAGATTACAGACGAAATAAATTTTTTCGATAGAAATGCTCGGACAGGTCGATTTCTGTTTCGAGGGGTACAAATTAAGATATAGGTTACGGACGCATAGCGCTTCAACCCTCACCCCCAAATTTTGAATAGTGAAGATGGGGTGAGTGATACCTCATTTGAAAGGTATTTTTATACTGATTTCAGCACAGTAATTGTTTTTTTCATATTATGCATTAGTTCTCGAAATATTTTTCACTATGTATTTAAAAATGATGGTGTTTTCATGGCACTTGTAGTGTTTTATTGTGAAAAATCGACATTTTGAGCTTCAAAACAACCATGACTGTGGCTTCCTTCTTCCAATCCAATCCAGTTTTTGATAAATTATTTACTTTACTTTGAAAAGTCCTATTTCTTAGATCAATACTTCAAATCGTTCTGATACCGTACAGTTGGAGAATGATTTCAGTGAATAAAACAGCTAGTCGAACATCTGACCCTAGTAGCATTAACACGTACGGTATGACTTCATTTGCCCAGTGGTAGATGTTTTGCAATTTCAAATACAAGTACGGAAATTTTGGTGTTTCGGAAGCACGAAATGTCAATTATTCGCAAAAAATTAATTAAAGTGATAAAATTAACTAACGCATGAATATTTCGAGAACTAATGCAGAAAATGAAAAAACAATTACTGTGTTGAAATCAGTATAAAAATACCTTTGAACTGAGGTATCACTCACCCCATCTTCCCTATTCAAAAATTGGGGGTGGGGTTGAAGCGCTATGCGTCTGTAACCTACATCATAAGTTGTCCCCCTTGAAACAGAAATCGACCTGTCCGAGCATTCCTATCGAAAAATCTTATTTCGTCTGTAATCTCGTCTGTTTCGTTTTCAAATGGCCACCCTGTATATATCTAAAAAAATTAAAAATAATAGATTTCTATATCTTTTCGGAATATTTGTAATGATTCCAAATTGGTAGAAATTTCGATGAATCGTTAGCAATCGGCAACACGGTAAGATATGTCTATGTTCATAACAGATCATACAATTTGAATTAGTCAATGCGCATGAACCTTTCCGACTCTTGAATTAAGACCTTATACTCCCTCCTGTTATTCTATACACAGTGGTCTTCAGGATTGTCAATGAAATGAAATGTCAATTTTATTAACTGAATTTGTCGGTTACCCTTCTTAGTCTGTAGTCCAAGAAATGTGATCAAACTTTTTGACGACCAGTCTTTTAGGAACAACCACAGACGACCAGACTCTGAAAAAGCCATCACTCATGTGGATAAAACATCAAGACGAAACCTCATTCGACAACGTCAACAACGTAATTCAGAAATGGAATTATTTGAATCAGTATTTCGTTGAATAAAATAAAAGTTTTCCTCAAACAATACAAGCAATCTTATGGAAAGGGGAATTCTGCTTCTGTTTACAAGCCGCATAGTAACTACAACAATGACGGCTCTGTAGGTCTCGTCATGTGGTATGAACAATAAACTTCTGACATGCACACCCAAGTTTCCTAGGTGGCACCCCTATTCATTACTTGAAAGTAAGAGCCTATCTCAGCATTATTCAATCGAATAATTCCTACCACACGACATTTAATAATATAGTCGCTGAACTATGTACAGTAGCATCTACGAAATAGTTTGATATTCCTTCGGAAGATAACGAATTATTAGGGTGGTTAATAAATGAGTGAGATCCCGGAGCCGTAGGTTCAACTTCGAAGATAGTAGTTTGGGGAGAGTTAGTCGAAACTTGCTCAGCATGTTTTTCCAGGAAACCGAGCAGCTCTCTATATGATGAATTAGGCTATCAGGAAAATCTAAGAGCACCCTACCTGATATCATGTCAAAATCATGCTACGGAATTATGATCTATAGGGAATATTCTTTGAAATTATAGATCCAAGCATGATTTTATGATAAACTTCCCGGAGTTCGTGTTCGGCTTTTTCTCACTTCTACTCAAGAGGAATCCTTGCCAAACTGAATTCAGGGGGTCCGCTTCTCTAGAAGATCAATAAATAGTCATTCCGACAATGGTGAAAGCCAATCATGAAAATTCGTTCTTGTCGAAAATATGCGTCATCCTTAGGATCCTATAGCGGTTTCAGAAGATCAAATTCCAAAGACCCATTGTTTGGATCGTCAAGCCTGATCTGAACTGGTTTTTAAAACATGCAGAGCTTCTCCAAAAGGAATTTGTGAAAGAAACGTATTATTTATTTTTTTTATCAGCCTCGTTGGTTGCTTTAGCTTTATTCAATTTCAAATTGGAGTTTCCTTGGATGTGATGTGATTCTTCGTGTAATTTCTTCCGGTTAACCTCATACTTCTGTTTTTTCCTCATAATGAATACGAAGATATCCTAGAAAATTATGTGGTCCACATCTTTGGATCGCCCTCATAATGGAACAAAAAATGTAGAATTATAATAAATGAATTTATTTCAACTACATTAGTGCTCGAAATTTTATGTTGGTCATACTCAAGTTGTAGATGTTATGCAGAGAATTATTTGATTTGCTCAAATTTCGTAGTATATATCTCACATGAAATGCATTTCATGCATAAAGTTATTCATCAAACTACAAAGCCACTGACAGCTGGGAACACATTTTTGACTACCCTATACAGGGTGAGTCTTTGACCATTGCGTTAATTTTAACTACAGGTTCTTGAGATCAAAAAGAAAAACTTTTTCCCATGCCGTTTTTCCATATTCAGCTGCTTGAAAAATTTGTAAGCATTTTAAGTTTTCACATTGGGCAAATACCCCTCTGTAGTCCAGTTTAGTTACCTTCCACAGCATCCACTATTGAATATGAATTGTTTAAATCCGTTATTTTCCTCTACGAAATGATTCACTCACTCTTGTTTCATCAGATGATTATATCGATTATATTATTATGACATAAGTCATGATAAATGTCAGTCGATAATTTTTTCTCTGCTTTTTTTTTCAATGAAATAAGTGTTATATCACAACCTTCCCCAACTATGGATGATGATTTCCCTTCGAATGGGTTCCATAGCAGACTTCAAACATCAGAAGATCTGAAAAATCATCAATTGGACAGCGAGACCTGATTCGAAGAATCCTCCTTGCAGATTGGCTACAAATTTTGTGTATTAGATGTGAATATAGAAGATATTTCTAAGGACAAGAGTGATTATATTTCTAAACTAGCAAAGGACTATTGGTGCTGAGATTATTCTCCTTCAAGAGACACATATGGATACTAAAAAAATCTTCGTGAAAGAGGAACCATAAAAGGTTTTGTGTTCATTGATTATCTCCTTAGTAAAATTTGCGGTTTAGCTTGTTATGTTAAAAAATCCTTAATTCACAATATCGAGTTAATCCAAAAAGGCGAATTTGAGGGTGTTTTCTTTATTCAAATTTTGTATTTTTATTATTCAGTTCTCTTTTCTGCTTTTGTCTTTTTATTTCAAGATTCAATGTGGTCAACTTGAAGAAGTCTCTGTTTCCATCAATAGAAGATCACTCTCGAAGAAAAAAGTCCATAAAATATATTTCAGCTTATTTTTGTACTTTCACACTTCGGCGGGGAGCCAGGGCTTTTTTTACTGGGGTTTTTGTCCCTAGGCTTTTATGTGATACGCCGAATTGTATAACACCCCGTCACTAACCCCTGATTTATATGCTTTATTGTTTGCTAACTAAATATTGTAAGCCAAAAGTTCAAAAGAATATATATATATATAATAGTTTGTTTTTATTGTTTCATTCAAATAAAACTTTATTATTATTTTGTTGCTCTTGTTCACCTGAACAGAGTCCTTATAGATTTGCCCAGATGTCTGTATTTTTCGAATACTTGTGTAAACGTGGTATCAATCATTTTGGATGGACTCACTGATGTAGAACCAGTGGTCAAAATCAATTCTGTTCGACCGTAGGCACGATTACATCCTAACGGAATGAGCTAGGGAGTTGAAATTGTCTGGGTAGGTCTGAAAATGGAATATCTCATTTGAGTTCGCTATTGGGCCTAATTGGCTCAGTAGTTTCGGAGTAGTGAAAAAAAAGTTTTTCAAGTTACACTTCACGAATGAAATTTCTCTTGTGATGCAGTTCTATCATACAAATCCATTGGTACTATTTTCATTCTCGACAAACTAAGATATAATCAAAATTTTAGGATCTGAAACAAAAATCCCATAATTATCAACTACTTATATTAATGCAGCGTTTATGCCTTGGTACCTTCTATTGAGGTCCTCGGTTTAAAACCGGACACAACCAATTTTCAATTATATCCTTATGAGTGTGTGTATGTGGTAATTGAATTTTGAATAATTACTCGCAAGTAGTTTAATTAGAGCGCCAAAGCCACCTGACCTCACATCAGTGCTTTCTAAATTTTTAATAAACAATTTCCATCTTTAAATATTACTAACCTCAAAATGAAGACTGGCTCTTTTATCGAGGGTTTTTCGTAAGTCTTTTGCTTAATTGTTATCCAATACATTTACCTCTGCTCAAACTTTCAATCTACATAGACAATTTTATTTAAAAGCTGCATCTTATGTTTCAATATAAATTTTTTGATTTCCTTCATTGTGGTGGAGTTATTTAACTTATTTATTTAAATTTTTTTCTAATAATGTTATCATATCTGAATAGATTTTTTCGAGATAGATATCGCATAGTTATATTATTTTGAACTTTAGGCATACATTTTGTTATACGAGTATAATATACAGGGTGAGTCTTTGACCAATGTGTTAATTTTAACCATAGGTTCTTGAAATCAAAAGAAACACTTTTTTCCCATGGCGTTTTTCCATATTCAGTTGCGTTTAAACGTTATAACAAATACCCCTCTTTAGTCCAGTTTAGTTTGGATGAAAATTACCTTCCATAGCATCCACTAAATAATCTGAATTGTTTAAAAACATTATTTTCCCTCTAAGAAATGATTCACGCATTCATGTTTCATCAGATAATTATATCGATTTAATTCCTTTCAACTTCAAATATCTCAATAATGGTACAATTTAGGAACAAAGATGAGAAATGATTTTATCTACAAAATAGACTAATTATTCTAGGAAGCACAAGATACAGACCTTTAATTCAAGTGATAATTGTATTTCATGCAATTCAACCAATCTGTACAGTAGTAGTGAGAAATCCACAAGAAATGGAATAAATCTATTGATGCCAAAATATGCATGACTGTTATCAAAAATCTTCTACAAGAGATCATTTCAATTGATATTGTCGTTTGGATATTACAGGTGAAAATTCCATTTTTTCATTAAACTTCCACACCTTATATCTTTTGTGCGGGGCCAAATTTGAAAAAATTTTATAGGAAGAAAATGTTTCTTTTGTCTTCAAGAATCTATAGTTAAAATTAACGCAGTGGTCGAAGACTCACCCTGTACATAAAATTTAATTTTCGCTTATTTAATTGGGTCCAAGTTATCTCCTTATCTATCAATCTGACGTGTTTGAGTTTATTTCAATTTACCTTCTTCGGCTCCCCAACTATGAGTAACAAAGTTAATTCGACTGAGTGATGATAATGATCACAACTGAATCGAATAAGTTCTAATCGATTTCTGCAAATTTCCTGGTCGTAAACCGTCAGACCGAAACTTGTTAAGTTGGCACAGTGAACACCCTCGACGACAGAGTCGTCTCTGTAACTGCAGACCTCCGAGAAATACCTCAGTCAAGTTTTCATTCAGACTGTTCGAAAGTAGAGCACCCAAAGCTCGATGCCGTCTTGGCCCGTGAATGCGAGCCCTTTTCATGTTAATGATCCATTAGACTGATGACGTTCCTTTCTGTTTCAGATGCACCACCCCATTCAGATGAAACCCGCCGACAGCGAGAACAGAAACGGTAAGTTGACAATCTTGAATAGAGGGAATGCTGGCAATGCGGACTTCTGTTCGCTATTTCGAATTGGAGGTTCGAGTTACTCCTTGGGTATTTGATTTTAGCTGATGAAGAATTGGTTGATAAATATGAAAGTGCTGCTTTGCGGTCCAACTATTTTTGATGTTGGTTCTTTATCTGGAAAAAAATAGCTCTGACAAGAAGATGGAATCAGTTGTATTTCTGAAACATTTTCGAGATTATTCGTATTTAATAAGACACTATAAGAGTATTTGAAATGTTCGCAAATTATTTATGCGTACTCAGAAGTTGCGATATGAATTTTTACTTAGTCAATTCTCCGAATCAAGTTTATCTTGCTTCGAATAGTAGAATAATATCTTTAGATACGCTTTCATTCTTCAGGAATCTAACTGAGCAACTGATTCAAAGTACACTGAATAAAAGGTGGAAGTTTATTTTGGCATACACTAACATTCTATGATCACTGCCCAAGCCCAAGCTTGGCTCGAAATTTTTTTTCCGGGCTATGTCATATCGAAAATAATCAACAAACTATGGTTCTTCTTCTTTAGGTGCCTTGTCCTCTTAGAATCCTCTCATTAGCGCTATCTGTATTTCTGCGACCGCTCTCTTAAAGTTGCTTAGAGTCTAGTCTCAGCAAAACATTGTCACAAGTTCTTCAGCTACGATGTTCTCGGATATTTGTGTCATTTTCTTCCCTTTATTCTACCCGCTATTATCAACATGAAAATTCCGTATTTATAGTTTCATACGATGTGCCCAAAGTATTTAAATTTTTATTTTTAATTGTTAACATTATTTCGAGTTTTTTCGTAAGTACATCTACATTTAGTACTCTGTTTATCCAGGATATTATATATTTGGGATCTTCACAACTTGCGTTGCCCTGAATATTAGCCTCTACTTTCTTATTCAAAATGGCACATCCGGAATATTATTACAGTTAAAATGGTGTGTGTATGGAGTTCCACCGTTCGAAGTTTGGAATGCGCAATCCGCTTAGAAACAGAATAGTCTTGATTTTTGATGGGTCTCTGCACGTTTCATATTTTTACCAGTTCAGTATCGGGCTCAGTATATTTATGATATTATAATAATAATAATACAATTTTCCTTAGTAACTACGCATGCCGCTGCTATTAACATAAGATCTTGCTTGTCACACATCCTCTCTCAACAAGCAAATGTGTCTGTGTATTCCTTCCTAGTGAGAGGGGTCCTTTGCACAGCTTAATTGATAAAAATTTCAGCAATATCCCTAACTAGATTGAAATCCTATCGTTTCTTGAGTGATTGGGATTCATTTAAGAAAACTGGTAAATAATGAAAATCAAAATATTCTCAAACTACGATCGAAATTTCATATTCTTCCAGTCAGTACAACGTATAAAAAGAGAAGGGGTTATTGCAACAAATCCTATACTTAATTTGATCAAAGCAATAGTTATCAAGGAAGAAATTGAAAAAGAGACTGTCATCCATAAGGCAAAGGATTTCACGATTAATTTATACTGCTCAAAGACTCGTAATGATGTCTCTTAAAATCAAGTTGGCAAGTTATCGAACAGTGGATGCATAAAATGGCGAATACGCCGGGGATATTCATTTACCTAGTGTTTCTCTTGAATTATACAGGATCAATAACTATAGCAACGTCGATAAATCTGCATTAGTTGATGTCTCTACAAAAAAAAATAAGATAATGTGGAATTTAAATGTTGACACCTCCCTTGCTCTTTGCGGAATGGAATTCAGTGGCTGGAATTAAAAATGTGTTCATTTCTCATATGAAATGGCAAGAAAATTCCAGAGCCACCTGTGCTATAACAATTATTAATAAAAAACCTGCGTTATCTAGATATTGGAAAATGATATTCCAATATATCTCTTCTTGGAACCTGAACAATGTTGTTAATCGTAATAAGACCTTTTTGATAACTGACATATCGTATGGATATTGAGTGCTTTCAGATATTTTTTGTATTAGAGTTTATTGTGCTTCGTTCGCAAGAATCATTAGCATTACGCCTCAATTATAGTTGATCTATACAGGGTGAGTCTTTGACCACTGCGGTAATTTTAACCATAAGTTCTTGAGATCAAAGAAACACTTTTCTCCCATACCGTTTTTCCATATTCAGCCTCTGTAGTCCAGTTTAGTTTGAATGGAAATTACTTTCCACAGCATCCACTATTGAACCTAAATTGTTTAAAAATATTATTTTCCTTCTAAGAAAAGATTCACTCACTCATGTTTCATCAGATGATTATATCGATTTAATTCCATGCAACTTCAAATATCTCAAAAATGGAGCAGTTTAGGAAAAAAGATGATGAATGATTTTATCTACAAAAAAGACTAATAATTCTAGGAAGTACACGATACGGACCTTTAGTTCGAGTGATATTCGTTTTTCATGAAATTTAAACCAATCTGTACAGTAGTAGTAAGAAACCCACAAGAAATGGAATAAATCAATTGATGCCAAGATATACATGACTGTTATCAAAAACTTTCTGCAAGAGATCATTTCAATTGATATTATCGTTCGAATATTATAGGTGAAAATGCAATTTTTTTATGAAATTTCAACACCCTATATCTTTTGAACGGGGTCAAATTTGGAAAAATGTTACAAGGAGAACGTCAAGAATCTATGGTTAAAATTAACGTAATGGTCAAAGACTCATCCTGTATATTGTTTATACAAATATGAAATATCGTGATGAAAAAGAACTCATATTGAATCACTCAGGTTGGTAGCTTGTAGAAATTTATTAGTCGTGGAAAGTTTGTCGGTGTCATGTCCTAGGACTTGCTGAAAGGAAGTCTCCTTATCGACGAGAATATTTCGATGACGGAACTAGTAAAGTGTTATTATTTGGGCAATAACCATCATTTCTTTTTGTTTTTCTATCAAAGTTTCGATAAACATTTTAACGGCAGAAAACTATTTTTCAATAAAACTGACAATATTCGAAAATTAATATTCAAATGAAAATTGAAGGATTTTCAAATATGTTTAGCTTCTGTAAAAACTAATTCTTTGCCTTGAAAACGATAGAAGATATTAGGTGTACAAATGAGTTTCCGCGGTTTTTTATAAAAAATTAGGAATTTATTGTAAAGGAAAAGTACATTACGTTTTATTCAAAGTATTTTCCATCATTTGCCACTACTTTTCCCCATCTTTCTGGCAACATTCGGATACCCCGTCGAAAAAACTCTTCATCTTTTGACGCTATCCACAAATCTACCCAATTTTTGGTGTCTTCATATGATGTGAAGCGCTACTCAGACAGACCATGTGCCATCGACCGGAACAGATGATAATCAGAAGGGGCTAAGTCTGGTGAATACGGCGGGTGGGGTAAAACTTCCCAGTTGAGTGTTTCCAAGTATGTTTTTACCGGCGCCGCAACATGTGGACGAGCATTATCGTGTAAAAGAATAATTTTGTCGTATCTGGAGTAGTAATGGGCGCGTTTTTCCTCAAGTGCCCGACTCAATCTCATCAATTGTGTTCGGTAGAGAGCTCCAGTAATGGTTTCGCTTGGTTTCAGCAATTCATAATACACGACACCAAGCTGATCCCACCAAATACACAGCATGAGTTTTATTCCATGAATATTCGGCTTAGCTGTCTATGTTGATGGTTCGCCGGGCTTAACCCATGACTTTCTCTTCTTTGGATTATCGTAGTGAATCCATTTTTCGTCACCAGTGACTATACGATGCAAAAAACCCTTTTTTTATTCCTGGCAAGCAGCATTTCACTCATGCATAATCGGCGTTCAACGTCTCTCGGCTTTAGTTCATATGGAACCCAATTTCCTTGTTTTTGAATCATCCCTAACGATTTTAAACGATGTGAAATTGCTTGTTGAGTCACTTGTAGAGTAAGTGCAAGTTCTTTTTGCGTTTGGGACGAATCTTCCTCCAATAGTGCTTCTAATTCCATGTCTTCGTACACTTTCGGCCTTCCACTGCGTTCTTTGTCTTTAACGTCAAACTCACCGTTCTTAAACTTTTGAAACCATTCCTGACAACTTCTCTCACTTAAAGCAGCTTCATTATATGCTTCTAGAAGCAATCGATGCGTCTCAGTTGCAGATTTTTTCACATTAAAGAAGTAAATCAAAAGTTCCCGCAAATGATGCTTATTCGGAATAAAACTTGACATTTTTGCACAAAAAAAATTACGTGATGCTGATACGGAATCACTAGTACTTTAAGGTTATGGTGTTGCCAGATGACTAAACTTGGGATATTACGTTTTACATCTGACAATTTCTCCATAACCTTCTGGAGGGGCCATATTTTGACAAACGTCGAAAACTTATTTGTACACCTAATATATAACGAAAAGTTGGTAACATGAACAATAGGATTCCGCAATTAATAATTCTACAATAAGTTCCCCGTTCCAATTTGTTAACGTTAAGATTGAGTCCAAGAGAATATGATTGTCTTTAATAGCTACGTAGCATTTTATTTTCTCATACAGAAGGGCTTTTTCCTTTTTAAAAGACAAGCTTGTAAGTCTTGTGGTGATATTTCAACTAAATGGTACTGGTTTATTAGGAAAACTCATCACGTCGAGAGTCAGTTTTAATTCTTCCTAAGAAAATTTTTTCCCTCCATTCAGACTTCCTAAAACATTCAACACTATGTACTGCATTTAGTTTCTTGTCCTCGTTTTTATAAATTAGAATAAATTTAGTCTTATTTTTGCTCGCTTGATCTTATTCTAAACTGTTCGAATAACACCGACGTGAACAGAACTTAATACGAATTATCACCAAATTAATAGTAAACACAAAATGCTACTGAATAAAGAAGAATTTGGCAGATGTAATTAATGATATCTATCATTAAAAAAAAAAGAATGTAAAACATGGTAAGTTTTTGCATATGGTTCATAAGGAATTATTTATTTATCACTGGAGAGAAAACCGATGGCCGATTAGTTGAAAATAAGAGGTTTCCGATACAGATTCGAATCCAAATTCGCCATCTATTTAGGAACAACCTGTAACTTTTTTCTCTTGCATATTAGGGTAGTTAAATCTTAAACATGGTTTAAGTAACAGTTCCTGAAAATTTCATCTTTTTGGCGTGAAGGGAAAAGAAATAGCTGAAAATTCAAGACGAAAAACAGTTTTTTGTGAATAACTCAGAAAATATCCACTTGAGGGCAAGGGTGTGATGCATACACTCACATTATTTTTTAACGTAGATTCAATATCTGCCATAAAAAAAATGGGGTTCTAATCTGAAGAAATTGATTTTCACGATTTTGTCATACCTAACTTTGAAAGCGATTTTTTCACCCCCTGTATCATGAATCGCGATTTCGATTTTTTAAGTGGATACATTAATCTTAAATCTTGAAAAATCCTAGAAATGAAAATTTTCCATCCAAAAACCTCGAAGTTATTCTTGTTTCAGCGGAGCTCTATTTTCGATTTTTTTTTCGAGTTTTCCCGCTCAGAGAGAATTTTCCAACCAAAACTGAAAAATGTTTCATCAAAATAACTTGCAATTTTCTAAGGAATCTATTTCTGCAATAAAAAAATGGTGTTGTTATTTGAAAAACGGAAGTTGACGTCATTTACAGAAAAACCGGAGGTGCTCGTGCCTTGAAAATATTTTAGATTTCATCAGCATCGTGAAATACTTATAAGTGCTGAATTTCATGAAAATACGTTCAGTAGGTTCCCGTATAAATATGGGTGAGGTTCCTCGTGAAAGACCCTGTATTACTGATACACATTTTCACTAAAAGAATCTTGATCCAGTAAATAGATTTGATTTGTCGAAGCAATTTCGTGTAGATATTTCTGTCTATCTCGTCTTTCACGGTAGTTCATGCTTAATCCGAGTCTGCTCATTTGAGAGATCTGACGAATAGTCACTTCTCAGGTAAAATCGATCCTTGGGACCCTTTTTGAAACAATGGAATTAATTATCTCCATGTCTCAGCACTTAGTGACAATGCTGCCTAACTCACCTTGCCTTTCATATTGTAATGTAGGCGAAATGAAAATCCAATTCGGTTATCTATTCATGGATAATTTATCACTCGAGGAGGGAATCCTTGGAATATGAGAAAGCCAGAATTAATCTATGTTAACAAGAAAATGGTATCCATTTAGAATTGTTGGTTTATAATCATTCGGTTAGTTCAATTTTAAAGAATTAGCATCCATTACGGAAGATTCTACAGTCGTTCATGAAGAAATGTAGATAAGCACTGACTCGAGGTTCTTCCCTAGTCTAGAACAGCTTGAAAGAACAATTCTCTAGAATGAATTCGTTCCGATCAACTCTCAGAGGTGAGATAATGGTGAATTTGAATCTATTGACAAATATATTGCCCAGCTGCATCGATCTCAAAACAGATATAAATTTTAAAGCATTTCTTCAGTTATGATTCACAGAATTATCCTTTTCTTCGTGCAGTGATATTCGTTAGTAGGTTCCATTTCTCCTCATACAATAAATATTTTGGAGATGCGATTTTTGAATGTTTGAAATATTATTAGCAAGTAGCTTAACGAGAGCACCAAAGCCTTCTGACCTCAAGTCAGTGCATTCTAACTTTTTATTCCTTTCTCGCAACCTTTAAAGAAGTAGGCTGCGTCTCTTTGATATCCAAGGTTCATCCAGACTGCAGAATTAAAATTAAGAGGAAAATATAAGCCGACTCCTGTTCGTACTGCACACGTAACTCTATAGCCAGTCCTCTTATGTACTGAGAAAGCGGAGAATTGAATTTGCTCTACCAATTACGTTGATTACCAATAAACAAGTTAGCATGTACCACTAAATGATCTAATGCAGTTATTCGCAAACAATTGCTAACTCTGGTATCAGTGCATTTTAATTGTTTAAGTTCTCCTATTCTGGCTTTACTAGTAAATTTGAGTCTATTAATATAGTATATGACATTACTAGCATTGTGTTAAAGTCTTTCCGGATTTTGGAAAAATGTGATACGAAAACACCTGAGACCAAAAGCATTCTGTAAAACAAACACTTCTTTTATAAATTCAAGAAAATAAAGAACTAAAATCGATACTCGGGAAATGTCTCAGTCGTTGTTCAGTGGGCAGAAAATAAAAAAGTATGATTGGACCTACATGACGTACGAGGCGGGGAATAGTAATATGGCAAGGACTGATGTCCCATGGGAAACCCGCTTGGGTATTGTTTCGTTCAGAAATTCAGCAATTGCGACTTTCATTTCCTTTAATATGGGCCCAATCGTTGGGAATGGGGATTGCAGACGGAAGCTCGATATTTCAAAAGGACAGGACTGTATTTACTTTGTCTATTGGAGAAAAGGATTCTCCAAATGTAACATGAACTATTTACTCTAGTTATGAATTCGAGTAGTAGGAGCACAATCTGATACGAGGGTTACTCTTATATTTCGAGATTGGACAACCCTAGTGTTGCAATTTGCCAACTGCTTGACATTTTTGAGGTTATACGTAGTCAGAACGTTTAGACATTCGAGCGCTATTTGTGTTGTTTACATTAACTTGCAATGGTCGCCCGTTTTTTCGGAAAAACTGGACATGTCGGAATCGTACCACCAGAACAGCGCAGAACAGTCAATTCTGAGTGGTACACAATCATTTGTTTACCAGTTGTCTTCCAAGAAATCAGGAAAACCAACCACTGAAGACCTCGTCACCACGACAATGCAAACTCTCACACATCGGCTCAAACATAGCATTATTGAGCATTCAAAACATCGATTTGATGAGTCATCCGTCGTATAGTCGTGAATTGGCATCGCATGACTTCTTTTTATTCCCGTACGTAAAAAGTGTGCGTGTAACGTTCACACGCGAAGTAAAATTTCTTTGGCATTGTACAAGATGGCAATTAAGTTAAAAACCAATACATAATATGAAAACTCAAAAAAATATTTATTAATAATGTAACAACATTAATTAACTTCGACAACTATACATTTTAATACAATATACTTCAAATATGATATGATTGGTTTATGATAACTGAAGTGAGAGACATAAATTCTATTCTGCAAATTGTCTAAATTTCTTGAGAAAACTGCATCAATAGTCGTACCATATCTTGTAGTTGATTGAACTGGAGAATTATGCATAGTTAAAGTTTGTTTATTGCCTAAAAAATCAATCAATGGTCGAGATTTTTCTGAACGAAAATCTCCAGCAAGAATTAGTGGTATCTTATTGTGTTTCAAAGTATGTTAATAGAAAACCTTGAATCCTCTAAATGATTTTTATTCTTTCTATTGTTTACGTGCTAGCAATAGTGAAAACTCATTTCATCCTATCAATTCTTTATGCTCTGTTTTTAAATCATTTGTATTCATAATTGATTGATTGATTTTCAAAATTTTTTGAGTTAATTTTATTGCGAATATAAGTCAAATATTCTTCTTTCATTTATTTTTGTATAACTTTAATATCCTTCATTTTTCTCCTCTTCATTTTGTCCATTATTTTTATATCATTTAAAAACTGAGCTTTGATTCATATTAATTTAATTTTTGCCTCATCTGAATTCAATGAATCTTGTAGTCTGTTCAGTTTTGGAATTAATTTCATATGATATAACATACAGGGTTATGATAAAGTAATGCACAAAATTCATAAAACGTACATAGATCACTTCTGAAAAAAATGCCAAAACACGTCAAACGGTGTTTTATATTCCGCATCTTTTGACATAAGTTACAAAAATAACAAGTGAAACTTGTCAGTTATGACGTCATCAATTTATTTTTTTATGGGAAGCCAAGATTTTTATTACATTATGTGATAAAGCTTGTTTTTTTTCACTAGGGAAAATAGTTGCAGTAGGGCTAACATAAGAAGAAAACGAGAAAATGAATAAAAAACGAAATAAAAAACCAATTATAAAAAGAGGTCAAATTTAAACTTATCTAGAAAGAACATCTGTTCTTATCGATTTTTTCTATTGATTTAAAACACCAGTTTGATTATTATAGCTCGTAAACGAAAGAGAAAGGATAGAAATTCAAATAATGGTAGGTTACGGCGATCGCCTTCGAAGTCTTGAAGAAGCTTGTGTTTTATTTAACGCAACACATTTGGAAAGACCTCCAGTTGCTAGAAGCACAGTAAGCAGAATTGTTGCAAATTTTAATGCAACGGGAGGGATGCTCCAAAATCTGAACGACCAGGAATAAGCGACGATGTGAAATTAGATATTTTGCTGTCAGTAGAAGACAACCCTCACGCAACTACAACAGAAATTGACTTACAAGAAAATGTTAGTCAGTCGTTTGTAGTAAATATGTTAAAAAAAGAAAAAGTACACCCATACAAAGTTCAACTTGTTCACGAACTCTCAGAAGATGATCCGGACAGACGTTTGGAATTTTGTGAAATCTTCATGCGGCTTTGTGACGTAAATCCAAATTTTCTTAATAGTGTAGTATTTTCCGATGAAGCATCGTTTTGTCTAAGTGGTTCTGTAAATCGACACTATTGTCGCTACTGGGCTCGGGATAACCCCCACTGGATACAGACAAAACACACCCAGCGCCTCCAAAAAATTAATGTTTGGGTAGGAATCGTCAGGGGAAGATTTATTGGTCCTTATTACTTTCACGGGAATTTAACAGCTGAACGATATTTGGAACATCTTCGGAATGGCCATGGGTTCACCACTATCACCAATTTTAGCTGATTTATATATGGAAATTTTCGAACAGAAGGCATTAGAAAAATATGTACTTAAACCCAAACTGTGGAAAAGATATGTAGATGATACTTTCATTATTTGGCAACATGGAAAAGACACTATAGATGGATTCCTTCAATATCTAAACAATCAAGAGGAATCAATTAAATTCACAATTGAAATCGAGAAGGACAGACAACTTCCATTCTTAGATGTACTCGTACATAAACAAAATGGAATCCCAAGCACCACTGTGTATAAAAAGCCAACGAACACAGGACAATATCTACATTTTGAGTCAAACCACCAACTAAACACTAAATTGGGAGTAGCAAAATGTTTATTTGATAGAGCAATAAATATTTGTTGCACTGTAGAAGACCAAAGTGAAGAAATAAATAACATCTCGAAAACTCTTAGAAGCAATGGCTACCCCAAAAAGATATTAGAAAAAGCTAAACGAACAAGAGAAAGTCAACCTGAACCAACAGATATAAATCAGACCATTAAAACCGTAATTCCTTATGTAAAAGGTTTGTCGGAGAAAATGAGAAGAATTGAAATAGATACAACATAACGACTGCATTCAAAACTCAAAACACTATCAGAGCTAAACTTACAAAAGTTAAGCCTAATAATGAGACACAAAGGACAAAGAACTGCATATATGAATTACCTTGCGAGTGCGGAAGATCTTACATCGGAGAAACTAAACGCCCTCTGAATGTACGAATAAAAGAACATCAGAAGCTTCTACGAGTACTAGACAGCGACAAATCCAGGCTAGTCCAACATGCTGTAGATGAGAATCATCGTATAAAATGGGATGAAGCATCAATAATATCCAAAGAAGAAAAACTTGCAAGAAGAAAAATCAAAGAAGCAGCATTTATGAAAATAACACCAGATTCCATAAGTGCTCCATCTATAGATCTGCCAGAAGTTTGAACGTCGATAGTTCGATCCAACTTAAAAAGATCATCATATCACAGATGAGTATATAACATTGTTCATTTTTCTTTCATGACTTCTGTCATATTGACTTTTTGAAAATTGATAATTTTCAAAAGGTTTTTTACTTTTCCTCCTTGATAAAGATAGAAGATGTCTATCGAAACGTCGGAAAACATTACATCCACAATAGATGATGGTAATAGCCCAAATAATCATTCAACACTTATCACATAATGTAATAAAAATCTTAGCTTCCCATTAAAAAAATATGTTGATGACGTCATAACTTTGACAAATTTGACTTGTTATTTTTGTAACTTATGTCAAGAGATGCGGAATATAAAACACCGTTTGACGTGTTTTTGCATTTTTTTCAAAAGCGATCGTTGTAGGTTTCATGAATTTTTTGCATTACTTTATCATAACCCTGTGTATATAATTATATTCCTAAATATCCACCAAAATAACAATGAAATGATGAAATTTTATAACAGCTTTTATCTTCATCTTAATAATAATCAGCATATGCCTGATTTTCACATGAGCGGCAGAATTCAGAGCATATTTACCATGCATGCTTGAGAAAATTTAAAATTCCCGCTGCTTTGGTAATTCGAATTTCCCGCTGCTTCGTTCCTGTAGTACTACATATGGCGGCCGATTTATGTTACTAAAAATTAGTTATTATTTTTATTCAATTTAATATTTTCAATTTAACATTTTTACTTATTATTTTATTTTTTCGAAAATATTTGATTGATTTGTTTATAAACTATCTATTGACCAAATCAAAAATATTTGAAAACCGGATGGTACAGAAACGTGACGCCATATTGCCGTAACGGACTTCCGTTGCATTGCCGTCCAGTTACTTCTTGGTTGCGCCTAAAGAAATTTACTTCAAAAGTAAAATGAGCGGTCAAGGTTTTCCGACACCGAAGCGGTTGATGCGTTCGGAATGCATGTTTTGAACATGCCAGTGCCAAAAGTTGAAACGCATACAAAAGTATATAGATCCTAATGGGGATTATTTTGAAAAACAATTAGTAGAATTTCGATGATTAATATTTGGTTTTGTTTTCTAATACTGAAATATAAAAGGTAATACTCGTATTTTGTCGATTGAAAGATATTGAAATCATGAAAATCTGAAAGTGCTGAGCCAACTTCTCATACACGTTAGGGTGATCAAATAACAGTTTACTTCTTCTCTATGATTCAATTTGGGCACTTCCGGTCATACTGATTCCATATAAATATGAAGGAAGATAAACGAACTAAAATGTTTTCGGATTATCGGATTTATATATCATTTGTTCGTGAACAATTCGGGAATACTTCGATTCTCAAAAGAACACCACTTCGCACTCCGCCAAATAAAAGTTTTCGGCACAAATCGGAGACGAAGATCTTCCGTGGCAGTTGGAAATCTCTTCAGGGACGACGTAGATAATCGACGAGAAGTTTGCTCTCGATAATTATTTCAGATTGTTGAGTGGTGAATCACTCCTTCGACATTCGCTCTACAAACAGACTGAAAGATAATAGCTGAAGAGAATGCCTCATTAGAATCGAATTGAGTATAACTCAACCTCGGATTTGTTGACTCTCGAAGAAAAAGTCCCTCTCGAATATCGATTCCAGTGAGAACTTTCCCGATTATGGATTATTCAAAAATTATCCTACTCAGAGATCAAAGATATTGCAGAGACTTTTTCAACGATATCATTTGGATTGAAATTCAGCTATTTTTGCGCGCTTGTTATATTCAAATATAATAATTATTTTATTTGTTTCTCATTTGTAAAGGTCAGTTTCCAAAAACATAATATTAATCAAGAAAGTTCATTTTATCAAGTCACTAACTTGTAAAACAGACACACTGACAGTTAACTTGCAAAATTTTTACAAGTTAGTAGTATTATTTACATGAGAAAATTTCGTTTTATCGTCATATATGTTGAAAATCATGGTACAATTGTTATCTCTAGTAACACAGATTTTTGATGATGAAAGAGTTGATACTGATGATGATGAACCATATGTTTACTCAGAAACTGCTGAACTCAAGGACTGCAGAACATTTGTACTCTCCTTACTACCAAATAATTTACTAGACATTTTGATTTTTTTGTTGACCGAATCATCGACATAACTCATCACAATTTCGGTGCTCTTCCACCCTCCTGCACGCATTAGTGCTAAAATATCTCCACCCGAATCCGCCACCACAGTGGCTTCAGTTCTGCGAAAAGAGTGGCCGGTGTATAACTCTGAGTTTTTTAAACCTAAATATTTCACTATTTGCTTTGGGACACCGCCAATAGTGTGCTGGCCAGCATTAAGGGAAATGCACTTTCCGTGTCGGTATATGGAAAAAAAGCTTAGGCTTTCTGTTCCAGGGAAATGCGAACAGGGACATTTTCTTTCATTTCCAAGCAGCTTTTCAGCATAGACCATTTTGCCCATAAAGTATTAGGGCTGAATCTAGCTGATAGTTGATTCAAGTAGACCAACAAAACATCTTCAGTAACCCCAATCA
Organism: Micraspis discolor; assembly: GCA_030674115.1. NCBI lineage: Eukaryota > Metazoa > Arthropoda > Insecta > Coleoptera > Coccinellidae > Micraspis > Micraspis discolor. The sequence continues at coordinate 12,872,742 of JARTUT010002175.1, forward strand.
CACTATTTTTGTTTTGACACTTTTTGAAGTCGTCGTATTCTCGCTCGTATCTTTAAGCTGATTTTGCAGGTAATAAACTTGAAGCTACACTGCAGACTGCCTCAATAACTTCTTTTGGTACTCGTACATTCATTTTCGCTTCCGCCAAAACAAATGTAAAGAAAAATAAACAGACATGTTAATAGCAACGCTTCTATAGCTCACGACGAAGTAACGAGTTTTACTGGCTCAAGGAAGTAACTGACTCGCCTGCGGCTAGTCAGTTATATCCTCCATTCGCCAGTAAAAACCCTCTTACCTTGCTAGTAATGTTATATACTATTGTGACGCGCTTGCATACCTTTTCAACAAAAAAAAACAATAACCAGCACACTATACACACGATTTATGTCAAATTGGTTGTTTTAGAAACATTCCTAACTATCTTTGCTATCAGTTTGAATGTATCCATTGATATCTAATTCACACCATATTTTACACAGCATAAAAATAAAAATGGGCTATTAACGTTGAAAAATATAGACTGCAAGCTGGCAATTACTATTGTCTCCTATTTCAGCAAATGGGTTCCTTCAGAATATCTGTCGTTGACCCTTTCATTCGCTGCAAAATCATTGGATTTCATGTTGGGTTCTGCCAAAGTAATTAATCTTTATCGAGATACGGAAAAGCTAATAAAAGACCAATTTTATGGCAAATAAAATTGTGGAAGAATTGCTTTGTATCGAGGTTGCTCCGAAGTGTATACTTAATATCGCTGTGACCAATAAAACTATGAAACAAGAAGGAATAGCTTTGCAATTAAAGGTATGGCGAATTGGCTATATACTCGTAAATGTGGAAGACGTGTAGGTAGAATTATATAGTTCGTGAAATATCGTGAAAGTTCAAGAATGTAGGGAGTCGCAAAACAGAGAATTACATTTTTCACTGTGAAATTTTAGACTAATTGTATGCCATCCTCCATCACAGGTTGAACCGAAACTAAGTCGATATAAGCAATATGGAACTTAACTGACATTTGGAAAATGTAGAAGATGGGACAACGTCATGCGCTATTAGAGTTATCCGCTATTAATGAAGCACGTGATATGCGGAACTTGCTTGGAATCCATCGAAGAATTTTTTCTGCCAGTTGAAAACATTCATTGCTATGTATTGCACACCATATTTAACAACGCATAAAATCAGACTCGGCTATTGAAAAAATACAGATCACTAAGAGAAAAATAAGACTGCAATGGCTGGCAATTAGGATCGAATTCGAACCCAATCGATTGAGTCCATTTTCCGCTTGATATTTGAAAATTACAGACATTTGGGCAGACATGATAGTAAGAGGGTTGCCTTTTATATTTCAGGATTAGCGAACAAAAACAAATAATTATTCATCGAAAATAGCTTTGTTGTTTTTCAAAATATTCCCCACTGCTCGCATTGTCGTGGTGGTTTTCCTGTTTTCTTGGAAGACAACCCCGAAATGTTAATACAGGAAACCAGCTCGGTGTAGTATTTGGTTCTGATGATCGACATGCACATGAGATGGGATTTGCATGACTCACTAGGAAACTACGTGGATTTTTGTCCAGGTTCAAACTGAAGAATTATCTAGACATGAACCAACTGAAGACAGTTTATTATAGTTTGATACAGTCCCAGTTGACATATGGACTTTTAGCTTGGGGTGGTATCGGTGATTCTCATCTGGGCTGTCTGGTTAGTGTACTGAAGAAGATAATTAAGACAATTTTCGGTACACCCAAAACTTACCCAACCGATAAATTGTATAAGGAAAGCGGTATTTTCGACTGCAGACAGTTCAGTGCAGAATCATAAAATACGATTATTGCCTTTGCAACACTCATACAATACAAGGGCACGTGAGCATGGAAATTTTCAAGTTCAAAGATGCAGCAAGTTGAAGGGTCAAAAGCATTGAACTTATATAAGCCCAAAAGTATGGAAACTAATTTCAGCAAATGTGAAGAAAATAACTAATCAAAACGCATTCAAAAGAAAGGTTAAAGATTGGCTGAGAAATTGTGGCAGAAACTTATTCTATAAGGTAGTGAATACATACTTCTAAATAAGGTACAAATATTCTGGTTACTCGTCAGTTTTACTCAACCGTGTGGTCTCCCGTCGGTTGCGACGTTTGATATGGAGAGGGAGAAACGCTTGTATACATCATACTTCTTTTTTTTTCATCTTTGCTTCATTTCTGTGATTTATTTGATTGTAATTAATATCCCGCAGGATTTTCTGAAGAACCGATTTACTGTAGCACGATGTGAGCGACTAACATCTAAGTACCCTGACAGTTATTCTTCATTCAAAGTACTCATACCTAAATCTGAATATGAAAGGGCTCTAGATGGCTCAAATTGGCCTAACAGGGCAAGTGTTCACCGTTTTTTGCACCCAGGAAAACGAATCGTCCGACAGGCTAGTTCTTGTTAGTATAAAAAGCTTAAATTGTTGCAGATAAATGTCCAATGTTTATCGAACAACTTGGATCTTTTAGAGGTACTTTTGAGTGAAATTGAGGCTGATGTAAGTGTCGTCGAACATAAGAGTTCGGGTGTCGTTTCAATATCTGCAAGAGTTCTGAAGTTAATAAGTTCTGAAATCTCTTGTCATTTTGCACATTGCATTAACCTGTCCATCAGTTCTGGCGTATTACCTACGGTCCTCAAAAAGAGCATTGTTATTCCGATTCCCAAAAAAAAGACGTACGTCAAACTATAGACCTATTTCTCTTTTGAGTACATTTTCTAAAGTCTTTGAGAGAATCGTACTGGATAGGATGTTGAAGTACCTTGACAAATTCGATATACTGGCTTCTGCTCAACATGGTTTTCGATCGGGTCGTTCAACTCAGACGGCAGCGGTTCAACTTATTGATTACATCTATGAGTGTCTTGATGATAGCTTTTGTGTAGCAGGACTATTCTTTGATCTCTCTCGAGCGTTTGATGGACTGTCTTTTCAGTTAATTTTAGATTAACTTTACAAGCTAGGATTTCGGGGTGTGTTCTTAGACTGGCTACGTAGCTATCTCGAAGGTAGATCCATATGTGTGAAGCTTGAAGATTCATTGTCAGCGGCACATGGTGTCAACTTGGGAGTACCACAGGGCTCTGTCCTTGGGCCGCTTTTGTTTTCGCTCTTAATCAACGATCTCCTGTAAATCTACGAATGATGTTTGTGGATCAGTTAGCTCATAGAGGTATTTCTCTGATAAGGAAGTATCTGTTGACGTTATTTGCTGATGATTTTTGAGTGGTGGTTACAGCTCCATCTTTTGAAGAGCTTGAGAGGTTGTGTGGCATTCTTGTTGGTTGTTTCGTGGACTGGTGCCATGGGAACAATCTGATTATTAACATTGGGAAAACTGAGTGCATATATTTCACCTTATGTAAAAATAATTCTGAGCTCGTTATTCAGTATATGAATGAAGAAATCCTATCTAAGGATAGTGCAAAATTTCTTGGTATTTATTTGGACAGCTCCTGTTTTTCCTAAATAACACTCGACCATTTGCTTGGAAGTGCTTCGAGAACAACTTTTGTTGAATTTGGCTCATCTTGAAAAATCCATACAGTGGACTGCTGTTTACTTTCGGGCTCATACGCGTAAATCCACGATTCATCACCTGTCAAGATGTCATAGACGTACTTCGAAGCAACGCGATCGTATTTTCGGAGCATTTCTTCCGACCAAACCAGTCTTTTTTGAGCGATTGACAAATAGTGTGGGATTCAACGCGAACAATTTTTGACGGTCAAATGTTCGTGCAATATTGAATGTATGCTGGTCCTACTAATGCCTAAGGTTGTCTCAATCTCACTATAGGTCACATGACGATCTTGCAATACCAGTTGGCGTACAGCATCAATGGCTTTCGGATTAACAACTGATTTTGAACAACCTTAACAAAATTCGTCTTGGAGTCAACTAAGACCTTGGATGAATTCACCATACCATCGATAAACACTGATCCTTGATGGAGCTTCATCGCCAAAAATTGAATCAAGTTCAACGATGCACTGTTGTTGATTTAATCCACGTCGAAAGTTGTGAAAAATAATCGCACGAAAATGTTCACGATCTGATTCCATTTTTGGGGCGACATGAATCTTTTAAGTTACTGTCAATACAAATAGCGCTCGTATGTCAAAACGTTCTGACAACGTATAACCTCAAAAATGTCAAGCTTTACGATAGAGCTGTCAGTTGGCAGATTGCGACACTAGGGATGTTCAATCCCGAAATATAAAATACCACCCTAATATGCTGTTGCTGTTCTACTAGAAAAATCCCGCAAGCAAAAACAGTATAATTTAAGCCTACTCAATTTGTGATGAGATTGAATTTTTAGCTCAATCAGCGTTGCAACCAATTTCGTATTAATTGAAGTTATTCCATTTCATTTGATGATTTCTCTATCAACTTTACCGTTGCATACCACGTTCAGCAGAAATGTTTCTACTGCCATAACATGCAGAACAAAGTTCGGCCATGATAGCATATTGAATGTGTTCAATTATCAAAAGCGAGAAACTTTATTCCACACATGAGAATACAACAGATCAAATTTTCTAACACGAAAGGCTTAAACAGCGTGTTCCACTGTTCTCTAGGTTAATGGCTCGGCGTAAGCGAGGTGTGTAATCTAATGGCTATTTGAAGAACGTAAATAGAAGGTATCCACTTTCACGTTTTATACACTTGACAACAGAATAAAGCGTCCAGTGATTCTACATAAGAGACATCATCCGTACGTATTCCTATGAAGAAACTGACGAAATGTTGCGAGGTCACAAAAACATAGAAATTTGTAATCTATGTTGTATATCTCTCTCATCGTTCACACTCCATCTACCACCGTTGCATATGGCAATGTTTGAATTGTTATGCGTTTTGTGAATCGTTAGGTATGCGTGATGTCCGGTATCCTGAATATCTTTATCCAGTGGCGTAACAAGATTATGCTTCCTTTTATCAACAAATTTCAACGTAATCTCAAGGTAAAGGGTATTTCAACAAAAACTTTGTTTAAAAAATAAAATAAAACAAAAGTGTTGATGACGATGAGTCAAATTTTTATTGTATATCAAATAGAAAAGTGCGGCCATTATGAATGAATAATGATATCTGGCAAATGTACATCATGACCATCCTCACAGAAGTAAAGTCTTTTATCACTTTTTGACAAAATGTCGGGTCTATTTCGAATATCACATCACAGAATTCGCTATGTGGTGGTTTGGGATAACCCCAGTTGTTGAGAATGTCGAGAAATTGACAAATTTGGATCTTCTTCAACAGTATGGCTCACGACCGGAATGTTTTCATTTGAAGAGCCCGGTCGAACACGCGTTACTGTCGGCACATTTTGTATCGAGCCGTCATTGTCTGTCATTTTGACAGAAACACCATTAATTAAACCACAATTAAAAAAATGTAGAAAGCAGTTCGTGAGGTCACATTGCTTTGGCGCTCTTGTTGAGCTACTTGCGAGTAAATATTCAAACCATAACAAATCTATAAGCACTCTGATCACGTGAATAATAGTCTTTTCCCGTACTATAGGACAATGTGATGCAAATATGAACGCCTAATGAATGAACAAACCTATATCTCAAATTAAAAATACTCATCATTTTCCCCAAGTTTTGTTCGAAGCTATAATTCCCTTCCCTAAAAACTTAATTCAGTGTTTTTCTGAATTTTGACAACGTATATTATTTCAGCCACCGAGATTGAATTCTATCTCTATGATTTCCCGTTATGAAAAATTTTGATTAATATTACGCCAACTGACACTGATTAATGAGTCCGGCATTTGTCAATCGAATATCGATCTGTGATGGCCATCGTTCAGAGAAAATCATCGGGACGTATGTCATTTCTGTTTTTCCCTTGAGTAAACTGAAAAAATGATCATATCTTTAGATGGAAAAAAGCTAAGACAATGAAATTTGAGGATAAGTAAGATATCGATCACCTCAATATATTCACGAATTTTTATTGAAATCCGAAAAATATCTTGTGAGATAGTCAGGATTAAAAAATTTTTTGGGAATTTTTAAAAATTTTCTAGCGTGACGATTTCTGCGAAATTTTGCAAGCTCTTTTGTTGCAGTCTCCCTCAACAACATTTCAAGTATCAATTTGATCGGATGGATATTCTAGTAGTTATTGAGGAAACAAAATTTCAGATGCTCATAACTACTGAACCATCCGACGGATTTGGCCCAATAACGAACTTGACCGAGATATTTGGACAATTAACCTATTCTGAAAATATGAAAACTCTAGCTGATTCCTTTTGGATGCTAGAGAGGATACGGCCGGCCGGACAGACTCAACTTTCGCCACGAATTCTTCATCAGGGAGTCGAACCCAATCGATTGAGACCATTTTCGGCTCGATATTCCAAAATTACAGACATTCGGGCAAAATGATAGGCACTCTGTTCGGGTGAACAAGAGCGCCAAAAACAGAGTTTTTGTTGAAAGATCCTTTTTAAAGAAGTTTCATTCCGATTGTTTAATTAAATCTTTCTTATTTTATGTAGGATAGAGATGAATTAATGGAAACGAAACCGAGAGTCGCCTCAGCGTCTGACTTTCCTAACGACAGGACGATTTCATTTTGTGTAATTTTCTTCAAACTTTGTAGCTTTGATGAAGAATCCGTGGTCAAACTTGAGTATGTCCGACCATCCGTACGGCCGACAGTATACTCTCCATTTCCGAAGCAGATGAGGTAGAGTGTTCAGTTTTTCTGAATAGGTTGAATTATCTCAGTCAATATGCATTGTGAAATATTTTTGTGTATTTGCGAAAAATTTGTTAGTTCAAAGAAGTTTTCAGTATGTGCACTTTGTCATGACTCGTTTATTTTGAGACGATGGTACCTGATGGAATTTTTCACCGAATGAGAATCGTCTATTTTACAGTTTTGGTCGCGCAGAACTTTCAACCCGTTGTGTTTCACACTTTCTAATTTTTCACGAAGGTGATTGAAAGTTGTGCATCAACAAAACTGACTTTCATTTGGTGACAAATTAGGTATCATCGTCTGAAAGTAAATGAGTCATGGCAAAGTGTACAAATTGAACACCTCCTTGAACTCAACTCATTTTTCACAAAAAAAATTTTCTTGAAAATTCCTGCACGCCTGTGAAGATGATACAAAGGCGCGCCAAAAATGTAGCACCCAATTTCCTTGCAAATTCTGGTAGGATGGTGAAAGACCTTGCTTACCGTTGTATAAATTTTCCTCATGATGTTCACATATGCAACCAAATGATTCAAGTGATTATATTCAGTAAAGAGGTAAAGTTTTAAGTGGAATTGGGTTGTAACTGTAATGAAACTAAAAGAAAAAGCATTTTCCGCAAATCGCCAGGAAATTTTGACATTCCTGTCAAAATTTCTTGAAGAAAAAGTCAGGACTTCCTTACTTTAAGGAAATGTCATTTCCTTACTGTAAGGAAATGATATTTCCGTACAGTTGTTAGTGTTCTACATAAATGATAGAAAACACATTGCTTATAAGGAATTAATTTATATTTTGGAACCATTAAGTCATTGCTGAATACATTTTTAAGATCAATTTGTTATATTCAGTAATTTGACAGTTAGTACAATTATTGAACATTGGAGGAACACTCTTAGAACTATGAGAAACATTTTGGACAACATGCAGGGTGGAAGGGTCATTTTGTACTGTGAAAATTTTATTTGCGACCTCAACCTTATTGTTAAGCGATTCTTCGATATATCCTTCAGCAACGTTTGATGACTTCCTTCCGCCATGCCTCTTTAAACTAGTTATGTCGGCACCAGAGTCAACCAATATTGTTGCAGAAGACCGACGAAAGCAGTGACCAGTATATTCTGTCGGATTTACCAAGTTCAAATAAGTAGCAACTATTTTGGGCATTTTTCTAAATTGATGAATTCCTACCACTTGTCTACAACCCTTTCCGCTTTGATATTTAAAGAAAAATCGGTCACTGTTCATATTTTCTGGTCTTAACGAAACATACTTTCGATAAACATTCAAGTAGATCTGATTAATTACAAATGATCTTGGTTTGTTGGTTTTCGAATCAGGTATGCTGATTAAAAGCTTAGATTCTAAGTCTTCTATATCGTGTACAGTCATTCGGACTAACTCATCCATTCTACAGGCCCCAGAAATACCAAATGTTACAGCCACCTAAAAAATAAATGAAGCTATAATCTAAATAGAAATTAAAAACTTGTAAATTACCTTAATCATTAAATTTTCTTTCTCTGGAGCTTCCTGGATAAATTTTTCAATTTCTTCCTTCGTTAAAATCATAGATTTCTTTGCCCTATAACCTTGAGCTTGCCGTTTCAATAAAGAACGAAGTTTTGAGTATGTAGATATATCTACATTGTGTTTAAGTGCAAGGGTTGACTTCAGCATTGAATAATTGGCCCATAATATTGAAGATTTCATCTTTAAACAAAGGTCTAGGAAGTATGCCATTACAACATTTTCTGAGAAAGAACTCGTATTTTTACTCATGCGGTAATCCATAAAACGTCTGTATGCATTTTCGTACTTTTCTCTTGATTTCTTTGGCAATAATTCTAATGAAGCAGTATTCACTGCCTCAACTAGCTCTGGAGGAGTCCCAGGAATGGAAATTTCATCATCACTTATCATTTTACTTTCGAGAACACCAGCAATTAAATTTATAAGCGTCGAGTTTGACAATTCAACCTCAATACGTTTCCATAGTAACCCAAGTAATTTTATTAGGAATTTCAAAGCACCATTTATTTGGGAATAAAATTATCGCGTTTTTTTAAATCAATCAATATCTGTCGAATTTTAAACGATTTGCGGAAAAATAGCATGTTTACCTCGTAGGAAGAGCCACATTCCTGGACTCTGTGTTGCTAGCAAACTTCACAGTAGTCCAGGAATGTTGCTTTTCCTACCCGGTAAACAATGTACTATTCCATGTACAAAAGCTAAGAGGAATAGGACATTCTTAATGATTTAGGATTCATGCTACTTTTGATTGGTTTTCAGGGGAACCCAAAGAAAATTGTGTGTAATAATTTTTAATTCAAGATGTAGGGTTGTGCGTGGCGTGAACTCATGTCAATGCTCTTGAAATATTTTTGATTGCATTGGTTTCATAAAGTTGCTTTATCAATTCGTGGTTGTTATTAGTAGTTTCATTATTCCACCAGAAGAGAAAATTATGAGATTTATAAGCGGTGATGGACACAAAGTATTTGGCTTAGTGTAAATTGATTTAATTTCACCTGAAACTAGTAAACTAATTATTCAAGAGTAATTAAGGATAAAAAATCTTCTGCTCACGAATTATTTCCTGAAAATAATATTCTGCTGAGAACGTAATAACACGGAATATCTCATTAGAAAATTCAACACAGTGACACAATGGGAAAACCTTGTTTCGTTAAATGTAATTATGGATAACGAATCTCACTTAATTGCATATACCCTTATGCCCACGTATTCACTTACCTTCAAAAATGCTTTCCAACAGCATTGAATTAAATTTAGCGATATAGAAAACGATGAAATGTTGATGAATATTCATTTCGATTCGTTCCCTTGATAACGTCTAAATAATGTTCATTCGACATAGTAAATTATTCCAAGTTGAAAATGCTTTCGCTGCTGAATTTTGTGTTATGTTGAATGTCTCGTTATTTTCATTCTCGTACAAATACCACAGTGAAATATTATTTGTTTAATTGAATATCGCGATCTAATTACTGCTGAATTGACTAATGCTTCCATCACCTTGTGGTACAATTTGAATTCGAAATTTCCATGTCGGCCATCGCAATTGTTGCAAAATGAATTAATTGAATTGAAAATTTTCCACTTTGTTTTCTGTCGATGAATATTTGACCATTGACACTATTCATCATTTCCCAAAGGCTACTAGGTTCGAAATTATTTTGTATGCAAAATGAGGCCATTAATATACAGGGTGAGTCTTTATCCATACATTCTTAAAATCAAAAGAAACACTTTTTTCCTATACCGTTTAGCTGCGTTAAAAAGTTATAAGCGTTTTAAGTTTTTACATTAGGCAAATACCCCTCTGTAGTCCAGTTTAGTTTGAATGACAATTACCTTCCACAGCATCCACTATTAAATCTGAATTGTTTAAAAACATTATTTTTACTCTAAGAAATGATTCACTCACTCATGTTTCATCACATGATTATACAGGGTGTCCGGGGAACTGTACATACTCATACCAGAGATAGAGTTGGACTAGCTGATTACGAATTGACTATACAAAATTTATTTCTGGATTTCCCTAGAAAGCTACAGGGTGCTATTCCAGCTTCATGGAAATACTAAGATCATCATGAAGTCCAAACTTATTGACGGATATTATTGAAACTTGGGAGGTTATTGGCACATGCTAAGGTCGAGTCTGAAAGTAATCAATTATTCCATTATTCCAGGGCCGGCCTCATTAATATTCATTTAAAGTATTCAGGGAAAAAAAACACTTTGTAGTTCGAATTACAAATAAATGATTCTCTTTTTTGAAAGAAGCTAAATTATGCTTCAATTTGTGGTATCGCTCAAAGTTGTCACATCAATCATTATTTTTTTATGAATTTCTTAATTTGGATAAAGTTCGAAAATTTTAATTTTTTTTCCTGAACAGGACTAGTCATTATGTGGAGGTCGAAAAAAAATAATAAACTTTGTGTGTATAGGTTATACATAATCACATTTCAAAATTATTCGTATGTATACCGGGTGTTAGACAACAAAGATATAAGTAGACCAAAGTGACACTTCCTCCAATGTAAAAACCTCTAACTGAATTAGTAAATCGAGTACTATGAGTAGTGATTTTTCAATTTGTTAGTCTGTTTCTTCAAAGTTTACTTATTCAATATTAAATATTATGATATTATTTTCAGTTCGGGAGAATGTTGCAAAATATCTTACTAGATTCAAAGATTCAAGGTCAAAAATGCACAGAAATAAAATTTCCTTCAAGATAAAATATATATATATATATTCTTTTGAACTTTTGGCTTACAATATGATAAAATATGAATTCCTATAACATATTCTGTGATAAATATCAAACATTTTGACAACTGAAATTTAAGATTGTTCGTTGCTTATGTTTTGATTATTATAAAATAGTGAAATTATCAAAATGGCCAATTTCACAAATAGAGAATATGCTGATATGATGTTCGTGTATGGTAAATGTGAGGGAAATAGTCGAGCTGCTGTGAGAGAGTATCGTCTGAGATTTCCGACGCGCAGAATTCCCAATCACCAAACATTTTCTGTAGTATTTAGTTGTATAGCGCAATATGGTAGAGTGCCAGATAGAAAGGAGGATCGCCAAAGGAATCTAGAAAGAGGTAATGAAGTACTCCAATTAATTCAAGCACAACCTTCAACTAGTATAAGGAGAGTAAGTGCACAATTACATTTGTCGAAGCATAAGGTGCACAGAATAATCAAAGAGGAAAATATGTACCCGTTCCACATACAATAGGTACAACGATTGGAACCTGGCGATAATGTACTTTGTACAGAACAATATTCAGTGATGAGACTCAATTCACCAGATATGGTATGTTAAATACACATAACTCGCACATTTGGGCCGAAAATAATCCACACAGTATAAGACTGAGAAAATCACAACAAAAATTTTCAGTAAATGTTTGGTGCGCTCTGATAAGCAAACATTTGATCGGGCTTCTTTTTTTTGACGATCGCCTTACAAGTGCGATTTATCTAGAATATTTTACCAGGCATGCTACAAGGAATAAATATTAGAGGAATTTATATCCAGCATGATGGAGCTGGACCACATTTTGGCTTGGAAGTTAGAAGTTACCTCGACAATACCTATCCAAATAGGTGGATAGGTCGAGGAGGACCTATTCCATGGCCTCCTCGATCTCCAGATTTCAACCCGCTGGACTATTTTACATGGGGAAAATTGAAGGATATGGTATATTCTGAAGGAATCCAGTGAAGAGAACAGCTGATGAACAGAATTACCAACTATTGCCATATTTTAAGAAATAATGGCGATATGATTTGCAAGGCTGTATCCAATTTGAACATTCAGCAAGAGAAATGTATACAAGCTAATGGTTTTCATTTCGAATCACTTCTTAAATAACGTTGAATCAGCAATTCATTCGTTCCTATTTTCATCTTTATTAGGTACTCATTACTGTATTTTAGTTTCTTTCATTTGCTATTGTTTAGTTATGGAATGTGCTAATAAGAGCTCTGAACTTTTTTGAAAATTTTCTACTAATACCTTCGCATTTTATATTCGGACATGTGTTTTCAGTTCTCATTATGGTGAAAAATTCGATTTATCGAACTTTATCCAAATTCAAAAATTCATAATTAAATAATTGTTGATGTGACAACTTTAAGCGATATCACATATTGAAGCATAATTTAGCTTCTTTCTAAAAAGCGAATCAAGTATTTGTAATTCGAAATACAAAGTGTTTTTTTTTACCCTGAACACTTTAAATGAATATTAATGAGTCCGGCCGTGGAATAATGGAATAATTGATATCTTTCAGAGTCGATCTTAGCATGTGCCAATAACCTCCCAAGTTTCAATAATATCCGTCAATAAGTTTGGACTTTATGATGATCTTAGTATTTCCATGAAGCTGGAATAGCACCCTGTAGCTTTCTAGGGAAATCCAGAAATTAATTTTTTATAGTCAATTCGTAATCAGCTAGTCCAACTCTATCTCTGATATGAGTATGTACAGTTATTCCCCGGACACCCTGTTTAGATTTAATTCTTTTCACCTTTAAATATCTCAAAAATGGTGCAATTTAGGAAAAAAGATGAAGGATGATTCTATCTGCAAAAAAGAAAATAATTCTAGGAAGTACAAGATACGAACCTTTAGTTCAAGTGATATATGTTTTTCATGCAATTTAACCAATCTGTACAGTGGTAGTGAGAAACCCACAAGAAATGCATGACTGTTATCAAAAACCTTCTACAAGAGATCATTTCAATTGATATTGTTGTTTGAATATTACAGGTGAGAATGCAATTTTTTTATGAAATTTCAACACCCTATATCTTCTGAACGGGGCCAAATTTAGAAAAATGTTATTGGAAGAAAATGTTTCTTTTGACGTCAAGAATCTATGATTAAAATTAACGCAGTAGTCAAAGACTCACCCTGTATAAAATTTGAAATTCAGTTATCTATTTCAATTGGAAAGTTGGTAATTGCTCATTAATTTGTGAGTGGTTAATAGCAACTAATTTTATCAAATTTGCAAACATGTACATCAATTGCTCCCTTGTATCTTCTTATGGAGTTCAAATTGAAGCGGGAAGTTTAAGGATAATTTGATATCCCAGTTAGTGCTTAAACGACTATAATTCTTATATTTGAAAATATTTTTCTTAAATAAATCATTTTTGCCGGGAACAGTTTTGAAAGAAGACAAACAAATGCAAGCAATTTTTTCATCTTCGGTGAACGGATTATAACTGAAATTTTTTTAAAATCAATGAAAGCTACTGAAAGAATATTCTAGGAATTCACCCTAAACTTTTATATCAAAACATTACGTCCCAGATTAAAACGTTTCAACAGTTCTTTGTTGTGAGAGTGAATTTTGAGACTATGTTCTATTGTAGATTGGAAGTTGCCTTTTTTCTATTCTATCCTCTGAGCATTACGCAAGCGCGAACTACTATCGAGTTATTGTATCATAATGTTCCTAATCAAATGAATTTATGAATGGTAAATGAAGAGGAATCAGAATATTCTAGTGTTTGTTTGTTGAAAACCTTTGTTCTACCCCAACAGAAAATACATTATTGATTGATTTCGCACAAATATTTTTCTAAATCATCCTAAAAATACTATCATGAATAAAAGATTGACATATTATTCACTCACTTAAAAAAAAACACAAACAAAGATGCAAAATATAATCCTCCTTGAAAAATTGAATTAAATTAGTTTTTCGCCTCGCATGCCTAAAAATGAACCAAAGCAGCCCTAAAAAATATGAGAAAGCTACATTTCCCTCCCTTGGGATAAACTCATTACTTCCCTACTTTCATTGAATTCAGTAGAATCTGGTTATCACTGCAATTTTCAAATTTCTGGGAAAAAATGGTTTCGATCGTTTTAACTTAAATCGATTCTGTCCTTCCGTTAAACGACTCCTGATCTAAAGCACTGAATTGTGAATGTTGATTTGTATCTGAAAATATGGAGATCTTAGCTTCTATAAGTATACAGGGTGTTTCAAAAAAAGGCGACCCCCTCTCTAGGATAGATAGATAACTGAAAAATAATTGGGCTTTGCTCAGTATACAATTTTCGTAACGCCATCCGTCTTCTATTTGTAATAAATGAATTAAAATAATAATTATAATAAATATTATTATTTTAAATTCAATTTGTCACAAATGAAGACTGACAATAAGGAAAATATACAAGAATCAATGTATAAATTTTGCAACACTCATACTTGAAAGTATTAAATAGGAAAAGCATTGATAGATAAGTGAATTTATCTAAAAATCTAGAGCTGATACAGAAAAACTGCTATCATATTTAGATTCAGAAATAAAAATATAGTTAAAATCAGCTCAAAAATTCTAGGCACTAAAAAAAAATTTTTTTTGTAGGCCTGTGTTATAGTTTGAAGTTGTATATTTTTGAATGGAGCAGGATTGTGGCTGAAATGAAACTGAAAGAAAACTGTTTTTTCATCAAGTATATTCATTATTTAACTAGAATATATGAGGTATTTCAAAGGACAAAAGCTTTGTGGAAGAAAAACATTCTAAACGGTTTTCGATAGAGTTCATATGCCTAATTTTGGTTGGTTTTTATCAGAAGGGAAACACTCAACATTACTTGAACCGCAGCAACGAACAAGAACGCCATGCATCTCCATTTAACCACTAGAGTTCGCGTCTTCAAAAGGTATTCTGATCTTGAAACGGATTGATGTCGATTCAAATTTTTTGCGTGAAAGGAAATTTCCATAACTTTTCGTTATACCGTAGACGACTGTAAATCGGTTGAAATACCGATAAATCGGTAGCACACTATGTGATAAATCTATGTTCATAAAGGTTCATACAATTTGAATTAGTCTATGCGTATGAACCTTTCCGATTGTCGCTTTCAAACCTTTTGCTCCTTCCTGTTATTTTATACTCTGTGGTTGGGACGAAGCTATTGTCAACGGAATAAAAGCAGTCAATTAATTTTAGAGCGGCGAGTTCAGTAATGTTTCTTCCCAATAATCGATCCATCCCTCATTTAACATGTTGTCTTTGGCAGATGGAAAGCTGTCTCACCTACGCTCATGTCCGCCTGTCGATATGTATTCACTATTCAAGCTCGACGACGTCGTTATTATGTGTTTTGTATTCGTCATTCGTCACAGAACTTCGGCTTGCAGCAATACACGAAACAGCGATGTTAGTTAGCAACGGGACGCCTGCAATGATACGTTCAATGGTGACCGTAGTCGATTTCCTAGGTGTGCATTACGTGGGTCATACGAGTGGTACCGGTGCACCTGTGCGGTCGCCCTAGTGATTGCAGTGACCCGGTATCATCGCGAAATGCGCCTCTGTTTGATCGCGGACCCTGATCGCTGAAACAGTGCCTTGGGATGATGAAGAGTCGTGTGTCTTCGAAGGGATCATATCCTGCTATCACATCGGCCTACTGGCAGGCTGCGCCTCAAAGTACGCCTTATCTTTATCCAGGTCAGTTGCTGAGGATCGAGGATCCTCTCACTCAACTCGCCGTGTAATCTAAACATGTCCGAGCGATTCTTGCAAAGTCGCATATGCGAAATAATTTGTTCTTCCATCTCTGTCTGTGGTATAAGTCGACTATCTTCGTCGTTTGTCCAAGTAAACTCAAATACATTTCACCTATCTGCGGAATGTTGATGATAGATAGACAGGTAGACCATCGCACCAATCATTTCCGTGTTTTGTTTTGATGCATTTTGTTATTTCAGTGACGCAACGAGAAAGTGAATGCGAGTTTGAGTTAATTAACAAGTTTTAATTTTAAATTGCCATGTAAAGATAACTAAATTAGGTTTTACCACAAAGTGAAGTATCTATTCGGTTTATTGCAGTTGATTTAGTTTATTCTTTCTTTATTCGACGTTCAATTAGGAGGAAAATAATTGACACTAAAACATTCACTTACTCGACAATCGAAATATTTCCAGATATGTTGTGGAACTCAATAATATGGTGGAAATATCAATTCTTGAATTTCCGTATGTGAGAATTTGGCCCAAATTGGAATTTCTAGATATTTCTAACAATAAGACATGTACGAAAGAGAACGAATGTAGCACTCTGTTCTTTGTTTTAGATTGATAAATCTTCTTTATTTCAAGTTTCTTATAAAAATTACAAGATAGATGAAATGGCGTCAAAAATAAACACAATTCAGTACATATTGTCAGGACCAAAATAATCGTCTAGACTATATGGTTCTAGTTGTTTCAAATATTAATTTCTTAAATTTATATTCATTTTCAACATATCTAATATGCTGCGGCAATTTATTAAAGACTCTGATACATATACAGTATGGTCCCTTCTCACTCAGCGTTAGTCTATGATGTGGATAGAAAAGATCTTTGTTTTTCGTGGAATAATTGTGATTGAAATTATTTTGGAACTTGTCTCTATTTTTGAATACAAAAATAAGACATTCATAATCTTAAATTTGCCCCTAATAGAGTCTCTGAACTTCATCTTGCATATTGTTCTTATTATTCTTTTCTGTACTATGAATACTGAGCCAACCCTTGCGTTGCTACCCCAGAAAACTATCCCAAATCTGAGAATCGACTCAAAATTTGCATAATACAAAATTTTCAGTGTGTCAAAATTCATGCATTTAGCTATAACCTTGATTCCATACCCAATACTTGATAACTTTAAACAGACCTTTTTAATGTGAGTATCCCAACTAAGAAATTCATCTACAATGACACCTAAAAATTTAGTGCTTGTGACAGGTTTTATCCTGTTATTTCCAAGAGTTATATTGTCTGGTGCAGATATCTGATATTGCCTAGTACGAAAAAGTATTAAATTTGTTTTTGATTCATTTATGTTCAGAACAAGTACTCTATGAATTAGTTTTTCAAATAATCACCAACATGAAAACCTACGTTTCAAAAAAGGCGATCTCCAAATAGAAATTTCATTTATCGAAATCAATTATTTTAGCAAATGTTCAAAATGTTTAACACCAACATCCATTCAATAATTTAACTTTTTTTCTGAATACTTCGACGCATGTTCCGTCACATCACAAGATATATTTTCATATAATATGAACTCTATTCATTAGAAAAAATTCAATTCACGAAAAAATTGAAAACAAGCAAACTTGCGTCATGAAATTTCTAGATATTTTTGGAAATTAGGCATGTACGAAATAGTAGAAATGATTCACAATACTGGTTGGTAGGAAAAAACCGAAAAGGGGATTTCGAATTTTTTCAAAACTCGATTGAAGTGATATTCGATGAAATTTGAACAGCACAAAAGCAACCGTCTAGAATGAGTAAGTTCACCTCTTTGAAAGCCAATTATTCGAATATATGGAATATTAAAAGCCACTCTGTTCGGTTGCAGACAATTTTAATTTATGAAATATCTTGAGATTCATACAGAGTGAAAGAAAAATTTATGGATCACAAAGCAAAATCATAACCTAATTAGCACCAAACGAATTTCCAAAATTATAATGTGATGGGTTAACTTCACAACACTATTGTCATCTTAACTACATATTTATCAAGAAATCTACTGAATTCTCGTTTTTGCAACTCTAAAATAAATACCCAATTTTTTTTCTTAAAATCTTCCAATTTGTCCAGAAACTAGCTCGATTCTTCTAAATGATTGATAGCAATATTTCAGCTATGCGTAGCACAATTTTTTCCACAAATTCCCTTTAAAAACACAAATGTGCTGAACTGGATTTGTGATTCATTGTAATCATTTTCACTCACATTGAATTTTCCTACACCAAACAAATATAATTAAAGTATAGAATTTTAGCTAATATTGCCCAATTGCTAGCATTCTTAGGACGATTCATAAAACTATTTATGTCCTAATCTGTAAATTCATTTTTTGTTGGGCTAGAACAAAGTTTTACAACGAGTAAACATATGATATTCTGATTCCTCTTCATTTTGTATTCATAAAATCATCAGAACAATAGCCGTTGTCAGAATTGGAACATTTATGAATGATACAAATCAGGGGATCAATCAAAGAGCAAATAGTTGACACGTATCCATAATGCTCAAAGAATATAATGTAAGAAAAGTTTACTTTCATGACTTGAATTGCGAAGCTTCTATTTAGTGCTTTTGTGTACATCTCCGAGGGGTCTATTCAAAACATTCATCAATTCATGGTTTTGTGTTATTCATGGATAATGCATCGTGTCACAAGTCAATCAAAACAATGGCAAAACTATACATGAATTGACCTTCGAATTGCCCCTACATCTATTATATTCACCAGATTTGGCTCCAAGCGTCTACTGGCTGTTCACAGGCCTGAAAAAAATGTTCACCGGTAAGAAATTTCTTACGAATAAAGAGGCTCAGGACATATTTTCAATGATGTTCGCTGTGGATTTTGAATCTGTTTAGCTGGAGTGAATTTTATACATACAATTCAACTAATTTACCTTTTCGAAAGAAATAATAATATTTCAATTAAGTACTTTGTTTAGTTCAACATTTGTGGTAGTGTTTACATTCAGGTTTGAGAGTATATAGATTTGTAGATCGAGATACTTCTGAAAACGTAGCCTGATGGAAATGTAAATGATACGTCAAGAAGAAAACTTCTTAAGCCATTGTGAGCTGACCAAAAAATTATCTAGATAAAAAAGTTTTTACTATTTAAGTAAATATGATATTCAATGAAAGTCAAACTTTTCAAATCTCTCTATTCAATAGGGGATTAGGGAACAAAAATAAATATTAATTATCGAAAATCGCTCCAATGTTTTTCAAAATATGCCCCATTAAGATCTATACACTTTTGCATGTGTTTGAACCAATTGTCGGAGCACTTTTGCCATTTTAATTCAGGTATCTCCAAACATGCATTCTGAACGCATCAAACGCTTTTTCAGGTGTCGAAAAACGTTGACCTCTCATTTTATTTTTTAAGTACGGGAATAAATAGAAGCCATTCGATGCCAAGTCAGGTCTATACGGCGGATGACTCATCAAATCGATGTTTTGAGTGCTCAAAAATGCAGTTGTTTTAGTCGATGTGTGAGATATCGCATTGTCGCGGTGAAGGGTGATCCGTCTGCGGCGGTTGGTTTTCCTGAATTCTTGGGAGACAACTGGCAAACAACTCAGAATTGACTGTTCTGCGTTGTTCTCGTGGTGCGATTGCGACATGTCCAGTTTTTCCGAAAAAACAGGCAAACATTTGTTTGGAAGTGCTTCTTGCTAGAGCAACTTTTGTTGGATTTGGCTCATCTTGAAACACCCATACAGTCGACTGCTGTTTACTTTCGGACTCATACGCGTAAATCCACGATTCTTCACCTGTCACGATATCATAGACGTGCTTCGAAGCACCGCGATCGTATTTTTGGAGCATTTCTTTCGACCAATCGACACCTTTTTTAAGCGATTGACAAATTGTGTGGGATTCGACGCGAACAATTTTTTTTGACTGTCAAATGTTTATGCAATATTGGATGCTAGTCCTACTAATAACTGAGGTAGAAAAAATACTAGATAATATTTTTGATTATTGCTGAATAAAAAGTTCTGAAAGTGTTTGGAGAGATCTAATTGCATATGAATCACTGTCACATGGTTCTGACTTAAAACAATTGATTTTCGAAAATCAAAAAACCTATACACTGGCAAAAAAGCAATGATTATATTAATATAAAATCATTCATTTTAATGTTATAAATAATAAAATAATAATATAAATAAATTTAACGCAAGATTCGAATTAAATAGAAAACACGTTTTTCAGCCTTATGCTTTTATTGTTTCATAAAGTACATAGGATAGGATTATTTATGGAATATCATATCGAGAAAATGGCGTCCGCGGCTTCGCATACACATATGCATTTGTTTGTCGAAATTTTCCATGATCGTTCTTCATAAATGTGGCAGTATTTCGTTGCTGCAACATTGAATCACCCTTTCTTAATGCACGCGTGGTTGTAGGTTTATTGACGTAGACTTGTGATTTCAAATAACTCCATAAAAAGAAATATGATAGTATTAAATAACATGATCTAGGGGGACAATTCTGATCACCAAACGAGAGAGTACACGACCTGGAATTATCTCATGCAGTAATTGAAGTGGTTCACAGTCTGTATGGCATGTGGTATTGTTGAACCCCATATTCGCCACATTAATATAATCCAATTTTGTCAGAAAAAACTCAATTAATTATCAAGTTACGATATCGGGTACCAGTAACAGTCACTGCTTGACCAACCTCAATTTCACAAAAGTATGGTCCAATTATACCTCCAGCCCAAAATGCACACCGAACAGTGACAAGTTGTGGATGCTACTTGTTTTTCGACAATCACTTGGGTGGGATTTCAGTGCCCCAAAATCGGCAATTTTGGCGATTAAGGTGATAAATTGCTTCGTCGCTCAATATGATTTTGCTCGAAAAATCATTCATTGTTGCTGATCAGTAATCCATTCAACAAACTGTCTTCGCTGTGAATGGTCATTGGGCTTCAGTTGTTGTTCTATTGCGGAACGCTCCATTTTTACTAACCCTAAACAGTGAACTACCGATTTTTTTTTTTTTAGGGTTGACAAAATTGTAGTGCATGAATGGCGGCAATTTGAAATCTTGCGTTAATTTTGAGACATCTTTATAACAAGGAATATTCAAACAAACAGCCGGTAACAAAATTAATTCACAATGCGTTACTTTTCGTATGATTCTTACCAAATCAAGATTAATATTCATGTGTTGCCGTATTCTGAAATATCAACAATAGTACTTTCTCACAGAATGAGAAATTTATGTACCGATTTCCATTATTTTCATATACATTGTAGAATTCAATGTCGCTCTGTTCCCATTCAGGTTTCGTCATATTGTTCGGTGAAGTTTATTGCAATTTTTTGGAGTTAATAATACTCGTATGTAATATTTTCTTGAAGAATCTCAGATTCTTCCGATATCTGATCGGTCAATATTTCAATGATCCCTGATTTGCATTATTCATTGCATAAACAAAGGCGTTGGCAATCCAAATATGTCAAAGTTACCCTCTGTGTCTAAGTAGTCCCAGTTTACCATTACCCTGTGTTGTACCTAAAGTTGTCTTTCTTTTGTGAAACGTCGTAAAGAGATTTCCTAAGTCGTAAACGTCCCATCTTTGGAATAATGAGTGCCGGAATATTAAACGAATCCGCAGGAATTTCACGGAAGTCGTAGTTGAGTCATACGGCCATCCATCTTGTTCAGTCCCCGGGGTCCGATCTCCGCATTTCCGTTCATTTCCATCCCAAAATGGGTCGACCGGAGAGGGAAAATCGGGCCAATATTATTGATGGTGTTGGGGACAATTCAGCGGGCGGTTTCCGCTGAAATATTGTTTTCGTCCAGATCGTATTTCACGGTTATTTGTGGGCGGTATGCGAATCTGGGTGTGCGTTACACGTATCAAACAATCCCCAGATTTTTTTATCGCTCCATTGCCGAACAAACGCCTTCTGGTGGTAGCTAGGCGTCTGTGTATTCGATATCCGGAATGTTGTTATCTCTTGTTCGGGGTGACAGGAGTCAAAAGTTGCTTTCGACCAAGGTTTTCGGGCTTGTTCTGATAGAACAGCGTGCTATATTTTTGTCCAAATGTATATGTAATTTAATTATTGAATATCGAGACGTAATTATATATATTCTTTTGAACTTTTGGCTTAGAATATTTAGTTAGCAAACAATAAAGCATATAGATCAGGGGTTAGTGGCGGGGTGCATACAATTCGGCGTATGACGTAAAAGCCTAGGGAAAAAACCCCAGTAAAAAAAACTCTGGCTCCCCGCCTAAGTGTGAGAGTACAAAAATAAGCTGAAATATATTTGAGGGACTTCATTATTCAAGAGTGGTCTTCTATTTTCAAGTTGCTCACATCGAACCTGGAAATAAAAAGACAAAAGCAGAAAAAAGAACTGAATAACAAAAATACCAATCATATTCGTTTGAAATTTATGACCCATTCCAAGAAAGGATCTGAAACATCGTGAATAGCCCTGAAACCATCGTGAAATTTATATATGGGACAATTATTGATGAGGTATAATTTCTTCTGCTTATCCACATTCACAACTTGCGTTTGGAACTGAGTTCAATCTGAATATCATCACTATTGGTACGACCATGATATGTTCTCAAACGATTGAGAACAGTCCAAATTTTTCTTGGAAGATCAAAACCCGGAATTTTTTCAGAGGGATCAGAAATGAGATTTTTATTGAACATTTCATAAGAGTTCCACTCATCTTCCATAATTCTTTATCGATTATGTTCATATTGAAGAATGTATTATACCAAAATGGTTTACGTGACTTCAATCTTGGAATTGTATTATGTGGAATGTATGAAATAATTGTAAATAAATTAGGAAAATAATGATATTTGCTCCAAGAATTCAGAGCTGCAGTCTGTCTGCGAATATGAGGAGGGACAATGTTAGACAAAACTGGAAACCAATGAACCGGTGTAGGTCTTATGGTGCCAGTAATTATTCTCATGGGTGTATTAAATTGTGCATCGATTTTTTGTGTATGTGCACTATTGAACCACACAGTGCAACAATACTCAGCTACTCTAAGATGAACCAGCTAATTTCTGAAAAAAGATTATTCCTAGTTTTTAGTTTTAGGCTCAGATCATTTAAAGGAGCCTCGCAATTGAGAGATGAATTTAATTTAACTCCTAAGTATTTTGGATAGAAATTATGTTCGATAGGAGAATCATTGAAGGTTACAGCTAATTTCCTATATTTTTCATGATTATTCAGGTGGAACCAAGATACCTCTGGTTTGTTGGAATTTGGACATAATTGCCACTCAATAAAATAATTCTTTAAAATTTACAAATCAGATGACAGTATGTTTTCCAGAATATGAAAATCCGAATGTTGCTGAGCAATAGTATGGTCGTCAGCATAAACAATTTTCTGAGATGATATCGTGGGTAAATCACACTGATATAAATTGAAAAGTAAAGGAGCTGAGCTGATCCTTGAGGAAGATCGTTTTTCAATGTTTTGAAATTTCTACTGCTATTGTCACGGAACACGGAACCTTCTATCACATAAAATATTTTCTAATTAATAACCGTACCATTTCTCCACAGTTCAGATAGGTATAGAGTTTGAAAATTGATTCATCTTTCCATACAGTGTCATATGCCGAAGATAAATAAATAAAAGCAGCTCCTGTTTTCAACCTATCATTGAAGCCTGACTCTATGAAAGTTGTAAGGCTTAGAACCTGATCTGAACTTAGTTAAATGAAAGAAAAGCATAAACATTCTGATATTGGAACATCTTACTTAATAATGATTGAAAATGTTTTGGCATCCTTCAAAAATCCAAACAACTCGCTCAGTGAATTCACACCTATCCTTGATATATTATGATGAATCACCCTGAATTATTATGTGCATTTCTGAGGAACTATCCCAATTACCAGAAAACTGAACTGACAACATTGAGTAGCGTGTTTATCTGACAAATGGACATGACAGAATTAAAAATAGACTGAAAGAATACAGCCTGACTTTTGAATATACGATCCTTTTATCCTAAATACCTTCGGTGTAGTAATATTATGTTATGAATGTCGAACAAGAAATGTTAAATGACGTTAATTGATTCACAATATTGACTTGAGCTATTAGATCTATTATTTGTTACCTTCATATCAGGTTTCAAAACATTACGCAATGAGTTGCTTCTTCGTTAAAGTGCTACAACTGATCATTTAGTGGAGATTATAAAAACAGAAGACATCTCATTCCAACAAACTAGAATTTTTATTTGAAAACGGGCAAAGATTAAATCTTGAAATAAGTCAAAACGTATTCATAAAAGACCTACAAAACTACATTTTTTCGTGACTGCGACGAATTATCGATTATACAGGCTGTTTCATGTTCGAACGGCTATATTAGTCGTTTCTGGGACACTTGAACTGATCGAAATCCGAAAATTATGATCATGATATTGTTCAACATAAAAATAAATGATAAGCCTGAGCAATGTCTGTTATTCAGGTCGCGATAGAAATTTCTGGAAAAAATCACTCCCTTGAATTTTCTTTTCGGATATGAGGATGCCCTACATACACTGCGCCTTCAGAAAATCTCAATTTTAATGAAAGTTAACTCTACATTGACTATATAACTTATTTTTTAAGTTCTCTAGGGAAGGTTTTGAAGGAAACGAGACACATCAAATGGAAGAAAAATTCAGGTTTTCACCGAATCTTATGTGAAAGAAGAGAAATAACCAATTTTCAAAATACTGGAATGCTGATAAGTGATTTAATACTTGGTATTTCCACCCCTTGCGTTAATTACAGCTCGGCAACGACGGTTCATACTCGAAATGAGTGATCTTGAAATGTTCTGATCTAATCCTTCCCAGATTTCTCTGAGTTGGATTCCTAAGTCATTAAGAGTAGCTGGATGATTTTCTGAACTTCTAAGCCTTCTATTGAGGTTGTCCCAAACCTGCTCAATCCGATTGAGATCTGGACTTCTTGCTGGCCATTCCATTCGAAAGACTTCAACCTCTTCAAGGTATTCCTGAACGATGCGCGATGGCGTCTGGTGTTATCGTCCATAAAATGTAAAATGTATGGGGCAAATGACACTAAATACTCTTCAAGAATGTTCCTTATATGCCTATCAGTATTCATAACCCATTATCAACGATCACTAGGTCTGTGCGAGCAGTCAAAGATATTCCACCGAAACCAGTAGTATTCAGAAAATTGCACTGAGCATAAGTGGAGGAAAAGTTACCTCTAATAATGAAAAACTATTGAGCACCCAGGCAATAGATTCTACTATTCAATAGGAGGACCCACCTTTGAGGGTAATAATACACTTCGCGGTAGATTTTTCTTGAAATACAATTTAAAAAAATATTCACCGAAATCCATACTGACGTGGGTTCGAACCCAGGAACGATATCAGGCTAGGTTATGATTCAGGTTTCCTGGTTACTTGATTTTGTTATCGCTTTGAAAAACTTACTGATACTGACTGGATTGACTTTTTAATGTTTAGAAAAATTCGAGCTTACTCAGGTGTAGCTACTCTGAATATCTAATCTTAACCATAAAGAATATTGAAGATTGTAGGTTACAACCATATAGAAGCTCTTTATTTAGACGTTTCATGCAGAAAAATCATTCTGTACATTCTATTGCTTTATCTATATTCCCTTAAATTTAGGCCGCCCGTTCCAGGATCAGCTTGTATATAAAAAATACTGCTTCATCCGACGAATCGAGTCATTCACAAATTGTTATGGGAGCCAATTTATCAGCTAACCAAAACCGCTGATGAAAATGATTCTTCTGCTTCTTTATGGGACTACTTCACTACCGAAATGAATGACTTTCGATTATTCATTGTCAACCAGTCTACCTTCGCTATCTTATCTGCTCAGTAATGGCTTCATTCACTGATAACGAATACAATGACTGCCTACTCAGTTTATCAAACCGATTCCCAGAATAACACTACTGATGCAAACCTTAAAAACTTCTTCGAAACGAGGTATACAGGTGAATAATTTCAACACGCTGGCCATTAAACGGCTGGGTGCACTTTTAAATGGATTACTGCGCACTAATTATGTGTGAAATATACCGAAGTTATTTCCACCGACCACAAAGAAAGAGATTATTGATATATTTTGAAGCTTGTGATGAGAAGAATGAATATATCCAGAGCTGTGACAATATTTGTATATAGTAAATCAGTTGATAATATAAGCATTGCCTTTTATAGTTCGGGATTGGACAACCCTAGTGTTGTAATCTGCGACTCCATTCTCTTCATCTTCCAGATTATACATACCTATGGCTCTCTTTTGAATCTTCACAGTCTGTCCAAGTTATGTGAGATACCATGGAACATGATGCCATACCTCATCTTCGATTCCAATACAGCTTGCTAAATAGTTTTCATTGACATAGAGTCCAGGTATTTACTGAGTACCCCAAGTGAGTAGCAGATAGAACTCAATTGAGCACAAAGGTTGGTGATATGTTCACATATGTTTCCTCCAGTTTGAAACCCAAGAAATTACAACGCTTATTCAGACTCAGAGAGGAGTTGCAAAGTTGAATATTTGCTGGTGTTTGAAAACCTGAATGAGCTGTTTTGAATAGCACCGTATTTGTTTTTTCAGCATTCATGCATAAACCATTTACTTCAAACCATTCGCCTGCTTGCAGTAGGGTTGATTTTACCAGTTTGCGCGATTCTGGGAATGTCTTCACCTTGATTGTGAAGTTTGTGTCATCTGCATAATTCAACATTTTGATACTTGTTTCATCAAATATGGTATATAGATCATTTAAAAAAATGATGAACATGATGGAACCTAAAATGCTTCCTAGTGGTACTCCTAGTTCTGTGAATTCTACTTGCGATATTATTTGGTTCTCATTCTGAGAGATCATTACTCTTTGTCTACGGTTGGTTAGGTACGATTTAAACCACTTCAGTTTTTTTTCCTTTATTCCATAGGCTTGTAATTTTTGTAGGATGAGATCATGATCATGAATGACTTCGGTAGGTCCAACATCAACCCAACCGTCACATTTGAATCTTCCTGAGCGTCTAAGATTCCTGAGATAAACTCGAAGGTTGCTGTCTGTGTGGACTTCCCTTTGACATATCTATGTTGTGAAGGTGATAAAATTTTTTCTTGTACTAGGTGTGATACCAGCTGAGTTGAAATAGTTAGTTCTAGTATTTTGGAGAATGTTGGTAGGAGACTTATTCGTCTATAACTGTGGTTGGTCTGGTTCGCCTTTCTTGTACACCGGTTTTCTCAATGCTTCCTTAAGCAGGTTTGGGACAACACCATATTTTATGGAAACATTCATTAGGAAAGTTAGGGGTTTCACTACTTGTTATGTGCATTCTTTCACTAATTTCATCGCGATTCCGTCACATCCGTAGCTGTTTTTATTCTTCAACATAGAGATTATTGTGCATGCAAAAGTGTATAGATCTTAATGGGGAATATTCTGAAAACCAATTGATTTTCGACAATTAATATTTGTTTTTGTTGTGTTATCCCGAAATATAAAAGGCAACCCTTGTATTGATATGAGGGCTTATAATCATTTTCATTACCAAACCACCGGTTGGTCGTACACTGTGTGAAGAGGAAACCGTTTTCTACAAATCTTAATTATTAATTAAATTCTTAATTACACAACTTTGTTCAGAACTGGAAAATCGTCCTATATTTTGAATTGAGCAACAGCAACTTTGAGTAAGTTTCCTGAAGCAAAACTTGAAGATGAACTCTCAAATCTCTGCAAAGAGCTGATCAGCTACAAACAATAATGAATATTGGCATGTGAAAAAGCGTAATCACTTCCGTTCCCTCTTCCATGCCACATAAATAATCTAAACTTTGCGCTAAGCATGGATTATAAACTACTTCAGTTTCAGAAATATCAAAGTATCCACGAAGTTGCATCATCAATTTCAAAACTGAG
Source organism: Micraspis discolor (assembly GCA_030674115.1). Taxonomy (NCBI): domain Eukaryota; kingdom Metazoa; phylum Arthropoda; class Insecta; order Coleoptera; family Coccinellidae; genus Micraspis; species Micraspis discolor. Next base: position 12,900,648 of record JARTUT010002175.1, read on the forward strand.
CAAAACAAGTGCCAACCCCAATAAGAATGTCGAACAGAATTAATATGGATGGTTATCTATCAAATATCCCGACACAAAATCGAAATGGTTAGCACTCCCACAACTTCCACCCTCTACAAAGAAAATGATGGAACACCCTGCTTTAAAAGTTATCCCGCAATAACAATATTATTGAAGGTTCTACTGGCCTCTATCGATTTCTTTCTGTCTTCCTTTATTCGATGAAATATTCAGTATACCTTATTGATTTGGGTTCAGTTGCTTAGCATCTGTTCTTGAATTACATATCGTTGAACCAAAAGAAAAATCATATCTCCCGGAAACGGATACAGGACTGGATTCACTGCATTATTTATTCTGGAATTCGTTCTGATTGTATTTTCGTGGAGATGGGAAATGCGATTTGTTCGTGATCTTCCACTCCAGTTGGGAATCTGTCTCATAAAAGTATTATATATATATTTATTTTCACTCACAGAATTCAATATTTATTTGTCAAAATGAGAAAAATTATTTTCTTTTTCTCACCTTCTCAAAATTCTGGAATTATTAAGACCATATAGTGCCGAAGCGAAATTTGAACAATTATGATTATTTCGTTAGGGTCAATCGAAATGGCTTAGTCATCAGCAAAGTTTTGGTTCACCTAGCAATCGATTCCGGAATTGTCGAGTAGGCAGATGAACCACCAGTATAAACTGTTACATAATGGTAATCCAGATATAATGCATATTCAAGAGCGATTAGCAAATTGGGCAGAACAGTGCTAGTCATATAATAATGACTGAGTTTGCGACGGTTAATTTCGGCGTATCACACATCCGCCATTGGACGTTACTGATGAAGATGGATCTGAACGGTAGTCCTTAATGATCCTGAGAGGTCTAATGTTATCTAGTAATTGTTTCTCTCATTAGAAGAGATATTATTGAGATTCAACAGGGATAATTCTTTTATTTGTTTACGTTAGTTTCCAAAAACACAATAATAATCAAGAAAGTTTATTTTATCAAGTCACTAACTTGTAAAACTGACAGTTAACTTGCAAAATTTTTACAAGTCAGTAGTATTATTTACATTAGAAAATTTTGTTTTATCGTCATATACAGGGTGAGTCTTTGACCACTGCGTTAATTTTAACCATAGGTTCTTGAGATCAAAAGAAACACTTTTTCCATTACGGTTTTTCTATATTCAGCTGCGTTGAAAAGTTATAAGCATTTTAAGTTTTCACATTGGGTAAATACCCCTCTGTAGTCCAGTATAGTTTGAATGAAAAATACTTTCCACAGCATCCACTATTGAATCTGAATTGTTTGAAAACATTATTTTCCCTATAAGAAATGATTCACTCACTCATGTTTCATCCGATTAGGTCCATATCCAGAAGGAAGATACAAAATACTAATTTTCTGGTAAAAAAAATTCAACATCATAAACATATTTTTGCTGTTTACTATAATTTCTTTCTACTTCAAGATTATAAACCATCCCTTCCCAGTGAGAAATTCCCAAAAAACCTCAGAATTATTGGATCTTATCATCATACATTTGTAATTTTCTTCTTAAGATTTCCAAATCATGAAGACCATTATTTCTATGAAAACTTCCAAGGCAAAAGGTTGTCACATTGCTTTTTTTCACTCAAAACCAGAAAATATCATCTATGATTTTCCAAACACTGATATTATTTAAGTTTCTTCTCCTTGACAGAGACCAGTGAACAGGTCTATGAGACTGTTAAAAATATGGCAATCTTTTTCTAAATCTTCAACAACAATGAATAATGTCACTACGAATAATTATTTTACAGTGATGTTACTTTGCTTGATGATTATTTTCTCTACTGAATCCCAATAACAAATTACTTGAATAGATTACAAGTATTCTCAGATTTAGGTGTGCAATTATATTTGCTTGAAGGAATTAGGTTTGATCACCTACATTTGATTCTGAAAAACCAACTACGTGTTTTTTCGTTAGTAAGAATCTATTCTGTTTTGACTATAATTAATTACTGAACAAATTTTTGGTTTTTATAATCAGAATATCTGTTTTAATTATGTAAACAAAAACAGAAATATTGAATAATGGTTGTTCATAGATTATGTCAAATTTTAATACCTTACCATAGAATATTAATTTATTACCGAACCCCAGGAGAGAAAAAAATTAATAATTGCAAAGTTTTTTTCAAATGAAAGATAATATCTGTAATCATAATCGATCTTCAGTTATAATTTTTCTCAGAATAACTAGAGTGAATTATTACCACATTGAAATGTTATAATAACGTCTCTGTGGTGGGTTGTTCCCAATAAAATAGTGTTCTGTGGTTCCTTGTTGTTTTGATTCTGTTTGAAACTGTCAACAGTTATTTAAAAAATGTGGAAAATATTATAATAAAATAATAATAATAATTTCGAAAGTTTGAAATTATTCAATTCAGTATGAAATGATTATGGTCAGAAAATACATTTCTATTCTAATCTTTCTTGTTTATGAACCTATAGCTTCTAGTTTCAATATTGATTGAATTTTAATTAACCATGCATCATAAAAAACATTCAGAAATACTAAAACTTCAAATTCTATTATCTCCTAAGTTCGTGTAGGTACCAGGTTGAATCGGTGTATGAAATAAATATGTGAAAAAACTATAAACCTACAAAATAAATCAAGGAGACTGGATTCGAAGATTTTAAAACTCATATGATCTTAATTTGAAACATTCCTATGTTAGAATAGATATAATTTGATGGACCCTGAAAGTCTGAAGCTCTAAAGAACCAGCTCTTCATAAAGACAAGTCTTCAATTCAACAGGTCCTGACAGAAAATACTTTACCTATTTCAACGGTCATGAGAATATACCGAAGTACCTATGTTAGTGAAGGAAATCTTTTTCTCTATTTCTTATGGAATATTACTCTGGATTAAATATTAAACAAGGTGCTAGACATCATTAATAATGAATACAGCAAATGGCAATTCAGATTTTGTAGTGAATGTAAGACAAAAATTGTTCAGTGGTTAATTTCATCCTCGATTTCATCTATTAGTTTTTAGTGGTGGAACCATAGACTGGAGAGATTTCCCCAACCTTTTGAAGAAATATTTAATATAGACATAAAATATGGCAACATTGAACAAATCTTGTTATTGAATCATTTCAGCACAGAGTTGGATTTGGGAAAATCAGAAAATTTGGACAAAATTATATCGATTTAATTCCTTTCAACTTCAAATATCTCAAGAATGGTGCAATTTAGGAGGAAAGATGGAGAATGATTTTATCTGTAAAAAGACTAATGATTCCAGGAAGTACAAGATACGGACCTTTAGTTCAACGATATTTGTTTTTCATGCAATTTAACCAATCTGTAGAGTAGTAGTGAGAAACCCACAAGAAATGGAATGAATCTAACAATGCCAAAATATGCATGACTGTTATCAAAAACCTTCTAAAGGAGATCATTTCAATTGATATTGTCGTTTGAATATTACAGGTGAAAATGCAATTTTTTTATGAAATTTCAACACCCTATATCTTTTGAACGGGGCCAAATTTGGAAAAATGTTATAGGAAGAAAGTGTTTCTTTTGACGTAAAGAATCTATGGTTGAAATTAACGCAGTGGTCAAAGACTCACCCTGTTTAACCCTTTTTAAGTTAGTAGTATTATTTACATGAGAAAATTTCGTTTTATCGTCATATATGTTGAAAATCATGGAACAATTGTTAATTCCAGTAACACAGATTTTTGATGATGAAAGAGTTGATACTGATGGTGATGAACCATCTGTTGACTCAGAAACTGCTGAACTCAAGGACTGCAGAACATTTGTATTCTCCTTACTACCAAATAATTTGCTAGACATTTCGATTTTTTTGTTGGCCTAATCATCGACATAACTCATCGTAATTTCGGTGCTTTTTCACCCTCATGCACGCTTTAGTGCTAAAATATCTCCACCCGAATCCGCAACCATAAAGGCTCCAGTTCTCCGAAAAGAGTGGCCGGTGTATAACTCTGGGTCTTTTAAAGCTAAATATTTCGCTATTTGCTTTGGGACACCACCAATAGTGTGCTGGCCAGCATTAAGGGAAATGCACTTTCCATGTCGGTATGTCAAAAAAAATCTTAGGCTTTCTGTTCCAGGAAGCCGAAGATTTACATATTTTCTGTATAAAATGCAGGGTTTGAAGCTGGCAGCCATCATCGGTTATGGTGAATCTTCTTGGTAAATTTTCTGTTTGCCGCAATGTCACAATAACGTATTTTCCCATATCTTCTACATCATTCATGTTTAAGGAGAGAATTTCGTCACATCGACAACATTCAAAAATCCCAAATATTGTTACGATTTTTGCCAGAAATCACTGGTCATCAGGAGCATGTAAAGGAAATTGTTCAGCCTCTCCTCTCTCTCCTCGGCCTTTTTTGGCGTATAACGCTTATTTCTTCGTTTCAGAAACGCTATTACCTTTTGAAATCTAAACGTCATATTTTTCAATAAATTTTTTAAGAAAAACAAACCTGCGAACAAGGGCATTTTCTTTCATTTCCAAGCAGCTTTTCAACATAGACCATTTTGCCCATAAAATATTAGGGCTGAATCTAGCTGATAGTTGATTCAAGAAGACCAACAAAACTCCCTGGCTCCTTTTAATATTGGAGTTTTTGCATTAAACACAATACAAAATTGCGCAATTATAAAGACGGTTAAGTGATTCATTCGCTATCGGCTTCAACGTCATATCCTCCTTATTACTTTCCCATTCTTGACAGGAAAGCATGACCAAACATATATATCCTAGTAATTGGCTATAAGTTCCATGGCGTCTAATTGTTATTCAAAGTTCGTATTCGGCTAGCCGTTAGCGTCCTTCGAATGACCACAACGACTGAGCTCAAATTCGATCAGCCGTTTCCTTAGTTTTCCAATAAGGGCTAAACAAGTTCGTGCCTTCCGCAAAGCCCCCCCTCGGGACTATAAAACTTAGATGTGCAAAACTTTTTGACATCTGACAAATAGGTCGAATTCCTGACTGACCGGTTCCCTTCCGTCCTAATTCCTCAAGTTGCCGGAACGATTTTCGACATTTTAGTTCGATTAAAATTTCACCATACAATATCAGAATTTATAAGGGATATACGCACAACCAGGCATAGGAAGAATGAACAAAACTGGCATCGAATAATTTGCAGAAATTTTTTTTTCATTCGAAGAGGAAAATAACTAAACTAATAAATTGAGAAAGGCACTGACGTGAGGTCCGAAGCTTTTAAGTGCTTATTCTTGAGATTTTTCCCATGCACTGGAACAGTGTGAAAGTCAATCAGAAGAAATTTTTCTCCCAAAGTCCCCCGGACATTGACAAATGCCTCATAATTTTCATAAAAATGTCTAGTCTTTTATCAATTCAATGCACAGGGATATTAACTATTGAAAACTTCCTCTGACTACTTATGGCAGAAAGTGAACAGTCGGCATTTCTCAGATTCTATAATTTTCACCAAGTATAAGGCAAATACACAGCGCACAAAAAATTAACGCACATTCTGAAAATCCCAAATTCAATGAAAGTTTACTCTACTTTGACTTAATAACTTATTTTTTATGTTCTCTCGGGAAGGTTTTGAACGAAGCAAGACACATTAAATGGAAGAAAATTCAAGATTTCACCGAATCTTATGTGAAAGAAGAGAAATAAACAATTTTCAAAGTAGTGGAATGATGATAGGTGATTTAATACTTGGTATTTCCACCCCTTGCGTTAATTACAGCTCGGCAACGACGGTTCATACTCAAAATGAGTGATCTTGAAATGTTCTGATCTAATCATTCGCAGATTTCTCTGAGTTAGATTTCTAAGTCATTAAGAGTAGCTGTATGATTTTCTTAACTTCTCAGCCTTTTATTAAGGTTGCCCCAAACCTCCTCAATCGGATTGAGATCTGGACGTCTTGCTGGCCATTCCATTCGAGAGACTTCAACCTCTTCAAGGTGAACGATACGCGCACGATGGGGTCTGGCATTATCCTCCATAAAAATGAAATTTTAACCAATGTATGGGGCAAATGGCACTGCATGCTCTACAATAATGTTTCTTATATACCTATCAGCATTTATAGCTCCATTATCAACGACCACTAGGTCTGTGCAAGCAGTCAAAGATATTCCACCCCATACCATAATCGATCCTCCCCCGAAACCAGTACTATTCAGCAAATTGCACTGAGCATATCTTTCATGTGGACGTATGTATACAAGGGAACGTCGATGACAATGGTAGAGGCAGAATCTAGACTCATCAGTGAATAGAACTCTTTCCCAATCAGCCTCTTCCCAATAGATATACTCTCTCGCAAAATCCAAACGCGCCCTTCGATAGGCTGGGCTAAGAGCTGGGCCTCTTGCCGCAACACGAGACCTTAAATCATATTCTCTGAGGCGATTTCCTATTGTCTGAGTGCTAATTTACACCCCATGAGTTTGCTCAAACTGATTTTGAAGGAGGCGAGCGGTTGTAAACCGTTGTCTCAACGAAGAAACTCTCAAGTAACGTTCTTGAATGGCAGTTGTTACCCGTGATCTACCTTGTCCTGGTCTTCGGACATTGATACCTGTCTCCCTGAATCGCTGCAACATTCTGGACACACTTGTATGGGAAACTTCAAACCTTTATGCAATTTTTGTGTACGTCCACCCTTCTTCTCGCAAAACTACCGCTTGGGCACATTCCTCTTGCGTCAAATTGCGTGTTCCGCGTTGCATAGCGATCAAGTGTAGATAATCAAATCAAACGAAAGAAAAACTATTGATCACTAGAATTGATCGAGAACAGAATGGAGCCAATACATTCAAAATCTGATAATCTCATCTTTTTTTATTCCTGCTGGAAAAAAACATCTGTATTGAAGAAAAACGTTGAAAGTGGATAACATATGCATGCATAATTCTGATAAAAATAATTATCATTGAGTACACCTTCAGTTGTAGAATAAATTTGATATTTCTATAATGTGCGTTAATTTTTTTGCGCAGTGTAGAATCCATCGGTTGATAGCATGCGTATTTTTGCTTCTTATGTAAGTTACCAATTGTTGACATATATGACAACTTTTTTATGATGAAGATATATGCCTGAACAAGTATTTAGTGCGGTCTCAGTTGTAGGTCTTCAGTACAAGAGATAATTATCGATAGATTACATAAATACAATTAATGTGAATTTAAGGGATGAGAGCTCCTACACTACAACGTGATGAAATATTGACTAACCATTCTGCTCAAATTATGTTCTCCGAATAAGAATTGATCTGTTCCATCATTTTGTCGTGAGATAATCGGTCTGGCAAGTTTTCAAAGTGACACCGGGTTTAGCGTTGGTTCCTTGTAAAAGGTTGAAGTGGAATTGCCAGAGATCAGCCATAATGGACTGATGGAAGTCAAATTCATATTTTGTCATGACGCCAGTTCCCTTTCAATGTTTATTCGTCAGGGATGCATTAGGAATTTACACTGATTACGTTGTAATCCAATGTGAACAGGAAAGCAATTTCATAGTGAATATATTATTCGGATATATAGTTTCACATGGGAAACCCAGGCTGACCATGTAAAATAATTGGTTATTATTGTCTGATTATATTGACCACACATGTTCGACTGATAATGTATGATTGTGAGCTTCCCATCTAACTATAGAGTCAGTCCCCTAAGCATCAAAATTAGTGGGCTGAAATGAAATTCATTGTGTCATTTGATTGACGAATTCGAAGCTAAACATAAAATTATTGTTGTTAGGTAATTAATTACTTCATACTCAAAATATTTCTCCGGAGGATAAAAACAATAGGCAATTTTTATCCAGAAAACCGCCTCTCTGGGCGGTGATTTCATTTTTATTACGATACTTCCAATGCTCACTCATTCAGATCGAGCCAGTGCTATTTGTGGCTATGTACAACTTTTAAATCAGAGGAAAAAGACAAAAACTGGTACCCCATTCTCATTTTCTTTTCCTGAGCAACAAATAAGAGTAGTATTCATTTTTGGCAACCTTCTTTTGTTTTGAAGGTAAAGGGTCATCCAAACGTCAGCTCTACTAATTTTTACACGTGACATCTTTTCAAATGACATAAGCCATTTTGTTTTATTAGAAGGTAGTAGTACAGTTTTAACCATGGACAAGAACACATTGCAACAACGCGTTCACATCATTCAAAGTTATTATGAAAATGGGCGTTCTTTGAAAAATACCCATCGCAAAATTCGTGATTTTTTGGTGTAAATAATCAATCTTCAATTCAAATATTGGTGAAAAAATTCGAAGAAACTGGTTGTGTTACTGATAAACCAAAAAGTGGAAGACCAAACACTGTACGCACAAATGAAAATATTGCTGCTGTTAGTGAAAGTGTTAAAAATGAACTGACAACATCAATTTCGCGTCGTTCGCAAGAATTGGGCATATCTTATGGCTCCTTATGGAGGATTTTGCATAAAGATTTGCCACGACAGATCCATTGTCATTCATAAAAATCTCTACACCCACAAAAAGTTACTGTTTGGTGTGCATTTTGGGCAAATGGAATAATTGGGCCATTTTTCTTCGAATATGATGCTGGAAATTCTGTTACTGTGCATGCTGAGCGATACCATTCAATGTTGAGAGACTTTTTATGGACAAAGTTGAGTCATATTGATGTGCCTGACGTCTATTTTCTGCAAGACGGTGCTATATGTCGCATAACTCGAGAAAACATTACGTTTTTGCGATCAAAATTTCCTCAACGTGTAATTTGTCCTGGTGGACATTTAAATGATATTCTATTCCACTTATAATTTTGATGGATCATACTTTCAATAAAAAAAACAGCTTGAAATAATTGAAAATAGTTTGTGTTTTCAAAGAAACATGTGGGCGCGTTTATTGAATGACCGGTTATAAGCGAAATTTTGTAAAATGGCGACATCGAAAAAATTCATATATTTGCTTTGAAATGTTTACGAAAAAATTTTCTCATTCTGTCCATGAATGAAGTATTATAGTTCGCCGTATGGACCTTAAATATAGAGATGATGAGATGATAATGAACTCGGACAAAGAATTCCCATACCTGAATTGAAAAGTTAGAGAGATTTCAAGGAAGGAATTTGAGCTTCGGACCAAGCTGAAAGAAAACGTGAAGTAGTTAATTTTAATTCAAGATGTTTCAATTTAGTCAGATGAACACATTTATCTAGCTTTCAAATTCAACTTAGGTATAATAATAATGAATGTATTTGTCGTCAATATTACATAACAGTTCCACTACAATTAACATCAAAGTCAATAAAAAGATATACCAAAAATGAATTATAAATTTTTCCGCAAATCGCCAGGAAATTTTGACATTCCTGTCAAAATTTCTTGAAGAAAAGGTCAGGACTTCCTTACTGTAAGGAAATGATATTTCCGTACAGTTGTTAGTGTTCTACATAAATGATAGAAAACACATTGCTTATAAGGAATTAATTTATATTTTGAAAACATCAAGTCATTGCTGAATACATTTTTAAGATCAATTGTTATCATCAATCAATCAATATGTTATATTTACAGTAATTTGACAGTTAGTACAATTATTGAACATTGGAGGAACACTCTTAGAACTAAGAGAAACATTTTGGACTACATGCAAGGTGGAAGGGTTATTTTGTGGAATATTTTGTACTGTGAAAATTTTATTTGCCACCTCAACCTTATTGTTAAGCGATTCTTCGATATATCTTTCAGCAACGATTGATGACTTCCATCCGCCATGCCTCTTTAAACTAGTTATGTCGGCACCAGAGTCTACCAATATTGTTGCAGAAGACCGACGAATGCAGTGACCAGTATATTCTGTCGGATTTACCAAGTTCAAATAAGTAGCAACTATTTTGGGCATTTTTCTAAATTGATGAATTCCTACCACTTGTCTACAACCCTTTCCGCTTTGATATTTAAAGAAAAATCGGTCACTGTTCATATTTTCTGGTCTTAACGAAACATACTTTCGATAAACATTCAAGTAGATCTGATTAATTACAAATGATCTTGGTTTGTTGGTTTTCGAATCAGGTATGCTGATTAAAAGCTTAGATTCTAAGTCTTCTATATCGTGTACAGTCATTCGGACTAACTCATCCATTCTACAGGCCCCAGAAATACCAAATATTTTAGCCACCTAAAAAATAAATAAAGCTATAATCTAAATAGAAATTAAAAACTTGTAAATTACCTTAATCATTAAATTTTCTTTATCTGGAGCTTCCTGGATAAATTTTTCAATTTCTTCCTTCGTTAAAATCTTAGATTTCTTTGCCCTATAACCTTGAGCTTGCCGTTTCAATAAATAACGAAGTTTTGATTATGTAGATATATCTACATTGTATTTAAGTGCAAGGGTTGACTTCAGCATTGAATAATTGGCCCATAATGTTGAAGATTTCATCTTTAAACAAAAGTCTGGGAAGTATGCCATTACAACATTTTCTGAGAAAGAACTCGTATTTTTACTCATGCGATAATCCATAAAACGTCTGTATGCATTTTCGTACTTTTCTCTTGATTTCTTTGGCAATAATTCTAATGAAGGAGTATTCACTGCCTCAACCAGCTCTGGAGGAGTCCCAGGAATGGAAATTTCATCATCACCTATCATTTTACTTTCGAGAACACCAGCAATTAAATTTATAAGCGTCAAGTTTGACAATTCAACCTCAATACGTTTCTATAGTAACCCAAGTAATTTTATTAGGAATTTCAAAGCACCATTTATTTGGGAATTAAATTATCGCGTTTTTTTAAATCAATCAATATCTGTCGAATTTTAAACGATTTGCGGAAAAATAGTATGTTTACCTCGTAAACAATGTACTATTACTTGAGAAATCGCAAATAGACAAAAACAAACATATAGCTCAACGTTTCTCTACACAAATCCACATATTCCTCTATGCGATAGAAGCCTCACATGTCAAAAACGATTTCATTTTCATTATGTAGTGTAGTAGGTTATACAGAACAGAATCTGCATGGTATGGAAATTTTTCGTGAAACCTATGGTAATTGCTGACGAGAAATTGTTGATGATGGAACTTGTATAGAATTATTGGAATAACCATCATCTATTATTGTTTCAACAGACATTTCCTGTCGTTTTCAAGGTAAAATCAGCTTTTACAAAAGATTTTGATTTCACAAAAGTTATCAACTTTCATAAATATCACATTAGTGTTGACGTTTATGAAGGTTATGAAAGATTGCACGCTGGCCATCTGTACACCCGGTATGATAAGGTTTGGGTTGAATTTATCTTCCACCAAAAAAAAAAACTATGGCTGATGATTTCACATAAAAAACCAAAAACGTCAATAAATCCGGTGACAATGGGGAGAGATGCCACAAACAGACTCGTGGAAAAGAAAACCGATATCATTCGCAGATAGAAGGGCACATGTAACTCTCCACTGTCTAAATAAATTCTCGACGCCTTTGTTAGAGGACGAACAATGGTTCCGATATATAAGGCCTGCTTCCGCTTCGTGCACATCAAAAAGATTCCAATTGGTAATCATGATGTTTGACAGAATCCATTAAATCCTTTTTATGGTGCCATGATGGAATCAATTGCATTTGGTGCGACACGGCCCTTTAATTATTGCAAATTCACATGTGTTAGAAAAGGAAGAAACCACTTCAAAATATCTCCAAAACAAATTAATATACAGGGTGACTCTTTGACCACTGCATTAATTTTAACCATAGGTTCTTGAGATCAAAAGAAACTTTTTTTCCATACTGTTTTTCCATATTCAACTGCGTTGAAAAGTTATAAGCATTTTAAGTTTTCACATTGGGCAAATACCCATCTGTAGTCCACTTTAGTTTGAATAAAAATTACCTTCCACAGCATCCGTTATTGAATCTGAATTGTTTAAGAATATTATTTTCCCCTAAGAAATAGTTAACTCACTCATGTTTCATCAGATGATTATATCGATTTAATTCTTTTCAACTTCAAATATCTCAAGAATGGTGCAATTTAGGAAGAAGCTGCTGATTTTATCTGCAAGAAAGACTAATGATTCTACGAAGCACAAAATACGAACCTTTAGTTCAAGTGATATTTGTTTATCATGAAAATTAACCAATCTGTACAGTAGTAGTGAGAAACTCACAAGAAATGGAATAAATCTATTGACGCCAAAATATGCATAACTGTTATCAAAAACCTTCTACAAGAGATCATTTCCATTGATAGTTGTATAGACCATACTCAGTGGCGGCGTAGCATAGGTTGGCACCCGGGGCGACTTTCTATCGAGCACCCTCAAAATAAAACGACAAATATTAAACGTGTTTACGTGACTTTATTTTGCTAAAATACTCAATGACATTATCAAAATTTACTTTCCTCTCCTTTTCAATGGACAATATGGATAGACTGGAAAGTCGTGTTTGGCTCATTATAAATCTTAAGTAAGATTTTATTAACTTTAATTTTGAGAAACTTCTTTCACAAGTAGCCACCGAAACACAAATAGTTAAAAAAAATCTTAGACATAGAGCTAGACTTGGAACAGACTCAGAATAGTCCCATTTTACAATAAATTTCAAAAGCTCCAAGGAAGTCCATTGGATCGCTTCTTGAAGAGAAATGCTGGCGGCTTCCAAGTGGCGCCTCAGTCGTAAAATCTCCAAAATAATGTCCTCTGCAGAAAATTCATCATAGATTTTTGTAAGATTTGGAACTTTATCACGAAGTTCTTCTTCTGTTGACGTAAGTAGAGTTTCAGACTGAACAACACCAAATGTTATGAGAATATCATCCATTGCTTTGTAGCGATGCTCTAGTTCTTTGTAAAATCTATCAAGACATTCTAACATAGCTCTATGCAACTCTTCTGGCAATGTTAGTCCAACATCTTGGGACATTTCTCCTGGCATTCGTTTTCTGAATCTCCTCCTTCCTCTTCTTTCAACGGAGATATCCAAGTCCTCACATTTCTCAGTTGCGTAGGAAATAGCTCTTTCCACTATTTGTATACGTTGAGTTTGAAGAAAAATTTTTAGGGCTTTAATTTTTATAACACACTATTCCAGCGATAGTCCAGATGTTTGGATATACTTTTGTGTCTGATTAACTTCTTCTAGGATTTCACACCAAAAAGAGAGATAGCATAAAAAACTGAAGTCACATAAAGCTGGTAAGAGTGTGGATGCTGCTTCTCTTGTATCGACGTTTTCTCTGCTGCTTCTGGGATCACACATCTCTTCGAGTGTTGCTACAAGTTTCTCAAAATTATTCTTCAATGACTTAACAGCATCGTGATGAGCACTCCATCTTGTCTCTTCTAGTCTTTTGACCGATACGCCTACACTTATCATTAGAATTTCCCATCTATGTGCCCCTTCCGCCCGCGATGCGCCAGCGGCTACTATCTGCGTGACAGAGTTGGTATTTCTTTGTCACCGTGTTGTCACCCCTTTATGTTTGGCACCCGGGGCGGACCGCCCCCCCTTTACGCCGCCATTGACCATAGTATACATGGAATTGCTCTCAATATGGATCGCGCTGTATAAACGATCTCATCACTGCGCAATGTGCGTATTGTATCACATTCAACTGAACCATAATTGCATAGACTACCTATAGATAGGCAACTCTGGCATGAATTTTGGTCCCGATTTCGAGAGCTCAACTTACAGCGCCATATTTAGTCATTCCCTAGTTGATTACAGATTCCATTCGCACAACTTTCCGTCTCGTGGCGCCCTCCAGTGCATTTTATATGAGTTATCATAGGATTCCATGCAAGCGCAGGTTGAATCCCATATTTTCATTGGATTTTAAAACAAATACATTTGAAATGACCATTATTTTAATCTGCTGAAGATTGTCACAATTTCAATAAAAAATATCATTTGATCAGAAAATTGTGACAATTTGCAGCAGATTAAAAGAATTATGGTCATTTCAAATATATCTGCCCTTCAAATCAGAGAACATACTAATCTTTAGAGGATGAGAGGAAATAAACAAAAAATAAACTTTGGAAATATATATATAATGCAGTAAATAATCAATTTACAGAAATTTCAATATCGAGGGAAAGAATAAACGAACCAACAATAATTATGCAACAATTACTCATCAAATTAAGAAAAATACATTAAAAGAATAAATTAGAATATTAGTGACAAATATATCAATTTAAGCATGAAATGCATTAGATTTATGCTTTTATACAGAAACAATTTCCTAACGTCTATTTTCTTTTTCTTTTAGATACTTTTTCGGATGCCATCTTCATTATTGAATCATAAGATCTTATTGTTTTTTTTCCCGATAAAATTTTATTATAAGTTCTGTCATAAAAGTACAGTATTAATTTCATGGCAAAATCAATAAACTTATTGACTGAAATTCCATGAATTTGGCGTTCCAACGGTAAATCTCACATATCCGTTGAAGTATTCTAGGAATCTTCTGATAAACGATTTTTAAAAACCCACTATAAGTGGAATACCCAAAACTATAATCAATGACCATGAGCAGTTCACTTATATATAAATACCTTGTTGCCTCAAAGTTTCTTCAGGAGTTCTGGAAGGTAGAAAAAATGTGTCATCATTATGAGGGCGGCTTACATAATCTGAAAGACTATTGAAATTACAAAAATGATAATCATAGGGAGTAGAATGAATAACTTGGCAAATTAAGTGTTGGCAGAGCAAATCTTTTCAGCTTTCCATGTGGGTCTATACAATCCATATGAAAATACTTTATGAAAAGCATGGATTTCCGATTCTTTCCAACCAAACATTTCTAGCACCCTCAACTTGTGTAATGAAAAACCTAGAAAGAAAACAGTGTTAGAAACTGTCCCAAATTTTTACTAATCAGAAATTACTACACGAATATGAAATTGCTACAGAGAATATTAATTCACAGTACATTTTTAGTTAGTTATAAGTTAATCCAAAAGCACTACTTATATGAATGCAACACATACCTTTTGACATTACTATCACTGTAGCAATTGGGAACACAGCAAGAATATACCATTTCAATTAAATTAAATTGAATAAGTTGAAAATGAATACATCTCTAGCTGAATAACACTACTTTTTGAATAAAAAATAAGTAGTCTATGTATGGAATAAACCTTGAACACTTCATCAAAGAATAGTTTCTTATTCATCACCGAGATCTGATAAAATCCGTTTTTACCGATCACTAGGTACTGAGAATTCCTAATTTACCGATCCGCTTTGGGAATGACTAAAGATGTCTCTGCCGCTCGAAAAACGTGACCACCAGTAGGCGAGTTCCCACCCCCTGCATTATTGTATTTGTAACATTGAGAGCAGAATAAACGACAATAAGTTAAAAAGAGCTTTCATCAATCAAGCAATCAAAATTGCAAATTTAATTCTTTATGTGGACCACACAAACTTCATAGTAGTTTGCACCATATTGTCGTTTGAATATTACAGGTGAAAATGCAATTTTTTTATGAAATTTCAACACCCTCTATATCTTTTGAACGGGGCCAAATTAGGAAAAATGTTATAGGAAGAAAATGTTTCTTTCGACGTCAAGAATCTATGGTTAAAATTAACGCAGTGGTCAAAGACTCACCTTGTATATTAAATAGTAAGACAACACTATCATTTTCATCCTTTAATTCAATAAGCTTCCTACTAACTTTTTTTACTTTTGGCTATGACCCATGGCCATGAGTTCACCACTGTCTTATTTTATCTGATTTATACAGGGTGTCCGGGAAAATCTCTCAGATTCATATAGAACATTAAAAAATAAGATAACAAGAATATGTACATCATAATATTATAATCGAAAAAAACTCATATGAAAATGACTTCTATTTTTATGGGACCTCCACACCATCAAATTTCATGGTATCCAAATTGACCGATGTATCAGAATCCAAATTTACCAAACGATTCGAAATAACGATCTCTAAATGAAAAAAAAAAAAAATCGTGCGTTATCTATCGGCGATCATGATCTTCTGCCCACGTCATCAATTAAATTAATAAAGTACAGGAATTCATCGAATGAAATGGTAAAATATTGGAACTCATTACAAATGAATTTCTATATGTGCGCCCATTATGTGTTTGCATTTATCCAACCTTTATGGGGACCCACGTACGTTTTACGACTATTTCGATTGTGAGAAAGTTATTGCTCAATATAAAACAATAGCAGAAGCAGTTGCAATTACACCATACCATTCCGCTTTTCGAAATATTGAAATTTATTCCTTCGTAAACCCATGCGTTATTGCTTCCTCTGCGGAAAGGTTTCGGAACAAACATATTTAGATAGAAGTCGAACAATAGCTGTGTCAAGGATTTCCAACGTTCAGATTATGTAATATATTGAGGATTTATACTCATACTAGCTTTTTACCCGCGGCTTCGCCCGCAGTGGAGCCATTAAATAAGTATGAGTATGAATTAGCTATTGTCATCACCGTCGGTAATACAGTGGGACGGTAATACAGTATTCAGAGTTGAAACTCCATTACTGTAATGCCAGATGGCGTTGAAGTAGCTAAATGTGCCGATTTTTTGACAAAACAATTTTAATATCTTTCGTAATTTTTTTTTGATAAAAATTATCCTATGTTACTTCTAATTTTTTTAGTTTCTCAGAAACGTCCATTTTACTGGTTGTAACGAAATGAACAATGCAATTTTGAATGGTTATTCAAAGAAAAGGTTTTGTTGAATATTTCATTCAAACATTCCGTTTCAGAAACCAATTTTCTAGCTCGACGAATTCCACAGAGTGTACAGCTGGCCATGCATTCCTTATCAGAAAACTTGACACAATCGTTTTGGACCATCTTCGGCTCAATATTCGAGAATTTAGAAATTTGGGAAAAACGATATCTTGATTTTAAACCAGGATCAAGTGCTAGGAGGTTTTCAACATTAAAAAATTTAAAAAGTCTCCTCCATTTTTGGCGCTCTTGTTCACCCGAACAGAGTGCCTATCATTTTGCCCAAATGTCTGTAATTTTGGAATATCGAGCCGAAAATGGTCTCAATCGATTGGGTTCGACTACCTGATGAAGAATTCGTGGCGAAAGTTGAGTCTGGCCGGCCGTATCCTCTCTAGCATCCAAAAGAGATGAGCTAGAGTTTTCATATTTTCAGAATAGGTTAGTTGTCCAAATATCTCGGTCAAGTTCGTTATTGGGCCAAATCCGTCGGATGGTTCAGTAGTTATGAGCATCTGATTTTGTTTCCTCAATAACTACTAGAATATCCATCTGATCAAGTTGATACTTGAAATATTGTTGAGGGAGGCTGCAACAAAACGGCTCGCAAAATTTTGCAGAAATCGTCACGCTAGAAAATTTTTAAAAAATTCCCAAAAAAAAATAGTTATTTATGTACCTAGTGCGTTATATGGATCCTAACGCCTGGAGGGAAACATTCGACCCGAGGGCCTTTGGCCCGAGGGATGAATGTTGCCCGATGGGCGTTAGGATCTAATAACGCTCGTGGTGCATACAAGATTTTATTTTTCACGAATATATCATTTAATTACAATAAAATTCGATTGCTCCTATGATTTTTTTTTCATTTAACTTTCAGTAGTAACCATGATATTTGTTAATATTTTGAAGTTCGTTATTGCTGTCATCATTTTATTAAGTGAATGTCATTACTGTTTTCGTTGTGAAGATTTAAAGAAATAACAGAAATGAATAGCAATTTGCCAAATAATATAATTGAAAATGCAGCCAAAGCTGCAAATAATTTATTACCAGAAAAATCCAGACTCGTCTACGACAAGGATTATGAAACATTCCATCAATGGAAGTTGAAAAATGAAATAATTGCTATAGATGAAACAGTGTTATTGGCGTACTTTCAAGAATTTGTATGCTATTTTATTTTCCATTTTGTTCATGTGTGGGTAATTTTTTTTATTTCAGTCTGAAAAATTTTGTCCTGCGTCATTGTGGACGAAATATTCTATTTTAAAATCTACACTGATTGTCAATGAAAATATCAATATTTCACAATTCTCCCGGCTAGTAGCGTTTTTAAAAATGAAATCTAAAGGATATATTCCGAAGAAATCCAAAGTTTTGACAGCAGAACAAGTTCATACATTCATCAATGAAGCTCCTGATGAAATTCATCTTCTTCATAAAGTAGTTCTAATAATGGGTGTTTTTGGAGGAATAAGGAGAGATGAATTAGTGAAAATGTCTATCAAAGATATAGAAGATAAGGGTAGCTGTTTACTTGTTAAAATACCCGAAACTAAAACCGGTATGTCAAAAGGATTTAGCATTGTAGAGGAAGAAAAAATAGGAGCTTTGGGGCTGGTCAGAAAATATATATCCTTGAGACCCAGTGGAGTGAAGAATCCTAGATTTTTCCTCACGTTCCGAAATGGTCGGTGCACCATCCAACCTGTTGGCAAAAATACCATAGGAAGTGTGCCTTCGATGATTGCCAAATACTTAAAATTGGATAATGCAAATGAATATACAGGACATTGTTTGTGACGGACTTCAGCAACTCTTTTAACTGAGGCTGGTGCATCATATGAAACGTTAAAAATACACGGAAGATGGAAGAGTGCATCTGTGGCGGAAGGTTACATAGAGCAGAGCATTTTTTCCAAAAACAAAATATCGACGATGATTGTGAATTCGGTAACAGATTCTCATGAATTCTCTAGTGGTGAACGAACTTTTGTGAACGAACTTCCAAGTACTTGTGGTCAAGTTTTCGCTCCTCAGGTTTCGAAAACATCCCAAGATTCACGATTGAAGAATTTTTCCGGGAAATTCGAAAACTGCACTTTTAATTTTAATTAAGAAAGACTTTGTTTTCGTTTGTTGAGTTGTCGTTGTTTTAGTATCGAAATTCTGCGAAATAAATAATTTCTTTCTAGCTCATTTTGCTTCTCGCACAACGAGCGGGCGTTATGATCCATAATGCCCGCTAAAATGCCCACGGGCATAATGAGTGTATTTATAGCAACCCTTTCTAAGGTAAAATAAACATATAATGTACAAGTGAAAAATAAAATATTTTTCGGATTTCAATAAAAATTCGTGAATATAGTGAGGTGATCGATATCTTACTTATACTCAAATTTCATTGTCGTAGCTCTTTTCCATCTAAAGATATGATCATTTTTTTATTTACTCAAGAGAAAAGAGAAATGACATACGTCCCGATGATTTTCTTTGAACGATGGCCATCACAGATCGATATTCGATCGACAAATGCCGGGCTCATTAATTAGTATCAGTTGGCGTAATATTAATCAAAATTTTTCATAACAGGAAATCATAGAGATAGAATTCAATCTCGGTGGCTGAAATAATTTACGTCGTCAAAATTCAGAAAAGCACTGACGTAAGTTTTAGGGGAAGGGAATTATAGCTTCGAACAAAACTTGGGGAAAATGATGAGTAGTTATTTTTAATTTGAGATATAGGTTTGTTCATTCATTAGGCGTTCATATTTGCATCACATTGTACCATCGTACGGAAAAAGACTATTGTTCACCTGATCAGAGTGCTTATAGATTTGTTATGGTTCTACTCGCAAGTAGCTCAACAAGAGCGCCAAAGCAATCTGACCTCACGTCAGTGCTTTCTAAATTTTTTTTGTATATTTCAGAACAAAATTTTTCTTTACCGAAAATTAATTTCAATCAATTACATATTTACAATTATTTGTTGAATGCGGAGACGTTTTTAATTATCTAATATGTATAATAATTGAAATAATAATGTAGTTTGTTGTTCCGCTAGGATAAGCGCGCAAAAATCGTTGTGAACAAATGGAGATTCGATATAATCCGTATTTCCATGAAAATGAATATATATTTTCCTGAAAAATCGTATGTCATAACCATCCCATGGTATTTTTCCGCATATAATTCCGTAGGTATTTCAATATACAATGATTTTGATGAAAGCCTACAAATGAATAATCCAGTATTTGTGGTTTTAAGCCCTTGCGAAACAAACAGACCGTTTCGGATTAAAGTGAGCAAAAATTAGTAACATATTACTATGCTTTGGAAAATTCAATATCGATGATTCATTAGGCATTTTACTTGACTTATACGCAATCGATGTGTGAATTTATCAATTCATTTTTTATCAACTCACAGCAATGACGGTGTGTTCGAAAATATCAAGCTTGAGTCTTGAAATACCATAAAATAATCACAAGCAGTTTGAATGAAATCAATGAAGCGGAGTAGGAAATTTGCAAAATATTCTGTCGATGATATTAAAAAAACTGGTGGTACATGAAAAATGTTTAGGAAGAAAAATAATGTTATTTCACATTCATTATGGTGTTTTTTATCCCAATCATTGAAGTTTCCATATATAATTTTTTATAATATTTTAATAATAATTATAATATATAATTTTTATATAATAATATATATTATTTTAATAAGTTCTTGTTTTTTGAAATTTCATCTACATTTAAGTCTAAGTCACGATAATGTCAATAATATATAATATTAATGATAATTATAATATATAATTTTTTATGAATAATAATATTATATATTATTTTTAATAAGTTTTTGAGTTTTGAAATTTCATCTATATTCAAGTCCAAGTCACATGTACCGCTAAATTTTATTTCAAAGCCATTATTATTTTGTCAAATTGTTAAGTGATAAAAATTTTTATACATTGATAAATTCGATGAAGGCCTTTATAACAAGGACGAAAAGCTTCTGACTTCACGTCAGTGCTAGTCTAAATTTTAGCTAGGCTGTTTTTATTACCGAGGATGTAAACAAATTATATTCTAACTTGCTAAAAAAAAATTAACTACATCATGGGTTATACGAACAGCCCATATGAACTGCAAAATGTTCCGTCATTATCAAGAATGCCAGGTTTGTAGTCTGACTTGCTTTCCGAAAAAGTTGAATACTTTTTCACAATCAAATGTCAGTTTGGAACTTTGGAATCATTTAGGGTAATTATTGAATGTTCGATGTATCTTCCTCAAATTAAAGGCAGATAATTTTCTATCAGCCTCTAATGAGTTTCTACTCGAAGTTGAATATTAGCATTGATCTCACAAAATTATCGTTAGCGATGGGATAACTTGAAGGTCGAACAGGTCAGCCATTGTAGTAAAAAACTTTGTCATTATCGACTACAGTCTATGAAAAAAATTCTTTATTGATGACATTGCATCAAAATGGTTGCCTATTCTCTATAATTGTTGTATTATTATTCATTTATTCACAAAGATTAGACTTGTCTGGGAAAATTTTTCAATAAATCAGCGAAAAATAGTGAATACTTGGCCCCTTTTTTGATTATTGGTCATGTATTGTGATGTTAATATTCAGCAGTGTAACAATTTTCACTGAGTATCAGATAGCAGATCTTGAGACTGACTGCATAATCAAAACAATGACTTGAGGTCAGAAACTTTTGCGTGCTTGGTATATTACTTTCAACAGGAGAATTGAAGAAGTTATATTATAAAAAAAAAATATACCCACACACATGAATTGACATTGGAACCATAAATCACTTATTCCATATCATCATTGAAAAATATACATTTAATTTTTTTACACAAGTACCAAGTGAATTTCATATAATATCAATTTGAAATGAATTGCAATCGATAGCATCCATTAAACATTATGTCTACTGATTTACAGATGTGATTTGATTCGTATTATTTGAATGTGATTACAAAACTCCATTTGGATATAACATTATCTTTATTTTGAAATCGGTAGAAATACCGATAAACCGGTAGCATCGGCAATACCGTGTGACAAATCTGTGTCATAAAGCATTCCACAATTTTTTTGTTTAAGTCTATGCGCATGAACCTTGCCGATTCTCGCTTTTAGACCTTATGCTCCCTCCTGTTATATTATGCTCGGTGGGTCGCACTATATTCATAGAATTATTTGTCAAAACCCTTATGAAGAGTAACAAATATGCTTTCTTATCTTATAATAATTCTTATGATAAGTTCTGCCCAATACGCATTATGCAGTTTGAATAAATCTATGCTTAGAAAAATATCCGATTCTCACTTTCAGGCCTTATGCCCTATCAGTTTATACTCTGTGATTGACATAAACCATCAAGAAATTCACATAATGTTTATCTCTATGAAAATCGTTGATCTGGACAATTACTAGTTCCGTGATCTTTTATATGCAATACAGATGTACCTCCTGTCGATCAGATGATACAAATAATTGAGAAAAACAAATTTTCTTCAATTCCGGAAATGAAAGTTTCGAACTTGCAAAGAAGTAATATAATGAGTAACAACATAGAGATGAACACTGAATGTTTATCCATCAATTCTCATGAAATTATTTTTTGTTTCAGAACGCAAGCTGTTCGTCGGCATGTTGAGCAAGAAGTTCTGTGAAAACGATGTTCGCGGGTTATTTAACAACTACGGTATGATCGAAGAGTGCACCGTACTGAGAGACCCAGTGGGCACGTCTCGCGGTTGTGCCTTTGTTACTTTCGCCAGTAAACAGTCAGCTTTAAGTGCCATAAAAGCCTTGCATCAGTCTCAGACGATGGAAGGCTGCTCAGCCCCCCTTGTAGTGAAATTCGCCGATACCCAGAAAGAGAAGGAGATGAAGCGTCAGCAACAGCTGCAGGCCAACGTGTGGAACGCTTTAGGTGCTCCAGCTCTGACGGCACCAACTCAACCCTTCAGTCCTGTGCTAGCGGGGGATGCAGCCACTTTACAGCTGATTCATTCGATGGGTGGTGCTACTTTGTTGCAGCAACAACAGCAGCAGCTTTTAGCCGGTACGGAAAACCTACTGGGACCGATCGGTGCGAATCTAGTGACCTTGGCGGCTATGTCGCAGCCGGCTACGCCTCTTTGCATGGGACTGTTAGGTAAAAGTGCGGGAATAGATAGAACTCTAGGCGCGACTGGTGCGGGACTCCAACCGGGACTCACAGCACCTGACCTGACTGCATACGGATCTTTGTTCGCCAACGCCACTCTGAATGCTGCTGCCATTGCGGCCGCTGGCAAACAAATTGAAGGTGAGTTAGCTGTATGCCGACTAACCCATAGCCTATTTTTTTGCGGAGCTCAAGATCGTGTCAAATCAATTTAATGGAGGATACGAATTAGATTTATATAACAGGTGGCCCGCCATCTCATTTTGGGGGAGTCAATCAAGATATTTCGAAAATATTTGTGGTTTACGTAAGGTTCCTATATTCAAGGTGGTCTAACACGAGGATATAAACCAAAGGTATATGTTTTTAAAAGTAACATCCTATATTTGACCACTAAAATCGAACTTCAAGCTCAAATTCAACCTCAAAACACTTCAAAAGCAACATTCACGGGAATGAAAATATGAAGTTTTTAAACAACTATTAGAAACACCAATTATACAGAGAGTATTTTTTCGAGTAGTCAGATTGGCTGAGATATAAATACCCAGTTTACAGAGTGAGTCTTTTACTACTGCATAAAATTCAACAAAAAGATTATTGAGATAAAAAAAACTTTTTTCCTATACCATTTTTTGTAATTCGGCTCCGTACACCAGATACGGGGTCTTTCATTAAAAAAATTGTTTTTTCCTTATATCTTCGTAGTAGATAATCCAATTGAATTCACATTTTCTATGAGGTTTCAAATAAATGGAACACCCATTTCAGATTAAACACACTCGCTCGTTTTCCTGGATCCGATCCTGACTGGAAAATAATCACTGAGCCGAAATAATTCCACTGTTTCTTTTTTGAAATGATACTCTTTCGAGTCTTCTGTATTCTGAAGGTTCGGTTAGTGGATGAAGTATGTTGTTTTCATGCGCTTTCGATTTTGTTGTGGTGTTTTTTGCTTTTCTCCCTTACATAAGGTATTTTTAAGTCCTCATAAAGAGTTTGATTTGTCACATACCAAGGGGCATTGGTTATTGTTCTCAACATTTTCGATTGGCTTCTCTGTATGATGGATGTATTGGACCTACTTACACATCCCCATAGCTCAATCCCATACATTTATATAGACTTTATTATTGTCTTATATAATAGCATCTTATTTCCTATTGATAACTTTGATTTACTACCACTAAACCAATTTAGTTCTCTCATTTTAAGGTTTACTCGTTTTATTTTTTTAAAAATATGCTGTTTACAATTCAGTTTACTATCCAAATGTACTCTCAAGTATTTGGTGGATCGGTATTTTGATGGTATTGAAGCCTGAGGGTGAGCATTGATCTTTACGAAGTGTGAAATTCACCTGGATTGATTTGGCTTCATTCATCCATATTCTCCACGTATGGATACAATTGGAAGTCGGAAGGAGATTTCCACTGAAAAAATTCATAATGGGAACTGAAAGAAAATAGATGTCGTAACGTACACACATGAAATGAGTCACTTTCTTTATTGACCGGCGCTCACAAAACATTATTTGACAATTTTGTTGGTTCATCCGAAACGGGTTAGTTGGATGAATTGCTAAATGGGCCATAGCTTGCTGCAATGTGGAATGGAGAGCGTTAAATGTTTTCAACACGTGAATTTGAAAGCACTTGGAAACGCCATTGGAAATAAAATGAATTACAAAGCCCGCCGTTTAAAATTGAGTGTTGAATGCGCAGCGTGGTTTTTCCCACCATGAAATGTACTGCTCTTTTCTTGACATAGTATTTCAATTCAGATTCTCCGTGAATCTTTTCCAAATATTATTTATTCACGCTTGTTCCTCGTGGAACAGAGTGCTATTGTTTTCTTTTTAATATCCAGCCGAAAATGGATTCGGTCGATTTCCAGATGACGAATCCATGGTCAAATTTGTGTATGTCCGGTCGTATACTCTTGTCTTCTGAAGTAGATGAGTTTAAGTTTTCATATTTTCAGACTAGGTTAATTGTCCAAATATATGGGTCGAATACGTTACAGGTCCAAATCCGTCTAATACTTTTATGTTACACGATGCCAGATCTGGTAAATATAGTGATTGAGGTAGCAATTCGTAGCCCGATTGGATCAATTTTGCAGTAGCGACTGCTGATAATTGAGCCGGTACGTTGTCCTGGTGGAAAAGCCATTTTGTTTGGTACAAGGGATGTGTTTTCCTTGAGTGTGGCGTCAAATTGATCCTATAATTTACTGTAGTATTGCCGTAATATTGTCTTTCCCTTTTCCAAGTAGTCAATGAGGACTAATCTTCGGGAATCTCAAAAAAGAGTGGTCTTATCCTATCTGGCCGTAGGCACCTCCTTCGCCTCTTCGAATCACTTTCTCCGGGGTTGTTTTCTGGTGTATTATGGTATATCCAGATTTCGTCAACGATTAAGAATCGCCGCAGAAACTGGTTTGGATTAGCCTTAAATAGGTGTAGACAGTGCTTGGATGTGGTCACACGATTGAGTTTTCGGTTCCCTATCAGCAAACAGGAAACCCATCTTGCCGATAGCTTCTTAATCTCCAAATGTTGTCACCTCATTCGGGTTAAAGTCAAAAAATTTTGTTCATGCACACCTTCGGTGACAAATTTCATCAGGTACCATCGTCTCAAAGTAAATGGGCCATGGCAAAGTGCACATTCTGAAAACCTCACTTACAATATGTAACACCTGAAGAAGCTACAGTGTTTGACTAAATAATTGTTGTGTGAAACAATAAAAATATGTGTAAATTTGAATCTTATCATTTACAGGGAATATATGTGGTTTATGATTTTGAAGTTGGTTCATGTATATAAAAATATTATTCCTAGTTAATCATAATAGATCTCATTCGAGTAGCAAATCATCATTTTTTTGTAATAATCTCAGGAAATAACCAATAACCAGAATTTAGTGGTTGAACGACAGGTGGACGGGGCTCAATATATCATTTTTGGCTCTGTATTAAGGGAAAGCCAACAAGACGATTAGGTTTAGATGGGCGGGCCTTGAGGTCCTGTTGTAGGCACTATATAAAGAAGGAGGCGACAATGGACGATCAGGTTTCTGATTAGCCAGCGACGTATCTCGCTGAATGCCTTTGTTTTAGTACTATATCCAGGCCCGCCGTAAGCGGGCGTGCAAGGCGTGCAATGCACGCGGGCGGCGTATCCAGGGGGCGGCAAATCAAGCAATCAACGACCAAAATTCAGAAATTGTCACATCATAATACTAAAAAATATCCAACCAAAAGAAATATGAAGCGGCGCGCAATTATTTTCTTTTGTATTAAACAATGCCATCTATTGAAATTCAAGAGAACAAAGATGCAACACGTAGCACTTGTTGGTAAGGTGGGCTCGGGCCGGAGGACGGCTGCCGCAAGAAAGTCGACATATTATTTATGGTCGTGCTAGGCTCTATGCTATGAAACGACGACGACGAAATACGGGAATCCCCTCAGAGTTTAATTCTCATTCCTCTTTTTATAAACATGCAAAAGCGATGCGAAGTCGAACAGATTAGTGAACAACACGCTTCAATTATTTCGTTTGGTTCTTAATAAGTTCCGTAAGGAGTGGAAATACGTAAAATTAATGATATTCTGACTTGGTTAGTGTGATTATTATTCAGAGAATTATCTATTTCATCCGTCGGCGCCAAAAATCGTATTATGGTAAGTAACTCCGTATATAAGCCTGTGGGTCGATTATTGCAATTATATGAAAGTTTTACTATGGGGTATGGGAAATAAAGTTAAGTAATCTTCCGATACATTCCAGGAACCGCAAAAAGGAAAAAGCTTTCAGGAGCGCAATTTCGACAGCAAAAACGAGAAAAAGATGCACAGAAAAAAAAAAAAATTAGAGGGCTCTCTAGAGAAATTTTTAAGCAAACCAGAAAATAGGGAAATGGAATGTCAAGAAAATGTTGGCGTAGCTTCAACAAGCGCAGCCTTAAATTTAGAAGTTATGGAGGTATCTGAAGAGAGAAATATTAGTCCTTTAGAGGCAGACTTCAGTAAAACTAAAACAAGAGAAAGTACTGCTCAAGAACCTGTAAGCAATTTATCGTCGTCAATAAGTAGCTGTTTAGATTGTGGTGATGTTCCCGGTTTATGGCCTGCCAGTATGACTAATAATCTTGTTAATATTTTGGTAAGTCGTGGTCCCGTACAGCTGTTTAACTACAATTTTCCTGCTAATGATGACGGAAGAAAATTTGCAAACAGTTATTATTCTAGAAATCTTCCCAATGGAGAAAAAATTAACAGAGAATGGCTTGTTTACTCTACGTCAAAAGATTCAGTCTATTGTTTCTGTTGTAAAATATTCAGTAACACTGTAAGTAGTTTGTCGGCTCCAAGCGGTTTTTCCGACTGGCAACATTTGTCATCCACCTTAAAACGACACGAAACAAGCGTTTCTCACAGTGAAAATTTAAAATGTTGGGTACAACTAAATAATATGTTAAAAAACAAAACTACTGTAAATCAAATGCAACTGAGACTATTGGAATCTGAAAAAAAAACAATGGTGTGATGTATTGGAAAGGATCATAGCTGTTATAAAATTTTTATCCCATCAATGTCTAGCGTTTAGGGGCTCGTCAAAAACATTATATGAGCATGATAACGGTAATTTTCTCAAAGCAATAGAAATGATAGCAACCTTTGATTCAGTTATGCGAGAACATATTCACAGAATTCAAGCCTCGAAATTGGATTCAACTCGCATGACTCACTATTTAGGAGATCAAATTCAGAATGAAATCATTGATTTACTCGGCACGACCATAAAAAATTATATCTTGAACAAAGTCAGAGAATCAAAATATTTCTCCATTATATTAGATTGCACACCAGATGTAAGTCACACAGAACAAATTACAGTTATACTCAGGTATGTCATTTTAAACAGTGAAACTAAAAATGTTACGACATGCGAAAGTTTTATTGGTTTCTGTCCGATCACCAGCTCCACAGGTGAAGGACTATTAAATTTCGTTTTAGATTTATTTTCGCAATTAGACCTGGATATTAAGAACTTACGTGGTCAAG
This sequence comes from Micraspis discolor, assembly GCA_030674115.1. Lineage (NCBI taxonomy): Eukaryota > Metazoa > Arthropoda > Insecta > Coleoptera > Coccinellidae > Micraspis > Micraspis discolor. The sequence continues at coordinate 12,928,723 of JARTUT010002175.1, forward strand.
GTTATGACAATGGTTCTAATATGCGTGGAAAACACAACGGATTGCAAAAAAAAAATATTGGAAATTAATAATCGCGCATTTTACGTTCCATGTTCGGCGCATAGTCTCAATTTGGTCGTTAACGATGCGGCAAATATTACGCACGACACCGTAAATTTTTTAATATAATTCAAGAAATTTACGTTTTCTTTTCGTCATCTACAAAAAGGTGGTCGATAATTTGCAAATATTTACCAGATTTAAAATTAAAAGCATTAAGTGCCACGCGATGGTCTAGCAGAATCGATGCAGTCAAACCTTAACGGTATCATCTCGAAAAAATATTTGACGCTTTGCTAGAAATATCAGATAACAATTCGTCGGAATGGGATTGTACAACATCTCATAAAGCTCATTCGCTTGCTTTAAACATTCAAAATTATAGATTTATTTGTTCGGTTGTAATTTGGTTCGATATTTTGAATGAAATTAATGCTCTCAGCAAAATGATGCAAAACCCCACAATAAATACTCAAATCTGCATAAATTTGTTAAACAAATTGATTGATCAATTCACCGAATATCGCACGGATGAGCACTTCGAAAGGGTGTTAGAAGAAGCTACCAATGTGGCTCGGGACCTTAATGTTGAAACAGATTTTCCGCCTATAGACACAGTTCGTCCACGAAGAAAACCAACTCAATTTCAATATGAACAGAGTGACGAAGTTTTACTTGACCCCAAAACCAAATACAAAGTAGAGGTATTTTTAGAATCCTAGATCAAACGTTGACTTCTTTAAAGGATAGATTCGAGGAGTTGGAAACTTTTACCGATGTATTTGGCTTTTTCACCAATAATAACTTATTTAGTTACTCCAAAGATGATTTAATGAAACATTGCAAAGATTTGAATTTGAAGCTAAAAGACAGTTCCAATAGTGACACAGATATTGATGGTATAGATTTGTTTAATGAAATCAATGCTTTAAAGTTGCATTTTACTGAACACCAGTCCAATGATCCACAAACCTTATTGCAATATATTTTTGCAAATGATTTAATGTCAACATTTCCGAATATAGCAATAGCACTAAGAATATTACTTACGCTGCCGGTTTCAGTTGCATCTGGTGAAAGGTCCTTTTCAAAGTTAAAAATTATAAAAACTATTTGAGATCAACAATGCACCAGCAAAGACTAAGTAATTTAGCCATAGTTTCAATTGAACATGAGATATTAGATAGCTTAGACACAAAAAAATTGATAACAGATTTCGCCAACATTAAGGCAAGAAAGGTACAATTACTGTAAATTAAGTAAATAAATAGTTTTCCGTTGTAAAGTATTCATGGGCGGGGCTTAAGATCTAAATGTCGGCTTTCTAAAAAGAGGCAGATGACAATAGATGATCAAGTTTCTGATTGGCCATCGACTTATCTCTCTAAATGCCTTTGTTTGGCACTGAATCATCCTAATTTTTTCAATGAACTCACTAAATGATCAGAGTTTGTCAACAGATGGGTTGAGATTTAGATCTTATTGTCAGCACTATATAAAAGGAAGGGCGATAACAGACGATCAGGTTTCTGATTGGACAGCGACTCATCTCGCTAAATACCTTTGTTTCATTACTGAATCATCATGTTTTGTAATAATCTCAAAAATGATCAGAATTTAGAAGTTAAATGGTAAATGGGCGGTGCTTAAAATCTCATAGTCGGCACTGTAAAAATATCGTCTATTGTCACCTCCTCCTTTTAACAGTACCGATTACTGGTGTATAATGGTATATCCAGGTTTCGTCAACGATTAACAATCGCCGCAGAAATTGGTTTGGATTAGCCTTTAATAGGTGTAGACGATAGCTTCTTAATCTCCAAATGTTGTCACCACATTCGATTTAAAGTCAAAAAATTTTGTTCATGCACACCTTCGGTGACAAATTTCATCAGGTACCATCGTCTCAGAGTAAATGGGCCATGACAAAGTGCACATACTGAAAACCTCATTTACAATATGTAACACCTGAAGAAGCCACAGTGTTTGACCCAAATAATTCTATAGATATAATTTGATCCTTGAAATAAATCGTGAAGCATCTAGTAGGCTGTGCCGTGCCCTTTGAGAAGTTCTGCGCATGCTCGACGAAGGGGAAATTGCTTAGAGAAGGGAATCGAGGAGAATACAGTGTTTCGTTCAAATAATTTTATATTTATATTTTTATGGTTTCGTTCTTCCGTCGGTTGAATAATGACATGAACGAGTTGTGAGGTTAAACGTTTGGGATTTATTCGATCATCGATTTATTTCGATCATATAAAAAAGACCTCATTCGACGGTAAAGTTGTAAATTTTGAATGATTTCAATCTGCATGCTATTATTCTGCTTCATTAGGATCATATAACAGAAGAAAATATTTTGAATACACATTTTTACCTGTATATTGGAAAATAAGCACCAGCATGGAAAAAGTTTATTTCTAATAAAGAATATTTCAGGAAAAAAATATTAGGTAGGTAAGGAGCTTGTCATAGGATCTTAATGTAGACTTTCGTTTTTGAAATTTGAAAAGACGATATCGAATGAATTCTACGGCTGCTCATATAATGAAACATGTATTTATCATTTATGACTTTCTATATTCATTTGTTGCATTTGTAGGTACATCATCATCGAAGTAATTTTGTCGTTTAATTTGAATTATTCGGTAACCATGGTAACAAAATCACAAACCCCTTCTAACAAGCGCAAGAGTTCGTGGCGCATGCGCATTGCACCTTGAAGGGAACGGGGTCAATGTTACACGTTTGAGTACTTATTTTCCACGATGCACGCATTCTATATATTTATATTTCTATGGTTTGACCAAACAATTGTTGTGTGAAACAATAAAAATATGTGTGAATTTTAATAAAATCATTTACATGGAATATATGTGGTTTATAATTTTGATGTTGGTTCATATATATGAATATATTATTCCTACTTATTATTACTTATTATTATAGATCTCCACTTTTTCTTAAAGTTCTTGTTAGGATAGTTACAGTAAAAGAACAAGCTCTTGGATCAGATCAGTGCATCTCTTTAATTGTTAATTCGCAATGATAAAGTGCACTCTTACTGTGTAATTTCCGTTTTTCTAACGCAACTGAATTATGCTAACTAATTATGAATGTTCTGTTTACAGGTCCAGAGGGCGCCAACCTTTTCATCTATCACCTACCCCAAGAGTTCACCGACACTGACCTGGCGTCAACTTTTTTACCATTCGGCTCTGTGATATCCGCCAAAGTGTTTATAGATAAGCATACTAACCTGTCCAAGTGCTTTGGTTTCGTGTCTTTTGATAATGCGAACTCAGCCCAAAGCGCCATAGCCGCTATGAACGGCTTTCAGATAGGCACAAAAAGACTTAAAGTTCAATTGAAAAGGGCCAAAGATGCATCGAGGCCCTACTAACCAAAGAGATCTAGCTAGTTTTTCAAACCTACCAAAATATTCCCAAAGATTGGGAGACAGGGAGACCGTTTCATAGTTAGTTTTCCACTGCAAGAGGTGCCTCTGACAAGCGAATAAAACTGGCAACTTTGGTTTCAGAAGATGCAAATCAAATATTTTTAAATAAATCTAGCACTTCTCGAAAAAGTAGTTTTTTCATTAAGTATATTCATAGGGTTTTCTAGGAATATAGAAAATAGTGTATTTTTTTAGGGGTATTGTCTTTCAATTTCATTGAATTTCGTCATGATTCGTTTCGTTTAGTGGTGAGAACTCGTTCATAAATCGTGTTTTGCATAGAATCGAAGTTATGTGATACGTATTTGTATGGTACGAAAGATGTGGTTTTGTAAAAGTTCTCGGAATGTTTTTTATTTTCGTGTTTTTTTTTATTTCGTAGACCTCGGAAAAATGTATCGTTGCCAAGTTTTATTGATTGTCGCTGAACACTCATTACATCTTCATTAAGTCTCCCTGCCTCCAGCACAGTGCCAGTGTTCGAGCCCAAACTCAGGATATCGAAAAAATAGCTGCTAAAAACGAACTGTGAGATATTTTTAATAGTTAACTGTGGTCATATGACTGCTTTCGAAATAAAATTATGATTTATTACTATGAAACCTGATCAGGAAGGGGATGTTTGATTAGAGTGTTATGTTCATGTCATGTTTTGGTTTCGAAATTGGTAATGGTTCTGTAAGAGATTTGTGTTCGTGCTTGCAGGCGCGTAAACATCCTCTGTTGTTTAGTTCGTGTTAGGCCATTATACATGTGGTGATTTTACCTTTTCTTTTCTTCGTTTAGTTGGAGTCTTCATTAATGAAATAGTCTTTTATTTATATGAGCATGTATTGAATTGTACCTTTCATTTTCTATTGTTGATTAAACCAAAGTTAGACCAATCTGTGTTAACGTTTATGTTAATCAAGCAATTCCCTCTGACACCATTTGTTCACAGATAATCATATACACAACCATAAAGTCACAGAAGAAATTCATTATCATTGATATAAGAATTATGAAAATAATTGTGTTCAAATGGTCGTCAAGTGTTCTTGGCCTAAGAGAATCTTTTAATCGCAGTTTCTAAATGGGTGCCTATCAGCTTTTCATTCTAATAGTTATTCGCATTAATCGCTTACAACGCAAGCTTTGTACTTCAGCTTGCCTGAATTTGAAAAATTCGCTTCAAATGATCTCACGAAAAAGAATTAAAACGAGTTTATTAAAAAAAAAGTAAAATAAAATTTAAGGTATTTTTTCACTAAATGACGAAATCTCTTATTTACGAAATATAATTGCTTTTCGGAACCTATCTGCGGCAATTTGAGATGGTAAATAATAATAAAAAAATATAACATTTTCCATTATACCACATGGGTTTGAATTACTCCACACTTTTCCTGGTCTTCAATTTGCGATGTGAATTAAATTTACTTAACGGTAGAAGCACTAACTTCCGTATGCATGAACTTACTATCTTCAAGTTTTCAATTGCTGTCCGTTTAATATATTTTATGAAGATATATCAACAGCCCATCGAGTTTTTCAGCTGTATAAAAACGTTACCCTTATGTGATGATTGGGTCATCAAAAATGATATCAATCGTTTTGTTTGGAAATCCTTGAAAATCGTTTATGTCGGTCCGCGATCATGAAAACTCACGAACGAAAACAGCTAGAGAGCTTAAATTTACAGGCTACGTATTCAGCACCTGAAGACAAATCACGTGTTTCATTCAACATTTATTTCTGCAATTCATTTTCATTGACCTTGAAGTTCAACTCAAAATGTCCTGTACATTTATAATGATAACAATGTGATTTTCCTGTCATGACATGCTTTTCCATTTGACTTCTTGATAACAAAAATATAGTAAAAAATATCAAGGAACGTGTTATCATTAAAATGAAAGCGTATTTCATAATCATCTCAATTATATTTCGCAAACGATAAATTTCGTTATCTAGTAAAAACTTACTGGTTTTAAACTATTTTTTTATATTTTTCGGATGCTTTTCCAGTCGCAAGAATTTTCTCGATGGTGTATAAAATATCTATTAGCCCTACGATTTCCCAGATCTGGCCAATCGCTACAGGGTGTCATAGTAATAACAGTGTCAACATTTTCTTATCAGCGGCAGAGGAAGATGAGGCTAGTTACTATCAACTTCTTTCTTGCCAATGTTTCAATGTTTAAGAGGTTATGTTATCCAAAAACATAAAAATAATGTTATTTTTTAATTTCAAAACAAAAATATTTAGCTCAAAACAATTCCTGAATAATTTTAGGAAAGTGTTCTTTTATTGTGAACCGATACGCTCAAAGTCCTACTCCTTTGGTGAAAAATATCCTCTTGGTTGTTTCTTGGCGTAATAATAATAGTTTCTCCTTTCCGCTTTTTTGCTCTTTATTCAATGCTTTATAAAATGTGTTACAGTGATCGGATTTAGTTCAAATATGCGCAGTTTTGGCGATAATCTGTTTCCATCTAGACGGCAACTTCATAATACCTCCCTCGTAGAATCCCCCTCCTTATTTGCAAAGAACTCGGACAGCCACTTTTGAGTTCAACTTTACACCACCAAGGGCGTTCGCGATGGACAGGAACAGGTGGTAATCACTTGGCGCTATGTCCGGGCTATATGGTGGATGCGATAAAACCTCCCAACCGAGCTCCCGTAGCTTTTGACGAGTCATCAACGAAGTGTGTGGTCCTGGTGGAACACTACACCCTTCCTGTTGGCCAATTCTGAACGCTTCTGGGAGCAGCTCATAGTGGATGATTCCCTTCCAAACCCACCAAACACACAGCAAAACCTTCCTGGCCATCAATCCCGGCTTGGCCACTGTGGGACGATTCACCTACCTTCGACCACGACCGTTTTCACTTGATATTGGCGTATGTGATCCAGTTTTCGTCACCATCTGCTTCAAGAATGGGTCGAGTTCGTTCCGCAGGCGTTGATTCGGTCCACAAGGTTTTTTTGCGTCAAATCATGCGGCACCCAAACATCAAGCTTTTTTTGTATCCAGCCTTCTGCAGATGGTTTAAAATGGTTTGGTGACTAACTCCCATCTCCTGGGCGATGTCACGAGATGCCACATGCCGGTCTAACTCGATGTATTCCATGATTTGATCGGTATTTAACGTCACAGATCTTCCGCCGGCTGGCTTATCCATGGTGTCGTCTGAATCGTCGAAGCCATTCCTCCGCGGTTCGAACTGATAAAGTACCATCCCCAAAAACACCATTAATCTCACGTAACGTTTCTCTAACGGATTTGCCTTTAACGAAGGAAAACTTTAAAGTAGCGCGAATTTCGGCGTTAGTGAACTCCATGTTTACACGTCTATAACTGCTGAACGCAATATCCAAACTAAGCATGCATAGCGTTGTTTTGTAGGTTTTGTCAAGACCTTTCAAATTATGTATAGTATTGTCATTACGAGCTCTGTAGCGTTTTGTACATAGCCGCGAATTTCAAAAGACAAAAAGGCGGAAGGGAGATATTTGGCAATCTTTTATATTTCTGCAACGATAGAAATTAATCATTATTTCAATTCTTTGTATAATTTTTGTGGTTGTTGTTTATGAAAATATTGTCCAAAGTCCAGAATTTCAGTAAGCGGACCTCTTAGACGAGACTTTCTATCACTTGATTAGTATTCAAAATAGCCAACTTATCAGTTTGATTACCAAAAGTCACATCGCACTGAACCAACGGCCACTAAACTCAAGTATGGCAAGTTAGCTACTATTGATTGAGCAGTTGGATGACAGCCGACAGATTCTTTTGAAGAGCTTCCCGATAACATTTCAGCAAATGAGTCGGTCAACTATCAGCAGACTTCTTAATTGATATTTGTGAACAACCATTTGCTCATACATGATAATTGTCAACTGCGCCGATACTTCTGTATGCTGTACTTTGATAATGGACCGGTAAAAATTACTTCAAAAATAGTCGGCTAATTTTTGGATAATCTGAGCTGTTCTTCAACTACCTCATCCAGTTTCTTGATGTTCACACAAATTTATGTAGTATGCGAGGACGCTCAATGCTGATAAAATGATAAAATGTCATTGAATTTATACTTTTAGTACTGAAACATTGATTCTGAACTGAGTGGAAATAGTATATTCTAAAACAAGTTGCAGAATGGGCACCTATTCCAACACGAATACGAATTTCGAAAACGAGCGACGAAGGAGCAAGTTTTTGAACGCATGAGTGTTGGAATTGCCTTCTGCAACGAGTATTAGACGATATTTTCTCTATTTCAGTCAAAAAGTGAGAAATTTATTGAATTCAACGTATTTTATTTTCGCAGTTGGTGTGACTGATACGAAAATTGACAGATTATAGAATTTGAATAGTGCGTTAAAATCTCTACATGGTTTAATATTGACAATTGACATGCAATGGACGCGTGTTGACATTCGAAAGGATAGGATGTCAGTGTTGTCAACCACAAAACGAAAAATATAACTAAAAACAATGCTGTAATGAGTTCATTACAGCACTGTTTTTAGTACTGTAATGAACTCGTTACGACACTGAAATAAAGAAAAATTTTTATTGCAAAATTCAGGCATCCAAATTAATTGCGATTAATAGGTTCTCGAATATAAGACCTATGAAGCATCATTTGGATACGTGCGTGTACACGTTATCATCATTTTCAAAATGTTTTTGAATAAAATGATCTACAGCTTTAATCTTATGTGATTACTATTCAATGTTGATTGTGTTCACCAAGCTCTGTGCATTATCAATTGCTAACAAAAAAATGTATGCTCCTGTGTTGATAATGATTACCACTCGTGTCCATGAAAAGATTTAGTTGTAGTTGCTGAAGCTTATAGAGTGTACCTTTTTGTGGCAAAATTTTTCAGGAGTATAGGTAAAAATCAGCTCTTATTCAATAACAATTTGACACATATTCGAATGAAATTCAAAGCTTATTTTGCTCTCAAATGATTTTTCTTTTCATTACAGGAAAATGGTACCAAAATGCAAAGCAGCAGTGCGGAGAATTCCAGTAAGATTATTTTGATCTCCACATGATTTCTCTAGCATTTTCAGAAATTCTACAATACAATTTCTACAGCCTTTGATAAGAATAAAATAAACAATTTGAAAACAATACCGTTTTATTCGCCAGAGCATCATCATTTCCTTCTCCTAGAATTCATTCGCGGTTGAAGGCAATCATAAATTAACTCAATAAATTTTCATCATACCGGATGTCATATTATATATTCAGAGATGGTACCTGTGTCAGTCAGTAGTTCTCCCAAAATTATGGAAAACGACTACACATAGTGAAAAGGGTCTTTTTTTCATAACTTTTTGAAAAAAAAACAATAAAAAACAGGTTGTAATTTTAGTTTATCGTAAAGCATCTTGACAATAATTATCCTTCTTATTTGTGTTAAAATTGTGATCAGAAACTTGTAGTTGAACGCCAGATGGGCGGGGCTTGAGGTCCTATTGTCGGCACTGTACCTATAAAGGAGGAGGCGACAATAGACGATCAAGTTTCTGATTGGCCTGTGCCTTATCTTGTTAATGCACTTGTTATAGTACTGAATTTTTTTTTGTAATAATCTCTGGAAATTATCAGAAACTTGTAGTTGTACGTCAGATGGGCGGGGCTTAAGGTCCTGTTGTCGGCACTGTATGACGGTCAGGTTTCTGATTGGCCAGCGACTTATCTCGCTAAATGCCTTCGTTTTAATACTGAATCATCGAGTTTTCTCTAGAAACTCAGGAAATGACCGGAATTTAGTAGTTGAACGACATATGAGCAGAGCTTAAGATATAATTGTCGGCCCTGTATGAAGGGGGAGAAGACAACAGATGATAATAATATCTGGTAGTGATCAGAATTTAGTGATTAAACGACTGATGGAGAGGACTTAAGGGGGGAGTTGACAAGACGATCAGATTTCTGCTTGGCCAGCGCCTTATCTTGTAAATGAAATAGTTTCAATACTGAATCATGTTTTTGTAATAATCTCAGGAAGCGATCAGAATTTTCTAATTGAACGCCAGATGGGCTATCCTTGAGATGCTGTATAAAGGAGGAGGCAACAATAGACAACCAGGTTTCTGATTGGTCAGAGATTTATCTTGCTACATGCCTTTGTTTTAGTACTGCATCGTACATTTTTATAAACTTAGGAAATGACCAGAATTTAGTGGTAGAACGACATATGGGCAGGTCTTAAAATTTCATTGTCGGCACAGTAAAAAGAAGGAAACGATAACAGATGCTCAGGTTTCTGATTGACCAACGAGTTATATTGCTGAATGCCTTATTTGAGTACTGAATCATATTGTTTCTGTAATGATCTCAGATAGTTAGTAGTTAAACGACAGATTGGCAGGGCTTAAGATATAATTGTCGTTACTGTATGAAGGGGGAGGAGACAATGGAAGATCAGGTTTCTGATTGGCCAGTGACTTATTTTACTAAGTGCTCTCGTTTTAGCACGGAATCATCATGTTTCTGTAATAATCTCCGGTAATGATCAGAATTTAATAATTAAACGGCAGAAGAGCAGGGCTTAAGATATTATTGTCGGCACTGTATGAAGGGAGAGGAGACAATAGACGATCAGATTTCTGATTGGCGAGTGACTAATCTTGCTAAATGCTCTCGTTTTAGTATGGAATCATCACATTTCCTTTAATAACCTCAGGAAATGCTCAGAATTTAGTACTTAAACGAAAGATGGGCCGGGCTTAAGATTTAAATGTTGACTTTGTAGAAAGGGGCAGATGAAAATAGATGATCAAGTTCCTGATTGGCCAGCGACTTATCTACCTAAATGTATTTGTTTTAGTACTAAATCATCATGTTTTTTCAATAATCTCAGGAAATGCTCACAATATAATAGTTAAACGACAGATGGGCTGCGCTTACGATATGATTGTTGGCACTGTATGAAGTGGGAGGAGACAATAGACGATCAGGTTTCTGATTGGGCAGTGACTTATACTGCTAAAAGCTCTCGTATCAGTACGGAATCATCACATTTCCTTTAATAACCTCAGGAAATGCTCAGAATTTAGTACTTAAACGAAAGATGGGCGGGGCTTAAGATTTAAATGTTGACTTTGTAGAAAGGGGCAGATGAAAATAGATGATCAAGTTTCCTGATTGGCCATCGACTTATCTACCTAAATGTATTTGTTTTGGTACTGAATCATTTAATTTTTTTAATGAACTCTGGAAATGCTCAGAGTTGAGTAGTTGAACAACAGATGGGTTGCGATTTAGATCTTATTGTCAGCACTCTATAAAAGGAAGGCGACAATAAACAAGCAGACAATCAGGTTTCCGATTGGCCATCGACTCATCTCGCTAAGTACCCTTGTTTCATTACTGAATCATCATGTTCTGTAATAACCTTAAAAATGATCAGAATTTAGTAGTTAAACGGTTAATGGGCGGTGCTTAAAATCTTATAGTCGGCACTAAAAATATCGTCTATTGTCACCTCCTCCTTTTAACAGTACCGAATACTAGATCTCAAACCTCGCCCATCTATCATTCAACGACTAAATTCTGATCAATATTTTAAAACATGATTCAGTACTAAAACTAGGGTATTTAGTGGTGTCCATGAAAAGATTTAGTTGTAGTTGCTGAAGATTATAGAGCGGATCTTTTTGTGGCAAAATTTTTCAGGAGTATAGGTAAAAATCAGCTCTTATTCAAAATAACAATTTGACACATATCCGAATGAAATTCAAAGTTCATTTTGCTCTCAAATGATTTTTCTTTTCATTACAGGAAAATGGTACCAAAATGCAAAGCAGCAATGCGGAGAATTCCAGTAAGATTATTTTGATCTTCAAATGATTCATCTAACATTTTCAGAAATTCTACAATACAATTTCTACAGCCTTTAATAAGAATAAAATAAACAATTTGAAAGCAATACCGTTTTATTCGCCCAAGCATCCTCATTTCCTTCTTCTAGAATTCATTCGCGGTTGAAGGCAATTATAAATTAACTCAATAAATTTTCATCATACCGGATGTCATATTGTATATTCAGAGATGATACCTGTGTCAGTCAGTAGTTCTCCTAAAATTATAGAATACGACTTCACATAGTGAAAAGAGTCTTTTTCTCATAACTTTTAGAAAAAAGAATTCGAAGCAGGTTGAAATTTTAGTTTATCGTTAAGCATGTAGACAATAATTATCCTTTTTTGTGTTAAATTTATGATCAGAAACTTGTAGTTGAACGCCGGATGGGCGGGGCTTGAGGTTCTATTCTCGGCACTGTATCAAGGAGGAGGCGACAATAGACGATCAAGTTTCTGATTGGCCTGTGCCTCATCTTGTAAATGTACTTGTTTTAGTACAGAATCAAGTTTTTGTAATAATCTCTGGAAATTATCAGAAACATGTAGTTGAACGCCAGATGGGCTGGGCTTGAGGTTCTGTTGTCGGCACTGTTTAAACGAGGAGGGAACAATAGACGACCAGGTTTCTGATTGGCCAGCGACTTATCTCACTAAATGCCTTTGTTTTAATACTGAATCATCAAATTTTTTTAAACTCAAGAAATGACCAAAAATAAGTAGTTGAACGACTCGTAGGTAGTAATCACAATTTAGTAGTAAAACGACATATGGGCCGGACTTAAGATATAATTTTCGGCACTGTATGAATGGAGAGGAGACAACAGGCGATCAGGTTTCAGATTGGCCAGTGACTTATCATGCTAAATTCTCTCATTTTAGTACATAATCATCATGTTTTTGTTATCATCTCTGGAAATGAACACAATTCAGTAGTTGAATGCCAGATGGGCGGGGCTTGAGGTTCTCGTTTTATTACGGAATCATCATATTTCTGTAACAATATCTGGTAGTGATTAGAATTTAGTAGTTAAACGACATATGAGCAGAGCTTAAGATATAATTGGCGGCACTGTATGAACGGGGAGGATACAACAGACGATCAGGTTTTTGATTGACCAGTGACTTATTCTGCGAAATGCTCTCGTTTTAGTTAGGAATCATCATGTTATTTTAATATTCTGTGGAAATTATCACAATTTAGTAATTAAACGACATATGCGCAGGCTCTAAGACCTTATTGTCGCTACAGTATAAAAGGGGAGTTGACAAGACGATCAGGTTTCTGATTGGCCAGTATAAATGAAATTGTTTCAGCGCTGAATCGTCATTTTGCAATTATCTCTGAAAATGATCAGAAATTTGCAGTTGAACGCCAGATGACCGAGGCTTGAGGTCCTGTTGTCAGCACTGTTTAAATGAGGAGGCGACAATAGACGATCAAGTTTCTGATTAACCAGTGACTTATCTCTCTAAATGCCTTTGTTTTGTTACTGAATCATTATGTTTTTGTGATTAGTTCAGAAAATGGTCAGAATCTAGTAGTAAAACGACAAACGAGCGGAGCTGGAGATACTGCTGTCGACATTATCAAGGAGGAGGATACAATAGACGATCAGATTTCTGATTGGCCCTCTATTTATCTCGATAAATGCCCTGGCAATCTTGACTTTTATACCGGTGGGATTTATTGGCCCGAATTGCGCATGTGCCACGATCATTTTGTTGCCAAATTGTTCAATAATTATATCTTGGGAAATCGATATTAGTCCTTAGAAAATAATGTGTTTTTTCAATAATATTTGACTGGCGATTTAATGAAGCTTATTTATCAATTAATAGAAATGATCAGACAATTAGGTTAGTTTGCAGTTTATCGCCCAATTATTATATTTCACATGGTTTTTTGTCGGGTTATTAGGTTAGTCGAGATTTTAATTTTTGATATTTGGTCCGGGTTCAATAGGTAAGTTAAGCTTTTGTTATATCATAGAACGACTTCGAAAGTAAGTTTTTACTAATATGAACTATCAGATATTAAATATTTACAGTCAGTTCAAGAACGTCAAATATTATCGCTACATGAGTCATTCTTTAAATACCCCGACTAAACGTTCGATCTGGCAACTTTGCTGCTCATTTTAAGCGCCGTCTACAATTCACCGGTATAAAAGTCAAGATTACCAATGCCCTTGTTTTAGTACCGAATCCTGTTTTTTGTAATAATCTCAGGAAATTAACATAATTTAGTAATTGAACTACAGATGGGCGGGCCTTAAGACCTAATTGTTGCTAATGTATAAAGGAGGAGGTGACAATACCATCAGGTTTCTGATTTGCCAGTGACTTATCTTGTGAATGCACTTGTTTTAGTGTTGAATCATGGTTTTGTAATATTGTCTGGAAATGATCAAAAACTTGTAGTTGAACGCCAGATGGGCGAAGCTTGAAGTCCTGTTGTCGGCACTGTATAAAGGAGGAGGCGACAATAGACGATCAGGTTTCTGATTGGCCAGCGACTTTTCTCGCTAAATACCTTTGTTTTAGTACTGTATCATCGAGTTTTTTCTAAAAACTCAGGAAATGACCAGAATTTAGTAGTTGAATGACATATAGGCGGGTCTTAAGATTTCATTCTTGGCGCCTAAAAGAATTGGAAACGACATCAGAGGATGTTTTTTGATTGACCAGCGATTTATCTTGCTAAATGCCCTCATTTCAGTAGCAAATCATCATTTTTTGTAATAATCTCAAGAAATAACCAGAATTTAGTGGTTGAACGACAGGTGGACGGAGCTCAATATATCTTTTTTGGTTCTGTATTAAGGGAAAGCCAACAAGTTTCTGATTGGCCAGCGACTTATCTCTCTAAATGCATTTGTTTGGTACTGATTCTTCATGATTTTCTTAATGAACACAGGAAATGATCAGAGTTTAGTAGTTGAACAACAGATGGTTTGTGATTTAGATCTTATTGCCAGCACTCTATAAAAGGGAAGGCGACAATAGACGATCGTTTTTCTGATTGGCCATCGACTCATCTCGCTATATACCCTTGTTTCATTGCTGAATCATTATGTTCTGTAAAAATCTCAAAAATGATCAGAATTTAGTAGTTAAACGATAAATGGGCGGTGCTTAAAATCTTATAGTCGGTACTGTGAAAAAATCGTCTATTGTCACCTCCTCTTTGTAACAGTACCTATTACTAGATCTCAAACCTCGCCCGCCATTGTTTAACTACTAAATTCTGATCATTTTTGAGATTATTACAGAACATGATGATTCAGTAATGAAACAAAGGTATTTAGCGAGATGAGTCGCTGGCCAACCAGAAACCTGATCGTCTATTGTCGCCTCAACTTTTATAGAGTGCTGACAATAAAATCTAAATCCTAACCCATCTGTTGTTTAACTACTGAACTCTGATCATTTCCTGAGTTCATTAACAAAATTAAGATGATTCAGTACCAAAATAAAGGCATTTAGGTAAATAAGTCGCTGGCCAATCAGAAACTTGATCATCTATTGTCATTTGCCCCTTTCTACGAAGCCGATATTCTGATCTTAAGAACCGCCCATCTTTCGTTTAACTACTAAATTGTGAGCATTTCCTGAGATTATGAAAAAATATTATTATGATGATTCCGTCACTGTCCAACCAGAAACCTGATCGTCTATTGTCTCCTTCCACTTCGTACAGTACCAACAATCATATCGTAAGCCCTGCCCATCTGTCGTTTAACTATTAAATTGTGAGCATTTCCTGAGATGATTCAGTATTTTTACAAAACTTCCATCAATATATAGGCATCCGGTATTTTCTTCCTTGTCGTTTATTACATCATTGACACTAAATTCATATTGTTTCCTGAGATTATACGAAAACACGATGATTCACTACCAAAACTAAGAGAGCTAGGAAAATAAGCCGCTGGCCAATCAGAAACCTCGTCCCTTCCGCAGTGCCGAAAATTAGATATTAAGCCCAACCCATCTGTCATTTGAATACTAAATTCTGATCCTTTTCTGAGCATGAAAATACAATGGTTCAGTACCAAAACGAAGGAATTGAGCAAGATTAGCTGGCCAGTTACATAGACTATCAGGTTTCTGATTGATCAGGGTCTTATTTTGCTAGATGCCCTAGTTTTAGTACTGAATCATGTTTTTAAAATATTTATCAAAATTTTGTCGTTAAACGATTGATGGGCGAGGTTTAAGATCTAGTAATCGGTACTGTTAAAAGGAGGAGGTGACAATAGACGATATTTTTACAGTGCCGACTATAAGATTTTAAACACCGCCCATTTATCGTTTAACTACTAAGTTCTGATCATTTTTGAGATTATTACAGAACATGATGATTCAGTAATGAATCAAGGGCATTTAGCGAGATGAGTCGCTGGCCAATCAGAAACTTGATCGTCTATTGTCGCCTTACCTTTTATAGAGTGCTGACAATAAGATCTAAGTCCCAACCCATCTGTTGTTCTACTACTAAACTATGATCATTTCCTGAGTTCATTAAAAAAATTAAGATGATTCAGTAGCAAAACAAAGGCATTTAGAGAGATAAGTCGCTGGCCAATCAGAAACTTGATCATCTATTGTCATCTGCCCCTTCCTACAAAGCCGACATTTAGATCTTAAGCCGCACCCATTTTTCGTTTAACTATTAAATTGTGAGCATTTCCTAAGATTATGAAAAAAAATATGATGATTCCGTACTCATACGAGAGCATTTAGCAGAATTTAGCCCGTTTGTCGTTTTACTACTAGATTCTGACCATTTTCTGAAATAATCACAAAAACATGATGATTCAGTAACAAAACAAAGGCATTTAGCGAGATAAGTCGCTGGCCAATCAGAAACTTGATCGTCTATTGTCGCCTCCTCCTTTAAACAGTCCTGTTGTCAGACCTCAAACCCCGTCCATCTGGCGTTCAACTGCAAATTTCTGATCGATTTCAGAGATAATTGCAAAATGATGATTCAGCGCTGAAACAATTTCATTTACACTGGCCAATCAGAAACCTGATCCTCTTGTCACCTATACTGTAGAGACAATAAAGTCTTAAAGCCTGCGCATGTGTCGGGTAATTACTAAATTGTGATAATTTCCACAGAATATTAAAAAACATGATGATTCCTGACCTGGTCGTCTATTGTTTTCTCCTCCTTTAAACATTGCCGACAACAGAACCTCAAGCCCCGCCCATCTGGCGTTCAACTATAAGTTTCTGATCATTTCCAGAGATTATTACAAAAAACATGATTCTGTACTAAAACAAGTGCATTTACAATATAAGGCACCGGCCAATCAGAAACTTGATCGTCTGTTGTCGCCTCCTCCTTTATACAGTGCCGGAAATAGGACCTCAAGCCCTGCCTATCTGGCGTTCAACTACAAGTTTCTGGTCATAATTTCAACACAAAAAAGAAGGTTAATTATTGTCTAGATGCTTAACGATGAACTAAAATTTCAGTTTGTAGTACTGTAATGAACTCATTACGACACTGAAAAAGAGAAACAAAATTTAAATTGCAAAGCCAATTCAAAAATCATCAGAAGATTGTTCTGGCTTCAACAAAAGGAATTTAAATATACCATGCATTTCAAACAAATTGAATCCTTGAATTGTTAGTTATTGCTCGAATTCCAATATAAAACATATAAAATTCAAATAAGAATTAAAATGTATATAAAAGAAATTTGTCGTCTCATTGATTTGTTATTCTACACGGTTGCCGAAAATATATTATACGCACACGACCGAAAATGGTTTTTTTGGACTTCCCGTAAGTTAGTATATCCGCTATAAGTGTGCTGTGATATCTGTATCGCTGTAATAACGTACTCAACCTCAAAACCTATTGTTAAGTGGAAACAGTGAATTTTACATGTAAAACTCCACACAGAATGTTGAGCTACTGAAAGTATGCCCTGAAATCTGGCGGAGTCGGTCAACCCTTTCTAACCCTGTGTCCCTTTGTCAATGGGAACTGTATTGCATTTATTCTCCCTACTGAAATGGTGATGAATGTTCCATCCTTTATCTTGTATTGGATGAAAAGAGCAATCTATGTTTTGCCGCTTTTCCCTCGATCGAAACAATTCAATTCTCGAATATTCGAAAACCAAACAGAGTTCACGATTCAACAGGAAGTAATTCCTCACAGAGATTTATTCCTCTTCCATAATTCACTCCCTCTTGGCGAAACGCGTATTGTAAAGTAGAAGGGAGTTCACGAATGTCTCGTTTGCAGATAGTCAGATTCGGAATGTGTGACTGCCGCGAAGAAATAAATAATTTTATCTATAGAGGGATTGCGAGGCCACACGTTTTCTCATTTCCTGCACAAGCTACGATTCGAAATGGATAAATCTGCAAATGCAACGTAGACTCGTGCCATATTTTCATGCCAAAATCCTAGTAAATAAATCTTATACTTCTATTAGGAACATATTGTGTGGTATTTTTGTCCAGATTCAGCCAAATTTGTGTTTTTTCGTTCAATTCTTGGTTTAATCTCCTAAATTCGAAAATTTCCCTGTTTCCCTAGAGTTGGAATAACCGCTATATCGCATTTGAAGTGGTATAGAAAATTTAATCGGTATGTAAAATTTGATAAGTTTCTTGCAGAAGACACAACACTCTTCCACTTTTTGGAATCGTGTCAGAAGATTCCATCGAAACAAAAATATCCAAGAGTAAAACTATCCACCCCCCCTCATTGTCTGAGAAAAAAAGGAGTAAGGAATACGAATCATAACTACAGGGTCAGTTCTTGACGTCAAAAGAAACATTTTCCTCCTATAACATTTTTCCAAATTTGGCCCCGTTCAAAAGATATAGGGTGTTGAAATTTCATAAAAATATTGCTTTTTCACCTGCAATATTCAAACGACAATATCAAATGAAATAATCTCTTGTAAAAGGTTTTGATAACAGTATTTTGGCATCGATAATTTGATTCCATTTCATGTGGGTTTCCCACTACTACTGTAGATTGGTTAACTTGCATCAAAAACAAATATCACTTGAACTAAAGGTCCGTATCTTGTACTTCCTAGAAACATTAGTCGTTTTTGCAAATAAAATCATTCATCATCTTTTTTCCTAAATTTTACCATTTTACCATTTTTGAGATATTTGAAGTTGAAAGGAATTAAATCGATATAATCATCTGATGAAACATGAGTGAGTGAATCAGTTCTTAGAGGGAAAATAATGTTTTTAAACAATTCAGATTCAATAGTGGATGCTGTGGAAGGTAATTTTGATTCAAACTAAACTGGACTACAGAGGGGTATTTGCCCAACGTGAAAACTTAAAATGCTTATAACTTTTTAACGCAGCTGAATATGGAAAAAAGTATCTGTTTGGATCTCAAGAACCTATGTTTAAAATTAATGCAATGTGGTCAAAGACTCACCCTGTATATTCGGGAAACGTGATAATGGTTTCGAAAACTTCGAACTGAAATCACTCTGAACCAGAATACAATATTTTTATGAATGTAGATACGAGGGTTGCCTTTTAAATTTCGGGGTAGAGAACAAAAACAAATATTTATAATCGAAAATCGCTTTATTGTTTTTCAAACATTTCCCCATTAAGATCGATACACTTCTTTGGGTGTCGAAAAACGTTGACCTCTCATTTTATTTTTTATATATGTGAATAAAAGGAAGTCATTCGGTGCCACGTCAGGACTATACGGTGGATGACTGATCAAATCGATGTTTTGCATGCTCAAAAATGCAGTTGTTTGAGCCGATGTGTGAGAGCTTGCATTTTCGTGGTAAAGGGTGATCCGTCTTCAGCGGTTGGTTTTCCTGATTTCTTGGAAGACTACTGGCGAACAAATGGTTGTATACCACTCAGAATTGGCTGTTCAACGTTGTTCTAGTGGTACAATTGCGACATGTCCAGTTTTTCCGAAAGAACTGGCGAACATTTGCCTGGAAGTGCTTCGTGCGTGAGCAACCCTTGTTGGTTTTGGTTCGTCTTGATCCACCTATACAGCCGCCTGCTATTTACTTTTGGGCTCATACGCGTAAATCCACGATTCATCACCTGTCACGATGTCATAGGTGTGCTTCGAAGCAGCGCGATCGTATTTTTGGAGCATTTTTTTCGACCAATCGACACGTGCCTTTTTTGAGCGATTGACAAATTGTTTGTGATCAAACGCGAACACATTTTTTTGACGATCGAATGTTCATGCAATATTGAATGTATGCTGGTGCCATTAATGCTTAAGGTTGTCTTAATACCACGATAGGTCACATGACGATCTTGCAATCTCAGTTGGCGCACACCATCAACGGTTTTCGGAACAAAAACTGATTTTGTACTACCTTCACGAAGTTCGTCTTGGAGTGAACTACGAATTCGGTTGGAATTCCCATACCATCAATAAATACTAGTCTATGATGGAGCTTCATCTTCCATTGAATTAAGTTCATCGATAATTGATTGTTTAGTTAATCCACGTCGAAAGTTGTATACAGGGTGTCTACTATAATAGGTGCCAAACTTCAGTAGGTGATAGTACAAGTCATTTGCAACAAAAAATGTCCTAGAACACTTTTTCGAAAAGTTGATGGTTATCGAGTTATTCAACACTTCTTGGTTTTTTGGAATGTTTTGCTTTCCCCTTTAAAAACAAGAATATCTCTGTTATTCTGACAGCTACATCAAATCTGACCATATCATCGCAAATGGCTGTAAAGGGGCTATAAAATAGGTAGTTACTAATATTAAAAAAATGTTTTATACCGGGTGTTGTAAAAGGGTAAATGTAAAAATTGAAAAGAGTGCAAACTTAGTGGTATTTTCTTGTTAGCTGTACCTTTGAAAATTGGTGAATAAGTATTATTGAGTATTATAAGTTGTATTTTTTCTAGGAAAAACTAGTACATGTAATAGACTTTATAACGGTATATCAACTTTTCACTTAACTTTTTGTTTTTCCAACAATAATACGGTTTCAAGTCAGAAAAACATAAAAATCAGAAACTCGAATTTTATGATAATCCATTTCAAAATATTGTAGGTTCAAAACAGTTATAAATATTATCAATAGTAACATAAAAACAGCAAAGTTGTAAACAGAGGTTTGAGGAGGATGAGGGTGTGTTTGTGCGTATCTGGCGGCCCCGCAGGGGCCGCCGGAAATGAATACCACGAATGAAAATGAACAATATGGCGGAATTTAATCTCGAGCTAAGCAAACTTGACATTTGCATGGGTTCGAGGATATGCAAATTAACTTAAATTTTGCAAAATTTGTCATTAAGTGAACTTAAGAAAAAGATCATTTACTTTAACGAATTAATTCGACTACGCATCTACAAAAAAAAGAATATGCCTGTTTTCTCAAGTATTGAATATCGGGATATGCTACGGGTTAGCTAACGGAAATTCTCGAGCAGCAGTGCGGGAGTAAGCGTTACGTTTCTCCAATAGACAACAACCTAGCAGAAAGGCATTTGTAGAAGTTTTTAGGCGCTCTGGTGACACTGGATCGTTTCGAGGTTTACGAAATAGAGAAGGTGGTCGAAATGCTCAGCACCGGAGGCAAGCACCAGTAATACTTCGCGCTATTAGAGAAGATCCCACTCGGAGTGTTGGTGCCACATTAGTGCTTCACCATTCCACAGTACACAGAGTTTTGAAACAAAATAATTTACACCCGTATCATTCAAATAAAGTCCAGAATTTGATGGTGAGGTCAGATTAGAATTCTATAGGTAGTACCTAAATAAGTTGGAAGAGTGGGGATGTGATCAAATATTATGGACAGATGAGGCAACATTCACTAAAAGTGGAATAAGAAATTTACGAAATTCCCATATATGGGAAACGGAAAATACACATGTGACTGTTTTATCTCATTATCAGCATGAAATAAGAGTCAATGTTTGGTTGGGATTCATGAAAGGGCGGCCGGTAATACTTCCCGCTCGCCTTAATTCCAATGAATTCACAATAATAATATGGTCCCTTGAGATGGCCACCTAGAAGCCCCGATATAACCCCATTAGACTTTTATGTTTTGGGGCACTTTGAAAGAAAATGTGTATAAAAACCGCATTAATAATCGAGAAGAACTAATAATCAACAGAATTCAGGAATGTTGTGATACAATGCGTCGAAAACGTAATGAACTTCGAAAGATTGTGGATTCTGTACGAAAAAGATGTATAAAATGCATTGAGCAAATGGGTAGGTGATTTGAACAGTTTTTATAGTTCTTAATTCGGTTTTGCCATAACATTGATTTTTACGTTCATTCAGTTTCATTTAAAGTTTATTTAATGTTTTTATGTTACTATTAATAATGTTTATGACTGTTTCGAACCTACAATGCTTTGAAATGAATTATTATAAAATTTGCGTTTCTGAATTTTATGTTTTTCTGACTTAAAACAGTGATATTGTTGGAAAAACAAAAAGTTAAGTGAAAAGTTGATATACCGTTTGGAAGTCTATTACATGTACTAGTTTTTCCTAGAAAAAAAACTACTACCTATTCACCAATTTTCAATGGTACAGGTCACAAGAAAGTACCATTAAGTTTGCACTCTTTTCAATTTTCACATTTACCCTTTTACAACACCCGATATAAAACATTTTTTAGCATTAATAAGCACCTATTTTATAACGTGTTTATTGCCCTTTCTGATGATATGATCAGATTTGATGTAGCTGTAAGAATAACAGAGATATTCTTGTTTTCAAAGGGGAAAGCAACAAATTTCGAAAAACCAAGAAGTGTTAAATAACTCGATAACTATCAACTTTTCGAAAAAGTGTTTAGGATGTATTTTGTTGAAAATGACTTGTACTATCACCTACTGAAGTTTGGCACCTATTATAGTAGACACCCTGTATAGTAAACGCACGAAAACGTTCACGATTTAATTTCATTTTTTGGGCGAGATGAATCTTTTAAGTTACTGTAAACATCACAAAAAGCACTGTCAAACTTAACGATAGATCTGTCAGTTGTCAGATCGCAACACTAGGGAAATATAAAAAGCAACCCTCGAAATATCTATGGTTATCGAAGATTATTACAATGGGACAGAGAGATTCAACCGTAACACGAGTTATCCGAAGGAAGAACCTGTACACCGAAGTCACACAGCCTCAGGGATCTGACCCTGTGTTTTTATATTGTAACCATTATTGTTTTTATCGTCAGGTGATTTTTTGTTACCTCAGGCTCTCTCCTCTTCATCTTTAAGGACTAAATAATTAATATTTAATAATCTAGCTGTAACCATTGTGTTTTATTTACCATCTTTGTTCCCCACTTATTTTTCCCTAATCCTAATTATCGCGAATCTGAATAAATATTCACAAAATAACGTGGAGTCCTACCCTTGCGATACGATGACAAATGGCCAAATTTTGTATCTGGAGTCCATCAGACTCCAGGGTTATAGTTAATTCCATAGACAAAAATCAATTTCAAGCGACACTTTGGTCATTATTTTGGTTTTTCTAGTGGTCATTACTGGTCATTGCTGTTCAGCCCTTGATCATACCTTCGATGACCAAGACGAATGACCATAGATTATCGCTTGAATGCACGTTACCGAGGTTTTGGTCATCCGTGTTCGTATTACTTTGCGTTTAAATTTAGAGATTACCCCAATTGCGAAACAGCTTACTGAAAACGATTACCTGCTTCGAAAAGATAGAATTAAGAAATGGTGAAAGTTTACCGTCTATTAATTTGCTGAACAATATCACTGAATTTCTAGGGCAATCAAGAGTTCCAGTAAAGTCTAAATTTATATAATATGAATATTTATTAATCTGGATAATACCGAATTCTATTAATTTAAACTTTGCAAAATCACTTGATTCTATCCAAAAATTTACAAAATTTTCATTCATCAAATGCACTCTGAAAGTTTCTGATTCCCTTCGACAGTTACTTTGCTCACGGGCAGAATCTATTTTGAGTATGGATTTTTATCAAAGAGATAAACGAAGTCTTACCCAAAAATTGCAGACATTTTGGGCTTTGTATTAAGGTGAACAAGGGCACAAAAAAAGGGTGTTAATATAGGTAGGCCTTTAATATATAGATTGAGGTAATAAAGCAGGTGATGGTATTTTATTTAAAAAAATTAGGAAACACTGACGTGATGTCAGATGACTTTGGCGCTCTTTTTAAGCTACTATACCTTGAACATGTTCTATTAATTCTTCTTTTCAAAATTTTATGATGAAACACACCCTCAGACGGTAATAATTATGTCTAACTTTATGAAAAAAGTATGTATTGTTTTACTGACACAGCCCTAATGCAGTATATCAAATAATGAAACATTCAATTGGTCAAAAATATTTATTGCTAAAAAATTAATTGTGTATATATAAAAACAGGCCAGCACAAAAATTAACTTGTGAGGCAATAAAAATTATGAATCAAAAAAAATCAGCCAGTGGAAAAAATATGTTCTATTATTTTGGAGTCGGACAGAGGATATGTAATTTTCGAAATTGCTCAGTTTAATCCTCTTTTTCTGGAACATACTTGATTTTAATTACATAAACTCTTTGTGAGTTTAGGTGTTATTTCAATGTGCTTTCAGTTTTCAGATCGAAACGATGACAGGTCTGATTTACAACTACCAAATATCATTTTTGACTACAATATGAAGAAGTCTTGATGATTATGAAATTTTTTTTTTTTTTAATTTCAGTAAGAGGGGCTAATTCCCGTTGAATGTTGTTTGATGATCTCTATATCTTAGGATGATTCCTGTGGTTTCTAAATCATTATCCTCGTTATTGTTTCACACAAATGACATTTACATCATTTGAGATCACTGCTTCTTCTTCTCAATCAATTCAGAGTTATCCTAAAAGTCAAATAAAGTTGAACATTCTCTCAATGACTTCAATTACAATGAATCTTGTTTTAATTATTTTATACAAATATACCTTCAGTTCCTGACTGATGCAATTTCCATCTGCTCATTTATTTCTTCTGAATATTCTGAATGACTTCATCATTATTGATTCCCAAGCTATTTCAATTTTCTAAGAACTCTACTTCACCATTGCTACGTTTTTTTTTGTGACAAGTGTTATTGGAAATCAGGAGGAATCTTATGGTCTATGGTTCCCAATCATTTTCATTGAATTCTTTCTATCCACAAATTAATAATTAGTTTTCCTTTGAATCTGTAAACTCAATAATGATTGAATGAATCTCAAAGTGCGTTCCTACCTGAATTTTCATTCATTTCATTAATTTCTTGTTATGTTTTATGAAATTTTGATAATTGATTATTCTTTTCAATGAAGGATTGAAAATTGGACATTCTCTCGGATCTAACAAATAATTATTTTTCAAGTTTCAAATAACTCAAGGTTTGCTATTGTTTACTATTTTCATGTTTATAAGCATCTAACCCTACTTCTTCTAATGACCAGAATCTTAACACAGCTTTGCTCATCCCCACTCCAACAAAGGGCTAATTCATGACGTCACGGATTATGACTAAAGCCGCTTGAATGCGGTCCGTCATGACCAACAATGATCAGAGATGACCGGTCATCTGCGGTCACCCTTGGTATTTCGCTTGAAATTGATTTTTGTCAATGGTTAATTCCATTTATAATGTTGGTAATTTTTTTCGAAGAAAAAGTGGCAAATATTTCGAGTTCAAATCTTAAAAAAAAATGTATACTTCAGATTTAATTATTATTTAGTATATCATTTAGAATAACGGTATCAAATTTCAAAGTATCATTAAATTCTTTTAATCCTTGAAAATGTGCAGTACAATCTCAAAATTATTCTTGAAAAACTCGTATAAGCGCATATTGAGAATGAAATGATAAACATTCAAATATTAAATAAGGTAAATTAACTAAATGTAGAATGGAATAATACGTAATAATTCGTCACAAACGACTACCACCTCTAAATGAAACCAACGTCTTGGTGAACAAATATTCATAAAAATTCTGCACTTCTTAAGATCTCTTGAATCTACTGCCCATTTTCAGCTCCTTCAATGAAGACATCGGTCCCAGAGGATGCCGATGGACTGGAACATGCGGATCCACTCTACCATTGCTAGGAACAACTTGAGCTGGAGATATTCCTTGAGATGTGCAACTCTGAGAAGTAAAATAATAATCTAATAATAAAGTTATCGAGTAAACAGCGTAGGGGTAATAAGTGTTTAGCGACATTCATGGCTTTACTGAAACAAACAAATTTAAGTGTCAAAGCCCTTGGTATAGTCATAACTTTCAATATTTAAAATAACTTTCCAGAATTGGCATGCAATAATAAGTAATTTATTTCAGAAGCCATTTCGATTAACTCCATAATCTAATGGAAAATTAACTAACAATGAATCTGTTCTGGCCGTGCATCGAAGCTTCTTTGTTTTCAAATAGCTGAAAATGCTCTCTTCAACTCAATAATATTTGTAATGAAATCGCATCGATAAAAAGATAAAAAGAAGCACAATGCAATCGGTAGTTAGTATACCAGTGATTTCGCACACTGAGTGTTACTGTGTACTTCTAAGTCTTTTCAACATTACATCCATATTGTTTTTGAAGAAATAAATATTATACCGTTATAATCAAGATGAGAAATACTAATATTATGAGTGAGGAAAGCAGATATGATTCTTCATTAAAACTTATCAACAGAAAGTCAAGTCCAACAAGACGTTTATCGTTTGGGAGGAGTAGAAGTTGTTATCCCGTTAAATGGTTACCAAATTCACAAAAGCATAACAGGACAAAAGGTTTAATACAAAAACATTTGTCGATATACAATGCAGATGTCGTCAAAATCAAAAAGAATAATGCCACAAACATAAAGCTACTATGAATTAATTACAAAAATTATATTACGAGGGTTGCCGTTTATATTTCGGGATTGGTCAACCCTAATGTTGCAATCTGCCAACTGACAGCTCTGTCGTAAAGCTTGACATTTTTAAGGTTATAGATAGTCACAACGTTCTGACATCGCTCGTATCTAACTTGAGATTCATCTCGCCCAAAATATGAAATTAAATCGTGAAAATTTTCGTGTGATTATTTTTTACAACTTTCGAGGTGGATTAACTCAACAACAGTGCATCGAATTTCATGAAAGCCGTTTATAACGGGTCGTTATATTCACAATAAAAATAAACCGAATGGAAAAAAAGCGAAGAATGAATCGAATAATACACAAAATTACAATGTGTCATGTGGCGCAGATTTTGATAAGGAACCTCTTCGATCCCGGGCATTCTCTTTTCACGTGTCGAGATAAACACTGATATACACTGATACACTGATATACACTTGGTTAATGAATTGTGGATTTTTGGAAAAATTTGGATTGTGTATCGCCAAATAGCAGATATAAACTCCATTCGTGTGTTGATTAATTAGATTAATTCGTAAACTGACGGATTGAAGGAGAATTTTGTGCAAAAAGGATCAGAACGATCCTTTTTTCGAATTGGGTCTGGGAATAACTTTTGGCATTAATTGAACGACACTGTCGAGTACCCGAGCCATAATATTTTGGAAATCTCGAAGAGCCCGTGAGAAAGACCGTCCATCATCACCTGAACCTGCATTCGCTGGATCCTAGTTTACGCACTCGGCCGCTAGTCTAAGGTCGTATGAATTTCATTTATTGTTTACGCCTGAAAGTTATATTTCCGGAAAGATTGACAAGAATTCAGCGAGGGAGTACAATCGAGTTCTTTCGTGTTTTGATTATCGGTTTTTGTTTCTTAATTGTGTAATTTTGTAGGAGCTAGGTTCTTGATATCTACCATTTGTATTTACCTGCGATATTAATTCTGTATTTATAGATATCATGTGTAATTATGTTGATGTATAATCAATTTGATGTACACGTATTTCAAATAATTTTTGTTTTTCTATGACAACATTTTACCGGAATAAAACAAGTTTGGCCAATCTTCTTTGTCTGGGATATATCATTCGTCAAGATTTTAAATTTCTTTTATTTGTAAATATTATTGCGGGGTTATTATAGTAGAATATAGATCAAGGTTTCTTGACTTTTTATTTCTTGGTTGATACAACATTTTTGGGTATTCGAATAAGTGATCATTTCACAATTTAGATCTCTTATATCCAGATAGTGAGCGTGATAGTTAAAAGCAAAAATTGTGTGGCGCCTCCGGTTTACTAATAGGTATATTTATTGATTCTTTTGGTCGAACCTACCCCATCTCGACTGAGTTGTTGGCCTGTCACGCTTACGAAAGCTGTCACCTGCTTAACCCAGTATTGAATTCATCTAAGTTTATTTTAATTGTTGAGGTTTTGAATTATTTTAGTATAATAGTGAAAGGATATTATTGTTTTTTTTTATTGTTAGTTTGAGGCGTTCCGAAAGCATTGATGCTCTGCGCCACCTGATATTGCAAGATCGTCATGTGACCTATCGTGAGATTGAGACAACCTTAGACATAAGTGGTACCAGCAAACATTCAATAATGCATGAACATTTAACCATCAAAAAATTTATTCGCGTTATATCCCACACAAATTATCAATCAAAAAAGGCTCGTGTTGATGGGTCGATAGAAATGCTCCAAAAATACAATCGCGGTGCTTTGAAGCACGTCTATGACAACGTGGCAGGTGATGAATCGTGAATTTACGAGTATGAACTCGAAAGAAAACACAAGTCCACTGTATGGGTGTTTCAAGATGAGCCAAATCCAACAAGTTGATCGCGCACGAAGCACTTCCAAGCAAATGGAACTGGACATGTCGCAATCTTATCACTAGAACAACGCAAAAAGTCAATACTGAGTGGTTCACAACCATTTGTTTGCCAGTTGTCTACCAAGAAATCAGGGAAACCAACCATCGAAGACGGAGCACCCTTCACCACGACAATGCGAATGCTCACACATCGGCTCAAACAAATGCATTTTGAGCACTCTGACCATCGATTTGTTGAGTCATCCACCTTATAGTCCTGACTTGGCACCGAACGACTTCTTTTAATTCCCGTACGTCAAAAATAAAATGACAGGTCAACGTTTTTCGACACCTGAAGAAGCGTTCAGAATGCATGTTTCGGAGATACCTCAATCAGAGTGGCAAAAGTGCTTCGACAAACATCGAAGGCAACCCTGGTTTAACCGAACTGTCAACATTAATTTTTGTGTAGAAGCTGAGATAAAAATGTATAATCTCTACTATATTAAATGCGAATGTAAGTTTGTTTGTTATGCTTTCATGCAAAAACTACTTGACCGATCATCACGTAACTTTGTACATATACTCTTGAAGGTGTAGAAGAAACATAGGATACTTTTTATAAAAAAAAAATTTTACGAATGATAAGGAAATTTTTTGTCAAAAAATCGGCAAATTCAGTTACTTCAACTCCATCTAGCATTATAGTAATGAAGTTTCAACTCTGAATACTGTAATACCGTCCCACTGTATTACCGACGGTGACGACAATATCTAATTCAATTGACTATAGTTTCAACTGTTTCTAACTTTTCTATATTTATTGTTATTTTCTTCTCTCGTTACATGCGGTATTGAACTATTCAAATTTTTGAAGTTATCCGTAATTTCTGTGGTTAGATGTTACTTTATTATTCTAGATCTTACTCGCTGATGTTAATTCTTACTCTGCTTTTCTTTCAAAATGAAAATGAAATTTAGTTATTATATTGATTCATTTCTATTATACCCTAACCCTTTATCCCTCATACTTATTTAATGGCTCCACTGCGGACGAAGCCGCAGGTAAAAGCTAGTAACTAATAAATTTAACTTCATTATTTTTTCAGTTGCGAAATCGATTAATTCCACCAGTCACATAAAAACTGTAACAGTACTGACGATTGTTTATTGGTTATTCTTTCTTATTTATTTCATATACAGTTAGATGAAAGCTATATTTGCAATTTTGAATTCTACATTATATATTTGAATTTATATTATCAGACATTTTTAGAAACAATATACATTACATCATCGCGTTTCTCAACTGTTCGTTTTATGGAGTTGATCGATGTGTGCAGTAAGCGGCTCAAATGCGTGAACTAACGTACAGAGGGTGTCTGCAAATAAATACGAAGATATTCGAATATTCCTTAAGCCTTTATTTCAGCCCCCCATGGTATTGCAAGTAATGCAATATTTTCTCATTGATATTAAGATAATTATCCGAAACTTACGAAGTGCTGCTATTTTTGGTTGATTTTTTTATGAATTTTTTATTATTGGATACCTTGACCCCTCTGGGGGTTGCAAGTGTATCTGACATATGAAGTAACTATGAGGTGGTTTTACTGGATATATGTACCGAATTTGAAATCAATTCTATGTATAGTTTGCTTGTTATGATTTTTTCCATTGAATACTTGGCTTCCATGCCGCTTTTTCGACCCAGGGTGGTATCAAGTAAATGTTAATATTGAATATATCATGAGCCATTTTCATAAAGCATGTTCCATGTTCAATTTCAAAGTTATAATCCCAAAATATTGCGGCGGCTGTAAATTATTTGCATAGCTATCCTTCCATGAATCCAGTGGCGTACGAAAAATTTTCAACAAAACTCGGCTGTTTTCACAACAGTCTTCCTCTGAAATTTGTTCGAAATAGCCTTTCTTTTCAAGTTACATCCCTAGGAATGAGAAGACGAATATGCGGTTTTGAATTATTTTTACCGGTTCTGAAAATCAAATAGTAAAGAATTTCCACAAATTCGATTAACTGCTTAGTTGTTTTTTTCAGTCAGTGCTTTTCTATTTTTTTTATCCTATTGACATATAGCCAAGTACGGCGTAGACAAATACTGAAAGTATCACTTGTTTCACTTGTACCTGTCATTACATTTGTTTCTGCCTTAGACTATATAAGATAGACAAAGCATTCCTTTGTAAAATGTCGATTTGTTTAACTTCGGTATTGAAAGTCTTAGGGTACCCGTCCACTGGAACCGTATTCGACCGAACCGTTCGGCCGTCGGTTCGGTTGAAATTTCGGCCGTCAATTCGGCCGAACACGATCGTCCATTGCAACCGTTTTCGTCAGTCCAGTTCAGTAGTACGTTGCCAGAAAGTGGCAAGTTAGTTAGTACGGAAAGTGATTTTTCTTTGTGTTACTTACAAACTCCGCGAGATTGTAATGGATTTCGATGAGATGATGTTACTTGAAAATACCTACGTGATGAGGAGGGAGAGGAAAAGGAGTAAAAGGTATTGGGTGCATCCGATACTGACTGAAAGGAGCCGACTTGGCGAGTTTCATCATTTGCATAGCCGTCTTAAGGAAGATAAAATTAGAAAAAGAGACATTTAATTATATATTAAATAAAATTTGGCACTCAATTGAAAGATTTTCAAATTTTCGAGAAACTATATCATCGGAAGAATGATTGGCTGTCACAATAAGGTAAGAAATAACAAATAATTCTCCAAGAAAAAAACAAAAAAACTCTAAAATTTCATTTAAAAAAAGTACAATAATCTGATATTAAAAAGAATTGAAGTACGTTTGGACAGGGTTACAATCCATTTGTGTTTCTTGATTGTACTCAAAAGAATTGCCCTGCTATGGACATACAGGGGAAGTTGTAGAGCTGTAAGCAGGGGAAGTAGAGCTGTACGAAGACAGAGGAGAAGGAGAAGCCAAGGGACGTGTAACTCGTTTGCATGGATTGTTCGTCAACCAAAACGTTTTGTAATTTATTTCTATCTTCAATTTTCCTGTTCTCCGGAATCTTCATTAAATAAGGAAGCAGACTTTGCAGAAACAAATAATCAGGGTTTTGTTTCAACGCAGAATTTTCTTGAAGCAGTTTAATTGTTTATTTTTCTATGTCGAGAAAAGGATCCTCAGATGAACTTTCAAATTTTCTCTTAGGCTTGGTTCTAGAAGCTCTTCCACAGACTGGAGGAGGCTGCATTTCAGAAACCACTGAGTGTGAATGTTGGGAAACATCACTTGAACTTTCAAAAAGATCTGATCCAAGCTGGTTCGATGAATTGCCGTCATCAGCGATGCTGTCAGATCCTTGTTGCTGTAATTTATGTTCCTGTGCAGTCGGTTCTTTTTTCTTAGGTGAGAGATTGGCATGTAGCTTTCTGTGTGACACCACATCTTTCAAAAAGAGCATTTGGTTGTAGTATGGCCATGAAGAATTGTAAGTAGCCTCACTTGACTCACTTGAACGGTGCTCCAAGGCTTTATTTAATCATCAGCACCTATTTGTTCAGCAATCTTTGTCCACTGATTCCTTTGAACATCTCGACAATAATATCTTTTGTCTCGCATATCCCACAGTGGAACATGTTCTTCAACCAAACTTATCAACTTTTCACTGTCCGTAGTAAGAACTTCATAAAACAGCACAACTTCAAAAAACAGGAACAAACAAGAGTGTGGAACAATTTCAGATTAGGAACACTACACTAGGTTGTCTGGGCTTGACTAGTTAGTTCGGCCGAATAGGACCGAAAAATCCCATTTATTTCGGATCGAGAAATTCATCGGCCGTACACGGCCGAACACGGCCGTATGAATCTGTCGCAAAGGACGCGCATCTATTCCTTTCTTTGTTGGGGGATCGTTCGGTCGAGTTCTGTCGCGTTCGGCCGATGCTAGTTCGGACGAAAACGGCTCCAGTGGACGACCCACCTTAACCTCATTGAAAGTCTCTTGTGAAACCTCGCCCGGCAACACCGCATAAAATCTTTTTCCATTTACTCGGATCACAATATCTTCAGGGTCAAAATAATCTGAACAAATGAAAATTGCTTTCTTCGGACATTTGGACAATACTTGACCATCCCAACAGCGAAGCCCAATTTTTTTTTTTTTCATCGTCATCTGGGAACCTTAATTCAAGAAAACCTCATTTTATCTTATAATCATCTCATTGAAAACTTCCCTATTAAAACTTTCTACGCTACTAAACAGGTAAATAACTAAATACTTCGGTTCTAATAATACACTTATCTATGGAACGATAAATTCGGATTAAAATTCCTGTCTTTACTACAACTTTCACACTTACGAACCATTTTTAGTGAAAAGTAATAAACAATAAAAAATATGAAAAACCTAATACTGACTCTCTTAAATTTTTTCAATTTGCGTATTTATTTTCGATACAGAGGTGGCAACGTGTATCTTTTAGAACATGTGACCTTCAAATTGTCAAACAGAGAATGAAGCAGCGTTGTATTGACTTTCACCTGAATATCTTTCCAGCTGTGGTCTCTGACATAAGATAGCAGAATCAACTAAAGTTGTTCTTTTACTTCTTGCTAATATATCCGATAAGACAGTTTCAATTCAAAATAAGAAATTTTATACAATATTTTAAATGCAAATTGGAGATTTATTCACAATTATAGAGGAATAGAGAAACTTACTATTTGCTCAGTTTGGCAACATGAAAATTTGTTGTGACCTGACTGGACCAGCTCAATACGTTACCAGCTCTAAGTTTCAGATGCGACACTTTTCAATGTAAATAAAGGGGTCTATTCTTATATAGTCTAAGGTTTCTGCACGATATCTACAAGAGGTAAATGGCTCATTGCGTCTCTTGACGATTGGAACGGAGTAATGCTTTCAAAATGCCACGATATTTCTCAAACATATCTCGATATAAATTTTCTGCAGAGAAGGTAGAGTTAATACAGGACTGGAGAAGAAACTTATTGCTTTCTCATGGATTTCCGATGTTCTGGACGCATTTTAATGTGGCATTACAGGTTCCTTCCTCTCCTCGAAAAACTTTCAAATATGAAGTGGAACATTTCCATTCCTGAAAGTTTCCTGAGCTCCGAGTTCTCTATATATCCTCTGGGATTTGCGAAAGAAAATGCAATGATAACATTGTGTATGGCGGCAGTAAATAAAGATAAAAGTTTCAGTTGGAACATTATGAAGTTATTGGCCCGGGGATAGCGATCTAGCTTCATTTATGCATGTTTCAACGGATGTTGAGTTTTCGTTTTGTTACATCGCTTTTAGCTATATTACAATTTTATGCAGGAAAAAAACTTTTTACCTGGAAGAGCAGATGTATTTCGAAAATATTATGTATGTTTGATATCTAAAAGAAGGATAATCCAGGGTATTCGTCTTACAACTCATGATCTTATTATTTCCGATTCGAATAACAGCAATACATCATAAGTTTCACTAATTTTTTTCGTTTTGTAGAAGTCAACATTTAATGTTTTCAAATGGATGATACTCAACATGGAGAAGTGGATCCACGATCTTGGAGTCTTTTTTGATTCTTCTTTCAGTTCCATTCCCCACATTGAAGAGATATGTACTTTCAGGATTTGTACTAAGAGCAAGTGCAGAATTCGAGGATCTATCGATTCTCAGTAAATGTAGTTTACATATGTGGTCAGTAAACTAGAGTACCCTAACTTGATTTGGTTTCCCATCTACAATTATCATCTTATGCCATTGCAACGTTAACACAGGAAATTCTTCAAATACATTATATTCAGGCGTACTTGTAGGTTTCCTGAGCGTGGAGAGGATTTATCAGACATCATGGTTGAGATAAAAATACCATCTCTGGTTGCGAAGCGTGAAGAACAATGTGCAGATTCGCTCAAAGACTCCTAAATTACAGGGCTGACTGCCCTTATTTGCTGTCCAAAATTATGCTCGATGTTCCAATGTTGGTGTCAAGGTCTACGAGTACATTTTATTTGCCTACAGCAAGTACAAATATGTTCGAACGATGTCCCATTTATAGTATATGTCGGAGTGCTGACAGACTGGAGATGGATGTGTTTGTTTAGCTTGAATTGTGTGGGGTTCAGAGTTTGAGTATTTTTTTCATTATTTACTACATGGATCAATAAGTCCCGAGACTAACCCAGAGATGGCGCTCGTAGTAAACCAGTAACCACGTCTTTCTAGAGTACTAACCTTTGATTGAAACGTGTCAAAATATTAAGTCGATCGGACCAGAAACAGCTGAGTATCGAGTTGTGTTTGTCCATCAAAAGCAACGATTTGTCGATGGTTTGCCGAGTTTAAACGTGGTCGTACCAACACAAATGACGCGGAACGCTCGGGTAGACCTGTGGAAGCCGTTACACCGGAAACTGTGAGTGAAGTGACAAAAATTATAATGAATGATCGCAAAGTGAAGCTCCGTGAGATTGCTGAGATGACACAGATATCATATGGAAGTGTATTTACTATCATTCATGAAAAATTGAGCATGAAAAAGGTTTTTTCCAAGTGGGTGCTGCGATTGCTTTCGATGGAACAAAAATAACAACGAGTCGATTATTCAGAAAGCTGTTTATCGCTATTTACTCGCAACAAAAAAGATTTCTTGCGTCGTTACGTGACCATGGACGAAACATGGATACATCACTACACTCCAGAGTAGAAGCGGCAGTCATCTGAGTGGCGCACAGCTGGCAAAGTCATGGCGTAAGTTTTTTGGGATACGCAAGGCGTGATTTTCATTGATCGATCAACAGTGATTATTATATTGACTTGCTGGTGCGTTTGAAAGAGGAAATCGCAAAAAAACAACCGCACATGCAGAGAAAAAAATCCTGTCACAAGTTGATGAAAACAATGGCAAAATTGAACGAATTGGGCTTTGATCTGCTTCCCTACCCCCCCTTACTCGACAGATTTAGCCCCCAGTGACTACTGGCTCTTTGCTGATCTTAAAAAAATGCTCCAAGGAAAAAGATTTGGCTCAAATGAGGAGGTCATCGCTGAAACTGAAACTTATTTTGAAGCGAAAGATAATTTTTTTATAAACATGGTATTGAAAAATTGGAAAAGCGTTGGAACGATTGTATCACCCTAGAAGGTGATTATGTTGATGAATAAAAAAAATTTTGTTTTCATTGTTAGTCTCGGGACTTATTGATCCATGTGTTATGGTTTCAGACATGAACTGTTTTCTTTTTGGATTATATTATTTTATAAATACTATTACACGTTATAATGTACAAATATTAATTACCTCACCTTGTAATTGGGATATTTCTGTTGGGTAAATAAAGAAAATTATTATTTAATATTATTAAATTGCAAGTCATGTCAATTTTTATTTCGATATGGACGGCATTTCAAAAATCAAATTTGAGTACGGAACTGGTAAGAAACTTCTCGAAATATTTTTTCCATCACTCAAAAACTAGTTGAATAATTCGGACATGGCAAAGACATCCATAATCACTAAAATTTCAGCCCTAATTCCTCCGTTCGAGAGTTATCCTGCTTAGGAACGGCGATCGTAATCGATTTCGAAAATAGATTCTTCATCATTATAGACTTTGAGGCTAAGTGATAAGCACTCTATTTAAGCGACCAAGAGTGAAAAAATAGCAAAGGAAAATATCTGTTCAAGAAAATATTTTTAACGAATAAACAGGAACCTTTGTTTCCCAAGAAAATTCATGGATTCACTATCAAATTCAACGTATTTTGACATTCTTTTCAATCTAAGCAGAATACTTATCAATTTGCCCAAATGTCAATCATTTTCGTAGTTTTTGGCAAAAATGGTTTTTCTCAATTATATTCCATCACTTCAAATTTTATAAAAAGCTCTCAGAATGAATACTGCTTATAGAAAGATGTAACTATGAAAAGTAACAGAAATAAAAAAATTGACATTCAATTATCAGAGTATGATCTGATTACCTGATCACTATATCGCGAGCCTGGTATTCTCTGAGCCACACCTGGCACAGCTTTCATTGGAGTAAATAACGAAGGATGTCTCCTGAAGTGAGAACCTGTCTTGAATGGCTTTTGAGGGGTTATTGTTGAAACCGAACTTGCAATGAATGAAAAATCCTTGCCTATAGGGGTACTCGATATTGGTCCATCATCATTCTTGAATTTCTATAAGAAGAATAATTAATCCTGTAGACTATGCCAAAGTTTCATTTCCTTCTTAGGTAAAATATTTACATTTCATTTTCATTTATTTATTCAAAAACAAGAATACAAACAGGTATTTCAACCCAAGAACAATATTCATAAGATTACATAAATATAAAAAAATCTCAAAAATATTGATAACAATATAATCATTTTCGTAACTCTCAAATTTAATCTAAAATGTGTGAAAATAATTTATAACTCAAAAACCATTAAAGATTTATAAGGGGTAGTGAAAGTAAATCATCAAATTAGTTTTTCATGGAGAATAATAAAAAATATAAATATAGAGTGTCCCGTTTGAAATAACAAAGCTGTTGCCAAATTTGCATATACAGGGTGAGTCTTTGACCACTGCGTTAATTTTAACTCTAGGTTCTTGACGTCAAAAGAAACATTTTCTACCTATAACATTTTTCCAAATTTGGCTCCGTTCAAAAGATATAACGAGTTGAAATTTCATAAAAAATTGCATTTTCACCTGTAATATTCAATCGACAATATCGATTGAAATGATCTCTTGTAGAAGGTTTTTGATCACAGTCATGCATATTTTGGCATCAATAAATTTATTCCATTTCTTGTGGATTTCTCACTACTATTGTACAGATTGGTTAAATCGCATGAAAAACAAATATCACTTGAACTAAAGGTCCATATCTTGTATTGCCTAGAATCATTAGTCTTTTTTGAGATATTTGAAGATGAAATGAATTAAATCGATATAATCATCTGATGAAACATGAGTGAGTGAATCATTTCTTAGAGGGAAAATAATGTTTTTAAACAATTCAGATTCAATAGTGGATGCTGTGGAAGGTAATTTTCATTCAAACTAAACTGGACTACAGAATGGTATTTGTCCAATGTGAAAACTTAAAATGCTTATAACTTTTTAACGCAGCTGAATATGGAAAAACGGTATGGAAAAAAAGTGTTTCTTTTAATCTCAAGAACCTATGGTTAAAATTAACGCAGTGGTCAGAGACTCACCCTGTATATCAGGAATCACTCGGGATTTGAAATTATTTCAAAAATGTACCTCACTTGACCACATGTTGATCTACAAAATTTGAAATTTAATAGGCCACCCACCTTGGGAAACCTGATATATAATAAAATTAAACTTTATCCATCCTGTGGAAATACAGTAGTCAATTATAACGAAAAATGGAGCAGAAATGAATACCCAGATCTTATTAGTGGTCACAAGACCACGATATCTATGAGCAATCACAAAAATCTTCAGATACCGAATATTTGCTTTCGACCAACAGCATCATTGAATCGGATAATTTCCAGATTTTTTTAGACATTCAGTAAAAGATGGTATACTAGTACACTTAGGTAAAAAAGCAAATATTCAAACCCAAATGATTCATGCTTGAGTACGCTAGAAGAATATCCCCTTTTCTATGTACCTAAATATATATATGACAACTTAACAGTTTCGTGAAAGATCTTTAGTTTTTTAGATTCTTTAGTTGAGTTAGACTCAACATGGAGACGGTACCACAGTATAGGGACTAAGCAGTAGTTGCACTCCGTGGATTTTGAACTGAAATCACTCACACCAAAGGGAACTTTAGAACTTTAGATCTTTAGTTTTTTAGATTCTTTAGTTGAGTTAGACTCAACATGGAGATGGTACCACAGTAGAGGGACTAAGCAGTAGTTGCACTCCGTGGATTTTGAACTGAAATCACTTACACCAAAGGGAACTCGCGCATTCCTCCCTGCCCATCTAATCTTATCCACCGCGAATTTAAAAATTGATTAGAAAAGGTTATTTGTGTTATCTGAAAACTTAAATATTTTGATTCAAGCTGGTAATAAGTTTTCACAGTGATATTTAGAGTGTATTATATTATGACACCGCTCATAATGTAACCGTAACTGTAATCACATATCCTCATTAACAGAACGCATTCAATAAAAGATATGTTTTATTGTGGTTTTAATATCACTTTGAAAGAAACAGTAATTAGTGATTAAATTTACTCAATAGTTTACTCAGGAACAGCCTCTGAAACTTTTTGAAATGTGTTAAAAATCATAGGTACCTTAGGTTTGTAAGTGAAATGACTCATTAAAATTTTTCTAAACGAAGATTGAGTTGAAGAGAAGGTATTATGTGGAAAAATAAGTAGTTAGTGGTTGAAAGCATCGAATGTGTTTGATATAAAATCCTCAATACTTAAATTTCACTGAAACATTAATCTTCGAGTCCATGAAAAATAACTTTCTTTTTATATTGAATTGTTTCGAACAAAAAAAAATCTCTAAATAATACGTACAATGATCATAATTAATCGTAATTAATACTCACCCGAATAACAGATTGCAACATTTTCTTATCTTGTGTCAATTTGTTATTGATGGCACATTGCTTCATGCATTGTTGTTTAGCATATTCGTATTTTTCTACATATTTTGAGATGAAAGACTCCTTATGAAAGTTTTGAAAACTGAAAATCTGCAATAAAAAAAAAGTTTCAGGAATATTATCCTTTTTTTTTATTGTTCTTGTTGAACATTGAACAGCAACAATAACAAAGGTTCTTATCAATAAATTCCCACATCTACTGTAGCCTCGTTAAGATCAACAAATATCCTACAGTGTTATAAGCAAAAAAATATATCGTGTATCAAAAATCAGAACTGAATACTGAGTATAATGTTTCGTTCAATTAATTTTATTATTTGTAGACAAGAATAAAGACATATTGTTGTAAATTTGTATTAATGATAATTATAATTACAACTAGTTCCTCAACATTGGCAATATTCAGAATAGTTAGAATTTTGCCATCTAAGAAACACAAGCAATGAAATATTCGGTTTCACAATGAATATTACTTTTTAGAGATATTTCTTCTAACCAAAGCTCATCACCACATGTTCAGTATTGCAATGAACTTATTTTGATACTGGAGTAAATAATAGTATATTCTAAAACAAGTTGCAGAATGGGCACCTGTTCCAACATGAATGCGAAATTCGAAAATGAGCGACAAAGTTGCGAGTTTTTGAACGCATGTGCATTGGAATTGCCTTCTGCAACGAGTATTAGACGATATTTTCTCTATTTCAGTCAAGAATTGTGAGAAATTTATTGGAATTCAATGAAAAATCCAGATTATACCTCCTAGTGCCAGGGCTGTATCTAGGTACTACTGCGCCTGTGGCAAGATTTTTTTCAGCGCCCCCAAATTGGCGTAGATTGTTGCACGGTGCACACGGCCCGATTCAATCGGTCCAATACGGTAGGGAATCTAGACGAGCCCTTTTCGGCTTGTCAGCGGACACATCTATGTACACGCGGTCGGTTTTCACATCCTACCTGAATCGCGACATCGCTCCTTACCCAAAAAAATATTTTAGGCGTATACATGAAAACCGTGACATGTTATCTCGAATATTCTGTTAGCGCTTCTATATTTTATTCTTCGAATTTTTATTATATATTTTTATATGTTTTGGCGCCCCAGCGGATCTTGCGCCTGTGGCGGGGGCCACTTGGTCACACCCTAGATACGGCCCTGCCTAGTGCATTTTGTATTTTATTTTCGCAGTTGGTGTCTGATACGAAAATTGACAGGTTAAGAATTTGAATAGTGCGTTCGAATCTCTACATGATTTAATATTGGCAATTGACATACAATGGACGCATGTTGACATTCGAAAGGATAGGATGTCAGTGTTGTCAACCACAAAACGAAAAATATAATTAAAAACAATGCTTTAATGAGTTCATTACAGCACTGTTTTCAGTACTATAATGAACTCATTACGACTCTGAAATAGAAAAAAATATGTTATCTCACAATATCCGTAGTAACTAAGTAAAGAAACATAAAAATTGAAATAACGATAAACATACTACTCAAAAATAAAATTTACAATATAATCTTCTTTATATTTCATATTTTTTCATTCCAAAATCTAAGGTAATCAAATCCACGAACAGAACATTTTTTGAACTCCATAATTAATTTTAGAAAACCATATACTTATATTACTCATTCAAATATTAAATATATAGTATTATACCTAAACTTCATTAGGGCTATTTAAAATCCAAACATCTTATTTAATTAAACCAAAAAAAAATCACGATTACACGTTTTCTTTACAAAAATAAGAATTGCTCTTATGAGAAATAAAAACTTGACTTCCTGTCCCACCAGATTTTTGTTTCTCTTAGTTGGAGATCCATTGAACGAATCAGAATCTTAGAATTTCCAATTCTAAAATCGCTCAGATAATCCATTGAAACATTGTATTGAAAAAAAAATGATAATATCTTTCGCGTCATAATCTACTTTTGTTTCCATAACAAAAACAAAAACAGAAACGAAGATGATGAACAAGGTTGAGACAACTCAAATTTCAATTATGGCCTAAGCTAGATAGCAAAAGTATTATGAAGCTCTTGAAAAACGAGATCTAAAATTTGTCATTCATCATCCTCTATGATACTGTTAAAAAGTTTAAGTTCCGTAATAGACCCCCTGTACACACAATCAGGAAAAATATAAAATCGACATCGTTTTTATAAAATATAAATCGTCACAAACCTCCATAGATTTTCTCAGATGGCTCTCAAATGGACTGAAAAAGCTCCTTATGGATGGATCCATATCTTTACATAGTTTCACCAGTTTAGTTGGTTTACGACACACAATACATGTGATCGAGCTTTCTGCAAGAAAAAGAATAATTTAAATAATGTAATATTCTATTGACTTTTATTACTCACTCAATTGCTCGGTGCATTTTTCACAAGTTATATGTCCACATTCTGTAAGAAAGTAAGTGACATTTTTATTCTTTTGCAGCTGAAGAAAACATTTATTGCAATGCACCCAA
Source organism: Micraspis discolor (assembly GCA_030674115.1). Taxonomy (NCBI): domain Eukaryota; kingdom Metazoa; phylum Arthropoda; class Insecta; order Coleoptera; family Coccinellidae; genus Micraspis; species Micraspis discolor. The sequence goes on from JARTUT010002175.1 coordinate 12,969,949, forward strand.
TCTGCCATTTTTCTGAATTCAAATAGAAAAATATATCGAAACAACAATATCAAATTATTTGGTGCCCTTTTGTTGTATAATCGAAGTGTCGACAATGAAAATTAAAAAGTATTCAATGAATGTCAAATTTAATCAAGAGATGAAAATTCAATCATAGATATAAATGAATAGATTGAGTATCAGAGAAAATAATATAACAAGATATTTTTATATCACTTTTTTTCAATTGCTATTATGAAGAAACTATGATATTTGCAAATGTCTTGTGGAAATCAATCATTCAAAATCCTCTTCCAAGAAAGGGTTGAAACCCTTATTCTCTATTATTGGCAAGAAATTTATGGGACAACCATTCTGTGAAATCACAGAAAGTCTAAATAGACATAGATGTTGCATCCTGCATGGGTAACATAGAAGTGATCAACGATTACAGTTGATTACGGTAATCATCCAAGATTTCAAGATTTTACGGCAAATTGTTGAGACAGATGCATAGTGGGCATGTTTGCCATGAGCTAGTGAGATAAATAGTGACTCTACTTTTATATTAGTGGACTAAAGTAAATAAAATTAATAAAATAATAAAAAATCTTAACCTGGTTCAGTTGAGGAATATAACAATTACAATAAATGTTCAAATTCTCAATCTCAATACACACCCTACATCTTCTCGAACAAGATCTACTTATTAGCCGGGAATATCCTAGCAACCTTCAGCAACTTGAGAAATTTGTTCACGCAGCTCGGCTACGCTCTCAATGGCGTTTGAATAACTCTTTTCTTTGAGAACGCCGTAATAAAGAAAAATATAATAATGATACAAAAATTGTGGATGAAGAATCCCTGGTCAAAATATCCCTATATCTGGCCGTATACTCACAATATACAAAGGAGATGAGGTAGAGTTTTCATATTTTCAGAATTGGATAATTGTCCGAATATCCGGGTCAAGTTCATTATCAGTCAAAATCCGTCGAAAAGTTCAGAAATTATGAGAATCTGAATTTGTTTTTTAAAATATCTCTGATTGTCATAATGTCTGAAGAAACAGAAATGTTGAGACTTATGGTAATCAGAAATTACCATCCAGAAAATTCGTTCTGAATTAGCAGCAAAATATTATTATTTTTTTGTAATTCTGTGATCTCTACATATATGAAAAACTCCTATATTTTCTCAGAATTATATGAAAGGATAAGAGAATTTCAGATTATTTCATGCATCGATGAATTCTGTATGAGCACAAATTGAAATTAATGCAAGCTTGAACAATTCATACCTTGAAAACGTAATCTTTACGATTCACTTTTTTTCCTGACATTACTTAAGAAATTTCCCCTCTTTGTTTATACCTCCAATTTAGAAACAGCCTGTATCTTTTTTGGATATATTACGCCTCCCAGAAATTCACCCATGGACCGCCTATGCCTCGGTCAGAAAATAGTGACAAAACTCCTATATTCTACGGTTTGGAAAGTTTAGTTTTGTTCTCTGTTCAGGGATTTAAGGTTATGTCTTGTCAAAATTATTGACATTCATAAAAATAAGTACTGAATACAAAACTTGAATGATTAACGAGAAGTAAAAATTCATTAGAGGTGGAAAAGAAATGTTACATTTATGAACGTTCATAATGGAATCTTTAAAAGAATGACAAATAATGTTATCAGTACATCAAGATGTACTTCAAATAATTCAAGCTAAATTCTCCTCATTGGAAGTTGTGAAGAGCGTATCCTTATAAGTATCATAATAACAAATCAATAATTTCCCGTCACCTATAATTATTATCACTTCATCCCATTGCAAAATGAAATCGATTCCTTGACTTCAAAACAGATACATTTGAATGTTTCACTTGCCGATAATTTTTGGGATGAACAATTTCATATCCTAGCTATAGTTGTTAGTACCCAAAATTCGGCGTTGTTTGTTTTCTCATCAAAAAAAGAAAGACCTGTTCATCTGTCTGATTTACAAATAGAAAGTGTGATACCTATAGATGAACACTTAGATTGCTGTGAGTAGGATATAAAGCATTTTGTAGCATGCTTCACAAAGTCGAGCTAAACCTTGAAGGCTAGCTGATGCCCATTATTCTTATGTACTGCATGTGATAGAAAAATTGTACTTTCCATTACTGTTTTCTCAGGAAAACAATTAATTTGACAACTCTGGAAAAAGTCAATTGGTGGAACATCAAAATTTTTAGTTACAAAAATTAATTTTCGACTTCCTGTTCATATTTAAATTTATTATTAAGTGAATTTTAAAAGCAGTTTCACACCAATACAACATGCTTTCTAGTTGAAAACACCGAAGGAAAAGTTCATCTCAATAAGCAAAAATTTCATAGTGAGTATATTAAAGGAATACAGAATGACCTCTGCAATCCGGACAATTAAATGCAAAAGGATGCACCTATTTAATATATATGAATGAAACTTGGTCATTATGGCCATTTGTAAACAAAAAGAGCCTTTCACAAGTGAATTGGATTTGTTGAAAATGCCCAGACTGGTCAATTTTTGTTTGGAGGGGGACAGTAGGTTTGTTCGTGTCGCAGGTAATTTGTTGTTCTAAACTTCTCATGGTTCCTGATCTAAAGATGGTACAAGAGGTACAACTATGGTGAATTCTAATTGATCATTAACCTCATTTCAAAAGTTATTTATTTGCTGCGTAGGTTATTTGCATATATTTTGAGAACATTCAATGTTCTGTGAGTATATAATGGCTTCTCAGAATTTTTGTTATTTGCAACAATAGAAAGAATCAGTCAATGAAAAAAATAATGGCACAGTTATTGATGAAAATATATAAGTAAATTTCATTTGAGTTATTTCGTGATTGTAGTATCATCATTAAATACTCAAAATGTCCCCATGTCTAGGAGAGCAATTTACGGAAATTCCAAGAGTTGTAGAAGCAAATTGTCTGTCTCTCAAACAAACCTACTTTTTGATGCATTCAATCTCTGATATTGAGGAGTGGCCACATGGTATATCAGTTTGAACTTTTCATAATTCGCTGCTTTATTTCCCGATTCATGATCTTCTCAAATGTGTTTTTTTCCCTCCTATGTTCAGGTCTGAAATCGTAGATTTTCCAAAAGCATATTTATCAGCAATAGATTACCTTTTCCAGAGTCAATTCGATTTGTTATTTCAAATTTGTTGTTTATAAAAATTTGAAGGTTCCTCGTTGTTTACTGGCATCCAACCAGTTACAGGAAATCTTTCAATTAATATTAAAAGATAAAAAGATAGAATTCATCAAATAAGAAATTGAAAATACTAAACATACAATTTTGAACACCGAATTATTTTTCAAACCAATCAGTCAAGTAAACACTCTAAAAGCAAAAAATGAATACCTTAGAGCAAGAACGCTGCATAACTCGACACTCGCTTTTAACAGAATAATTTTTGAAAATTGGAACCATGTATGCAGTTGTGTAAAAGCAAAGAAAGATTAACGAAATTTTGCTGCCATTTAGGTTTCAAAAATGGTAGATTTTATTGTATCATCAGGAACGAATCTGCAATTGTGGTATTCACATGTGACTTGATTGAGGCTTGAATTGTTGTTACTCTAAGGTTCATATCACAACAAACCGAAACCTCGTTGCACAATGAATAAAAATGCCTAACATTAGAAACATCTGTATTATATTTGTAATAGTTGAGCATTCAGATCAGCAATTGCCCGGAATAAAGAGGATGTACTGTTTATCCGAAATTGTGAACAATTTAATTATATATTTTTCCTTTGGAACACCTTTTCAAGAAAATACTTTGGTGGAGATATTTTTTGTTGGTTTTTTATTGTTAATGTTTTACTTCATTATCGAAATCACCTTAAAATTGTACTGCTTTTCTCTCAAATAGGCTGGACTTTTACATCCAAAATGTTATTGCATCAGTTGGTTCATATCAAAATGATTAGAAAAAATCATGAAGCCAATAATTTTTAACTGAAGTTTCATTCGTTCTTTCCATATATTATTATTAATATGAATATTTTCTCAGTTTCAGAACCTATTTCAGGTGATTTGAATCATTTATTATTCACTGTCAAAAATAAGAATCTTCAGTTTGAATTCAGAATAGAAATTGGCCAAGAAAGTTCAGACTTTGCGTCAGAATTAATTAAGTCAAAAGAAGGTAAGTACCAAGATTTCTTGATTATAGTCAGGCCTCCAATGACAATTTTGAATTCTCAGGCTCTCAATGTGAAGAAACTGATCATAAGTGGCTGTTGAAATATACCAATCTGTATGATTGTTCAGTTCATTCCAATATTGAGTCACAAGTAAGATAATCTTATTCCTTGAGCACTTTTTCATGGGAGATGTTTTCAAGCTGCCTGCTAAAATCATTTGTGTTTTTCTTTCTATAAATTCTAGTGCACCTTTAATCTAGTTGGCACCCTCTCCTTCAATTATAGTAATGTTAGCAATCTGAAGAATTAACTGTTCACATGTTTAAACCAACATAGAAATTAGGATGTAACGGTCCCGCATAGAGTGGATATAAATAAACAATAGCAATAGCAAAAATCATAGACGACATCACAAGTAACCTATCTAAAACTATCTTAATTTATGAATAACCTCACATCTTGCCATATATTCAATAGTTATATGCACATTCCCATGAAGGCATAATAATAATTGAAAGTTAAAATTGTTTTTTCTGGTTATTTGAGTGATCCTTAGTTTCACACTGTATTATTTATTTCCCTTAAGAAAAAGTGACAAGAATCATTGAAATGCATTATGAGGTCATCGTGACATTATACGCTTTTTTTCTGCTCCAATTAAATGTTCACAAATGTTGCGACATGTTTAGAACTAAATTAGGTCATCTTCAGGCACTCAAATATTTTTCCATTGATATCTTTTCTATTTTCCTTAATCAAAAGCCCAACATACTCTTTTTTTTTTTGTGAAAACATATATCTTGCTATCCTTACCATTCTTCTACTATTACTTCAATTATATATTATGCATAAGGTCATCCTGATACTTAAACAGCTGACTTGATCATGGATCAGCTTCTCTGGAAATGTGTTTTATAGATTTGTCCTTGATTTGTCCATTATTTTTGTTTTACATATCTGGAATATGTTTTAGTATTTTGCTTTCAGAAACTTAACCACATTAATTCAATTTTTGAGATCAGGGATTCTTCTGTCCGAAAACTGTGATTTTTTAGTAATTCGATCGATCCTTACAATTTGTGGATCTCAAACCGCATAATCTTAACTAATGAATTAGTCCGAAATTTTTAAATCTGATTCCTTCACTTAAAATGTGTCTTTAGATATTGCAAGTGTGTGAACTAATGCATTGAAATTGAACTGATTAGCTAATTGTATTTTAACATGTCATTCCATAGGAAGGGTTTTCCAATAGGGACTTGACAACTTTTAATTTAAATAAAACACAAACCATTTGAGATATTTCAAAAACTTTATTTTTGGCTTGAAGTACAAACATAACATTTTTGAATGGAACTCGACTTCGTTCATATGGCCACCACGGTCAATTCTCTGGACCCAATTTTCGATGACTCGACCACACATTTCAGCCGAAATGGCCGCTATTTCGCGTTCAATGTTGTCTCTGAGCTCTTGCAATGACGTCGGCTTGTTGGCATAGACCAGTGACTTGACATAGCCCCAAAGAAAATAGTCCAGAGGAGTCGAATCGCACGAACCAGGCGGCCAATCGACGGGATCATCAAATAATAAACCGATTGTTACATGTCATGTGTGGCTAATGACACCGTCTTGTTGAAACCACATATTGGCTAAATCCATACCTTGCAATCGGGGCCAAAAAAATATTCGTTATCATGGGATGGTAGCGATCGCCATTGACCTTAAAGCGACGATTGTTGGCATCAACGAAAAAATACTGTCCAATGATGCCGCCGGCGTGAAAAACCGTGATTTTTTGGGGATGCAATTGAGTCTCGTGAATCACGTGTGGATTGCTGCCTGTCCAATAACGCATATTTTGCTTATTGACAAAGCCATTGAGCCAAAAATGAGCTTCATCGCTGAAGATGATTTTTCGATGAAAATCATGATCGTAACGCATCTTTTCCAGAGCCCAATCGAAGGACGTACGTCGTTTCAAATGGCCCAACAGCGTCAATTCTTGAGTCATCTTGGTCTTGTACGGGTGTAAACCAAGATCCTTACGCAAAATTCGCCATAGAATGGTCTAATGGATGCCCAATTCTTGAGAACGCCGTGTGATTGACTGATTTGGGTCGTCGGCTACGGAGGCCCAAACGGCAGCGATGTTTTCGTTACTGCGACCGATACTTTGTCTCACTGGCACGACAACATCCAACAGCGAATATGTAGACTCAATTTTTCGGACCAAACTTGTGATTGCCTGTCTACTAGGGCGCTAATTACGACCGAAAATTGGAGCTCTTAAAAAGGCTCTTAAAGTTGTGGTCTCCGACTGCCAATTTTGGTAGTAAATTTTTATAACTTGCAAACGTTCGTTCGTGTACTTTACCATGATGAAAATGTTCACTTTACTGGATGAATTGACTTCGACAGTTCGATGATTGGTCTAAGGGTGCGTTCACAAATTAAATTCAAAATTGTCAAGTCCCCATTGGAAAACCCGATATTTGCTTTTTACCAGTTATTTTTTTTGTGTTTGCCTTTGGTTTTCATTCTAGATATTTTATGTGATTTCTTACAAACACCTTCATTTTCATAACATTTGTGTTAATTTCAAGCATGTTTTTCTTCTCACAAATGAGATCTCAATCATGTATTTGCATTGTTGAATAGTTGCGTATGAATTCTGATAAAAACTCGTTTTTTTACAGTTCCCAGATATATCATTTATCAGACAAAAAATGGCTCAGAATCAAAGCTCAATAAGTAGGGAATCCATGCTCAAGTACCAATTAAAATTGAAAGAACCTGAGTATATACAATATCAGGAATTTACGTAAGTAGTAACATTGCCTTAAACCATTCATGTGATAAGTCTAAATGTATAGCGAACTTGTTTCTTATTTTTCACCATATGTTCAGCACAAATGAAATTTTATTTGAATAGAAGGCATTGTGAAAGATTCATCAATTTCTTCTTGAGTCATATGAATACCCAATAATCAACTTTTTGGTTACCTACAAAAAATTTCATCTATGCTTACTTAAATTCTTCGAACATCATGGGAATATTTATCGAAGAAGATTGGAAAATTGAAAGAGATCTTATATGATTCATTCAAAAACTGTGAGCTGGTGTTTTTAACTGGAAATCCTTAGATTATATTTAGACGAAATGACAAACGCTTTTGTAACAGTACACCAAAAAGTTTACGTAAAACAAATTATAAAAATACCTTTATTACTTCAGAATATTCATTGGGACTTGGAATGTGAATGGGCAGCTTCCTACTGTATCATTGAAACCATGGTTGAGCTGTGATAATGATCCACCAGATTTATATGCAGTAGGTTTTCAAGAAATAGATTTGAGCAAGGAAGCGTTTTTATTTAATGACACACCAAGAGAAGCTGAGTGGGAGTGAGTAAAACATACATTACAACTCAGTGCAATGATGTCATAAACATTTAGAGTGTAACTTAAATAAGACCAACTATGGTTTTCCCTTAAAATTGTGAATTGATACTTGATTCTGTTCTCGGGAAAATGTAATTTCAACACATGGTTCAATTAGAATAACTTCAATACATGTTGACATAATTAATCAAATTATTCCAAAAGTTAATAGGACTTTGTTGCAACTTGTTTTGACAAATATTTTATCTTGAATCATTGAAACAGTTGGCACATATCAAATTCATATCACAGAACTAACACAACTCAAAATCGAAAGATGAAATTGAGGGAAAACTTTTTTGCTCTAATAACAATCATTATTGTGGACTTTGTAATTTTCAATATTGGTTTCTGATTCATATCGTGATAGTGCAATTTTTGGAACTTTATATTAGTTTATATAACAAAAAAATTAATACAAATTGTTTCATGGTGGATAGTAATTTCCTTCATTTGCAGGAAAATGGTTTACGATGGAGTTCACCCTAAAGCTAAATATCGAACAGTGGCACTCACTAGACTTGTAGGCATTCAACTTATAGTTCTCATCAATATAAAACATTATCAGTACATCAGAAATATAGCTGTAGATACCGTAGGCACTGGTTTATTAGGAAAAATGGTGAGTATTCATAGAACACTCACTAATCCCATTTCATTAAAAGGAGCACTGTTTTTGATGGTCTTGAATCATCTTCCGTTGATGTAACAGAAAAATGTCGAAGGCAAATTTACTCAGAGAACGAATTTTCGTGACTGACATATGCAATGTAATTTTATTGGTTATTTTATTTCAGGGTAATAAAGGAGGAGTGGCTGTTAGATTAGAGCTCCACAATACCTCGCTATGTTTTGTTAATTCACATTTAGCTGCTCATGTGGAAGAATTCGAGAGACGAAACCAAGACTATAAAGATATTAATGCTAGAATCAATTTCAGGAGATATCCAACCTCGATAAAAAGTCATGAGTATGTATGTAGTTCCTTTCTAATAAAATTAAATGCGGCTGAAGTGCAAAATATCTTAATATCACAAAATGGTTTTTAGATTTTTGAACTTTAAATATTCAGACAGATACGTCCAATTTAAATGATATCTTTTTAAATTCAATTAATCAAATAAAATAAGAGAATCATGAATGAATGTTGAGACAACGAGGTGTTTGACCTTCATTATAACTTATAGACCAAAAAAGGGAAAACGTACAATATCTTCCAGAATGTGTGGTTAGTGTTAGTGAGATCCTTGAGTATGAACGTTGGTAAAGTTGGTAATAATCCAAGCTGGTTTTATGTAATACATATCTATGTATTATTAGTGTTTTTTTATTTATAAGACGATATGACGACAATAATTGTACAATTTGAATTTATTGATCTTAGGTGAGTAATTAAGATTTTGGTTAGTGTCTGTTATTGGGTACGTAGCATTCTACACGTCACTGTATCTCTTTAGTTCTGAAAGGGAATTCTTTTTCATATTTTGACAATTTAATTGCTAGTTCTTTCGATTGTTGAACTATGTCTAATTTAAAAAAGCAAACTTGATTTTTACATTCAAATTTTCTCTGGTTTTATATGTTTCCTCCATGAGATCTCAATATAATTTACTGTGGTTTTGTTTTTGTCCTGTAATTTATATTGTATATTTATTGCTTTTGTTAATTTAAGTTCCAAAAATTACGTGTATGTATGTTTCTTTGTAGCCCGAAGAAGACACTAAACAGACGTCTAAACGTAGCTGTTGATCAAAACATTTTTATTGATTCCTTCAACCGAGATTGTATTTTCAACATTAATATCCAGAGAAACGAAAATTTCTGTAAATTACTAGTTAGTAGTGCTCAGTTTCCGATATATCTGGACGCTGTAGAAGTCTGAAAATATTTTAAGCATAAAGATCATAAACCATCGCCGTGAATCACCCTGAATAAACTCTGCTGAATTTTGATTGGTAGATGCGCCTTTACAGTATCAATCATTCCCTATTCTGCCTACTTATTCTGAAGAATTTTAATTGTTTTGGATTATAAAGACTCGCATATCATTTGCATGGTATTTTTCATGTCCTATTTTTTTAATCACTCCCTATCCTTCTTATTTGAATTTTTGTTGTTTGTAAATAAATTTTTTATTTCAGCCAAGTTTTCTGGTTGGGTGATTTAAACTATCGAATAACTGAATTGACTACCTCCCAAGTTAAAACATTATTGTTGAGAAATGAAATGAATACTCTCCTCAAAGCAGACCAGCTTAATCAGCAAAAGGAGAGAGGAAATGTTCTTCTGGTAAGAAATCAGATAACATGCATATCATGTTTAATTAAAATTTTATTTGAGAAAAATTAATAATTACTAATTTAATGTTGTCTCAGCAGTGCCAATAATTGTTTATCACTTTATATACTGCATCATAAATCCATTTTTGGCTTTTATTAAACATTTTTTGTTTCTGTAGAGTAAAATACTCGTATTGATGTCATTATTAGTAAAGGGATGTATAAGATTTCATTCACAGAATTCTTATGAAATTGAATTTTAGGATTATGATGAGGCAGATATAACATTCCCCCCTACTTATAAATATGATTTGAACACAGACACTTTTGATACCAGCGAGAAAGCAAGGCCTCCTGCCTGGACAGACAGAATATTATACAGAGGTAGAGGCATATATCAGTTATCTTATAGAAGTCATATGGATATGCGAATAAGTGATCATAAACCTGGTAAGGAATTTACTGCTTTTACATTTTTCAAGCCGAGTTATTTGGAATCGAAATTTTTTCAGTTAGTGCAGTTTTTAAATCTGAAATAAGCGTTATTGATCAGGTTAAATTTAGGAGAGTACATGAAGAATTGTTGAAACGAATGGATAAATTGGAGAATGAATTCCTTCCACAAGTTATGGTAGATCAAACTGAAGTCACGTTCGGTTTGGTTAAATTCAGGGAGCCACAATACAGAGATATAATTATTGCAAATACTGGACAGGTATTTCAAATGAAACTAATCTTACGAGGGTTGCCTTTTATATTTCGGGATTGGACAACCCTAGTGTTGCAATCTGCCAAATGACAGCTCTATCGTAAAGCTTGACATTTTTGAGGTTATACGTAGTCAAAATGTTTTAACATACAAGCGCTATTTGCGTTGTATAGTCCTGACTTGGCAACGAATCACTCGTTTTTATTCCTGTAGGTAAAACATAAAATGATAAAAAATAAAAATGCGTTCAGAATGCATGTTTTGGAGATACTTCAATCAAAGTGCAAAAGTGCTTCGACAATTGGTTCAAACGCATGCAAAAGAGTATAGATCTTAATGGGCAATATTTTGAAAAACAACAAAGCGATTTTTGATGATTGAAATTTGTTTTTGTTTTCAATCCCGAAATATAAAGCAACCCCTGGTTATGTCCATTTAAGAATAAAATACTGACAATTTATATGCAATTCTGCTTCAGGTTCCGGCAGAGTTTGAATTCATAAAGAAATTAGACGAACAAAGTTATTGTAAGGAATGGTTGAGAATAGTTCCTCATTTTGGAATTGTGAACCCAGGTTTATTCTCCGATTCCTAATTTTCTTAATTTCTGATCAATGAGTATTTTAGGAGAAAAGGTTGATGTACGTTTAGAAGTTAACTTAGAAACTGACATATCTGAACTGGAGGATATATTGGTTTTACATTTAAATGGAGGTAAAGATATGTTCATTATAGTCAGTGGGACAGGGCAGAAATCATCTTTTACTACCTCTATGGCAGCTCTATGTAGAGCACCTGTACCTATAATGTATTTAACTGATGAGCAGTGGCTCAAAATAGTAAGTAAACTGAAATTTTAAAAAATTTTGAAAGCTGCAGTAGCATTAATCAATTTAGTTATTTCTTCAAATACTGGTAAATGAATGGTCAATTATTTCCAGGTGGCCTTGGAAGGGGATGTATTATATTCAGTTCCCAGAGAATTGTGGCTTCTTGTGGATCATTTGTATAAATATGGACTAGGAGTTAAGGATTTATTCGAGTCAAATAGTACACAGGAGAATTTCGTAAAGCTTAGAGATTGGTTAGACTTTGGTTCAACTGATCCTATTCGTATCCTTTTTTGTACTTTCAATTCACAGGTTTATAGGAATGTTTTATTCAAGTTGCTGTCACATCTCATAATCCACATACTGGAGCAAAAACTTTTAAGTTTTGGCCTTACGTAATACATAATTTGCTTTTCCTTATGTTGACTCTTATTCATGAGTTCATGAATAATAATATTTTTGAGCTTTTTCTCCATACGAATGAGAAAATCTCACAATATTATTTTTCATAACTATATATTACATTTCACTATTTTCCTCAACTATTCAATAGCTTCTTCAGTGGAAACTGTTGCAGAAACTCTACTGATTTTCTTGTCCTTCACTAAAGAGCCTGTGATTCCTTTCCATTTGCATGATGCCGCAATAGCTGCCTCGGGTAACTACCAAAACTGTAGAAATGTAGGTATATTTCAACTATTAACAACATGTTTAGAAAAGATTAGTTAGAAAAAAACAATTTCAATATTTCATTTGCACTCACCTGCTGATGTTTTTATAACATCAGACAATCTATAATGAACATAATTTAATGCATTAAATATAAACAGGACCTATCACACTGAAATCTAAACGAATAAAAGAAGTCACATGACTGAGACTTTGAAACTAAAGAACTTATCTGTTCATCAAATGGTGTTGTTGAGGAATTGAAAATGTATGTTGACATACTACGTCAATCGTGGCTAGCTCGCACCATTGCAACGATGGTTCTTTGGAATTATTAATTTATTAGTATTCTCAATAATAATTAATGATTTTTGTTGATAATGTCATGAGGTCCTAGTACATTAATAGCAGGTTGTAATCGTAAACTGAGCATTTTGCTCATTCTATGAAATTCTCATGTAATGATTGAAAACATTATTGCTTTTCTGTTGAGTTGAAAATCAAAGAAACCCCCACAAAATCCTTACGTATCCGGTAAGAGCCGCCATAGACGCCGTCCCATGAAACCAACCGTAATTGCATAATTTATAACATCTGTATAGTATGAATTATGGGAGGATGAAATACTTCAATAGTGCAGTAAGTTCATTCCATCATTTACCTGTCTCTGCCTCGTTAGGATGCCTTTGTCGCGTTCTCCTCGATCGTCTCTTGGGTCTCATAGCATCAAGGCTTCTAGGCGTAGTGTGACAGTCGATTTGGGGTAATACCTTTTTTAAAGATGATCCATCCATACATTCTTCGTCGTGTACGAGACTAATGAACCGCCTGTTCTAAGACGTACCCAACGCTAGTTGAAGAAGAAAAATGCTTTTAATGTACTTCAAATTGGAAATTTTTTTGATAGCAAGTTCATTGCTTTATGTTATTGAAAATTACATTATAACTGTGTTTAAATTTAATCTTAAGGTGGAGTAATATGTATGAGAAAATAATAAATTCAATTCAAAATTGAAATCTGTATTTGGTTTTCAGATTTGTGTTTATATATATCATGTTGAAGAAAAATCTATCATAAGAATTTTTCAGCTTCCTGACATAGCATCCACAAAACATAATCAAAGAATAATAAGAATTTAATGGTTTATTCTACTTTCAGATCATCAACCTGAAGCTGCCAGATATTCATCGAAATGTATTTTTGTACATATGTATGTTTTTACAAGAGTTTCTACGTCATTCCAACGAAAATGGTTATGATGCAAAAACTTTAGCTTCTTTATTTGGAGAAATTCTACTCAGAGATCCAATAAGGAATTCAAAACCACAAGCGAGCCGAGGAAAGTCAAATTTTTTATATAATTTTTTGGTGAATGATCTTAGTACTTCAATAATACCAATTAAATGATTGTGTATGTCTTTATATATGAAAACTATTTGAAGAGTTAGTTTTGTGATATGTTAAAGTTAGAAAATTTATGAAATTCTTTTGGATTTACGCTAATTTCAATTTCATTTTGCTCAATCATTTAATTTTCATTCTATCAGGTCATTTCAGAAATTCGATTTTGGCACATTGTTAACTTCTGTGTCAGAATTGAAACTGTTCAAGTACTTCTGCTTCTATGGGAAACATATCCTGTTAAACTGATTCAAGCAGACTATTAACCTGAAATAGTTTTGATACTAAGAATATTACAAATACCATGCTAGTCTCATTGATATCTTTAATTTATTTCGATAAAAAAAGTCTCAAAGGAGAATTATTGTTACCAATAAATATTTATATTTTTTTATCAAGATTAATAATTTTCATTGATTATTAAAACTATGTTCATTCCATAGCAGTTTAATGTAAGCCACTTATGTAATAATATAAAGTAATAATATATTGTATTTTTATATCTCAATTTGTAGTGTTCTACAAGGCGTTTATAAAATTTATTCAATTCTTTCATGAAATTTACAGGAGATAGCCAGTATTTCTATTTATAAACTAATTCCCTAATTGAAACCTTGATTCAACATCTTATTGGTTTGTCAAGATGTGATAGATATTTGTTTGTATACATTGATTGGTTTCATAATTAATTAATATGATTTGCCATCAACCAATAGGGACTTGCACCTTCTTATTTTGACAGAAATAGTTTCATCATCTGGTTTCATTGATAAAATTTCCACCCTTGCAACTTCGAGAAAATCTGGGTTTTTTGAACTGGGTCCTTTAATTACATCGATTTCATCTCCTTCTTCGATTTTTTCGCTCTTTTTACTAATTTTTTTACCATTAATCCTTATTTTATCCTCATAAAACAGTTTTTCTATTTTATTCCTAGCAATACCTAATCCTGACTTCACAAGAAGATCTACCCTAGTATTAGAGATGTTTATTTTCATCGTTTTGCTACTTCTGTCTTCTGGATAAAACTCCTCGCTCTGTTCGGAGTTTGAGGGATCGCCAAGTTTACTGGATGATTTTTTGGATCTAATGAATTGTATGGTAGTCCGCTCAAAGAAACTGTGCTTCGCATCGTATGTTAGAATGCTTGTTATTCTTTTTAACGCTAGCATTCTAGAGTTCAAATAAATTTTTATGCCTATGAATTTTCAGGTTAGGAATGGAATACCATAGAATTAAAAAAACAAAACATTTTTACAGGACAAAAATAAATTTTATTTTTCAGTTCAAAGGTCCTAGTTATGTTCACTACAAGAATGCTGATTTTACGTTTTTTTTTCTGCATGCGCAATTAATTATGAATTTTTGTATCGTTGATATAGAGTTCCCCAGAAAATCCAATCGACCAGTGGCGTCTGTAAAGCGGAGCAACCTTGGTAATCGATTGAATTAACTTCGTTTACTTTTCATTAAAAAGGATTTTATTACCAAAAATTTCTCTTCTGAGGAAATGAATTTGTTCTATAATTTTGAAGCGTATAAAGTGTATAAACCCTCTCTGGCAAGCATCCGTCTCACGATAGAGAGCTTTAGGGCTGCAACCGCTCAAATAAGGTTACTAACGTTTTCTTCGTCAATTTGCTTATCCGCGTAATTCTGGAACCATTTTGCATAATTGTTTAGTTCAATATACTCAAAAAGAGGTTTAGGAATACTTTAAAAATTTTAGCCTGGCGATTTGCACTTCGGAACTTTTGGGCTCTCTGTCTGTATTTCTCAAATATTTGGGTTAAAGTCATATCAATCGTTTTGTTTGGATGAATTGATGAAGAATCCGTGATCAAAATCAATTCTGTCTGATGACTACCGAACAGGAAAATCTGAAGTACTGAAATGTGATAGTAGTAGTTGATTACAAGGTTTAAACATCATGGCTTATTTTGATATTCGGTCAAATCATCCCAGTAGTTTCAACGAAATAATAACAACAATAAACTGCGGATTATGTTTACTTGTATCTGCTTTTTGCGTACGCTTCCAAAATACGTTCAAACTTATGGAACATCTGAGCTCTGTTTATCATAAATTCACTCTACTGATAGTTCACTGAGAAAGTATATAATATTATTGAACGTAAACGTAGGTAACTCATACAGACAGCAGACACCACTGCTCGATAGGGTATCTTCAGGAATTGCAGGGCCAAGCTCTGCGTGCTTTTTTCATAGATAATTTTACGGTGTATGTAGATATTGAAAAAATTTTATTTATATCAATAAATCATATATTGATTATAATTAAAAGAGATGTTAAATTCTATGGATGCGATGATCAGAACATTACTTTCTATGATCAATTTTCGAAACTGAACTCAACAAGAACTATTTGGTTGAAATATCTATCCATTTTTGCATTCAAAACGCAATACTTTGTAGAATTCAGTAATCAGAGTTGGATTTTCCATAAAACACTGACAATTTCCATAAATAATTTCACGCATGTCATCCTGAATACATCTTGTCTTGTCACTTTGCTCTCTGTCTCCCCGTATGACGTTTGTCAGCCGTCCTTTGAAAAATAATCAAATTTGTTTCGTTTTAAGCAGTAAACCGAGTTATGTGTAATGCTATTCGGTAAAGATGTAGGAAACACAATATATTGTTCTAATAACAATAACAACACGGGATAGTCGAATATCTCAAATGCCTCAGTTTCACTGGATTTATAAGGACCCGCAGGAGGTGTTTGCTTGATGTTTACAAGAATACTCATGAATTAACCCTTTTTCTGAATTAAAAATTTGGTGATGATTGTCCCAGTGTTAAAAAAGAAACTAGACAATTTGTGTGTGAAATTGTGATTTGCTTCACGTTTTACCGACATTATAGTATAAACTTCGTTCGATTCATTAACTCGGCAAATTTTTCGATTTTTTTTAAAATGACAAATTTAACATCTCGGCCATCAATGTGCTGGTATGAATTAGAGGTATGTATTTGTATTGAAATTTTGATACTGCTTTATTATATGCTGATTATATCAAAGTTTAATAAAAAGACGAATCACAGCTATAAAATCCTTTTGACCATTACACTTAACTATTTGAACCATTATTGGAATATGAACTACGATGAAAATCTTATTACAGACTTTAATAATCATAATTGAATGCATCATAATTTTCACATTCCTTTTGAAGTATTAAAAGTTTGATGTTTTAATTGATTAATTCTTTGAAATAAATGAGCACTTGCACGATGAGAATAGAAATAATGAGGGACCTATTGGTTGTTTAACTTCTCAAATAAATCTGAACTTCTGAATTTTTGTGTTTTTTCCTAGCGTACACAAGATTAATAACAACTATACTTTTTGATTGAAATGAAAATAAACGTACTGTAACTTAAATACCTTGAAATCTAAAAACTGCATTCTTCCAAAAATCTCTGAATGCCTATCTACAATTTGTGTTGAATTAATAAAACGTCTTTAACATTTTCATATCCAATTTTCTGAGAAGAAAATACATGATTAAAGCGGAAATTTGAATTTGAAGGAATCCTAAATTTTTTGTATTTATACAGAACCCCTTGATGTAGGTTTATGAACCTACATGAAGGGGTTGTTCTTAAGATGAAATTTCATCGGGAGATATTTCAATAGAGTCAAATAAAATGTTGTTAATGTTGCCAACTGCCGGCATTGGGCCAAGTCAAAATGTTGAACATCAAAATTCACGTAATTCAAGAAAATTCATGTTAGATACCAACTTACCTAATTTAAATAAATCCGGAATGATTCATGACATTTCAATACAAATCCGAGTTGAAAATATTGAACGAGTTCTTAGTCATTATCCAAAACATCGATAATACATGATCACTGTCGTCACCTGAATAGAAAACTTAGCAATTTGATGAAATGTCTGTTATTTTTTTTTTCCAAACATGTCTTACGTTTTGGTTGAATTATCTGATGAAGAATCAGTGCTCAAGATCGATTCTGCCCTCTTTGAGTACCATAATTCTTAAACAGGGGTTGGCTAGAGATTGAAGTTGTCGGAGAATTACCTTAGCAACTATAGTTTATGCCTATTATCAAACGATTATTATTATTATTAAATGCAGTTTTCTGTTTGGTGTGTTTCTTCGACCTGAGTTTTGAATATACTAGTATAATTATCCTCTTGGTAATTCAAAATGAATGAAAATCACGAAAAATATGATATGCTCAAGTGCTCTTGTGAATCACATGCAGATGTTTAGCCAGCAATCTTTATTTTGACCGATATTCTGAAAGGAGATAACCGTTCACTATTGCAGCAAAGCCTAGTTAATTTCGGTTCTTTTCAAAACCAAGGACAAAAGTTTATGAAGCCAGAACTTCAAACCGTATAGCGTAGGTTAAGTTCACAGGTTACTACGAAATGACCTACAATTCTGGCTCAAATTTCGCCAATGGTATTTAGAAATATTGCTGAAACCCCTAACTTGGGGCAGAATATGATATGGACTGATGAAGCATGCGTTAGCAGCTCTGGTATTTTTAATAGAACGATTCCTACAATTGGACTTGAGAAAATCCACATATTACCTCGCATATTACAGTGGAGACACAAAGTCAAAGCCGATACAGTTTCAATGCTAGGATCGGTATTTTAGTCGAAGGTTTATCGGTCCTTATATCTATGAGGGTAACCTTACGGCAGCGCGATATTTGGAAATATTGCGGGAATTTGTTCAACCAATAATGGATGATTTGCCATTACAACAGATTGAAGACATACTTCCAACAAGACGGAGTACACATAATAACGGTGTGTTTTTAAACGAAATAATTACGGAGAATACTCCTTGGCTTGGCAACAGAGTTCTTGTTCATTAGGCGGCAAAATCCCCGATCTTACTCCTATAGATTTTACCTCTGAAGAAGAATATATGACTTCACATATGAAAGCCATCCTGATTCCCGAGAAGCGTTGGAACCAGTGCGACATGTCTTTCGTTTAAAACATGCGGTACAATTGATCAATGCTGTCAATAATGTTAGGAAGTGAAGTCAATTATGTTTTGTTTTAAAAAGTGCCCGATTTAATATTTATTTTTTCAAAATAATATCGTCCAAACGTTGACATTCGCGTTCACGACACTAATCGAGCACTAAAATTACTTATGATGCCTCGGCAAGTTGACTCAGTGATGGCTGCCACTTCATGACGGATATTTTCTTTCAAAGGCGCAAGGAATATTATAAATTTCAGACTTAAGATAACCCCAAAGGAAAAAGTCCATAGGAGTTAAATCAGAACTACGTGTAGGCCAATTGAAGTCATTCCCTGGAGATCAATTTGCCTTTGACAATATTCAGTTTGACAATTAATGTCATTGAGAATACCGTGCGATAATCGTATTGAATTAAATTTTAAATTTTGATTCTATGATTTCATTTGTTTCGACAAGCTTTCTGTCGTCATCAAGGTAGATTGGTTCTGAGAAGAATCGGTTTATGTCAAGTTTCTTCGTCTACTTCTAAAATATCGGGTTTCCAAATTGCTGAGCGCTATGTTCGAACTCATTATAACAAAGTCCCCGCCTCCTCCACAGATATTAGAAATAACTATTCTTGGAAATATTAAGAAGGTCACCTATTTATTGTATGGTCACTGAATATGTTATTTTACGATGTTACCATAAACATTGATGCGGGAAAATATGTGGATGCCTCATAAAATTGGCATTATTCAGTAAGTATGTATTGAAGGTGTAAAATCGAGTACTTATTAGGTGTTTCTGTGAAACTGGACCTATTATAGAAACATGAATTTTTTATTCGGATAAATTATTCTTGAAGCCTGAATGCTTGAGAGGTATACAGAGTGAGTCTTTGACCAATGGTTAATTTCTACCATAGTCATAAGAATCATTTTCTTTCTATACCATTTTTCTAAATTCGGCCCCGTTCAAAAGATGTGTTGAAATTTCATAAAAAGTTGCATTATCCCTTCTATTGTTCGAACGACAAATTCAATTGAAATGGTCTCTTGTAGAAGATTTTTTATGACTATCATACATATTTTGGCATCAACAAATTTGTTCCATTTCCCCTATTTTTCTCAGTATTACTCTACAGATTGGTTGAATTGCATGAAAAACAAATATCACTTGAACTAAAGGTGAATTACTTGTACTTCCTGAAATCATTAGTCATTTTAGCAGATAAAGTCATCGAAAGGAATTGAATCAATAAAATTTTGTCCAAATTTTCTGATTTCCCCAAATCCAACTCTGTGCTGAAATGACACAATAATCAGATTTATTCAATTGTGCCATATTTTATGTCTTTTGAAATAAAATATTATTTTTACTGAAGGTTGAGGAAGTCTCTTCAGTCTATGGTATCCACCACTAAATACTATAGATGAAATTAACCACTGAGCAATTTTTGGCTTACATTCACAACAAAATCTAATTTGTCATTTGTTGAATTCATTATTGATGATGTCTGGTGCCTTGTTCAATATCCAACCCAGAATATACCCAATAATAAATAGAGGAAAACTTTTCCATGAATCACATAAGTACTTATCAGGTATACTATATACAGGGTGAGTCTTTGACCACTGCGTTAATTTTAACCATAGATTCTTTACGTCAAAAGAAACACTTTCTTCCTATAACATTTTTCCAAATTTGGCCCCGTTCAAAAGATATAGGGTGTTGAAATTTCATAAAAAAATTGCATTTTCACCTGTAATATTCAAACGGCAATATCAATTGAAATGATCTCTTGTAGAAGGTTTTTGATAACAGTCATGCATATTTTGGCATCGTTAGATTCATTCCATTTCTTGTGGGTTTCTCCCTACTACTCTACAGATTGGTTAAATTGCATGAAAAACAAATATCGTTGAACTAAAGGTCCGTATCTTGTACTTCCTGGAATCATTAGTCTATTTTGCAGATAAAATCATTCTCCATCTTTCCTCCTAAATTGCACCATTCTTGAGATATTTGAAGTTGAAAGGAATTGAATCGATATAATTTTGACCAAATTTTCTGATTTTCCCAAATCCAACTCTGTGCTGAAATGATTCAATAACAAGATTTGTTCAGTGTTGCCATATTTTATGTATATATTAAATATTTCTTCAAGAAGTTAGGGAAATCTCTCCAGTCTATAGTTCCACCACTAAAAACTAATAAATGAAATTAACCACTGAACAATTTTTGTCTTATATTCACTACAAAATCTGAATTGCCATTTGCTGTATTCATTATTAATGATGTCTAGCACCTTGTTTAATATTTAATCCAGAGTAATATTCCATAAGAAATAGAGAAAAAGATTTCCTTCACTAACATAGGTACTTCGGTATATTCTCATGACCGTTGAAATAGGTAATGTATTTTCTGTCAGGACCTGTTGAATTGAAGACTTGTCTTTATGAATATCTGGTTCTTTATAGCTTCAGACTTTCAGGGTCCATCAAATTATATCTATTCTAACATAGGAATGCTTCAAATTAAGATCATATGAGTTTTAAAATCTTCGAATCCAGTCTCCTTGATTTATTTTGTAGGTTTATAGTTTTTTCACATATTTATATCATACACCGATTCAACCTGGTACCTACACGAACTTAGGAGATAATAGAATTTGACTTAGTTTTAGTATTTCTGAATGTTTGTTATGATACATGGTTAATTAAAATTCAATCAATATTGAAACTGGAAGCTATGGGTTCATAAACAAGAAAGATTAGAATAGAAATGTATTTTCTGACCATAATCATTTCATACTGAATTGAATAATTTCAAACTATCGAAATTATTATTATTATTATTTTATTATAATATTTTCCACATTTTCTAAATAACTGTTGCCAGTTTCAAACAGAATCAAAACAACAAGGAACCACAGAACACTATTTTATTGGGAACAACCCACCACAGAGACGTTATTATAACATTTCAATGTGGTAATAATTCACTCTAGTTATTCTGAGAAAAATTATAACTGAATATCGATAATGATTACAGATAGGTATTATCTTTCATTTAAAAAAAATTTTGCAATTATTAATTTTTTTCTCTCCTGGGGTTCGGTAATAAATTAATATTCTATGGTAAGGTATTAAAATTTGACATAATCTATGAATAACCATTATTCAATATTTCTGTTTTTGATTACATAATTAAAACAGATATTCTGATTATAAAAACCAAAAATTTGTTCAGTAATTAATTATAGTCTAAACAGAATAGATTCTTACTAACGAAAAAACACGTAGTTGGTTTTTCAGAATCAAATGTAGGTGATCAAACCTAATTCCTTCAAGCAAATATAATTGCACACCTAAATCTGAGAATACTTGTAATCTATTCAAGTAATTTGTTATTGGGATTCAGTAGAGAAAATAATCATCAAGCAACACATCACTGTAAAATAATTATTCGTAGTGACATTATTCATTGTTGTTGAAGATTTCGAAAAAGATTGCCATATTTTTAACAGTCTCATAGACCTGTTCACTGGTCTCTGTCAAGGAGAAGAAACTTAAATAATATCAGTGTTTGGAAAATCATAGATGATATTTTCTGGCTTTGAGTGAAAAAAAAGCAATGTGACAACCTCTTGCCTTGGAAGTTTTCATAGAAATGATGGTTTTCATGATTTGGAAATCTTGAGAAGCAAATTACAAATGTATGATGATAACATCCAATAATTCTGAGGTTTTTTAGGAATTTCTCACTGGGAAGGGATGGTATATAATCTCGAAGTAGAAAGAAATTATAGAAAACAGCAAAAATATGTTTATGGTGTTGAATTTTTTTTACTAGAAAATAAGTATTTTGTATCTTCCTTCTGGATATGGACCTAATCTGATGAAACATGAGTGAGTGAATCATTTCTTATAGGGAAAATAATGTTTTTAAACAATTCAGATTCAATAGTGGATGCTGTGGAAAGTATTTTTCATTCAAACTATACTGGACTACAGAGGGGTATTTGCCCAATGTGAAAACTTGAAATGCTTATAACTTTTCAACGCAGCTGAATATAGAAAAACCGTAATGGAAAAAGTGTTTCTTATGATCTCAAGAACCTATGGTTAAAATTAACGCAGTGGTCAATGACTCACCCTGTATACTAAATACATTTTGTTTACCCTTTTACTATTTCAACGAATTTAACAAAATGTCTAGTACGAATAAAACGTTTGTTGTTCTTCATTGTTAATTATTAATAATGTTTTAATTCCTCTTAATAGGAATTTCAATTGGGAACCTCCATATCAACAAGATCATAAAAACAAGCCCATGCAAATGACTTTGTCTAGAAATGTATTCAAAATGAATAAGAGTTCAGTAATGTGAATGAATTTATCCTTATAGAGTTCAGAAATTCCTATATATGAGGTCTATAGTTATTTGCTCATTGCCAGATGTTTCAAAATCATCGCAGTTATTAATAAATTATTAACAATGACGTAATTTAACCGAGAATTTGACATTATAGGTGCTTAAAAACCAGTTCTTCCCTGACCGTTTATCAAGCAATTACATTACAAAGTAAAAAATTGTTTTTGGCGCTCTTGTTCACCCGAACAGAGTGCCTATCATTTTGCCCGAATGTCTGTAATTTTGGAATATCTAGCCGAAAATGGTCTCAATCGATTGGGTTCGACTCCCTGATGAAGAATTCGTGGCGAAAGTTGAGTCTGTCCGGCCGGCCGTCCGGCCGGCCGGCCGTATCCTCTCTAGCATCCAAAAGGAATCAGCTAGAGTTTTCATATTTTTAGAATAGGTTAATTGTCCAAATATCTCGGTCAAGTTCGTTATTGGGACAAATCCGTCGAATGGTTCAGTAGTTATGAGCATCTGGAATTTTGTTTCCTCAATAACTACTAGAATATCCATCCGATCAAGTTGATACTTGAAATGTTATTGAGGGACGCTGAAACGAAACGGCTTGCAAAATTTCGCAGAAATCGTCACGCTAGAAAATTTTTAAAAAATTCCCAAAAAAAATATTTTCAATACTCAATATCTCCTAAGACTTCATTTAGATTCAAATAAAAATCCGTATGTTAATTGAGGTTACCGATATCTTACTCATCCTCAAATTTCATTGTCGTAGCTTTCCCCCTTCTGAAGATATGATCATTTTTTTCATTTACTCAAGAGAAAAATAGAAATGTCATGAAGTCCGAGCTTTGTCATTGAAAGATTTGCCATCACAGATCGATATTCGTTTGACAACTGGCGGACCTAGATATCAGTGTCAGTTGGCGTAATATCAATCAAAATTTTCATAGAATTCATAGAGGTAGAATTCGATGTCGATGACGTTGTCAAAATTCAGAGAAGCACAGACGTAATATTAATCAAAAAATTTTTTATCATAGAGAAAGAATTTGATGGCGTTGTCAAAACTCAGAAAAGCAATGACGTAAGTTTTTAGGAGAAGTATAGAACAAAATTTGGTGAAAATTATGAGTAGTTATTTTCAAATTGAGATAAAGGTTTGTTTATTCATTAGGCTTTCATATTTACATCACATTGTCCCATAGTATGGAAAAAGACTATTGTTCAATCGATCAGAGAGCTTATAGATTTGTTAAGGTTTGAATATTTACTCGCAAGTAGGTCAACAAGAGCGCCAAAGCAATCTGACCTCACGTCAGTGCTTTCTAAATTTTTTCTTTATTTGCCACTAATTCAATTTCTAGCGTAAGCTTTGAAGAATATTAAATGAGTTATTTTGGATTAAACGAGCATTTTCCATGTTTTCCATTGTTGACCAATTGACAATACAAGGAAACAGTTATCTATTTCCATTTCAAACGAGCCGAAAAAGGTCTAAATAAATTGTTCTACTCCCTGATGAGAAATTAGCGATCAAAATTGAGTATACAGTGTGAGTCTTGATCACTGCGTTAATTTTAACCATAGGTTCTTGATATCAGAAGAAACACTTTTTTCCATTTCGTTTTTTGGCGCTCTTGTTCACCCGAACAGAGTGCCTATCATTTTGCCCAAATGTCTGTAATTTTCGAATATCGAGCCGAAAATGGTCTCAATAGATTAGGTTCGACTCCCTGTGGAGAAAGTTGAGTCTGTCCGGCCGGCCGTATCCTCTCTAGCATCCAAAAGAGATGAGCTAGAGTTTTCATATTCTCAGAATAGGTTAGCTGTCCAAATATCTCGGTCAAGTTCGTTATTGGGCCAAATCCGTCGGAGCATCTAAAATTTTGTTTCCTCAATAACTACTAGAATATCCATCTGATCAAGTTGATACTTGAAATATTGTTGAGGGAGGCTGCAACAAAACGGCACGCAAAATTTCGCAGAAATCGTCACGCTAAAAATTTTCAAAAAATTCTCAAAGAAAATTTTACAATACTAACTATCTCGTAAGATATTTTTCGGATTTCAATAAAAATTCGTGAATATATTGAGGTGACTGATATCTCACTCATCCTAAAATTTAATTGTCGTAGCTCTTTTCCATCCAAAGATATGATCATTTTTTCATTTACTCAAGAGAAAAGAGGAATGACATGAAGTCTCGGTGATTTTCTCTGAACGATGGCCATCACAGATCGATATTCGATTGACAAACGCCGGGCTCATTAATCAGTGTCAGTTGGCGTAATATTAATCAAAATTTTTCATAACGAGAAATCATAGAGATAGAATTCAATCTCTGGAAATCACTGACGTAAGTTTTTAAGGGAATGGAATTATAGCTTCGATTATGAGTAGTTATTTTTAATATGAGATATAGGTTTGTTCATTCATTAGGCGTTCATATTTGCATCACATTGTCCCATAGTACGAGAAAAGACTATTGTTCACCTGATCAGAGTGCTTATAGATTTTTTATGGTTTGAATATCTACTCGCAAGTAGCTCAACAAGAATGCCAAAGCAATCTGACCTCACGTCAGTGCTTTCTAAATTTTTATTAATATTCAGCTGCGTTGAAAAGTTATAAGACTAATGATTCTAGGAAGTACAAGATACAGACCTTTAGTTCTAGTGATATTTGTTTTTCATGCAATTTAACCAATCTGTACAGTAGTAGTTAGAAACCCACAAGAATTTTAATAAATCTATTGATGCCAAAATATGCATGACTGTGATCAAAAACCTTCTACAAGAGATCATTTCAGTTGATATTGTCTTTTTAATATTACTGGTGGACATGCTATTTGTTTATGAAATTTCGACACCCTATATCTTTTGAGCGGGGCCAAATTTACAAAAATGATTCTTTTGACATCAAGAAACTATGGTTCAAATTAACGCAGTGGTCAGAGAGTCACCCTGTAGATGGAAGTATGTACTAAATCATATGAGAGAAACGAGAAAATGTTCTTATATTTACAGATAAGGTTGGGTTCTCAAGTATCTCGAAGTTCGATTTTGACTAATGTCAAAATCCGAATACTCCATCTATTATGTGAACTTGAAATTTAGTTTGCTCAGTAATTAAAAAAATATTTAGCTGATCAATTTGTGACTTGAAAATAAAGAAAAGCACTAACGTGTGATCAGGAGGTTTTGCACGCTTGCTCTGAAGAGTTTTTCAATTCCAAAATAACAATTCAGAATTTTTTCTTCGATGTCCAGACTTCCTTCTACCGAAAAGTTCATCCAACGAAAGTATATATATATTCATCGAAAATCGCTATGATCTTTTTAGAAAGTTCTTATTCTTTGGAATCATTTCTACATTCAATTCAAATCATGAAAATATCATCTGCGGGGGGATATCCACCATTACGATCTATACATTTCTGCATGCGTTTGAACCAATTGTCGAAGCGCTTTTGTCATTCTGATTGAGGTATCTTCAAAACATGCATTCTGAACTCATCAAGCACGCAAAAAACCCAAACACTGAACCAACTATCAGATTGATCCGATCAAGTTTCCAGAAACGCCTTAATATTGTTCGACAACTGTAAAGCTCAAGATCAAAAGAATGAATAAGTAAATGAACATAAGTTAATGATTTTTTTTGTCTAAGGAAACTAAAACCAATAACACCACGCCTAAAGTGCATCTGTTGCATTAAAAGAGCCGCCTTGATGTAAACATGCATATCCTTTTGAGTGTGGTATATCCTCTAGACTCCAGCGGCATTTCAATAATCCAATAAATCTGGTAAAACATGGAAATTAACGACATTTATTATCCCTTCGAAATGCATTCCACTAAAATAGGCCATCAAAGCGCACAGCAGGTTTATCATTGTATTGCGTGTACTCGCTTCACAGAGTACACTTTCATTTCATCAAAATATAATATTGTGCTCTTGTTCCTAGTGGAACAACACCGTTTTGCCGAAATATAACCTTTTAATATCGAGTTTAATATGGTAGGTACGTTAGCACCCACATTTACGAAAATGATGAAATTTTTTTTGCAACCGCTAGAAAGTCGTAAGTATTTGTAAGCCCAAAATGCTCGTATTGTAAGTCGAATATACTAGTAAAAGAACTCCGCATACCGCACGGGCATCTACAGTTATTCATTTGTAAAGTCCACCGTTAGTAATTATTTGAGAGACAAAAGTTTTTAACCTGAGGTGAGGAAATGGCATCCTTAAAAGTGCGAAGTTGGCATCAACATTTTCGAGAAAGAAGGAGATTTTTTTGCATTGCTTAGTGAGTTGTTAGTTACTATTTGAACCACAGAAATTTTCGTTTGTAATCCAATGATATTGGTGAAAAAACCCGAATTCCGTAGGGTGCTCGTTTCACGGGTATCTTATTTTATATATTTTTCGAAATCAGAAAATATAATTTGAAAGTTTATCATTAGTAGCTGTTAGAGACAGAAATGTTTCCGTTTTTAACGTTACTTAAAATCAAAAATGGCCATTAGTGAAGTCATCACCCACATTTACGAAAATGATGAAATTTTTTTTGCAACCGCTAGTAAGTCGTAAGTATTTGTAAACCCAAAAATGCTCATCTTGTAAGTCAAATATACTAGTAAAAGAACACCGCATTCCGCACGGGGATCTGCAGTTCATTTGTAAAGTCCACCGTTAGTAATTATTTGTAAGACAAAAATTTTTAACCTGAGGTAAGGAAATGGCATCCTTAAAGTGCGAAGTTGGCATCAACATTTTCGAGAAAGAAGAGATTTTTCTTGTATTGCTTAGTAAGTTGTTAGTTACTATTTGTACCACAGAAATTTTCTTTTGTAATTCAATGATACTGGTAAAAAAAACCCTAATTCCGTAGGGTGCTCGTTTCATGAGTATCAAATTTTATATATTTTTCGAAATTAGAAAATTCAGTTTAAAAGTTTATCGTTAGTAGCTGTTAGAATCAAAAATATTTCAGTTTTTAACGTTACTTAGAATCAAAAAATGGCTATTAGTGAATTCAGCACCCACATTTACGAAAATTATGAACATTTTCTTTGCAACCGCTAGCAAGTCGTAAGCCTAAAATGGTCGTCGTGCAAGTAAAAAGTTTTCAGTTATTGAAAATATTGAGTTTTCAGAATCCGAGGGATTTATATTTACGTATTTATCACCGATACGTATTTTTTATGTACGTAAATAAAATATTCTTTCTTTCATGAATCTGCATTCAATAATTATCTTTTTATGAATTATCTCGAATTTTCTGTTTATTTGAACAAATATCAAGAACGGTTAAATAAGTGGAAACAATGTTTGAATATGGACCTGAAGGCAACAGATTATGTTTGTCATTTGCACTTTAGGGAACAGCATATCAACTTTTTCAAAATGGGGAGGTTAAGATGATTCCCCTTATTAGGAAAAAACTGAGTAGTGATGCTTACCTAACCATTGCTCATCAATTCATTTCTACAGAATACAGTAAAATTAAACAGAATGTGGATCAGCTTTTTTTGAGCGTATTTTCTCTGATAGTACCAGTAGTTATGGACATGAACATTAGTAATTATAGATATAGAATATCTATGGGAGTAATAGTGGCAACCATAGACAATTCGTCTATGGTGACTACTGTCATTCATAATTTAATTTATCAATGATCAACTAAACGACACAAGCGACATCTTCATGTGAGCCATTTTGATGGACACTTTTTGAACAGCTGTTCCATAAGATTGGTTTCTCCTTTTCCATAACTGGAATTTATAGGTTCAAAATAGGACATAGAAGATGTAACAGATGTCAAAAATTGAAAGCACTCGTAGAGTATTGGGTAAAATTAGATATGAGTTTTTTCTCATGAAATATTCACTTATAATACCACAAGAGCTTCAAAATTATCGGGATATACCAGATAATTTTGAAGCTCGTGTGGTATTCCGGGGATTATTTTTCTGTCCCAAATGTCGGCCAATAGAATTGCACCATGAGACGAAATGTACAGTTAACAAATAAGAATTTCATAATGAATAAAACAACATTTAATTAAGAATCAGGGTAGTGCAATTAAAAATACAATTGTTGTAAACATTGGTGCATGTTTTCTTCAAGTCAGAGTTATCGGTAATGGTCCCAGAAGAGGTAGATGGCATGAGGTTTATATGCTTTTGATGGCATTTTCTGCAGTAGGCTCACTCCTTCGCAGTTTCTTGACAATTAATTCGTGGTGTTCCTGGTCGAGTTGGAGATACGGCTTGATGGAGTTACTGTTGGCATGTCCAGTTATTTTGATTATCTGCTGCTCTCCCAGGCCCGATTTCGCTAGATTGGAGACGGCTGTTGCACGACTGGAGTGATTGGTGATTTTTTTGTTACCAAGGTCAAGCCCAGCTTTTTGTGCTGACTCCTTAACCCACTTTGAAATCGTGTTTTGGCCTACTGGGGAATCCTTGTACCACCTAGCGCCTGGAACTTCATTCCAGAATGGATTTTGGGTCAGGAATAGTCTGTCGCTCTTGATATTGACATCTCTCTTCTCTCTCAATTTCTGGAACAGTCTCACTGGGTACTTGTCAGGGATTTTCCGATTCTCCACCAGCCACTTGCTGTCTGATAATTTTTTATCACCACCTTGTGTGGTCTTGCTGAAAATTGGATTGTATTCAATTCTCCCAGTTGTTTCCCCGTCATTTCCCTGTTCTGCCTTGAAGTGATGTATTGGCGCCATGCTGCCCTCACCACCTCTCCAAGCCAATTCCACTGATATTATCATGAATAATTTTTTCTGGAGGACATCACGAGTTTCCTCGTCCCAAACAGTGGTCATTGCATCCCAATCTTTTTCCTCCAACGCTGCTGCACTTGCACTCCGTTTTTCCGGAATAGATTGTAAAGCCTTACGCTTGGCATCACGAGCTCCTCGAGCGGTCTTGAATACAGCATCCGAAAATGGGTTGATTTTGATGTCGAAATCGTTCAAATACTTTTCTTGAAGTAATTTGGCAGTCTGATTCCACATTGTTTTTATTGTACCTTCCTTATAGTCTTCTCCATCCATTTTCTTCATATTGTAAGCGTAATCTTTCATAATGTTTGCCAATTGCGCTTCACTCGTTTCAGCACTCAATGTGTATTCCCTCTCAGTACAAAAAGTAGTAAATTGGTTCCAAACTGTTTTTTTTTGCCTTCTCCGTATTAATGGGAACATTTCCTTTGACTTTTTTATCGATGGTGGACAGAGAACAAACTCCAAATCGACTCATTTTCATGCAAAATCTCCAATTTTCACAATTAAATTCAACCTGTCAGTTTGACGTGTGCTTAATTTGACTGGATCATGTTTTGTTTATATATAGCAACTACCAGAGAAAATTTTCAAAAAATTATCAGTATAATACCATGTAGGTTGTACCACGTGACGTCGAATGGTGCAATTCTATTGGTCGATATTTGGGTCGGAAAAATAATCAATTAAATTGAGAAGAAAATTCAAAAACTTACAATATTTCTACCAATACTCTGCTGGAAAATTACAAACCATAGAATTCAGAATGATTTTCAGCTGGAATACTGATTTCGATGGCAAGTTTTGTAACATTTTCTGAAGAGCAATGAAAATGTGTTTTTATCATAAATATTACACTTTGGAGCCTTTAACAGGAATAGGGAGCCTGAACAAGGATGTGTCTTAAGTTTTATGAAATGTCATAAGGCAAAAGCTGAGTTTTTTTGTGTTATCTCTAAAGGAATCCAGTGATGGCTTAGCCCAACTTGAAACTTCAAATCGCTTATAACTGAAACGGGGCAGAATTGGATAAAGCGGAATGGGAATAAAGTGTTTCTTTTTGCTTTACGAATCAGTTGTTAAAATTAACGCAGTGGTCAAAAACTCACCCTATATAATGAATAATAATAATACCGTAATGAAATATTTTAGCATGTTAGATCTGTCGAGTAGCACCCAGTGCGTCGGTGCAAATGTAATCCATATTGTTCGTAAACAACATTAAAATGCAGGTATGCCGAACTTCATGCAAAAAATATTCAAGGTGACCGCAGGATTTCAACGGATACATTTTACATAAATTGTTAAGGCAGTTTCACATAGCAGTGATTTGAATGGGGAAGATACCTGGTTTGAAGGCGATCAATAATTAAGTCGTCTATTTCCGTACCAAAACTGTTATTTTCGGTTGCTTGATGCGACGAAAATACCTTCATGTAACTATTCGATTAAATGAATATGTCTCCGAGACATGAATATGCAACTTTCTAATCATACGCACACATTTCATGGACAGGGTCGACCGCTAGTAGCTGCCAAATAAATGTTTCTGTGGCAGTGAAAACTGACGTGCATAAATCTAAATATAGACAGTGACCGATCGAAGAAAATTCATGTAACACGTAGGATTTCATGTTTTGACATAGTACAGTTGAGTAACGATAAAAACAAATATTTTTCTGGCAGGCAATAAAACAGAAACTGTCTTACGCTTTGGAAAATTCGCATGTTAGATAACGGGTTATCTACATTCAGGTGGTCCGAAATTCGGACGGAGAAAATGTATTTGTATTTAAGAGTGAAGCTGGCACAGTCTAGTTTTTTTGACAGCTTTTTCTTGTTTGAAAAAAGGATAAATGATCAAGCCTATATCTCAAATAAAAAGTTCAAAGAAGCTCTGCTTTTCGCATGTTATCTACATTCAGGTGGTCCGAAATTCGGACAGATAAAATGTATTTGTATTTAAGAGTGAATCTGGCACAGTCCATTCTCTATCTTTTAGTTTTTCTGACAGCTTTTTCTTGTCCGAAAAAGCGCTAATGGATAAATGAACAAGCCTATATCTCAAATAAAAAGTTCAAAAAAGCTCTGCTTTTCTATCGGCTTTTTTCAGTTTCCATTGGCCTATTTCGTTGTTGTCCTTTAGGGGTGTGGTGCGAAACATTCTAACACTTAATTCAATTTCAAAAATTACGGTAAGATCATATCAAGGACGGTTGAATATACTGTTTATGTTTTATCCACAGTTTGTGTTCCAAATCGAAAATTAAGCAGGATTTTTAATAATTGGCTCTATCTCAAAAACTGACATTTTGTTTTACACTAAATTGGTTCTAAATGTACAGGACACATTCAATCATATCTGAAAGTCACTGTATCGCTCTTCCGAACACCCTGAATATCCAGGAAACATAATAGATCCTACTTTAATGAATTTTGCTATTCGAGCAGCCACTCTATTTTCTATGAAAATTTCAGTTCATTTCTGTGACTGGCTATCTTTGGCCAAATATATTCCCATGTGTTAGCATAGGTAAGAGTATATTATCTCAATAATCCACTTAGAACATTGATGAAGCCGTATAAATCCTCTAAAATATTTCTGTTAGATTAATAGTTGAATTACATCGATGAATGAAGTTAGCCATTCATTATT
This sequence comes from Micraspis discolor, assembly GCA_030674115.1. Lineage (NCBI taxonomy): Eukaryota > Metazoa > Arthropoda > Insecta > Coleoptera > Coccinellidae > Micraspis > Micraspis discolor. The sequence goes on from JARTUT010002175.1 coordinate 13,002,276, forward strand.
GGGTTAACTGAAAAAATTCTTTGATCTCAGATACAGGGCGAGTTGAGATTAACGTAACAAACTGCGGGTCGATTCTTATTTGTTTTCAAATTACAGCCTTTTAAATTGTTATTTATACAAGGTAATTATTAATGTATGTATGAATGTTTTTTTATCAGGAGAAAATTTTACCCAAAATGAATTATTTTATTTAGTACGAGAGTTGTCTTTTAAATTGCGGGATTGGACAACCCTAGTGTTGCAATCTGCCAACTGACAGTTCTATCGTAGAGCTTGACATTTTTGAGGTTATACATATTCAGAACATTTTGACATACGAACGCTATTTGTGTTGTTTACAGCAACTTATTTACGGAGGCTTGGAGGTTCATAAAATCTGTTCGAACATCCCATAAAGAAAGGGAGAACACACAAATAATAGAAGCCGAAACTTGGCTGAATTATTACAAGAAATTGCTTACTGAAGACAGACAAGAATATTTGAGGGAACCAACGACGGAAAGAATTGGTATACAGGGCGAGACCGTTGAAATAACTGAGGATATGGTCAAAAAAGCTATAAGGGGACTGAAAAATGGTGGAGCCTGTGGACCTGGGGGTATACACGCTGAGTTTCTGAAAAATGGAACTGAAAAATTGTACAATATGATCACTTATCTGTTCAACTTATGCGTGAATGGAAACCTTGTTCCCGAGGAATGGAAATCTGCCTATATAATATCAGTTCATAAAAAAGGTAGTAGGAAGCGATGTAATAACTACAGAGGACTATCGATAACAAGCACATTTAGTAGACTGTATGAAAAAGTGCTAAGAGATCTTATAGAGGAGGAAATTAAGGATCGGGAGGAGGAAGAGCAAAGCGGTTTTCGTGCTGGTAGAACATGCAGTGACAATGTATTCTGCCTCAGATTATCTAGAAAAAGACTGCAACTAACCGTGAAGTTCATATCACATTTGTAAACTTGCATAAAGCTTACGATACAATTCCAATAGTGAAACTCTGGGAAGTATTAGAAGGCACGAACATCAACCACACCCTCATGAAAGCTATAAAAGTCCTTTACACGGGGACAAAATCAAGAATCAAAATTGAAAAGTGTATAACTGATGAATTTCTTGTTACTAAGGGTCTGAGACAGGGGTGTTGTTTGTCCCCAACATTGTTTAAAGTATACGTGGCTGCAGCCTTAAGGCTATGGAAGAAAAAAGTTCAAATGCTCCTAAAATACAATCGCGGTGCTTCGAAGTACGTCTATGAAATCGTAACAGGTGATGAATTGTGGATTTACGCGTATGAGCCCGAAAGAAAACAGTCCAACAAAAGTTGCTCGTGCGCGAAGCACTGCCAAGCAAATGGTCGCCTGTTTTTTTGGAAAAACTGGACATTTCACAATCGACCACTAGAACAACGCAGAAGAGTCAATTCTGACTGGTACACAACCATTTGTTTGCCAGTTGCCTTCCAAGAAATCAGCAAAACCAACCGGCGATCTCAATGAGGAGTATTTTGAAAAACAATAAACCGATATTCGATTATTATCTAATATTTATCTCTCGAAGAAAGAATCTGGTGAAAATCAGTGCTTTCTACGGGCACAGCCTGTATAGCGATTTTTTCGAAAGCACAGCCTGTATAGCAATCCATCGCAATCGGTGCATTCTTCAAGGACGAAAATGAAATCGCGCGAAAATCGACTGGAAAATGACGATTTTCAAACGCATAATTTAGGTATTTTTCTTTGGATTCCCGAGATGTAAGGGGTATCTGGAGATTCGGAATCTCCTGTAGATTCTTATTCGACCACTTGAAAGGCCTGAAAAATCTTCCACCGCCCATATCGAGCGAAAAATCGATGCCACATTTTCAAAGTTGGAGCTCGGGTTCGGCTATCCTTGGAACCGAATTAGAAACTGACATTTCAACTCGTAAAATCGTGAAAATTAGCGAATTTGGAATGAAGAATTCACGGCCTTATCTCGCTACTTGGATATGAAAATTGGTACCCAGAGATGGGGAATTTTCTCAAGTTTCGTTTTCTACCCCCGAAAGGGCGCTTTGGGACTCGTAGCGCCAGCACGGAGCGAAAGCATCATGGGGGTTTTTGACGTTTCTCGGTACTCGCGGGTAGAAAAATTGCCGTTTTATCTGCATTTTTTTCGTAACGATTTCGGATATTTCCCTGGTATTTACCGGTACCACTCGTTGGGAAATGTCTTTTTCTTGAAAAAGCGACAGCTCTCGGCCCGCGAGACGGCCCCGTTCGTCCGTGAGGTCTTCCCCTTTGGGGACACTTTCGGCGATTTCGCCAAAAACGACGTTTTTCGACATTTTCGTTTGAAAATTTCGGGTATTTTAAGAGCGCCCGGGGTGGTGTCGGGGTCGCTTCTCCTAGAAGAGGATACGCCTTTTCGTTTTTTCTTAAGATTGCCTCTCGAGCGGCCCTGCGGGCCGCTCGGAAAGCTTCGCTTTCCGGGTCCCTGACGGGACCCGAAAATTCCAATTTTAACCACGCCCACCCTTATTGCTTTTATACTATTGAATTGAATGGGACACTTTTCAGATTCAACACACTAGGTTTGTTCGCGTGGCAGTTCGGAACTGTAATTTTTGGTAATTTATGGTTCCCATCCGTTCGTCTGGGACGGAACAGGAGTTCCTTGTCGTTCGTGTGGTCGGAACACTTGATTTCGGAACTGTTCGTTACTGTTCTTACGGTTCCTGATCTAGAGATGGTACAATGGTACAAGGTACAACAGAAGAAGCGGTAAATTCAAATCATCGGTGATTCAAATTTTCAGTAGTTCTAATTGGCAATTAAGTTATATATTTGGTGACTAGGATATTTGCATAGCTGTTTTTGAGTATATTTGATGTTGTGTGAGTATAAATTTTCAATCAATTCGTTATAATAGCTTTTCAAAATTTTTGTTATCTCAAAGAAGACAAAGGATCAGTTGCAATAGATGAATAAAATAATTGCATAGTTGTTGATCAAAGTATGTAAGATAATTATTTTATATTATTTATATATACGATATTTCGTATTTATATTCTATATATTTATTTTTGTTATTTCGTGATTGTAGTGTCTTTATTTTTTAACCACTCAAAATGTATTGCAAAGTTAGGAAGGAAACGGAGGAATGATCTCTTTCAAGAACACAACGACTTGTTAAAACAATTCTTATCTAAAAAATAATTACAAAGCTATGAAAATTGTTAGGAAATATTTTTATGTATTTCCCAAATGCCACCAGTTCCATATACAATTACCTAATTCTATTATATAAAATTTTCTGTACTCAGTTTCCACCAAAATAACAATAAAATAACAGAAGAATTCACAGTTTATCCAGATATGAACTAACAAAAATAGTTTCTCCACTGATGACCACTACTACATATATTGAAATTTTAAATTATAATTAAATTGAATCATTTATTTAAATATTTCATTACATATAAATTATATTTACAGTTATTTATATGGATATGTTTATGGCAAAAAAAATTGTTCAATTTTAATATTTGTAATTTCTAACGTATTTCCACCGTATTAATAACACAAAGATATTGAATAAGTTATTCAATATCTTTGTAACACTATCCCATGATATGATCCATGATGTACAACATAACCTTACTTTCACTTATCTATGCACTTAACGAAATCGTTTTGAAATCATCTGTTCTCACCCGTTCGTGTCATAGAACAACTTGCGACGATTCCAAGAGTTACAGAACCTGGTTCCCTGTGATCCCAGAACAACTGGGAACTGCTCTCTATACTCCGAGATCTTCGAGTTAATGTATCACCAAGTCGTGAAATCCAGAAAACTATAAAAAAGGCAGAAACTAAACACAACCGAGCATTTTCATTATGCTTGAACATTTTAAATGAATTTATTATCCATATTTATCTTCTTAAAGTTCACAATTTCCAAGATATTCGATGTTGAATGATTTGAAATTTGGAAACAATTTGAGAGTATTATTTCGTCACCATCTGATGAAATAGAAGAGATACCTAAAGGAGAAAAATCATGGAGGTAGCATTTATGAAAATTGACTTGCAAGAAGTTTAAAAGCTAATTGTAACTTGAAGAAGTCTTTAACCACAGATAAGTACAAATGGGATCTAGTTTTCAGAGTTCTATCAATTTAACAATTAATGAAAATTCAAAATTCTTCAGATATTGTCAGCTGTTTTGAAAAGCGAATTTTTTTTCTTAAAAACGACAGAAGATGTCTGTCGAAACCTTGGTAGTAAGAACAAAAAGATAATTATACTACAGGAATAAGTATGCAACGATTCGAAGAACTTACTAATTAACTGGTGATATTATAAAATATTGAAGAATACTTTTCTATTCATTATTCGTTCACGAGTAAAATACAAGATTTTTCAAGCACCTTTCTGATATCAGAATTCACTCTCCAATCACACGTCTGAATAAAAAGTGCTTGGACTTTGTTAAAAAATGACATAATATTGGAGGTACTGAAATTCTTCGATTTTGGTTTTCCGCACTGTATAGTGAATGTAAACACTCGATAGGAGTTCCAATGAAATCTAAATTAGATCGATTCGTTTTCAATAATTCGGTGAAGTGTTTAACGATAATCTGATAAGGACTGCATAACGAGACTTATTCAGTAAATAAAAGGATACGATTTATTGGTTTGTACGTGTTTAGTTTTCCCCCGATTTGAATTAGTAATGATATTTTCAACTAGAGCATGAAGGAAACTCCTAGCTGGAGACCAGACTCTGGGAAGCCTCATAACAAGTGAGTTCAATTGGGTTTTCAGTTTTCACTTTTCTTAATCCGTTTTGCTTGTACGCGATCTGATTACAAAATTTTAAATCACTGTGTTATCATATAGTTCCGATCAACATTATTTTTAAGTAGGTGGAATGCTTGTTTAATTGTGATATAGCTCTCACTGCAGATTGCATCAACAAAAATTGTTCTATGTAAACTTCTCATTTGTGCTAATTGTGTTCATTGCATGAAGATTTGACCGTCAAAAATATTTTGTTAGCGTTGGATCCCGCACAATTTGTCAATCGGTCAATAAAAGGTTCGTGTCGCTGGTTGAAATAAATGCTCAGAAAATACGATCGCGGTGCTTCGAATGACATCGTGACAGGTGATGAATGCCTGAAAGTAATCAGCAGTCTACTATATGGGTGTTTCAAGATGAGCCAAATCCAACAAAAGTTGCTCGCTGAAGAAGAGGTTGATGCGTTCAGAATGCATGTTTTGGAAATACCTCAATCAAACTAGCAAAAGGGCTTCGACAATTGGTTCAAACGCATGCAAAAGTGTTTAGATCTTAATGAGGCTTATTTTGAAAAACAATACGGCGATTTTCGATGATTATTATTTGTTTTTGTTGTCTAATCCCGAAATATAAAAGGCAACCCTCCCATGTGGAGTATGGGATGGTCACAAAGATAAATATTTCCTACACAACAGCAGGTTTTCTTGTCCAATTACTACGAAAGTTCTCTCAACATATGTTTTGGTATCCGATATTCTCACAAACTATGTCTTCCTTGTCATTTATTACATCAATTGACATTTTTGTCAATTATTCTCTTCTACACGCGCCGACTAACCCTAAAATTGTTGCTACCTAAAAATTAAATCGAAACCTTTATATCATACAATCGTAATATTTTGTTAAAATCCCCTTCACCATCAGATATAATTCATTAACAGCTTCCATGATGAATTTGCGTATCTGCTCACCGCTGAAGACATCCGATTTTTTGGTTTTGTAGCCAACATTTCTCATTTTGAGAAATGCAAGATTTTGAAAATGAGGCTGTAATTAAATTCTTCTTCACTAAAATCGTAATATTCAACATGGAATACATGTTTTCAGGTGTTGGAAAACATTGACCTCTCATGTTATTTTTTACGTACGGGAATAAAAAGAAGTCATTCGGTGGCAAGTCAGGACTATACGAAGAATGACTCATTAAATCGATGTTTTGAGTGCTCAAAAATGCAGTTGTTTGAGCCGATCTGTCTGTGTAGGGTGATCCGTCTTCGGCGGTTGGTTTTCCTAATTTCTTGGAAGATAACTGGCAAACAAATGGTTGTGTACCACTCAGAATTGACAGTTCTACGTTGTTCTAGTGGTACGATTGCGACATGTCCAGTTTTTCCGAAAGAAAAAGCCACAATTTGCTTGAAAGTGCTTCGTTCGTGAGCAACTTTTGTTGGATTTGGCTCATCTTGAAACACACATATAGTCGACTGCTGCTGACTTTCGGGCTCATATGGGTAAATCCATGATTCATCACCTGTCACGATGTAAAAGACGTGCTTCGAAGAAGCGTAATCGTATTTTTGAGCCTTTTTTTGAGCGATTGACAAATTGTGTGGGACCTAAAGCGAAAAAATTTTTTTACGGTCAAATGTTATATGCTGATCAATGGTTTTCGGAACAACAATGCATGTCCCATCGATGAAAACAAATGTTAATCGGAAGGAGCCAAGTCTGGTGAATATGATAGGTGGGGTAGCAGCTCCCAGCCATGTGTTTAGATAGTATCCTGAACCGGCTTTGCTCTGAGTGCAGGTACATTGCCATGAAGCAAAATTACCTTGCCGTATGTTCTGACACATTCTGGTCGTTTCTTGATCAATGCGTGGTTCAAATTGATCATTTGTTGTCGGTAGCGATCTGTATTAACGGTTTCACCAGGTTTTAGAAGCTCGTGGTACACAACAACAAGTGTTTTTTCGGTTTTCCATTTGTCTTTCATTCAATTCATGTGGCATCCATATTCCACACTTTTGGATCTTTTCCATAGTTTTTAAACGGTCAGAAATTGTTTGTTGTGCAACATTTAACATTTCTGCCAGTTGCTTTTGATACAAACTGCCATCTCCATCCAATATCGTTTGTAATTCGGCGACTTCAAACTTTTTTGGTGGTTTTCCACGTTATTCATTTCTCACATCAAAATCATTATTTCTAAACCGTTGAAACCATATTTTGCATGTTGCTTCTGATAGAGCATGATCACCATATGCCTGGACAAGCATTCGATGCGACTCTGCAGCACTTTTCTTCAAATGAAAACATACAATTAATGCTTTCCGCAAATCATCACTTTCTGGTACAAAATTCGACATATTTAACGCGATGTATATTGTATTGATGTATACTAAATATGTTTCACAGATGTCATAACAAACAAAAAAATAAAGGCTCGTTCACAACAAATGTTCCCTATCGAGACATTTGTATCTTGACGCTCACTTCATACCGGTATACCTAGTATTTTCCGGACATATTCATGAGAGTGACACTCTCATAGGCTATTAAAGAACTAATTTCACTCATTTAATACGTAAATGATTGTTTTGACCTAGAAATATTTATATTCGCATACACCCTACGATTAGGTTTTGAGACAAGTTTTAGACTATCAAGATATAAGTTCAAACAGGTTTGTATCCGATTATCTCTAATTCAAGATTACTTTCCCTTATTTGAATAATATTCCTGAAAAAAAAATACCGCTCTACAAGTGGTGTAGTTCTAGTATTTCTTTAGTTGAAGATTGCGCTCGATGAAATCCGGGTATAATAAATTTCGAGTCTATTATCTAATACCCGTAGTAAACTGAAAATTCCTCTGTAGATCAATGTCATAGTGAATGCTCACTCAACTCAGTAACGATGTCGTGAATTGCATGTTGTGCTGAACATCCCACGTTCAAAAACCGATCGTTGAAGGTCACTTATGGGTGTTATAGATCCTCACCGTGCAAAATTACGTTTGATTGAACTGGCACAGAAACTCTGTGATGTTGAAAAAAATTCGATTTTTCAACACCAAGAGGAGAAATATTTCAATATTTTTAGAAACGCCCTAGTTCGACTCATTGGATCGGAAATACAAGCGTGACAACACGCTGCTTGTAAATGGTACGTTTGATCGACGATGTGTGAAAATAAATCAACTGTTGAGGAGCCCCCTGGCCTGGTAAACAATTAATGTATCGCCCTTTGTGATATCTGCCCATGCTGCCGGCTCGAATGTTCGACAGTCCTGGATAAACTTCATCGTTGGATGTGGAAACCTCGAAATATTTCGTGTTGATAATGCAATTCTGTCTTTTTGTTCGGACCTGAAGTGAGAAGTGATAAAATGGGTCGCATTTGAATGCGCAACAAACTAGATAGTGTAAATCGTGGAATTGAGTTCGCACCTGAAAATGTTTGTTCGTATGGAAGTGGCTGCATTATTTACATATTCCGTAAATGAATGAGATCCATCCTCTACTAGCTCTTTCACGGTTTTCGGAACACAGGTATTTATTAGAAATAGTAATGTCTAATTCTCAAGCTTTGGTTTTTTCTCGCTTGAATTCCTATTTGTTTGTTAATTTCAACTTCGTGAATTTCTTTATTTATTCAAGTTCGGAATACAAACAGGAATACTCCCAAAAAAGTATCCTCTAATACACTAAAACACTTAAATTTTAATTCCTATGGTATACAAAAGTCACAATACAACATTAATCAACAAAGATAACACTGGTCAACAATGGTTTTGGTGCCGAAGATTTTGGAGGTGATTTCATATGAATTTGATGCCCTGAATTCAAAAATGCTATTAGTTTTTGCCTGTCAGCTCGAATTTTTCAGATATCAACATTTTTGTGAATTATACATTACACTATTTCAAAAGGAAAACCATGGTTTAAAGAAACAAATTAATAAAGGAATTTTTATTATATTACACAGATATTACAGATATTATTCATTATATACTATAGAAAACCGAAAAAGTCATCATTTAAGCCACTTAGTCACTAAACATTTCGGAAACTTCTTTTGCGTGACATTCTTGATTGTATTTTAGAACAATCCCGTTTTAAAGACTAGCAGTAATCTACCATCATGTGAGTATCCCATCTTCCATACATTTGATATCTTGGTGAAATCTTTCACCTTGCTCTTCACTAATGTCGCCTAAATTATCAGGAAAACGGTCTAACTGGCTGTTAAATAGTGCACCTTAATGCTCATGTAACACCCAAGTGATCTGAAATTATTCAGCATCTCATTGACTAATTCAACATAGTTTTCAGCTTTGTGTTCACCCAGAAAATTTTGGACAACTGAAACAAATGAATTCCAGGCATTTTGTTCAATCTCAATCATTGAATTTATGAAGTCAGGGTCTTTAATCAGCTGTCTTATTTGTGGGCCATCAAATATTCCTGCTTTAATTTTTTCCTTACTCAGCTGAGGTATTTTTTCCCTATATATACAAAGCATGATCCATTCTTATCAAAAGCCTTTACAAACTGCTTTATTAGATCCAGCTTGATATGCAGGGGTGGAAATATGATTTTCTCTCGCGGAACTAAAGGATCATTGATGATATTCTTTCCCCCAACATCCATGTTTTCTCTTCTAGGCCACTCTTTTCTAACCCAGTGTTGCGTTTTGTCTCTGCTATCCCAGAGGCACAGAAACATGGATACTTGGTGTGGCCGCTTTGCTGTCCAAGGAGAAAGTTTACCATTTTTAAGTTTTCACAAATCACCCATTGGTGTTCATGATACTTTATTTTTCCCAAAACCAAAGCTATGTTGTCATATTGCTCTTTCATTTTCGTTGAGTGAACAATTGGTATTGAGCCATATTTGATCCCGTTATGTAGAAGAACACATTTCAAACTTCGCTTTAAGCTGTCAATAAATAGGCGCCAATCATCCGGAAAACATTCAGAAAGACCCATTTTTACCAGGAGTTCTCTAATAGCATGGCAAAATACAAGATTTTGTTCTTCAGAGAAAAAAGGTAGCAGATCTTTCTCCCTTGTGCGATAAAATGTAATTTTCGTTCCTGGTTCAAGTAAATTTTTTTCTTTCAACCTGGAAGTTAGTAATTCAGAACCTTCTTTCGACAGGTTGAGATCTCTAGTGAGGTCATCTTGGAGGAAACAGTGGGGAATTGATGACATCGTTTCAAAATCACTGTCACCTTCAGTAGTGTCAGAATTCTGATCACAGAGACATGTGTCCTCACAGAGTTCTGGTAGCTGCTGAAAAGTTGGAATTGACACTTCTTCTGAGTGAGGGATAGGGCGTCTTGCAGAGACTAAATCTGCATAAGTCCACTTGTTACGGTTATTTCGATTGATTCCAGCAATATTTACTAGGCAGAAATAACAGTCATCGAAGTAATTTTTTGGTTCTCTCCAAACCATTCGTACTCCGAATTTCAGACTTTTCCTTTTCCCGGTAGTCCACTGTCGTAAATGCTCTGTACAAGTTTTACAGACAATATGTGGTGCCCAGGTTTTATCCTGATCACCAAGCTTAACACCAAAATATCCAAGATAAGCCCTCTTTACAAAGTCACTACTAGTTTTTCTGTTTTCCAAAAACGTGTATTCTCCGCATATGTAGCAAAAAATATCAGGATGATGTACACAGCTTCTTCTACTTGAACTCATTTCTATTCAACAACACAAATACAACAATTCAAATTAACAATCTACTTTTTAGATTTACTTTTCAACAACTCGTTACTAAAGAGAAATTTCATATGACGCTAAGTTCAATCTATCTGCACCGCGGGAATTCACAAACTAACCTCAACTCTCAACTGCAGTTGAAGTTCACTTCAGACTGGACAGCTCCATATATCGGATTTCTATGGAACTAACTGGATGACACTAAATAGGATTAAATCCCACTTGTTAACAGTTTGTCAACCAATCAGTTATATATCTCATATGGTTAGTCTTCTATTTGTTATAAATAAATTAAAATAATAATTATAATAAATATTATTATTTCAAATTCAATTTGTTACAAATGAAGATTGACAATGAGGAAAATATACAAGAATCTATCTCTTGTATAAATTTTACAACACTCATACTTGAAAGTATTAAATAGGAAAAAGCATCGATAGATAGAAGTGAATTTATATAAAAATCTAAAGCTGATACAGAAAAACTGCTATCATATTTAGATTCAGCAATCAAAATATAGTTAAAATCAGCTCAAAAATTCTAGGCACCAAAAAAGAAATTTTTTTGTAGGCCTGTGTAATCAGTGAAAGAAAACTCCCCCGATACTCCGCTTAAATGATCTTAAATTAACATTAAATGGATCTAAATCATTACAATATTGATTAAATAAGTTAGACATTCTCATAATAAGCGAATTCCTGCCAAGATTCGTATTGAATCTACCTTGAAAAGGTAAATTCCTATTTCTAAATGTTCTCGTAGAAATGAACAAACTTATATCTCAAATTAAAAATGACTACTCACAGTTTTCCTCAGGTTTTGGTGGAAGCTGAACTCCCATCCTCTAAAAACCAATCAAAAGTAGGCATATCTTCTCCATCGAAAACCATTTAGAATATCTTTCTTTCAGTGAGCTCTTGTACTTTGAAATACCCCATATAATCATGTCAAAATTACAAATATCTTAAATTAATAATAACCATAACAGTCTTTCCTCAGTTTCATTTCAGCCTCAATCATGTTTCACTCGAAACTACTTCAAAATAAAATCACTTGAATGAAAAAAAGAAAAAAAGGAAAATTCATCTATCGGTAAACAAGATCCTCTTTCATCATCATACTAGAATTTCGGACAGACAAACTGTTGTCCTTTGAAATAGCATATACAGGATGAGTGTTTGACCACTGCGTAAATTTTAATTAGTGATTTGTGAAACGAAAAGAAACATTTTCTTCCTGTACCACTTTTTCCAATTCTGCACGTTTCAAAGTTATAAGCGATTTAATGTTTCAATTTGGGCTAAGCCATCACTGGATTCCTTTAGAGATAACACAAAAAATTCAGCTTTTGCCTTATGACATTCAATAAAACTTTAGACACATACTTGTTTAGCCACCCTATTCCTGGCTCCAAAGTGTAATTTTTATGATAAATAGTTATTTATTATACAAGGGAAAAAGTATTAGGTTTTAGCTTGAGGTTATGTTGTCTCCCGACGCGAAGCGGAGAGCTTTTGTTGTTGTATTGGGGATTGCAGGAGCTTGTCAAATTTGTGAAATCAGCCAGGTAATATTAGATGATATTGAAGATTCGGGAAAGTTATTAATTGTGAAACTGAAGCAAACAAAGAATGATGTAAACAGGAGATTTGTAGTTTCTGAGGAATATATAGTATTAAATATTACCCAATGTACATAGCCCTTCGTACAGCAGCAGCAAAAGATCGCCGCCTGTTTTATGCATATCGCAATGGAAAATGTATCAATCAGGTTGTGGGTAAAAATCAGTTTTATAAGGTACCTGAAATAGTAGCTAATTTTCTTCAACTTGTAAATGCTAACTCATCTACAGGTCATTCATTTCGAATATCGTCTGCTACACTTTCAGTTGAATCTGGGGGAGACTTGATGACACTAAAGAAACATGGCGGTTGGAAGTCATCAACGGTCGCTGAAGGGTATGTTGATGAATCGGTGGCACACACAACAGAAATTGCTAATAAAGTGTTCAGAACGTGTGGCAGCTCTGAAATAACACCCTATTTGCGACCAGGTACATCAACAGCAGTTGTATCCATGTCAGAGAATATTGTCACAAGAAAATTCGTCTGTTGTACCGAATAGTTCAAGGAACATGTTATCGACGCAATGCAATGTTAACATTATGAAGTTTCTCATGTTTTGAAGTCTAAATATATAAACATTTTAAGTTTTCACATTGGGCAAATACCCCTCTGTAGTCCAGTTTAGTTTGAATGAAAATTACCTTCCACAGCATCCTCTATTGAATCTGAATTGTTTAAAAACATTATTTTCCCTCTAAGAAATGATTCACTCACTCATGTTTCATCAGATAATTATTTCGATTTAATACCTTTCAACTTCAAATTTCTCAAAAATGGTGCAATTTAATAAAAAAGATGATGAATGATTTTATCTGTAAAAAAGACTTAATGATTCTAGGAAGTACAAGATACGGATCTTTGGTTCAAGTGATTTGTTTTTCATGCAATTTAACCAATCTGTACAGTAGTAGTGAGAAACCTACAAGAAATAGAATAAATCTATTGATGCCAAAATATGCATGACTGTTATCAAAAACCTCCTACATGAGATCATTTCAATTGATATTGTCGTTCGAAAATTACTGGTGAGAATACATTTTTTTAATGAAATTTCAACACCCTATATTTTTTGAACGGGGCCAAATTTGGAAAAATGTTATAAGAAGAAAGTGTTTCTTTTGGCGTCAAGAATCTGTAGTTAAAATTAACTCACCCTGTATCTCATGATTTTCAGAAATTAGATATTTATATCATTTCTCTTCTTTCAGGGATGGCTCGGCGCAAGAAACAACGTTTCAAACTGAGGTAGTAGGCAGAAAGTCAACAATCACCATGGATCACAGCGTCAAAGCAATGACGTCACCTCGGGTGTTCTCTCGCATGGTGAACCCCCATAGGTTCGAGAATGACGAATTGGAGCTCCTGTATCAACGCTACATCTGCAAACTTCAGCATTCCAGTGTTGCCGCGGTTGTTGGCCTCTTCGTCGTCCTCACAGCATTGATGGCTAACCTCAGTTTCTTCTACCATCAAACTGCCACGGCTCAGAACGTCTACCATGCCGCACATTGTATACTCTTCACCTTATTGCTCGGATTTCTTCATACGAGATTCATGCAGGATAATTACCTTCTTTGGGTATGTTACGTGGTCCTGTTCTTTCTGGCAACATTCTGTGCGTTGTCTCTACCCATTTTCCCGAATGGGCTGACTGCTAGAGTGGCTGCTGAGGGAACGTGGCAGGTTGTGTTCGTCATATTTTTGGCATACGCAATGATGCCGCTGAAGAGTTGGGTCACCGCTGTGTTTGGAATGCTCCTGTGTGGAGCCCATTTCGCAGTGGTGACCATATACACTGAAGATTTCCAGGAACTGATGTGGCAACAGGTATGTTCTCAATTATTCAATTTATAACTTTTTGATCATCTTGAGAAATTTTATGATACACACTCATGGACAAGAAAAATGTTTTGATACTACCTGTCTTACATTTACCATCTGGAATACTCTGATAAATCGACGGAAACTAAACGAAAAAACATGTATTACTCACTATTATTACATGACATTGAACTCTGAGTGTTGTAGTAAACATTGAAGAATAGAGGAAGATGCTATCCTAATGCATCATGATCTTTCTTACCATAGGTAGGCTAGCCGATCCCACTGTTTGAAAAGACGTGGCTGTTTTGCTACTTTTACAACATAACTTTACTAACGAATTTCTATGGTCAAAAAATCATTAAACTTCTCTCATACTGTAAGAATATACGATTCATGATACAAATCATATTCAACATGTTCTTCAAGAATGTTCCTTATATACCAATCAGCATTCATAGCTCCATTATCAACGACCACTAGGTCTGTGCGAGCAATCAAAGATATTCCACCTCATACAATCCTCCCCGAAACCAGTAGTATTTAGGAAATTGCACTGAGCATATCTTTCATGTGGACGTCTGTATACAAGGAAACGTCGATCACAATGGTAGAGGCAGAATCTAGACTCTTCTGGGAAGAGAACTCTTTCCCAATCAGCCTCTTCCCAATGGATATGCTCTCTCTCAAAATCCAAACGCGTCCTTCGATGGGCTGGGGTAAGAGCTAGGCCTCATGCCGCGACATCAGGCCTTAAATCATATTCTCTAAGGCGATTTCTTATTGTCTGAGTGCTAAATTGCACCCCATGAATTTGCTCAAGCTGATTTTGAAGGAGGCGAGCGGTTGCAAACCTTTCTCTCAACGAAGAAACTCACATTTAAAGTTCTTGAATGGCAGTTGTTACCCGTGGTCTACCTTTTCCTGATCTTTGGATATTCATACCTGTCTCCTTGAATCGCTGCAACATTCTGGACACACTTGTATGGGAAACTCCAAACCTTTCTGCAATTATTGTGTATGTCCACACATCTTCTCGCAAAACTACCGCTTGGGCACATTCCTCTTGGGTCAAATTGCGTGTTTCGCGTTGCATAGCCATCGAGTGTAGAAATTTAAATCAAAGAAGAACTATTGATCACTAGAATTGATCGAGAACAACTGATTTCAAAATGGAGCTAATACATTCAAAATCTCATCTCCTTTTTAAGCCCTCTTGAAAAAAACATGTGTATTGAAGAAAAACGTTGAAAGTGGATAACATATGCATGCATAAATCTGATAGAAATAATTATCATTGAGAATTCAGTTGTAAAATAAATTCGAGATTTACATAATGTGCGTTATTTTTTTGCGCAGATAACATGAAATTTGAGGATGAAAATCTCGCTTGATGAACACGTTACTCCACAAGATTTGAAATAGGTACATATCAATATTTCTTTGTGTGTCATCTCTATGAGAAACTCTTGGAGATAGATAATATTGTAGCTTTCTTTAGCAGGTAGGATAGGCCTGCTTGCTTCGGCCTATCATGCATCAAGCAGCGGCCTATTGTTGAGACATTGCACAAGGAACTTCGGAGCAACGTTTATGTTGGAGAATAAAAACCGTAGCTCGGCTGGCCGACGTGGGCTTTGTAAACAGAAATCAGGAAACTTGGAATTGAAATTATTCGGCGTGTCATGTCATGATGATCTATCTCATGTGGCGAGATGTAATATGCTGCATACCCTGACGGGCCGTTACTGGAGTTGACGTATCTCAGCATTTTTAAAAACCCTTCGAAACTAGAGCAGAAACTTGAGTGAAAAATATTAGTGCCTAGTCAAATTTAATTCATTCTCAACCAAAGATTTTTTAAATTTTTCTTATCTATCGACTGTCAAGAAATTGAATATTGTTTCTAATTTGTTATCAACGGAATTCCTGACAAACCCTATTCTAAAGCATTTAATACGAAATTTTCGATGCTTTTATCATTTTCAAGCCATTTCTCTTCGAAATGAATCACCTATTTCTTTCGAACTCATGTCTTGTGCGAAATTGTTATTGAATTAATTTTATTGCCATTGTTTTGTTGCATCATCGCATCCATCATTCTCAAGGAAAACCATGTTTGGTTCAGGTAGTCGCACAATAGTTTCTGGTTTATTACATATCGAAATGTTTGTAGAAGGAAGTACATATTCAACTCGTGAAATCAATTAGCACCATGTATTACGTTGACTGTCACTTTTGTTGAATTCGATATCGTGTTAATGAGGCTTTCTTTAAAGCTCTCAATTGACGAATCTTTTTGAATGAATCATTTTAAATTATTAAGTGGACACTCTTATGCTTGACTTTTGAATGAAATCAGTTTTGTTGTTTTTGGCCGTCTTCATTACTATCGTTTTGCCCTATGGGTGGTTTGCATATTTGTATATGGCGACCTCGGTTACTTTTTATGTTTTTTTAGTTGATTTTGATCTAATGTGTAGTAGGTTTCCACAATGCTTATTATAATACAGATATTTCAATAAAATTTCCGAAAAATTAACATTATTTATTGTTTTTCATAAAAGTACTCGAGTTACTCAACAGTTTAAATGATGTTATTTTATTGAATATATTTTTGAAGTAGTCGGCAATATTTTCTGAAAATCTATTGATATAAGACAATTCTTGAAGAGGTAGATGCAAGAGATTATATGTCATTGTCTTAAATCAATGGATTTTCAGAAAATATTGCTGAATACTTCGATAAAATAACATCATTTAATACTTTAAGTAACCTGAGTACTTTTATCGAAAACAATAAAGATTAAACAGAAAAAGACAATAAATGTGTTGTCTATAAACTATAATGTATAGTTTGCCTGGAGTTTATATAGATAAAACCGTCGTAAACTGGAATTGAACCATACTTTGTAACTGATATGCAGGTATAGATATCAATTGTTATGCCACATTTTCCAATAATTTGAATTTTTGAATTCATAGAAACAATTATAATATGAATATGTGTGAATCATGAAATTTTTCATCAGTTATCAGATAGTATTCATAGATAAAATGAAAAGAAAAAGTAATATAATGAAGTGTACAATAATAATTTTTTTCCAGCTGATTGCGAACTTCATTGTATTCCTTTGCATTAATATCGTCGGTATTTTCATACACAACCTGATGGAGCATGCCCAGAGAAAAGCTTTCCTGGATACCCGAAATTGCATCGCTGCTAGGCTACAAATGGAAGATGAAAACGAAAAATTAGTAAGTATTAATCATTCCCACGTTTGATATCGTTTATATCATATTATTTTCAACGATTTTTATCTTCCGTTTCAATTTTTTTATTAAAAGAATATTCAAGACAATTATGTCACAAAAAAGTGCAGAATACTACGAAAAAAGTTGAATTTCTCGAACCTCGATGGCAGAAATCATTAATACACAAAACAACTCGAAAACTAATAAAAATCCCGGACCATACATCAGGGCGAGGAATCTAGAAAAAATTGCCGATGTCACTATTGAGCCATCCCATATAAAATGTTTCATTTCAAAGATTGTAAATTTGATTTCTCTATTTCTATTACAGCATTGTTTTTAGTTATATTTTTCGTTGGTGGTTGACAACACTGACATCCTATTCTTCGAATATCAACACGCGTCCATTGCATGTCACTTATCAATATTAAACCATGTAGAGATTATACGCACTATTCATATTCTATAATCTGTCAATTTTCGTATGAGTCACACCAACTGCGAAAATAAAATACAAAGGGCACTAGGAGGTATAATCTGAAGTTTTCATTGAATTCCAATAAATTTCTCACAATTCTTGACTGAAAGAGAGGAAATATCGTCTATCGTTGCAGAAGATAATTCCAACACTCATGCGTTCGAAAACTCGGTCCTTCGACCCTCGTTTTCGAATTTCGCATTCTTGTTGGAATAGGTGCCCATTCTGCAACTTCTTTTAGAATATACTATTATACCTTCATATTGGTACACCCTGCATACATGGAAATCATTTTGAATTGTGCTTATGATTAACCTTCCCCTACCATAAAAAAAGATTTTCAAAATGTCTCAACATCTAATTGTGAATTAATAAAAGAAAAACAACGAAATTTTGTTTGATGGTGTAGATGATAATCTATAACTGGAAAACAGATACATTCTCACAAGGGTTATTAGATAGTAAGGTTTGCGATTTCAAGAAAATTTTCTACAACGAACAGACCTATTTTTTCATAGGTACTTTTTAATAGCAGGCCGAACACCATGCCTAATGGTCACCTTTGTTGAGATATATGCCGAAACTCAAAGATATATTTCATACTCCTTAGTTTATTATCGTCAGTGGTACACTTAGGATGAAAAGACAGCCAATTTCATAAAATGCTTTCAATTACGCCTGAGAAAATGTTCATTTATTGAAAATTTCCATAGTTCTCTCATTTTCTAGGAGCGGTTGCTACTGTCTGTGCTTCCCCAGCATGTTGCCATGGAAATGAAAAATGATATTATCTCGCCGGTCGAAGGGCAATTCCATAAAATCTACATCCAGAAGCATGAAAATGTCAGGTGAGTTTATTTAATTTGCCAGTTTGAATGCACCTGTAGGCTTGGAAGTGGAGCATGTCAATATCAATTCCATCCAATAAATGGAAGGCTATTGAAATAGGAATGATTCCTCCAATAACAAAGATTCGGAAATAGGGTTTTCTAACACATGTGCAAGATAAACCGACATTCTGATGCTAGGACCGACTTGAAGGTATGGAATATTTGAAGAAAATGTATCTTGCTCATTTTTAAAATCAAAAAGGTGAGGTTAGAAAAATATGTTCCGGCTATAGAAGTACTATCTCCAAAAATATTGAACGGTCGGTGATAGTAAAGGAATTGCATTAAGAGAATGGCATTTGCATTATCAGGAATTTGTTAATAAAACATTAAGCAATATTATGTTTCATAACTATCTGATGAGAAAGGAGCGTTGAAGAGCAAGCCAAGGGTCGTAAATTGAATTTGACAAGAAACACTAGATGGAAGTAAGATGTCTAGAACAATAAATATTTCAGACATCTTAATTCTGTTACTGTTACAATATCTGAAAGAGTAAATAAGATTCCGTTCTTCTTATGTGAATGATTAAGTGTTTTTTCGAAAGTTTCCATACGCAGGGTGATCGATTAGCAAATGGGCGGAAGGTAAGAGCCGTATTAAGGCCGAATTTTGGCGGTGCAATCTTTCGAAAGATCTTTCAAAAGATTTTTGCTGTGACGTCATGGGTTCAATACTCGCTAAAACGGTATCTTTCGAACTGGTGACGTCATAGCCCTACGTGACCGTCACCTTGCCGCGGTGTAGGGCTTATGACCTGCTTGCAGGTGTACTAGGAACGGTCTAGAGGTCAGTCTTGATCTTATTGCGGAGCTTGGCTCAGGCTCGAATACCCAAGATTCAAAACTGAGAAGGGAATGCGTTCCCGTAGCATGTCCTAGCCAATGACGCGATGATTGGTACCACGGGGGGGCAGTCCAAGCCCCTAGGTCGGAAGAGCTTTGTCTCTTAGACCGGATACTGCCTCGCTTGAGGAAGGACTCGTGGTGGCAGTGGTTGAAAGCCCGCATGCTGGGCGAGAGGGTGAAACCTCGACGGGTGAGCTGCGTTCTCAGCTCGGGCGCTAGCCTGCAGAGCTAGTAGTGACTTGGATAGTGTTGCGGCTTGACTAGTAGTGGTTAGGCTTGGGTAAACCGATACCGAACTAGAAGTTAAGCCTGAGGCTTAACGTGCTGGCGTGGACATTTCCGGCCCAATGCCCTCATGTGGGGTACGTGTGGCGAAAAGAACGACCATGAGTCAACTTCAGGCCGC
The DNA here is from genome assembly GCA_030674115.1 of Micraspis discolor. Classification (NCBI taxonomy): domain Eukaryota; kingdom Metazoa; phylum Arthropoda; class Insecta; order Coleoptera; family Coccinellidae; genus Micraspis; species Micraspis discolor. Next base: position 13,022,127 of record JARTUT010002175.1, read on the forward strand.
ACGATAAACTGCATGCTTGGGCAACCAAGTAGGCACCAGAGCTCTGGTGACGTCATAGAAGCCGCGAAATTTAAAATCTGTGTTGTAGATTTTAGGTTAGTTTTTCAATACCCATTGCAGTGGTTATCTCTGATAGGAGTAGTTCGTTATTAGTGCTTTAAGAGTATATTGAGATTGTTCGAAATTGTATAGAGAATTTAATTTACATTTTTAATGTTCAAGAATTAATCCTCATTAAAATGGAGGATGCAGTTATTTCTGTTATTGACAACGTATCACATATCCTCATCCAGTTAGAAGCCGAAACCAATTTGTATTTGATACATAGTTAAAATATCTAGAAGTTTTGATTCAATAAAATGACTACTTTCAGAAATACTAAAAGGAAAAAGGCAGATATCTTGCAAAGCATGGCAAACCCCATTTCTTGAATCACAGAATTATTGTAAATAATCACTTTCTTATTTATTTCGCCATTACTTCAACAATAAATATAAACGTGTGCTTGGCTTTTTCAATGTAATATTACAAATTGCAATCATCGGCAAAATTCAAATTATCCGCCATAATTGACATTTGACATATTTACAAAACATTCCAACTACCCAAAAACGTTCTTTCAAATGATTGAAAGATCTTTCGAAAGATTTTGCGTGTGACGTCACCGTTGCAACGCTAAAATACGAATCTTTTGAAAGACACGTAATCTTTCGAAAGATTGCACCGCCAAAATTCGGCCTAATACTCCGTAGTTGAGTTGAGTACTGTGGTATACTCGAGTAAGACTTAGGCCCGGTTGTACAGTGACAACTCAATTCGAAGCTCAACTGAGCTCGGTTCACTCTTGAGCCAGGTTCAGATATGTCATCCGGTTGTACTGGTTATGTTTGAGGCGAGCTCAAGTGAACTTTCCTTGAGTACAATTCTTCAGAAAATGGCAACGTCGCTTCCTTTTAGACATGCGTTCTTGATACGAATAGTAACAAATTTTGGACAAATGGAAAAAAGAAGAAGAATTAAAATTCTCCTATGACAAGAGCGCAAATATAATTTTAAAAATTTGAATTGTTCTATTTGAACAAGATTAGTTGATGAGTGCTGTTGTGGTTGTGATTGAAAAAAAGTGTCAGTAATAATGCCAGACGTAAAGCGAAGCGCAAATTTCACGTGCTCCGAAGAGAACATTTTAATAAATCTTATTAAAAAATACAGCAATATAATTGAAAATAAACAAAATCCATTTCTATTAATTTCATATTCAAAATTCTGTTTTTGAGTGAAACACGAACACAACTCATTCACCAAAATACTACCTTAAAGCCTTTCAACTACAACTATTTGACATATAACCTATAAATTGTAAATTGAACTCTATGACTGAACTGAAATTTCTGTTGAACCAGGCTTGAGCGCCCGATTTTGGAAGTTCAACTTGAGGGTCGGTTTGAGTGAAGTTCAGCCTTGAACTCGCACTGTACAACAGATATTTCTTATTTGAGTTGGGTTCAGTCTTGAACTAGGCTTGAACTCGGACTGTACAACCGGGCCTTAGGGCTCGTTTATACTGGCCGGTACCTTATAACGTAAGCCCTTACCTTATTCCGTATGCCGTAAGAATTTCAGTAGGCGTTTATACTGGCTGTTAACTTAACCGTAAACAGAACATAGAGTTTATGGATTTTGCTGTATGCTTGTTAATAATTGTCATTTTGAATTTGAGTTTCAATGTTTTGAAACGTGCTGACCATCTTGAATTATAATTTATTATATTATTTGAAATTACCGCTATTAAAACAGAGATCGATTCTGTATTCAATACTCTGATATAAATAATTACGCTCTATAGAATGCGCATGTGTCAAAAAAACTCGCCCACTATTATATTCCCTTAATTTGTCTTACTTATATGATAGTCTTATACACTTATAAGATAATCTAATCTAATTATCTAATATATATATGTAATTTGTCCAAATTATTTATGAATATATATTTCTATGAATTTGTCCCTAGAAGTTGAACATTTTACCGGTAAGGGAAAAGGTTAGGGAATGAGTATGAACGAAAGCATTGAATTCCTATGGTTCAACTTTTAAGGTTAAGGTTACGGCATAAGGTACCGGCCAGCATTGAACTCTAAATACCTGGAACGGCCCCATCTTAGCCAAACGCTGAGGCAAAAATTTTTGGGTTAGGCAACCGGCGTGCCAAACGGGTATCTACCTCTTTCTATTCTATTACGTTTAATGGTAGGTTACTCTTTTTACCTGAGCTAAGATAACGTCTATATATATTACGAAACATTGAAACAGACAAACTCGATTCCGTTATTTCCAATGAGTATGACAAGGAGAGATATCCGTTTTTGTTTTCTCTGCCCCTTGCCTCACTAACTAATTGGCTAACTAATTGCTTAGACGGGGCCGTTCCAGGTATTCATATAGAGTTCAATGCCGGCCAGTATAAACGAGCCCTCACTCAGCCCCATAGAAAAACAAAATACATAAAAGGCCAACTCCCCTACTGAACTAGTTGACCATGTTTGAGCGCCCTCTAAATTAGTGCACGGCGAAAATCTGAACTCTCAGCGATCGTGCCTGCAGGCTATTCTACGACCGCTGGCGCTAGGGGTCGCTCCATTAAATTTATATAATATTTGTTATTTGTACGATGACCGAGTATTCATTATCAAAAATTTCATAGACTAACAACTCTCAATTATAAATAAAATTCAACTTGTCATTGAGAATTTCAGCATATGGCAGATTAAATCATAAACTCTTTGGATGAAATCGGTTTGGTCGGTCTAAATACTCCGAGCTACAAGATCGTTCTTTGCCTACCGATCCTGAAGTGTACTCCCATCCATCTGGATGTAATAAACGAACAATCCAGAGCAATCCGAGGTCATTGCGGAACGCGTGAAAAATAGACCTTTGAAGTGCTTGACTGCAAACGTGAGATTTTGATACAAACGATTGTTTTCCCAATTGTATATTGCAGATTCCTCGATATCATAATATCTCGAGTTTTCTTGTTTCTTATTTTCTATACCTTAAAATTTCCTACTGTTTTTCTCCAGTAACCAATTTTTGTGGCTTCTAAATTCCTTTTTGAACTTCATTTCAATTGGCATACCTTACTACCATAACTTGTATACTTGTTTCAGTATTTATTGTGCTTTTATAATGTAAAGAGGCTTCCATTTTCAGACCCATCGTTCCTGTATTATTGAAAAATGTATTTTTTATATTTTCAGCATTCTTTTTGCCGATATCGTGGGATTCACGGTGCTAGCCTCACAATGCACCGCGCAAGAATTAGTCAGATTACTCAATGAACTTTTCGGAAGATTTGATCAACTGGCAAACGTAAGTAAATTATAATAGACACTCCTTTTCAATCGAATTGTTTGTTTTAATTGATTCACTACTTTATTTATATTATTGACTTCAGCCTGATTGTTTTCACATTCCACTCCAGAGAATTCTCTTGAAAAGTTGTATATGCTAGTGTTTTAGGTGAATTTTTTTATTAATAGAAGACATAAGGATATGATTATTTCAGATCTAGTTATCATTCCAAAGATTTAAATCGATAGTGAGGAATATCAGTCACAAAGAACAGTTATTCAATTTATTCAATGGCCACTTTTCTGAGCATAAGAAACGGCCTGGATCGTACAATTATTGGTGTAACAATTGAGATAAACATTAGTTAAAATGACGTTATACAATAAATTTATGGAATATAAATCATATAACACAATTATAAATACTCTACGAAGCATTTTAACGCAGTCTGTATTGCCCGATGCATGCATATATACTGACACGTCTTGTATGATATGGTTTTTAAGCAATCTTGAGAATGCCATTTTATTTTGGGAACTTTTAATTGATGATTTTGATGTATTGGAATGATCTATAACCATTATTCATAGGGTGAGTTCGCTTCTTGTTTTGTAGATTATAATTATAATAATTATTATTATATATAAATAATTATAATTTATATTCCGTATTTTTTATTCTACAATTACGTCATTTTATCTTGATTGTTACAGCAATTGTATGTTCGAAGGCGTTTTAATTTTGTTTTTGGTTTGATGAAGGAGCAAAATGCTCAGATAAGTTGCCATTGTATAACAATAATGTACAGGATTCGGCAAAAGTCAGTTTATCGTTTTGCATATGAGAGAAAAAAAAGCAAAAATATTTGCAAATAAATTAATTTTTGAGAAAAATATAACATCAATAAATACTTGTGGCTTCACATTTTATGTTCGAATTGTTTCCCCCTCTTCAACACACATGCGGCATGGTTTAGTCCAGGTAAAACAAATTTTACGAAAAAAATAGCAGGGCGACCTGAACGCGGCGCGTCGTCTTCGGAGCCAGTACTTACGAATTTCAGTTTATGCACCATTTGTCTGGTGGAAACTTGCTTATTTGGAAAGCGCTGGCGAAATTCTTAGAAAATTTCAGCATAATCTCCGTCAAGTTTTAGGTAGGAAGTGAGCAAACAAACACGATCTTCTGTCGTGTACTTTACACGCGCAGCTATGGCAACGAAAGCACTGTAAACGTACACAACAACACTACTACACGCGAACAACTCAACTCACTGCGTTTCAGCTGCTCCTTCCTCCCTAGTTACGATACTGGTTGAGAATACGCGCATGCGTGAATACCGGTCAGTGTAAACTGACTTTTGCCGCACTCTGTATATATAATAATTGTATAACATCTGTTCCTTGTGTCTGATTTTCGTAAAAGGATATGTATGCTTTTTGTTATAAAAATGTTTATCAACATACGATACCATATTTGTTGACTTCAATTTTCAGGATAACCATTGCCTCCGAATCAAAATATTGGGGGATTGCTATTACTGTGTATCAGGTCTTCCTGAGCCAAGGTCAGATCATGCTCATTGTACAGTAGAAATGGGGTTAGATATGATTGATGCCATTGCGAGTGTTGTTGAGGCTACCGATGTTCAATTGAACATGAGGGTTGGAATTCATTCTGGAAGAGTATTGTGTGGTGTACTAGGATTAAGAAAATGGCAGTATGATGTTTGGTCGAATGATGTTACTCTTGCTAACAATATGGAAGCTGGTGGAGAACCAGGGTAATGTTTACTTTATTCACAATACAATATGCCAGAAAAATTATGTATTTATGAAAATTTTGTAGTGATATTGATGAAAGTGATTTAATCATTTTATCATCTCAATAATTAGTAATACTTTTTTAATTTTTCAGGAGAGTTCATATAACCCAAGCTACTTTGGATTACTTGAATGGTGAATACGAGGTAGAACCCGGCAATGGTGCCTCTAGGAATCAGTATTTGAGGGATCATTGCGTAACAACATATTTTATTGTGCCCCCTTCAAGACGGAGAAAGGTATTTGAGATAACGAGAAAAAGGAATCTTAGTCAGATCAAAGGAGTGTTAGGCGCATAAATCATTTGGTAAATTTTCAATGCTAATGACTCTGAATCTATCGATAGTCGAGGGGTTTGATTCAAATTCAAACTCGGTAATTTGTCAACTTTCGTCAGGCACGTCAACTGCCAAGATTCAATACAAAAGTCACTGGGATGTACAATAGGAATTTCTTGTTAAATTTGATAGTTTGTTCACCAAATTTTCGTGATGTTGAGGAAATATCGTCTAAAACACGTTGCAGATGGCAATTTATACACTAATGCCTTTTAAAACTCATTCTACAACTTGATATAAAATTTACTATTATAACTTATTTCTAACATTCTTTTTAAGTTATACCTATTTTGACACTGTATAATATTTAGCAAAAGTTCTTGTACAGGTGAATACTACGCAAAAATACCTTTGATTTTAAGTGGAATCCTTTAAATTTTGGGATTTGGCTGCAAGGAACCCCATCACCGATCTATCGGGGTTGTGGTTCTCTGTATACCGAATTTTTCTCAATTTTTTTAGTTTCAGTGATAGGCAGTTTTCTTCTGCTACATCTGTGCCTTAGTATATAGGTAATCTTCCAGCTCTGAATCCTGCTGTTCTTTTATTTAAATGCCTGTTAATTTGAAAGAAAAAATTTAAAAAACCGGAATCATAATAAGTATTTACCCTATATTTGAATAAAGCCGCGTGAAAAACTGAAATATTCATTGAATCAATCTTAATATTTTTATTTAAATAGTATGGATGAATACAAATTTGCTAGATATCGTTATGCGGGACACTCCTTTGGTCGAAATATTCATTCATATCATGCATGAATTCCATCTATTTCTGTTCTCAATTAATCAAGTGAGCTATACTCTTAGCGTGTAATGTGAATGAATTAGGTAACAAAAAACTTTTTCTACAAGATATATGTTCCTTCAAGTAATTCGTTTATTGTCATTGCTTTACTATTTCAACATCTGAGATTATCCTGCCCGAATTATTTTTTTCCATATTGTATTTACAAGTAACAGGTTGATATCATCATATAAAATAATAATACTATTTCAATTCATGAAGATGTTCAATAACTAAATATTTTTGGACACTTTAGTAACACTTCTCTTATAATTATCCTATTGTAATTTGTTCACGTGTTTATTTATTTCTTCTCCACATATCTGGATAACCTCAGATTTTCAAGTTCAGTGATGAAAATGCTTTATGAATTATTAATTCTACAATGAATGTATTACAAAACACAATCAAGTTTTATGTGATATGGATCCACTTTGGGATTTCTTATGTGCCCACCCACCTAAGAAAATCTCAAAAGTACACACTGTCCTGACACTTCACCTCATGTCAATGTTTCTTCCATGAATAACTCACTTTCATAAAATTATTTTTATAGGGTGATCCTCTTTACAATTCAAAATTTAATTTTGGATTTTTTAATGTTATTTGGGATACCGAAACCATCAGAAGGGTATATATATATATAGATTCACATTCTAAGATATTACTGTGTGGTATTTATCAAGGTTTAAAACGTACAGAATTGCAAAAGGATTGTTTTTTGAAATTTCTGAGTTCTTCAAAGCACAAAAATTGTTTGGAGAGAATGTAGGTACGAAATTATTCTGGATAGTTTTTGAATATCAGTCAACTCATAGAAGAAAATGAATTTCATTTTGATAGAAATAAGAAGATACATGTAATTTAGTAAGAGCGGAAAAGTACCCATTATTTGAGTTGAATGTACTCCATTAAGGTGGAGAACTCAATGGTGGGTTGTGTAAACTTTCAAATTGATATTTGCTCGTGTAAGCGGGTTAAATTTAACCCAATTTCAAGTTTGTCTAAATAAAGCTGATCTGAAATTCAATAAATGACAAATCAAAGTCTGATTGAACGAATATGGTGAATCTGATACCTTTATAGTAAAAAAAACATGTCCTCTCCCGACTATTGATGTAGAAGTTTCATCAAAATTCTGTGATTAATTGATAAATGTGATAATCTAGTGAATGTCATTGGAAAAATAATATACATAATAAGTTTCTGAAAATTTTGTTTTATTCTATTATTCTCTCATATATTCAAAATAAGAAAACGAGTAAGGAATTTAATAAATTAACTTAGTAATATTACCTTACTCTATTTGAAATTATGAATGATACTTTATAACGACAAATATAACAATATAAATATAAAAAAATTTAAGTTTTTGGCTTGTGATTTCATTGCTGATTCCTTGTTTTGTTCATCATATAAAAAATTGATGACATGAATATGTACAGCAGTTTTATTGAAAGGATAACCTAACACTTTCATAGGTTTGATCAAGGACATCAGTTTCAATTTTTTCTGAAGATGAAAAAAAAATGAATATATTGCTGATTGAATCGGTATCCCAATAACCTGATATAATAGTACCTAGCTGTATGGAGTTTCTAGTAAGATTAAGAAACTCTAGAGCTCTGAAGCCCAAACCGTGAAAGTGGAGTATTCAAGTTTCTCTTTCCTAACTACACTAACTGCTTACTTAGTCTATGTCACCTAGCACATATTTTTCAAGCTTTTGGAGATCAAAATTTAGATGAAAGCAAAAATTCACGTTTTTAAGCAACTGGTAGCAAATATAAAAGTTTTTGTGAATCGTACAAGAGTTCCAAAATTTTCAAAACCTAGTATTTCAATAATAAAATGAATTCATCTCTGAAAGCTCTCTCCTAGATTTTCACAACTGAATTCAAAGTTCTTTTGCTACTCTATTGCTGTTAGAACCTTACATATTGGCACTTGTAAGCTTTTGTCTGATGGCCTCTATTGAGCTATTTCACTGGTCATTATTTTCTTTAATTGTTCTTGTAGTGTGCTCTTTTGGTAATATAATTCCTTTTTTTTCGAAGTCCATTTTTCAATACTGTTTATTTTCTCTCATAACATTCAGTCGAAATACAACATTACTCAATGCGTAGGGCCATATTTATATTTGCTGATTTCAGGATATATTGCAGCTTATTACAGAAGAATAACTATTATATAGTTTGTGAAAAAAATTCAATGAAACATTATTTAATTATTTACCTTGCTCCTCAAGAAGAACTCTGTCAGTTGGGATTTAAAATTGAAGTTGATGACATATTTCACCCATTCGCCATTATATTATGATTTCTAAAGTGAAACCCATAGTTTGTGAGTGACGTGCAAACATAACGGTCATTCCCAACTCACAATTTATGTTTTTTATATAGTCCAACAACCTTTACAAAACAGTTTATAAAATCTCCATGTAGCTATAAACGTTTCAATATTATTTATACAACACCTGTAAAGCCAAAAAGGGCGCACTCCTGTGCAGCAACTTTTCTATAAAATGCTCCACTTTGTTCAACTTTCTTCTATTTACTTAACATATTTATAATAATAAAGATTATACGTGTAACGCTAAGATGAAACAATAATAGTAAAATGGTGATTCGCTTTATAAATGTATTAAAAAATGATTTTGTATCTCCTCAACCTTTTTTGTGTTTGATAATTATCTTAAATTGATTTTATCATGTTATGATGTTCAAATAATAATTTTTTTAAGGTTGCATCTGAGAGCAATATGCTTCAGAATATAATAATATTAGAAAGACAACTTTCAAAGTTTAAATGTTTTACTTAGTACTGGTTGAACAGTTTTATGGATGTTTGCAAAGGAACAAACTAGTATCAGTTATCAGCAGTATAAATATATTATAAAACAAATTTGTTCGGTAAGCTGAAATATCCTTTAAAATAGTCGTGTTAACGTTTATATAACAATATCATAATTTGCTATAGAACTGTTTTGTATTTCTGCAGTAAGAACGTTCTTACGACACCCTTATGCAGGGCATACACGCTACGGTAGACCGGAGAGGAAAACTGTACAGGTATACCTGCGCAGGTCGACCGGAGAGTGTGTGTCGTAGTTTTTCCAGGCTGCATAGGTCGCCGGAGCAAATTCCAGTTTCGAATCGGTCTACTAGTACAGTACGGTCGCTGCTAACGAACACACGACCCGTCCGGTTTATTGGAACACGTGGCAGACCTACGCAGGTATACCTGTACAGTTATTCTCTCCGGTCTACCGTAGCGTGTATGCCCTGCATTATAGAGCAAAACACTCAACAAAAGCTTAATTGTGTGATCGGCAATAATAATGAATAAGACCAAATTGCGTTCTAGGAGCCGTTATAAAGTTATGAAATAAAATGTCACGAAGAATTTGAAAATATAAAACATCTTTGCTAGTTGGGAATGTTCTAAACAGACCAATCTAATTATTATGTACATAGTGCATGTTTGTCGAATTGTTACGTATGTTTCACATCGGGAGCAAGGTAATTTCCAAATTCCATGAATCAACTTTGTTATTAGTATGATTCGCTGTAGTATAGATCATCTAGTCAATTGTATCTAGAAGTAAATTAAGGAATTTGCTTTCGTCTAGTTACATTAGAACCCTGCCTAACCCCTGTGACTAACCAAAAACCCTTCCCCACCCTTCCCGGTGGATCTATTCCAGCCACTCTTGTTCAACACACTGCAGGTGCGATCGGCTCTTGGTGCGGCTCAGAGACGCAAACTCAGCTTCAAGAATGTCTCCAACGTGGTGGTCCAACTACTTCATTCCATTAAGTACTCGATGGAGGTGCCTTTCTCCAACATGGCAATGCAACCTGATCCTAAGGGGACTAACTCAAGGAAGGTGAGTTTTGCTGTTCTAGATATTTTCAAAAGGTACAATAGCAATGAAACTGAAAATATGTAAGACAAATTTTGTGGAAAATATCAGTTTGATATACTGGGTGAGTCTTCGACCACTGCGTTAATTTTAAGGATAGATTATTGAGGTAAAAAAAAAACATTTTCTTACTATAACCATTTTTTCATGATGCAATTTTTAAAAAAATTGCATTATCCCTTATTTTGTTCAAAGGACAGTATCGATTCAAATTATCACTTGTAGAAGGTTTTTATGACAGTCATGCATATTTTGGCAACAACATACATATTCCATTTCCTCTGTGTTTTTTCACTAATATTCTACACGCTGTTTAAATTGCATAAAAATTTGAAATAAAGGCAATAACCTTCCTTGAAGTATGGCAACATTGTACAAATCTAATTTTTGGATTATTCAAGCATAGAGTGGATTTGGGGGAAAAAGAAAATTTGGACAAAATTTTATCGATTCAATTTCTTTTATTTTCGAATATCTCCAAAATGGTGCGATTTAGGAAAAGTTATAAGGAATCATTTTGTCTGTAAAATGACAAACGATTCTAGGAAATACAAAATATTATAATATCAAGTTTGAAGCGTTCATAGAGGTTATGGATTTCATGATTTCAAAAGCTTAAAGAAAAAGTTACAAATGTTTAAGGATAATATCCTTTCTACTAGAACAACCTTGTAATGTTCCATAATCCCAACCTCACGTCAATGCTTTTTTACATTTAGTTCAATATGTAATAGAATTTAGAAATTCATACACTTATTAAATCAACATTCTTCATAAGGAAATTCATATTTACCATAAATCTAAAAATTTTCACTTTATAACAACTTTTTTCGAACAAAAAATATCTCGGGGAGATAGTATCAGTAAGGGTTTATAGTATGAATTTGCATGTGCCTCAACTAGTCATCAACAAGAACATTGTACCCTTGCGAACGTGGTTTATCACTAGGCTTATCATAAAAAATGCTTATGCATTTCGTTTTCATGATATATCTGCTAAAAATGTCCCATTATTTTATTGTTTACTTTTTAGGACGCGGTAAGTGATATTCATTCACATTCATCAAAACAATCTCAAACCTTAAACAGAAAAACAACAAGTACACTTTAGTGGTAAGTCGCTACCTTTGCTGTTTGGACCCATGAATTGACTTTACTGCAAGTTTCCTCCTGGTCAGCACCAAAAACCGCAAATATATTCAATATGAACCGCACACTAAGCTTTTCTTTTCCATTGAAATTTGCTTCTCTTATAGCTTTCATTACGTTCGATCCAAGAAATTGTCGACCTAACATGTTCACATTTTTGTATCGAACTTAAAGGAAAGGTGTACACTCAAAAACTGGAACCTGGATTGTCTGCGAGGTAATCCGACAATTCTAAAAAGTCGAATCAAAAAAATTACTAGAAAATATATTCAAATTTGCGAATTTTTCGAATTATTTGTTGTGTTTTCCCTATCTACGATGTTGGTTTATTTTTCCTACATTTTAATTGAGCTGAAGAATTTGTAGACGCTGTGCGGGGCTAAGTCGTTCCATTATGAAATGTCAGACACTACTGAACCAGAATACCACTTCAGTTTACACGACGCATGCGCGATCTGCAACTAAATCCCCACCACAAAGAGTACCTCTAAATGAATCACCCTTTACTTCTTCAATGTTCATAATGAAATTCAACTCTGATCGCATTCAATAAAATTGGTGCGTAATTTGATTTAGTTTTCTGGAGCGATATATCTGCTTAGCGATTTCTCTTACACATCCACTCCTATTTATGATGAAAGTTCAATTTATAGTCTACCAGACGACAGGTGAATGCTAACAAAATCATTGGAAAAAATAAACAACCAACATCATAGATAATTAATCTTGAAAATAATGTTCCAATATCAACAGAATAACCTAGCCATTTAAATAGTTAATAATTAAATGTTGAACTTTATATCAGCCATCTTGAAAAATTGCTATTAAAGGTGCCCAAACTTCTCGCCAGGAATTCACCATCCCTCAACCAAATCACCAAATCAGAGTTTGCTAACTGGATGTACTTTCAGTTTAAAGGTTTTGCACTTACACTTTTCACATCCCTGAAACAAAAGAAACATAAAAACTTGTTAAAATGTTTGTTTCACTAAAAAATTCGCCGTTGTGATGTTATAGATATAGATGGACTGTTTATGGCTTTATAGGTACTAGAACTGCAAAGGGTACTACATGCTGAAAAGTCCTCCTATGCAACTGTTCCGTGCCTCCCAAATGAGTCTAGCAAAAATGTGAGTCGAACTCACTCCGAATACGGCTTGTGCGCTTCATTGCAATATTATTGCCTAATTTATCTTGGATATATATATATATATACAATTGTGTTTTTATTCCTTTTAGTCACTGTGATTCCAGAGTCATTTCACGACCTCATGCCAATATTTTAAATAAATATTTGTTGTGGCAAATTTAATATATTTGAAAAGTACGCTAGTACCAATCTGAACGGTTGAAATTAATGATTTCATCTAATCCAGGGCATACACGCTAGGGTAGACCGGAGAGGAAAAACTTTACAGGTATACCTGAGCAGGTCGCAGGTGTGAGTCGTAGTTTTTCAAGCCTGTACGGGTCGCCGGAGCAAATTCGAGATTTGACTCGGTCTAGTGGGACCGTACGGTCGCTGCTAACGAACACACGACCCGTCCAGTGTACCGGAACGTCCCCACACGCGAGGCAGACTTGCGCAGGTATACAGTTTTCCTCTCCAGTCTACCGTAGCGTGTATGCCCTGCATTATATTGAATGAATACATATTTCCTAGTTAGTAAATATCCCATGGTGAGTCCAACTGGAACGTAGAGATATCTGAGAATTCTAATCATAATGAGTTTAAAACCATTTCTACTCTATACAAATAGAGATGGCGTGAGATGTGAATTTGGGAATGAAATTGAAGAATTCAGTGTTTACTAAGGGGTTAATATTGGTATTGGAGAAATATATTGAGATTTAATCCAATGTGGGTACAGCTAACACATCGTTGGAGACAATGTTTGAGAGTTTGAAAAATATTGAGAATGTGATACAAAGTATTTAGATGAATGAGATATTGCGAAATAAGTCATGCAGTTCTATAAACACACATGAAAATTACTTAAGACATACGATAATAATTTTGTTCTAAATTGATCATAATTTTTTGTTTAGTCCCAAAAATTCAAAGAGAGAAGTAAAAAGTAATTGAGATATCTAAAATAATGGTGTATGCACTTTGCAAAATTTGAATGGAAACGTCACTCTGAATCTTGGGGACATGGTGATTGTTTCCTATGACAGTTACGTGAGGTCGCAACCATGCAAATCATTCATGAATATTTGACGTATCTTTGGTTTATTCATTCATTTCAACGTCGTCGAGGAATATTTGACATTTTCGTTGACTTTTAACAGCTACCAACAGTCACTTAAGTGCTATGTTTCATCTGATATATTCAAACTAAAGCGTGAAATTGGTATGAGGCTTATAAATTTGACTTTAATGCTGTGTGGCGACATCTAACCAAGAATATCGGAAAGAATCCTCATGTCGCCAAACCTGTAAAACAAAATCGAATCAGTGCATACACCATTATTTTAGGCATCTTAATAGTAATATAAACTTGGCTTAAAGAAACACGTAACGATTAAAAACCGATAGTGTTGCAACGAGTAAGGAGAAAAATTCCATCACCATTGAATAAAACTTGAATACTGAGTAACTGTCTCTCCAAAAAGGAATTCGGCATTCCCAGAGAATTATTCGCGACATACCTTACTCGAAATTTCTCGGCATTAAAACGTAACCCAGTTGTCTTTCAGCTCTAGACTTCTTGGGTAAGAGCTCGGTTTTAGGGACCCTGACAGACCCATGTCGGCATCACGCCAACCATCCTTACAGCTTTATTGGTTTCTCACCGCACGTCATCGTGATGATTCGTGGGATTTTTGATGACTCACTTTCAACTATATTGCCTCAAAACCATTGAAGAGTCAACCGTGAGTAAATACGTGACGTTAATGATGATTTTATTTACCTCTAGGACCTGATACATAGAAACCTTTGATCCAACCAAGTCAGATTTATCACAATTGTACATATTTTATTCCTAAATAAATGGGCGAAGACTGGTGGCTCTCAAGTCTTGCTCTATTCAACTTAATGTTAAGAACAGACACTCATCGATGCAGGTTATCTTATGTTTCAACTTGCTTCAACTCACTGTATTGTGAAATAAGCTACCCTGGCGTTGAGTTGAGAAATGCTTCTGAAATCACCTGTAATGACTAGATGTTTGAATGCTAAAATTTACCATGTATTCAATTTCACAAGTGGCAATTACTTTTCGTTCTACGAAATTTTCCGCAAAACTATACTTTGCATCTTAGCCAAAGATACTGTTATATGTGAGATAATCAAACCATTTGAGTTCTAGGTAATGTTTTTAGAGGTAGACCCTCAAGATATTTCCTTTGTACTGATTATCATATTATTGTCATGTCTTGAATTCGAATATAAATTCCTTTGAATTATACATAAAATAAAAATTTTGGATGAATAATGTTTATTGTGATAGCTGTCCTTTCTTATCAATTTCTTGTGAAGAAAAAGAGGTTTTTTCTAAAGCTTTCTTGCTAAAATTTTTTCTTTGAATAATGATAAGCGGCATGGATTTTCTGCATGTGATTTGGAATTTTGCAAGTTTTCAACTTTTCACTTTTTGTTATATATTCAGCACTGAATTAATTAAAATAAAATTCAAAACATTTCGATTGAGTATGCCTAAATTGTTGATATATAGAGGTTAGCTGTTATTAATATTTAGTTAATAAATTCCAGTTTTTGTATGCGGAGATTATATTTGTTTTGTTACTGTTACCAGATCGAACATTATAGCTGCTTTCCAGTCACCAAATAAGCCGCTCCGGGACCACTCTTGATGCGTTCCAATCTAATATAGTCCTGTCCAGTAAACTCGTTTCCCTTCATAAAAAGGGCGAGAAGCACCAGAAGTTCAATCCTCGGGGTCACATGCACCTGACTGGAAAGCGACTTATCATTCAAAAATTCATAGCATAGTTTATTTTGAATCATTTTGAATGACTCTTCTTTTTCAGATTTTAAGTATGGGTCGGTGAAGCTTTGAATATTTTTATTATCTTTCTGTAGAGTTATCATTTGAGTAAACATTGTGTTTGGGTATATAGGGCGATGCAGCGTGTATGTGCATACACCGAGTTTCCTTCCTTAGCAATTGTTACATCTTAGGATTGAGTTTTTGAATGATCATATCGTTACTACTAATTAAAATTGGTCATTTTTTCTTGTTGTACAATACTTTGATTTTTTTCAGAAGTCATTGTTTTCGAACTTCTCATACACCCAAGGAATCACTACTTACCGCAAAGTTGATTCCTCTAATATAGTTGCACAGCGATTGTCTTGTCGTTCTATAAATGCTACTACATATTCGTTTATGGTCGTTAAGCTAACTGTGAGGCAACGGATACATAATAGTTGATCACTCATGTATTTATCTCCGTAAATGTAATTTGCATGTCTATTTAGTAATCGGATTTGCCATATAATTCGGTTTTCTCTCACTTTTGACTTATTTGTGATTTCTGCTATTATTATGACCAAGTTTTGAGGTTTTCAAAGGATCTAACAGATTGATAACTAGATAAATTAAGTTTACTTTTTTTATTTATTGAATTTATCTTTAACCTGTGGAACCCCACATATGTAATATTCACAATAAAATAAGTTCGAATTTTTTCAGACCAAAGTCACAGAAAGGTGTAAAAGACCTTTCACGAAAAGACATTCCACTGTGTATCATCAAACATCAAATAGAGTGAATAAATACTTGGCACAAGCAATCGACGCGAGGAGTGTTGACAGGGAGAAAACAATTCATGTCAATATATTCAGTCTATGCTTCAAGGACAGTAATAAGGAGAATCAGGTAGGTTTTAAACTAGGTATCGTTCGTTTTGAAGATGTTACTTATCAGATCAGAAGGATAAATATGTTCAAAGAAGATAACGGAGTTTCAAGGTCATATCACTGCTACTTGAACCGCGAACCCGTGTTTTGGGCTATTGGTGTGTCTGTTTTTGATTTTGTGGTTTTCATGAAGTATTTTTCTTCTACCGATTAAAATTTCAAAGCCATATTATAGAACATCAATGTATTTCTCGAATTCAATCTCTGCCAAAGAATTTCACAAGCCAAGTAATCGTTATAAGAAAGGGTCTTTCAACAAGAACTTTGTTTTTTAAAACAAAAAGTGATGATTCAAGTTTTTATTGTAATACAAAAAGAAAACTTCAGCAATTATGAATGAAAAATGACATCTGGCAAATGTCCACCACGACCACGCTGACAGAAGTAGTCATTCATCGAAATTTTCATCAATCTTTGACAAAATGTCGGCTGCAATCGATTCGATTGGCTCTGTATAGACTCTGTCCTTAAGATAGCACCACGAAAAATAATCCAGTGGTGTTGAATCACATGATCTGGCTAGCCATTTAACAGCTGAATTTCGTGAAATTATGCGATCAGCAAATTCGGTTTGCAATAAATTGATGTCAGTGAAATCCATGTCCTCAAAGATAGGCCCAAATTGAGTTGATAATATCTCTCGAGAAAAGAACTTCCCAATCACGCCTCCAAACCACATAGCGAACAGTGACACGTTGAGCATGCAAAGGCTTCTCAATAATCGCTCTAAGAATTTCAGAAGCCCAAATGCGGCAATTTCGCTTGTTGACGTACCCTGACATGAAAATGGGCTTCGTCTGAAAAACCAGCGGGTTATTCCAGATTGAATTGAGCGAATCTACGGCGATATGAATGGTCGATCGGCTTCAATTCCTGCACAAATTGAATATATTATGGCGCCAAATCCTTATGCAACATTCGCCAGGTGGTGGTTTGGGATAACCCCAGTTGTTGAGAACGTCGGGAAATTGACAATTTTCTTCTTCAACACTATGCCTCACGGCTGCGATGTTTTCAGTTGAACGGCCCGGTCGAACACGCGTTGGTGTCGGCACATTTTGTACCGAGCCCGTCGACTAAAATTTAGCGACCAAATTCTTAATAACGGTCTCAGAAGGTCGATTATGTTGTCTGAAAATATCACGAATTTTACGGAATATAATTTTAACAGAACCACCGTTTTCATAGTCTATCTGCAGTAGAAAAGTCAATTTCTCCCTGTATTCCTGTTTACTTGAGTACATTTACTCCTTTTTTGTTTCAGTACCGACATGACATAGATGTAGGTTATAGTTCATCTTTGGCTTGTTCGTTAGTACTATTGATTCTACTAGGAATACTTCAAGCAACGATCCTTCCGAGGACTGTAATACTCCTTCTTTTATTCCTTACAACATTCATTTGGATATCTGTCATTTTGATGCTACTGTTAGCAGTCCGACTCAGATGGATTATATGGGACATATCACACAGTTTTGTTCTTAGATTGGCAATTACCGTTTTCACAATTGTTCTTATCTACACTGCAGCTCAAGTGAACGTCGTAAGTGTGCAATAATTATCCACAATACAACATTATATTATTTCCAATTTTCAGTTTACTTGTCGCTATGAAGAACTGACGAAATGCAGTAAAAATGTAACCTCCGCAAAGGATGGAATTGAAAGTGACCACAGGGCTTGTCTTCTACCACAATATATTATATTATCATGTGCTCTGGGCTACTTATCTGTGGCAGTTTTTCTTAGGCTGCCCATACTTCTCAAGGCATCCCTTTTAATTCTGATGACGACTGGATATATTTTTCTGATCGAATATTCACACATAGAACTTTTTATGTGCTTTGACAAGAGAATCAGGTAAATTGAATATATGTTAATGAAAACCTCCAACTTCCAGTGACATTGAAATTTAGCAACACTTTTTATAATGAGCATTTCTTTCTCAATTTTAATGATTTCAAGCCAAATAAATCCGCTCTCTCCATAACATATTTATTCAAAATCGAAATGCGAAAATGAAACCTTTATAAATGAGATAAACAGTTGTGATATAGACAATATTACATGGATCAATAAGTCGTAGTAAACCAGTTAGCACGTCTTTCTAGAGTACTAATCTTTGCTTGAAACGTGTAAAAATTTCAAGTCGATGAAAACAATGGCAAAATTGAACGAATTGGGCTTTGATCTGCTTCCCCACCCCCCATACTCGCCAGATTTAGCCCCCAGCGACTACTGGCTCTTTGCTGATCTTAAAAAAATGGTCCAGGGAAAAAGATTTGGCTCAAATGAGGAGGTCATCGCTGAAACTGAAGCTTATTTTGAAGCGAAAGATAATTTTTTTATAAACATGGTATTGAAAAATTGGAAAAGCGTTGGAACGATTGTATCACCCTAGAAGGGGATTATGTCGTTGAATAAAAAAAAATTGTTTTCATTGTTAATCTCGGGACTTATTGATCCATGTGTTAAGAATAATAACATCGTCAAAACCCTCGTCCACAAAGGAGTAGAATTAGTTGAATTCCGAATTAATCTCGTATAGAGATGAATAATATAAGGCATAGGATTCCACGAAGGAGCAAAAATAGAATATAGATTGTACTTGCCGACTGGTGAGTGCTAATTGGATTGTGAAGGCAATCCAACCGATTGCTTTTTCTATTTGAGGTTTGCGATCACTATGGCGTATCCTTTTTTGTCTCGAGCTTTATAAATTAGCTAATTTCCATGTATATGCGTCCAGTCTGGGATATTATCAACCTAGGACAAAGCTACCTTAAATTCAATTAAGAGAAATGAAAGCAAAACAATAAGGAGAATTACCTACAACTGTAGATATTACAGAGCTGGAGTAAAAAAAATTGAGAAAAAAATGATTTTTTCTATATTTTGTGTTTTTTTTTTTTGTCAACATTTTTATTCGGAGCACCCCAATTAATCTTTTTCCTTATAGTAATTCTCGTTCTTCTTCAGTCATCTAGGTCCTGTCATTCCCCTTCATGTGATCAGTGCAGTGCAAGTTGTTATGTTCGTGTTAGCAGTTCTACTTCATGGCAGGCAAGTTGAATGGACGGCAAGATTAGATTTCTTGTGGCAAGTTCAGGCTAATGAGGAAAAACGAGAAATGGATGCTTTACAACATTCAAACAAGAGAATTCTGTTCAATTTGTTACCTGCTCATGTTGCCGCTCATTTCTTGGATAATCAGTTCAGGAGTAACATGGTAAGCCTAACTCTCCTCCAGGTATTATTTAAATAGCGACCAAACGAATTTTTTCATTTTTTAAGCAACTCATAATTATGCTTGCATTCTCAAACAAAGTTTGATCAATTTATTCCCAGAATACTGAATGATTAATGCGTTACGTGTGAATGACGTAATGCTTTTATTGTCGGCTTATGATGTTGTTGATCAAAAAATCTTTTACATTATGTTATTTTGTTACAGAATACTTTGTCACAGGAACTCTACTACCAAAGTTATTCGAGGGTGGGAGTTGTATTCGCTTCAATCACCAATTATCACGAATTTTATACAGAATTAGATGGAAATAATCAAGGGGTTGAATGTTTACGGCTTCTGAATGAAATTATAGCCGATTTCGATGATTTGTTGAACGAAGATAGATTCAAAGCCATCGATAAAATAAAAACAGTTGGATCGACATATATGGCTGCTGTTGGGCTGATGCCGGACCAAAGAATTTTGGATGATGATGAAACTACAGCTGGAATCCACCTAAGTACACTGGTGGAATTCGTATTTGCTATGAGAGACAGACTTTTAAACATAAATGAAAATTCATACAATAATTTTATGTTGAGAGTGGGTAAGTCGAATATTATACCTCACTTCAGTGGCTAGCTCAATTACTTGTCAAATGTTCCATCATCTGCATCGTCTTCATTTAACGTAAGTTCTGAAAAAAGACCTGCTCGTCTGGGGCAACCTTGTTAATCAGTAGATAACAGTTCTCAACATGCTTGGAAACAAAGATGAACGATTCATCCTACTATTTATTTGTGATGATGCTGTCGTTTCTGCGTCAATCTCTTGATGAACATACCCATAATTCAGACACATCTGCACATTTTTATAAAGGAAATTACTCATTGTTCTTGGCATTCCATTGTATGGGAGCAGGTATTACTCATGAAATGTTGTCAGTGATAAGGTCCTGATTTTTACTACAACCTTCTTCTCCCAAAGCCACATAGCTGAAACACATATAGTCAAGTATAATTTCCTTATTCTTTTCTGCTCCTTTCGCTGTATTATTTTTATAAGTTTTCATCATATCATGAGCTGAAATCAACAACTTCCTTTTTCTGTTTACTGTTGTATTTTAGCCATATCCTAGATATTGGGTATTGACTGAATAATCTTCCTAATAATTTGAGATCATCAAAAATTTCACATTCCCAATTGTCTATTCTTCTCCCGGAAATCTGAGCTAAATTTTTTTTTCAGGTATCAATGTTGGACCAGTTGTGGCTGGTGTTATTGGAGCTCGTAAACCTCAGTATGATATTTGGGGTAATACAGTTAATGTTGCAAGTAGGATGGATTCAACGGGGTTACCGAATCATACTCAGGTCACTGAAGAGGTCTATCAAGTATTAAAGTCCTATCCCTATGATTTTCAATGTCGAGGAAAGGTTAAAGTCAAGGGTAAAGGAGATATGACCACATACTTTCTCATCGACAGAAAGCAGCCTGGAACATTGAGGGTTGAAGAATTGAATAACATAAGGAGTACTAATGCTACAACAAGTGAGTCGAAACTTTTTACATAATTTAATATGATGGGAATCGGTGAGTTTTCTATTCAAAATTCATTCAAAGAAGTGAGTCTAAATTTCAGAATTTTTTATTGCTTAAATATCAATGTTACAAGTAGTCTGACTACCTAGTCTCCTATCCTTTGTTTTACTTCCTAGGAAAACCTAAGAGGTGGTATCCGTGCTTCTTATTTTTATGATTTTTAGTTCTTCATTCAGAGCACCCTTAAAATTGCGTTAAACCGGCATTTTTTTCTTTGTGAAACATATGATTGATGTTATCTTTATAAGTTGTAAATCAATATTTCATCAAAATCAAAGGAGAAGTTATTCTTACTATTGAAATAATCTGATTATGTGCACTGGTTCCTAGTGTATTCATCTAAATATGGTCTCAGACGATTGGGTTCGATTCCCTGATAAATAATTCGTGGTTTACTATATCCTTCAGAGCTGTATATGCAATAAATTTCGAAGAAGAGGAAGTAGTCCCAATATTTTCAGAGGTCAATTTTCTAAATATTTCCATTGAGTTCGTTACTGGGCAAAATCTGTCCAATGGCGCGGAAGGTACGTGCATCTGAAATTTGTTTGCTTCCATAACCCAAGAAATATCCAGCTAATCAATTCATATATTGAAATATGTTTGAATGACATTGAAACAACGAAGTTCACGAAATTCATTGAAAATCATAATATTTACGTTTAATTCACTTTCTAAGTATGTTTTCTTGATTTTATTGACCCATTGACAAGGTGAAATAATCCAGTAGCAAAATTCTTGATGATAATAATGATTTCTAAAATATAATGTATAATAATAAAGATAAAGAATTATTTCTGCCATCCAGGGTCGGATCCAGGAAAAAAAGCAATTTTCTCATTTTTTTTTTAATTTCAAATCATTCATCATCGAATATAGTGCATTTCAGGCAGATAAATGTGCAATAATATAATTTTCTGAATTGTTCTAGCGTACAGAAAATAATAGGTTATGCATTTAGCCTATTTTATGATGAATTTTGATGGTTTTACAAGCTGATGATGCATTTATTACTACTACTGCTATTATTAGGCCTTAGAAGTTACAGCAAATATTTTAATCTCAGAAATTATTGAATTATTGAAAATCTACATAATTTTAATCCATTTGGATTATGCACTACAAAGATATAAGCGCAATACAATTTTAATGAAATTTCAATATCTCATATCTTTTGAACAGAGTCGAATTTCAATAAATGGTTTTTTGTCTCAAGAATTTATGGTTGAAATCAATAGGGTGGTCAAAGACTCACATACTGGCAAAACATACTTACAACATCTAAGCGAAATTTCGTCGTTCCTAGAAGTAATTAGGGCATCGAGAATCTAAATTCTTATCCATAGTATACAATATAAAAAATGCCAAAATGATTGGCAGTTGTAGGTTATACATATTCCCCACTTTTTCAACATGTGTATAATTAACTCAACATTAAGTAAAAATGTACGATCCATCTAGTTGAATATGGTAAATCACTTAATGTAGTATAAAAAGTATAAAAATGGGCTTTACCCATGGAAAGTGAAGAATCATGAGCGAAAGGTCAAAATAAATAGAGCATAAGGTCTATAATATATTCTTTCAATCTAGTTCTCCTATGGTCATAACATTTCGATTGGTTTTTATGGTGCATTAATCCAATGTAATATTTTTAATTTATTACGTTTTTATTTTCTGCCTATATAAACAAATTAATGATAAGGAATTTTTGAAATATGTGTGTACATTGAACCTTGGGCTTTTTCATATACAGATCGGAATTTTCTGAGGTTGAATGAAGATTTGAAATCAAAATTCGCCAATTTTCAAAACTGAAAACTTTCCAAGGATAAAATTAAGTTTTGTTAGCAAACTGAATATCCGATTTTTCAGGTATGAATGCGATGTCATATGGTGGTGTAGCAACTCCCTTAGCACTGCTACATCATAACGAGCAGGGTACAAGTAGAGCACCTATGGCGAATAGGTCTAATTGTAGAGATGATAACTATAATAATAGCTTAAGAAGCGCGATAAGACTACCGCCTCTCAAGCAAACAGTACAAAGACAGAGAGTACATGGAAATAATGGCTGTGAAAACGAGCCTTTGTTGCCTTCTTTACCTTTTAAATCCAGAAATAGCAAACACTTACCTCAGGAAAATAATTTACCACCTCCTCCTTTGCCACCACATAAAAATACTTATCAGCAATACCCGCAGGTAAATCAAAAAAAAAAAACTATATTTAGACCGTTAGGGAATGTTATCGTCGATAGAAGAACAAAGTTTTATGAAGTTAAAGGTCATTGAATTTTCACATTAATGATGTTTATTGATATAAATTTGATTAAATTTTTATTATTTCAAATAACTCTTTTTGCAGGATGTTAAATACACACCGCCTTGGCCCAGGGTACCTAATCCTTATGCAGTATTGAATCTTAGACCAACAAATGAACTTAAACCATATTTGAAACCTTTGCCGAAACCTCCTGGAAAAGAATCTCCAAAAAAAATGCACAGAAGAAATTTCGATCTTGAATCTGTTCCCAGTCAACATTCAAATCACAATTTGAAATCGAATATTTCTCACAATCCTCAACCTTCTTCGTTAGAAAACTGTATTGAATTACCAAAGAATAAATTACAAACGAAAGCTAGTGCTGGAAGTAGTCCTCTTCATTCAAGAAGTCCACATCATCAAAGACGGCATAGTCCTTTACAAAGGCATTATTCCGATGAAAGCTTGGGAGGAGCATACACATCAAGTCCATTTCGAAGGATTCACTCATCAGCTGATGAAATAAGTAGTTTGAATCATTCGCCTAGTATTAGTAGTTCCGATGAAAGTTACAGTAGAACCACGGATGCAGATGTATCACCATGCATATCACCACCTTTGCCAACTGATACACAACAATTTTTATTCCCTTCAGATATACAAGTTAACCCCTGTTCTTCTCCTGAAGTGTCACCTAAGGCTTCATTAGACTATATACCACCAAATTGTTCTCTGAAAAATTACCCGGTAGAGAGAAGTGACACAAAGTTGAATAATTTGCCACCAAGTACTGTGTTAGCTATCGCTGCATCCTGTAATACTGTAGATTCTAATGAAATGGCTCTCATGAAGGAAGGTGAAAGTTACCGGGGGGACAGTTGTGCCAGTTTCGAATTTTTAACCAAATCGATTCTGCATAAACCTCAAGGGGCTTTATTACGAACTATAAGTGCTAATGGTGACGGAAGTAAGGAAAACAAACTGAAAAATTTTGATAGGCGGACAAGAAACGATAGTGATTCAGTTGTGGAATGCAATAAACAGTCTTCAGTTTATAAACGGTCTCCCAGTTTTAAAGAAGGAGAAGAAATAAGGTTGTTACTCAAAGAAGACAACTTCAAAGCGAAAAACACAAGTAATGAAAAACGAGATAATTACTGTCAAACAGAGAGAAACAACTTGAAGCGGTCTGCCATATCTCCTAATGACAAACACAAGAACAGTAATGCCAATGTAGTCAGTCCATTTGAACAAGAAATTCAGAAAATGTTGGATGAACAAAATCTGCTGCAGAATATACCACCAAAAATTGAGTTGGATCCTCGAAATAAGGATATCGCTCTGGAGCCTTTTGTAAGGTATGCCCCCTCCAATAATAACAACCATCAGGTTGGACTGGCAGCTATACAGGCTCTAGCATTAGGTCTTCGTGTGAACTCGCCAAATTCCTGTTCTATGAATTGTGTTTCCCCTTCGAGAGCAAGCAGCAAAGAGGGGTCTCTTAAGAGATGCGCATCGCCTGGGCCATATGAATGTGTTAAACAGCCAAAAGTGTCGTCACTTGAAAGGTATTTTGCGTCTTTGGATATCTTGAATAAGAACACAGACTCATCTTATCTGAAGAACAGGTAGAGATACTAACTTCTCAAATTATAATATGGTTTATTTTTTTAATCAAAAGTCTTATATTCAATATACTTCGTTTTGGTTGATTGATATGAAAATTCAAATTTTCAAGGGTACATATAGTTCACAATGTGAATATTACTGAAATCATACTAAAACTTTTTCAAATAATTATGTAGCAATTTCCTCCAAAAGGGTCTGCTTCATGTGATATAAAACTGGTTATCTGATTTTTTCAACTTTGATAGTAACTTGCATATTT
This sequence comes from Micraspis discolor, assembly GCA_030674115.1. Taxonomy (NCBI): domain Eukaryota; kingdom Metazoa; phylum Arthropoda; class Insecta; order Coleoptera; family Coccinellidae; genus Micraspis; species Micraspis discolor. The sequence goes on from JARTUT010002175.1 coordinate 13,047,373, forward strand.
CAGATACAGAAATTGTATTCACTGGCCAATAGCTCTTATGCAATTTTTGGCTAGTTTTTAAATATTATATTAATGATATGAAAATACGGAATCATAATTTCAAATATTCTTTTACTATCAAGTATCTTTTCTCACTTAATTCCATAAACTTATCTTTGGTTAATCAATTGGCAGAGTTTTGATTTAAAATATATAGAATTTTATTTCAGACACTTGCTGTTTGCATTCAGAAATTTCAAATCGTTTTTCACATTTTTGAAGACTTTCTTTTCACACAAGTTGCACTATTGTTCTGTGACAACCAATCAAGCTCACATTCAATAGATATTAATTTTTTTTGCAAATAAGAACTGTTTCAATTTCACGCACAAATTAAACGATTTTTGTATTACGATCAGCTAATGCCATATGCAGAATTACTCATACATCTTGGAAAAGCTACTCAGATATCTTACCCAATAATTAAGTTGAATACATCTACCTGCGAAAGATATCATTCAAATCATATGGAAGCATTTTGTCTCTTTGAATTACAAATTACATTGCCCACAATTCATTTATTCATTCAGTATACAACTGAGAATAAATAATATTTTTATGTTTTGAACTCCGGTAACTCTTTTATTGTAACTTCAACACATCGAAAATTTCCAATAGTCAACTCGGGAATTAGGAAATACTAATGACATGATATAAGCCATTTCAAAAGCATAAAGAGAATTCCTATTCTTTCGATCCAGTTCAAACTCTCCATATCTGTTAAACGTAGCTAAATTCTGAAAAATAGGACAAAAAAGAAGAATCTAAGGAAGTCTATGAAAATCATCTTCGCTCACTATGCGTTCTATTTGAATTTTTGTTACTCATTTGAAATTTCAAGCCATAGATAATATAGCAATAAAAATTGTCGTAAAACCCCCTGAGAAAACTGAACACAACATGCATAGTACTCTTCCTTTATCACTTATTTAATTAAAAAGATCAAAATCTGGCCATGCTGTGTATACCCTATAGTGTGGAAAGGAAAAAGATATCCTTATACACTTTTGACATTAGATCTTTGTAATAACCATCATATCTTGACTGCTAGTCTGGAATTCAAATAACTATTACAGGTTGAAAATCTTGGTGCTCAATTCGAATTTCTGAACAGCTATATTGGAAGATGTGAACCTTAATCGGGCACTCTTTGAATTCAGAATCACTGTTGAATACATACCTACCACAATTTTTTTCTATACTACTAGTCATAACATAACATTACAGTCTTTTCTAACAATCTCTACCTGAGTTGATTACCTGATAAAATCACAAATGCTTCCTTAACCAACTAACTTATGCTGCTTGCTCATCTCATATTGAATTTGAATTCACTCATTTCATTGAATTTTGAATAAGAATAATAATTATCTTTACTGCTATTATAGTAGACCTAAGGCAAGCCAAGGTCCTGTTGTCTGTGATATGCTTGAGATGAGCAGAATAGAAGAGGATACTGATGACATTGAGAGTTTCGAGAGAGAGGAGAAACGAATGGAACAGGAAGTCGCTAGGGTATGTTTCACTGGTTTTCGTAATGACTGCAAACTCGAGTACAATGCTTTGAAAATATCGTGGATATCATATAATCAATCATTGATTGTTATAAATGACGATGCTACATAAATGGTATGTAAATCAACTCAAATAACCGCTTCTAACACGACAAAGCATTTTAACTGGACATTAACAACGATGAAATTTAATTATTTAATGAAATGGATACAACCTGGACCAAAAAATTGATTTACATACCATATCCCATAGTTAAAATATTTTTCTAATGGCATTTATTGTTACGCAGCATGTGGACGAGGAATTGGTAATTATAAAAATTTTTTTCTTTGTTAAGTCTCTACTTTTTCTTAAAGGCGATCCCATGCAGCAGTCAATTACATTACAGAATGTTTTATCAGCACATATAGTTATCTTGTTACACAATGTTTTATAACGTTGATAATCGATTATCAACATTAGTAATACATAATAAATGGATTATGCCGATCATTCATAATCGCCCACCTCTAGACATTTTGGTTTTTTTGAATTTGGAACAATTTTGTGTGTTAACAACACTCTGTATAACTGACAACTAAAATTCCAAGGAAGGAGGCAGCTGAAACGTAGCGAGTTGAGTTGTCCACGTGTGTAGTGTTGTTGTGTACGTTTACAGTGCGTTCGTTGCCATGGCTGCGCGTGTAAAAACACGAAAGAAGAACGTGACGGAGATTATGCTGAAATTTTCGAAGAATTTCGCCGGCGCTTTTCAAATAAGCAAGTTCCCACCAGACAAAGGGTGCATAAACTGTATCGTAAATTCATAAGTACTGGCTCCGCAGTCGACACGCCGCGTTCAGGTCGCCCTGCTAATTTTTTCGTAAAATTTATTTTACCGTTACTAAACGATGCCGCATGTGCGTTGAAGAGGGAGGGAAACAATTCGAACATAAAATGTGAGGCCACAAGTAATTATTAATGTTTTTTTCACGAGAATGAATTTATCTGCAATTATTTTTGCTTTTTTTCTCATATGCGAAACGGTAAACTGACTTTTGCCGCATCCTATATATATTCAATTTATTTCATTAGTCAAGCTTCAAACCACGAAACACTGATTATCCTCCTTTTATGTAGTAATGTAATGGAACAATCGTTTCGAATTCAATTTCTGTTTCTTCAAGGAAGCAGAAGTTAAAAGACTCCTTGAGGAAAAAGTTCAGGAAAAGCTCAGAAATATTGAAAATGGTATTTCAAACTTGGAACAAGAAACATATGCAGGTGGCAGTCAGTCAGAATGGAGCGAAGATGAGGAAGCTGGAGCTTCTGAACCTCTTCTCAATGATAGGGAGTCTGCAGGATATACAACCGATGATCCTGCCTTAGAAAATATTTCCATGTTGAATGAAACTGGTTTAACAGATGCAGAAGGTGGGTTATATAGCTATCTAGATACTTTCCCATAATCTTGAACATATTTTCAATTTTTTGGGACATTTCATTATCTCATTTCAGCTTAACGACAATCATCATGTACTAAGGTATAAAATAAATAATATACCCGACCTATTGCTCGTGAAATGCACTTTGATACCATTCATTTGTAGAGAATTTTTCTTAAGGTGCTCACAAACCTTGCTTGTTCATAATCGTAACATGAATGCTTGGCATGAAAGTATCCAATCTACGGTCTATCAATTGGATGGTTATTTTTAGTATTTAAATATTACAAGCCAAATAAAGGTTATACACAGACTTAAAGGACTCCAGAATTTAGTTATTTCTTCATAAAGGGCTATTGACCATCTAATGTTGGACAGATATTAAGTTGATTCCAGGAAGCAGTCTCTGGGACACTTTTTTAGCCAATTAGAGCGAAAATATTCATATATATATTTATTTATTATGAGGAAGTAATATTATACCACTAGGAAAATATGGATATAGAATTTCACTAATAAATTATTATATCAATGTAGTAGGGTAATATGTACGTGTTTGAATTTTCACATGTCGATATTTTATATTGAAGTTTGGGCACCCCTAAAGGAAAATTCTCCAATACCTAAATACCTTTTCCAATGTAATGTCCTGATTCTCAAAACACTGTTGCCTCTGAATGTTGGAATTACCCTAATGATTTTATGAAAGAAGTTATTTGTAACTGATGTGTTTCTTTTCAATTTTACTTCACCAAATCTGTCTCCTCTCTTATAAAACTCTTTTTTCTCCATTTGATTTCCCTTTAATGTTATACAAATGCTTCATTTCATCATATTAAAGACTAAATGGAAGTTCTTAATCATTTTGTAGTATATCCAGCACCATGATCATGACTAAGATGTCTAGAATAGTTTTAGACATTTTAATCATGACTCTTCATTCTATGGCACGGTTTAATAGTTTGTAGTTAACACCGACCTGCCTGCAAACAATAGAATGTGAGACCTAGTGCTGAAGAATTCGAGGTTGAACACAATATTTTCTAACGAAAATAAAAATAAAAACATAACCTAAAAGTTTAGTTTACATCACTTTAAGCCTGGTTCTCAGAGCTTCGTAGCATCACTGGCAACACTCCCCACTCTTATGTTTACTTATCATTGTCGCAGGAATCCTGTGTGTAGTTGAGTTAGGGCTCGTTTATACTGGCTGGTACCTTATGCCGTAACCTTAACCTTAAAAGTTGAACCATAGGAATTCAATGCTTTCGTTCATACTCATTCCCTAACCTTTTCCCTTATCGGTAAAATGTTCAACTTCTAGGGACAAATTCATAGAAATATATATTCATAAATAATTTGGATAAATGACATATATATATATTAGATAATTAGATTAGATTATCTTATAAGTGTATAAGACTATCTTATAAGTAAGACAAATTAAGGAAATGTAATAATGGGCGAGTTTTTTTGACACATGCGCATTCTATAGAGCGTCATTTATATCAGAGTATTGAATACATAATCGATCTCTGTTTTAATAGCGGTAATTTCAAATAATATAATAAATTATTATTCAAGATGGTCAGCACGTTTCAAAACATTGAAACTCAAATTTAAAATGACAATTATTAACAAGCATACAGCAAAATCCATAAACTCTATGTTCTGTTTACGGCATAAGGTACCAGCCAGTATAAACGAGCCCTTATTTCAACTACAGAAGGGGTCAGGGGAAGTATTGTTTACATACTTTGATTGGCTCAGATGCCTACCTATTGGATTGCGGTAGGGAGAGCGGCTATAAGTTTTCAAAAATGTAACACAAACTCTTACATGGATATACTCGAGCGTGTCAGATAACGATAGGATCCATGTTTCACTTATTTTTAAAAAAGCACGTATGTTAATCTAATTGTTTCCGTTATGGGGGCGTTCGTACATAAGTGTTGAAAACTGAAAAGAAAATCATAGAGCGCGTCAGATTTTCATTTCCTTATGAGGCTTCTTCCACAACTTGATCCTACGGAATAAATGGTAAATTTAAATCATAAACTTTTTAATCCAAGGCAAACAAGAGATGAAGTAAATATAACTTATTCTTACCTTTCGTGATTAGTAGAAAAACAGAATAATTTATTTACTTGGGACTCTGATGCATATAATGCGATGTGCATCAATCGTCAGATGTTAAAATTCGAAAAGCCCACGCCAAAAATGTTCGACATAAGCTTAAACATTTGTAGGTTAGTTTATTTTCAATCATCCGGTCAATGAATACAGCGCCATCTGAAAATTGCTTCAGGAAGTGTGACAAGGATAGAGATATATGTATTGGAGATACAACACAATCCTCAATATGGGACAAGATATGGCCTGGGGTTTACCCCTCGCTTGTTTCTGCATTTGACGTTACTCAAAGAATGCCCCGAATTAAATGTATATTTAAAATGAATGTTTATTCTATCCTGCTTGTCTGGCTAATGTTTATTGAACTATAATAATCTATTAAATTCTTCTACATCATTTTTTATGATTTCAGGGGCGCTAAGTGATGTGAATTCTGCATATAACGATCACAACCATGAATGTGATCTTGATGACAACACGTCTATGTCATCAAGAGCATCATCCCACATATTTGATTCTGATGCAATGATGTCACTAGACTCTCTCAGCGCTCTTTATGACTCGGAGTACGATAATTGTTATCGAACTGATGATGATCTGAACCTTGCACCAGATTTTGACAAGCTTAACTGTTTTTCTGTGCCTGTCAATGAAGTTCATCTGGCGAATATCAAATCTATGAGTGAAAGTATTACCAGAAATTTTGGACAACCGAAAAGTGAGACTGATCCTGATAGTGATGTTTGAAGTACGACTCATAAGCAATGTATATAGATATTTTCTTTTCATAATTTTAATGAAAGGAGTTCGTGGGCAAAGAATTAGATTTTTATATGTTTAGGAAATTCTTTGACATCCATTATACATATATGGGAAACGAATTCCATTAAGTAATATACCTATATCACCAATTAGCGATATTTTCGAAAGTTTTTGATATTCATAATGATTTTATAAGTAATGAACGGAAGGAATTGATGTTAATTTTCCTGTAACTAAATATTATTTTAATATTCATGTGTTCAAACCTTCACCTTACAAAAATACTGTGTTAAAGTAAGCTATGGAATAATAGCTGTTTTACTCATTCTTAATGATATATGTCGTTTAATCGAAATTTCTCCTGTAACTAAATATGAAAATATTTGGTATTTTACAGGAGAGGATTTTCGTTGCATTTCTCGATCTTTTGCTAGGATATCATTTTTAAAGTTGTAACACCCAGTTTCTATGAAGTGCAATAATAAATATTGCCTTGTACATAAAAGTTGTCTGTTCATTTGAATCCAGTGCTGGGGTCAAACTTCATTAATATTCTCAAAGTAATATTGTATATAAAAGAAATTTTTTTCAACAAAAGATTTGCATATTTTCTTGTTCCATACTTGTTTTTGTTATTTTATTTCCTATATTTTTATGTTGAAGTCCCTCTAATTGTATGTTGAAATGTTCTGAATAATTTATTGAGCCCATATTAATAAACGATATATTTTAAGTTTTTTATATCAGGAAATTTATTTGAAATCCAGAATTGAAAAAAACACATTCTTTTCTTTGACTCAAAGGCTTGTTTACAGCTAACAGTGTTCGAAACATTATGTGAACAACTTGCTCAAACAATTTTTCCCAGTTCATATAATTGTGTACCAAGCTGTCACACAATTTCTCTCAAAAAAAAAATTATTGTGTATAATATTGAACTGGAAAAAGCTCAGTCAGCACTTCCATATCATTTGAAAGAGAGCTACATATTTTATTTTCAGGCAGTCTAGAAAGCCCCTAAAAAAACGACGATTCTCGAGTGAAAAAAATGTAGTGCAGCACTGATGTGAGGTCAGGAGCTTCTGCGCGCTTGTTTTGAAGTCTTTTTTTAAATTTTCTGCGATGAATATTCGTTACTAGGTACAACATGTATTTATTATTCAAAAGTGGGCAATAACAGTTATTTTCAAATTGGGATGGAGGCAATTGGGAACTTCTGCGAAGATGCCAGCGCCACGATGGCAGATTTTTAAGCTCTTTCGTAGGCAAAACATAAACAAACGTCTTAACCTCTGTTGAATTTCTTTTGTTAGCCTGACTACATGTTATCCAGAGAGACTACATTCAAACAACCATAATCCATATTCGACAAAGCAAAAATCACCTGCTTCATTCCTGCGCTGATGATTTGGCTGAGCCACTGTCCATTATATTCTTATTGTACATCTTCGCTCCTAGGATTAGTTCTGTTTCACCTATCTTCAAGAAGGGCGATAAGGTTTCTGCTCACTACTACAGACTAATAAGCATCTAACGTTTGCAAAGTTCTCGAGAGATTATTAGCGATAAGTAAATAGCGTTTGCCCTGCAAAATAATTATTATAATTCCAAAGGAACGACATGGGTTTCTTCCAGGTAAGCCCACAATCACAAACTTACTAACCTGAATAAACAATTGGACCAAGTGGATGATTCTGGTATTGCGGTGGATGTTTTACATCTTGACTTCGCACCGGCATTTGATGGTCTCCCTTTACCACCGACTCCCGAGAAAGCTTGGGTGTGAGGGGCTCTCTTGGATCGAGTCATTTTTGTCCCGCCGTACTTATCCTGTAAGGGTCGGAAATCGCCTGAGCTAGCAGACAAAGCTGCAGTTGTTTGGGCTTCCTTTTAAGAGCGCAGAGAAAGGGGTGACTTAATGATCACCTACAGAGCAATTCATTCTCTCTTTGGTTTGGACATGGCTTACTTCTTTCCATTCAATCAGAAGCGATTGTTGAGGGAACAGAGCTACAAGCTTGCAAGAGGAACTTTGGGACTACCCCGAGGCTCAACCTTCTCTATAACAGGGTATACGGCGCGTGGAATCGCCGTTCAGAAGAAATTGTGTGGTCACGATAGGTGAACTCTTTCAAGAACTCTCTGGGTGGATGGTCCGGTCAGCGACAATGACTGATTACAAACCATTTAATTTAAAGAAGTCAGATGGGCATACTTAAGGTTCAATTATCATCCTGGATTTGTCACTGTCACGTACGGTGACTAACAAGAGAGTAACGAAAATGGATGTTCTCGTGTTTTCGGTATATTTTATCTTGATGGGGTACGTTTTTCATTGGTCAGAATCATTAAATACCTGGTTTTCTTTGTTATAGTACTGAGTCCACGTGTTTTCGGTATATTTCATCTTTGAATTGGCATTGTAAAGTTTGGAATTTTTGGTTTGGACAACTCCGATAGAGGAATCAGAGTTTTTCTTCCTCATGACCGTTTTGAGTTATAGGAGTTATATAGTGAGGTACATAATTGCAATCCATTACGAATATTACAATAAATCAACAAATACATTCAGCTATTGTTGATTTTCGTAACGATCCCCTAAATTGATTCGAATTTACCAAGATGTCAGATGGGCGGGACTCAAGCTTCAATTGTCATGGACTTGTGTGAGTCACTGTCACGAACGGTAACTAACGAGGTAGTAGCGAAAATAGATATTCTCGTCTTTGATTGGTCCTCGTGATGTCGGTATATTTCATCTTTATTGGATACGTTTTTTATTGGTCAGAATCATTAAATAGCTTTGTTTCTTTGTTATAGTACTGAGTTCGCGTGTTTTCGGTATATTTCATCTTTGAATTGGAATTTTGAAGTACCGAATTTTTGGTTTGGGCAATTCCGATAGAGGAATTCGACATTTTCTTCCTCATGACCGTTTTGAATTATTGGAGTCGTGAAAGTGAGATACATAATCGCAATCCATTACGAATATTACAATAAATCAACAAATATATTTAGCTATTGTTGATTTTCGTAACAATCCCCTAAATTGATTCGAATTTACCAAGATGTCAGATGGGCGGGGCTCAAGGATCAATTGTCATGGACTTGTGTGAGTCACTGTCACGAACGGTGACTAACGAGAGAGTAGCGAAAATAGAGATTCTCGTCTTTGATTGGTCCTCGCGATGTCGGTATATTTCATCTTGATTGGATACGTTTTTCATTGGTCAGAATATTTTTTGAGTAACGAAAATGGATGTTCTCGTGTTTTCGGTATATTTTATCTTGAAGAGGTACGTTTTTCATTGGTCAGAATAGTTAAATAGGTTTGTTTCTTTGTTATAGTACTGAGTTCACGCGTTTTCGGTATATTTCATCTTTGAATTGGCATTTTAAAGTTTCGAATTTTTGGTTTGGACAACTCCGATAGAGGAATTCGACATTTTCTTCCTCATGACCGTTTTGATTTATTGGAGTCATGAAAGTGAGATACAGAATCACAATCCATTACGAATATTACAATAAATCAACAAATATATTCAGCTATTGTTGATTTTCGTAACAATCCCCTAACTTGATTCGAATTTACTAAGATGTCAGATGGGCGGGGCTCAAGGTTCAACTGTCATGCACTTGTGTGAGTCACTGTCACGAACGGTGACTAACGAGGGGGTAGCGAAAATAGATATTCTCGTCTTTGATTGGTCCTCGCGACGTCGGTATATTTCATCTTGATTGGATACGTGTTTTATTGGTCAGAATCATTAAATAGCTTTTTTTCTTTGTTATAGTACTGAGTCCACGTGTTTTCGGTATATTTCAACTTTGAATTGGCATTTTAAAGTTTCGAATTTTTGGTTTCGGCAACTCCGATAGAGGAATCAGAGTTTTTCTTCCTCATGACCGTTTTGCGTTATAGGAGTTATATAGTGAGGTACATAATTGCAATCCGTTACGAATATTACAATAAATCAACAAATACATTCAGTCATTGTTGATATTCGTAACAATCCTCTAAATTGATTCGAATTTACCAAGATGTCAGATGGGCGGGGCTTAAGGTTCAATTGTCATGGATTTGTTTGTTGAGTCAACTGTCACGTACAGTGACTAACACGAGCGTAGTGAAAAATATATTCTCTTTGATCGGTCCTCGCGTTTTCGGTATAGTTTATTTTGATTGGGTACGTTTTTCATAGTCAGAATAATTAAATATCTTCTGTTCTTTGTTATAGTACTGAGTCCATGTGTTTTCGGTATATTTCAACTTTGAGTTGGTATTTTAAAGTTTCATATTTTTGGTTTGGGCAACTCCGATAGAGGAATCACACATTTTCTCCCTCATGACCGTTTTTCATTATTGAGTCATGAATCATGAAAGTGAGGTACATAATTGCAATTCATTACGAATATTACAATAAATCAACAAATATATTCAACTACATTGATGCCACAGAATATAAAATATTAGAGACCTACGTCTTTCCTTAATTCCGTGTTGCTCAATTCTCATCGTTCTTTGCACCACCCTGATTGATGGGATAACTTTTCGGAAATATATAAAATTATTTTGAAAATTGAGCCCTGCACTATCCAGGAGTATGTAACCAAAGATATTGAATAACAATATCTTTGATCTACAAAGATATTATACAATATCTTTGTATGTAACGTATTAATATCTGTCAATTATTTGTAAATTACTGTTCTATTCTATTTTATGCTCTCAGAAAATAAGAACCAGAGCAACTTCTATGTGATAGTTCTCAAGTTCATAGAAGTAGTAAGTCAAGTCAGAACTCATTAATGTCAAAAGTCAAAAATAATCAACAAAAGACAAGACTGAACTTGTAACCTGTTGTTTATTTTGTTAGTTATAGCTGCAATTTTTTCTAATTTGAGTTATTATGTCTCATTAATTTTTTCTTGTTGGGTAGAGAAAAGGGTGTTCTTCAAGCGTGATGTTGTGGAAATGTGTAAATGGAGAAAATGCAAAAGAAATTTAGAGACTCTATTAAAGAACATTTTCCTACATTGGTTGATAGAGTAGATCCAGAAGCGTTGACTAAGTATTTAATGAAAAAAAAGATTCTCAACAAAAAGGATGTTAAAAAAATTTTAGCAGTTAGTTATTTCTTGTTAGTTTCAAGCAGATTCACTCAAATTAATATTTAGTTTCAGGATTCGGATATCAAGCATAGCAATAGGCTGCTTATTTTCCAAATACTGAAGAAGAATGATGCGGCATATCACGAATTCCTGAAGGGCCTAGAAATTTTCAAGTTGAATGATCTTCTATTACCAAATACTCAAAGTAAGAATAGTGAGATATATATTTTTTATTGAATTTATTCTGAGCCAACATTTTCTGCAAGATTCCAACTCTGAAATCAATTACGAAATGCTCAAAAATTGTTTGTGGATGATAAATTTTCCATGCAATTAATATCCATGTATAGGGTCTACTTCGACTTGCAATTGTTGCCAACTGTACTGTATGAGTGATATATCAATAATTTGCAGAAAATACCTATATTTCTGTGTCTTACCAAAATCGAGGAAGCCTTAGAGAAATAAATGTTTTCTATGCAATCTGCTCGAAATAGCTGAAAGATTTTGGTGTATTAATTACTTTTAAGATTGAAAATTTCAAGATTCTGTCCATAGATTGAATACACAAAGTGTAGATGAGACACAACACAAAAAATTAAGCGCTAACTGATTTAGTAGAACAGAAATCAGAGATTCCTAAAATGCAGTGGTTTTAATAAGTTAATTTCTAATCGATAAAAATTATATCCTGATTTAAACTGAAATCTTTCTAATTTTAAATGTATATGAATTCACCATATGAATATATCAATTTAATTCTATCTAAAACATCAATGAGGACATAGCTTTTTTCAGCATTCCAGCAATTTCAATATTTTCGCTATGGAAATCTCCTTCGTTTGTTTTTCTTTTGTCTAATAGCACTAGGTTTGAATTATCAATGTGCTCTAGCCAAATTTTTTATATTTCTCATTGGTAGAGGCAGTATATTTAAAATAAAGAAAATATAATAATCTGATGATGTACTAGCACTTCTATAGTGTTATCAAAAAGTAAGTTTGGGTTTTTTTAATTCACTTTGAATTATCTTGTTTTTGTATCTTGATTTTGGCATCCACTAACAAATAGATGTGTCCAAAAATATGATAGAATAATTCATCAGTTCAGTGAATTTGTCGTTGTTTCAAAATTTGAGTTGCTCTTCAAAAAATTGTTTGTAAGACAAAAGAATGCGATCAAATTAACATTTTCTATGTGATATTTAACTCCACAAATGTACAGGTGACCTATCTGTTTTATTTAGTTAATCTATGATGATGCAAAATATTTTATAGACTGTAAATCTCCATTTCAGGGACCCATATAACAGCTTTCAATCCAGTAAATCAAAATAGACTAGATGAGGAACTTGTTAATTTTTCGAACTTGAACTTGCACAGTTCTGTTGATAGAAATGATAACACCGCTATATCTAACACCTTAGCTAGTGGTGAGGCAAGACTCTTAGAAGTGAAGGTGAAATTGGCTACAAAATTCCAAGATATGGATGAAGATAATGTTTATGAAACCAAATCAATAAAGAGAGGACAGGCACTGATTATAAATAATAGAGATTTTAAAAAACATGATGCGAGAGAAGGCTCTGAACACGACATGAAATGTGCTGAGAGTTTATTCAAGCAAATGTTCTTCGAAGTTAGAACATACACAGATTTAAGTGTAGTTGTAGGTATAATATTCTTTTCTTCAAATAGAAAGTTCCATGTTCAATAATCTAAATTCCAAATTCTTTTCATAGGAAATGGAACAAGTTATCCAGGAGTTTTCAAGATATGATCCAGATAAAAGCTCTGATATATGTGTAGTTATTATTATGAGTCATGGAATAGAAAGAAACAAGGAACTGGTTATTCTTGATAAAGCAGATGACGGTCTGAAGACCTCTTGGATTGAAGAGCAGTTCAACAATTCCAAATGCCCTCTGTTCACTGGAAAACCTAAAATTCTCTTTTATCAAATGTGCAGGTAACAAAATTGTTGATGTGAGATTTATTTAGTTACCAGTAAGCGCTCTCTTTTGTAATGTACGTGTAACTGGCATAAGACTTGGGGTCCATAGCCAATTGAACTTTAGTGTCAATAAAGTTATATTCTCTCTCTCTTATTATTTCAATATAAAAAAAGTGACAGTTTTTTCTTTTGTTAATTTCCAAAACTAAACTCATTTAAATTTTTCAGGGGCTCTCAATTGGATTATGCAATTACTAGTTCAACAAGAATTGATAGGACTCCAAATTTGGTGAATTCCGATCATAGTAATAACGATTCCGTTCAGACGGATTCTGGACATATGCTCCCCGTTGTTGAACGCCGTCTAGAGGATATGCTTATTGGATATTCAACTCAGAAAGGTAGTACGGTAAAATTATTTATCGAAATACTTGAATTACGTTACATTGAATAATTTTAGGATATAAATCTCACAGAGATCCTTCTTTAGGGTCATGGTATATTCAACTAATATGTCAAGTGTTCATGGAGAGAGCTCATAATACAGACATCGTGGATATGTTGAATATGGTCGACCGGAAGTTGAAAAAAAGAGCATCTGCGGAATATAGCATGCAAACATCAGTGTATGTATCCAATGGATTTAATAAAAGAATGTATTTTAATCCTGGTATCTATTCAGATACAGATGGGAATATACGAAGATTCAGTTCCCTAGGTTAAGTAAAAAAAATTTATTTCTACGATTGTTTTTACCGTGCAATTATTATTGTTATAATAATATGTTCTTAAATAAATTATTTTATAAATCTTAAATTATTTTGTTATTTACCTTATCGCTGATTATTTCATTTCTCAATGTTAAGTTAATAAAATAGAATGCTTTTAGTGGACATCAGGAATAAATATCACTTATCTACCACAATGTTGGAATAAAAAACTCATCAATACTTTCATGCTTGAAAACGTTATATTTTAGTTCAGCTTGACTAGAATATTTGAGAATCATGCTTTGCTGTGATAATTAAATGAGAAGTGATTCTGGATTAATTTCTGGTTGTTTTATTGAGGACTCAATAAGCACTACCAAGTGAAAGACCAGTTATTGTTGGGCCTTTTTCTGGTTCTACCGGTCATTTCATTGCATCTTACTTATGTGATAGGTGAAAATGGCGCAACTTAACACGCCTGACAACCGGAAATGCGTCGCTCGTCGTCATATGACGGTCGCGAAGGAATACGCAATATTAGCGTATAAGTACATTCGCATCGTTCAGTTTTTATTTTTACCATTGGAAACTGTCTCCCATTGCCCCATACCTTCTGTTATTATTCAGAAACACCTTTTTCTGCAAAAATTTATACCTGCATAAATATCATATATGGTATACCTTTAGGTTTTCAGAAAGAACCTCCAACTGTAGCACCCAAATTGGTGAAAGAAAGCACCCTCTAGGTGTGAATAGAGCTGCATCATAGCTTTTCAGTTGGCTACCTATGGTCCTTCATAGCAACCATTTACACCTACTTGGATAATTTAAACATTAGTTTAGTAAAACAACGGTTAAGGGGAATTTCTATTTTAAAATCATTTATATAAATAAATAACGAATCTTTTAAAAAACATGCTAATATCGACATACATTTGAATAACAAAATTCAAATAAATGAACTTTTAACAATAAAATAAGTTATCTCACATAGTAAGAATAAAAAAAAACTGTTCCTCATAATTCCTACAAGAATATACTTTGCCTATAGGAAAATACTTCTAGGAACTTCGAAACAAAAAAAAATAATAATATAGTGTTAACTCGATTAAGTGCCAAATTAAAATGTCAATATTAAAATTGAATAATGCACCCTGATGAAATTGATAATTGCAAATGGAAAAGCGATTGCCATTCTATTTAAGTTACAAGCATTTGATTTATAGATATAGGAGCCGTTACAACAAATAGTTTAATTGCAATGGGGAATTACATCCAATGTGGTGGGAATAAGAACCTGACAGGGACACATTACGTCCAGTCACATACCACATTTTCAGCTGCAGCAATGGTTTGAAGGCATGGGAAGACCTATAACAGTGATCACTGCTACCCCAGTGATGGTCGATATTTTTTTGAGCCACAATTGGAACGTTTGACTAAAGATCAAGATATTAGGGTTCAAAAAGACGGGGCTATATCCCACACAGGGCAGATTGAACTTCGACGGGTTAAGGAAAAGATATCGAAGATCCGCTTGAGGAAGAAAATCGCCACAATTGCAGTTTTGTGCCGGTGGAAAGCTTCAGAAATGGCTCACTTCAGTGCATCGTTTATGAAGGACATAAGGTTGTTGATGTGATCTTTGAAACTCAAGGGAAATAATGAGGTGTTATACTCCACCAATCACAATAAACAGTTTTCACATGTTTTTTTAAATACCTATACGTCGTATTAGTGGTGACGTCACATCTGCACGTAACCATGGTTACCGGTTCCAAACAACTCTGTTTTAATTTGGATTGCTCAGTATTTTCCATCTGACAGGCATTTCTAAGAATGAAAAATTGTTTAGAGGATAAGTTACATACACAATTTCAATTAAATATCAATTGAAATATATTATAAACTCCTCAAGAATAATTTGTTTGGAACCCGTAACTATGGTTACGAGCATGATGTGACGTCACACTAATACGGCGTATTCAATCGGACTATTTTTTGCCACACTCTGTATTAAGACTTTTAGGAAGAATAACTATCAGTCAATCAAAATGTATCGATTTTTCCATTGAAAAATTTACGTTAACTATGCATAAAAGCCTATAGGTAAAAACTGTTGTATATAAAATTTTTGCATTACATGCGGATTTTAGACCAATGCAAAAAAAAAAAAAAAAAACTAAGTTACTATATTTTAGAAAATTCATTGTAATGTTTTTATAATATTTAATAAGAAGGATAAGATTTTATTAAATGATTGCTGAAGTTATTCTTCGTTTCATGCTTAGTTTCAATTCAAAATATGGCATTTTAATTTGGCACACCAAGTATTCAACCCTGGGAACAGCTGTCTTATAACATTAGATTAAAAATAAATAATTGGTCATCTTAGAAAATAAACGAATTTATAGTAAAAATTGTCTTTGGTTGAAGCAAATTTAACTTTAATAACATTATAACAAATTTATGAATATGTGAAACAATACCTCAATGAAATATATAACGGAAGATATCAAGATATTTCTAAATATTTGTACCATTTATTGCCAATTTCCCTGTTATGGAATCTACGTTGTGCAACCCCTCCAATAAAGCATCACAATATGAGTATATTTAATTTAGTGAATTGACAAAAGCTAACTATTTCAGGACTTGTTGATATTCTCAACAACCATTAAACAAAGCTGCAAACAGAACTTATTAGAAAATTCTTTTAAAAATCTAGCAGACTTCTTCTGATCGAGTTCTTGAGACTGAATTTGGTCACTACTATCTGAGAAATTTTTGCAAAACAGTATTACAGAAAGTGGATAAAAATATTTGTCAATATTTTTCAATAAAACATTTTCTAGTATCTGAACAGGTAAAGAACTGGTTAACCAAAAATCAATAATCAACATTAAAATATTTTGCATCAAAATGGGATTATCGGTAGAAGAAACTTTTTCTAAATAGAATTCGATTATGTGGCAACCCATCTGAATAATATTTTTGACATGGATATTTTTTATTTCATATTCAGTTTTATCATCTTTACTTTCACTAATCATTTTTGAAACACTAGAAATCGGTTGGTTAATATGATTATTCCTCAAAGATTGCACAAGTTGGGACAGGGAATATCTATAACCTGTGTCCCCAGTATCACAAGGGCTTTCACATCCTCCTTGATGTTCCTGCTCTTCCCAATGTCTTATACTGTCTAATGAAGAGCTTGAACTAAGTTCCAGCGGAGTTTCTGAACTTTTCTCAAAAGAATTAGATTGGCTAATATCACATTTTTCATTCACGATATTGATATTTTTCAATGCGTCAATATAATTTTTTTGACGCTCATTCTGATTATGTGCTTCAAATTCTTTCACAAATGTTTCCAATTCAATTTTATGGGAGCTCATATGAATTTCAAAGGCTTTGAATTGAAAATTTAAACTATCACAGTAATGTCCACCTATGAATGCTATTCTACTAGCTGCCAGATAATTCTCTTCCTGTAAACAAATTTGAAGAACGTTGTCATAATCATATAGGTTGTAGTATGTCTCCAAGACATACTGTAGAGTCTTCTGTCCTAAATTGTATTTTGGAGTAAATTGTGCTTCTTTGAAAGAGAAATCGTTTTCTTTAAGCTTCTGGATACTTTCAGCGGCATTTTCTATTTTTATGATTGAATAAGGTATGAACCTCTTAGATAATATGGTAGCATGGTCTGTAGGATTAAATGTTATTGCTATAATTGGTATCCTTGGTACCTCAATTGGAGGTTGATCAGAGCTGCCTTGAACATTACTTGGAGCTTTGAAAACTCTTCTGGTATAACTTAGAAAACAGTCAGTTGGGTTAACCTCCTTTGAATCATTGATACACTTTCCTAATAGTGTCTGGAAAAAAAATCCAAATCTTATTATAGGTATTCCCTGACCTCCAAGTATATGTCAAAATGGACAAGAAATTATTTATGTGTCAGTCAAAATAAAACGATTGATACCACTTCACCCCAAATATTCGAAAAATAGAGACATTTGGGCTAATCTATAAGCCCTCTGTGACCAGTCCCTGGCCTAACCAAAGAACCAGTAGATCAATGGAAGGAAATTTAAATTTGCATTTTAACCAACACTATTATAATAACCGAATGTTCAGCTCCAAAATAACATGAATTTGAACAGTTATTCTCTTACCTGAGCCATAGAGATGTTGCCCCATGCCAAAACCCTTCCCATTTGATTAACAGCCATAGTATAATCAAGCCCGCATGAAACATGCGTAAACCTATTATTCATAATATTCATTACATCCTGCTCGTGTAAGCGAGGTGCACTCAGTTCTCCATCCTTGTTTTTTCCCCATAAAATCCTCCCTTGATGCAGGAGAGCTGTATGTCTGTAACCCACAGATATCTGCTCAATCCGACTTCCATCATTCCCGGAATAAATTTTAACGGCAGCTTTCCAGCATTCCGGTATCTTGGCAGGTTTTCCGTTTCCTTTCTTTTGATGTTTTGACTGAACAAGACGAACCTCCTGAGGACTCGCACCCCAGGTGTACACTTCTTGATTTTGTAAAACCGCAACCTGCATGAATAGGATATTTTTTTAAATGAGTTATCTTTGAACAATTTGAGATATTATCTCGATAAATGATTGGTAAAACAATTCGTGATAAGCACATAAGGTAACTTTATGTGAACCAGGCAACGGCAATTTGTGAAAACACAAAATTTTGAACTAACTCTTTGTTCATAATTTCTACCATTGTAACATTTGTAGACTACCACTGAGGTCGACTGTCGTAAAAAAACTAGTTGACAGACTGCGCTCATTGGCATAATTAGAGACAATCCTACCAACATACAGAATCATCAAATACTAAAAAATACTTAACATAGGCAAACTAAATGAGAATTTCCGGATATTTTTTGTCAGAGTGTATGATGTATCCAACCCTGTATATAATACTCACATTATGGAAATAAGCAGAGGTGACCTTTTTAATTGGAGTTGATAAATTATTGATGAGAATACGGATAGGTTTGGTGCACTTATTTAAATCTTCTTGAAAACTACTCAGTTGTGCAAAGGCATTAGATCCAAAACCATATAGTTCGCCGTCTTCAGTCAAAATGAGACTGTGCGCATGACCAGCGGCTAGCTGCTTGATTTTTTTGTCGAATAGTATGAGCCTTGGGAAATCCTCATTGTTACAACTGTCGTGTCCTAACTGGCCGTGAATACCCCACCCCCAAGTGTAGGTACGCCCATCGGCGGATAAAGCCATCGAGTGATACTGACCACAAACAACTTGAATTATTTTGACAGATGCCAATTCTGTGATCATTTGTGGATATGAACTTTCTTGGATGCATGGGCCAAGTCCAAGCTGGGAATAATTATTTGAACCACAAGCATATATCTGAAATAGTAAACAAAAAACAAATTAGTCATCAATTTTTTCAAAAACAGGAAAATTTGTATCCGTGTCCAACACTTGAGAAAGCTTATAGTAGTATCATGAGGTGGAAAATTCAATTATTTAGTTAGAACTCACCCCATAATCAGTAAGGAACAATGTGTGTTTTCTTCCACAACTAACTGCCGCAACCTTCACCTTAAGATTAGCCAATGTTTTCACCAGTCTTGGAGGACTACTTTGGGTAAGAACCGGACCAGTACCCAAACTACCCAAGTTTGAAACTCCCATGGTGAAAGCCTTATCATTTCTGACAATGGCGGCATGATCATAACCGCAACTCAACACTTGCAAATCAGGAAACTTTTCCAGGAGTGCACCTTGATCATTATCCTCTGGACCTTCAACTGCCTTCAAATATTTCAAACTAAAACTGCAAGTAAAATTAATAAAATGAATGAACTGTCTAAATTTAAACTTACTTGACTTGACTCTTCCTTGACACAAGATGGACCAAAACTGCAATGAAAGTTTCGATGAAATTTCGCACAACAGACTGATCTCCTGTGGACATTTCTGTTTCACATGAATCAGAAAGGGACTCGGAAGAAGAAGGGACCGCATAGTAACGAAACAATTTACTAACTAACGGAATTGCACTTGGTTGGCTGGGATCGAGTTGCAAGAGGAATCTCCTTAAAATATCGTCAGAGAATATTTTCACATTAGATCTTATATAACGAAATATGACATCTGCTGACTTTGGTGCTAGAAGTAAACTTTGTGTTAGGGTAGGTTCCGAGATGCAATACACAAAGTCTATGTCTGTTGGCCGAGGCGCTCTTGCACTTTGGAGAATTTGACCAAAAGCTGCCACTGCTTCTGGTAAAAGTCCTCTTGTTTTAGCTAACACATTCACTATCCTCCATTGTGCTGCTTGACACGCAACATTGACAGCAAGAACCTGGTCGTATAATTCTTCATATCGCAAGAAACGCCTAAAAGAAAGTGGAGAATGAATGAATAATAAAAAAAAATCAAAATAGAGAATTAACCTCAAGCTCACTAAATCAAACCTGTACCTCCTGATATGTCATTGTAATGTCATTAACGATCACTATCTACGATTATGAAGGAAGCAAGAATCATGGGAGGTATCTTATTAAAGTATTGTCAAAAAGTAAGAAATACCATTTTCTTCAAACTATGGATGGCAGATGTTTGAATACAAAACAATACAAACCTACTAGTAATAAACTTTTTAATGGTTGAACTACTGGGAAAACAGATATCTATATAAAAATAATCAAGCAACTTCCCTTAATGTTGCTTAGGAAGAATCACAAGACATCTTCCATAAATAACTGATTTTAGAAGAAATAAAGAAAAGTACAATGAGTATAAATGAGATATAAACCAAGAATGAAGCATATCTCGCCCTCAATTCAATCCAAGATGTCAACAAGAAGAAGGGGGCTGATGATTTTATTCAGAGACCTTTAAATGTTTGCAAAATATGGCAAACTTAAATAAATGAATGGTGTTTGCTAGAAATAGAATCATGGCAGGAGTAAGAGATAGTGAACCTCAAGATAGGTGTCTCCAATAATGAATGTGGCTTTGCTAGTACCAAAAGAAACATGCAAAGACTCAGAGGTTAGCAGAATACCCACAAAAGACACAAGAGGATAAAAAAGTGAGATCTATAAAAAAAAAAAAAACAGTGTTATGAGACAGTTCCGCATCTGTGGCAAGTGTTAATCCAACCATGTACCAAAGGAGTAGGTATTCAGTTGCACAAGAAAAATTGTTCAAAATCAACAAAAATTGCATCAAAGATATTGTAGCTCTCAAAATATAGAATGCTTGAAAAAGTTTGAAAATCTCTGTGCAAACACACTTAATACCATTGCATATGATTGGTCAGAAACAGGTTTCTTGCCGATGTGAGAACACTCCTCACATTTAATCCAAGAATTTGAAAGAAAAGTTTCTGGAAGTTAATTAATTTTCTATCTACTCACTTACAAAAAATGATCTAGTCAGTTTTTGCTATTTTTCAGGATAAGGCACATTTTTCCCTGGTTTTGACTTACACATATTTTTTCTAAACTAACTTTGTCGCTCAAACACAAAATAGTGAGTCTATGATTTGGTTTATACTCACATGAAATCTGTGATGTTGGATATTCTAGCAGAATTTTCAAATCTCAATACCAACTCAGTGTACGCCATTAAAGCTAAATTGCCAGTGTGTATTTTGGTAGCCACAGACATGTCCACTTTACCTGCGTTCAAACACAAGTTAACGAACTTCAGTAAAGTTTTACAGTCGGCAGATAAAGCCAATTTCAGGACTCTCTTCAATAAATGAGTTCTAGCTTGTTTGTACAAAATAACACCTGAATGGTATGATCCACGGGAAATGAATAAATCACCACATTTTTCTAGTAACTGGGGCGTGTTCAATCCAAAAACTTCTGCCACAGTTTCAGCTGTATTGTACTTACACTCATCAGTAATGTACTGTATGAATCTTTTGACAGGGGCAATTCTGAAATCAAACCTTTTTGTATACATTAATAAAAATGAAATAGCAAAGAATAGCAACTATCTACACCAATCAAAACTATCATCTCAAACTTACTAGGTTAAATAATATAAATAATACAATAAAACAAGAAGTAGAAGTTATACCTTATATGGACCTTATAAACTGCTGTCATGGTTACTATAATACATGTATCTACTCTAGCTCTTTTTAGAGAGAGATCATCGATGGTTTTCGGCATCTCAAAGATCTTATCTTCACTGCTCTTTTTGATTCTTGCTGCAGCAAAATCAGTCAATCTGAATATTTTCTGAATTTTTTCCTCTCCAAATGAAAATTGGGCTATCAGAGAATTGGGGTTGAAAGGCTGAAAAAAATGATATGGTGATAGAGAGAATATTAAGATATTATCATTTTATAAACAGGGTTCTTTCAAGATCTATCGAATTACTCAACCTCTCTACCCTATTCCATATTGAGGAATTGGAGTGCACCCTCAAACAAGGTCATTCAACATGTTTTTGGAAATTTTTCTAATCACAATGAGAGAGAGAGAGGAAGTAACTTTATTGGCATCAATCACAATACCTCACAGAAGGAGCTGTAGGCCATCCCCCAAAACGCCTATAAAAAATGTATCCATGATTGGAGAAAGCGTTGGCACATGTGTATCACTTCAAATGGCGTCTTGGAGGAGATTCAATAAATATCGAAGTTTAGTATTTTTGCGTTTTATTTCAAATATGGATAATTTTTTGTCAGAGAGTAAAATATAATTGAGAAAAATGAGGTTATAATTAATTTCCGTGGATCAAACATAGAGTATTTCAATAACATTTTGTACCAGAAAAAAAAGCACTGACTACACCTTCAAGGCTTGCTTTGATGACTGACTACAAATATCTTGAAGGAATTATATATTTTTGGTAATAAATCTATTTTCAACCTATTCAAACAGTTCTCACAAAAATTATTTTAATTGCACTTCATAAGAAACTACCTATATACTTACATCATCATCTTTTTTACAATCCGATATATGGCTACTAACAATTTGTAACAAATTTCTGTCATTGTTGACAGTGAATATTAGTTTACCATTCAAGAGTATTTCACATGTATCTGGAGGCAATTTATATTTGCACAAGGGTTCTGATTCTGAATTCACAATGTGTACCTGAAACATTTTTTTTTAAATATCTGTGGTCACGAATGCGGCAAATCACAAATAAATTATAATCGACAAAATATTTAATTGAAAATTGCCATGCAATAATTAAAAATTAGGAAATACTCACAGTCAACACATTTGCAGGTTTATAAAATGCTGAAAATAAATGCCTATCTCCAACGAACTGAGTTGAAAAAATTGTTTCAGAAAACTGTTGCAACAATTCAGGACCTGTATGAGAACAATCTGACGGACAAGAAGCTTCACTGGTAGTATCACTGGAACTGTCTTTTTTTGATTGCTTTTTCTCTACCAATCTCTGCATCATAGAAATTAAAATATCTACTCCCATTTGCTGCCAACTGTGTGGTTTACTTAGAGCCTTATCATCTGTTTGGGTAACTAGTTCAGGTGGCCAAACATAACCGATAGGATATTCTTCGAGCACTAATTTCCACTGTTGTCCACTGCACCCATTGATCTAATAAACACCAATTGTTTTTTTCAAACATTACTATGTTCAAAAACCGTCCAAATATTGTGAGGGTGGTAAAATTCATAGGAATTAAGTTTAATTTTTCATTTTCTGTTTCCAAAAAAAGAATATGGTCAAAACTGTAACCCTCTATCAGAGTTCGTTGAGATTTATACAGAGTGATTGATGACATTTACTTCGTAACTACTTTGAAATTACAATTTGTGTATTGCATCAAAAATCTCACTGCCTGAAATATTTTTAGACCCGTATAACTTCACCAGAAACTGATTATTATTACTTTCTTTTTTCAAATGACACACCTAGTAGATATAAGAGAGATATAAGATGAATCGCCCTATATATCAGTTTCTGAATAAAAAAATTAGGGTATGTCAGAGAAGCATAGGGTTCATATCAAAACTATAATATAACTTAAAACAATAATACCCACAATCTTGACTAAAGAAGAGCCTACATAATGTCACATTTTTCAATATAACTAATATATAGAGAAGGAGCCATTAATTGTTGTAACCAGAAACTGAGTTATATATAAGTAAAAACTAAAGAAGGTTACAGTTTTTATCATAATTTTTCTGTTGAAAATCGAACCCAAAGATATGGCATTCAAGAAACTTAATATTCAATACAATCGAATTTTACCCAGCCTGTACTCTTATTGTTTATAAATTCAAGACACTCACCAAAAGGAAACATGCATCAAGGTTATTATCATGTCTTAAATTTAGCTCTGTTATAGACTCACTAACAGAACAACTAGATATGAATCTACCATCAGTCAAACTGATCAAAGCAATAACACCATTCTCATAGGCAATAAGTGCATTTTGATTTGAGTCCAATGTTTGCCACCATACCAAAGAACTTGGCCGACAGTTAGGACTTTGTAGAGGCTTAGAAAAATGAGTCAAATCTGAAATGGACCATTTACAATCAACCTTTTGTCTCTTATCAACCAAACCCAAGAATGGTACTATATGTAATGAACTGTCACAACCTGGAAGAACATAGTATTATTGATTGGCTCACAAATTTAAATCACAGCAGCTTACATATTATCAGCAACCAAGTAGCAGTCGGGTCAAAACATAAGGCTTGTATATTTTTATTGTTGCTTGCAAACCATCCTACTCTTTTCAATATGACAGGTGAATCTCGGAAGGTGTAATGCAATATAACATCTCGATTTCTTCAGAGGAAACAATATTAATTTTAAAATTAGTATGATCCTGATACTACTGATATTCTTTATATTCATACTTACTTTGTTACTAAAGCTAAAAGTTGCTTTTCCTCATTTTCAATCCTAGCACATAATTTGATATCAATATTTTGAATTAAACATTTCAGTTCAAATATATCTTGTAGTGCCAGGGTCATAGCTAACTAGTTATAATAATTAAATATATTGGTATTTCATTTAATGAATCAGTGAACCAATACTGTTGTTCAAATCGATTGGAATGGAAGATGCATTGGCTAGACAAATGGGGATTTAGAATTTAAATGAAATATGAAGAATATACATTATTGAAAATCACTGATCCCTGCTCGACAATATCTAAACATAACCTTGCTTCATAGAAAAACAAAAAGTCGAAAGAGCATAGATTTATTTCAAAAGTTAAAGAAGAGCAGTGGTCTGAACCGCTGCTGACAGCTAAAATCTGAAAAACAACTATCCTGCCTTCGGGGTGAAAGCATATAAATATATATATATATATATATATATATGACTTCTCATAAGTATATAGGTTAAAGACACCCTTAAATGAAAAATTGATATTTTTTTTATATCCAGCAAATTTCTGCCAAAATAAAATTAAAAGTCTTATGTTTTTTCAGGCGAACTCCCTTACCATTATTTTTGGAAACTGACGCTTTTCAAGTATCTGAAAAACTCTGGCAGCTAGAAAACCTTTGTTTTTAGTGATATAAATTATAAAGAAATGGAGAAAAGGTCATCACCCCGCCGCTGGCGGAGAAAGCTGTTCCAACCACAGAAAAAACGTAATAAAACACTTTAGCTTAATGTTCTTGGTCATGAGTCATAGAGTATAGAATTAACTTATTTTATACTCAGGTTATAAGTCATAAATAAGTTTAGGTCAGAATTTCAATTCAGGTTATGTTGTGAAGGGCCGATTATTGTTTTCTCACAATTATAAAATTTGTGAACTGAAATGGCAAAACATCATCCTGATCTTATTTTCTGTAGAAAACAACCTGGTGTAGCAATTGGCAGGTTGTGCGAAAAATGCGATGGAAAATGCGTTATTTGTGATTCCTATGTGCGGCCATGTACTCTAGTAAGGATTTGCGATGAGTGCAATTATGGGTCCTATCAGGGCAGGTGTGTAATATGTGGAGGCCCTGGAGTTTCAGATGCTTACTATTGCAAAGAATGTACCATCCAAGAAAAAGATAGGGATGGTTGTCCTAAAATTGTGAACTTAGGAAGTTCGAAAACTGACCTGTTTTATGAAAGAAAGAAGTATGGCTTCAAAAGAAGATAACTTACATCACCAATTAATATCTATGTTTGTTAAATTCACATCTGATTCTGTGTCGATCCATATTTACAGGAAATAAAATGATGTTTTATACTAGTGAAAATCCCTACTATTAAGATTAGATTATTGATACCTAGATACATTATTTAAGAAACTTTGATGTAACATAAAAATTTCTTGTCAAATAAAATGGACCAAATTATTCAAAGGACAATCCTAGATGCCTTTTTTCAAGCTTGTTCTTACTTGCTGAGTGAACTATTAGACTTTCCGTATAGAACTCATTCTTTTTCAAAGACTGGTGGCACATACAATAATGCATTCTTAATATTAGATGCTTATTAATATTTTACATTAGTTTTATTTCATAACTGATTAAGTACCAAAATATAAGCTTATATAAAAAATAAGTAAAGTTCAATTTTTTTTTAAATACACATACTCAGTTAATAACAATATTCATTCTTTTGTTATCAGAGACCAGACAAATACCAGAATCATCAATTTACATTCTGGAATAATTAAATAACATTTAAAACAAATTTTTCAACACTCTAAATCGAATACTGGTAATGGCACATCATCTATATCAACTGCGGAAGGAAGGGGGAAATATCTTCCCAGATGTCCGGGCGTAGATAACTCCATAGAGTCAACCATCCAATCAGCAGATGAATATAATACGGTTTCACTCTCACTCCCAGAGACATAATTACGTAAGAGTTGATACACATCCATGTGTTCTAATGGAAATATATCAGCAAATTCATCTGCAAAGATTTTAATAGCTTATTATTACCATTTACTCTTCATTTGTTCACTCACCAACACCAGCTTCTTTACGGAAAGCATAGTCATTCTTGTAGATATCATCAATTTCATTTGTAGGATTTGATCTAATGACTTCGACATAATTCACTTGTTTAGAAAATGTATCTGATTTTTTCTGTATCTGCAATTTGCTGTTGTATTTCGACGTGGGGGAAACACTGTTAACTGAGCGATCTTTGAAGGGAGTTCTGAGTCCCAGTCCCCCAGATTTGGAAGCACCAGGTTTCTTGAAACCTGTGTTGTCCTGATCTATGGAAAAAAAATTTTTATATATATCTCAAAAAAAATGAGGAGTAATTTGTCCTTACTTTCGTTTTGAACGAATGAACGTATAGATGTTGTAGACAGGAACATTTTAAAGCATATAGTATCAGAAAAGCTGACAATTTTTTGTTTTCAAAATTTGAACATCTGCCAAATCAAGTTAACACTGGTCGTCAAATATAACCGTCAAATAACCATCCATTCCATAGAATTATAATATTAAGTAAATGTATGACAGTATCTTAAACAGATATTTAGTATACTTCTGTACCGAAATGTTTTTAATTGGAGAATTGCTGAGAGTTTTTGAATGAATGAATTATGAATCTATAGGAAATACCGACTTTTAACATGTAGCTTTCGACAGTCCTTAAAATGGACAGCAACGTTGCCAGATGAAACGATTATTCAGGTATTCGAAGAATGGTGATGTCTATCACTTCACTTCAATTCATTAAGGAAGGAAACAGTTAAATTCAATTACCAATAAAAGGGAATCCTCATATTGAGATGAAGATCAAGTATGTAGACCCTGACAATTTCAATTCTGATGTCATGTTGATTTATCATGATAGTAGAATTGCTTTTTGCAACATACTTGTATATTTTTAGTTATATGTATACTTATTACTTGGCTACATTTTCATATTGTCACCCTCATTAAAAAAGCGAGATGAGTAATATTTTTCCTCATATTTTCCGTACTGAACACAGTGAAACTCGTACTACAAATGCAGAATATGGCGACTATTTTGTTTCCAGACAAAGGGGAAAAATTTCTGTTGGGCCAATTTTAGGCACATTGATGAAATGTGTTGATTCGCATGCTCAAAATTATCTGAAGGACCTCAAAGAAGCCGTTGAAATAAAATCTGTGTCTGGTCATATCAAATACAGAAATGACCTTATAAGTATGATTAAATGGACTGAGAAATGGCTGAAAAGATTAGAATTTAAATATGAATGCTTTCATGTTGGGACACATTCACAAAATGGACAAAAAGTGAAAATCCCTCCAGTTATTTTAGCTAGTTATGGAAACGATTCAAAAAAGAAAACTGTAAGCATGTTCATTTACGAATTTTTGTATTTCTTTTACTTTCATACTTAATAATATATTGATTCAAATCGACTCTCACGGTCCGAAACTATCTCTTTTCCAGCGCGTACCATTGTGCCAATCTTCACAAGAAGGAATTGAATATCAAACAACTTTAAAGGTTTCAATGTTCACAATGATTTTAAATCTGATAAGCGGGAAATCTCGTCTCAACAGATTTGAAAACAGAACTCTCTGGATGAATAATTTCGATTAAGTTATTTGCACGCTTGTTGTAGCTAATTAAACTGGTAGAACAGCGGGCTATCGTTTTGCCCAAATGTCTGTCATTTTTAAATATCGAGCCGAAATCAAACACAACCGATGGGTTCGTGTTACTGATGAAGTGGTCAAACAATATCTCGGTAGAGTTCGTCATTGGGGAAATCGGTCGAATGGTTGAGCAGTTATGAGCATTTTTTGAAAAATTTAGTAAACTACATGGGAAAAAAATTCGAACATCACAATTCTGCACAGCAAACATTTTTTCGAATATCAAAAACTGCTGGGCGAGCTTCACACACATAATTTATTACAACTGCTTAATAACTTAAAAATAGATAGTAATTGGTGTGACGCCCTTCAAGGTTTGTGTGTATGGTTACCTTGATGTGAAATTACCAAATTTAGAGGAATGGAAAACCGACCCTTGGACTCTAACTCAGGTTGACAAAAGGTTCTATGGAGCTGGTGCATCAACAGGAAAAGGCATTCTTCTTTGTTGGTTCCATGTTATAGAGGCTTATAGAAAGACTCACACACCACTTCCCGTAAACCTGAAGTTTGTGATTGAATCTATGAATAACCAGAGTAGCTTAGGATTACCAGAATTCCTTCAGACGCAAAAATTAGATTTCTTCTCCAATGTCAATTGTATAGTTACTTGTGATGGTGAATGGATTGGAGAAAAGTATCCCTGTATTATATATGGAACAGTAGGTAAGTAACTGTTCTGTAGTACTTATCAGAAATCAAAATCTATTTTTTAGCGAGACGGCAATTTTTGGTAAGTTTTAGTGTGCCTTTCGACGGTTCTCGCAAATCACCTCTTTTAAATAATGTCGCGAATGCACCTTTAAGACTGTACATTACTTCGTCCCAAAATTCCTCTAGATGACGCTAGGAAAAAATTTAAAAAAAGGACCGCCACTTTCCCCAACTGAAAGGGGTTGCCGTCGCAGATTTTATGTTGGTCTGTGTACGCTTCAAAAACTCAAAAAGTTTAGCTCCGATCTAGCTGAAATTTTAGAATGTTATATAATCCGCAACAAGGATTGTTTTCATCTATTTTTTGCATCTGTCATATATCCGCGACCTTGAAAAAACAGTTTTTTAACGATCAGCTTGGTACTAATGACCGCTCCATCTGTCGGAAGCGAGGAAAACAATCGCTGACAATCGCAATTACATTGTTTATTTATGTACTAGCTAGAAACAAAACAAAGAATACATGTCATATAAGTTTAATTTTGCAATACATGCGAATGTACAATATTTTTCATTTTTCCACGGTCTGCGTATATATAAAGACTATCTGGTTTGCCGACTGGGGAACATGCATCATTCAGTTGTCCATGTGAAAAATAATCCACAACAGAATTGCAGTTAAGAAATTGATGAATAACATATCGCAATGATTTTAACGGGGCTTTTCAAAGGTGAAGATATCCTCATTGCTCTAAACCATGATCCCGACCAATACACCATTTCAATTCAGAAGATTGCAATTCCCAATTCGATTGGCATTTGCCATCACAATCAATAAGGCTCAAAATTAACCTTTAGAATTGTGTGGTTTAGATTTGGATTGCTTTTCACATGGACAACTGTGTGTTGTGTGTCGGCAAGAAAGAACCCTTGGATGCTAGACGATGTAGAAGGTTTTCACTACATCTTTGAGAAAAAGCACACAGGCTTAGAAGTTTTAGCCATCCCACAGACGCTCTGGGTTTATATTCTTTTGTTATTCTTAATCAGGAGTGGTTGGCATTTGAACCCAAGATCTATAAAGCCTTTCAAATTACCGGTGTCATACTCTAAGCTACCTGAGAATGCTTTATTCATTATTAATATCATATGTGAGGCCTTATGAAGAGCCTCCATAGTTTTGAAATTATCACAGTGTATATAATTTAATCAATTTTTGCAAATAATGATAAAAGCCCAAGTAGTTTTGCACAAAGCATCATTATACAAAATTCATATTACAGGTCATTTAGTGATTGATGTCTTTGCTGAACAAGTGAATGAGTCAAATATAAGAGCTGATATGGAAACTCTCATGAAGCAATTGTATGACCCAGCTCAAGAAACTATCCTCATTCCTACTTTCAATGACTTTGTCAAACAAATAACACCAGATGAAGAAGGTGTTTATGAAGCTATCCAGGATTTTGACATAGATAAAATAGGGTAATCTATTCTTACAAGCTGATTTGTTTCAAGGGTATTATAAATAGATTCACTTTTGTGATGGACTAAGCTGTGTATAAAAATGGCCATTATCAGACTTTGTTTTTCCACAAAAGTGATATTCATGAAATTACGTTTTTTCTCATAAAGGGGGTGCTGTTCATATACATATTTTTCTGAAGAAATCAACATTTCTAGTAAGTTATTCGGAATATTAAATTATTCTTGCAGATTTGTCCCATTATTTGAAACTAAAAATTATGGCTATATAATGCTGAGGTTATTATTATATATCTAAAATTGACAATTATATTCTTACACTTCTTGAAAGTATAACTAATACCTATATTTATTCTAGAAAACGCTGTTTTCTTGGACGAATAAAAGAGAATTTTTCATTCTTATCACAACATCATCAGTTCAAAAAAACTACAGAAAAAAATTTAGAGAACACTGACGTGAGGTCAGATTGCTTTGGCGCTCTTGTTGAGCTACTTACGAGTAAATATTAAAACTATAACAAATCTATAAGCACTCTGATCAGGTGAACAATAGTCTTTTCCCGTACTATGGGACAATGTGATGCAAATATGAACGCCTAATGAATGAACAAACCTATATCTCAAATTAAAAATAACTAATCATAATTTTCCCCAAGTTTTGTTCGAAGCTGAATTCCTTTCTAAAAACTTACGTCAGTGCTTTTCCAAATTTTGACAACGTATTTTGTTTCAGCCATCGAGATTGAATTCTATCTCTATGATTTCCAGTTATGAAAAATTTTGATTAATATTACGCCAACTGACACTGATTGATGAGTCCGGCATTTGTCAATCGAATATCGATCTGTGATGGCCATCGTTCAAAGAAAATCATCGGGACGTATGTTATTTCTCTTTTCTCTCGAGTAAATGAAAAAATGATCATATCTTTAGATGGAAAAGAGCTACGACAATGAAATTTGAGGATAAGTAAGATATCGATCACCTCGATATATTCACGAATTTTTATTGAAATCCGAAAAATGTCTTATGAGATATGGAGTATTAAAAAATTTTTTTTTGGAAATTAAAAAAAAAAATTTCTATCGTGACGATTTCTGCGAAATTTTGCTAGTCGTTTTGTTCCAGCCTCCCTCAACAATATTTCAAGTATCAACTTGATCGGATAGATATTCTAGTAGTTATCGAGGAAACAAAATTTCAGATGCTCATAACTACTGAACCATCCGAAGGATTTGGCCCAATAACGAACTTGACCGAGATATTTGGACAATTAACCTATTATGAAAATATGAAAATTCTAGCTTATCTCTTTTGTATGCTAGAGAGGATACGGCTGGTCGGACAGACTCAACTTTCGCCACGAATTCTTCATCAGAGAGTCGAACCCAATCGATTGAGACCATGTTCGGCTCGATATTCCAAAATTACAGACATTCGGGCAAAATGATAGGCACTCTGTTCGGGAGAACAAGAGCGCCAAAAATTAATCAAACAATGAAATAGAATACGACACATGTGTTTCGAGATTTGTGTATAACACTTTTCTCTCATCAGGCATTCATATTCGATTAACAATAATTAAAACAATTGTTGGTTACAACTTACTTTGTGAGATGCCGCAAACGGAACAAATAAGAACATGCTACTTTGAAATCGGCTTATATTAGCTGATTGGTTTATTTACACTTTCAAGAAGAGACTTGTTCAATTAATTAATTATTATTATATAATACTAAACTTATTTTTGTGCAATATTACAGCCATTATTGAATAATACAGATACTATTTTTATATAATACCTAAGTTATTATTATATAATATCAGAGCTATAATTATATAATACTGAAGGTATAAGTGGGTGATCATTTATGGTTGACTTTTATCTCTTCGAAACACATATATCCTTAAGAGGAACTGGCTGATTGTGCTCTCATTGAGGATATATTTGATGCTCTGTAGCAAAGAAGATATACGAAGGAAGTTTGAGGTTGATAAAACCTATCCTTATATCTTGACTTATGGGCATTATTGAACCTGCTATAACAATTACATTTCAGAAATGACAACTAGTAAAGTATTTTACATTGAAAATACAAACTAAATACACTTTCCTCTTTTCGAAGGCCTTCCCTGCCACCTCATAAACAAAAATGGGATAAAGTTAAATTACTGATGCACTTTTGGCGACTCCCTGACATGCGTATAAGTGAGGATATCGACTGTACCTGTGAAAATCCGAAGAACATAATTAAGCGACAAGTTATCGTGAAATTGGTACAAAGACAAGTTATGGATAAGGCTCAAGAACTTTTCATGAATTTTATAGAAAAAAAGGTCTCTGAACTCAATATCAAAAGTGCTATATCTTGCAAAATTGTAAGGGCGATCCGCCATTGGTCAGAGAATATCAGATCCTGGAATTATGAAGCTGCTCGGAGGGCCACGATACAGGTGAGCATTTTTAGTTTGAAAATTTATAATTATGATAATGTTTCCCTTGGTACTGCTTCAGCCATCTGGGGTAAAGGGAGCAAGGCTCCTTTTTCTAGGGCCAAACGAAATCAAAACCATATTATATTATAATATATATATATACAGGGTGGCCATTTGGAAACGAAACAGATGAGATTACAGACGGAATAAGTTTTTTCGATAGAAATGCTCGGACAGGTCGATTTCTGTTTCGAGGGGGACAACTTAAGATGTAGGTAACGGACGCATAGCGCTTCAACCCTTGCTGCTACAACCCCCACCCCAATTTTCGAAAAGGGAAGATGGGGTGAGTGATACCTCATTTGAAAGGTATTTTTATACTGATTTCAGCACAGTAATTGTTTTCTTCATTTTATGTATTAGTTCTCGAAATATCCATGCGTTAGTTAATTTTATCGCTTATATTAATTTTTTTTGCGAATAATTGACATTTCGTGCTTCTGAAACACCAAAATTCCGTACTTGTATTTGAAATTGCAAAACATCTACCACTGGGTAAATGAAGTCATACCGTACATGTTAATGCTACTAGGGTCAGATGTTCGACTAGCTGTTTTATTCACTGAAATAATTCTCCAACTGTACAGTATCAGATGATTTGAAGTATTGATCTAAGAAATAAGACTTTTCAAAGTAAAGTGAATAATTTATCAAAAACTCACATCAATTAATTAAATATTCAAATTATTCACCATTAGCTTCCATACAATGAAATAAGTTTTGTTCGAAACGATGGCGCACATTTTGCAGCATTTCTGGAGTGATTTGACGACATTCGTTCACTATACGTCTTCTTGAATCTTCTATGGAATCGGGCTGTGTAGAGTAAATTTTACTCTTCAAGTGGCCCCAAAGAAAGAAATCTAGTGGTGACAGATCTGGCGATCTGGCTGGCCATTCAGTGGGACCCCTTCTTCCAATCCACCGATTTGGAAATCTTTGATCCAGATATTCTCGAACTGGTAAGGCGTAGTGTGGAGGAGCTCCATCCTGCTGAAACACAATCTGATCTTCCACATAATTTCCAGCATTGTTTTCAATAATTTCCGTTAAAATTGGATCAATGTGATTTTCCAAACTGAGAAAACACTTCATAATTAAGTCGGAAATCGTTTCACGAATTGGGACTGGAATATTTCTGTGGCATCACTAATGATTTGATTTTCTTACCTGGTAATCTAATTAGAGATATGTACGTATTTGGACTTTTTGGATCAAGTGTTACCGCATGTTATTCGAAATACTGCAAATTATATCGAAGATAATTTAGATTGAGTTTCAGCAAGATTGAGCTCCTTCGCAATACGCTTTGTTTGTTCGACATCTTGATTAAAGATTTCTATGTCAGTGGATTGGAGGAAGGAAGCCACAGTCATGTTGTGACAAAATGTCGATTTTTCACAAAAAAACACTACAAGTGCCATGAAAACACCACTTCATTTTCAAACACTTAGTTAAGAATATTTCGAGAACTAATGCATAAAATGAAAAAACAATTACTGTGCTGAAATCACTATAAAAATACCTTTCAAATGAGGTACCACTCACCCCATCTTCCCTATTCAAAATTTGGGGGTGAGGGTTGTAGTAGCAAGGGTTGAAGCGCTATGCGTCCGTAACCTAGATTTTAAGTTGTCCCCCTCGAAACAAAAATCGATCTGTCCGAGCATTTCTGTCGAATAAACTTATTTCGTCTGTAATCTCGTCTGTTTCGTTTTCGAATGGCCACCCTGTGTATATATATATATATATATATAATTATATTAATATCTAATATCTGCAAGACTTCTGAAGTTAATAAGTTCTGAAATCTCTTGTCATTTTGCATATTGCATTAACCTGTCCATCAGTTCTGGCGTATTACCTACGCTCCTCAAAAAGAGCATTGTTATTCCGATTCCCAAAAATAAAGACGTACGTGCAATTACAAACTATAGACCTATTTCTCTTTTGAGTACATTTTCTAAAGTCTTTGAGAGAATCGATATACTGGCTTCTGCTCAACATGGTTTTCGATCGGGTCGTTCAATTCAGACGGCAGCTGTTCAACTTGTTGATTACATCTATGAGTGTCTTGATGATAACTTTTGTGTAGCAGGGCTATTCTTTGATCTCTCTCGAGCGTTTGATGGACTGTCTTTTCAGTTTATTTTGGATAAACTTCACAACCTAGGTTTTCGGGGTGTGTTCTTAGACTGGTTACGTAGCTATCTCGAAGGAAGATCCATATGTGTGAAGCTTGAAGATTCATTGTCAGCGGAACATGGTGTCAACTTGGGAGTACCACAGGGCTCTGTCCTTGGGCCGCTTTTGTTTTTGCTCTTTATCAACGATTTGCCTGTAAATCGAGGTATTTCTCTGATAAGGAAATATCTGTTGACGTTATTTGCTGATGATGTTTCAGTGGTGGTTACAGCTCCATCTTTTGAAGAGCTTGAGAGGTTGTGTGGCATTCTTGTTGGTTGTTTTGTGGACTGGTGCCATATATACAGGGTGGCCATTTGAAAACAAAACAGATGAGATTACAGACGAAATAAATTTTTTCGATAGAAATGCTCGGGACAGGTCGATTTCTGTTTCGAGGGGAACAACTTAAGATGTAGGTTACGGACGCATAGCGCTTCAACCCTTGCTGCTACAACCCCCACCCCCAATTTTCGAAAAGGGAAGATGGGGTGAGTGATACCTCATTTGAAAGGTATTTTTATACTGATTTCAGCACAGTAATTGTTTTCTTCATTTTATGTATTAGTTCTCGAAATATCCATGTGTTAGTTAATTTTATCACTTATATTAATTTTTTTGCGAATAATTGACATTTCGTGCTTCTGAAACACCAAAATTTCTGTACTTGTATTTGAAATTGCAAAACATCTACCACTGGGCAAATGAAGTCATACTGTACATGTTAATGCTACTAGGTCAGATGTTCGACTAGCTGTTTTATTCACTGAAATCCATTCTCCAACTGTACAGTATCAGATGATTTGAAGTATTGATCTAAGAAATAAGACTTTTCAAAGTAAAGTGAATAATTTATCGAAAACTCACATCAATTAATTAAATATTCAAATTATTCACCATTAGCTTCCATACAATGAAATAAGTTTTGTTCGAAACGATGGCGCACATTTTGCAGCATTTCTGGAGTGATTTGACGACATTCGTTCACTATACGTCTTCTTGAATCTTCTATGGAATCGGGCTGTGTAGAGTAAATTTTACTCTTCAAGTGGCCCCAAAGGAAGAAATCTAGTGGTGACAGATCTGACGATCTGGCTGGCCACTGGGTGGGACCTCTTCTTCCAATCCACCGATTTGGAAATCTTTGATCCAGATATTTTCGAACTGGTAAGGCGTAGTGTGGAGGAGCTCCATCCTGCTGAAACACAATCTGATCTTCCACATAATTTCCAGCATTGTTTTCAATAATTTCCGTCAAAATTGGATCAATGTGATTTTCCAAACTGAGAAAACACTTCATAATTAAGTCGGAAATCGTTTCACGAATTGGGACTGGAATATTTCTGTGGCATCACTAATGATTTGATTTTCTTACCTGGTAATCTAATTAGAGATATGTACGTATTTGGACTTTTTGGATCAAGTGTTACCGCATGTTATTCGAAATACTGCAAATTATATCGAAGATAATTTAGATTGAGTTTCAGCAAGATTGAGCTCCTTCGCAATACGCTTTGTTTGTTCGACATCTTGATTAAAGATTTCTATGTCAGTGGATTGGAGGAAGGAAGCCACAGTCATGTTGTGACAAAATGTCGATTTTTCACAAAAAACACTACAAGTGCCATGAAAACACCACTTCATTTTCAAACACTTAGTTAAGAATATTTCGAGAAATAATGCATAAAAATGAAAAACAATTACTGTGCTGAAATCACTATAAAAATACCTTTCAAATGAGGTACCACTCACCCCATCTTCCCTATTCAAAATTTGGGGGTGAGGGTTGTAGTAGCAAGGCTTGAAGCGCTATGCGTCCGTAACCTATATTTTAAGTTGTCCCCTCGAAACAAAAATCGATCTGTCCGAGCATTTCTGTCGAATAAACTTATTTCGTCTGTAATCTCGTCTGTTTCTGTTTTTCAAATGGTTACCCTGTGTATATATATATATATATATATATTATGTTAATATCTAATATCTGCAAGACTTCAGTTAATAAGTTCTGAAATCTCTTGTCATTTTGCATATTGCATTAACCTGTCCATCAGTTCTGGCGTATTACCTACGCTCCTCAAAAAGAGCATTGTTATTCCGATTCCCAAAAATAAAGACGTACGTGCAATTACAAACTATAGACCTATTTCTCTTTTGAGTACATTTTCTAAAGTCTTTGAGAGAATCGATATACTGGCTTCTGGCTCAACATGGTTTTCGATCGGGTCGTTAAACTCAGACGGCAGCTGTTCAACTTGTTGATTACATCTATGAGTGTCTTGATGATAACTTTTGTGTAGCAGGGCTATTCTTTGATCTCTCTCGATCGTTTGATGGACTGTCTTTTCAGTTTATTTTGGATAAACTTCAAAACCTAGGTTTTCGAGGTGTGTTCTTTGACTGGTTACGTAGCTATCTCGAAGGAAGATCCATATGTGTGAAGCTTGAAGATTCATTGTCAGCGGAACATGGTGTCAACTTGGGAGTACCACAGGGCTCTGTCCTTGGGCCGCTTTTGTTTTTGCTCTTTATCAACGATTTGCCTGTAAATCGAGGTATTTCTCTGATAAGGAAATATCTGTTGACATTATTTGCTGATGATGTTTCAGTGGTGGTTACAGCTCCATCTTTTGAAGAGCTTGAGAGGTTGTGTGGCATTCTTGTTGGTTGTTTTGTGGACTGGTGCCATGGGAACAATCTGATGATTAACATTGGGAAAACTGAGTGCATATATTTCACCTTATGTAAAAATAATCCTGAGCTCGTTATTCAGTATATGAACGAAGAAATCCTATCTAAGGATAGTGCAAAATTCCTTGGTATTTATTTGGACAGTAATTTAAAGTGGTACACTCACGTCGATGCAATAAGCTCAACAGTTCCTATTATGTGATAAGTAGAGTGAAAGATCTTGTTCCTCCAGACACTCTGAAAAATATGTATTATAGTTTGGTATACAGTCATATGTCGTATGATATTCTTCTGTGGGGAATTTCTTCGGATGTTAGCAGGGCTTTCATATTGCAGAAACGAATTCTGCGTATGATATACAACCTACCTCTTCGCCAGTCATGTAGAGGTTTGTTTGCTGAAAGTGGTATCCTTACTTTGTCTTCCATTTTCATATTGAAAAGTCTTTTGTATGTGAAAAAAATGAACAGAGTATGATTAAGCTATCCAGCTTTCATAATTATAAAACCAGAAGTGAGGGATTACTATATATCCCGAAGCATAGGAGAGCTAAGTATGAAATGTCTCCCATGTATCAGTCCATAAGGCTCTATAATCATTTACCATATACTATAAGAAATTTGAATTATATCGAGTTTAACAAAAATGTTAAAACCTTGTTATTGAAAAAATGCTATTACAGTGTAAATGAATACCTAAATGACTGTATCAGAACCTAGTTCATTGTGTTATTTGACTTGTCTTATACATGTATACACATGTCAAAAAGGATTAATAAACTATTATTATTATTATTATATAATATTTGCATAGATACTCTATTAACGACTATTTAATGTTTTCTTTCAGACATACAAGGAAGAACCTTCCTTTATAAGAGAAGATCGCCCGATGACTTCCATCAGTACCTTGGATGGTATTTTGGAAAAAAATATTCTGGTATTGCCACTTGTTGGAAGTAGCTCAAATACCGGTGAAGCTAATGAGAACATTTCATATAGGAATTATTTCGAAGGCACCAAGTTACTAGCAGCTTATTTGCTACAGTTAGCTGTGGTAGAAGATATTGAAAAACCAAATATCTGAAGTACTATAATTTTTGTTGTGGACGTCAATAGTTTTAAATCTTTAAAATTTTGTTTCTCATTATATTTTGAAGCTGATAGAGGTACATATTGAATTTTTTCAACAAGAAAACGTAAACAGTGAAAACACAGAAATCAAATGAAGAAATATGGTATAAAATTTTTTCAATGTACACTCAATCAACAGTAAATCTAATATCCAAGAACTTAGTTAATAATATTCAAGAATAAGGCCTTGAAGACATCAACTTAATCAAATAGTTTCATCTGGAAAAAGAGTCTAGCACGCAAACAATACAAATTGGTATTTCGAAGCTGAATCAAAACATATACGGAAAGTGTTTATTATCTGGTATGGACGATCTCGAATAATGCTTCTTGAATATTCAAGAAGAATTATTTGTGTATATCACTGCCAGATAATAGACATTGCCTAAATTATCTTCCAAATGAACCTCCAAAGACATAAATTATTTCATTTTTTCAAATGATTGAAATAGCCTTTCGGAAGCAATATCGAACTGATCAAATTTTTGAGATCAGTAATTCGTTCCTTGGGAAATTTCAGGAACCTTCGAAAATTAAAAGTTTAATTTTTTCATTTGTTAAACGGAGAATGAATTGGGGATAAAACAGATCAACGCATGAAGGAACCTGCAATTCGGTCCACTACAGATGTCTGCACATAATAATGAAGCCAATTGCAGACAACTCTGCTTGCTTGGTGAACTCCAATATAGATGTCTCTGTGTATCAAAATTAAGTTCAATCTTTAACATTCCAACAGGAGAGTACGAACATACACTACTATGACCAGATAATGAAAGAGGTACCTGTAAAAGAGGATATGAGTGGGTACTCCTAAATAAAAAGGGTAGTTACTACTCCCACGCAATGGGAATCTGAAGAATTTGCAGGTAGTAATGAAAAAAGTTGTAAACTATTCGATACCATGAGAAGTAATATCAATGGTGCTTCATAAATATGGTTATTTATTATACAAGTGGAAAAATGTATTAGATTTTAGCTCGAGGTTATGTTTATGACAAAAACTGTGAGCTGAAATCTAATATTTTTTGTATAATACACTATTTTTTTGTGACAGGAAGAACGACAATTTAATAGTGAGAGAACATATTATTACAATATATTAAAGTCAGAATGTTATCGATATGAAATTTGAATTTTTAAACAAGTAAGCTATTAGGCCTGCGTTGCTAAGGAAAACTTTAGTATGATCATAATATATCTGTCAAATAAATTTGTGATTTGATTCAAAAATTGCGAAATCAGTAATTGTTTCGTAGTTATTTTGAATACTATGAAGTTAAAAATGCTTGATCTGAGTTTTCTCTGACTCCACCGGAGTTGATAGAAGCAGCACAAGTAGCGTCACGAAAATTATTTCCAGTTAAATTGAGGAAAATTTACGAAATTATTCGTATTCGCGTATTCAAAATTTATGGAATGGAAAATGAAAAAGACATGCAGTTCTTTTTCGGAGAGTGTTATAGGCTTATTTTTCGGAACTGGCACAACAACAAAAGCTATCAACAGTGTGGTCGATTATTCAATGATTAAAAGAATGTTTACGATCCAATAATAATGTAGACATTTCAAAATATTTCAAACTAATTACATTTCTGAAACAAAATGGGGAGGTTTACACGCCCAAGAAACCTGCGATTTTTACGAATACACAAATTAGTGCTTTTTAAATAATGTACCTGATGAAGTTTATTTAATGGCCAAGGATGTTGTTGTATTTGGGATTGCAGGTGCTTGTCGAATTTGTGAAATCAGCCAGGTAACATTAGATGATATTGAAGATTCGGGAATGTTATTAATTGTGAAACTGAATCAAACAAAGAATGATGTAAACAGGAGATTTGTATTAATATATTAAATATTACTGAATGTACATAGCCCTTTGTTCAGCAGCAGAAAAGATCGCCGCCTGTTTATGCATATCACACTGACAAATGTATCAATCAGGTTGTGGGTAAAAATCAGTTTTATAAGGTACCTGAAATAGTGGCTACACTGAAAAATAAACACGATGTAATTGGTAATAAACACTTGTTTCAGAAATATTTTGTTGTCAATATTCGGCATTATTTACATAAAATAATTTGTATTCATAATTTCCAGATTCCTCAATTTGATTTGTTTATAAAAAGTAAAATCCTTATTTGACGAATATTTTGTAGATTCTAATATCCTCAATTGAAACTTACTAAATTATGTACCATAACTCCCTTAAAATTTACTCACTACCTGATATTACTTATTATGTTATTCGCTAATGGGGATTGGTAATTATTAGAATATATCGATTGCTGCTAAATAACACTTTGATAATATTACCAAGTATTCTTTACCAATTTTGAATACTTATCAATATTTAGCCTTGAAAATGCTATATTAACCAATAATATATCTCTTTATAAATTACGAAATATTTTGTTTAGAGTACCAAAACGTTCGAAAGATGGAGCTGTAAGACCTACCTCTTGTGCAATAACGGTACACGCAGTCACTGCGCGCGTAGTTTCAAGTTGTTGAGCCGATACTTTCCCTGTTTCCGAAACCGGTATAGTATTTCATTTTCTAGCTCCAGTTTATCCATATTTGTATAATCATAGGTATCTTCATATAATAAATCTGAATTTGGGTTACAATTAGATCAGTTGTCTTGTGCTAAAGTACCTTCAAAAACCTAGTTTATTATTATTAATTATAAGTGTAGTGAAAATAGAAACAACATCGGAGGTTTGCAAGTAACTAAATTGTTAGAAGACATATTGATGCTTCTTGTTATAGATGATATTTCTGTATTCTCTTCACATATTTCAATTCAAGAAGAATTCATATCTTTCACTGAACAAGTTGGATCATCCTGTAATTATCACTTGGGTTAAGGTAAATGGAGTTGTTTATAAACCTGGATTAGTTATTCAGATAGGTAAAGACCAATTACTGAACCAATATTTGGTGAAATAAAATAGTGTATATTAGCGAACAATACAAATTGGTATTTCGAAGCTGAATCAAAACATATACGGAAAGTGTTTATTATCTGGTATGGACGTGTATATCACTGCCAGATAATGGACATTGCCTAAATTATCTTCCAAATGAACCTCCAAAGACATAAATTATTTCATTTTTTCAAATGATTGAAATATCCTTTCGGAAGCAACATCGAACTGATCAAATTTTTGAGATCAGCAATTCGTTCCTTGGGAAATTTCAGGAACCTTCGAAAATTAAAAGTTTAATTTTTTCATTTGTTAGACGGAGAATGAATTGGGGATAAAACAGATCAACGCATGAAGGAACCTGCAATTCGGTCCACTACAGATGTCTGCACATAATAATGAAGCCAATTGCAGATAACTCTGGTTGCTTGGTGAACTCCAATATAGATGTCTCTGTGTATCAAAATTAAGTTCAATCTTTAACATTCCAACAGGAGAGTACGAACATACACTACTATGACCAGATAATGAAAGAGGTACCTGTAAAAGAGGATATGAGTGGGTACTCCTAAATAAAAAAAGGGTAGTTACTACTCCCACGCAATGGGAATCTGAAGGAATTTGCAGGTAGTAATGAAAAAAGTTGTAAACTATTCGATACTATGAGAAGTACTATCAATGGTGCTTCATAAATATGGTTATTTATTATACAAGGGAAAAATGTATTAGATTTTAGCTCGAGGTTATGTTTATGACAAAAAACTGTGAGCTGAAATCTAATATTTTTCCCGTGTATAATACACTATTTTTTTTTGTGACAGGAAGAACGACAATTTAATAGTGAGAGAACATATTATTACAATATATTAAAGTCAGAATGTTATCGATATGAAATTTGAATTTTTAAACTAGTAAGCTATTAGGCCTGCGTTGCTAAGGAAAACTTTAGTATGATCATAATATATCTGTCAATTCAATTTGTGATTTGATTCAAAAATTGCGAAATCAGTAATTGTTTAGTAGTTATTTTGAATACTATGAAGTTAAAAATGCTTGATCTGAGTTTTCTCTGACTCCACCGGAGTTGATAGAAGCAGCTCAAGTAGCGTCACGAAAATTATTTCCAGTTAAATCGAGGAAAATTTACGAAACCGCGTATTCAAAATTTATGGAATGGAAAATGAAAAAGACATGCAGTTCTTCTTCGGAGAGTGTTATAGGCTTATTTTTCGGAACTGGCACAACAACAAAAGCTATCAACAGTGTGGTCGATTATTCAATGATTAAAAGAATGTTACGATCCAATAATAATGTAGACATTTAAAAAATATTTCAAACTAATTACATTTCTGAAACAAAATGGGGAAGTTTACACGCCCAAGAAAGCTGCAATTTTTACGAATACACAAATTAGTGATTTTTTAAATAATGCACCCGATGAAGTTTATTTAATGGCCAAGGTTGTTGTTGTATTTGGGATTGCAGGTGCTTGTCGAATTTGTGAAATCAGCCAGGTAACATTAGATGATATTGAAGAGTCGGGAAAGTTATTAATTGTGAAACTGAAGCAAACAAAGAATGATGTAAACAGGAGATTTGTATTAATATATTAAATATTACCGAATGTACATAGCCCTTCGTTCAGCAGCAGAAAAAGATCGCCGCCTGTTTATGCATATCACAATGAAAAATGTATCAATCAGGTTGTGGGTAAAAATCAGTTTTATAAGGTACCTGAAATAGTGGCTACACTGAAAAATAAACAAGATGTAATTGGTAATAAACACTTGTTTCAGAAATATTTTGTTGTCAATATTCCGCATTATTTACATAAAATAATTTGTATTAATAATTTCCAGATTCCTCAATTTGATTTGTTTATAAAAAGTAAAATCCTTATTTGACGAATATTTTGTAGATTCTAATATCCTCAATTGAAACTTACTAAATTATGTACCATAACTCCTTAAAATTTACTCATTACCTGATATTACTTATTATGTTATTCGCTAATGGGGATTGGTAATTATTAGAATATATCGATTGCTGCTAAATAACACTTTGATAATATTACCAAGTATTCTTTACCAATTTTGAATACTTATCAATATTTAGCCTTGAAAATGCTATATTAACCAATAATATATCTCTTTATAAATTACGAAATATTTTGTTTAGAGTACCAAAACGTTCGAAAGATGGAGCTGTAAG
Organism: Micraspis discolor; assembly: GCA_030674115.1. Taxonomy (NCBI): domain Eukaryota; kingdom Metazoa; phylum Arthropoda; class Insecta; order Coleoptera; family Coccinellidae; genus Micraspis; species Micraspis discolor. The sequence goes on from JARTUT010002175.1 coordinate 13,091,420, forward strand.
ACCTACCCCTTGTGCAAATAACGGTACACGCAGTCACTGCGCGCGTAGTTTCAAGTTGTTGAGCCGATACTTTCCCGTTTCGAAACCGGTATAGTATTTCATTTCTAGCTCCAGTTTATCAATATTTGTATAATCATAGGTATCTTCATCTAATAAATCGAATTTGGGTTACAATTAGATCAGTTGTCTTGTGCTAAAGTGTACCTTCAAAAACCTAGTTTATTATTATTAATTATAAGTGTAGTGAAAATGGAAACAACATCGGAGGTTCTGCAAGTAACTAAATTGTTAGAAGACATATTGGATGCTTCTTGTTATAGATGATATTTCTGTAGGCTCTTCACATATTTCAATTCAAGAAGAATTCCCATATCTTTCACTGAAGAAGTTGGATCATCCTGTAATTATCACTTGGGTTAAGGTAAATGGAGTTGTTTATAAACTTGGATTAGTTATTCAGATAGGTAAAGACCAATTTACTGAACCAATATTTGGTGAAATACTTAAAATAGTGTATATTAGCGATGAAAGCATTAAATTTGTTTACAAACTACTGATTTGTTACGGTTTTAACAAAGAATTACGGGCTTATGAAATAGCCAAATGCTCATCAGAAATTGTACCTGATCTCATTATAGACTTAAGAAATGTTTTTAAGTACCTACAGCTGTTCATGTTACTGGTGATGGTTGTAAGTACATAATTTCTATGAATCAAGATTGATTTTCATGGAGTTTATAAATGTTATGGTGTTATTATTATAAAACAAGTATGATTTTTTGTAAATCATTTTTTTTTATTTTTATGTTTGAGAAATTATGTTCAATAAATATTTATCTATGAAACCTAACTCTTTTATTTAAAACAGCCAATCCTCTTATTTATAGTAAAGAAAGATTTCACTTGTTTAATATATGGAGTGTGTTACTTAAGTAAACTAAATGATAATGAAAAGTAATACTTTTACCAGAGCAAAGATTTTTGTTGCATAACTATGTGTAATCTGTTAGTTAAGTGCCTCTATTAATAATAAATAAATGATATTCTTATATGAATGAAGATTTTTGTTCTATGACTATATATAACTTATGAATTGAAAACATTTATTAGCAATAAACAAGCGATACATTTATTTGAAGTAATCAATAAGTTATCTATAAACATATGTTCAATAGATTTTAATACATCCATTATCAATCATTCAATGATAATTTTACTGGAACTGAAATAAAGGAATTATAACTAACTATATGTACCTATAATCGTTAATATATGGAAAGTAGAATTAAAGGAATATTTATTTGCAAGTTCCAAATGAATTATTGGGTAGAGACGAATAAATATTTATTAAGCCATATTTCAATGGAAGATTGTGTTGTGGTAAATGAATTTCGTAACTATTAGGTACATTTTTTTTTCGGTGTAATTTTCTTCAACTTGAAAATGCTAACTCATATACAGATCATTCATTTCGAAGATTGTCTGCTACACTTTTAGTTGAATCTAGGGGAGACTTGATGACACTAAAGAAACATGGCGGTTGGAAGTCATCAACGGTCGCTGAAGGGTATGCTGATGAATCGGTGGCACACAGAACAGAAATTGCTAATAAAGTGTTCAAAACGTGTGGCAGTTCTGAAATAACACCCGATTTGCGACCAGGTACATCAACAGCAGTTGTGTCCATGTCAGAGAATATTATTTCAACACAAGAAAATTCGTTTGTTGTACCGAATAGTTCAAAGAACATGTCATTCACGCAATGCACATTTAATAATTACTAGTGGAAAAGCCCGTGTCGCCACGGGCGCAAGTAAGGAAGCGCGCGGTCGTTATTAGAAAATGCCCCCTATAAGCAGCCGTTCATGTCATTTTGTGTCTAGCTTTCATCGAGTGAAGACGTGTTTAAAAAAATGCCCAAAAAACTTTCTGACGCCCAACTGAAACGCCAACAGCGGCGATTTCAAAACAGCCTTCTGAAAAAGAAGCAAAAAGAAGATGAGCAAAGGCAATTGGAGCAACTGCAGAAAGAAAAATTGGATTCTTCATCTGTTCCTGTGTGAAGTTCCTGAGCAAAGCTGGTACTTCTTTCAATTGCATCTGCTCGCTCATAACAACTTTGCCTTTCTGGCAGCACTGACTGAATCCATCTCTCCCTTTTTCACCCCTCAAATGAAGAGCATTGCAAAATTGACACGATTCGTTCATTTCGCCGACAGAAAACGCGGGAATTTCGTCTTCAACCGGAGCCCTTCTCACTACAAATACTGATCGCATTGCGTAATTATTGTTATGAACGCGGCGTCGGTTTCTTTCAGTTCGGGTTGTCCGGGTAGCGTTTCGAGAACCCACTGGTCTGCCTCGTCGTCGTGTCTTCATTGTAAATTAAAATTTTACAATTTTATACTGGACCTAACTCAAAATTGAAAAATCGGCCGTGACCCGTTTTCAATTTTTACCCAAAAATGGAGAATAACCATCCAAATTTGGGTTTTCAATATCTTTTTCAATTATAAATTTCTAGTTGAATGATTGTTTGGGCTATTACCATCATCTATTGTGGATGTAATGTTTTCCGACGTTTCGATAGACATCTTCTATCTTTATCAAGGAGGAAAAGTAAAAAAACTTTTTGAAAATTATCAATTTTCAAAAAAGTCAATATGAATATATGGTAATTTTCGAACAGAAGGCATTAGAAAAATATGTACTTAAACCCAAACTGTGGAAAAGATATGTAGATGATACTTTCATTATTTGGCAACATGGAAGAGACACTATAGATGGATTCCTTCAACATCTAAACAATCAAGAAGAATCAATTAAATTCACAATGGAAATCGAGAAAGACAGACAACTTCCATTCTTAGATGTACTCGTACATAAACAAAATGGAATCCCAAAAACCACTGTGTATAAGAAGCCAACGAACACAGGACAATATGTACATTTTGATTCAAACCACCAACTAAACACTAAATTGGGAGTAGCAAAATGTTTATTTGATAGAGCAATAAATATTTGTTGCACTGAAGAAGACCAAAATGAAGAAATAAATAACATCTCGAAAACTCTAAGAAGCAATGGCTACCCCAAAAAGATATTATAAAAAGCTAGACGAACAAGAGAAAGTCAACATGAACCAACAGATATAAATCAGACCATTAAAACCGTAATTGCTTATGTAAAAGGTTTGTCGGAGAAAATGAGAAGAATTGGAAATAGATACAACATAACGACTGCATTCAAAACTCAAGACACTATCAGAGCTAAACTTACAAAAGTTAAGCCTAATAATGAGACACAAAGGACAAAGAACTGCATATATGAATTACCTTGCGAGTGCGGAAGATCTTACATCGGAGAAACTAAACGCCCTCTGAATGTACGAATAAAAGAACATCAGAAGCTTCTACGAGTACTAGACAGCGACAAATCCAGGTTGGTCCAACATGTTGTAGATGAGAATCATCGTATAAAGTGGGATGAAGCATCAATAATATCCAAAGAAGAAAAACTTGCAAGAAAAAAAAAATCAAAGAAGCAGCATTTACGAAAACAACACCTGATTCCATAAGTGCTCCATCTATAGATCTGCCAGAAGTTTGGACGCCGATAGTTCGATCCAACTTAAAAAGATCATGATATCACAGATGAGTATATAACATCGTTCATTTTTTTCATGACTTCTGTCAATTGACTTTTTGAAAATTGATAATTTTCAAAAGGTTTCTTACTTTTCTCCTTGATAAAGATAGAAGATGTCTATCGAAACGTCGGAAATCATTACATCCACAATAGATGATGGTAATAGCCCAAACAATCATTCAACACGAGCTCCATCATCAACAATATCTCGTCATCAAATATAAATTGTTATAAAATTATTCAAATGCTCACTTTCTGACCAACTCAGGTAGTACTCTTGAACCTTTTTTAACTCGCCCTAACAGTTCAGCTTTCACTTAAGGTAATTTTATTCAAATAACAAAATTTGAAATTTTTAACTATTGCAAATTCACAAATTATTTTATTCACAAAAATTCACTTCACCCTTTTAAATGGAAAGCCTACATAAAACAACTGAAATAAAGTGTTTTTCCTCTTCTAGCATTGTTACTATATGATTTATATGTCACATGTTATAATTCAAATACAAATAAAGTTAATCAAATTTACAAATGTTTTTAATGAGTTATATGACGGGAATGGTGACTTGGGGTGCAAGAAGAAGAAATTAAAGCCCATGTCAGTAAAAATTTGTTGAGCGGTGGCGCCATCTACAGCGAAAATATGCCAAACACCCTTAGTTTTTAAGGTTTTTGTGTTTTTTAGAGAAATTATAGATGTTTGGCACTTGTTATTATTTTTCTGCATCAGTTTAGATTCCTACCTTTAATTTAAAAAAAATTTGATTCAAATCGGTTGATTGGTTTAGGCCCGTCACAGAAAAAAATATTTTAGCCAATGTAAATAAAGTAGTTGCCGAATAAAAACTTATGGTCAGATCTGATTGATCTTCTTATTTTTGGTGGGTTTGTATGAATAAGCAATAAAAATATTTTTCATAATATTCTATTTATTTTAAATAACATTCGAATCTATGTTTCATTGGAAAATAATTTGAAATGAACACATGCGCATGGAAATCATATTTATCAACGATGGGTTTTCATCCTCCTATTATGTAAAGTCAAGATATTCTCATTGTCAAGTCATTAACCATTTATTTATTTATTCCTTAAACAAATGACACTTTCGATAGCAATCGGCCGAGGTTATACAAGCTCACAAATCAAGACATATTCTCAAGGCTGACCTTGAAGCTAACCACTATTTTCGGTTGTTAACCACTGCAAGTTGAAAAAAAGCCCTGTTTGTCTTTCAAAAATAAAAAAATTGCTCCAATCACAATTTCAATATGTTATTTCCATTAAAAATTCACTTTATAAAATGATTTTTTTAGTTGCTTCAGATGTTCACAAATGAACTCTACACGCTCTCAGGGTCACGATTCTCAATCAGCATCGTTTATTCCGATCCAAATTTCGTCTCGGAAAAGAATTTCAAATGCCAACACAATCATCGAGTCAACATAATAAATGAACGATCGATTCAGAAAGTTCACTCTTAACCCATTATCCTGGCATAGCATTAGACTTAATGATTTTTCATATAATCATTTCGAGTTATAGAGAGGCCGTTCGTTTAAATAAATAGGTTTAAGAGCACGCCTATAGGTGCCAATCGATCGTTAAATGAATACCGTCCAAGTCGATGGTCAGCATTTGTAGAAGAATTAAGTATGTGTACTAATGATGGTACCACATGTTGAGAAAGATTTCTGGTGCAGGGAGCTAATAGGTTGTTGGTCTACTCGCATTTTTAATCAGCTAGGCGTTGGACTGTTTGAAATCATGTTTATTATTTCGCGCTTGTTATAGTTCATAAAACTAGTAGAACAGCGAGCTATCGCTTTACCAATTTTCCAATATTTAGCCCAAAATGTGGAAAATAGTTTTTTTTGGAAATATTCGATTACTCATAAAATGTGGATTTCTGGGGAATATTCATAAAGTGCATATTCAGAAATTTAATCATCGCATAGTAAACCCATGAGTAGATATAGGAGTTTTTTTACGCGCTTTATCTAGTTCAGTTAACTAGTAAGTCAGAGTGGCATCGTTTTGTTAAATCTGGATAAATTCAAATATCGAACCGAAAATGATCGCAATTAATTAAGCTCGACTTCCTGATGGTGAAATTTGATCATGTCCGGTTAACAAAAAACTGAAGAAAAAGTGTGACTGGTTATTTTTAATTTTGGATATAGGTTTGCTGATTATTTTACATTCATTGTGACGGTTGTTCTAGTATCACAGTGTTCCAGAGTCCGGAAAAAGACTTTAGCTTCAGCTCCTGGGTTCACGTCAGTGCTTTTCTATATTATTTTCATAAATATTGCGAATGCTATCAAGAAATCTCAGGAACAGATTTCTATTCGGTATTCAAATATTAAACTACAAAATAATGAATTTTGCACTCCATCAAAATCTGCAGGATTTTATGTACATACTTAGGAGAAACCAAAGAGAAAAAATTCAAAAAAGCACTGACGTGAGTTCAGAAGATTTCGCGAGCTTTTACTGAAGTCTTATCCTTCACTCCGTTATTGTGTTATTCCAAATTTATTTGTATCAATTAAATCATAAAAAAATTCAAGGAAAAAGTGGCAATTGAATCGAACAGGTTATTTGTCTGAAAATTGCGATTTTTACCACGTGATCCGGTGTGACCAATGAAAAATGAGAACCGCATTGTGTTGAACAGTGAGGACAATCAAAGCTTATATGCCATGTTCATTCAAAATAATTTGTTTTGATGCTATTACCAAAAAAAAACAAGTCTCCAACCAGTTGATTTATTGATTTAACTTTGCCATTTCCATCTTAGTCAAAAACCCCGTCTAAGATTTTTGACCAATCCCCCGGCGAGTTCGCCATTTTGCATTCATTTGTATAATTTGTATAATTTAAGGCCAGGTAATCACAGACGAGGAGTTTAATTAGGTGATAAGAATTTTGAAGAAACTCTATTGAAATACGCGGCAGGAATTTGTAATGATGGAAGTAACTTCTACTCTGAGGAAAAGCTCCTAAATTCACTTCCGTGCATTTCTAAATATTCAATTTGAGATATAGGTTTGTTTATTTCATCACGTTCATTGAGGTGATTGTTTTAGTATCCCCTTTCAGTGTCTGAAAAATACTTCAGAACAAGCGCAGAAGGCCCCGTCGTCGGGTCATACGTGGGCGGAAAATTTTAGCCTTTTTTTACAGTCACCTATTTTTCAGTGGAACTAGCTTCCAAAAGAAAACTGTTAAAATTTCATGATATTTTATTCATTCGTATGTGAGTTATAAATAATGGATAAAAATCAATTTCCTGATTTAATTTTACACTACTTTCTGGTGAGAAAAAATACCGTTTAAGCGGAGCAATGGCTTGAAAAGTGTTATGGGCACTCCGCTTGTCCAGAAACAACAATAAAACGTTGGTTTGCTGACTACAAACCTGGTTCGTAGAGACACCGAAAATGCAGGACGCATTGGACGTCTAAATGAGGCTGTAACACCACAAAAACATAAAAAAAGTCCACAAAATCGTTTTAAATGATCGAAAAGTGAGTTAGCTAACATCGTGAAGATATAAATAGAACGTGTTGGCTTTATATTGCATGAGCATTTAACCATGAGATATCTCTTTTCAATGTGGGTGCCACATTTGGTTACTGTTGGCCCAAAAACAGCAACGTGTTGATGATTCTAATCATCAACGTCGATATGGATCCTTCACTTCACTCCGGAATCAAAACGATCGTCATCTGAGTGGAGAGCAACTGTTAAATCTCGTCCGAAGCTCCCGAAAGCACAACCATCGGCTGGAAAGTTTGTGGCCTCGGTATTTTGGCATGTGGGCGGTGTAATATTCATAGACTACCTTGAAAAAGAAATACCATCAACAGTGAATAATATACAGCGTTATTGGAGCGTTTGAAAGCCGAAATTACAAAGAAACGACAGTATATTCCAAAGAAAAAACGCCTCGTGTCAAAAGTCAATTGAAACAATGGCAAAATTACACGAATTGAACTTCGAATTGCCCCACATCCACTGTATTCGCCAGGTTTGGCTCCCATGACTACTGGCTGTTCGCAGACGTGAAAAAAATGCTCGGCAATAAGAAATTTCCATGAATGAAGAGGTTACCGCTGAAACTGAGGCCTATTTTGAGGCAAAAGATAAATCGTTGTTTTTACAAAAGTGCTGCGCTGGAATGATTGCGTTGCTCTTGATGAATAAGCTAATTTCGAACAAAAAAACTGTTTTCTTTGTTAGACTCCGTACTTTTCAGCTCATGTGTTAAGAGCTTTTCCAAATTTTAACAAAGAACTTATACTTAGTATGAACAAGCAACTTGCAAATGAATATTTTCAAAATTTGAAATCTGTAATTCAGCAGAAAATTTTTAGACAGTTCCAACAACCAATCAAATTTCCTCATTTTGTATCATATGAACAATTTGTCACGGTTTCAAAATTCCCGCTCCAGTTAGTACCTGCAAACCGAACTGGTGGCGTTAGTCGCAGTAGTTTGCCAGCTTATCTCGTACGTTGTCGGTGGTCTTAGTCTGTGCATGTGACGTAGGTTGTCAATTACATCGTTCTTCCCGCATTTTTGGTGGAAATGTCCTGGAGTAATTAATCGCAATTTTGCGGATCTGAACAGGATTTTAACTGAAGCCCTGAGAGAAATCTTATCATGTTGGTTTGGTTTGTTCGTTGGTGAGATTTTTGCGCTTTAGCGGAGTGGCGTATTTGTTTGGAAAAACGACGTGGGATTGGTGAGTTAACCTATGTTTGTCACGAGGTATTTTAGATTTTTGTTCGTATTTTAGCATCATTCTGCTTCGAATTGGGAATTATTATTGTACCGTTGCGAGGTACCGCAGATTCTGAACTGTCTTTGAAGTCTTCGAGCTGTTTGTCTAGGCTGTCTTTGAATTGGGGACCTCCATCAGATTTCGTCATCTAAGATACCACACCTGTCGTCTACCCAGGGCGCATTACTGTGAGAAATTGTACTACGTTGGCCCAGGAATATATTTGAGCCCAGCTTCCATCTACGAGACTGTGAGAATAATTATGGGTTAAGAAACTATATCCTTTTGTACTTCAGTCAAGCCACGACCTAGACTGTTATAGAAGGTTAGTCTGTAGAATTTAATTAAGATTGATTAGTATCAAAGAGGCCCAATTCAGTGAATACTGTTTAGTACATAAAACCCGACCTATCGAGAAGGTCGCTTAGATATAAGTAAAGAGCTATTTGTAACGATTACCATCGAGGCTCTAAGTATATACCTTGGGGTGATATTACTGTTTGTTTAGTAAGAGATAAAGCATTATATCGAATATTCGGGTTGTGAAGTAAGAACTAGTTAGTGATCTACCTTCTGTAAGATATATCCTCGTTTGAGGGACCTTGTGTATTTCATTTGGGCTCATTATATTATTAAATAATTGCTCTATATTCTTTCTACCAGCCACTACCTCCCGCTTGTGTGATCGGGCTTGTTTGGCATCCTGAGAGTGCGTTCGTTATTTTCTCTCTTTTGCGACCCTGAGATCTTTAGTGTACTTTCCTCTTTTTTTCTTTGTATTATCATAAAAGAGAGTATCGCCCCTTTATAAGTAGTCTCAGCTCTAGAGTTAGCCGAGGAGGTACTTTGTGCACTCTCTGGAGACGAGTGGGTTTGGTGATAAATTTAACCCAATCATGTCAACATCAACGAGGTGACCCACTAGAGCTTTTTGGAAGCTACCTGAGTGGACGCAGACAAACCGTAAAAGTGAATAACATCTTGAGCACCGAAGCAGAAGTAACATATGGTATACCACAGTGTACGGTATTAGGGCCCTTACTGTTTTCTTTGTATATAAATGGTCTGCTGACCTTGAAGTGTGAGGGTTCCATATTTTTTCACACGGCTGAGGACTGAGGCAGTCTTAAAGCAAAGGTGGAGAATCAGATATTAAAAATTAAAGATTGGTTAGATCAAAAATCATTGACGATCAACTACGAGAAAACTCATTTTGTTCCCTTTGCAAGTTATGGGAATCAATTGCAGGGTTATGATGAGCTAATACTGAACAACTGTGGAAAAAACTAATATCATAAAGAAAGCAAACCATGTTAAGTATTTGGGAATTACAATAGATCCTCATCTTAGATGGGATCTACATGTCAATAAAGTATCAGAAACACTCAGATATATGTTATATAAGTTCAAATACTTGAGATCCATTCTGGGAATCGCTCACCTTAAAATGATATACCATTCACTAGTACAATCCCGGCTACAATATGCCATCCTGAGTTGGGGTGGCTTACTTGATACCCACCTCAAAAACTAGAAATACTACAGAGGAGAATACTGAAAATCATGTACAATAGAAGAAAAGATTATCCATCAAATTTTATTTAGGAGGATGCTAGGGTAATGGACATACGTCAACTCTATATGTTCAATATTATACTGTTCATATACGGGAACAAGAGTACCCTACGGAACTTGGAACAAGGCTATAGCACTAGAAGTATATCAAAGGGAAAAGTACAGATGACAGAGGCTAAAAAAAGCATTGGAAGACCAACATACAGATATCTTAGTGATAGAGTTTACAACTACTTACCACAGATATATAAGGCACATGTACGTAGAATAAATAATGCTAATCTACTGAAAAAAATATTCAAGAAATATATACTAGACTTTAATAGAAATAATGTACATAAATTAATTGGGAATAAGGATTAATAACGGTATACTGAGCGCTCGAGCTTTTCATTGTGAGTTAGGGAGGGTCCTCGATGACATCTATACAGTGAAAGTTTGATACGAATATAGCAGCAGATAAGTTCCCACGCACAACTTCGGTTTTAGTGGGAAACTTGGGTTTATTCTGGGAAAATTCCGTATTCATTGGGGTCACAATTTTTATTTTGTAGATATTATTTTTTGAATCCTTTATATTATATGTTTAAACTTAATTTTGAATAAACTTATATTATTATTATTATTGTTATTATTATTATATCGATAACAGACCATGGGCTGTTTTCACGTTGCTATGGACACATATTGATTTACCTCGATGCCTGTAGGCAACAAGCAACAAGTTTTCGAAATCTGTCATAGAATTTTTTCGAACAATTATCAATGTCCTTGGGTTATTACTACTGATAATAATACTTTGAAAGAAAAAAAAACAATGAATAAATTCGTGATACATTGGCAAAACACGTCAAATCTCCCATTCAACATCACCACAAGGCGCCAATAAATAAACATCGTTTGTTGCACCACTTGAAAGATCCCAAACGAGCCACCTCTGAAACTGGTGAGCGTTGCGACTTAAGAATTTGACGGATGGGTCAGAGTATCAACATTAATCATCCGAAATCAATTTGGGGCCCCGAGGCCGAGGGGGTACGATGGCCCCGGAGACAATCCGCAACAATAACGATCTAATGAGACTCATTACCTCGCTTAGGTGTGAACTTTCACCCAAATCATTTAGCTTCCATCAGTCAAACTCCAACAGAGAGTCTGCCTTCTTCCTGTAGCTTACCAGCGTAAATTACTTTAACGATATCGTATTATGTAATGTGGTAGATTGATTTCTGACCGCGGGAGGATACACATCATCAATATTGGCTATTGGATATGGCTGGAGAAGTGTTCTCGTCGGCTCTTTCAGCGATACGACGAGAAAGGTCGAGAAGCTCGATATCTAAAAATCCATTCTTTATTTTGTGAAGTCAAATTTGAATTCACGATTCCTACCGGTAACGTGATACCTTCTGGTTTAGAATAATTTTATGATTGATTTCCACGGAACTTTGAGGAAAGCAGTAGGTGAAAAAACTACATTCAACTAATGCTAACGTTTCGTAGATATATTTCTACCTCTTCAGGGCTACAAAAGAGAAATTCACAGAGATTGAATATGGCACAAATATATCTGGCATAAAAAATTGAATAATAGATCAAAACAATGGTTTCCAAATAAACACATATAACAATTGGTAACATAAATGTACAATTCAAACAATATATTAAAATTAACACTTATTCGATTTATTTTTTCTTTCTATTTGTATTTTATAGAAACACATATTTAAAATCGATAAAACCTTACCAAAGTCGAATTTATGTTCTACACACAAAAGATCTTAATATTAGCTTGTTGAGCGAATTGGAATCGAACATGTACAGAAACATAGGAAAACTCCGTCTAAACATTTTTTGAGGCAAAATAGAAATCATCACAACAACGCGTTACATTCAATGAGTGTGCAGAAACTGAAATATTATTTCGATCTTAACCTGTTTAACCACAGGTGGAGTCCAGAATATATTGTTGAAAAAGTCGAATTCCCAACTCACTGTACTGAATATTTGTTTTTGAAAAGATCCAGAATATTATTATACAGGGTGAGTCTTTGACCACTGCGTTCTTGAGATCAAAAGAAACACTTTTTCCATTACGGTTTTTCCATATTCAGCTGCGTTAAAGCATTTTAAGTTTTCACATTGGCCAAATACTCCTCTGTAGTCCAGTTTAGTTTGAATGAAAAATATCTTCCACAGCCTCCACTAATGAATCTGAATTGTTTAAAAACTTCATTTTCCCTCTAAAAAATGATTCACTCACTCATGTTTCATCCGATGAGGTCCATATCCAGAAGGAAGATCCAAAATACTAATTTTCTGTTAAAAAAAATTCAACTCCATAAACATAGATTTTTGTTGTTCTACTATAATTTCTTTCTAGTTTAAGAATATAAACCACCCCTTTCTAGTGAGAAATTCCAAAAAAACCTCAGAATTTTTGGATTTTATCATCATCCATTTGTAATTTTCTTCTTAAAATTTCTAAATCATGAAAACCATCATTTCTATGAAAACTTCCAAGGCAAGAGGATGTCACTGTGCTTTTTTTCTCACTCAAAGCCAGAAAAAATCATCTATGATTTTCCAAACACTGATATTTCTGAAGTTTCTTCTCCTTGACAGAGACCAGTGAACAGGTCTATGAGGTCTCTTGATATCATACTGTTGAAAATATGAAAATCTTTAACAACAATGAATGATGTCACTACGAATAATTATTTTAAAGTGATGTTACTTTGTTTGATGATTATTTTCTGTACTGAATCCCAATAACAATTGACTTGGATAGATTACAAGTATTCCCAGATTTAGGTGTGCAATTATACTTGCTTGAAGAAATTGAGTTTGATCACCTGGATTGGATTCTGAAAAGTCAACTTTAATAAAAAATTTTTTGTTAAATCATTAATATGAATCTATTCTGTTGAGACTATAATTAATTACTGAACATGCGTAAATTTTTGGTTTTTATAATCAGAGTATCTGTTTTAATTATGTAAACAAAAACATAAATATTGAATAATGGTTATTCATAGATTATGTCAAATTTTAATACCTTACCATAGAATATTAATTTATTAGCGAACCCCAGGAGAGAAAAAATTAATAATTGCAAAGTTTTTTCAACTGAAAGATAATATCTGTAACCATTGATCTTTAGTTATAATTGTCCTCAGAATAACTAGAGTGAATTATTATCACATTAAAATATTATAACGTCTCTGTGGTGGGTAGTTCCCAATGAAATAGTGTTCTGTGGTTCCTTGTTGTTTTGATTCTGTTTGAAACTGTCAACAGTTATTTGTAGCTTTCTTTTAAAAAAATGTGGAAAATATTTTAAGGATAATTTCGATAGTTTGAAATTATTCAATTCACTATGAAATGATTATGGTCAGAAAATGCATTCTATTCTAATCTTTCTTGTTTATGAGCTTATAGCTTGCAGTTTATATATTGATTGAATTTTAATTAACCATGCATCATAACAAACATTCAGAAATATTAAAACTAAGTCAAATTCTATTATCTCCTAAGTTTGTGAACCAGGTTTAATCGGTGTATGAAATAAAGATGTGAAAAAACTTCTATAAAGGTACAAAAAAAATCTAGGAGACTGGGTTCGAAGTTTTTAAAACTCATAAGAGCTTAATTTTAAGCATTCCTATGTTAGAATAGATATAATTTGATGAACCCTGAAAGTCTGAAGCTATAAAGAACCAGCTCTTCATAAAGATAAGTCTTCAATTTAACAGGTCCTGACAGAAAATACATTACCTATTTCAACGCTTATTACGACAATATACCGAAGTACCTATGTGAGTGATGGAAAACTTTTTCTCTATTTATTATGGAATATTACTTTGGATGAAATATCAAACAAGGTGCTAGACATCATTAATAATGAATACAGCAAATGGCAATTTAGATTTTGTGGTGAATGTAAGACAAAAATTGTTCAGTGGTTAATTTCATCTATAGTGATTAGTGGTGAAACCATAGACTGGAGAGATTTCCCCAACCTTTTGTAGAAATATTTAATAAAGACATAAAATATGGCAACATTCAACAAATCTGATTATTGAATCATTTCAGCACAGAGTTGGATTTGGGAAAATCAGAAAATTTGGACAAAATTATATCGATTCAATTCCTTTCAACTTCAAATATGAAGAATGATTTTATCTGCAAAAAAGACTAATGATTCCAGGAAGTACAAGATACGGACCTTCAGTTATAGCGATATAGCGATAGCATGCAATTTAATCAATCTGTAGAGTAGTAGTGAGAAACCCACAAGAAATGGAATAAATCTATTGATGCCAAAACATGCATGACTGTTTTCAAAAACCTTCTACAAGAGATCATTTCAATTGATAAATTTATCTTTAATTTTGGTGAAGATTTTTGGTAAAGATCTCTACCCTATCTTTCCTCTCTAACCACTAAACTTTCACATATATTCTCCGAAATAGAAAATTTAAAATTAACAAAATACAACCTTATTACAGGTAGAGATCTCTTTACCAAAATTAAAGATAAAATTCCTCCATTCCTAATCTTAGACTGTATTTATAGCATACCCTGTTTGGACTGTAATGGAATATACATTGGTCAAACCTGCCAAACCAAAAATTGTTTGTTGTGTAATATTCAACATTTCTGCCTTCTTTTAAATTCAAAATGTCATCTCCATCCAATATCGTTTGCAATAATTCGGTGTCTTCAAAATTTGTTGGTGGTCTTCCATGTTCTTCATTTCTCACATCAAAATTATTATTTCTGAACCGTTGAAAGCATCTTTTTCATGTTGCTTCTGATATAGCATGAACACCATATGCCTCGACAAGCATTCGATGCGACTCTGCAGCACTTTTCGCCAAATGAAAACAGAAAATTAATGCTTTCCGCAAATCATCACTTTCTGGTACAGAATTCGACTTTTAACGCATATGAAAAAATATGATGTTGTCTGTTCAATGACTTGATGTATACTAAATATGTCATAGCAAACAAACAAAAAATAATAACGGCTCGTTCAAAACAAATGTTCCCTATCGAGACATTTGTACACTGTAAAAAATAGTTCCTCATCTCAAACCATATTAATTTGTCTCAAGTACTCCGTACGTTTGAATACAGCCAAATGCATAAAGTACTTGACCCTACCGCCCTCTACGGTTGAGAATGGCGTTTATCCTAAATAAAAGTTTCTTGAGCTAAGAAACTGATTAGTTTCAACCAAGCTCAGAGTTATAGACTCAGGTGGGAAAAAATTTGATCCAACGGTAATATTAATTAGTATGTAACTATTGATACTTTTCGTAGAATAAAAATTTTGGTTTCATGTAAATAAATATTACATTTCACTGAAACTCGATTTGTAGTTGATTTAAAGGATCTTAGTTGAATGGGTCGAGAATTCAGTCGATAAAAATGATAGTATCTCTTATGTCAAGTGAAAGTTTCTTGGGTTAAGAAACTGATTGATTTGAGCTAAATTGAAGGGTTTTTGACACTAGCAAAGGAATAATTTGATAAAACAAAAAAAAACATTTGTATGTAATCATTATTTTTCTTCACAGAACAATAATTTCTCTTTTATATTAATAAATACCGCAATACCGCGGCAGACCATGAATATTGAACGGAATGGGAAAGGCGTCTAGAGTTTCGTTGGAAGTTGCAGAGAGGAGCGAGTATACCTCAAGCGTCAACCGTCTGCTTTTCAAGACACGTCGTAAGGACAACCGTTCCCATCACGTCAGGGTCACTAATGTAGAATCGAAGGAATTTATCCCTACTTATGCGTTTCGTCCCTGGCGCACACATTTGGACTCATCAGTAAGGCTTGTGTGCGCCATGCCATAGACGCAGTGGTTAGAAGTTTTGAGGAGCCGCCGGGAGTTGAACCCGGCACCTAGTACCTAATCGGTGTGAAACTTGAGCGCAAACCTCTAGGCTACCGAAGCTCTGTGAACTAAGCTATGCGTGGCTATATAGAGTGCCGCCAAGAGATCCCTATACACTCCCCTGCCGCTACAATAGCTATAGTCCAGGCAGTGGGTTATCATCTCATCCCTGTCATCATCCAATACCAGATCACCCGGTTCTCCACCAACACAAAGATATTTGGTTTCTCTAAGTTGACATTTAAGCCCCACTTCTCGTATTCTTTAATTAGCCTGCGCATCATGTATTCCATGTCATCTTTATCCCCGAATACAACAATATTGTGAGTAAAATGCACAAATAATTGCATTTAAATGGGATATATTTAATATAAAAGAGATAGAGTTTTGATTTAATTGCAGCCAATATAAAAAAATTGCTACAATTAATTCGTTTTATTAAATCAATTACGCAATATTTTTTTACAAATGTCACTTCATATTGCAACAATTATATGTTCAATTTTATTCAAATATTTATAGTTTTCTTCAAGTAAATGAGGCGAATAATATAATCTCACGAGATTCTTGTCTCAAGAAACTGTAGTCGTTGCATCAACTGACAGAATTTACGACAACCGTACCTTCGTTCTATTGAACAAATAAAAATGAAACGAACGAATGGTTTCGTTAAAACCTATTTAGAATAATGTATTTGTATCAATCAATTATGGATATTGAGACAAGTGCATAAACAATTTCTTGTAATTGTATGTTTATATTGAATCAGTTGTTTCTTTCATTTCGCTGAAATGTGAAAAGTTTCAAGCGAATGTTTTAGCTGTTCTCTATAATCAACTAGGTTGTTTTAATCAAGAAAAATAGTTCATTTGGAGTAATCAATTTTAGATTAATTCAAATTAAAATGGTTTGATTGAAAAAAAAATTCTCAAACTCCTGAGGAGTTTGAGCGCAGAATTTTATTTTTTACAGTGTATATTGACGCTCACTTCATACCGGTATAACTGGCACTTCCTCAGGCTAGAAAATTTTCTAATGATTCCCAAAATTTTTCCTGGAAATATATTCGTCGGATCGCAACAAAAAATGATGCATTCATGGAGATAATTGATATATGGCATATTCTGAGATTTCATCTTCGTCGCATGAGCCCACGAGAGGATATAGAAGTTTCATTTTGTCTTTCGTTCTAGTCCATTCAAACTTTTTAGTTTATTGAAATCTAAAGGTTCACGCCAAATCTTTGCGAAGCATCATCTATCTTATACCCATTTGTACTCCAAGTAAAAAAAAACAAGAATCCGATCGTTGAAAACCGTAAGGCACATTCCGCATTTAGCTCATCCTCCTGGCCAATGGTCTTCCCCTTCGTTAAACCTATCAGTAGGACTATCTTGTTCTTAATCTCCATGCGAGGAATATGGATCGAATTCTTTTCACGATAGATACAGCCATTCCAGCATCTCATCGCTCTCAGCACCTGAAACATCGAGATTCAAACGAGTACCAAGAACGCTGAGAGAAGTTGTACTCTTGTCATGTCCGTGGCAACAGAGGAAGATAAAATATAGTACGGTTCTTGCATCGAGGCAGGCAAAAGCCAATGAATCTCGCAGGTCCTCATTACACGGTGGGTAGAGATGGTCACGATTTTAGTAATGTGTGTACACATACCAGTCGATAATAACTTTTATTAAGAACTATCTCGGGTATTATACATCTTGTTTTAGTCGGGTTCACACTTTTTGCTTGATTTATTTGGCTCGCTACTGCCCCGGGCCAGTCGATTGCTTCAACGATTTGGCTGTTATTTATTATAATACTGGTCGAGTTTCAAAGTTTTTGATACTTGTCTTGTAATTTACGAGGATGCTAACTGATAGAGGCATTAATGGATTTTATGTTGTCGGGTTTATGGTCCACTATAAGGAAATGAGGTAGTAACCTTTTTGTTTGAGTTAAGTTTCATTTGAAAAACCCCTATATTGCTGCAACCAACAATTCAGTCAAGCATTGGTGGTAGCCGCCATGTGCCAAAACGATCTGTCAACCATCAACATGAATCGAATTATTTATTTGCAGAAGTTGAAGTAGAACCAACCTCTTCTATGGTTTTCAACAGTAGATAAAATATTATCATTGTATTCATTCTGAACTTGATTCTTTAAGAGCAATGTTGCATATAAATGTTATTTATAGTGTGTAGAGTGAAGGTTTAAATTAAACCTATTCGTGTTTTATCCCTCTGTCAAGTTCAAATAACAAATAATCCCTCAAAAATTCAATACTTTTCACATATACAAAATTGTCACTATTCCAATTTATTCTTAAGAGCAATTTTATTCAGGTTGATCATATGTGTAGTCCATTCAAGGATTATTAATTCATGAAAAAAATGTAACCAAACTAACAATTTCATGAATTGTCAAGATATTACAAGTTCCGGATAGAGAATGTCTTTTCAAAACAATTTTATTAAAGTGAAATAGGCATAATAAAAAGTTTTGATACAAAATACACGGTGAGTCTTTGACCATTGTGTTAATTTTAACAAACTTTAATGTCTTAAAAATGGTGCAATTTAGGAAAAAAGATGATGACTTTATCTGCAAAAAAGACTATCGATTCTAGGAAGTACAAGATACGGACCTGTAGTTCCAGTGATATTTGAACCGAACTATTAGACGATGGCCAGGGCCGGCTTCAGAATATATGTTGTTCTTCACGAAGATTCATAGTTATTTCATTTCGATATTTGTTCTTCCGAACTAAGATTCAAGGGGAGGCCAAGATAGTAGCATTATAAATTGAATCCCTCATATCATGATTTATCCGAATTTCTCCCATGTATGTTATGACATTGGATCTTCTCAGTTATGATTTTATATATTATACCTCTGTTTTTATAGAATTTCAGGAAACACTTCGATCATAAGATTTCGAACTGAAATGGCGCGTTTACATCTGGCTATCATCCTGAGGGTTTATTCACAATGAATGTAACGTAAACGCAAACATAAAATATCTTCACATTAATGGAGTTTCACACATTTTAGGCAATTATGTAACTTAATAGACAATAGACGGCTCCATAATAATTTAACATCCGAATACACCGAAACATTTCACGTTCTTTTCTTTTGCGTTCACCTGATCTCCTCCGGGTTAAATTCAGAAATCTAAGTTTTTTCCGCAATTAACTGTGCGCCAAAACTATCAAATTATTAATTTTTGGCTCAATTCAGAGGAGAAAAAATATTTGGGAAAAAAGCCAGTTGTTCCTCAGAATTAGGGTGATAAAATAAGAACTTGGTCCATTTATTGCTCATTCAATTATATATGTTACATACAATTTTCTTTTGTACATGCGTAACTGATCTAAATTCAATTCACGTATATGATATCACCAACAATATGCGCCTAATTCATTCATTAAAATCGTCATCTAAATATACACAGATCATTGGATAGTAAGTCAATATATCTAAATAATAAAATATTCTGAGAGGTGATGTCGAATAAATCCGGACTTGGCTCAGACCAGCTCAGACAGAGAGACCAAGTCGCTGCAACCATAAATACAATGAAATAAAGCTTACCGTGCTTACACGCTTGAGACCGCCCCTTTACCGGTAGAATTTCTGGCTTCATTTCTTTGAACTGCCTTTCCCCTCTGGGTAGATTTATACTCAATGGTAGTAGTGAGAAACCCACAAAAAAATGGAATAAATCTATTGATGCCAAAATATGCATGACTGTTATCAAAAACCTTCTACAAGAGATCATTTCAATTGATATTGTCGTTTCAATATTACAGGTGATAATGCAATTTTTTGATGAAATTTCAACATCTTTTGACCGGGCCAAATTTGGAAAAATGTTATAGGAAGAAAAATTTTTTTGACGTCAAGAATATATGGTTAAAATTAACGCAGTGGACAAAAACTCACCCTATATTGTATATTTTGTTTTTTTCAGCTTCTTGTGATTACATTCTAAGGTAACAAAATCACTTGAATATTGATTTTATAAGTATCATTTATCAGCTCAATTCAATTGATTTAAATTTTTTCTAAGTACAAAATAAAAATATTTATACCTAACTATAACTTGAAGGGAAAGGAACAAACAGGTATATTTTTGCTGAAAAATCATCCTTTCGACTATTTTGCATCAATTTAGAAACTCCTTGTTCTACTAGAACTAGCGTGCAACAACATAACGTTTTAATTCAACTAGAAGTGTCAAAAATTCGAAAAAATCACACAGAACGTGGATTGCAACGAACGAACATATGAAACTAAACATTGCAACTAATTTAGAAGAATCACCTCAAACTTCTATCACAAATGAAAACATGAATTATTCGAACTTTGAAAAACACCGTTATCATTTTTCTATTCAATTAAAACCGAAAACCTCCGAGGTAATAAAAAGATTTCATAATTTATATCATCCCCAACGTACATAAAAAACAATCGCTAACAAGTAGTTCCAATTCCGAGAATCCTAAATTCCGAAACAGCTTAGAATGTTTGGAACACAGAACAAAATCTATTGCCCAGCACTGCCTATATGTTACCTCACAAAAAGTCACACAAAAAATGTCATCGGACTTGCTTCGGACCCAGGTATCGTCCTTTTGGTCTCACGATCCCGAGATCCAAGTGACTTATGACGATTGTTTCCACAAACAATTGCAAGCACGCTTTTCGTTTGTTTATATCGATGTACATCGATGAACTTTACCATTGTTATACTAATTGCCCGCTTGCATATTTTGTCCGATCTTTACCGCTCATCTTTCTTGGCGAAATCCAATTTGTGCGATATTTATTGCAGCCTAAAGAGGGTCTTACAATAATTCAGGGAACTCTGGCTGTAAGCGAGGCATTAATTTCACTCGTTTTGTAGTCCTTAGATTTTGAAATGACTTTTAAAATAATTTTCTTTCTGACAAATTTCAAGCACAAAATATTCCATAAGATTATTTCACTAAATTGAAAATGCAACAAATCGTTGGTGGTTCCAGACATGATTTCTCAAAAAAAAAGACAAGATTTTTCTACATAAATATGTTTTCATTTCATACTGTTTAGAGATAAGTTACAGTATACTTCATCAATGGAGATTTATATTGATGAACCCTATTCTATTTTATTTCCTTGCAATAAGGAAATGTATATTTCCTATCAGTCGTCAGTTTTCTACATTAATTATTGAAAACAAGTTGTTTATAAGAAATATATATATAATTTTTTTTGTTAGAATTTCTTATGCTTTGATATAAATTTTTTTGTTTAAAATTTCTTGGGTGTATAGCACTTATTTTACTAATAAAGGGTAATTTTTAAATTATTATTTTATTTTTCCAACATATGTTTCGGCGTATCTACGCCTTTTTCAAGGAATATAATACAGTCGACAATTTCCTGTAAATTATACAATAATAAATACACAAATATATCAACAAACAACACAAAGCTTTTACGTACTTCATTCAAATCGTCCGTCAAGATATTATTTTCTCCTATAAATCAAACTTTAAAAAATCGTCAAATATTAAATATTTTCGTCATCCATGAATGAAATAATGTGACGATGATGCGCTGTCACGATTTTGTTTTTCAACTTCTTATTCCAATTTAATGCTGCGACACCTGTACGAATTAATCAACAAGTGATAATCCCAAATCTGGGTTAGAATTGGTTATTTTCAATCTAGATGGAGTTAGTAGTAGAAGATTGAAAATTTGTATTTCCTTTATGTTATTTATGTTATAAGATTGAAATAAATTTGGGCCAAGTTTTTGATGTCTGTTTTATCGTTCATAGCTTCTTTTTCTTTTTAATGTGGATCATTTCTAGTATATTTCTAGTTTTGTTGTTTTTTTTTTTCCAGGATAGGAAAGTTCTCAAAATCCATTTTATGTTTTTCTGTTTGTTCATGCTTTTTAGTGCGGTCATATTTTTGCAAAATTTGTGCCCATTTATTCGGTAGACACAATTCGAGATTTTGTTATTTTAGATTTTTGATTTTAATTTTGTATTCATGAATTTCAAATTATTTGTGTTTTTATGTGCTACATTTATTCCATAATGCTTCATTGATGCATTTAGTGTTTCTGATAAGCCCTGTATATATGGTAAGGATACAATTTTTGGGTTTCGATTTCACATTGGTGCGACCATGACCTGTTCACAAAGGATTAAGAACTGTCCAACTTTTTCTTGGAAGATCAAAACCCGGAACTTCTTCAGAAGGATCAGAAATGAGATTTTTATTGAACATTTCATAAGAGTTTCACTCAATCTTCCATTATTCTTTATCGCTTATATTCATATTGGAGAATGCATTATACCAGAATGGTTTACGTGACTTCAATCTTGGAATTGTATTTTATGGAATGTATAAAATAATTGGAAATAAATTAGGAAATGAATGATATTTGCTCCAATAATTCAGAGCTGCAGTCTGTCTGCGAATATGGGGAGGGACAATGTTAGGCAAAACTGGTAACCAATGAACCGGTGTAGATCTTATAGTGCCAGTAATTATTCTCAATGATGTATTTTGGGTATGTGTACTATTAAACCAAACAGAACAACAATACTCAGCTGCAGAAAAGACTAGGGCTAGAGATGCTGTGCGTAGAGTTGAAGCATCAGCACCCCAAGACGATCCAGCTAATTTCGGAAAAATATTATTCCTAGTTTTAGGTTCAGATCATTTAAATGAGCCTTGTTATTGAGAGATGAATCTAAGTTTACTCCTAAGTATTTTGGATAGAAATTATGTTCGATAGGAGAATCATTGAAAGTTACAGCTAATTTCCTATATTTTTCACGATTATTCAGATGGAAACAAGATACCTCTGTTTTGTTGGGATTTGGACATAATCGCCACTCAATAAAATAATTCTTTAAAATTTCAAAATCAGATGACAGTGTTTTCCAGAGTATGGAAATCCGAATGTTGGTAAGCAATAGCAATGTCGTCAGCATAAACAAATTTATATTTTGAAGATCTCGTTGAATTGCAGAATACATTTTAAAATTAGTTTGTTATGAATTCAGTTGTTTGTATTAGTAGAATTATTGAAAATCAGAAAAACGTTGTTTCAGCAATGAGGATAATTCTGAACCACATACGAGTTGGAAGGGTTAATTTGAAAATTTTAAGACCTTGGTAATACTGTTTATGTAACCAAGTGTGATTTCACATTGTAGGTCTGATTCCTTGTTAAGAGAGAGGGTATTTTTATTTAACAAAAACAATAAAGGTCCTGTCAAATGAAGTCATATTAAAAATGTACTGATTGTCATCTTTTTCTCTAATATCTAGACAGTTCCATAACCACTTAAATTTTCTTAAACAACTTATTGAGAGCCCTTCTTAAATTTGAATGAGGAATCACCCTTGGAAACTTTCAAATCAAATGCAAAACATCCTGTATATGACGGGTTTAGAAATTAGCCAAGAACGGGTTGAATTAACAGCACCATCACATCTGAAACACATCCTTTAACTTTACATTAATCTGATGTGCGATGTATTCCATATCACATTCTGGAATATCATGTTACCGTTTACTCGGACACCTGTAACTAGAGAGATATTAATTACTGTCCACCGTTTGAACCCACATACAATCCGGTGGTTTTCATCCATGCTCGTTATTGAGGAGAGAGGTCGCTGCATTGAACCCATTAAGGAAGATCCATTCACTTTCATCGGTTTACCATTATTAAATTAAAACTTTCATAACAAATTGAAATTTGGTTTCCTAAATAACTTCTTGAATATCCATCGGATGAAGTCATAACACCTTGCAACATTTCGGGAAATTCGCTAGAACATTTTGAAAAATTTCCAAAATTTTTAATTCTTTATACCTCATAACATATGCTATAATTTTTGGCGATGAAGCTCCATCAAGGACCAGTGTTTATCGATGGTATGGTGAATTCAACCGAGGTCTTAGTTCGCTCGACGAATTTCGAGAAGGCCGTCCAACATCAATTCTGTGCGCCAACTGATAGTGCAAGATTGTCATGTGACCTATCGTGAGATTGAGGCAATCTTAGGCATTAGTGGGACCAGCATACATTCAATATAGCATGAATATTTGACCGTAAAAAAAATTTGTTCGCGTTGAACCCACACAATCGCTCAAAAAACGGCTCGTGTCGATTGGTCGAAAGGAATGCTTCAAAAAAACGATCACTGTGCTTCTAGGCAAGTCTATTACATCGTGACAACGTGACGAATCGTGGATTAAGGTGTAGGCACTAGAACAACGCAGAACAGTCAATTCTGAGAGGTGGTTTGCCAGTTGTGTTTCAAGAAAGCAGGAAAACCAACCGCCGCACACGGATCACTCTTTACCACGACAATGCGAGCTCTTACCCATCGGTTCAAACAACTGCATTTTTGAGCACCAAAAACATCGATTTGATAGGTCATCCGCCGTATAGTCCTAACTTGGCACCGAATGACTTCCTTTTATTCTTGTACGTAAAAAATAAAATGAGAGGTCAAAGTTTTTTGACATCTGAAGAAGCGGTTGATGCGTTCAGAATGCATGTTTTGGAGATAACTCAATCAGAGTGGCAAAAGTGCTTCGACAATTGCTTCAAATGCATGCAGAATTGTATAGATCTTGATGGGAAATATTTTGAAAAACAATAAAGCGATATAAATGAAAATACTCCACATCTAAAAACATAACCTCTGAGTATAGACGTTGGAGCTTTCTGTCGTAAGTAAAATCTTTCTGCTCATCCAAAGTTTTCAATAAATAATATCGGGAAAACACTATTTTCAATTCTTAATTCACACTTAATTCTTTCAATCCGTTTGATTGTAGATCCCCTTCAAAATATTTTATGTAACCCATATTTCGCTTGATCGGTAATCAAGCAGCCTTGATCGACTATCACGAGATGTTGACTGCTTGATCGAACCGTCAACTCGTTGATCGACAATCAAATTGGGAAATGGAGCATAGAATCCCGTTGCTGCTTGTTGAATAAGCACTTGATCGTCAATAAACGCTTTATGAAACCCATCGTAAGGTACACATGCTCCGGCCGACCAGAGAGGACAAGCTATACAGGTCGACCTGCGCAGGTCAACCGAAGCGTATGTGTCGTAGTTTTTCAAGCCTGCACAGGTCTCCGGAGCAAGTCCGAATTCGACTTGGTTCAGTGGCGCCGTACGGTCACCGGTCGACATGCGCAGGTATACCTGTACAGTTTTTCGTCTCCTGTCGACCGGAGCATGTATACCTTGCATTAGAGTCCTTAGGCTAAGGACTCACGAAGCGGTTTTACCCGCGCCCGCCGCGGTTGCGGACCCTCAGCCTTTGCAGCATACAGATATGTATGTAATAAATTAAATCACATTTCACGACGCGTTTTACGCCAGCGGCGTGTGCGATTGTTTGCGGGCCCCGCTGCACTTGCGGTCATTTTCTACCGGCGGGCGCAGGTGCGGTCCCGCAGTCACGGCGGTTTGCACCCCCGCCACTGCGTTCGGTTGCCGGGCGACCGTACTCGTTGTTATGACTCCATGCTCGTTACGCACAAGCACGTTTGTCAACAAAATGGATAGTGATATTGAGGTCGATCTACTAATTACTTTGGTTCAAGATAGCTTAGAAGAGTATAAGTACAAGTAAAAGTTTTTGAAAAGCAGTTTCTGTTTTTCTTAAAAGTTCTAAATAACTACTTATGGACATTCGGGAATAATTGAAGAACTTTTCTACATTCCTCTTCAACTCATTAATAAGAGTAACCAATAATCCATAACGATCTCTTTCCGCAATCAGTGGATGTACCCAGACGGTCTGGATCTGAACTGATCACCCGTCTTGCAACCGCCCGTCCTGCAATATCAACCGCCACGTTTGCGAGGATAATCGCAACCGCAACAGCTGCGTTACCTCACAAAACTTCTGTCTCATGAGTTTGGAAAAAAACTCCATTCCGCTACGGCACGCGGGCGCTGGTGAAAACTGCTTCGTGAGTCCTTAGCCTAAGGCTAGTTACACACACATCGATTTTGGACGTACGACCAAATTCCAATAGTGGCGCAAAGAAATGATTGTGTCGTTACACACACATCGATTCTCAAAAGTTATCGTACGGACGCCGTGTTGCGGTCGTCCATTGTCTCGACTATACACGACCGCCGTCTAGTGGTCGTGAAAACAGTGGCGCATGTGATCAAAACGACGTCTTCACACACATCGAATTTCGTTCGTACGACCGAAATTCGCTTGGCTTTACTAGTTGCGATTTAACCGCCATCAGAGAAGGAAGTAATGCAGTGTGTTTGGTGAAATTATTTAGTTTTTTCTCATACAATTCATCAAAGCTTGCTGTTGACATTCTAAAATAATTAAAAACTTTTCTTCGTCACTACGAAATTGTTCATAAAGCGTGTGAAAAACCCCTGCATCTAGTCTTCTCTGATTAATAGGATGAACCCACTGACTCCTGGTTTTACCGCCGACGGTACAACAACCACATAGCAAGAACACGAGTCTTGAAAGGGTTCATGCTGATAAGCAACTGAAGCGAATCATCAAAAATGTACTTCCACGATACAAAATCGACAGGTCTGAAAGTTACTTTAAATTTTGGACGTACGATAAATGTTCGTACGAACTTTTATCGAACGTCCAAAATTGATGTGTGTAACTAGCCTAAGATGAAGCTAAATTTCTGCCCGTTTACGGATGGCTTTCAAATTCATTTACATAACATCAAAAAACTCATCAGAACAAGTGTTACTTATCAATATACAACCTTGACGGAATTCAGCTCTTTACATTTCCGCTTACCATAAACGAATACCTATCTAACACCTTCCGCCCGCAGGAACAAAATTCGTAAATATCGTAAATATCTTCTTTACAAAAGAGATAAGAAAAACTATGTTCTTTCCATACATACTACCAAATGGTTATCTAAACCATCAGTTCTCGAATAACTTCATATAGTATTCAAATTAGATACAAGATTCAATCCACCGACTGTTTAGGTGAACGTTTTACATTTTACAACACCTGCATAACTATCAAACACACTTATCATTTCTAACTGATAACAATTAATTGCAATGATTTTGATCTCGATAGAACAACTGCGGTGAATTTGAATAATGCGAAGTAACCCATATTAATTAGAGAAAGCAGTTAGTTCATTTTGGTTTGTGGGTGGTATCGAACATGAAGAGTGAATCGAATACTCTTGGATCTCTCGAAATCTTGTATTCACAATCAGATGGAAATTGTATTTATTGGTTACAACAGTTATAAGGTACAGGGTGATTTGTTGGTTAATCGGTGGAAGCTTATGGTTGATAGAAAACACTGAGATAAGTTAGAATAAACCTTAATTGAAAGGGCCCCACATCGATCAATAAGTACCCAGGTGGGTAAACAACATTTTTGGCGCTCTTGTTCACCTGAACCATAGAAAAATAAAATGAATAGGAGCCCAACTCCCCTACTAAAATCGTTGGCATTGCTTTGAGCGCCCTCCAACGTA
The DNA here is from genome assembly GCA_030674115.1 of Micraspis discolor. Lineage (NCBI taxonomy): Eukaryota > Metazoa > Arthropoda > Insecta > Coleoptera > Coccinellidae > Micraspis > Micraspis discolor. The sequence continues at coordinate 13,118,908 of JARTUT010002175.1, forward strand.
TGGCACTACGAAAATCGGAACTAATTCTCAGCGATCCTGCCCGCAGGCCGCTTCCTCTATGGGTAGTCCCCATTTGTAATGTAATTTTCTTTCGAGTTAAAATATAAAAATCCCGAGGACTTTGTATTTTGAAATTATAATTCAATTTAAAATTTTCTATTTATTGTAGTGAAGGCTAGTGATTATTTCACATAATTAGAATTAAATTTAATGGTATTATTTTTATTATCATTTCCAATTTCGTTAAATTTCTAGTGAAATAATTAGCAGTTACTTTTTAACTTTCCAACCACAAAAGAACATTGCAGTAGGAATTATTTAGAGAAATAATGTTGGGGAAGAAGCTGAATTTTTATTCACTTGAATTAACTACGAATATAATATTTGAATCGATGCTTAAGAACTAAAATAAACATTTATAAATGTTTTAAGTTTTTATATTTCCTTTTATTTGAAGAATTTTTCGTCTTCTCCCTAACAAACTTTCTATTTTGCTTGTTTATATATAGTCTAAGAAGGGCCGGAATAAACTCTTTTCCGCCCCTAAGCAAAAAACAATTTGCCGCCCCTATGAGTAAAGAGAATTTTTAAATAGTTGATAAAGACAATTTTCTATATGGAAATAAAACAATCTAATGTTTCAGAGTGTATATTTCATAGTGAAAAATTACAGCTTTCATAATCAAACTAATAACGGTTTTCTTCTTGCCATCTTTTCCGCATATTGTTGCAAGACAGCTTCGAAGTCTAATTTTTCAACAATTCAGCTTCAATGCACAAAACGGCCAGAGAATTCAAACGCTCTTGAGACATGCTAGATCGCAAATAGGATAAAATTCGCTTCAATGCTGGTGTGGAGTCTACGCTTATTGAATAGTATTTGGCTTCTGTAACTTCCTGATCAATTGATTTTAGAACTTCTGTAGCCATAATTTGGATAATTTCTTCACAAATCGATGATGACAATTAAGAGACGTCCCTTCTGCCTTGATTTCCGTGCTTTTCAATGTGATCAGCAAGAAAAGGGTCAAATTCAGCTAGAAATTCGAATAGCATCATATAATTGCATTATGTAGGCTACCAAATACTTCCGTCGAACCCCTTAATGAAAGCCCTCTTGATGCCAATGCCTTGATCACTGCAACAACTCTCTTTAAAATTTCTCTCCAGTACTGTACTTCCCGCTTGTATTCTTTAACATGAAGTGCATCTACCTTGCCAGCTGCTTTTTGCCTTTGGAGTAAAATTAGGACACAATTTTTGTGATTCAGTGAATTCTCGTGCTGTTCAATAGTAATTGGATTTTTCCAATCATTAAATCCGGTAGATGCAAATGGACCTTTTCCATTGAATAAACGGCATGGCAGACAGTAGAGACGTCCTGTACTGGCAGAGTAAATCAAGAAATCGCGAGTGTGAGTCTCGGCATTTTTCAATCGGGTTTTAAACAATCTTTTCGAACAATATCGAACGCGATCATTGTAATTCCTTCTTGAATCTTCAATATCTAATAAATCAATATTTTGTTTTATTCCACGATTGATAAAATTCTGCCTCAACTCCTCTGTTATTTAATCCCATCATCACTGAAATTATCTGAACTGCCGCTAATTTCTGGAAAAGCTTTTTCGGATTTTCACAAGATTCTACTTGTTTCGGAATCTCCATAATGCTTTCAGCTTTGTTTGATGTGTTGTTACCACTTGTTAAAGGTTGATCGAATTCTTGTTGAATTTCACTCAGCTCTGTCGAATCCACTTTTTGTTTTTCATCACCTTTTTGTAAAAAGGTTCCCACAAAAATTATTTATACTAAAAATTGCACTAGCAATGTTTAATAATGACTGGCGACAACTCTATAGTGGTTAGTTCTCGATTCTGAGTGTATTGCATGGACGGAAAAATAGGACTGACGAGCTGCCAGTGCCGATTCCGAAATTAACGCAAAAAATTTAACTAGTTACTTGCATCCATTGAAAATAATACCTACTAGGGAAACTCATCAAACGTGCCGCATTCATATTTTAAATATTATGCCAGTAGTCTGATTTCCCTGACAGTAATCGGTGTTTTATTAGTAGCAATTACAATTTACGATAGGATAGGTTTTCCACGTTCTCTTTGATGCGCTTAACCGCCGACAGTGCCGACTGCTGTTCGGTTTTAGGGCGGCTCCTTTGATTTTCAGATTACCGAGGGGTGTGAAAAATGCAACAATATTTCTATCTTCCTTTCAAAAGAATTATACATCGATAATGAAAATATGTGCGAAATTTTCGAAGATGGCTATTTCTACATTTTCGTAGAGGAGTTAAAGAATTTTTTTTATTCACCGAAAAATTTGACACCCTAAAATTGTGCCGCCCATAGGCCATGGCCTATGTTGGCCTAGGCGGTAATAGGGCACTGAGTCTAAGATCCGAACCTAAATCGACCTTCACCGAGCTGATAATAGAACATATTTTACAATAAATTTAATATATTGAAAAATATATTGATAATGGGTTGTCAAAAAAATCCTGGACTAAATATCTTTAATTACTTTTAAAAAATGATTTTTCATTAATTTTTGCAACATAAAGATAATAAGAAAATTTTATACTAGACAAAATATAATACAAAGAATGTGCAAGAAGTAAGGTTGTCTATAATTTACCTGGTTATCTACTAGGTTGCAGGTATATGAAAATGACGTTTAGTTGTCATTTGTAGATTTCAAAAGGTATTAGCCTTTCTAAAACAAAAAATGAGCGTTATGCGCCAAAAAAGGCCAAGGTATTAAGTAAAGAAGAGGCTGAACAATTTCTTTTACATGGTCCTGATGACCAGTGGTTGCTGGCGAAAATTGTAACAATATTTGGGATTTTTTGATGTCGATGAAACGAAATTCTCTCTTTAAACATGAATGATGTAGAAGATATGGGAAAATACGTTATTGTGACATTGCGGAAAACGAAAAATTTAACAACAAGAAGATTCAGCATGACCGATGATGGCTGTAGCTTCAAGCCCTGCATGTTATAGAGAAAATATGTAAATCTTCGGCCTCCTGGAAAGTGCATTTCCCTTAATGTTGGCCAGCACACTATTGGTGGTGTCCCAAAGCAAATAGTGAAATATTTAGGTTCAAAAAACCCAGAGTTATACACCGGCCACTCTTTTCGCAGAACTGGAGCCACTATGGTTGCGGATTCGGGTGGAGATATTTTAGCACTAAAGCGTTCAGGAGGGTGGAAGAGCACCGAAATTGGGATGAGTTATGTCGATGATGCGGTCAACAATAAAATCGAAATGTCTAGCAAATTATTTGGTAGTAAGGAGAGTACAAATGCAGTCCTCGAGTTGAACAGTTCCTGAGCCAACAAATAGTTCATCATAATCAATATCAACTCTTTCATCATCAAAAATCTGTGTTACTGGAAATAACAATTGTACTATGATTTTCAACATGTATGACGATAAAACAAAATTTTCTAATGTAAATAATACTACTAACTTGTAAAAAGTTTGCAAGTTAACTGTCATTTTTACAAGTTAGTGTCTTGATAAAATAAACTTTCTTGATTAAAATTGTGTTTTTGGAAACTGACGTTTACAAATGAGAAACAAATAATATTATTATGAAAGTATGAAAACTCTAGCTTATCTCGTTTGGAGGATAGAGTATACGACCAGACGAATATACTCAAGTTTGACGCTGTATAATTCTTAATGATGAAGTCAATCCCAATCGATTGAGACCGTTATCAGCTCGATACTCGAAAATTGTCGACATTTGGGCAAACGATAGTACGCTGTTCTACTAGAAGTGCGCAAAAATTAAATAATTATATAGCTCAATTTCAAATCGTGGTATTTTCTTTCACAATTTCTTTTGCCATTATTAGAAAAATGCCATTCGGCGAGAGCTTTCTCATCCAATACCAATATCGTATACGAAACTGCTCGAGTACATTATTGATTAATGCCTTATTCTCCTACAATGGTAATTATGTTGAGGGTGTTTGTGGCTGGTAGATGGGGCGTACGGACGGTGAGGTGGTACATATAATTATGGGCGAGGACCTACGAAGATATCTTGTCACGATTGTGTTAAGTATAGTGTTTGGTACACCAATAACCCAGCCAGTGGACCGGACCAATAGACATACGTCGATAACTGATCAGATCGCTGTTTTATTCAGCTGGCTCGGCACATTGCCGATTGGTACTTTATTAAAGATAGCTGGTTTGATCGGAATATGGAATTTAATATGGACACTCGATGCGGTCATAACCTTTAACCAGTGGTAGCTGAAGGTAGATGAAGGGAAGATTTAAAATGCAATTTCCTTGTATAATCTATCCCAACGGCGAAATGGTTTCATCTTCCCCTGAGCTGTATAAATTTTTCTAAAATTCACCAAGAATATATATACTCTAAGACCCATAAGTCTATTGTATAAACATTTATAGCACCTCCAAATGAATGTAATAGTCACAAATACTTTTAATCTCATAATGAATTTGTCTGTACATCACCACATCTACCTTCAAGTACTTTTCAAGTTTCGTATAAATATCTCTAAAGTTTTCTTTACAAAACAATTGTACATCGGTTGCCTTTTATATTTCGGGATCAGAGCAAAAAAATAAATATTAATAATCGATAACCGCTTTATTGTTTTTTAAAATATCCCCCATTAAAATCTATACACTTTTGCATGCGTTTGAACCAATTCCGAAGCACTTTTGCCATTCTGATTGAGGTATCTCTAAAACATGCATTCTGAACGCAGCAACCGCTTCTTGAATTGTTTGAGCCGATGTGTAAGAGCTCGTATTGTCAGAATTGACTGTTCTGAGTTGTCCTAGTGGTACGATTGCGACATGTCCAGTTTTTCCGAAAAAACAGTTTGAAAGTGCTTCGAGTGCGAGCAACTTTTGTTGGCTTTGGCTCAACTTGAAACAACAAAACAGTCAACTACTGTACACTTTTGGGCTCATACACGTAAATCCACGATCATCTGTCACGATTTCATAGACGTACTTCGAAGCACCGCGATTGTATTTTGGAGCATTTCTTTCGACGAATCGATACGAGCCTTTTTTTGAGGGATTGGCATATTGTGATTGATCCAACGCAAACAAATTTTTTTGACGGTCAAATGTTAATGCAATATTGAATGTACATGACGATTTTGCAAGATCAGTCGGCGCACAGCATCAATGGATTTCGGAAAGACAACTGATTTTGGAAGACCTTCACGAAATTCGTCTTGGAGTGAACTATAACCTCGGTTGAATTCCCATACCATCGATAAACACTGCTCCTTGATGGAGCTTCATCGCCAAAAATTGAATTAAGTTCATCGATGCGCTGTTGTTCAGTTAATCCATACCGAAAGTTGTAAAACATGTTAACGATTTAATTCCATTTTTGGGAGAGATGAATCTTTTAAGTTACTGTAAACAACACAAATAGCTCTAGTAGGTCAAAACGATCTGAATACGTATAACCTTAAAAATGTCAAGTTTTACGATAGAGTTAGTTGGCTGATTGAAACACTAGTGAAATATATAAGGCATAAAATAAACAATTGATCTTAGCTTCATAGAAAATACGCTCTTCGTAAGAGCAAAGAATTAATAAAAATCAATATAACATTGCACTAGTTGAATTCAGCCTAAATCAAAAGAAAGAATGAAATAAGAGAGAAATCTTCATAGATTCAAATTCATTAAATCTGTAGTACACCGAGTGTCTATTCGTTTTCCGCTTAGTCTGAACTGATGTCAGTTCCTCCTATGAACTGTAAAATTGTATGACGTCATTTGTTGCACTCAATGCTGATCGACACTGGTGAAGCTGAAAACGCTATAAATTATCTTCTCTAATGGAAAAAAATCTAAGTTAAAATTTTATTATAATAGCAGCTGAATATTTGTTAGGTTCAAAGTTCATTTTTGTACAAATTCAAGGTGAATCCATAAATATATATATTTTATGAAAATGTTCTCCAATTACAAGCGCCGACACTGTAGACCTGCGTCTTCTGTATCTTCTCTCCGGGCTAAATTAAAATGAGTTCATGATGTTAATTAACATTCCCATTTTTATGAGAAATAATAAAAAGGTACATGGTTTAATATGATAAAGATAATAATTAAAGTTTTCAGCAATATGAAATTTTGATGAGATGGGTATGTAGCTGGTGTGAATATTGGTAAAATTTCTTCTTCATATCCGAATACGCTTGAAATTAATCAGGAAGGTGGAGTAAGTTGATGAAGGGATTCGAATATGCGCGAAATTGATTTTGGGATTTTGAGTAGATCTTTTGATTTTTTTATATTGCTGGTCATTAACACATAATTGTAATTTCAACCCGTTACAATTATTGTTCGAAATTATTTTTTCTGTTATTGATATTTTCATTAATCGAAGTTTCTTCAGAAATATTTTGTCCATGATAACCGCTTTGGGAAAAGCAGGAAGAATTTTGTTGGTTATTATTATTAACACATATTCACCCATTTCATTAAAATTATTGTTTGAAATGATTTTTTGGAATGTTTCAATCATCTGTTATTGGTGTTGTCAGAAACGATGTTTCGGCAAACTTGTTCAGCCACGGCAAGGTATGTGAAATTCGTTAATATTCTAACTCCGGCAGATTTGGTTCAGTTCTTCGGTAAATCTCCATTTCCGGCAAATTTTTTCAATTCTTCGGAAACTGAGAAACGTAAAAAACTAATCATTGAACAACAAAGTATAGCACGAATATTGAAAGAGTTAAGAAAGTATGTTGATTAAACATATATATCCCTGAATAATACGTGGAGACCCAAAGATGGCGGTCAAAAAAAAAAGAATGCTCGAGACTTTTGTAATCTCCTGCACACAAAACAATTAAATACGACATTTAAAATTGAATAAACCCTGTCTGATCAAAAACAGGACTCACCAAACATTATAAAACTGTTCGCCACGACAAACTCTCTATTTGAAACTTAATTTCAATTCAAAATAAACCGATACATGACCTCTCCAACATTTTCATACGTGAATGATTCAGAATCGAACAAGGCCAGTCAAGTCAAAATGTGTACATTGCTACGTCGCGAAATTTAAAATAATAAAATGAAACTAAACAATTCAATTTGGCTTATGAATTAAGAACAAATTATTAGCAGTTTTATGAATTACGAAATAGAGATTCCCAAACATAACGTATAAAATAAACAGTATGCGGTGGAAAAAAATTCGATGTCTTAAGACGCCCCTGCAGGATATAAATCCGTAGAAACAGTAGGTGTATGAATACAATATACATAAGTGACGACGTACTGTTTAATAGTATGTTAAAACATAAAAACGGAGTAAGCATCATTAAATCCGGCATTATATTGACGAGAGCATAAGAAACCGTGCTATGTTCAGGAACTAATGACAAGAATGTATTTTTTCGGGACATTCAGTGGCATCGCCACTCCTAACGATGTGATAATTTTCAATCAATTTATTGCGTGGTACCTTCGGTTTTATGTATTTTATGCTAATAGGACGAATAATGAGATTCTCGAAATCTACCTGTCTTTATTTAGAATTCCAGGAATTGAAGTAAAAAATTCGGCCCAAGTGGGCATGGTGGATATTTTTGAGGTTGGGGTATAAATAAATGTGCCTGTTTGGTATAAGTGTCTTTATAATTAACAAATTTTTCACGTTCGTAGTGGCATATTTAAATCTTACCCACATTCGCCCCGGCCGAACTTGAGGGAAGCATTAATTTCACATTCTTCCGAGTCGTTCGGTGTTTTCGAAAAAAGTAAAATCGGTGACACCGGTGAAAAACGCCGCTTAACTGTCATTTGTTATAAGATTTTTCGTTTTTATTTTTTCCGATGACGGTGCACGTTCAAATTCCGATTCGGAGTTCCATCTGGCGGTAAGGAATAAATCATGACACGGTCGAGTCCGACGGTAATGATTTTTTATCGTTGGATATTTGATACGAAAATTATGTCTTATTTTTTTAACGGAGGTCGTATTTACACGTATCATTTAGATGGGGGATTAAATTATTGGCTTTGTCTTTAAACGGAAGAGTTATTTATTCAGGTGATGCTGGGGTGAAAAAATAATTATGGGATAATTTTTTAGAGTGATAAAGCTTTCGATAGGTATTACTGCGACTTGACGGAAGGTAGAAATCAGGTTCTGATCAGTACGCATCGATAAATTAATGAAAAGTCTCACACTGCAACAATCACAGAGTATAGAAAAACAGGAGAGAACATAAGGTCTAACAGTGAGACTCGGAAAGGTTCATGCGAGGTCTGTATATTAGGTAATGAAACTGGCATCGTTGAGTTTGATTTGGCAACACTGAAAGCGCGGGGCTTAGAGGGGCGGTAGAGGAACATGTGATCCACCTTCAGTACGAGTTTAACATCGCTCGAGTCATTTGGATGTGCGTAGCGATTGTTTTTGTGAAACAGTTTTTTCTATTGTGTTCTAAAAATGAATGACAACAACTAGCAACGGTCTACTATCAGGTTTCGCTTCAGCAGGCCTACGGAGATAGTGTTTTGTCACGAGCCCAGGTTTTTCGGTGATTTAAGGCATTTTCAGAAGGAAGAGAGTCGATTGAAGATGAATCACGAAGCGGAAGGCCCTCATCTTCAAGAACCGATGAAAATGTCGGCAGAATCCGGGATCTTGTGCGTTCAGATCGTCGGTTGACAGTAAGAATGATAGGGGAAGAGTTAAATTTGACTCACACCACCGTTCATCAAACTTTGACCAATGAATTGGGGATGAAAAAACACTGCGCAAAAATGGTAATTTCAATAAACGAGTTTATGGCCAGTAAAAACATTCCTGTGGCTCCTTGGCCTCCTTATTCGTCTGACTTGAGTCCTTGTGACTTTTTTCTCTTCCCAAAGTTGAAAAATTACCTCAAGGACAAGGACAGTCGAAAAAATTCAAACGGCTGTAACCTTAGACTATATAAGATAGACAAAGCATTCATTTGCAAAATGTCCATTTGTTTCGACTCCCTCATTGAAAGTCTCTTGTGAAACCTCACCCGGCCACACCGCATAAAATCTTTTTCCATTTACTCGGGTCACAATATCGTCAGGGTCAAAATGATTTGAACAAATGAAAATTGCTTTCTTTGGGCAAATACTTGACCATCCCAACAGTGAAGCCCAAATTCTTCTTTTTCATCGTCATTTGGGTACCTTAATTCATGAAAACCTCATTTTATCATTTAAAATTTTATACAATGTTTTGAATGCCAATTGGAGAAAAAGTTTTTATTCACAATTATAGGAGAATAGAGAAACCTTCAATTTGCTCAGTTTGGCAACATGAAAATTTTTATGAAAAACTATTTAATTTAAATAAAAAGGTCTATTCTTATATAGTCTAAGGCTGTAACATTTCCGCTGATAGTTATTTTAGTATCGGAGTTACAGCGCTGTTGTAGTGGAAGAAACCTCTCCAGCGCTGTGTGGCCACAGAAGGAAGTTATTTTGAAGGCCGAAAATGTCGATTGGGTTAGACTTTCTAATCAAGAAGCCGGGATCAAACTTGTAGGAATAATTGATTAAAAAGAGATATTGATCCATTTTCTTTATTTATAACATAAGTGCGGAAAGCAAATGAATGAATGAGGTCCTTTCAAAATCACAAACTCAAAAATGAACCGAGTCATAGACTTAACCTTATAATGACAGTTTACAGAGGGCGTCGTCGTCTTCTGCCAATGACAGGAAATTCAAAAATCAAATATTATTCACCACAAACTAAACATCCAAAAGAAATGACCAAGAGAATTCATATTTAGAGAACAGATTGAGCTCCTAAATATCTCGGTCAAGTTTGTTATTGGGCAAAACACGTTCAATGGTTTCGATGTTATGGTATCTTAAATTTCTTTCTTCAATAACTTGAGAAAAATCCACTAGATCGATATCTGACATGAAAATCGGTTTAATAAGACCAAAAAGAATTGAAGAAAACTGTCAGTACTTCTTTTTAAACACAATTATTCATAAACTTGACGAAAGATTGTAAATATATGGAAGTTACGAGTAATAATAACGAAAAGGTATAGCCGATGTGATGAAGTTGCAGAAGTGGACCAATGAATACCTCTCATATAAGTTAAGAGATGTTAATGTGGAATTTGTTTATAGAAAATAATTGATTAGCATTTCTAAAGGGACTTTGACAATCATCATTTTATCCTAATAGACTTCATGGGTTGAGACATCGACTATTATGTATTAGATGTTTATTTCGATGGATCTCGAACCAACAGCATATTTCAAAGATCTGATATTCAAGGATGATATGTCATTATCTTTGTGTGAAAATATTCATTCAGGCGATAAGATAATAATTCGCTTTTCAATAGGGGTAGAAACTAAACTGAGGGAAAACTGCCATTTTGGTTATCAATAATGAGAAATATATGTTCGTTGATACTTCAAAATTATCTTTATCTCCGTTATCGCACTGTTCAAAGCTCGGGAAAAAGCTGCTGATCGCACGTCAGTCATTTCTATATCTTTTATTCATAATCTTATATTGTCAACTTTAAATTACCACATGAAAAACATACTTCAATCTCTTTCTTCGCAATTGTTGAGGTACAACCATGCAGAAGTGAAGATAATTAAACAGAAGACTGGAGTAGAGATGATTTCTTACACATGACAAACGCACAAAGCCACCGTTTTCAATCACCGGGCTTGGATAACAAACAAGAAAAATGAAAATTAATTAAAACATGTTCCGCGCTGCCATTTCTGAACGGAACACAGAGTGAAATGAATGGATTAGAGGAGCAAGAAGAACAATGAGCGATCGGACTCTGTGTGACAATACATGATAGATAGACGCGATATTCAATCTCTGCTGCCGTTCCAGCATCCAACTGTCCGAAAGATATGAGTTGGATAACGCGCTTGTAACAATGGTCCCATTTATTTAGAAGCGAGTTTCTGTTCCTGCGTCTCCATGCTGTATGGAGTTGGGTAATTGTAGGGAAGTTTGATTTGCTGGGTGGTTTCCTGGTGTAGCGAATCAATGGGGTAATATATCACTGGTCGAAATTGAACGTCTGGGGTGGATCTATGTTCACGGTCGTTTTTACGAGGAGGATAAGCTATATGTCTACAAATGTATTCGTATCTGTCAAAATGATACATTTTATTTCATATTATAGCTGTTATTACAACTAGGGAAATATGAATAGTGTATATTTCCCGAGGTTGTCAAAGTTACATCCTGAGAGCGGGGCCCGAGGGATGTATAGACAACAGAGGGAAATGTATTCATATTTCCCGTGGTGTAATCAATAGTTTTTTTTTTATTGAAACAATCTGATATGGAATAATATATTCTAAAACAAGTTGCAGAATGGGCACCTATTCCAACACGAATGTGGAATTCTAAAACGCGCGACGAGTTTTTGAACGCATGGGTGTTGGCATTTCCTTCTGCAATGAGTATTAGACGATATTTTCTCTATTTCAGTCAAGAATTGTGAGAAATTTATCGGAATTCAATGAAAAATTCAGATTATACCTCCTAGTGCCTTTTGTATTTTATTTTCGCAGTTGGTGTGACTGATACGAAAATTGACAGATTATAGAATTTGAATAGTGCGTTCAAATCTCTACATGGTTTAATATTGACAATTGACATGTAATGGACGGGTGTTGACATTCGAAAGGATAGGATGTCAGTGTTGTCAACCACAAAATGACAAATATAACTAAAAACAATGCTGTAATGAGTTCAAATGTCAAATTATTCGATGAAGTCGAAGCATTTGTTAAGAACAAAAATAAAGGAAACGTTCCTAAAAAATCAGCAGTGTTGTCCCGGGAGCAGCTCAAGACTTTCTTGAGTGAAGCTCCTAATGACGTTTTTCAGATGTATAAGGTAAAAGCTTCATTTTGATTTCCTCTGTTGATAAGATTTTCACATTCATAATATGCTATCTTCAGATATCGAAGATCGTGTGTCGGTAATCATAATCAAAGTCTCAAAGACTAAGAATTATATAGACAGAATATTCACTATAGGGTAATTCCGGGGGAGATGACCGTACGGGAGAGATGGCCAATAGAAAAAATTCACGTAATAATCCATAGATGGCACTACTTTTAATTTAGTTCGATTCGTTCCCGCGCGGGCAACAAGTGTTTGTCGATTTATGTGTGAAAAATATATGAAAAGGTGAGTAATTCAACTTTGTTTGTTAATAACATGTTCGATCTAAGCTAAGGGGTTAATATATGAGGTGGTCACAAAAAAATGTCGGTAGTTTTGCGTGTTTTTGTTATTCTTTTGTAATGTAAGGAAACTTTCTCGTATTCTAACCTTAAAATTAACTTTAAAACTAAGACGTTGTTTATATTACGTATTATGGCCATCTCACCCAGACAATCGGGAAAGATGGCCCTAATATTTATGGTAGAGATAGCCATAAAATTTAATGTCTTAATTTAACTCTATTATTATCATTTTATATTTTTAGAGATGCCTAACCAATACCAACGTAAAGCGGCTGCTGGACGAGGTAACTGGAGCGAAGAAGACTTGAAAAATGCTATGGTGCAAGTAAAAAGTGGAGGGATGACGGTTTATAGGGCCGCTTTTGTCTACAATATTCCGAGGAAAACGTTAGAAAGAAGGGTAAAACAAAATAACTACACAAAAGGACCTATGGGGCCATCATCAATCTTTGGTGCAGCTAACGAAAAAAGACTGAGCAAGCATATAAAAGACATGCAGTCCAGAGGTTTTCCATTAACTGTCGATGATTTAAGAATAATTTCATTTAAGTTTGCTGAGCAATTGGGGATTAAACACAGATTCAATTTGAACACTCAGAAGGCAGGCTATGATTGGGTGCAGATGTTTTTGAAAAGAAATCCCAATATTTCATTAAGAAAATCAGAAGGAGTATCATATGCCAGAAGTCAAGGGATGAATAAATTGGAAGTAAGTGCCTATTTTGAAATGCTTGAAAGGATTCTTACTGATAATGACCTAATAAATAAACCTGGTAATATTTACAATATGGATGAGTCTGGGTTACAATTAAACAATCGACCGGGTCATGTTTTGGCTGAAAAAGGTTCTAAAGCAGTAGCCATGTCAACGTCTACAGAAAAAGGAGAAACCATCACAGTGATTGGTTGCTGCAATGCTGAAGGTAATTTTATGCCGCCTGCATGCATTATGAAAGGGCAAATAAAGAAACCTGAATTTGAAGATGGACTGCCTCCAGGCTCAGTGGTTTATATGTCACCAAAATCCGCGTATATTACCTCTGACATATTTCTAGAATGGATGAAATCACATTTCTTGCCGCGAAAACCAGATGGCAAAGTGCTTCTTTTGCTAGACGGCCATTCTACACACTGCAATTCAGTTAAAATGTTGGAATTTGCAAATGAAAATGACTGGCACGACAAGGGCCTTTGAAAGGTAAACGAAAACGAAAGAAAAATTAATAATGAAATTCTGATAATAAGAAAAAATGACTCGAAAAAAAGGCGAATGCTGGAGTATCGACTTCTGCCTACCTGGTTTCACAGTACGGCTGAATTAACTTGTCCAGGCACTCACGAGCGAGAATAGTCACTTTTTCACTAGAGTTCCAACTTGTAAAATTAACGAGAAATTTATTTATTGCGAAGAAAAGTGTTCTTGTACTTTACCGGATGAACGCCGGGTCAGCACTGATTCGACATAGGTCATATGCTCCAACATATGTTACGCGTTTATCGGAAAATGATATGAACATATACAGAGTGTAGAATTATTGAATCGATCAAGCAACTCGGAATATAAATGAATGAATTTAACTACCAAGTTGCAGTAACAATGACATCATCCTACTTTCGATGCCATCACATACGTCTCACTATCTACAGCTACTGGATGTTGCTGTTTTCAAGTCTCTTAAATCTTTCTTCTATGAAGCCTGCAGGTTATGGATGAAACAGCACCTTGGACGCCGTTTAAGAAGACAACAATATGGATTTTTGCTAAACCAAGCCTGGGGGAAATCAGCGACTACTGGAAATGCAATATCCGGATTCAGAGCAGCAGGAGTTTTCCCATTAAATCCAGAAGCCATTCCGGAGTACGCCTTTAGTGGAAATATTGAGAAATCTATTGAAAAAAATTTCGGAATTGCACTGCAGGTCCAATCTATTTCAGATCCAGGCCCAAGTACATCCTTTCAGACGGTGGACCAACTAACTCCGACCAGATTACTGTACGAAGTATCTCCACTGCCTGTAAAATTAAACGAGGTTCGAAAGCGGACCAAGCAAGTAAGCATTCTTTTAACATTTGAAGAGTATATTGAAAAACGAAAAATTAAAGAAAATGAAAAAGATAAAAAGTCAAAGAAACCAAAAATTATAAAAACAGAAACGAAGACTGATAGACCAAAGAAAACACGTGCTGTTAAGAATCGAAAGACACTTCGTAGATTATCTGATAGCAGTTGTGAAGAAATTCCCATCGTTTTGAATGATACCTCCGAAAGTGAATCTGAAGATGGAGAAAAAGACAACTGCAGAGGTTGTGGTGAAAATTATTACATGACACAATTCAATTATTTGAAGACTGGATACAATGCAATTTGTGCAGGCTCTGGGTGCACGAAAATTGCACAGAGTTTGAGAATATGTGTTCTCACTGCGGCAATAAGAAGAAAAAGATCTTTTATCTCAAGGGAAAAGGGAAAGGCGAAAAAAGCACCGGCTATCTCTCCCCGACCACTACGGCCATCACCCCCGGACACTCTGGGAGAGATGGCCAGTCGTAGTTTTTTTTTTAAGTTTAAAATTACATTGTTTGCGTTATTTAAAGTGATTGATCGTTAATGATTGATAAGATTAATAAATAAAGGTTAAGTTCTATATTAATACAGCGTTTTATTCCTCATAATTTCTTCACAGGAGGGCCTTAAAGTTACTAGGGCCATCTCTCCCGGACTTACCCTAATTGATGAAGAAAATTTGGGTGCTGCTCGTAGGGTGAAGGAGTATTCGGCGTTGCGTCCGCAAGGCGTTCTTATATTCTTCGTAGCTTATAGGAGTAAGAAGTGTACTCTTCAGCCTGTCGGCAAAATACCTTCGGAAAAATTCCGACTAAGGTTGCTGAATGGTTGGGTTTAGATAATACGAAAACGTATACAGGCCATTGTGGAAGACGATCATCCGCGATATTGGTTGCTGATGCGGGAGCCTCAATGACAATACTCAAGAGACATGGTGACTGGAAAAGTTCGTCTGTTGCAGAAGGCTGACAGTATGCAGCACAAAAATAAGGTAGCGAAGATGATAGCAGGTGTGGAGGGAGAGCCATCTGCAGCATCACAATCTTTGAAGACCATTTTGTAAGAATCTGACTGCTGGTGCACGGAATGTTCCCAAGAAAATTGTAGTCTCGTCGACGAATAATTATGAACAAGATATTTTTTCTTCCTTTGTATCTGGTGGAAACACTTTTAGTGGAAATTTTATCAATTACAGTTTCCATTTTGTTACTAAATAAAGAAATAAAATATGATTTGACGTTTTGAAAGAAAAATGATTTGACGTTTCATATTTCCCTTGGGCAATATGAGTGTGTTATGACACATGGTAACTAAGGCGATGGCGATATAGCTCAATATTGGTTCAATCAGAAAAAAATACATTATAAAGGTATAAACCCTTAGTTACCGTAACTATAGAAGCTATTTGTTTGAAAAGTAGCTACATAAATTAGGTCTCATGGACGAGTACAATTTACAATTTTATGGTAGATGGAGCAAAGCGAGCGGAGCTGATAATTAAGTCAAGTTCAAGAAGCCTTATCATGTACGCGTTGTATACGAAGCTCTATGTTTGTAAACAATGCAGAATTTTCATTTTCAGGAATTGTATTGGAGAAATAATTAATTAATATGAAATCTAAAGCATGTACTGATACATGCGGCTTATCAATAAGCCGTAAATACTGTGTGGCGATAACTAACTGAAAGCAAAGGAAATAGTCTTCTTCTCGCAAAACCAGTAAAACAAAATCGAATCAGTGCATACAACAGTATTTTACACATCTTAGTGAAGAGATGACATGATTCGACAAAAATGAGATCAGATCCGTCCTATTGGTACGCAGTCAAAACTTGACCTTTGATGATTTTTTTATTGACTTTGAACGTCTTAATAAAATTCTAATTATCTATATGAATAAATACAGTCAAATTTCACTCACACCCTTCAAATAGCATACACCCGATTTTTTTACGTGTCAAAAACCGCACGATATGTACAAAATAAATTACTCAAATTACAACAGGTTTCGTAGTGTAGTGGTTATCACGTCTGCTTCACACGCAGAAGGTCCCCGGTTCGATCCCGGGCGAAACCAATTACTTTTGTTGAATTTTATCCCGAATTAATTTTTTTTTGACAAATTGTAATAATTTAAATATACATACCTCCGATCTATTTTTACTTTTTGTATATTATCAAAATATTCTTAATATTCATGAAAGTAAGGTACTTGTAAAAGGTATATATTATTATAAAAGGTTATTTATTATTATATATTATTCCTTATGAAAGACAAGACTTGGAAGAAAATTCAATTTCCAGTATCAGCTCCAGTGGCGCAATTGGTTAGCGCACGGTACTTATAAGTCAGTAAGCGTGAGCGATGCCGGGGTTGTGAGTTCGAGCCTCACCTGGAGCAGCAATTTTATAACGAATATTTGAAATTATACAGGGTGTTCATCTGACTCGCGGCAATTTATAATTAGGAGATGATTTGAAGAATAGTGCACATTGGCAATTCGAATGTCTGAATTTAATCTTACATCCATAAGCAGCATATCCAGTGTCACAATTAATCAGCAAACGGTACTTTCGGGTCACTTAAAGTGAACTATGATTATCACATTTAAAATGAATACTTTTATCAAGGTGTTGTGAATAAAATGTTTTTTCGATGTCACGGTAAGAACACTTCGAAAGTATAAATTCGAATTTTCATATTTGATGTATTACAGTCTATTTCGTCCAAGCAACAGCTCCAGTGGCGCAATTGGTTAGCGCACGGTACTTATAAGTCAGTAAGCGTGAGCGATGCCGGGGTTGTGAGTTCGAGCCTCACCTGGAGCAGCAATTTTATAACGAATATTTGAAATTATACAGGGTGTTCATCTGACTCGTGGCAATTTATAATTAGGAGATGATTTGAAGAATAGTGCACATTGGCAATTGGAATATGTGAATTTAATGTTACAACTATAAGCAGAATATCCAGTATCGCAATTAATCAGCAAACGGTACTTTCGGGTCACTTAAAGTGAACTATGATTATCACATTTAAAATGAATACTTTTATCAAGGTGTTGTAAATAAAATTTTTTTTCGATGTCACGGTAAGAACACTTCCAGAGTATAAATTCGAATTTTCAAATTCGATCAATTTCAGTCTATTTCGTCCAAGCAACAGCTCCAGTGGCGCAATTGGTTAGCGCACGGTACTTATAAGTCAGTAAGCGTGAGCGATGCCGGGGTTGTGAGTTCGAGCCTCACCTGGAGCAGCAATTTTATAACGAATATTAGAAATTATACAGGGTGTTCATCTGATTCGCGGCAATTTATAATTAGGAGATGATTTGAAGAATAGTACTCATTGGCAATTGGAATATGTGAATTTAATGTTACAACTATAAGCAGCATATCCAGTATCGCAATTAATCAGCAAACGGTACTTTGGAGTCACATAAAGCGAACTATGATTATCACATTTAAAATGAATACTTTTATCAAAGTGTTGTAAATAAATTTTTTTTTCGATGTCACGGTAAGAACACTTCGAGCGTACAAATTCGATTTTTCAAAATTGATCAATTTCAGTCTATTTCCTTCATGCAACAGCTCCAGTGGCGCAATTGGTTAGCGCACGGTACTTATAAGTCAGTAAGCGTGAGCGATGCCGGGGTTGTGAGTTCGAGCCTCACCTGGAGCAGTAATTTTATAACGAACATTTAAAATTATACAGGGTATTTAGCTGACTCGCGGCAATTTATAATTAGGAAATGATTAGAAGAGTAGTGTACATTGGCAATTCGAATGTCTGAAATTAATCTTACATCCATAAGCAGCGTATCCAGTGTCGCACTCACTCAGCAAACGGTACTTTCAAGTCGCTTAAAGCGAAATATGATTATTACTTTTGAAATGAATACTTTTATCATGGTGTTGTAAATGAAAAAAAATTTTTTTCGAGGTCACCGTAAGAACAGGCAGAGCGTCCAAATTCGATTTTTCAAATTTGATCAATTTCAGTCTATTTCCTAGCGCACGGTACTTATAAGTCAGTAAACGTGAGCGATACCGGGGTTGTGAGTTCGAGCCCCACCTGGAGCAATAATTTTATAACGAATATTCAGAATTATACCGGGTGTTTAGCTGACTCGCGGCAATTTATAATTGGGAAATTATTAGAAGAGTAGTGGCAATTGGAATGTCTGAATTTAACCTTACATCCATAAGCAGCATATAGGGCTTTCCAACCTGCTGTCACGATCAGCTGTTTAATGGCCGCTGTAGGAAAAACAAAGCCTTTGTTTACAAGTAAATAGTTGTGTTATTTGTAAAAATTAGTGAAATACTTTATTGTTTTTTTATACAAAATGCCTAATTTTTGTTGTATTGTTGGCTGTGGAAGTGTAGGGACCCGTGACAGTGTTAGATTTTTCCGCATTCCTGCTATTTTGAACTTTAAGCATAAGATTGAAATGAACAAACTGTCGGTTTTAAGACGAGATCGTTGGATAAATGCTATACATCGAAGTGATCTGACACTCATAAAGCTCAAATACTCATTAGTATGCTCAAAGCATTTTATTTCAGGTAAAAATTTGATTGTTTGACTGTTTTATATGCACTGAAAACTTAATTTATTTAAGGAGCTCCAGCAGATCTAATGGACATGTTAAACCCAGACTGGGTTCCCTCACTGAATTTGGAATATGAAAAACATGGTAGTACATGTTCAGAAGATGCTGAAAAAGCTTAAGACCAGAGATATGTTAAAAGATGAGGTAAGGCATTGAATCATTGCATGAATCGAGTAGTGCTAAGGTAAGATAATATGGTTGAAATAAAAGTGTTACCATTGTATATTATAATATATTACTATAATAATTCTAATCATTTAATCTCTTGTCTTCTGTCCGTAATCAAATTTTCAGAGGTAATTGGGCAGTGTTTATGTATTAATCAATTTGTATTGATAGTTTTTGAATGAATAGGTACATTGTGCTAGCAATAACCAACCTTCAACATCTTGTGAAGAAGATACTTTGAAAGCATTGCCTGATGAAGATTTGAATTTGAGAGCTGTTCAGACAGATATCGATAGTGAAGAGATGATAGGATTGCAACTCTTGAGAAGTCGGCAGCATTATTTGGAAACGAGGTTCATTAAAACATCCTTCACGATGGAAAGTTTCAAAAGTGATGATACTCGTACAAAGTATTATACGGGACTGTTGTCCCGATGTCTCTTTTGAGCACACAAGATGAGCAACCGATTTTGGATGAAATTGTTCATGTTTCATGTGCTTTGAATATTTATGCCCATCACTTTATAAATAAAAACATTTCAATAAATTATGTAGTTTCTTTATGAGATATATCTTCATCAAAATAGTCACAATTAATTAGCATTCAGGTCTTATATTAAAGAACAATGATAAAGAATTACTACTTACTATAAAAAAATATTTATTTTGCACTCATTCCAAGATAAATATAATTAGAATTTTTATAACAGCATTATTGAAGAAATTATAACGATAAATGATCTGGGGTTGTATTCTCTAAATAATGTGCTGCAACATCAGGATACTCTTGCTGAAGTTTATGGAAATATTCACTCATTTTACGTATAACAACAGAAATTATATACGTTAGAAATTAGAGTATTAAGCACTCTATTTCAAATAATTCGCTCTATAAATTATCTATTCAACAATCGTCCACTATTCTTTAACAATCATTTCACCGAAAGAACAAACTTCGAAAGGAATATGAGATCGTTTTATCTTAAATCTTTCATTACAAAAATGATAAAACAACACAGCGTTCAATGCAAACAAACGTTTGTTTTTCCTACAGCGGCCATTTTGACACATTTGAGGTTAGAACGTTGGAAAGCCCTATCCAGTGGAGCAATATCTGAAGTAGGTACCTTTATTTTTCGTCTATAAGCAGCGCATGGTACTATCAAGTCTGTAAGAGAGCTATAATCATCCGATTCAATACGAGTTCTCTTATCAAGGCATGACAATTTGAAAAACGTTACATTTTGTTGTGAAGTAAAGAAGAGTCTCAATATGACAATTGGATTTTTGTCATTTGGATCAACTTCTTGCTTCCTTCCACAAGCAACAGCTCCAGTGGCGCAAAAAGCGGTTGGTGAGAATTTTAAAGCAGTTGAAAAATTCCAGTATATGAAGGTTTGAATAAATGAGTTTGAAATAAGCTATTAATGTATAAAAAATTTTAAGATCGGTTCAAATGTAATAAGTTATTTCGAAACGTATCCGATCATTTTTTTCTCTCATCCAGGTGTTTATTTTAATTTTAGATTGATTCAATTTGAAATCCAGGGCAATGATGGCCTCATTGTAGAATAGAAACTGGGAATAGGAATTGGAAAGGAATAATAGAAAAATTCAGTAAAAATGAAATAATATCATAATAGCAATTTGTTCACTTCGTCTTTTTTCGATTCGTAAACAAAATAAAATTGCCCAATTGAAAAAAGATGATATCTGAGCTTAAACAGATTATTGATTACTTGTCACCTCATTTGCGTGGACTCATACTCCTTGTTTTTGGCAACGGAAAAGGCCTCATCCTTTAGGTGGTGTTGGTATAACACTGAATTCTTCCCAAACATCGAAAAAGATAAAACTTCTCCTCTTCATCTGATATCCTTTCACAAGACATGAATAAATCTTTCCGGCCTTAAATCGAAGTAATTCTTTCCTAACTCTTCCTGATAAATTGAACGCCATAAATAAGAAATTAAAAGTTTGCCTCGAAGTTGTAATTGCAGAGATTACCATTCCAGAAACGAACGCGGAATCCAAAAGAATAAAACGAAAGTCTACCGACTGACTGGTGTTGAAATTAAGATTCTGATCATGATGTGTAACACGACGTATATCTAATGAGATCTCCATTCTTTTTGTCGCAGAATATAAATACATCAAATGGTAGTCTGTTTTTAGACGCAAAGTTCAGGGAATCTGAAAAATATATGTTCGAACATTCCGATTTCATGTACTGATGAATATTTCAATAAATTCGAACTATTTCAATTTAGAGAGGGGTATTGAGGTGGTGAGGACGATATCTTCTAGGACTGTGAGATCAGTGGCGTTAGTAGACTTTGGGCAGCAGCATTGTCACAAGTAATATTCTTAAATCATCCTTAATGGATGAGATAATCTTTCGACAACTTGAAATTCAGGCTTTTACCAAGTATAGAGGGCTTAGATATTTGTTATAAAAGTGTTTTTCTGTAGTCGAGAGATATTCGGCGGACATATTTATTTTGTGAAATTCGTCATAAATATTGAAAGAATCAACTATTTCGTCTAATTTTCTGTTGATTGATTTCAAAACACGACCAGTTTACATTAAACTATCGACAGACTGAAAAATTTTTCTGTCCTTAAACCTATGGGATGTTTAATAATGGTGAATGTCTTATCTCTATTTGGGAATTAAGTAGTGCAAGATTGGGGTTCCTATATCGAATCCATCCATTCCAGCAAATTCGGTTTCAGGCCTTTTTCGCATCTGCGATGGATTTAAAAATTGGCAGTATCCATATGATACTTTATCAGTTATAACGGTATGAAATGAGCGTTTTTTTGTGAAAATAAAACACTCATTATTAATGAGAAAATAAAAAACATTTCAGAAAGTATTGACTATTGTTTTCTACACATTTTGACCATCTTTTTGGTAATTTATGGATACTACGCCAATAAAACTGTTCGTATTTTAAAGCAAACCGACCAGACACCTAATTTTCGACCTCCTCGTGGGAATCAAAGTGCTGCTCAGCCAATGCGAGTCCTATCGATGAAAACAAATGGTAGTCGGAAAGAGTCAAGTCTGGTGAATACGGCGGGTGGGGTAGCAGCTCCCAGCCAAGTGTTTTGATTGTATCCTGAGACAGTTTTGCTATATGTGTACTGTCATGGAGCAAAATTACTTTGCCGTGTTTTCTGGCTCATTCCGGTCGTTTCTTGATCAATGCATGGTTCAAATTGATCATTTCTTCTCGGTTACGATCAGTATTAACGGTTTCACCAGGTTATAGGAGCTCGTGGTACACCACAGCTTTCTGGTCCCACCAAACACACAGCATTATCTTCTTGCTGAATGGATCTGTTCTTGCAGTCGATGTTGATGGTTGTGCTGAATCAACCCAATATCTTTCCGTTTATAATTCTTGAAATAAATCGCCAGCAAAGATCCTATGAAAAATAGATTTGCAAAATTTCACAAATGTATTTTCGGTTTTCCATCTTTCATTAAATTCATGTGGCACTTATTTTACACACTTTTGAACTTTTCCATAGCTTTTAAATGGTCAGGAATTGCTTGTTGTGCAAAATTTAACATTTCTGCCTTTTGCTTTTGTTTCAAAGTGTCATCTCTATCCAATATCGCATAGCTTCTCGCATGTGTGTTGTTCTGTGTACAAAAATAAGCTGAAATATATTTGAGGGAAATATTTCTTCAAGAGTGGTCTTCGATTAGTAAACACAGAGGCTTCTCCAAGTTAACCACATCGAATCTTTAAAAGAAAAGACAAAAACGAAAAAACAAAAAACTAAACACAAAAAATATGTATCAAATTTGCTCGAAATTTATAACCCATTCCAAAAAAAAATCAGAAACATCATGAAGAGCCCTAAAACAAACTAGAAATATATATATATACTATATATATTAGAAATGATCCACATACAGGTGAATAATGAAAACATAATTAATGACAAACAAGATATTAAAAATCTCAGTCAAATATATAATCCTATACTGAGAAAACCACCAAAAGGAAGAAGAAGACAGGACAACTAATATTCCTCTGACAACTGACATGACATTGACATAAATGACAGGACAATACCGACCAGCTAACAACCACAACAACATAAAGAAGAGAAACAGTGAGATATTATAAAATAATTTTATTCTTGTGTATTTACTTATATTTGATTGTAGATGTATACTGAAGAAGGCGATTTAAGCCGAAACGTTTATACAAATAAATATTTACATTTTTTCAAGAACCTAGATACCCAATTCATTGAAATGTCATATATCATATGATAGGTAACAAATCAAAAACTCAAGATATATATATATATATATATATATATGGGTCAATTATTTATGAGATGAGGTATTGTTTCTTCTTTCACAACTTGCGCTTGGAACTGAGTTCCATCTGAATAGCATGCTATTGGTACTACCATGACCTGTTCTCAAACGATTAAGAAATGTCCAAATTTTTCTTGGAAGATCAAAACCAGGAATTTTTTCAGACGGATCAGAAATGAGGTCTTTTTTTAATATTTCATAAGAGTTGCACTCAATCTCACATAACTCTTCATAGCTAGAGTTCATATGAAGAACGTATTATACCATAATGGTTTACATGAATTCAATCTGGGAATATTATTCAGTGGAATATACGTAATAATTGAAAATTAATAAGGAAAAGAATGATATTTGCTCCAAGAATTCAGAGCTGCAGTCTCTCTGCGAATATGGGGAGGGACAATGTTAGACAAAACTGATAACCAATGAACCGTTGTAGATCTTATGGTGCCAGTAATTATTCCAATGGATGTATTCAATTGTACTTCGATTTTTTGTGTATTCGCATTATAAAACCAAACAGAGCAACAATACTCAGCTGTAGAGTGGAACATCAGCACCCCAAGATGATCCAGCTAATTATTCTCATCGATGTATTCAATTGTGTATCGATTTTTTATGTATATGCACTATTAAACCAAACAGAGTTATAATACTCAGCTGCAGTAAAGACAAAGGCTAGAGATGCTGTGCGTAGAGTGAAAGCATCAGCACCCCGAGATGATCCAGCTAATTTCTGAAAAATATTGTTCTTAGTATAGTTATTTCAGTTTTAGGCTCATATCATTTAAATGAGCCTTGTAATTGAGAGATGAATCGAATTTAACTACTAGGAACTCAGGATAGATATTTTATTCGATAGGAGAATCATTGAAAGTTACAGCGAATTTCCTATATTTCTCACGATTATTCAGATGGAATCAAGATACCTCTGTTTTGTTGAGGTTGGGACACAATCGTCACTCAGTAAAATAATTCTTTAAAATCTCCAAACCAGATGATAGTTTATTCTTCAGTGGTAAGCTATGTCATAAGCATAAACAAATTTCTGAGATGATGTCGCGGTTAAATCACTGAGATATACCTAAATTGGATAGTAAAGGGGCTAGAACTGATCCTTGTGGAAGGCCGTTTTACAATGATTTAAAATTGCTACTCGTATTATCAACAAAAACACGAAACCTTCTATTAGATAACATATTTTCTAATAATCTCACCATTTTCCCACACTTCAGATGGGTAAAGAGTTTGAAAATGTATCCATTTTTCCACACAGTGACGTATGCCCAAGATAAATCAATAAAAGCAGCTCCTGTTTTCCACCTATTATTGAAGCCTGATTCTATGAAAGTTGTAAGATTGTGAATCTGATCTGAACAATTTCTATTTTTCCTAAAACCTCCCTGGAAATTTTGTAGAGCATTGTCTATAGAATATTCGATTCTAAAAAAAATGAACCTTTGTAAGCGACTCATAAATATTCATATAAATCAAATAAAAAATCCAATTTACCTCTCTTCGCAATATTATAATTAAATAGGTCAATAAATTGTTTTTACTCAAGGCAATATGTAATTCCTAATTGTATTACTGGCAAATACCAATTGATGCTATTAATGACATTGCATTTTCAAGTAGGTTAACCTCATTTGTAGTATATTTATGCAAGGATTGATAGGAATGACTGAATAGACGTAGAACAACTACCATGATGTTTTTTTTTGAACTCTAATCTCCAAAATGTGAGATTGCCTATATGTGTCAAATAGTGAGTTTATCACAGCTTTTTAATATCTTGAAAGAAATACTCAGTAACTGATTGGTCGATAACTATTACGATCACACGGATTTTTTCCTCGTTTCAAAATACCTATTACTTAAGCCTTACGGAATTCGAAAGGAAAGTTTCCTGAATTCAGAATATTGTTATAGAAAGAAAATAACCAAGACAAGGCCTTTTTTCCTGAATGTTTGATGAATTCAGGATAAATTCTGCCATAACCTGCTGCTTTCCGAGATTTGGTAGACTTAATTGCAGCCCTCAATTCATCTATATTGAATGGATGTGACACACGTTCCAAAGTAGGAGCTGATCTCCTGAATATGTGTAATTTTTTCTTCAATCAGTGTCAATATATCCTTAGCAAGAAGTAGAAGAATCACAAATTGCTATCAAAACCTGAAGCAGCCTTTCGGCCAATCTTTCTCTGTCCCAAACTGAAAAACCAATGCCACCTATCCAAGATACGCCAAAATCGGTGGCCGCCACCCATGGTCTCAACGCCAAGGTTGTTATCGTGGTGGCGCATCATAAGCGGAAAAAACGGCCACCAATGCTGCAGCGACAGCGCGATCCGAAGGCGCGGGCAAAAAGCGGGCAAAGGCGCGCGCGTTCGACGTAGCTGGGTCGAAGCGCGCGGAATGCGTCGCTTGACCAGCGCCAAAACACAAATCGCCGGTCGCATGCATACATTCATTTCGCGCCGGTTTTTATTGTCCACCGCTGACTTATGAACGTCGGTGACATTCTGCAGGCCCACCATTATATCTGGTCGCTTTTTATTGTCCTCTGTATTCATATGGAATCGGCCAGATTGCGATCTATGACGATCGGCCAAAAAAAATTATGTCGATTTCGCCTAACGCGGCTCTGGAACGGACTTGACGGTTTCGTCTGTTTGACTGATTGATTATACAGGTGGTTTCAAAGTTGTGTACATCATTTATTTGAATAGGGCATAGGGTGTTTGGAATCATAAGGTTGTAATAAGTAATAATCGAATTAAAGTATTTACCCCCTATGATTTCTGATAGAATAACAGTATTTGATTTGCAGGGTTTAATATTATTCAAAATATAATAAAAATTGGCGACGTTTCGGGCAATAATTATGAGGTTGTATACATAGGACAGACGGAACAAAAATTAAAAGACATAGAAAGGACACAAATACTCCTAAACACAGACAGCACTTTACAGGCACAAAACCGAGAATGGACATTTAAACAATTATGACGAGACTGTAGTGTTAGACCGAGAAACAAATAAGAAATCTAGAGAATTTCTCGAAATGATCAGATATTAGATACCTTCACAACACCTACTCCATTCTACAATCTCAAATAAACTGACCAACGAAAACAAACAAGAAGAAGAAATAATAATTGACGTGACAACTCTAGAATCAATTAATAGAAAAACCCCAATGACATCCAACAAATAATTATTTCGAAGGAAATAAAGAATAAGAATTAGATCTCTATCCAACGAAGTGTTTAAGGACTTTATAATACTTAAAAATTGTTTGTTCTCATAGTTTTTCACATTGTATATAATGTTTTTTACAGGCTAGAAAAAGGGCACTGCCCGAAACTTCACCAATTTTTATTATATTTTGAATAATATTAAATCCCGTAAATCAAATACTGTTATTCTATCTATAAGTAGATAATAATAATAGGTTTTGACGGAATTTATCCTGAATTTTACAAACATTTAGGAAAACGAGCCTTGTCTGTGTTATGTTGAGGGATGATCCGATTTTTTGATTGTGCCTCGAAGTGCTTCGAGGGATTGGAATCGATTTTCTAGAAACTCCAAAAGGCCTGTCAGTTCTTGACTATCCTTATTTGTTTTGGTAGATTGTTCATAGAGTTTTCTTGAATCACTGTCTAATTTCTTTAGCAGCATATGCGCTATTATATTGCTACCCAATTGTTCGGCTGTGATTCCCATATTTTCAATGGCACAGATATTTTCTTGAACAGTGTCGTGAAGTTTTTTAATGGATGCTGCCGACTCTTGTTGCAAAATTGGTAGATTCAAGATG
Organism: Micraspis discolor; assembly: GCA_030674115.1. Taxonomy (NCBI): domain Eukaryota; kingdom Metazoa; phylum Arthropoda; class Insecta; order Coleoptera; family Coccinellidae; genus Micraspis; species Micraspis discolor. The sequence goes on from JARTUT010002175.1 coordinate 13,146,241, forward strand.
TTGTCGGCGTACTTGCTGATGAGAAGTCTGTTGTTGTTGTACCTCCTCGTTATCAATTCCCAGGCGATGATACTTCTAAATGTTGAATGAGCTTCGCTGCTTCACCCCTGGTCTGACTCTTCTCTCTCTCAGCGTCCCCTAGTTCATAGTTGTGGTGTATGGTTTGAAGGAATACATCTCGGAATGTGATCCAAGTCTCGTAGTCACCAGTAAAAATAGGGATGCTGATCCGTGGTAAATTTATGGAAATGTTTTTGTTTTGAAACTGTTTAGTAACAGTAGGAGAAGCAGTGATTATTTTTTCTATGATTTCCTCATATTTAGTTCTAAATTTTTCGAAGACTCCGGTTTTCTTGTATTTGATTACTTCTTCTTCATTGATAGCTAGCATCTGTTCATAGAGTGCTTCTATGTCCCGCCAGATTCTGGTTAGGTTTTCTTCGAGGAAGTTGTATATTTTGGGATGTAGTTGGCACTTTATTTTTTCTTGTGCCCTCTCCATTTCCTTCTTTAATAAATCCAATTTTATTTGAATTTGAAGAATGGAAGGATGTTGGTAGCTAACTTCTTCTGACGTCGGAGTGGACTTCTGCCATGTATTGATATAGTTCTTGATTTCTTGGTAGCATTTGGATATCTGACCATGTAAATTTTGTTTGAAGTAGGAATGCTCTTCATCAAGGGATTTCCGGAGTTGGTTATGATTTTCTTGAAAATTGTTCAGTAGATCTGTGGCCGTCATATATTTCTTCTTGAAATATTCCTCTGTTTTGCGTGCAGACCCGTCTTCCTTGAGTGAAGATAATACTTTGTTCAGGTCTTGGTCAATAGCAATTTGTTCTCCCAATTTTTCTTCCATATTAGTTGAAGGGTTCGTGAGATCTCTGCTTTGATGAAGATTTTTTCTTTGTTTTTCCGGAAGGCTAGTTCACGGGCTCGTAGTTGGCGCTGGAAGGCTTCTTCACGGATGCGGGTTTGGCTCTTGAATGTTTCTTCACAGGCGCTGATGATTTGATTGAGATTAGGGTTGTAAATCCTCGTTTTGATTTTCCGGAAGGCTAGTTCACGGGCTCGTAGTTGGCGCTGGAAGGCTTCTTCACGGATGCGGGTTTGGCTCTGAAATGTTTCTTAACAGGCGCTGATGATTTGATCGAGATTAGGGTCGTAAATCCTTTCTCTCGATCCGGCTCGAAGGACCAAAAAATGTTGTTTCTTTGATTTGAAACAACACTTGCTTGAGGGTTTAGGCAACTGAACGACCAGAGTCAGAACGTTCAAGGGATGTCTTAACTCCACAGTTGCCGAAGAGGTGTATTGATCAAACTAATGATGAATGATTATTTATTGATTATACACTAATCTTATATACTAAATTGAGTAATGACGATAAAAATAAGATTGCCATATTTGGTATCAGAATATTGTCAGGGTGCCTTGTTACGTCAATTGTTTCTAGCCAGTCAGCAGATTTCGGTCGGTCTGCGGCTTGCTCGGCGTGATCCACTTTTGATTGTTTAATAATTTAAATGGAATTTTCCATGTTATAGAAGATGAATATTTTTTAGGATAATGTTCGAATTTCGAACAGTTTTTCTATAACAATATTCTGAATTCAGGAATTTTTCCTTCCACATTCCGTAAGGCTAAAGTAATAGGTATTCTGAAACGAGGAAAAAATTCTTGTGATCCTAATAGATAATTAAGTGTTCCTTTCAAGATATTAGAAAGGTTAATTCCTTTTAGAATTGAATATTCTATAGAAAATACTGTACAGCATTTTTTAGGAAAAATAGAAATTGTTCAGATCAGGTTCTCAGCCTCACAACCTTCATAGAATCAGACTTCAATAATATGTTGAAAATAGAAGCTCTTCTCATTGATTCATCTTCGGCATATGATACTGTGTGGAAAGATGGATTAATTTTCAAACTCTATACCGATCTGAAGTGTGAGATTGTGGTTAGATTATTAGAAAATATGTTATCTGATAGAGGGTTTCGTGTTTTTGTTGACAAAAAGAGTAGCAATTTCAAATCATTGAAAAACGGTCTTCCACAAGGACATTATACTCATCAAATTAAACCTCTGTGATTTACCCACGACATCATCTCAGAAATTTGCTTATGCTCATGACATTGCTATTGCTTACCAGCATTCGGATTCCCATACTCTGGAAAACATACTATCATCTGATTTGGAGATTTCGAAGTATTATTTTGTTGAGTGGCGATTATGTCCCAATCCCATCAAAACAGAGGTAGCTTGTTTCCATCTGAGAGAAATATAGGAAATTAGCTGTAACTCTCAAAGATTCTCCTATAGAAATAACATAAGTTGAAACCCTTTCAAGGCCACGACCTTAAACCGTTTCTTCATTCAGAGCAGAATTAAACATTGTTCAACTTGACCTCTTCTCTCGTAAGTACCAATCATCTAATTTTAATTTGAGTTCGCAGATCCAACTGTATACCGTATAGATGACTTGTACACTTGCAGCGACTCCTGGCGCGCAGTTTAATGCCATGGATGACTCGACTGGATCCCCTGGATCTATTTTACGTTAGAAAGGTCTCAGTGGGGCGCCTGGTTCATCCACTCTCAATAATCCAATCATAATATAGCCCCATTAGGTTTGACCCTCGTTATTTGCTCATTTGTTAGCCACGGTACGAGGCGGATTATTATTGACTTTTTGTTATCTGGAAATAAGTTTGACAATAGGGCACCTTAAGCTACCCATATTCCCAGAATGATGAATGATATCAAGAAAATGAATATTTTGTTATGGACTTTTCCTTGATACGAAAACTCGAGTTTGTATGTGAATGGAAACATGTAGTAATGAATGAACAGGAGGATAGGAGCTTTTGCGCGAAGTGAACGTTTTTCAAAAAATTAATACTTTGATAGGTTACATTTGTAGACGGGAAATTTTGATGATGGAACTACTGTAGAATTATTCTGTCGTTTTGAGGTAGAAACTAAGCTTTTCATTGGAAAGAAGAACAATAAGATGACAACAATGAGAAGAAAGCTTTTTTAAGTTAATTTCTACCTTGAAATCGACAGAACATATCAGTTGAAACGTCGGAAAGAAGTCAATAAGAGATATATTAGAATATCTTTATTTACTAAGCTCTTGCCGTTTCAAATATCTTATATATTCGAGTCAAAAATTATTGATATCTTGAATTGAAAATTACAAAACTAACAGCTTTCAATCTATTTTATTTCAGTCACAATCTAATTCCATTTAAATGAGTACAGTTTGAGTTACAAGTTATCCAATAGAAAGTTATCGTTAAAAAAAAACTGGTAAGTTTTTGTATGGAATTTCACCTGGTTGTGAATTCATGAAGCATAACAAATGAATGAATGACATATAATAATAATAAAAATGTTTATTTCTTGATGTAAATATAACTAAAATAATGAACATAGTTTTATAAATATCGTAGTCAGGACAGATCCAGATAGAAAATCAATAAAATATAAAGATAATGGATAAGAGATCCGCTTATATAAATAAAATACTCATTATATAAAATTGAAAAAACACGAGATCACATGAAATAATAGCAAAGTAACAAAAGAAATGTCGTCAATTCCGTTCAAATAAAAATCTTGCACGTATAGAAGAAATCTTATAAGTATAAAATTACATATTCAATATATGAACATTCCAAAATATACACTGAACAATTTCGAAATAATTAAAATTATAATTCAATACATGCTCTGATAATCAATATACAGTACGAATCGCTTAGATAGATAGAGATCATAATAAATATCCTGAGTTCCAAAAATATTCCAAATATCACGAAACCCCGAAGAATAATCAAGTATTCAAAATAATTGACAAGGTATTCATAAATATAGATAAATACATACAGGGTTATGATAAAGTAATGGACAAAATTCATAAAACGTACAACGATCATTTTTGAAAAAATGTAAAAACAAGTCAAACGGTGTTTTATATTCCGCATCTCTTGACATAAGTTACAAAAATAACAAGTCAAATTTGTCAAAGTTATGACGTCATCAACATATTCTTTTAATGGGAAGCTAAGATTTCTATTACATTATGTGATAAAGCTTGTTTTTTTACACTAGGAAAAAATAGTTGCAGTAGAGTTAACATAAGAAAAAACGAGAAAATGAATAAAAACGAAATAAACGTAAGTTTCATAATAACTTTTCAATTAACTAAACAGTCCATTAAACCAAAACTATTTCTTATAGGAATTGTTCAAACTGTGTCCCGTTTACTAACTGACATAGGCCAAGACGATGGTAGACCGCATTTACAGAGTTTTCGATCATCTGCGGAGTTATAAGGGTCATTTCGTGTCTAATTCGTTCCATTAAGTCTTCTAAATTGTCTGGCCGGTTAATGCAGACCCGACTTTTCAAATGTCCCCACAGAAAAAATCAAGGGGGATAAGATCAGGTGACCTAGGTGGCCACTCCATTGGTCCACGTCTTTCAATCCACCATCCTTCAAACTGGTTACCCAGAAACCTTCGAACAGTAAGACCATAACGTGGTGGTGCGCCATCTTGTTGGAACCAAATACTGGGATCCAAGTTTTCCCCATTATTTGGGTTCGAAAATGCCGCAAGTAGGTCCGGAAGCACTGCCATACGAAGATGTTCCAAATATCGTTCAGCTGAAAGTAATAAGGACCAATAAATCATCCCTGACCATTCCTACCCAAACATTAATTCTTTGGGGGCGCTGGGTATGTTTTGTCTGCATCTAGTGGGGATTTTCCCGAGCCCAGTTCGACAATTGTGTCGATTTACAGAACCACTTAGACAAAACCAAAGATTAACTTACAAAGATGGAGCACTCCGTCCTTTTTCTCGTCAACGATTCAATGACCTTGAGAATTCTATCGTTGAAAAAAGGGGCGGGACTAATAAGAGAAGGATATATTTCTCTCTTCTCCAAATTCGAATTTAAACCGCGAAACATTTCACCGGATATTTCTGAAAATCATAGCAGATCCTTAATTTAATCAAAACCTTTGAATTATATGGCATATTTTATATAACTTGTCTATGAATTCTTTTCCCTCCATTCGAAAATTTTTAATGATATAGTGTGATATATGGAGTAAAAGTTATCGCTGATTTTGTATAGAAAATTTTGAATTTCATACCGCACGGGTTTTCATATTTGGATTAAGCTTTTTCATAGCTCTGCAGAGAAGTCTGGTTTGTAGATAAAATGAGTGAAACCAAGGGAAGATGTTCAATTAAGTACCTACTGTTCGAATGTTCCGGGTGTGAGATTCTTTAGTTTTCCCAGTTCAGATGACCCTCAACGAGCCCTGCAATGGAAATTGGCCTGCAGCGATGCGACAATTCTGAGAAAACAGGATTTGCAGTGATCACTTTGAACCTTATTTAATGACTGGCCGCTACTTAAATAATACAGCTGTTCCTACTTTGAACCTGTTTAAGAGACCGAAAAGCTTTGATATAGGTACACAAAACGATGGAATAGGAATTGATAAGGGAACTCAAACATGTTCCACAATAATGGTAAACTGCAATGTACAAACATCTCAAAACATGAAAGCCACTGCCACTACATCTCCTTATCAATTGCTAATCCAAAGGCTGAGAACTATCCCTTTTCATCATCCTTGCTTAGTTTCCCTAAAAATATATGCTAAATTTGTTTTTAAAAATGAGAATTTTTACATAATGAAGTATGCAAATCAAAATGTACAGAGTGATGAATGTAACAAAAGGAAAAATAAAAATTAGAAACCTTAATATACTGCAGCAACTGGATATCAAGTTCAGGATCTGATCCCTTTGTATGTATGAATATTTTTATAGAATAGGAAATTGCTCTTTTATGTTTTTTTATGTTCTGAGAATGCTTGAGATGAAACCGAGATAATTATATAACAAAGATTGATAATGCTGAAGTAAACTTTACTACAAATTTTTAATGAATTTCTTTAACTTTTGATGTAACCATATTAAATGAATTATAAAGAAAATTTCCTTTTTATTTGTTGCACTCTTGTTTTAGTCCATTATTTAGACATTCAATACATGAAAGTGAAATTATTGTCTGGAATTGGTAAAAAATTTGATCAGCAAAATGCACAAACTTTTATGATTACAATCATTCGTCAGCTTATTTTGTGTAACATTGAAATTGGTGAAACAATTCATAAGACAGAAATTAACTTCTTCGTAAGAAGTTTGTCATCAATAATCAAAGGACTTCTAACTTGCAAACATAATATAATGGTTCCATTAAAATTTTGATGAAAATATATTATACATTATTCTTACATTCTTGTATTAGGAAATACTTGAAAATTTTTAAGAAATGCTTATCCAACAATTTTCATCCACATATAATAAGATCAATTAAAAGAAAATTTCTTCTTCTCATACGATTTTGAAAAAGGATATTTCTTATTCGTTTTTTTACAATACTGCAGTATTAGTTGAACTATATGTGCGTAACATTACTATTTAATTCATCCATTGTGTCAAATGATATTTTCTTGTTTCTTATGAATTCTCTCTGGTCTTCACACATATTCCACAGGAAATAAATGTTTTGTTATTGAACTCTTCCTCAAAGTTGTATGGCAATGACCTAAAATTTTAAAAGGTGTAAACTTTTACAATTTTCTCAGTTAAATTGTTGTAGCTTTAAATTATAAGATATTTTAGTAATAAATTAAAATAGATTGCAAATGATGAAAATACAAATTAACAGTGGAAATATCGCTACTCACGAAATTGCGTATTGGTTCCTGAAGTAAGTCGTTCAGAAACACTTGTGATGAAAGAAAAGTGCTTTGATATTTCCTAATAAATAAAAAATGATTTTTCCAAATTAATCTTCATGTCGATTAAAATCCTTTTCTGTTTGATTCTTGCTACAGGAACTAGGAACCGATTGGCTATCTTATTGCACGTGATAACGAAATGTGATTTCATTGGTGTTGCTTCGATTTACATTGGTCTTATGGGATTTTGAGTCAAGGGAGGAATCGTTTTATGCGATTCTGTGGTGTCGCTTCGAAATACGCGAACAAAATTTTCAGTACTAATTTGACAGAGTGCACCCTCTTGTTTCTACTCTTTGACAAAACGTTGCCTCATCGGAAAATAGTACACTATTAAGAAAATTTGGATTTTCGTCACAATGCCGCATGAAGATTTAACAAAATCCCAAACGTCTGCCCGGATCATCTTCTGAGAGTTCGTGAACAAGTTGAACTTTTAATGGGTGTAGTTTTTCTTTTTTTAACATCTTTACTACAAACGACTGACTAACATTTTCTTGTAAGGCAATTTCTGTTGTAGTTCCGTGAGGGTTGTCTTCTACTGACAGCAAAATATTTAACTTCACATCGTCGCTTACTCCTGGTCGTCCAGATTTTGGAGCATCCCTCACGCTTCCCGTTGCATTAAATTTTGCAACAATTCTGCCTACTGTGCTTCTAGTAATTGGAGGTCTTTCTAAATGTGTTGCGTTAAATAAAGCACATGCTTCTTCATGATTTCGAAGCCGATCGCCGTAACTTACCATCATTAAAATTTCTATCCTTTCTCTTTCGTTTAAACAAGCCATAATAATAAAACTGGAATCACACTTATTGTACGACTGACACTGACACACCGTTGTTTTAGTAAATCAATCGAAAAAATTGATAAGAACAGATGTTTTTACTAGATAAGTTTAAGTTTGACTTCTTTTTATAATTAGTTTTGTTATTTCGTTTTTTATTTGTTTTCTCGTTTTTTCTTATATTAGCCCTACTGCAATTATTTTTCCTTAGTGCAAAAAAACAAGCTTTATCACATAATGTAATAAAAATCTTAGCTTCCCATTGAAAATTATGTTAATGACGTCACAACTATGACAAATTTGACTTGTTATTTTTGTAACTTATGTCAAGAGATGCGGAATATAAAACACCGTTTGACATGTTTTTGCATTTATTTCAAAAGTGATCGTTGTACTTTTTATGAATTTTGTGCATTACTTCATCATAACCCTGTATAGATTGGCAACTACGGTGACTTTATACAAGATAGCTGCAACAATGATCGTCAGAGTTTTGATTGGTTTTGCCATTAACGGTCGAAATTTCATTATTTACCTAACTTGGCGTGCTGTTTAACATGTTTTAAAGCGTGTTAGTTCAATGTAGAGCATTTCATTATATTTGTGAATATCTATATTTTAATTCTGAAGAAGACATATCTTTGGGTTTATGTATAAAATAAAATTTCATCTCGCATTCTTATTTATGCATACCAGTTTGGACTATTGTTCACATTGATTTATTCATCTGAGGAAGGATTAAAAGTAGCTAGGTAAGTGTTATTGAGATTGATAGATTTAGTAAACTAAGTTATGAATTCTATGTTGAAATGTAATATATTAATATAAAAATTTAGCTGAGTAGTCTGTATAAAATTACAATATATTTAAATGTCATAAGGAGAAATTCAAGTGATAGGTAGGTTTATATTTTTCATAGGTGAATTAACTCAGAAGCAACGCCTGGTTGTGCAGTAATTGGTTCCAATTTCTCAGAAGAAAGGATTTCCCAAAGATCCCAAGCGTAGGAAAAAATGGGCAGCTGGAATGAATTGAGACAAATGGTTTCCAACCGACTCTTCACGTTTATGTGAGGTAATTTATTTCAATATTTTCTATTATTTCGTTTATATTTTTCGTCTATAATTGGCACTGACTAATTTGTCTTATGATAGAAGGCTCACAAATTGTTTTCACACCATTTTTTTCCACATTATCATTTTTTGATAATGATTCATGTTTGAATTTATTGATTCCCGTCGACCGTTAATGGCGACTTATAGCCTATTGTCGCCACTGTCTTGTGTAAATCCACTGTACCTGGAACCGAGTTTCAGCGCCCTCTTTCAAAGTGGTAAGAATTAATGCGTTTATTTGAAGATTTAGTCAACAGATGACGCTAGGGTAAACCAAATACTTCTTAGTGCCGATATATATTTCATAAAGTTGTTTGGGTAGATATGATGTCGCGCCGAAAAATAATACATTCGTACCTACATCACCCACAGAACCTTTCAAACCAAAATCAACTCAACGATATCAAACGAAAAACACATCACAGCCGGTGTTCCCCAAGGCGGCATTCTATCACCTATTTTATTCAACTACTATATAAACGATATCCCAAAAACAAATCAAACAAAATTAAAAATATTTGCCGATGATACTTCTATAATTTCTGAATCGTCTAGCCCAGATCAGGCCAATAAATACATTCAAAGACACTTAACCACTCTAGAAAAATATTATCATAAATGGAAAATCAAAATTAACCCCTCTAAAACAACGCTCACTCATTTCACTCATAGACTTAAAACATGTAAGAACACAATTATTTTCGAAAACCACTTAATACACAAACAAAATACAGTAAAATATTTAGGAATCACTCTAGATAAAAAGCTTAATTTTAACAAACATACTGAGAACTCCATCAACAAAGGACGGACCATTCTCCGCGAAATTTTCCCACTAATCTCTAACCAAAGTAAATTAGGATTAAAATCTAAATTAAGGATATACAAACAAGCAATAAGGCCTACATTCCTGTACGCAAACCCAATTTGGAGTAACACTTCAAAATAAGTTCCTTAGAATTATTTTGAACAAATCAAGATTCACCAAAGTAAATGATCTACACGTACTAGCAAACATTGACACAATCCAAGAAATTATTAAAAAACACACACACAAATTTTTTAACTTCAAAATTCATAAACATGACAAAACAAGTCATCTTGGTAAGACAAATCCCGAAAACACCAACATAAAAATTAAACATAAACTCACACACCACATCATGTTGTCATGATAATCCTCCCCTACAACCCTAAAAACCACCTGAGAATAATAGTGTTTCATTTGTGCCTCATCATATATCTCTAGGAAAAACTGTAAAACCATCAAGGAATCAACACTGTATATGTATACATAATAAAATCAAACCTTCAGATAAAATCAATAGGTTAGGTGCTGAATATGAATGTATATAAACTTAAGTAAATGTATTCATGTTATTTCCCCTTGTAAATAATTTGTATATATATAACTTTAAAAAACAATAATAAAAAAAAAACGCTGAAAAGCTAATAGTGTTTCATTTGTGATGTCGCGCCAATTCAAATTGAAATATTCCTCGAACTAACTTGACCATATTTTACTTCTTACCAAAATATTTGCAAGAGTTTCCTATTTATGAAACTTTGATCTATGGTCATTAATTCTCTGAACAGGGGGGTACCTGCAGAAGAAAAAGGAAACTACTCCGATATTTCTGAAATCTGAAAACAAAATCAAATGCAAACACTTTGATTTTAGATGTCTCAGAGCGTTTTCAAAATACAAATAAAAATTAACGGAAGAATTCCTTGAAATTTTTCATAACCATCTTTGAGGTATAAGTCTGTTAATTCTTCATAATTATCATAATAAATAACGTCATTCGCGAATTTATTCATATAGAAATTTCTGTTCTGAATATTATCAGTTTGTCAAAAAACGTAAACGAACTATCTGGTGACCGGATGTCTTAGAGATAAAATTAAATAACCATCACTCACTATGTTCCTAACGTTCTGAATAGAAAAACCAAACAATATTGGTAGAAACGTGCGCGACATCCCTTATCACCGCATACCCCAGCTTTCATAATTCAATTTATGCAGACCACCACGAAGGAAGTGCAGAATTTCCTGTCGTTCCAGATCTTATCACCAATCCCGGTGAGATACGATAACGATTTTGTCTTTAAATATTTAAGCAAGGTAGGCGCGGACGTAGCTCGATTTATGCTAAGACCATCTCTGGAAAAATGAGACATTGTGTCAGTGCAACAGTAGCCTCTATGAATAAAATAGGAATAAATATTCAAGTCATCACCATAAGTCAGCGGAGGTTCTAGATGTCATGGAGGGTGAAACTGAATTGTTTATCGTATTGGGTGGCAAAGAAGAAAATATAATCACGTTAATTCCTAGTGAATAGTCTATCTGGTTCATAGAAATATGAAGTAATGGATGGACACTGTGATGTTCTAGGTATATGAGATTCAATGGAGTTTATTGATTGTCTTCTACATAAAAAAATCTAGAAATAAGTATGAGTTATCATCAAAGGGTAGATTTTATATATTCAGTACAACAATATAGAATTCTGAACTAAAATTCAGAGCAATTAAATTAAAAATGTTTCTTCTGTGACGGGAAAAAATTTGACATTTCATCTCTGTTGACAGGTAACAAAATATAACTTTTCACGAAATTACTTTTCTCCCGGAAAAAAAGTGAATACTTATTTCCCGGATATATCTATAGATAATGGAATATTTGATTTTAGAATATTTTAATGAATATAAGTTACATTTCCTTTATATTAAAAGTACAATTATTAAATGTGCATTGCGTGAATAGTTCCTTGTACTATTCGGTACAACAGACGAATTTTCTTGTGTTGAAATAATATTCTCTGACATGGACACATTGCTGTTGATGTACCTGGTCGCAAATCGGGTGTTATTTCAGAACTGCTACACGTTCTGAACACTTTATTAGCAATTTTTGTTCTGTGTGCCTCTGATTCATCAACATACCCTTCAGCGACCGTTGATGACTTCCAACCTCCATGTTTCTTTAGTGTCATCAAGTCTCTCCCAGCGTCTCTGAGCGGGAAAATTCGAAAAAAAATCGAAAATAGAGCTCCGCTGAAACAAGAATAACTTCGAGGTTTTTGGATGGAAAATTTTCATTTTGGGATTTTTCAAGATGTAAGATTGATGTATCCACTTTAAAAATCGAAATCGCGATTCATGGTACAGGGGGTGAAAAAATCGCTTTCAAAATTAGGGATGACAAAATCGTGAAAAATCAATTTTTTCAAATTAGAACCCCATTTTTTTATGGCAGATATTGAATCTACGTTAAAAAATAATGTGAGTATATGCATCACACCCTTGCCCTAAAGTGGATATTTTCTGAGTTATTCACAAAAAACTGTTTTTCGTCTTGAATATTCAGCTATTTCTTTTCCCTTCACGCCAAAAAGATGAAATTTTCAGGAACTGTTACTTAAAACATGTTTTAGATTTTATTACCCTAATATGCAAGAGAAAAAGTTACAGGTTGTTCCTAAATAGATGGCGAATTTGGATTCGAATTTGTATCGGAAACCTCTTTATTTCAACTAATCGGCCATCGGTTTTCTCCAGAGATAAATAAATAATTCCTTATGAACCATATGCAAAAACTCACCATGTTTTACATTCTTTTTTTAATGATAGATATCATTAATAACATCTGCCAAATTCCTCTTTATTCAGTAGCATTTTGTGTTTACTATTAATTTGGTGATAATTCGTATTAAGTTATAAAATCGATCACTATGCCAAATTTTACCAATGAAGATTATTTAAATCTCATTCTACTTCATGGATAATGTAATAAAGTTGTAGATAGAAGGATTCGACTGTTCATTGAGAGGTTTTCTGACCGACCCAGACCAACGAGAGATACCATTAATAGAACCATGACAAACTTGAGAAATGTCGGATCTTTCGTTGAGAAAACTATACACAGAGAAAAAGTGTAGTAGAAAATGAGAACAACGAAATTATAGTTCTTGCATATTTTCGTGTGAATCCTCAAAATTCTCTCAAAGATGCCGAGATTGCTCTGGGATTATCTCAATCGAGTGTTTGGAGAATATTAAAAAAACATAAAATGCACCCATATAAACTCAATAGGGTACAGCATTTGAAGGAAACTGATTTCGTCAGGAGAACAGAGTTTTGCGAAGCTATGATGATTCGATTTCAAGAGGAAGAAAACTTTTTGGACTGTATAATTTGGACAGATGAATCTAAATTCACAAAGAATGGTTCTTTCAATAGGCATAACAGTCATTATTGGGTTGAAGAGAACAACCACCACTTCAGACAATGGAACTTTCAAGAGACCTGGAGTTTCAATGTTTTTTGCGCCATCAAAAATAATGCAATTCTGGATGTTCACATTTATGATGGGGTAAGATAGAACACTACACATGTTTGCATTATTTAAAGAATATTCTGACATATTGACTCAAATAATTGAGCCGCTAGTACAGAACCTTAATGACTTATGGTATCAACAAGATGGCGCGCGATGGTTGGCGAACAATGGTCCACATCTTGGGCCACCACGTTCTCCCGATTTAACACCTTTAGACTACTATGTTTGGGGTAGGATAAAAAATATTGTCTACTCAACTCCCCTGACTGATAAAGAGGACTGCATAGAACGAGTCAGAAATGCGTTCAGGTTTGTTTAGATTTTTAGATTCGTAGTTTTGAAACTCAATTTGGTTTTTTAACACTTTTGCAGATCTCTTCCTCCCGATGAAATAAGAAGAGCAACGCACGAAGCATTCCTGAGACGTATAAATAAATGTCTAGAAATTAACGGTCAAAACTTTGAGCATCTTCTCTAGTTATAACTGCGAGAGTTTGCCATGGTTCTCCTAATAGTAACTTGAAGTCGGTTTCAAGAAGGGATGAAAAATCTACAGCATGGTTCAAATAACAGTTCCTGAAAATTTCATCTTTTCGGCGTGAAAAGAAAAGAAATAGCTGAAAATTCAAGACGAAAAACAGTTTTTTGTGAATAACTCAGAAAATATAAATAATATAATATAATAATAATATAATAATGAAATAGAGGATGATAATAGATGTCTGAACTTCCTAGATATACAGATTAAAAGAAAAAATGAACACCTTGAATTTGATATATACAGAAAATCCACCTTCTCTGATATTTTAATACCAAATAGTAGTTCACATCCTGATAAAATCAAAATGTCAGCATTTCACGCACTAACTCATAGATTAGTCTCGATTCCAATGTCAAAAATTAACTATGACAAGGAGGTTCGCACACTGAAATTTTTAGCTGTGAATAATGGCTACTCTCCGGATATAATAGATCAACTCCTTTTCAGAAAGCGGCAGAAGACATTGTTACATTCAATTTATCCACCAAATAATGAAAATGAAACCAAAAATACGCATATATCGACTACATCCCATCTTGGAGTGATAAAATTTGCAAAAGACTCAGACATTATAATATTAACATTAGTTGTACTAATAAGAAAAATCTGAGATCAATGTTCTTTAATGGTAGGGATCGAGCGAACAACACACAATTAAGCGGTGTATATAAGCTTCACTGTAATGAATGCCCTGCATTTTACATAGGTCAAACTGATCGTTCACTGGCAAAAAGAATTGATGAACACAAAAATCAATCCTCCAAAACAGGCCCACTACTGGTTTCTCTAGTCACTGTATCACCTCAAACCATTTTATTGATTTTGAAAAAACCATAATATTCCACAAATGCCATAAAGGTAAACGCATGGACCTTTTAGAATACTTAGAAATAACATCATCTTTTAAACAAAATCTTTCCATTGTAAATGATCAGTTAGATTTCCGTCTATCACCAATTTTAACATGTGTTACTTGATATGTTATGTAGATGTGTACTGTATTAACCGATATTGTTTTATATTCAGTTTTGAAAATGGGATGAAACCCGAAACATACATGTCAACGATGCTTTCAATAAAATTTGTGAAACGTACAGTCAAGTGTTTTTATTCAATTTTGTTAATTAATATCATCTATTGTTACTTGGCTGATTTCACAAATTCGACAAGCTCCTGCAATTCCAAATACAACAACCTTGGCCATTAAATAAACTTCATCGGGTGCATTATTTAAAAAATCACTAATTTGTGTACTCCTAAAAATCGCAACTTTCTTGGGCGTGTAACCGTTCCCATTTTGTTTCAGAAATGTAATTAGTTTGAAATATTTTGAAATGTCTACATTATTATTGGATCGTAACATACTTTTAATCATTGAATAATTCGACCACACTGTTGATAGCTTTTGTTGTTGTGCCAGTTCCGAAAAATAAGCCAATAACACTGTCTCCGAGAAAGAACTGCATGTCTTTTTCATTTTCCATTCCATAAATCTTGAATACGCGGTTTCGTAAATTTTCCGCGATTTAGCTGGCAATAATTTTCGTGACGCTACTTCCACTGCTTCTATCAACTCCGGTGGAGTCAGAGAAAACTCAGAATCAAGCATTTTTAACTTTATAGTATTCAAAATAACTACTAAACAATTACTGAGTTCGCAATGTTTGAATCAAATCACAAAATTGAATTGACAGATATTTGATTACACTGAAGTTTTCCATAGCAACGCATGTCTAATAGCTTACTAGTTTAAAAATTCAAATTTCATATCGATAACATACTGACTTTAATATATTGTAATAATATGTTAATTCTTGTCACAGAAAAAATAGTGCATTATACACGGGAAAAATATTATATTTCAGCTCTCGGTTTTTTTTCTCCCTCCGCTTCAAGTCGGGATAATATCAAATTCGAGGACAATACTCTTTCTAATAAACTATTTTAGTGAACATTCAATAGAATGGCAATATCACTCAGTATTAAATTCTGTTTTAAAAAGTTGCGTCTACTCGTCGATGCGATTCGTAGACGTTTTCAGTGATGACGATCAAGATACAATTTTCGAGCAGCTTCTTCTTTCCAACAGACTCTCTAATTATTTTCATCGCCATTGTGTCTAATTAGCTATAACTTTTTAGCTGACATTCTGGCTACGCCGAACATCATTCCTTCCCTAACTCGAACACCATTCAACATACCCGTCTACCTATCCTCATGGTTTTTTCGACGATAAGCAGTCAAGATTTTCGCATTGACCGATGCCTCTCACACTAACACAGCCATGGCATCTGAATTGTCCTCTTGTATGCATAGTTCAGATCACGTAGCCTTAAACGTCTGTCATTTGTCCGCGGCATATTGTCACGCCGGTTCTCTTCGGCAATCAAGAGTGCCGCGGATCGCCATATCTCACCCCCACATCTTTGTGGATGCGGACACCTCATGATACGCACATTCCGAGACGTCACTTGTCTTTGACGGCGTATTGTCACCTTGATAGATCTTAATATTGTTTATATCCGTACGTGATACGTTCCGGACGTCTCGCGTCTGTGGTTTTAGGCATACGTCCTCTTGAAATTCTATGCACATACTAAGACCGCTTCCGAGCTGAAAATAAACAAATATCGAAGGAAATCATTATTATCGATCAATTTCGGAAACTGTTTGATACTCAAACAACCGCCACAAAGAATGAACAAACTTATATCATCAATATAAAACATATAAGGCATATCTTCTGCATCAAGAATCGCATAGGAATTGATATCATCCTTCCAGTAACCTACTGTCCCTTGAAATACCTTTTTTTTCCAAATATTTATTCAAGTTCAGATCAGGTTCTCAGCCTTGCAACTTTCATAGAATCAGGCTTCAATAATAGGTTGAAAACAGGAGCTGCTTTCATTGATTTATCTTCGATATATGACGCTCTGTGGAAATATGGATTAATTTTCAATCCCTATACCCATGTGGAGTGTCGTAAAATGGTGAGATTATTAGAAATTATGTTATCTGATGAAAGGTTTCGTATTTTTTTTTGACAATAAGAGTATAATTTCAAAAAATTGAAAAATGGTCTTCTAAAAGGATCAGTTCTAGCCTCTTAACTTACATTAAATCCTAAAATTATCGATCAGAGGCCTCAAGATTGGCTCTGACAGTTTTCTTCAACCTTACCAATGGATCGTGAAAAATGTCAACGTTCACACAAAGGGCATTACATATGTCGTCATAACTCTATGGAGTGGGGAGTTTTGCGCCGAATTAGCGTTTCTGATAGTGCCATAGAAAGTACCGAGGGATCTCAAACCTACATTTGGAACCCTTAGAGATATAAAATTCAAAATTTCCGACGCCAAAAACCGTCCTCTAATGATCTTACACGCGAATAATACATCCGTAAGCTGTCTGCGATTGGACAAACTCATCATGTTAAATCTGCGTCGAATAATCGTGTAATCGTGATTAACAATGAGTAATTTATTCTTGTACGCTAGATATCTCAAGAACCTATTCTGAACACTCTCCAAGCGCTGTACGCAGCATTTATACCTTGGGTTCCATACAGTGGACGCAAAATTCAAGCTACTATGGACAAAAGAATAATAAACTGTCAGCAGTGTTTTATTTTCCTTGATTGGACACTATTACGAATAATGACACAATTTTCTCTATCTGCAGGTCGAAAATGAACCTTGAATCCAAAAAAATGCCCAAATCTGAAACATTGTCGACCGCCCTGATAGGTCTACCATTTATGGAGTAATCAAAATCCAGAATATTTGTGTTTCTAGTGAAGGATATTCTACAACATATCTCAAAGTTGAGAAACAGAGAATTCTCCTAACAATACCCCTGGAGTCGCATAAACTCCTGCTGTAGCTTCAGGCAATCACTCCATGTTTTCACTGGTCTGAAAAACTTTAAGCATACAGAAGAAATTTAGAGTATCGAAAACATGTCCCGATGTTGTTAATATAAATGAGGAATAGCAGAGGGCCCAAATGAGTGCCATGAGGTATACCCGAGGTGTTATTGAATGTTCTCGACCTACAACTATTAATAGAAACTTACTGGGACCGATTCAAAAGGTATGACTCTACCCATCCCAGGAGACTACACAAATACCCACCTCCGCAAGGCGACGAAATAACAAAGAGTGAGATATCTTATCAAAGGCTTTGCTAAAATCAGTGTATACCGAATCGACCTTAATGCGCGAGTCAAGATTATCTTGAACATTCTCCAGAAAACAAACGAGATTCGTCTCAACACTTTTACCTCGCATAAAACCATGTTGCTGGTCGATGATTTTTAACTTGGTGAAACATGGATTTATAAATAATGGACTCGAAAAGTTTAGCAAAGAATGATAATATGCTGATAGGGCGATAGTTCTCAACTTTGTACATTTTAAAGAATTATTCGGCTGAGTGGTGATTATGTTCAACCCCAACAAAACAGTGTCATCTTATTTCCTTCTGAATAATCATGAGAAATATAGGGAATTAGCTTTAACTTTCAATGATTCTCCTATCGAACATAATTTCTATCCTAAATACTTAGGAGTTAAATTAGATTCATCTCTCAATTACAAGGCTCATTTGGATGATCCGAGTCTGAAACTGAATACCAGGAATAAGATTCTTCAGAAATTAGCTGGATCATCTTGAGGTGCTGATGCTTCCACCCTACGCACAACATCTCTAGCCCTAGTCTTTTCTGCAGCTGAGTATTGTTTCTCTGTTTGGTTTAATAGTGCACATACACAAAAAATCGATGCAGAATTGAATACATCGATGTATTTTTTTGTATACACTTCTTTTTTCGGCTATTTCTTTTTATTTTCAGATTCGATGTGGGCAACTTGAAGAAGCCTCTGGGTTTATCAATAGAAGACCACTCTTGAAGAAAGAAGTCCCTCAAATATATTCAAATTATAGTTTTACATGCAAAAATACTTATGCGGGGAGCCAGGGTTTTTTTACTGTAGTTTTTTCCTTAGTATATATCCAACCAACAGAAATAGATGAGCGCTGGAGAAAATATCATCAGAAGTTGCAAGGACATGTCAGCAAAAAGCAAGCAGATTGAAAAGGAACTGATTGGTCATAACCAAGAATTCATCATTGTGAAATACTTTCTATTAGTCTGTGCATATAACACATTTACTCAATACTTTATGAATGTACATTTCAATAAATAATATACAAAATATATAGACGAAGGAAACAGTCGAAGAGATCTCTAAGATAATTCTCGATTATCACCTACTCAATTTCATGAATGAGAAGTAAAAGCAGATAAACTAAGAATAAGAGCGTTTCAATAAGAAAAGTTACGTTGGATAAAATTACAAATTTTCGGCATCTGCCATCGTTGTCCGTTTCTAGGAGATCAGCCGCTCTATTTAAGAATGAAATCACCATAAGAAACAATCGTATTTGTGGTCCAACATCAGTTAGGCAGATGATATCTAAGAATGAAGTACGTGCGCCGAATAAAACCGAAAGTCCCACACTGACGGATTTATAACATATTCGAAATCGTGTCGGCATGCCTTTGAGATGTAGCCGTTTGGACATTTTACAAGGATCAAGATCATCTCCATCTAGAGCAGTCAGAGGTAAAGGTTGTTAGGCGTATAGCTTCTGACCTGCCACTTCTGGCTTTATCCAACAAATATGTTAATTTTTTGTTGTCGGAAAATTGCATATGGAGTATAAAGACACGAAATTTTCTGCTTATGATGCCTTAATGTTCTTATTTCCCACGTATTACGGTTGAGATGTTGCAACGAAAGAAGTTATGCTATGTTGAAGATGTTTATCAGGGTGTTGTGGGTTGTTGTATTTCTAGATCGTCGAAAAAACGGTTGCTTGAACGTTGCAATTTCAAATTTTACTCTTTAATTTCAATCAAGAAGAATCGCTTTTAATATGAAGAGATGAAAATTAATTTTTTTGCGCTTGTCCCTAGTCGAATCAGACCTATTATTTTGCACTTATAGCTTCGAATATCAAGCCGAAAATGGTCTAAGACTGTAATATAAAAATCTGCGATAAAAATTGAGTATGTATTTTTTAAGCAATAATATATGTTCTCTAAAACTTTTGGCAGACTATTTTCTGTTAGTTAGCAATGTATAATGTATATTTGATGAATGTATTAAGCTACCATTTGTTTTCTAAGCCAAAAGTTCAAAAGAATATATATTTTGTGAAATGTATGAAATAATTGGAAATAAATCAAAAATTATATTTGTTTCAAGAATTCAGAGCTGCAGTATGTCTTCCAATATAAGGAGGACCATGTTAGGCAAAACTAATAACCAATGAACCAGTTTAGATCTTAGTGTCAGTAACTATTCTCATCGGTGTATTCAATTATACATCAATTTTTTATGTATGTGAACTTTTATACCAGAGCAACAATTCTCAGCTGCAGAAAAGACTAAGGCTAGAGATGCTGTGCGTAGAGTGGAAGCCTCAGCACCCCAAGATGATCCAGCAAATTTTTGAAGAATATTATTCCTAGTTTTTAGTTTCAGGCTCAGATCATCTTAATGAGCCTTGTAATTGAGAGTTGAATCTAATTTAACTCCTAAGTACTTGGGATAGAAATTATGTTCGATAGGAGAATCATTGAAAGTTACAGCTAATTTCCAATATTTCTCATGATTGGATTAAAACAAGATACCTCTGTTTTGTTGGGATTGGGACATAATCGCCACTCAACAATATTACATTGTTTACCGGGTAGGAAAAACTTAACATTCCTGGACGACTGTGAAGATAGCTAAGTCGAGGCGCAAGCCGAGACCAGGAGTCCAGGAATGTGGCTTTTCCTACGAGGTAAACAAACTATTTTTCCGCAAATCGTTTAAAATTCGACAGATATTGATTGATTTAAAAAAAATGCGATAATTTTATTCCCAAATAAATGGTGCTTTGAAATTCCTAATAAAATTACTTGGGTTAGTATGAAAACGTATTTAGGTTGAAATGTCAAACTTGACGCTTATAAATTTAATTGCTGGTGTTCTCGAAAGTAAAATGATAAGTGATGATGAAATTTCCAGTCCTGGGACTCCTCCAGAGCTGGTTGAGGCAGTGAATACTGCTTCATTAGAATTATTGCCAAAGAAATCAAGAGAAAAGTACGAAAATGCATACAGACGTTTTATGGATTATCGCATGAGTAAAAATACGAGTTCTTTCTCAGAAAATGTTGTAATGGCATACTTCCTAGACCTTTGTTTAAAGATGAAATCTTCAACATTATGGGCCAATTATTCAATGCTGAAGTCAATCCTTGCACTTAAACACAATGTAGATATATCTACATACTCAAAACTTCGTTCTTTATTGAAACGGCAAGCTCAAGGTTATAGGGCAAAGAAATTTAAGATTTTAACGAAGGAAGAAATTGAAAAATTTATCCAGGAAGCTCCAGATAAAGAAAATTTAATGATTAAGGTGATTTACAAGTTTCTAATTTCTATTTAGATTATAGCTTTCTTTATATTTTAGGTGGCTGTAATATTTGGTATTTCTGGGCCCTGTAGAATGGATGAGTTATTCCGAATGACTGTACACGATATAGAAGACTTAGAATCTAAGCTTTTAATCAGCATACCTGATTCGAAAACCAACAAACCAAGATCATTTGTAATTAATCAGATCTACTTGAATGTTTATCGAAAGTATGTTTCGTTAAGACCAGAAAATATGAACAGTGACCGATTTTTCTTTAAATATCAAAGCGGAAAGGGTTGTAGACAAGTGGTTGGAATTCATCAATTTGGAAAAATGCCCAAAATAGTTGCTACTTATTTGAACTGGGTAAATCCGACAGAATATACTGGTCACTGCTTTCGTCGGTCTTCTGCAACAATATTGGTTGACTCTGGTGCCGACATAACTAGTTTAAAGAGGCATGGCGGATGGAAGTCATCAAACGTTGCTGAAGGATATATCGAAGAATCACTTAACAATAAGGTTGAGGTGGCAAATAAAATTTTCACAGTACAAAATATTCAACAAAATGACCCTTCCACCCTGCATGTTCTCCAAAATGTTTCTCATAGTTCTAAGAGTGTTCCTCCTATGTTCAATAATTGTACTAACTGTCAAATTACTGTAAATATAACAAATTGATCTTAAAAATTGATGTTTTCAAAATATAAATTAATTCCTTATAAGCAATGTGTTTTCTATCATTTATGTAGAACACTAACAACTGTACGGAAATATAATTTCCTTACAGTAAGGAAGTCCTGACTTTTTCTTCAAGAAATTTTGACAGGAATGTCAACATTTCCTGGTGATTTGCGGAAACATAATTTTTTTAAATCTCCAAATCAGATGTTGGTATATTTTCCAGAGTATAAAAATCAGAATGGTAGTCAGCAATAGCAATGTGATCCGCATAAACAAATTTCTGAGATTATGTTGTTTGGAAATCACTGAGATATAAATTGAACAGTTAAGGGGCCCAAATTGATCATATTTTCTAATAATGTTACCATTTTCCTACACTTCAGATGAGTATATTGTATGCAAATGAATCCATCATTCCACACAATGTCATATGTTGAAGATAAATCAATAAAAGCACATCCTGTTTTCAACCGATTATTGAAGCCTGATTCTATGAAAGTTGTAAGGTTGAAAACCTGATCTAAATAATTTCCATTATTCTTAAACCTCCTTGGAATTTTTTTAGAGCATTTCCTATAGAATTCTATAGAAAAACTGGTGGGTCAATCACTATTAGGATCACCTGATAATTCTACACAGGTTCAATCATTAAAAAGTTTCTCATACACAATAAGAAATTAAGTATGTTGTCCAAATTCACAATCCAAATTAGTGTTATGAAAAAGTAGGATGAAATGCTCGTAGAAGTTATTTAGAGGTTTCTTCAAGATTCTATTCCGAAGAGTAATCGCTTTTGTGTAATTTGGATTTGATTATATAATTTATTTCAAACGACAAGTGACAATGAAAGAAGACCTTGTTTACCGATAAATACATTTTCCTGATTATCTTGCCATATGCATTCAATTGAGTATATTTTGAAGTAGTGCAGTTTTAAATTGAACCGGATTGTGGCCGAATTGATATCGAAGGAAAACTTTGGTTATTCTTAATCCAAGATATTTGCAATTTTAACTCGAATATATAAGGTGTTTCAAAAGTCTTACTGAAAAAAAGATATTCTAAATCGATGGAGTTGATATACTAACTTTTGATTTGTTTTAAGGAGAAGGTTATTCGAGCTTCGAACAGAACTTACGGAAAACTGTTAGTAGTAATTTTTAATTTGAGATATACCGTAAGTTTTTTCATTCATCTTGGCGGTTTCAATTTCAGAATACGGGAAAAGACTCCAGAACAATCTCACGTCGGTGTTTTTATAATTTTTTTAATGAAACGTTTATGAGTAATCTCCATTCATCTCGGTAATAATTCCCTGGTAGATAGTTCCTGAAAAATGAATAAAAAATAAAAGACCATAATGTATCGTAAAAAACCAATAGTGGACACAATGGGCGCATATAGGCAATATTCAAATTAGGTGATTATAAAATGTAGCAGAATGCGAGAGAGTGTGACTGCTGGCTGCCCCAGGGTTCTGAATGAATCCCCTCCCGATGGGGAGTTTCAAACGCACGCTTAGTAAAATCTACTACCATATAATTATGTATGTATATATACATATTTAGCCATAAGCAGTCCGAAAGTCGTTTATCTTTAATACATAATTGATAGCTGTGCACAACCCGATAGAATTTAAAAAATGTATACATTCTAATATTGGAAAGAAGGCCTTTTCGGTCTACCCTTGGGTATTTTTGGTCAACTCCATTGATTATATGTATTACGTTAAATAACAGTTTTTAAAAACGAGCGCTTATAATTTATTTAATTATGTCTTTTTATTGTTTCGCCTAAACCTTCAACCGATAGGTTGGGATGTGGTCACAGCGGAATTCTCACGTTCCGGACCTCTAACATGTGATCTTTCCCGCTAATAGCAACTTATCCAATGTTATGTATTCATTAGTTCTCTCGGGTTTGGTGATACATGGAGGCTCCTCCCACTTATATCTTAAGAGGTAAGAAAATCAAACAGTTCTTTTGTTTATTTTTAGTCTCGGTATTTGACCTGAAATTTTCATGAAACATTCATTGGTGTCATAAAACTTAACTTATGGGATCAATTTGTATGTTAAGTTTGTCCTGTTTTAGTCAATTTGTGTTTTTGTAATGCAACATACTTTTTTTAGTTAATTCTATTTTTAGATAACCACTTCATAATATTGTGAATACATTCAGAGGATCTAGAAGAACCATCTACTAAGAAATTCACGTATGGAGTATCGTGTAGTTGGTTGCCACAATGCAATTTAAAATACAAACATTTCCATAACCTTTTCTTCCTTAAAAAAAGTGACACAAGAGAGAAAAGTTGAAGATATAGTTCAATATGGATCATACAATGAGAAAATTTGGCAAGAATTTTGTTTTGAATGTTTTCTTAATGTTATTCATCCAAAACTTTCAGTTAAGATTTCCATCAAAAATGCAGAGAACATTTCATAGGAAATTAGAAGAGTAGTGAACTTGATTGCCATTTATTGGAACGAAGTTCCTTACGGCAGGCTTGGAGAAGATGGGGATTTTGCTGCACGATCGAACTGAAAAACAAGTGATAATAAAACCGTAAGAAAAATCCGTGGAATGAAACCGTTAAATATGACGTGCGAAGGCGCGACAGTCGTTCTCTCATCCCTTCTCCCTCTAAGACACTTGCCACCACATGTCTCATTACCGCAATACGCAAACCCCCCCTATCATTCTCAAGAGATTTCGAATGTATGCAATTGGACAGTGTTGCACATCATTTTCTGTGTATTCGAGCTCATTGCCTTGTTGTTCGTTATACAGAGTGAGCCTTTGACCACTGCGTTAATTTTAACCATAGATTCTTGACGTCAAAAGTAACATTTTATTCCTATAACATTTTTCCAAATTCGACCCCGTTCAAATGATATAGGGTGTTGAAATTTCATACAAAAATTGCATTTTCACCTGTAATATTCAAACGAAAATATCAATTGAAATGATCTCTTGTAGAAGGTTTTTGATATCAGTCATGCATATTTTGGCATTAATAGATATATTCCATTTCTTGTGGGATTCTCACTACTACTCTACAGATTGGTTAAATTGCATGATAAACAAATATCACTTGAACTAAAGGTTCGTATCTTGTATTTCCGAGAATCATTAGTCTTTTTTGCATATAAAATCATTCTTCATATTTTTTCCTAAATTACACACATATTTGAAGTTGAAAGGAATTAAATCGATATAATCATCTGATGAAACATGAGTGAGTGAATAATTTCTTAGAGGGAAAATAATGTTTTTAAACAATTCAGATTCAAGAGTAGATGCTGTGGAAGGTAATTTTCATTAACTAAACTGGACTACAGAGGGCTATTTGCCCAATGTGAAAACTTAAAATGCTTTTATTTTTTAACGCAGCTGAATACGGAAAACGGGTATGGGAAAAAAGTATTTCGTTTGAACTCAAGAACCTATGGTTAAAATTAATGTAGTGGTTAATGATTCACCCTGTATATTTTATAAGACACTTCCACTGCCAATTTACAAAACCTTCAATCTATTAGAAAAATACTGCTTATCGAAAAAATAGAACATAAGATTTGCAATTAAATACAATTATAATCGAATCAGCAAAGTTGTAACCCAACAGATTGATTTAAAATGGAGGTTAAAAATAAAGCAATATTTCAATTTTAATTTAAATTCAATTTCATAGAAAGTTTCTTGAGTATTAATTGTAAATCAATTTTTCGCGCTTTTTTTAGTTCATTTAATTACTGTAATTTCTAAAAATAATTTATATCTCATACACCGTTGAAGTTAGCTTTAGGGAAGTAAGAGTAAATTAAATAAGTTTTTTATGGATGATCATAAAACAAATACCCAATAAAATATCAAAGCTACTGCCAGTTTTGCATACATCTGGAAACACTGTTTCAAAGTATTTCAAAAATGTATCTTACATATCTTAATGTTTATCTACAAAATTCGAAATTCTTTATATGAATTGTTTCCATCATGATTTAATAGGTTACCCACCCACCTTGGGTCCTGATATTTCGAGGTGACCCATTGAGATAATCGTAGGTTCCATAAAAATCGTTGATTGAATTATTCACAGAATCGTTCAAAGAATTTCATATACCTAAAATTCTGTGAAAATCGGTTTCAATCCAAAATATATGAGAATTGATTTCTGGCGAAAATATCTCCAATCTCAATGGAATAAAAAGTATAAAGGGTGGCTCTTCAGTATGTACACGGCGATTTCAACCATACAAACACCGACTCCATTCTGTCTAACACTTTATGTTATCTCGAATAAAAGCTGTCGTTTTAACTGCTCCAAAGCCATTCTAATGAGTGAAATAGAAATTTTTCAGTTGAGAAATATCTCAATTATTTTTACCAAAAACAGAGTTATACTACCCATATCCAAATAGGAATGTCCCCAGCTGTATCGATTACAATAAGAAACCAGTTCCCCTTCTCGCATTCTTTGGATTTGAATACGCCTGAATGTGTGGCAATAAAAAAGTGAGTCCAATTAATTAGACCTTTTCCCAAGAAAGAATACATTAGTAAAACACCGGTCCATCGGTACACACACGAACACATTTCTTGGTACCATTTAATTCTCTTTTATTTTTACATTGTTAGGACCCGGTGTCCCAATGCTCTTTTTTTTCGTATTCCATCTCGTTACCGGAGTTATTTAATTAACCGAGGGTCATCTCTGCATGGACCAGAATTCAATCGGATCTCACACATGTTCGGGCTTATCTGGTGCTGGATCTACTTCAACGGTTAACCAGGGGTTTTATTTCTATTTAGTTACTTCGAAAATGGTTCGAATTAATCAGCTTGCTTATTAATCACGTTCGGTTTTGATGCGTTGATAGATGATGAAGGTAATTTGTTTTAATTGAGATGTGAGATGTATTGTGTCGTGGTCTTATGTGTGAGATTGTTTCATAATTCTCGAGTACGATTCTGCAAAGAACTTTGAGAAGTTGTTAGTTGAGTTCTTTGTGGACAGGGTTTTTCAATAAGAGGTTTTATTTACCAAATAATATTGAACATAACTTTTCGAAGGTTAGATTTATCAAGTAGTAAGTTCAAACTTCATTTATTCAATACAAAGAAAGTAGTCTTGAATTAAGTGAAATTTTCAATAATTACAATAAGGACAACTTATGGCAAAGAGCAATAATGATTCACAAACTTAAATGTATAACCATTAGATTTTTAACATTTATCATTCGTAGAAGTTCATGTAAAAGGAATATCTATTAATTAGTCTATTCTACGAACTTATTGAACAATTTGAACAATTCGCATTAGAAATTGATCGGAAATATATTCTAGGAGGTATTGAGAGAACCAAATTTCAGATCCCCATAACAACTGAGCTATTTGACGGATCTGGTCCAATAACGAACT
This sequence comes from Micraspis discolor, assembly GCA_030674115.1. Lineage (NCBI taxonomy): Eukaryota > Metazoa > Arthropoda > Insecta > Coleoptera > Coccinellidae > Micraspis > Micraspis discolor. The sequence goes on from JARTUT010002175.1 coordinate 13,173,453, forward strand.
CGACTGAGATATTTGGACAATTAACGTATTCTGAAAATTTTGAATTTTGAATTTCCATTCAAACACAGAATAAACTGGTGGGTCAATCACTATTATCACCTGATAATTCTACACAGGTTCAATCATTAAAAACTTTCTCATTCACAATAAGAAATTAAGTATGTTGTCCAAATTCACAATTCAAATTAGTGATTTCTTCAAGATTCTATTCCGAAGAGTCATCGCTTTTGTGTAATTTGGATTTGATTATATAATTTATTTCAAACGACAAGTGACAATGAAAAAAGACCTTGTTTACCGATAAATACATTTTCCTGATTATCTTGCCATATGCATTCAATTGAGTATATTTTGAAGTAGTGCAGTTTTAAATTGAATCGGATTGTGGCCGAATTGATATCGAAGGAAAACTTTGGTTATTCTTAATCCAAGATATTTGCAATTTTAACTCGAATATATAAGGTGTTTCAAAAGTCTTACTGAAAAAAGATATTCTAAATCGATGGAGTTGATATACTAACTTTTGATTTGTTTTAAGGAGAAGGTTATTCGAGCTTCGAACAGAACTTACGGAAAACTGTTAGTAGAAATTTTTAATTTGAGATATACCGTAATTGATCGGAAATATATTCTAGGAGGTATTGAGAGAACCAAATTTCAGATCCCCATAACAACTGAGCTATTTGACGGATCTGGTCCAATAACGAACTCGACTGAGATATTTGGACAATTAACGTATTCTGAAAATATGAAAACTAATATAGGCCACACGACCCTTGAAAAAAAATTAATTCTAATAGACATAGACCAATGATGACATTTATATCCCTGCGAAAATATTGATATATATATATTCTTTTGAACATTTGGCTTACAAAACAAATGTTAGATGGGGATGGTGACGGGGTGCCATACAATTCGTTGCATGACATGGAAGCCTAGGGATAAAGCCCTGCCTCCCCGCATAAGTGTTGTTGTGTGTACAAAATAAGCTTGAATATATTTGAGGGATTTTTTTCTTCAAGAGTGGTCTTCTATTAATGAACACATAAGCTTCTTCAAGTTGCACATATCGAATCTGAAAATCAAAAGACAAAAGCGGGAAAAAAAAACTGAATACAAAATAAACGTGTAAAATTTGTTTGAAATGTATAACCCATTTCATGGAAGAATCGAAAACATAGTGAATTGCCTTAAAACCAATTTGATATTTATATATGGAATAATTATTGATGAGATGAGGTATTGCTTTTTCTGCAAATCCATATTCACAACTTGCGCTTGGAACTGAGTTCCATCTGAATACCATGCTATTGATACGACAATGACCTGTTCTCAAACGATTAAGAACTGTCCAATTTTTTTTTGAAGATCAAAACCAGGAATTTTTTCTGAAGGATCAGAAATGAGATTTTCATTGAACATTTCATAAGAGGTCCATTCAATCTTCCATAATTCGTTATCGCTTATGTTCATATTGAAGAACGTATTATAACAAAATTGTTTACGTGACTTCAATCTGTCAATTCTATTTTGTAGAATGTACGAAATAATTGTAAATAAATCAGGAAAATAATGATATTTGCTCCAAGAACTCAGAGCTGCAGTCTATCTGCGAATATGGGGAGGGACAATGTTAGACAAAACTTGTAACCAATGAACCGGTGTGGATCTTATGGTGCCAGTAATTTATGGATGTATTCAATTTTGCATCGATTTTTTGTGTATGTGCAGATCAACAATACTCAGCTGCAGAAAAGACTAAGTTTAAAGATGCTGTGCGAAGAGTGGAAGCATCAGCATCTCAAGGTGATCCAGCTGATTTCTGAAGAATATAATTCCTAGTTTTCAGTTTCAGGCTCAGATCATCTAAAGAGCCTTGCAATGGAGAGATGAACCTAATTTATCTATTGATGATCAGCTGGTTTGAGTTCTTATGTTAACTTGATCCTAAGACCATCTCTAACCGCATTGATGTAATGTCTTTTGTCGAAGGTTCAATTAAAGAAAACGAGGAGAATAAGAAATGAACAAAAGTAGTATTTCAGAGTATCACTGGATATCAATGATGAATGATGTAAATAGATCAAAAATTATTTCAAACCAGTACGATCGTCGTAAGCAATGACATTTTTTGTTGATTTCAAATAATTTTCCTTACATTGTAATGATCATCTTTGAACAATTTGTATAAGTAAGTAAACAGTTTTTTGTTGCATAGTCCGAACAACCGAAATAGAGAATATACATGAGTAGAAGATCTTCATCTGAATCACCCACTCAACTACTGTAACCCATTAAAAGAAATAGATACTCCATTGTCAACCTCATTTTCCGTTCATATCGATCAACTTGCTCCACAGTACCTTCCAAAACCAGTTGTCAGAATCTATACGAGATACATCTGGCTTCCTAATGTTATAAATAATGATTTGAACTGGAATGTTTACCGAGTGGTTGAAACTGAGCACTTGGTATTTGTGTCCTGTTGCCCATGAATGGAAACTCTTTTTTAAAACACAGCCCCGCCATTAATCTTAACTAAGAAACGAAGTCCAGATCTTGTTATGATTTTCTGATATGCAAAGTTAGATGATCCTACGCGTCAGGAAATTAATGATGCTTCAATTAAGAACAATCTAGCATTCTGACAACCAGAAATACCAACCTTACCCGCTTTCGATTGTGTCACCAAAATAACTCACTTGGGTCTTCGAGATAGGCCTGGTTATTTCATTGTGTCAGTATATTAGTTATTAGTAGATAGAATCGAGGGGCTTCTGGATTGATTGATGAGTTGTTCTTTGGATAATCTGCAATTCGAAGACGAATGTTGTGGTTCAGTTTGATGGAATTGTGAATGCTTGGGGTACTTGTATATTGGGGAAAAATATATCATTTTCTTGAAAATAATTCATTTACAGTGTATGAATTTATTTATTTATTTTCGAAATACAGTATTCATAAATTGAATACGTTCATGAGAATGATTACTGGCACCATAAGATCTACACCGGTTCATTGGTTACCAGATTTGTCTAACATTGTCCCTTCCCACAAAATAGAATTCCAAGATTGGAGTCACGTAAACAATTTTGGTATAATACGTTCTTCAATATCAACATTAACGATAAAAAATTATGAAAGATTGAGTGGAACTCTTATAAAATGTTCAATAAAAATCTCATTTCTGATCCTTCCGAAAAAATTCCGGGTTTTGATCTTCCACGAATAATTTGGACAGTTCTTAATCGTTTGAAAATAGGTCATGCTCGTACCAATAACCATGCTATTGAGATGCAACTCGGTCCAAATCGCAAGTTGAGAATGTGGATATGCAGACGAAACAATACCTCATCTGATCAATAATTGTCTCATATATAAATTTCAAGATGATGTTAGGGATATTCACTATATGTCTGGTTCTTTCTTAGAATGGGTTATAAATTTCTAACAAATTTGATACGTAGTTTTTGTATTCAGTACTTTTTTCTGCTTTTGTCTTCTTATTTTCAGATTCGATATGTGCAACTTGAAGATACCTCTGTGTTTGTTAATAGAAGACCACTCTTGAAGAAAGAAGTCCCTCAGATATATTTAAGCTTATTTTGTATACAGAACAATACTTATGTGGGGAGTCAGGGTTTTTTTTTACTGAGGTTTTTTCCCTAGGCTTTCATGTCATACAACGAATTGTATGGCACTCCGTCAACAATCATAGCTAACATTGTTTTGTAAGCCAAAAGTTCAAAAGAATATATATATATCATAAATATTAAATATATAATTTGATTTGCCTTTTATTACAGTGATGAATTTAATTTGGGTACTTGGCAATGACGGGAATGATCAATAATCAAAATTGTAAAACATCTGTATTTCAGGATACTATGGAGGAAATAATGAATATCTGGTTATCTACAGATTTGACTACTTTTGTGTCAAGGATTGGGAAACTATTGTCAGTTTCTTCTTCAACTATAAATTGGATGTGTGGGTCGAAACTATTGAAAATTCTTAAAGTCTCAAGAGTCATGTGTTCAGGAATCGAAAAAAGAAGATCATCTACATATTGGTAAACGAGTGGAACTAAGAAGGGTAGTATTGGGATGCAGTGTTTTAGTAGTGTAGACATGACAATCTGGGCAAGGATGGTATTGAGTTTGCTACCCATTGAGCATCCGATAATTTGGGGATAGATGTCATCTCTGAACATAAAATAGCTGAAATCAAACAAAAATCTAATGATGGACATGAATAAAGTTTTTTCAATGGATGTGACTCGACCTATTCTGGTCCACTTAGACTGAATAAATATTGAAACTAAATCAATTGAAATATATTTGTGAATAAACTAACAGCATCAAGAGAAATGAGCTTATATCTTTGGGGTAACATGTAATTGTTAATTTTTTTGCTAAATTGAAATGAATCGGTCACAGAATACATGTGAAAATCTGAGAAGGCCTCCGTGAGGATTTTTGCTATGAACTGATTTAAATGGGTTGTTGATGATTTAATGGTAGAAACTATTGGTCTCAAAGGAATATCTGATTTATGGATTTTTGGAAGTCTATAAATTCTTGGTGGTACTGCTTTATATGTAGTCAAATGTTTGGCTGTGATAGCATCTATATGACCTTCGTCATATATAAAAAATGTATACAATACTCAGGCATAAAATTAACTTTAGTAGAAAACTTGAAATATTAAAATAAAACTAATCTTTCATAGAAAAAAAAATCATATATGTCTTATCTATTTTATTATATATTTTATTCTAAATGAAAATGAGACGGATGTTATGGGTTTTCGCTCAAACAGATTGAAAAAGGAGCAGCTAATGGTAAATTTAGGTGAGGACGTAGTTGAGTCATCGGCGTTTACCAAATTTCTGGGGGTTTTTATTGATGAGTTTCTACAATGGACAAAGCATATAGAGGAGCTTCTGAATAAATTGAACAAAGTATGCTATGCTACTAGAATTATGAACAAGTGAATTGATAGTGATACGAAAAGAGCTATATACTACGCAAATTACGAATCTTTGATCAGATATGGGATAATTTTTTGGGGTGTGAGCTCAGCAGTTAAGTCGATTTTTATTAATCAGAAGAGAATCCTGAGGTCTTTGATGGGAATGCGTCTCAAGGAAACATGCAGAGGAAAATTCAAACAACAGGGATTTTTGACGGTTTACGGATTATACATCCATGAATGTTTAATGTATTTATATAAAAATAAAGCTGTGTTTCTAACAAATAATACAAATGTGAGTTACAACACAAGAACAGCAAACATTAATTTTCCATATTAAGATTATCTCTCTCTGAGAAAAATCCATCCTATATGTGTATTGAGATCTTCAATAAATTACCATTCCATTTCAAAACTATCAGTAATTACAAACTGTTTAAAGTTAGGACAAAAAAATTTTTAGTAGAGCTGGAGCCATATAGTCTTGAAGATTATTTGGGTGCAAATTGATTGTTTTTCTTTTGTAGTATTTATTTAGGACACTGTTTCATTTTGTGATTTTCTGTATGTGAATATAATTTGAAATAAAGGTATTTATCTATCTATCTATCTATCCTATACATATCGTAGTATCCTAAAGGATCAATATTATATTATTATTATGTCAATTGAAATGTTACATTTAAAACCATGAACAATCTAGATAATTATAAGGCCGAAAAGATCAAAAAAATAAATCAAGAATCAAGATGCTTAGATCGGATGGTTTATAGTCAAACAGGGAGATCTTTCAATAAACGGTTACAGAAACATCAACGTAGTTTCGTCGCTGAAAATACACATTCCGCATATGCCAAACGTTAACTTGAATACGGGCAAAATTTTGAAGGTTTAGAAATAAACCGATATAACTCTCAAAACATCCTTTAATTGATAACAGATTTTACCGATCTACATTGTTGAACATCTTGCGTTCCGAAAAGAAAATCATAGGCATAAATATAGAATGTACTTCAGTAAAACTCTCGTTTAAAAGCCACAGTGTTGGGCAAAACAATTGTCAGAAATAATCAAAATATGTAGAAATTTAAAGCTCATTATTCATTAACAAATGAATTTCCATGAAGTATGCACCGCTAGGCTCTAAGATTTCCCGTCATGATAGAGTTAATCATGCTAAAATATAAGGAGTGCTTCATTTGTTGATAAATTTTATGTGGGATCACCTTGTGCATTAAGAAATTATTTCCAGAGATGCAAAATTGGAAGCACAGAAGGCACGCTTTCAAATTAAAAGTCAAATTGACAAAATTAATACGACAATATCTTCGCAAGCAATCGCAGTATGCAAAAATTTTACGTGTAGTCATCTCCATTATTCTGCGCTCCCGGTATGTTGGTTCGGCGTTGTGACGACCGCAGCAGTGCATCGGCAGGACAGCCACTATCGATTATCCTGCACGATCATTATTCCTGCTGTCAATTCCTGCGGTATTTGCAGTAAGTCATCCGTGAATTCTGATGCAGTAGTTGACTCTACGGACCAGATCTAGATTATTGCAGTTATTGCTTCCAGCCCACGCAAGCTCGCCCAGAGAAGCCGTTCAATTTTGTAATTATTCCTATGTACGAGGATTTTTCACTTCATTATCCCCTCACGATCTCCCTTTCATAGAATCGAAGGCTCTTTATTTTATTCAACAGTCACCTCGTACATTTCGGAATAACAATCGATGTGATACGAGCTTACGTGTGGAATACGTTATTCTTTCTACGAAATGTTGGGATCTGGCAGCAACTTTGCGCACGCAAATCGAGGTAATTAAAACGAAGGAAATTTTTGGAGCATTCATTTATAAAGGTTTTTTCAATAGGGATTTGACTAGTTCGAATCTAAATTAACACAAATCATTTTCAAAAACTTTATTATTGGCTATTTCGAGTTCAATGTTGTCTCTGAGCTCTTGCATTGTCGTCGGCTTGTTGGCATAGACCAGTGATTTGACGTAGCCCCAAAGAAAATAGTCCAGAGGAGTCAAATCGCATGAACGAGGCGGCCATCCGACGGGGCCGCTTATCGAAATTACACGCTCACCAAATGTCTGCTGCAATAAACTGATTGTAAGGTGTGTTGTGTGGCTAGTGACACTCTCCTGTTGAAACCACATGTTGGCCAAACCCATACCTTGCAATTGAGGCCAAAAATTCGTTATCATGGCGCGGTAGTGATCGCCATTGACCGTAACGTGACGATTGTTGGCATTAATGAAAAAGTACGGTGCAATGATGCAGCCGGCGTGAAGACCGCACCAAACCGTGATTTTTTGGGGATGCAATTAAGTCTTGCGAATCACGTGTGGATTGCTGCATTTGTAATAACTCTGAGATGATCTCGTTTCTACATACAGTAATTTCTGAGTTATTCATGGTTTTCCAAAATTATGTTGAAGGTGTATAATTTACTTTAATGGTTACTATGCTTTTATATAAATATTCATCGAATTATCAAGGGTAATACCACTAGAGGTGAAAATTTTTTGAGAACACTCTTGTTTTTTGGGAATTATGCGTTGAAATCATTTTCTGTTCAAACCGTCTGGATTATCTTCCTTACATAAGTTGATCATCTTTTTGTGTTGCTTCAAAGACAGCGCCTTGGCACTAACTTTTCTTTTCTCAGGGTCCACTTGCAAAATACGCCTCTTGGCATTTCGTGCATCCCGCGCCGTTTTAAAAGTCACGTCTGTGAATGGATCGAACCTAACGCCTCATTCGGAATAGAATTTTTCCTGCAGCTGTTTGGCAGTATTATTCCACAAGGGTTTTACGACACTTTCTTTGTAGTCTGATCAATCTCTTTTCTTCATATTGAAAGCCCAGTCTAGCATAATATTATTGAGCTCTGACAAACTTGTTTTTTCATTTACAAGGTATTCCCGGGCAGCACAGAATTCTTCAAATTGTTTCCAAATGTAGGATCTTGACTTCACTGTATTAAGCGGCACACTTTTCTTCACACTTTCCTCAATTGAAGTAATATTACAATTCGCAAAAAGTTTCATTTTTATCTACTTTATGGTAGAATACGAAAATAAACTGCGAAGAACTGCCAAATGTGCTCTTGAAGGTATCGCTAACAACTGCTTGTTTATCGTAACCATGACGACCGCTACTTCCACCAACGGCCAAAGCTATCCGGACGTATTAATATTCCCATACAAATTAGGCATTTGATAAAAACAAATTTCTAAAAGTGAAAACACTGAGAGGTTGAGTGTTTTCAGATACAGTTTGTTTCTATTGGTCCGTTTTCAAAAATTGAGCGATTTCATAGTATAGTGTTGAACGATCAGATAAATTTGTCTCTGCGTTCAACATTATTCCAGGAAATCTCGAATAACTCGTACTTAGGAGCAAAGTCATCTTTGAGTATAAGTCCAGTCAATACAATGATTTTAACAGAAATAAATTCAGCATTAGATATCCAATCACATCAGAAACAGAAAGATACAAAACTTGTTTTACAAATTTATTTTCTCTCCTTGTTTAAACGAAAGTGCAGAGGCCCCAGAAATATTTTAGTTCGGTGTATAATTTCGAAAAATATCATAATCTCAATTTTCAGATATCAAATAAGTCCAGTTTTCTAAAAACGTCTAATAGGCACTCGAACTTGAGTCACCCCGTATATAAGTTGTCATGCAATATTGACTGTGCGAGTTGCAGGTTTTACCAAATATGTAATTATGTAGCGGGGTACCATATAGTCTAAGATTTGAACCTAAATCGACCTTCATCGTGCTGACAATAGAATGAAACTTATTTTATAATAAATTTAATATATTAGAAATTATATTAAAAATTTAAAAAGCGAGAATATAATTATAAAGGTACGTATCATGGAATGTGAAGGAGGAATTTTTTTTTTAAACTTCGAACGATAGAAGATGTGCGGTTAATATTCAATGAAAGCTGATGTGACTTGAAAAAATGAGAAATAAAGTAATTAAAGCAGTTTAACGATTCTATAACCTAATAACATATCTTCGGAGTACGGCTAAAAATTTTTCATATTCAACGATTGTCGATATTCCAAAGATTACCCAGCATCTGGCGGTACGGTATAGGTATCAGGGTTCAAGTGCGTGGAATGACACCTTGTTCACGTGATCTCCCATGCACCAGGCCTTCCATTGCCCATTGGTTACTGTCCATCTTGGGCGTGGAGATGTTGCATCGTGCATTGGTTCGATCTTAAGTATACCCGCGGATAATTTAAGTGTACTCGATGGTACCCACTGAAGGTCTTCCATGTGTCGTCATAGACTACCATGTATCGCGAACCATCGACAAGTACCGGGAATGCTAGCTTCGATAGAGGCGTGAAAACAGTAATAAATCATGTCTCGGACTTGATAACTCACGAGTATTTCTTGGCGTTTCAGCAGGAAATGCTGGTTCTAGTACTATCTTGAATAGGACTAGGATAGATATTCGAATACTCCAACAGTCTACAGATATGTCTTTGGAACAATATTTTTTAGCAATAATGAAGTATGTAAAATTGAATGAGGTATTTGATCAGCTGAAGGTAAAGAGTATCTTTGATTGAATTAATATACTGAATGATCTCAATGAATGGTATATTCTAAAACTAGTTGCAGAATAGGCTATTTCAGGAAGCTGTGAGATATTCAATAAAAATTGACCAGTGACTTTCATATTGTTTCTTGACAGACGGGGGTGATTCTGAAAATAAACAGATAATGCAATACGTTTTTGAATAATTTGGATTTTGAAAAGAATTAATCCCAGTTGCATTGGTTGCTATAAATCGTTTTTGATCAATTTTAGACGTTCAAGTAGGATATATATCTAAATGTTCTACAATATAAGAACTGGAAACCTTATTCAATGTATTCTTATTACAGTGTGGAAACTACTTATGGAATTAAATTCTTTATCATAATTTCAGAAAATTATAACAGGCGCAGAAATACGTCAACGTCTGAATTCAGGTGTGCGTTATTCAAAAATGAATTCAAATGTACAAGTGATTCACGCAAGTCTGCCTTACTCGGTATGTTTGTCTCAAGTGGTACAACTTTAGTCTAATGACTAAGGAAGGTATAGAACAAATGAAATCTAATAAAGCTGCTGGTCTAGATCAAATAAGAACAGAATAAAATTTGGGAATGAAAGAATCAAATGGTTGGTCAAATTCTATAACAACTGCATCTCCGAGTTGATGATTCCCAAGATTTGGAGAAAAACACATGTGGTTCCATTACTGAAAGGCACCAGATAATCCAAAGACTTATGGATCCATTTAGTGTCTGTTTCACCAAAATAAACTACTTGAACGCTTAATCCTTAACAGAAAAACACTATATATCATTGAAAAGTTAATAAAAGAACAAGAACAGATCCTCAATCTTGCCCAACACATTGAGGATGGTTACGAACCTAAGAAAATAACCGGCGTAGCATTCATTGATTTGAGTGCTGCTTACGATACAGTTAATCATAAAAAATTAATAAAAAAAGTATACGATCTGACGAAAGACTACAAACTTACAGGATTCATCAAATGTATCCTAGAATTCCATGTAACACTGGGAAATGAGCAAAGTCAATGGCGAATTCAAAAGAATAGACTACCACAAGGAAGTGTTCTTTCTCCAATCCTATACAACATCTATACCAATGACAACCCACTTTCCGACAAAGTAAGGAAATTTATCTACGCGGACGACACAGCAATAGGTGCTCAAAAGAATAAGTTTGAAGAAGAAGAACGGACTCTAACACAAGCCGTATCAGGAGAGTCAATCTGCTGTAGAGAAAATCATCTAAAACCAAATCCACCTAAGACCCAAGTGTGTGCTTTCCACCTAAGAAATAACCAGGCATAAAGAAAACTTGATGTGAGATGGGAAGGTGAACAACTGAAAAACTGTAAAACACCAAAATATCTGGGTGTCAAACTAGATCGAACCTTGTCCTATAAGACCCATTACAAAGACACCAAGATTAAGGTTATGGCAAGAAACAACATAATCTGGACACTAACAGGTTCATCTTGGGATGCTGAGCAGAAGCTTTGCGGACATCAGCAACTCCCCTATGTCTATCTACGGCAGAATGATATCTGGATGCCTGAAACCCAGCCCCCCAGAAAAGGTATACACTACGTGTAGAATATTTAATTGATTTAGAGTGAAAGTATCCCGCTGTAAGAAGACCTTGGTAAAGTGGGGATACTCAAGTGATGAATTATGTGACTGTGGAGTAATTCAAGACCATCTGCTTGTCTGCAACAACGTCGGTACCACCTGCTCTAATCAAGACTTATATGCATGCACCCCCGAAGACGTCACTGTTGCGGAGTTTTGGTGACTCACTTGCTGAAGATACATTTGGATTCTGATAAGTAAGTAAGGTATCTCTCCAACCATACCATCCATAAAGATTTAAGAGTCCCACATGTCAGCACAGAAATAGAAACCCACTCGGGAAAATATCCTCAGAAGCTTCTGAGGATATTTTCCGCGACTATTCTGTGATTGAAGAGTGAGAGTCACAGGCTTCATACATAAAAATTTAGAAAGAACTGACGTGAGGTCAGATTGCTTTGGCGCTCTTGTTGACCTACTTGCGAGTAAATATTCAAACCTTTACAAATCTATAAGCTCTCTGATCGGGTGAACAATAGTCTTTTTCCGTACTATGGGACAATGTGATGAAAATATGAAAGCCTAATGAATAAACAAACCTTTATCTCAATTTGAAAATAACTACTCATAATTTTCACCAAATTTTGTTCTATGCTTCTCCTAAAAACTTACGTCATTGCTTTTCTGAGTTTTGACAACGCCATCAAATTCTTTCTCTGTGTTAAAAAATTTTTTGATTAATATTACGTCTGTGCTTTTCTGAATTTTGACAACGTCATCGACATCGAATTCTACCTCTATGAATTCTATGAAAATTTTGATTGATATTACGCCAACTGACACTGATATCTAGGTCCGCAAGTTGTCAAACGAATATCGATCTGTGATGGCAAATCTTTCAATGACAAAGCTCGGACTTCATGACATTTCTATTTTTCTCTTGAGTAAATGAAAAAAATGATCATATCTTCAGAAGGGGGAAAGCTACGACAATGAAATTTGAGGATGAGTAAGATATCGGTAACCTCAATATATATACGGATTTCTATTTAAATCTAAATGAAGTCTTAGGAGATATTGGGTATTGAAAATTTTTTTTTTGGGAATTTTTTAAAAATTTTCTAGCGTGACGATTTCTGCGAAATTTTGCGAGCCGTTTCGTTTCAGCCTCCCTCAATAACATTCCAAGTATCAACTTGATCGGATGGATATTCTAGTAGTTATTGAGGAAACAAAATTTCAGATGCTCATAACTACTGAACCATCCGACGGATTTGGCCCAATAACGAACTTGACCGAGATATTTGGACAATTAACCTATTCTGAAAATATGAAAACTCTAGCTGATTCCTTTTGGATGCTAGAGAGGATACGGCCGGCCGGCCGGCCGGACAGACTCAACTTTCGCCACGAATTCTTCATCAGGGAGTCGAACCCAATCGATTGAGACCTTTTTCGGCTCGATATTCCAAAATTACAGACATTCGGGCAAAATGATAGGCACTCTGTTCGGGTGAACAAGAGTGCCAAAAATGAAATAACAGTCGAATTGTGACATTACTCATATTACTTCTGAATACTCTATGTTCGATTGCTCATGACAATCATGCATTAAAATAGAAAGAAATCGTGCATTAAAATGGGTTATTAATGCATGATTTTGTGAAAGTTAAACAGAACTTTTATTGGGAGATCGACGGAAAACCTTATTTGATACACTAAGCCTTCTCTCTCAACAATCATTTTATTACATTCGACTTATATCATATTGAAAATTGACGTCTGTTTAAATTTTATAGGATCTCAAATCAGTGTTATATATATATTCTTTTGAACTTTTGGCTTACAATATTAAATCAGTGTTAACAATTATAAAATAAAAAATATAACTGAATACAATGCTGAAATGAGTTTATTACAGCACACAATTTTCAGTACTGTAATAATTGCTATATTGAAATAAAGAAATGGGTTTAATGAATATATGAGGAATATCCATCACACTTTATTGATTCTCCTAGTGCTATTATGATATTAAATTCTTATTAGTATAAAATATTTATCCTTCCATCCATATAAATCGACCGATGACCGCTGGCAGGTAACCGAGTTTCCCGAATCCATCGATCTTCGATAGATCGAAGAGGTGGAGGTGTTAGTCCCATGCGGCGTTTAGACAATCTCATTATAAGAAACATTACTTGCATTTTCAACCACACCCCGGTCACTCCACTATTATTTTATACTCAACATTGATCGTGAGATAATGGGAAATTTGTCCAACGTGCCTCCCTTCTTGCCCGAAAACACAACTTTAATTAATATAAGTCATCTAGAAGATTATAATAGGCGTCATGACTACGGTATTAACTCCGTTATTAGCTGTTCGATTAGGAATCACAATCGCGGCATACATCACGAAGACTTGTTGACCTCTGGCTTTGTTGCTGGTCGTTCATCTGATCAAATACGGTTTCGACACTGTGATCCTTTAATTTATGCCTTGGTGCTGCTAAATCACTACGTGCGGGTGAATTATCCTTATGGTCATGAGGGAATAAATCATCTGCATTGAGTGCCGACGATTGGTTATCTGGGACCAGATATTTTTCCCATATAGGTGTGGGGGAGTCCCCAGGGAACGGTTTTGAGACCCACGATATTGATACGAAATGCCTTGCTGCATCTTATATGTAGACCAAGTTTTGTGCACTCGTTCAGTGTTCATATAACTCTGAAATCATCCTGTAAGTAAAACAAAAATTTCTCTAAGAGCAAACCACATACTCTATATCTCCTTGTTAAGGTCGGTTCTTTCACAAAATAAAAATAACCACTGAAACAGGAAAAAGTTTCCTTTGCAAAGAATGTATTATTTGAAACCAAAATGTTTCTTAAACGAGTATAAGAAATCCAAATAGGAAGTCTCACGGAATATATTTGTTGGTTTAATCGAATAAGATGGGCAAAATGATGATTACAGAAGCCACAAAAGTTTAAAGAAATATTGAAAACGCAGAACAAAACTCTGTTAATTTTGTACAATTTGCCAATGATCATACAGCCACACTAACAGTGATGAGAATTTTAAGTTTTCACATACCCCTATGTAGTTCAGTTTAGTTTGAATGAAAATTACCTTCCACAGCATCCACTATTGAATTGTTTAAAAACATTATTTTCCCTCTAAGAAATAATTCACTCACTAATGTTTCATTAGATGATTATATCGATTTGATTTCTTTCAACTTCAAATAACTCAAAACTGGTGCAATTTAGGAAAAAAGATGATGAATGATTTTATCTGCAAGAAACACTAATGATTCTGGGAAGTACAAGATAAGGACCTTTAAATCAAGTGATATTTGTTTTTCATGCAATTTAACCAATCTGTACAGTATCAGTGATAAACCCACACGAACTGGAGTAAATCTATTGAAGCAAAAATATGCATGACTGTAATCAAAAACCATTTACAAGAGATCATTTCTATTGATATTGTCGTTTGAATATTACAGGTGAAAATGCAATTTTTTGATGAAATTTCAACACCCTATATCTTTTATTTAATTATTTAAATTTACGTGACTCAACACTTATGGTCATTGACACGAGGGACTGTTACAACCTTTCTATCATATAATACAATATAATATCAATTTTACTGTGTTCTCATAGTTTACCTATCTGGATAACATTAAAAAAATCTAGTATTTTTTCGACTGCATCATGTGAACTAAGATTGTCTCTCAGGTTTCCCTTCAGTCCACACCTACGTCGAGCATCTTCGTGTTGGGGGCAGTCCACTATAATGTGCTGTATTGTTAGGCGAGTATCGCAGTATTCGCAATTGGGAGCATCATCATTTGTCATCAGAAAGCCATGGGTTAATTTCGTGTGACCTATTCTGAGTCTTCGAATCATGATTTTGTCCTGTCTTCTAAGAAGATTAATTTTGGGAGAGTTGTCCACTATATCTATAAATTTTAATATAACAATTGATCTCATATGCGATCTAGTTCATGAGTTCTTTAGAAGACCTATTGAAAACTATAAATTGACATACCGCAATCACCTAGTTCTCAGGGATTTCGAAAAATATTAATCTCGTTATTTCTCTAGAACAGTTGATATCATAGGCGATCTAGTTCATAAGTTCTATAGAAGACCTATTGAGAACAGTAAATGGACATACGGCATTCACCTACTCCTTAGGGATTTCGAATGGTTAATCGAAAATATTAATCTCGTTATATCTACGGGGCCAAATTTGGAAAAATGTTATAGGAGAAAAATGTTTCTTTTGACGTCAAGAACCTATGGTTAAAATCAACGCAGTGCTCAAAGACTCACCCTGTATAATGCAAAAAAATCATAGGAATATCAGATATATATCTACAATATGATCAATTCCGTGGATTTGGTTTTATTTTGATTTCGGAACGTAGAAATCAATTCATGTCGAGCTTCAACATGCAAGACCTGAAGTTTTGAGAAATTAGAAAGAAAATATGAAAGGATTACTGTATCCAGTGATTCTTTGACTGTACATCAGCCGAAAAGTCAAGAAAATAATAAAACGAACTACGAGCCGTAATAGTATAGGGGCGATGCTTAACTGATTGCAGTAATAGTTCAATTTTTAACTCGGCAGGTATCCCATTCAGCTTACAAAAGGCATTATTATACTCTACCGAACACAAAGCACCCAATGCATATATATTAAAATCTTAAATGTTTATTTTCTTCAGTTCTCACAGATCGTTTCATCTTATAGGTATCACTAAGGAGCTGAAGATTTATTATCAATTTCCGTTTTTAACTGCTTAATTGAATTCTATTAGATTGTTCTCTGTTGGTCTTCATCGCAAATTGAAAAGATGTAGTTGAGATAACAATGAGAAGTGTGAAAGTTAAGTTAAGTATCACCAGCTTCGAATTTTTTCACTAATCTTTGAATTGAAGATTGATTTGGCCGATTCTTTACACCAAAAAACTCACGAATTTGCGATGGGTATTTTTCAAAGAACGTCCATTTTCATTATAAATTTGAATGTTGTAAATGCGTTGCTGCAATGTGTACCTGTCCATGGTTAAAACTGTACCTTCTAATAAAACAAAATGGCTTATGTCATTTGAAAAGATATCATGTGTAAAAATTATATAATGCTGACCTCTAGGCGGCACATTTGGATGACCTTTATATGATATTTTCTTCGGATTGTAGGACGCTGTCCGAAACGTTGCCAAATTATTCTACTTTATTGTTAAAATTAAACACTTCACATCAAATACTATTGTACAATTACTAATTATTTAGGGCAAATATTTATATTTAGCAATAATGAACGAATGCACCAATTGGATAATTTCATTATCAATTTCTATGTAACTAAAAACAGATAATCTAGAAAACTTTCCTTGGGATACTCAGCAATAGGAAATGATACTTTTTTATTGCTTTAATTCACCAGCAAAGATTACTGTTCTATGGTCTGATAGATCATTTCCTTGTAGAGACATGTTATGATTGATTTTCACGGAACTTTGAGGAAAGCAGTTGGTCAAAAAACTACATTCAACTAATGCCAACGTTTCGTAGATATATTTCCACTTCTTCAGGGCAACAAAAGAGAAATTTACAGAGATTAAATATGGCACAAATATGTTCAATGTAATCAATCGGGCGAAGATAACAAAATACATCATGTTATGTACATCAAATAATAAGTCAAGTCACGTCAATCTCTCCATATAATGTGAAGAATTCTTTTGAATTCGCGTCCTCCATGGAATCAGTTTCGGTCCCGGAGGGTTATTGTCTAATTTCCCTAGATGTGGTCTCATTATACACCAACATTATCCAGAGTGTATTAGTTGAAACAGTAAAGAAGCGATGGGAATATATTTCGGCCTTCACAAATATTTCCAAAATATTATTTATAAAAATGATTGAATTCATATTTTCATCCAGTTATTCCAAGTGTTACAAACAAATATCTTGTATGACAATGGGCCACCCAGCCAGCCCTTCATCAGCTAATTTAGTTATGACAGAACTCATTCATGAGTGTAAAAAAAGATTGTCTTTTAATATCCTGTTTCTTAAATTGTATGTGGATGACATGTTTTTAATAATTCCGACCAAAAAATGTGAAGAACTTTGAACTGTTTTCAACCAATTCCATCATCGCCTCCAATTTACTTTAGAGATGGAAAATGACAATTCTTTACCATTTTTAGACGTCACAGTTCACAAAAAAATATGGCTCACTGATTACAAACTGGTATAGAAAACCAACTAGTTCTGGGCGAATTTTAAATTATAATTCACACTGCAACTTTTCATATAAAGTAGCAGCCATAAGAAATCTTATGTATACATCTAAAGATCTTAGCAACAGCTTTTTCACAAAGATAATTTGAGAATAATCAGAGGTCTTTTGAAGCTGAATAACTACCCGAAATCGTTTAGTGATAAAATTATTGGGAACAACAATACTATAATTAGACCGATGCAAGTGCGGAAAGTGAGAATAGTACTCAAAGTATATATTGTGTAAAATTTCCATACATCCCTGCACTCACTAATAAAATAATAATAATAAATTGAAGGAAGTAGATGTTGGATTAGAGCGAATTGGTTTATAAGATCCCTTGCAGTAATTGTTTGAAGAGTTACATTGGCCAAACTAAACAATATATAAAAAATAGAATAAGTCAGCATAAATACGATTGTCAAGAAAAATTTAGATCTAAAGATACAAAGACGGCCCTTACATCCCACTATTTCAATAATAAACACCAATTTAATTTTCAAGTGGTTTCTGTTCTAGATGTTGAGGAAAAGTATACAAAAAGAACCAGTTAATTGCCGAACTGACACACAAAACTTGAGCTTGATATATAATAATATTTTGGATTTTTTCAAAAACAATAACATATTCTGGACTCCACCAGTGGTCAAAACAGGTTAAGATCAAAATGAATATTTTAGTGTCGGAACACTCATTCATTGTAACACGTTGTAATGATTTGTATTTTGCCTAAAAAAAAATGTTTAGACGGAGTTTTCCTATGTTTCTGTATATGTTCGATTCCAATTCGCTCAACCAGCTAATATTAAGATCTTTTTCGTACTTCCGGGCCAAAAGAGGCAACTTCACTCCCTTGTGACAGGTACTAAAGTGTCACATTTAATCCCTCCGGGATTAAATATTGACGAAACACCCGGAACGATTAAATCACAAACAAACGAATTTAAGGGATATTTTATTGAAAAATACAATTAATTAGAATGGTAATTAACGTTAATATTCAAATTAATATTGTTACAGTTCGTCATATTGACCAGTCTTTCCTGGGTTAATGCAGCAGGTAACTGACGAGTAACAGATAGGTCCTGATCATATTGAACTGGTGTTTGTTTCAAAGATCCTGCGGAAACAGGAAGCGAGAATGAGGACTGTGGCATAACTATAGTGGACGAATCGGCGACTTGACCAAATATTTTATCTGAAATTTTTGTTCATTTTTAATAGACGATTCAATATATCCTTCGGCCACGTTGGAGGATTTCCATCCTCCATTTCTCTTCAGCACGTCTATTGTTGCTCCCGAATCAGCTAACAAAGATGTGCGTCTAAAACAATGTCCCGTATAAGACGTCGCATTTTCTAATTTCAAGAAAGCTGCTATTTGCCGTGTAAATGTACCAAACATGTTTTTTCCTACTACTCGCGTGGTACATTCTTTGTTGATGTATTGAACAAAAAATTTTGAATGAGGTGTCCCTGTCTTTCGCAATGCCACATATTTTCGAAATATCGCCACAAAACTGATGGCACTGTTTTCTGAATTTTTGATCACAAAATTTCGGTCAATTTTATTTTTGGTGTTTCTAATCGCAAATAGGAAGGAATCTCCCAAATCTACTACATCGTCGATTTCTAAATCAACCAACTCTTTTCCACGACAAGCTCCCGCAACGCCCAAAATAAGTGCAACTTACAAAAAATCCGGAGCCTCCCGTAAGAACTGATCTACCTGCTCAGACGTGAGAATTCTTGACTTCTTTGGCTTAAATCCTCATTTCTTCTCTTCAAAAAAGCTAATAATTTTGGAAATTTACTACTTATATCAATATCTTCTCTAATGTTAATAACCGATTTCAGCATCGAGTAATGTGCCCAGAGAGTTGAGGAACAAACCGCTTTTGATTTATCATTGAAGTAGACTAACAGCGCATTTTCAGTAGGTTGTCTCACATTTTTTAAGCGGCACCACTTTTTAAAAGCATCGTACTGCTGCTCGTATAGTTTTCTAGATTTCGGTGGTAACAATTCTTCACCTACTTCGGCTGCTCTTTTATCAATATCAGATACACCTTCTTCACTCATGATACCAATAATTATCAGTAACAATGTTTCTTTACAATGACACTAGTAATGACAATGTTTCTAAATTATAATTGTCACAACGCAATGTTACTATGGTAACTTATTTTAAAGACAGTTTATTAAATGAGTTGAAGAGAGAAAAAACTGATTGAAATTATTGAAATAATTAATAAAATCATACCGGAAGTACGAAAAGTATCGTATATACCTTGCGACTGAAGTACATTTAAACCTTCAGGATTAAATGTACTACTTCAGTCCCGCGGTATATAATATACTATTGTGTGTAAAACATAAATTCGACTTTGGTAAGGTTTTCTCGATTTTAAGTATGTGTTTCTATAAAACCCAAATAGAAAAAACAATAAATCGAATAGGTATTAATATTAATATACAGGGTGTCTCAAGTTCGAGTGCCCATTAGACGTTTCTGGAGAACTAGACATATTTGAAATCTGAAAATTTCGAAGTTCTCTACAGGGCTGAAATATTTTCGAATCCCAAAAACTACCGGTTGTACAGGGAGTGAAAATAAATTAGCCGAAAAAATTTTTCTTCAAGTTTTCCTCTCCTGGTATGATCGAGTATTCAATAGTGAATACATTTCTGTTAAAACCATTGTATTAAATAGAATAGTTTTCAAAATATCTAAAAAAAGGGAAAAAGAGTCAAATATGTTCAGTTAGTAATATGTTCATTATTCTTATTTTAAATATCCTGAGCGTAAACCGTTTTTACAACATCAAAGAGGAAGGATGTGAAAAGGTCATGCATCTTTTGGATTTCAAGAATATCATCACAGGGTGTTTCAAATTTTGTGTTGAAAATTGTGATCTTAAATTGGCCATAACTTCTGTTTTTCAAATTAGAACCCTATTGTTATATAATTGTGTTGGATTCTGCGGTCAAAAATAATGATAGTTTCCTCACATGATTATGCTCCTAAATTCAATAATTTCTGAGTTATTTGAGATTTTCTGGATTTATGTAGTACGTAGAGTCAAATTCTCCGAATCTGATTCATAAGGATATTCTGTGAGCATAGAAGATAAATCATCCCATTTATAATTCACAAAAGTGTCAGACAGGTCTTATCGTTGGCCGTTATGAAATTTTTTGATTTCACAAAATGAATCGTTGCTATTCTAATAATGAGATTTTGGATTTATTTCTTCTATTATATTTTTTCAACTGTATACGTTTTTTCGTCGAATTTATCCTCATTCCCTGTATAACCGGAAGTTTTTGGGCTTTGAAAATAATTTAGCTCTGTAGAGATCTTCGAACAATATCATAATCCCAATTTTCAGATTCTAGTTCTCCAGAAACGTCTAATAGGCACTCGAACCCTGTATAGTGGGAATTATACATTTGTATTCCATGTGCTTATTTTGAAACCATTGTTTTGATCTATTATTCAGTTTTTTTATGCCAGATATATTTGTGCCATATTTCATCTCTGTAAATTTCTCTTTTGTAGCCCTGAAGATGTAGAAATATATCTACGAAACGTTGGAATTAGTTGAATGTAGTTTTTTGACCTACTGCTTTCCTCAAAGTTCCGTGAAAATTATTATAACATTACAATTCTATTAAAAACAGTTAAATGTCATTTGTAGCATCAAAACGAATCCCCAAATTGAAAGAATCGCTCTGTTTACCTAACAATACCCATTTCTCAACAACAAGAACGAACAGACAATGGAGAAAATCGGTGGGACCACTCGCTGGTATAACAAGACCTGCATTTGCAATTCCAAAAAACTGCTCGTTAAACAAAAGCCCAGCCACACTAAGTCCTGGCCGTAGTCGATCAGCGACTGACGGGGCCACACATAAAACGGTGAATTTATTTAGAGCAAAGTCAGTTAAAATACGAGAGAGGCCTTCCACATAAATTACAATTTGTCGAAGTCCTTTCCTCCGGGTTCCAGTGGCCGGCGCCCCATGTGGAGGGCCCCCACTGAGGTGTTCCACCTCAGGATAAGATCCTTCATTCGGGGTTATTACGATGAAGATTCACCACAATTGGATCGACTAAAAGCACCTTTAATGGAGGATGAAATCATTAATATTAGTCTCACCTGATCAGCGATGAAATTTATTGTAATTTTTTTAACGGACTTTGACGGCGTTAAAGAGATTTTAACGTGCCTTCTATTCACCTCGAACCATTATAATTCCTTCTTTATTTTTATTTTCGAAGTAATTTTTTCAACGTAAATGGAATAATTTTAATTTTTGCGTGCTTGTTCCTAATAAAATATTTGTTCGCGACATTTGCTACTGCGCATTCGTCATGTAACACCCGGAACTAGTTGACAAGATATAGTAGAGATGTGATATATTTAGAATAATGGAAAGGAATTAATGAATTTTCACAGTGCCTCAAAATTTTAATTGTAACTACTTATGAAAGTGCAAATATTGGGTTGTTTTATTTTTATTTAATTTGCTCTCTAGCTTCTGAAACTTATTGTGCCACTTAAATTTCACAATCCCATAAAAAATCTATTTCTGCAGATGAATAAGGAAATTTTTATTTACTTGAAGGAATTACAAATTACGAAAACTATTAATTTTGTTCTGAAAGCCACAAAAAATTCACGCAACCTAAAATAAATTCCTGTTTAACATAAGAATAATGAAACTTTGTATGTAATTTTTCTTCTAATGTCCTATTTAGTTATCTGCTAAATTGGGATATTTTTCTTGACTCGAAGAAACACCATGCAATAATTTATGCTTTTAACTTATTTCACCGTTTTTTTCATAAACCATCAACCTCGTCTGCAAAACCAGATCAATTCGGCAAGAAGACAATGCTGTGTGTTTGGTGGGACCAGATGGGTGTGGTGTACCACGAACTCCAAAAACCTGGTGAAACTATAAATACTGATCGCTACCGACAACAAATGATCAATTTGAACCATGCATTGATCGAGAAATGACCAGAATGGGCCAATAGACGCGGCAAGGTGATTTTGCCCCATGACAATGCACATAAAGCAAAACCGGTTCAAGATACAATCAAAACACTTGGCTGGGAGCTGCTACTCCACTCGTTGTATCAACCAGAGTTGGTTACTTCCGACTACCATTTTTTTCGTCGATGGGAACCGCATTGGCTGAGCAGCACCTTGATTTCTACGAGGAGGTCGAAAATTGTGGTGTCTGGTTGGTTTGCTTCAAAAGACGAACAATTGTATTGGCATGGTATCCACAAATTGCTAGAAAGGTGGTCAAAATGTGTTGAAAACAATGGCCAATACTTTGAATATTTATCATTTTATCGCACAAGGCAGAAAGATCTGCTACCTTTTTTCTCTCAAGAACAAAATCTTGTATTTTGCCATGCTATTAGAGAACTCCTGGTAAAAATGGATGTGTTTGAAATGTGTTCTTCTACATAATGGGAACAAATATGGCTCAATACCAATTGCTCACTCAACGAAAATGAAAGAACATAGCTTTGGTTTTGGAAAAAAATAAAGTATCATGAACATCAATGGGTGATTTGTGTAGACTTCAAAATGGTAAACTTTCTCCTTGGACAGCAAAGTGGCCACACCAAGTATCCTTGTTTCTTGTGCCTCTGGGATAGCACAGACAAAACGCAACACTGGGTTAGAAAAGAGTGGCCTAGAAGAGAAAACATGGATGTTGGGGGAAAGAATATCATCAATGATCCTTTAGTTCCGCGAGAGAAAATCATGTTTCCACCCCTGTATATCAAGCTGGGTCTAATGAAGCAGTTTGTAAAAGCTCTTGATAAGAATGGATCATGCTTTGCATATATAGGAAAAAAATGCCTCAGCTGCTTAAGGACAAAATTAAAGAAGGAATATTTGATGGCCCACAAATAAGACAGCTGATTAAAGACCCTGACTTCATAAATTCAATGATGCATATTGAACAAAATGCCTGGAATTCATTTGTTTCAGTTGTCCAAAATTTTCTGGGTAAACACGAAGCTGAAAACTATGTTGAATTAGTCAATGAGATGCTGAATAATTTCAGGCCACTTGGGTGTAACATGAGCATTAAGGTGCATTATTTACACAGCCACTTAGACCGTTTTCCTGATAATTTAGGCGACATTAGTGAGGAGCAAGGTGAAAGATTTCACCAAGATATCAAATGTATGGAGTATCGCTGGAAGATGGGATACTCACATGATGGCAGATTACTCCAGGTCTTTAAAACGGGATTGTGCTAAAATACATTCTAGAATGTCACGCAAAAGAAGTTTTCGAAATGTTTAGTGAGTAATTGGTTTAAATGATGACTTTTTCTGTTTTCTATAGTATATAATGAATAATATCTGTGTAATATAATAAAAATTCCTATTATAATATTTGTTTTTAGTTAATCCATAGTTTTTCTTTTAAAATGCATAATTCACAAAACATATATTGAAAATTCGAACTGACAGGCAAAAACTAATAGCATATTTGAATTCAGGGCATCAAATTCATATGAAATCACCTCCAAAATCTTTAAGGAAAAATTTGAAATGCGAGAGTAGCATACCGTTATGAATTAATGTATCGTGGTTTTGTCCGAATGTCGATACACAAAAAAATAACTGCATGCTTTGCTCGCGCATGCGTATTTTCAATAATCAGATATCGTGGTGTAACCGCATCCTGTAATTAGAGTGATATGAAAGACGAAATAACGTCAAGCGCAATAAGCGTTGTGAACTTTTTACGGTACAGAGCGACTTTCGCAGTATTAACATTACAGCAAAACGTGATTGAAAAAAATTTAGAAAAGCGACAAGTGGGTTCAGGAGCATTTTTCGCGCCTACTCTAGAGTATTCTCCCCTACTCTGGAACAGTGTGATATTTATACAACAGCTACGATGAATGAACAAACCTATATGTCAAATTGAAAGCAGCTCCTGTTTTTAACCTATCATTGAAGCCTGATTCTATGAAAGTTGTGAGACTGATGAGAACCTGAACTGAACAATTTTTATTTTTCCTAAAACCTCCCTGGATATATTGTAGAGCATTTTCCATAGAAGATTCAATTCTAAAAAATTTATCCTTGAAAAACGGTAAGAATATCGATTTGTTTGCGCTGAAACAACAATGGGTGATTTATTGGAAATCTTTCGTGAATTCCTTAGATGCGTTCGAACTCCGAACCATAGAGCTTCATAAATAAAGAACAGACTTTCGCACAGTCGGAAAAAACCGATATTTATTGAATGCACGAATTGCCGTAGCAATTATTTTGCATTCACGGATATACGACGATTGGTTACATTGTAAAACTGAAATTTATCAGCGAAGCGTGTGTTAGCCTGCAGCAATAAGAGATGCAAACATGCCTGGGACAATCTTGTAAACAGAGGTGCATGCTTACTATGGGAAATTTCGTATTGGATAATGAGAAGAAAGAGCTTGTAGGGGGTGTAATTAGTTGACAGCATGTTAACAACACGGGTCAAATGGCATTATGTCGTGATTTCTACTAGGAAAGTTTATCAACAGCAAATGAGCTTGGTGAAATTTTGGGTTTCTAGCCCCTAGGGAAGTATATAAACTTAACAAGGTGTTGGAGTTTCCTTTTGATTAATATGGGTCGATTTGGGATCAGCGAATTCTTTATGAAACAACATGGAATTATGCCGTAATTTTCGGTCATTTTCTTTCAAAATACCAATAAAGTTATCCAGAATTCGTGATAACAGATGACGATCAGTGGACTCATGGTAATTTCCAGATAATTGAAACAATAAAATTCAATCAACATTCAACAACAAACATTTTTAAAATAATAAAAAAAATACTTTTGAATTCTAAAGGTCACCACATTGATTAACTCAACTTACTGACATTTGGACAAAACGATAGCACTATGTTGTACTGGTACAAGCGCGCAAAAACAATGATAGAGGACAGTAACGTCTCAGCTTTGGACCATTCTTCCAGAAAGAATATAAGCTCATAAAAAGAATATCTTTGATCTAGACTTTTCATCGATACTCCAGAGGCTATTAGAACTTCAAAAAAATCAACTTATCACTGAATTCCTTCAAGTGTTGCGAAAACAAACAATATGTTATTCATCACCTAATAAAGAGAAGATCGTGCCACCGAAAAAAACGATACATAATCATGTCGAACCATCTACAAAATGTGCTTTGACCAGGTAAACTCCACTATCGAAATCTTCTTGGTAAACAATGTATACCGACAGAAGCAACTGATGTAAAACACCCATCTTATCAACAAAGCAATGATGATAGCATTAAAGAATCAAAAACAGATCTCGAGACCACAGACAGAGAGGGCAATATTTGGAAAAAACCCGCTCGAATCTGTCACGATGTCCCCTGTTCTGTCAGACAATCCTGTCTAAAACAAAAAAATGCAACGCCTACCTCGGTCCAAAGCTACCTGAGTGTTGCGTCAGAGACCACTATAAATAACCACGACAGAAACCCTTGTTAACTGGGATCTTTTCAACATCAGATTACAGTTGCATTTCATCGGACCCCGTGGACTGTCAAGCCTACAGTGGTTGAATTCTCATTATGGGCAGTCACCCCTAAAACTAAGGGAAATTCTTATGTCCCATGTCGAAAAAATAAACAAACTTGTCCAATGAGCCAAAAATGCCTGGAGTTAATTTTTAATTGACAAGCTCCGGATGATGGCAGGGACAAGGGAATTTATTGAGGAGTGTCACCTTTATTAATTAATAAAAATAACGAAGCAGAGTTCACGATAAAATTAATTGATTGTTTCCGTAATAAGATTTGAATGGGTGATAAAGATATTGGTGATCTTTTTGGGTCTACCTGAAAGAAGATACGAAATTTCAGGGAGGACTAGTATGAATGTAGATCGTATCGATCATTGAAGATTCTACAACTTATTTATTGATTTGGGTGATATACACGAGGGCCGAGGACAACATTTCAGCTCCAATTAGTGAAAATTCATGTCCTCTTTACTTCATAAATAGGGTTTAAATAGACATAGTTGATATGCTTACTTTCGATTGGTTTTTTAGGAGAATTTGAGTTTCGATTAATACGCCAGGTTAGTAATATATTGTTTTAGAGTACGGTTGAATTTTCTTCTTTCTAGGTATTCCAAAAAAACATGATGATATTAAGAAAACACTACTTAAACATATAATAATAATAATAATATATGTTTATTCACTGAAGAAATACATTTACAAAAAAGTCAGTTCTAATGGGTGTGCAAATAAACTGTTCACTTCCACAGAAGCTGATTTAAAAAGGATCAGCTTGTAATGAGACAATTCATTTAACCTGAATTTTTGGTCTAGAGAAAACCTTGGACAGTTGCTGCTGAAAACATGTTGTTTCTTACATGAATATATTTCTGAATGATATTGGCCCGACAAGGACCTTTGAAAAACGAAAGAAAATAATTAAGGGAATTCTGAAATATAAAAAAATGACAGAAAAAATAGCGAATGCTGGAGTATCGACTTCTGTCTACCTGGTTTCATCGTACGAGTAAATTTACCGGTCCAGGCAATCACTTGCGATAATTATCACTTTTCACTGTAGTTCGATTTCGTTGATTTGTTGAGAAACTTGTGAATTCTGAGAGAAAATTGTTTTGTACTTTATCAGATGAACGCTGAGCCAGTACTCGTTTGTTCCCTTGATATAGGTTACATACTCCAACATGTTACGCAGAAAATCAAAATGAACATATATAGAGTGAACTATCATTGAAACGAGCAAGTAACTTGGAATCAAATTAAAATGATAATCTAATTAAATTAAATTAATCATTTGTAGTAACAGATACGAATATCATATTTGGGGAGTGTAGCAACATTTGTTCAACGTATACGGTTCTTTAGTAATGATGTTAGCTCAAAACACTTTTTCGAAGTGCTTCGAAATTGTTCCAAAGGTCTAAATATTTGAAAATGCTTCGGAAGTATTTCAAATGCTTTGTAAACCAGGTAACTCCCTTTAGGGAATCGCTTATTTATACATACTCCCTTAGGATAGTCAGTGATAATGCTTTTGGGGCGAAGGGTAGAGAATGCAAGAATTTGACGATTAAAAGAAGGGATTAAATTTTCGTGGAAATCGAAGAATGGCACTTTTCTCAATGAGTTGAATGATTGTTTGGGCTATTACCATCATCTATTGTGGATGTAATGTTTTCCGACGTTTCGATAGACATCTTCTATCTTTATCAAGGAGAAAAGTAAAAAACCTTTTGAAAATTATCAATTTTCAAAAAATAAATATTGACAGTCATGAATGAAAAATGAACGATGTCATATACTCATCTGTGATATGATGATCTTTTTAAGTTGGATCGAACTATCGGCATCCAAACTTCTGGCAGATCTATAGATGGAGCACTTATGGAATCAGGTGTTATTTTCATAAATGCTGCTTCTTTGATATTTTTTTCTTGCAAGTTTTTCTTTTTTGGATATTATTGATGCTTCATCCCATTTTATACGATGATTCTCATCTACAGCATGTTGGACCAACCTGGATTTGTCGCTGTCTAGTACTCGTAGAAGCTTCTGATGTTCTTTTATTCGTACATTCAGAGGGCGTTTAGTTTCTCCGATGTAAGATCTTCCGCACTCGCAAGGTAATTCATATATGCAGTTCTTTGTCCTTTGTGTCTCATTTTTAGGCTTAACCTTTGTAAGTTTAGCTCTGATAGTGTCTTGAGTTATGTTGTATCTATTTCCAATTCTTCTCATTTTCTCCGACAAACCTTTTACATAAGGAATTACGGTTTTAATGGTCTGATTTATATCTGTTGGTTCAGGTTGACTTTCTCTTGTTCGTTTAGCTTTTTCTAATATCTTTTTGGGGTAGCCATTGCTTCTAAGAGTTTTCGAGATGTTATTTATTTCTTCATTTTGGTCTTCTTCAGTGCAACAAATATTTATTGCTCTATCAAATAAACATTTTGCTACTCCCAATTTAGTGTTTAGTTGGTGGTTTCAATCAAAATGTAGATATTGTCCTGTGTTCGTTGGCTTTTTATACACAGTGGTTCTTGGGATTCCATTTTGTTTATGTACGAGTACATCTAAGAATGGAAGTTGTCTGTCCTTCTCGATTTTAATTGTGAATTTAATCGATTCCTCTTGATTGTTTAGATATTGAGGAATCCATCTATAGTGTCTCTTCCATGTTGCCAAATATGAAAGTATCATCTACATATCTTTTCCACAGTTTGGGTTCGAGTACATATTTTTCTAATGCCTTCTGTTCGAAAATTTCCATATACAAACTGGTGATGTCGAAGCTGACCATAACGTCTTCTTCCATGATTTCTTGATGTTTCATTATTTCTATGAAGTGTTTCGTGTTTCTTATCATCGATGGTAATAGCCCAAACAATCATTCAACACTAGCTCCATCATCAACAATATCTCGTCATCAACTTTTCTCAATGAGTTACGACATGTTGATTGAATTTTTTTTAAATTCAGACGACTTTTGAGCGTCATCATTTTGAGAGCACTTCTGCAAGTAAGAAAACTTATGGAGAATTTTTAAAATTCTTTGGGTTCTTATAGAATAATAAAATATAGTAGGCAGTAGAATGTAAACAATGGTAATGTTGTGTGACTAGTTGATACCAGCGCATGCACCATTTAGCAACGTTCATTTAAGCCGGAGAAAGAAGTAGCATTTTGCTATTCTTGTTTTAGTAACAATCACCGGCAGTTAAGATCTTCAAAATTGTATTTCTGATTATGATGCAGGGTGATTATGCAGTAGAGGTACAGAGGTTCTAGCACATATTTGTACTTCGCTGTCCCGGTTAGAGATTTTCAAAAATTACTTGCACTGAAAAAACCGGCACAAGATAGGTTCATCTTGAAAGGCAATAATTGAAGAATTCGAAATTGCAACAAGAATAAAAATAGTAGAACACAGGGTTCCATAAATCTCTAGCAGTGAATGGACTAAAATTCAAGTCTACTTTGATGATTGTTTTAAAAATATCAAAGAAAACCCGAAACGAATAGTTTCAGGTGGACAGAATTATAAATTATCTTTTGAAACAATAATTGCAATTCGAAGGAAGGTATTTACGCTTGTCGAAATGTTCATTTGGACATAGTATATATCACTGATTTTGCTTATATTCAATACAAGACATCAAATTGTGAATTCAATTCATTTGGGTCAGGTATGGTTTCAAAAGTTGATACTGTTGATGGTCATATCTGAATCTGGATAAATATCTTAAATAATTTCAATATGAACATTATCCAAGGAATTTTTCCTGGTAGTTTTTAAACATAATAGCGGCATATCTAACGAAAACCTGGAATGCTACATGTCACATCTGAAGATATAATCCGAATCGAAATATAAAAAATTCAGTGACATAGTTCACCAATAAGGGCACGGAGTATATAAATATGTGCGTACGGACTTGCATACAGAGTGGTCGCTGACACATTGAAATAGTATTGTCTCTAGTTGTACTTAATGGGGTTTATCTGAGGATCACAGAAGACACGGTCTGCTTCCTAGAACTGCAGCCCGGTTGACAATTTATTTTATACAAGTGGGTGTGTAGGATGCACAGGTACGTTTGCAGGATCGGCTTCAGACAATAGGCTCAAACCTTGATTATTCTAACCTACGCTGTAGTTATTTTACTCTATGCCTGAAATATTATGAGATGAAGTTAAATTAACATAATACATGGATCAATTAGTCCGGAGACTAACAATGAAAACAACATTTTTTTTTATTCATCAACGCAATCTAACCTTCTAGGGTGATACAATCGTTCCAACGCTTTACCAATTTTTCAATACCATGTTTATGAAAAAAATTATCTTTTTGAGCCAAATCATTTTCCCTGGAGCATTTTTTTAAGATCAGCAAAGAGCAAGTAGTCACTGGGGGCTAAATCTGGCGAGTATGGGGCCCAATCAAAGCCCAATTCGTTCAATTTTGCCATTGTTTTCATCGACTTGTGGCAGCGTGCATTGTCTTGGTAGATTTTTGCAATTTCCTCCTTCAAATGCACCAGCAAGTCAATATAATAATCCCTGTTTATCGATTTATCTTTTTCGAGGTAGTTGATGAAAATCACGCCATGCGTATCCCAAAAAACTGACGCCATAACTTTGCCAGCTGACTGCTGCGTTTTCGGGCGCTTCGGACGGCTTTCGCCAGCTGTGCGCCACTCAGATGACTGTCGCTTCGACTCTGGAGTGTAGTGATTATATATCTAACTTCTACAAATGTTTGAGATTCTTTTGTTCAAGTGTCAGATGTCCTAAATCTAGCGTTTCATCTGCGCACTAAGGATTCATGAATATGAGACGTCGTGCTCAACTTACTTAATATCTTTTTCGCGATTTGTTTGTTGAGATTGGATTTGGGTAACTGATCTGATTGAATCCTATTTAAGTAATTGTACGCAATTTTTGCAAATCGAAAATAGTAGATCTAAGGAATTTGCGGTTTCCTCAGGGGTCAAACCTGGAACCCCTTTTGTTCATTACATTAATGAATAATCTTTTGCCGAAGTTGAATGACTTGAAGTTAGCCTACGCAGATGATCTTGAAATTTATGCCGGCATATTATCCACCGTTGACTGTTGGAATCTGCTGGAGGACAATTATATTGTTGACAGTTTAGGGGTAGTAAAAATGGAGGAGCGTTACGCAATAGAACAACGTATCTTCATTGATGAACAATATTTCAAAAATAATGAATGCTTTGCGGCCACATTTCGGAAATTTCATACAAAATAGTGTTTTAACTTCGTCAACTGTGAAGTGATTAATTGAAAAATACCCACCTCTTTTAGACCTGCCAGATTCTTTTACCACCTGTTTCTAAAAGAACTAAGTTCAGCCCTGTTTCCTCAGCTAGTTCGCGTTGAAATGGAACAAGAGGCAACTTCTCCGCGCAGACGGGAACTGAAAGAGATACATTCTGATGCCACGCAAAGGAATCTGTAGTTCTTCAGTTACACGTTGTATACTACTGTAGAGTTTTTTGGAAAAAATCAACCTAGAGATTGTTATTTATTGCGGAATGTTGATTGTTTATATCTTCAGGTTTTTCATTGCCGTCTATGTTGGCATATTGCGCAATTCATCTCCGAAGCAGAAATATTTGTGGGAATGTGAAGATGAAAACTTTGAAAGTAGTAGTTACAAGATTTTGATGTTTCCTAAATATATTATGTATATGTCCAAAGATGTGGATTGAATTTGAAATGAGGCAAAACTCATCCAACGGATCCGGTGTTATGATTATCTAGATCTTCTTTTAAATCTGGCTATGATCTACTGAAATTTCATCTGTAAATTCCCAAATAGATTATGCTTCCATTGATGTGAGTACATAAATGTGAACTGATTATAGAGATGGAATTAATATTGTACTTGGTTATAATATAACGTCCTCGACGTTCAAACAAATTCGTATAGGATCTCATCAGTTAGATAACAAACACGCAAAAACTCTTTAACATACATCAGTGCTTGCTACATTTGATTTTTATATGAGATACGTGGGATGCATAAGATAATCCATCTTATTCGTAATTGGAAAATCACCTAGTTAGTTCTCTTTATCACCATAGATTATCCAGGGGAATTTCCATTCTCGTCAAAAATTATTTTAATAAACAATGTTTTCTTCTGGAAAAGATACGTTAATTACATACTTATGTTATATTTGGACAAGCAGGGTTTGACAACCAGAACTGATTTTACTCGTGAATTAATGTTAAGTGTTTAAGATAGCATTTTTATCACGCAACAATGTTTAAAAGCGAGAACAGTGTGATTAATTTTCTTAAGTGAATTAAGTTCCTTCTGGAAGACGCATACGATACAAGACTTTATTCACAAATACGAAAAATTTTACTCGGAGAAGACTTTTGAAATCTTGTTGCTCCATCTATTAGAGATGACCTATAAGCATGCAGAGCTTTTTCAACATTTTTTGCGCCGTTTTTCTAGTAGAACAGTGTACTATCGTTTAGCTCCAATATCGAAATATATGATACCACTAATTCAAATGTTGGAGTTTATTTCGAAAAACCAGAAATACGAAATTTATTAGTCGAGTCCAGGAAATCATCAATTATTTCCATCAAAACCGTGTACTTTCGACAGAGACATTTAATTTTGAATTCACACGAATCTATCTCTTGACGAACTTCGGTGTAAATTACGTCAATATCTCGTCATCAAAGGCCAATTTCGTAATTTCGACTCGATTCATCGTAAACCTCACAATGGGCAATTTGGAAATGTTCCCAGCAATACCAGTAGTTATTGTACCAACACTTTTTATGAGATGTACCATAGCCACATTACATCGGCGGTCTTCCACTACAGAGGCTTTCACCAATCATTACCCCCCAAATTCCCAAGATTTGAATCTTGATACAAGATAACCGTATTCCGATAAAGTAGGTACAAATTCAGACATTATGGAAAAAAAATTGTTTAAATTCATTGTGGCTAGAGGAAATATTTCATTTAATAATTGAAAGAGATAATTTCATCGGGAGTTTTCTTTATATAAAGAACATTCCTGGAGTTAAATAATCACGAGACAATAATAAAGTTTAGAAAAAATATGACAGATGGGTTTCTACTTTTAAACGATTGCGAAACTCGAAAACATGCTACTGAGCAGCAAAAAAAAATTACAATATTTTTAATGACATTATTTGATATCTAATAAGATATCAGATTTTAATGAAAATCTGTTCATATATTGAAGATATGCTCTATATATTCCGAAATTTCATTTTGCTAAAACATGATCAGATATAATAGATTTTCATGTCTGATGGTAGGAAAAAGATCCTGAAAGACGTAGAAGTTAACTAAAATAAAGTTCCGACGCCGAAAATGTACATCCAATATTAATTATAATTAATATCACTAAAAATTTTAACTTAACGTTAAAAATTGCTGTCTGCTCTCCAGATTTAGGTTGAGCGCATGGCGTCGCAAGTTAGAACGTTAAAAAAAAATTCTTCAGGGTTATATAGTCGATTCAAGATCCTAAACCCTGATATATAGTCTTGTAACTCCAAAGAACTCATATATGACATTCCAATAAAATAGAACTCTGTTAATTAATTACTTTTTCTGGGATTTTAATCAAAATTCTAAATTGAAAAAATATTTGAATAATTGACATTAAATTCTGCTCGCTACCTATAAAATAAAAAAGCGTGTTGAGTGTTTGAATAAATTCAATTTTTTGTTTATAACAATTTTTCTGAATTTATAGTTTTTTTTATTTGTCAACAACAGTCATTTCCTGTGTTTGTTTTTATGAGATAATTTATGTTGGATGTAATATATTTAAATTCTTAAATAAATAAATAAGAAATTCACCGTAGCCTTCTCAGAAATTTTTTTTCAATAGATTCAAGTTTTTATGTTAACAAAGGTAATTTAGTGGGTTATGAAAATTTATTACAACTTCATCAAAATTTTATCTCGATTTTTTATTTATAAAAATATCAACTTGACATCAAAATTTTATCAATAATATTTCAATTAGAGCATCATTTTTATCGTTATAA
Source organism: Micraspis discolor (assembly GCA_030674115.1). Lineage (NCBI taxonomy): Eukaryota > Metazoa > Arthropoda > Insecta > Coleoptera > Coccinellidae > Micraspis > Micraspis discolor. The sequence goes on from JARTUT010002175.1 coordinate 13,207,592, forward strand.
ACAAAAATACAGCCAATGATTAGTAAGTAAGTATCTGGAAGGAGAAAAGTAGTTTATGAAAGAATCAATATATGTTATATAATTTATAGATGAAGAAAATTGCCTTGAGGCGCCATATCCAATTTTATATTATTTACCGAGCTATAACACAAGAATGTTCGGAAAATTCCAAAAAAATTTAAATAAACAAATGCCAAATCCATGAGATAAACAAAATTTGTGAATCTGAAAGCTAATTTCATTCTTAACAAATTTTTTTTGTTATATTTCAGACAGTTTGAGATCGAATGGTTGAGCTGCTTCAACTTTGGTACTACGTATATTTTCAAACTATAGTAAGAAATGAAATAAATTTCTTTCGGTACTTTGATGCACAGTTTGTAATTAAAAAAATAAGAAATGATAATAATTGTTAATAGCGAATTTTTAATATAATAAACAAGCAAATTGTTCATGAAAGATAGTTTTCGTTTGTTAATCTGTAGAGGACTGTCAATTATGATTTATGCAAAACAAATTCAACGGATTATTGAACAAAAGAAATAAAAAAAACATTTATGAAACGTCCAAAATTTTGATAAAATTTTCTTTTGAACTGTTTTAATAATTATAAGGGACAGTTCTTCAAGAAGTTATAATTTTTTTTCTAAATATTGACATACAAAGTCCATTTATTTTTAAAAAATTTAAAATTTCTGTAATTTGGGTAATAAATGTCTTCTGTTGACATAAAAACAGTAAGTGACAAACGAAAAATTATATTTCTTATAACATTTCAGTTAATTTCATTTGTTTGAATAAAGGGAATTATTATAAATGAAGTATTTAATTGATTTGAATTTTATCACTCCATCTAATATTATGGATAGACAAGTGAAGGCTATACGAAACCAAAAAATTTTATGAGAATTACTTAATTATTTTTCAATTTACAATGATCAAGAAAGTCTCCAAAAATGTTGCTTATTAACAAGGGTGTATTCTATTGAAAAATTAATTTTTATGAAAAATACCAACGGAAATGTTATTTGAAGTGTTGAGATTATATTACACAATTTTTTTAATTTTACATCCACTGAATATACCTTAAATTTTTTTTTGTCACTCACTAACTTGAGACGTCAGCACTCAATCAGAATATGGAGGGCGGAAGGTAATTTTAATCTTTAAATTCTATTAATCATGCATGTAGAGTTTCATGATCGAAACTTTTTTTATTAAATTTCGTTTTTTTCTAAGGAGCTTTATTCCAAAATCAAAAAATATTATTATAATACCGTCAAAAGTTTATTACATTTGAAATTTTCAATGTCCTATTTTTCAGCTCATTAATCCAAACATAATTCTGAATCGAATGAGCTTTATCACATAATTTTAGAGAAAGTATGAATTATTAACATCATTCTAAACTAGACTACAATTAATTTTGAGCATTCTCATTTTCATTCATTTGATCAACTTATTGAGGTATGAAGTTTCCAATTTGTTTATAGGGGTACATTAAATAATCTTTTGTTTTAGTTTAGGGAACAACATAAATTTTCTTCACTTCAGATTTAAATTTTAATTCATTCAATTTAGCAATTTATTAACATTTAGTTAAAACTGAATTCCACCGGTGACTTCAAGATGAAGGGTTGGGGGGTCAATCCAATTCTTCTGCTGAAAACGTCGCATTAATTTTTTTTATCACATACGCAACGTAGTTACTATCAAAATTTTCCCACCGTTCACCCACACTCTTTACGAGATGTACCAAAGCCACATTACATCGGCGGTCACCCGCGACAGTAGCTTCCACCAATCATTACCCTCCAAAATTCCCAAGATTCGAATCTTGATACAAGATAACAGCGTTCCGATAACGTAGGTACAAATTCAAGAATTATGTACTCGAGTTAATTTGACTTTGTCTCCTGTTAGGTTTCGAAAACGCCATATTGTGAATACGTTGAGCAGTTCAGTCATTTGGTTGCACTCAGTTCCGTGATAAGGGCACCGATACGATCTTAATTATGAGTAAAACTCGTTATCTAGTAGGCCTTGATCAAGGTGCGTGTTTGTCATCGACTTAGCTCATTCCGTCGTGGGTTCGAACCCCCCCGTGTAAAGAGAAAGACGGCACTATCCATACATTAAAACAGTGAGAAATTCAATTAAAGTTCGGAGGGTAATTTAAAATGCGGGTTTTATGTTCTCGCATTTCTAGCACGGGCGAATGAGTCGTTGCCTGTCACCTACGGCTAAAAATGCAAAATCATCTGTCATTTGGGCCATTAATTCCCACCTCGATCATAAAAATGAAATAACGAGCCTGCTGGATATCAAGGTCGTACAAAATTTGGAATTCAGATGCCGTTTATAATTTCATAAAAAATAAACCTTTTAGTTTTCGCTAATAGGAAGAAAAGCTCGAGATGTTTTCTGACCATGCACTCGATTTGATTCGCACACATTCTCTCCTACTCTGTAACTCCAATCTTCGATCATTCGAATCGTTATTTTGAAAAATCTGTATGTATACTTCTTCTGTGACGTTCAACATTGACGATTCACCTTGTAGGAACCGCTTAATCTAAAATCTCACTTTTCAAAATTGCTTGAGCCGTTAGAGGATCATGGAGTAATTGATATATTGAGAAAATTAGGTGAAGCTACTCCCCTTGCCTCATCATCTTCAAAAATTGATCCAAGATTGATCGCTCGTCGTTTAGTTGATATATCTGAATCAGTTAATATATCCCAATCTAAAATGAAGAATATGAAGAAAAAATTATAGGAGATCAGCTCCTACTTTAGAACATGTGTCACATCCATTCAATATAGATGAATCGAGGGCTGCAATCAAATCTACCAAATCTATAAAAGTAGCAGCTTTTGACCGAATTTATCCAGAATTCATCAAACATTTAGGCAAAAAGGCCTTGTCTTGGTTGTTCTCTTTCTATAACAATATTCTGAATTCAGGAAATTTTCCTTCCGAATTTCGTAAGGCTAAAGTAATAGGTATTTTGAAACGAGGAAAAAATTCTTGTGATCCTAGTGGTTATCAACCCATCAGTTTATTGAGTGTTCTTTCCAGATATTAGAAAAGTTTATTCTTTTTAGAATTGAATCTTCTATAAAAATGCTCTACAACATTTCCAGGGAGGCTTTAAGAAAAATAGAAATTGATCAGATCAGGTTCCCAGCCTTGAAACTTTCACAGAATCAGGCTACAATAATAGGTTGAAAACAGGAGCTGCTTCCATTGATTTATCTTCGGCATATGAGACTGTGTGGAAAGATGGATTGATTTTCAAACTCTATACCCATGTGAAGTGTGGGAAAATGGTACGGTTATTAGAAAATATGTTATCTGTTTCGTGTTTTTATTGACAATGAGAGTAACAATTTCACAACATTGAAAAACGGTCTTCCTCAAGGATCAGTTCCAACTCCTTTACTTTTCAATTTATATCGAAGTGATTTACCAACGACATCATCTCAAAAATTTGTTTATGCCGACAATATTGCTATTGCTTACCAACAATCGGATTTCCACACTCTGGAAAACATACTGTCATCTGATTTGGAAATTTTAAAGAATAATTTTATTGAGTGGCGATTATGTCCAAATCCCAACAAAACAGTTTCCATCTTGTGGTATCTTGTTTCCATCTGAATAATCATGAAAAATATAGGAAATTAGATGTAACTTTCAATGATTCTCCTATCGAACATAATTTCTATCCAAAATACTTAGGAGTTAAATTAGATTCATCTCTCAATTACAAGGCTCATTTAAATGATCTGAGCCTAAACCTAAAAACTAGGAATAATATTGTTCAGAAATTAGCTGGATCATCTTGGGGTGCTGATGCTTTCACTCTTCGCACATCATCTCTAGCCCTACTTTTTTCTGCAACTGAGTATTGTTGCTATGTTTGGTTTAATAGTGCACATACACAAAAAATTGATGCACAATTGAATACATCCATGAGAATAATTACTGGCACCATAAGATCTACACCGGTTCATTGGTTACCAGTTTTGTCTAACATTGTCCCTCCCCATATTCGCAGACAGACTGTAGCTCTGAATTCTTGGAACAACTATAATTCTTTTCCCAATTTATTTCCAATTATTTCATATTTCCTACAAAATAGAATTCCCAGATTGAAGTCACGTAAACCATTATACGTTCTTCAATATGAACATAAGTGATACAGAATTATGGAAGACTGAGTGGAACTCTTATGAAATGTTCAATAAGTATCTCGTTTCTGATCCTTCTGAAAAAATTCCGGGTTTTGATCTTCCAAGAAAAATTTGGAGAGTTCTTAATCGTTTGAAAACAGGTCATGATCGTACCAATATCATGCTATTCAGATGGAACTCAGTTCCAAGCGCAAGTTGGGAATGTGGAGAGGCAGAAGAAACAATAACTCATCTCATCAATAGTTGTCCCATATATAAATTTCAAGATGGTTTTAGGGCTATTCATGATGTTTCCGATTCTTTCTCGGAATGGGTTATAAATTTCAAACGGATATGATACGTATATTTGGTATTCTGTTCTTTTTCGTGCTTTTGTCTTTTTATTTCCTGATTCGATGTGGACAACTTGAAGAAGTCTCTGTCTCCATCAATAAAAGACTACTTGACCTCTATAAAGAAAGAAGTCCCTCAAATATATTTCAACTTATTTTTGTACTTTCACACTTAGGCGGGGAGTCAGGGTTTTTTCTATCTGATCTATATTCTTTATTGTTTGCTGACTAAATATTGTAAGCTAAAAGTTCAAAAGAATATATATATGTATATATGGAGTAAACGAGCCATCTGACCTCAAGTCAGTGCATTCATTTCGTTTTCTCACTTCCTTGAGGTCTTCCAATTCCAGGAGATCCCAACGAAGCTCGATTAACGTCCAATTCAGTATTGTGGGCCCCCAACTACATGTCAATAAATCCCCCAGTATGTATCATCTATAAATTAATCGATGCCACTTCATTGAAAGTACACGAAAAAACAGGCTACCGGGGTGATTACGAACTTCCAGGAATCGAGGAAAAATCAAGGTTACCTGAGAACGGGGAGTTTTTTGGGTCTGGCATAACTCAGCGTCCGAGCTAATAATTCCAACACGGGGACATTTAGTAAGAAGGGTCAGTGCAGGGATTCCTAACGTTTCAAATTCTGTCAAACAAACCACAATAATTTACCTATTTAATGGACAGGTCAGGACATACAACATAATAAAATTTCATGGAATGTTAGAACAACCGGACAGGGATGCCATAATGGCTTTCGTCAGAGATAATTTTTCAAAGATTTTATTTGTTTTAGGGGGTTTGATATTTATGTTGGCGACGCTCAGGTGACATGGGAGATTTCGTATTGTTAGTGGAAATGTTCCGGGTCATCAAACAGGTACTTTTATGAAAAATTCACAAGAGATTTCGCATGTTTACCCAGATAAGCTGAATTCGGGCTTCTGTGATGTAGATTTGTCGAAATTGGATTAGAATAGAAGGTTGTTAGAAATAATGATTTGTAAACTAAAATAACAAAAAATACATAATATAAATTAAAACACTATTATATATTCTCCTGATAGAACTCTACGGTGACGAAACTTCAGGATATCTAAGATATAAATTTTTGTGGAGATTCAATGAATATCAAATGAGATATCAAGTATCGAATAATTTTTTTTGAAAATTTTCTAGCTTGACGATTTCCACGAAACATCGATTTCGTGAAAGAAAATAAATCGCCACTTTTGTCAAGCGCCTTCACAAACTGTTTCATTATGCCGAGTTTAATATGAAGTGGTGGAAGTATGATGCGATCTCGGCTAACTAAAGACATATTTATAACATTTTTTGTACCAAATTTTAGCACTTCCTGCACTGGCCAAACTTTTTATGGCCAATGGTGTTGTTTTTCACGACTGTCCCAGAGACTCATGAAACGTGGGAACTTCGTGTATCCCCCTTGTTGACCTAAAGGAAAGTTGACCACTTTCAGATCAACACAAATGACCCATTTATGATCTTGACACTTAATTTTTTCCAGAACCTTACAAATATTTGCGTATTCTTGTTTTAAAGTCACCGAATGTGCAATGGGTATAGATCCGTACTTATTACCGTTATGAATATAAAATATATAAATATAAAATATATTTCAGCTTATTTTTGTATTTTCACACTTAGACGGGGAGCCAGGGTTTTTTTACTGGGGTGTTTTCCCTAGGCTTTTATGCCATACGCCGAATTGTATGACACCCCGTCACTAACCCCTGATCTATATGCTTTATTGTTTGCTAACTGAATATTGTCAGCCAAAAGTTCAAAAGAATATATAATAATAATAATTTATTGATCCTCTAAGACATAAATACATGTATAGGATAGGTCAGAATGAAAAAATATTTCGACTTGAAAAGATATCATTGTCGATAAAAATCGGCAACACTATAATAACATTCCTCTTCTAACTTAGTTTTAATTATCTTTTGGAATTCTTTGAGCTCCAGAGATTTAACATGTTTGGGTAGATGATTAAATAGTTTGATACACTGATAATTTGGTGAATATTCGAATTTAGTTGTAGTATGTTTGGGGATAAAGAGTAAGTCATCATGTCTGGTATTATAACTATGAAAACTAGAGAGTCTTGTGAAATTTCCGTCATTTTCCTTGAAGTACATCAGGCACCTAAAGATGTATATACACGTCACTGTTAGAATCTCTTTTTTTTATGAAAGGTGGTCGACAAGAGGGCCTTGGAGGGATATTGAAGATCATTCGCAAAATTCTCTTCTGGATTATAAATACTCAACTAACATCAGTGGAGTTCCCCCACAGCATGATGTTATACGATATGTGGCTGTAAACTAAGCTGTAGTAAGTACTCATGATGGCTTCTATAGGAAGCGTGTTTTTGACTCTGCTAATTGCATAGAAAGAACTATTGAGTTTTCCACAAATGAAGTCGATGTGAGTATCCCATTTTAGATTTGAATCCATGTAGATTCCGAGGAACTTCGCGTGCTCCTTCGAAGAAATTATGTCGTTCTGATGGCGAATAGTCAGTTGTTCTTGCTCAACACTTCTCACAGTAAAGTGAACACATTGGGTTTTCTCAATATTTATAATGAGGGAATTTGATCGACACCAGTCAATAAAGCACTGCACTATCTCGTTGCAAAGTTTCTGTACTACTAACATAGACGTATCATCTGCAAACAAAAGTATTCTGATCAACTTGGATAACGAGAGTGTATCGGGAAAATTTGATGAATTAGTCATCAAAATTTCAGGTAGATCGTTTATTAACATGAGAAAAAGGAGCGGTCCCAACACAGAACCCTGTGGGACTCCAATATTCAACTCTCGTTCAGCTGAAATGAAATCAGCCACTTTGACGGACATTGTTCTACCATGTAGATAACTTGAAAGCCTGTAAAGAAACACTCCCCTGAAACCCAAATTGTAACAGTTATCGATGAGTACTTAGAACGAAAGGCTATCAAATGCCCGCGATAGCTCGAAGAACAATCCTGCGACGAACTGGCCACTATCAAGATACTCGTATGCAGCTCGAACAAGATAAAGAGCTCCTGACTGTGTTGAGCGATCTGGTCGAAACCCATGTTGTGAGGTATCAAGTATGTGATACTTGTTTAAGAAGTTCATCATTCTGTTGAACACAATCCGCTCAAAAACTTTGGAAAACACACTGAGCATCGAAATTGGTCTGTAGTTTGCTATATCAAGAGCAGAACTTTTTTGTGTACTGGGATTACAAAAGCTTTTTGAGGAGATGAGGAAAAATTCCACAACTAACAGATAGATTGATTATGTGGGCAAAATGTGAAGCAACATTAACGCTTATCAGTTTCAATATGCGAGCAGAAATGGAATCAACAACACAACTCTTTTTACTCTTTAGTGCTCTTATAGTGTCCAATACTTCACACTCAAGGACAGGGTGGAAAAAAAAGCTTGAGTTGAGTATTCCAGAAGTTGTACCGGCGACAGTAGGTAATTTACTGTAGTAAGATTTGAGTTTCTACTCAGTGATGGTAGAAAAATAATCAACAATAATAATAATAAATCGCCGCATTATCTTCAGCCTCGGAATATAAGACGTTATCAACCAGAAGCTCAGTGGGCCTAATTACTTTATTCTCTCGTCCAGTCAGAGCGTTTACCAAAGACCACACCGTTTTGTTTTTGTTGTCGGAATTTTGTATAAGTAAGTTATTATATGTCAATTTAGTATTAGTGATTAAAGTTCTATAAGATTGTTTCGTGTGCTTATATAAATTATATGTTGACTCACAAGACAAGTTTTTATGTAGCCAATGTATATTTTGGAGTTTTTGCTTGGCTGAAATGATCTCCGCATTGATCCAATTTTTGTTGTCGTTAATGAAGTTCTTATTTCTCGTCAATGGGCAACAAGCCTCAAATATTCTTTGAATCAATGAGGTAAATGACCCGAAACATACATCCACATCGACATGATCATAGATCTGCTGGAAGTCACAATTAGAGATGCGAAGAACAAAATACGCGTTAGTTTGAGATAGAAACAACAAAAAATTAAAGGAAACAAACTATTTCATTTTTTTTTGTTGACCAGTGTAATTGAAAGCCCATCTTTCTGGTGAGTTCTGTTACAAGGAATAGGCATATTCCTTGGATATTTGCTATAACATATCTCATGTCTAAATTATTGAGGATGTATGCATTCATTCTCACTCCTTAACAAGCTAAAAGCAAGTTAGAACAGATAAGAAAAGAATGACGGGAATTTTTTGCGCCAGTTAGTTCGTTTCACCATTTGCTTGAGTAATTCTGTTGAAACTAACTATATTCAGTTCATGTTAAAATCCGTATTTGTTTGAAATGCATTTGCATTCATGTTATTTCGTTTTCAACTTGCAACATGCGAAGGGAGTGAACTGAATAAAAATACTATTTTAATAAATTTCTCTCGTGAGAGTGGCTGCTCAGCCACATACCACATACGTGAGTTATTTATCGGTATTTTGCATGCAGCACAAAGGTACTACTATATAGCATAATGCAAATTATACTTTGTACAATATATGGGGAATTTAACAGATGGTTACTTCCTACCCAACTAGGTGAGCACGTGTGTAATTATGAGGGTATACGCATTTCCCGATCAAATCATTATAAAGGAATTTCAAGGTTCAAGTTATACCCGATTCTGTGTGAATCAGAGTAAGCACTGCTAGTATTTGCATCTTCCTACTTTATATCCAAAAAATTTTGGAAAAGCACTGACGGTAGTTCAGGAGCTTTTGTACTTTTCAACCATTTGATATTTGTTTATTTCTTATGTCATGATTTTTTGGATATTGTTGATCATGTAATAAAAATTAGTTTTATTAATATTATATAAGCTAAACAGAGCTTTCCTTATAATTATTGTTTTTCCTAAAAATAAATTTATCAAAATTCTTTACAACACTAAACTATGAATAATCAATTAAATAATTGATTCACTAGTTTCCAACCTATGTTTATCTGAGACCCCCTATAACAAAATGTTGGCACTTTTTTAATCTTTCTTATAATGCAAATTCATGAATACTTTACTGATATTATAATTTATTCAATTATTCTCCTTCAAGAGACACAAACGGATATTGAAAAAAATGTTCATGAAAGAGGAACTCTAAAAGGTTATGTATTTATTGATTATCTCCTTAGTAGAATTAACGGTTTAGTTTGTTATGTTAAAACATCCTTAAATCACAATATCGAGTTAATCCGAAAAGGCGAGTTTGAGGGTGTTTTCATCATCTCTTTCAAATTTTGTAATATTTCAATCGTTAATATTTATAAACCTCCGAATTATATTTGGCAAAGAAATTTGGATATAAATCTTCCTCATCCTTCAATTTATTGCGGTGATTTTAATTCTCACCACGTAATGTGGAGTTATAGATAGATATAGATAATAGATAGATATAGATAATAATAGAAGTGGAATAGCTTTAGCTGACTGGATGGAAGACAATAATTTCTATTTGATTTTTGATGGAAAAATGCACTTTCTTGATCTCTGCCTAGTGCCTTGTGACAATACTTGCAAACCGCTTCCTATAAAATGTAAAATTCTAGGAGTTTTTCCTCATAGCCAGCAGAGACCTATTGTGTTGACTTTAAGAAGTTTCATTCAATATGCTGAATGTTTAGAAAGACCTCGTTGGAATTTCAAGAAAGCAAATTGGATTGAATTTACTAAGAAAGAAGACAGTGATATAAGGTGGATTGAAACCACTCACGTTAACTATAGGGGTTGTGAAAGCCTCAGCAAAAAAGATTTCCGGAACGATTATATTCCAGGTTGGTCGAAAGAACGGATAATTTGTATAGGGACTATCAAAAATCACCGTTGATAAATGTGAATTCTACCAATACAAGCCGAAAAGAGAAATGGGAGAGTGTTGTATCAAAAATGAATTTCGCACATTCAAGTAGGAGTTCATGGAATATATTGAGAAAATTAGGTGAAGCTACACCCCTAGCCTCATCATCATAAAAAATTGATCCAAGATTAATCGCTCCCCGCTTAGTTGATGTATCTGAATCAGTTAATATATACCAATCTAAAATGGAGAATATGAGGAAAACCTTACATATATTCAGGAGATCAAACTTTATAACATGTGTCACATCCATTTAATATAGATTAATTGGGGGCTGCAATTAAGTCTACCAAATCTCAAAAAGCAGCAGCTTTTGACCGAATTTATCCTGAATTCATCAAACATTTTGGTAAAAAGACCTTGTCTTGAGTATTGTCTTTCTATCACAATATACATTCAGGAAACCATCCTTCCGAATTCCGTAAGGTTCAAAGTAGTAGGTAATTCGAGACGAGGAAAAAATCCTTGTGATCCTAGTAGTTATCGACCAATCAGTTTATTGTCACCAATTTTATCACCAATTTTAACATCTGTTACTTGATACGAATATGTGCACTGTATGAACCGTTATTGTTTTATATTCAGTTTTGAGAATGGGATAAAACCCGAAACATGCATGTCAACAAATATGTTTGAATTAAACTTGTGAAACGTACAGTCAAGTGTTTGATTTTTGAAAATTTTCGTTTATAAATATTGAAATCATGTTTCACCAGGGGATAAGCGAGAAATCAATTTCGATTATTAGAAAATATATTATCTGATAGAAGGTTTCGTGTTTTTGTTGACAATAAGAGTAGCAATTTGAAAACATTGAAAAACGGTTTTCGACAAGGATTAGTTTTAGCTCCATTACTTTTCAATTTATATCCCAGTGATTTACCCACAAAATCATTTCAGAAATTTGTTTATGCTGATGACATTGCTATTGCATGCCAGCATTCGGATTTCCATACTCTGTGAAATACTATATACTGTCATCTGATTTGGAAATTTTAAAGACTTATTTTATTGAGTGGCAATTATGTCCAAATCCCAACGAAACAGAATCAATCTTGTTTCCATCTGAATAATCATAAAAATATAGGAAATTAGCTATATCTTTCAATGATTCTCTTATCGAACATTATTTCTAACTTAAATACAATACTTAGGAGTTAAATTAGATTAATCTCTCAATTGCAGGGTTCATTTAGATGATCTGAGCCTAAAACTGAAAACTAAGAATAATATTCTCCAGGAAGGGGTGCTGATACTTCTTCTCTCTTGGCACAGCACCTCTGGCCTTAGTCTTTTCTGCAGCTGAGTATTGTTGCTCTGTTTGGTTTAATAGTGCACAAAAATTCCGGGTCTGATCATCTAAATAAATGGCATGCCATTCAGATGGAACTCAGTTCCAAGCGCAAATTGTGAATGTGGATTTCCAGAAGAAACAATACCTCATCTCATCAATTATTGTTCCATATATTATAGTTTTAGGGCTGTTCCTGATGTTTCCGATTCTTTCTTGGAATGGGTTATAAATTTCAAACGAATTCGATTCGTATTTTTTTCGATGCAGTTCTTTTTCAGCAATTGTATTTAAAGACTTCATAGTGAAGAATGAGGATTACATATACCTATTTTGGTGATAAATTTTTTGACTCCAATTATAATTCTACAGTTTGTAGTCGGAAATGGCATTCAATAAACAGTTGCTTGTCTCCCTTGCAAGTCACCCGCCCCACTTGTTGGAAACCACTGAATAAAGGTAGATGACGTTGAATACTAGTTTGTATTCAATTCATTAAACATTGTTATAAATGGTTCCAGACTATTTAGTACTCTCATCTGCCGACATCCCACAAAGAAAAAAGGTGATCTCAAGATAATTCACGTATCCGATAATTGCAACCGTTGTCTTCAGTAAAACAATTCATTCCTTTCTCCAGAAATTCACGGGGTCTAGATAGCATCTCGCTACATACCATTTCTCACCTTGTTGAGCGGCAACTGCAAATTAACGAAAAATTAGATCTTCTATATGTTTTTATGATGCTGATAATAACAGTTTGAATCCATAGAATGCGTTAGTGTTCCATAAAATTATATAGTGTTTTCTTTTTCATTGCGACCAGGAAGTGTGTTTGCTTATGCCTAAGGATCTAATTAACGTTATTAGTTGATATGAATTGAAATGCTAATTAGAACAAATAATACAGTCTAGTCGGTATTGAAATGATTTTTTCCGCGAAATGAAATAAATAACGTGGATACTTGGATATTGTTATGAATAAACATTTTCTAATCTGAATATAATTGTGGTGCAAAATCCAAATGAAATTGGAGATAATGAGTTGAAGATTTCTCAACCCTTTTATTGAGTGGAAATTATAATAATTTGTGTTTGAAGAGATACGAACATTACATCGTTTTAGTGTATTGAACCTCATGGGGGGTCAATGGAATTAGAATTTAACACCTTTAGAACGTTAATGTAATTATTTTTTAATTTGTAATGATGAAATATTCAAATAATCATTCTTGGATTCAACTCTTAAAATTATTGTAGCATTGATATGACATCAGTTTGCTCTGGTGTTATCTAACTACTTGAGAAATTAACCAAAATTTTGAAAATGATATCAGAAAAATATCTGTTGGTCAAAGATTAGATTGATATAAATTGCAATCTTATGATGGCGGTCGGCAAATTACAATGAGACTTTGATGGAAACTAATTGTAATTTTGTGCAAAAAAATTGTACTTCGAAGTTTGAGATTATCATCTTAATATCTATTATAATAATATGATGCATAGTGAGGTCTAGCGCCTAAACCAATCAACCGATTTGCATCAATTTTTTTTTAAATTAACGGCAGGCATCTGAACTGATGCAGAAAAATAATAACAAGTGCCAAATATCTATAATTTCTCTAAAAAACACAAAAAAAACTTAAAAATTAAGGGTATTTGGCATGTTTTCGCTGTAGATGGCGCCACCGCTCAACAAATTTTTACTGATATGGGCTTTAATTTCTTCTTCTTGCACTCCAAGTCTTCATTACCGTCATACAACTCACAAAAAACATTTGAAAATTTAATTAACTTTATTTGTATATAAATTATAGCATGTGACTTATAAATCATATGGTAACATTGCTAGAAGAGGAAAAATACTTTATTTCAGTTTTTTATGTAGGCTTTCAATTTAAAAGGATGAAGTGAATTTTTGTGAATAAAATAATTTGTGAATTTGCAATAGTTAAAAATTTCAGATTTTGTAATTTGAATTAAATTAGTGAAAGTTGAACTGTTAGGGCGAGTTAAAAAAGGTTCAAGAGTACTACCGGAGTTGGTCGGAAAGTGAGCATTTGAATAATTTTATAACAATTTACATTTTATATAACGTGCTTGAAAATATAAGATGGAAACTGCGATTTTGAAAAAGTTTCATCTGCCCGGACAGCCCGAACTGAAAGAAACCGACGCCGCGTTCATAAACAATAATTACGCAATGCGATCAGTATTTGTAGCGAGAAGGGCTCCGACGAAATTCCTGCGTTTTCTGTCGGCGAAATGAGCGAATCGTGTCAATTTTGCAATGCTCTGCATTTTAGGGGTGAAAAAGGGCGAGATGGATTCAGCTAGTGCTGCCAGAAAGGCAAAGTTGTAATGAGCGAGCAGATGCAATTGAAAGAAGTACCAGCTTTGCTCAGAGAACTTTACACAGGAACAGATGAAGAATCGAAGAATTTCCAAAACAATATACGCCAGTATAAAGGTGCCTTTGCGTTTGCTTCCCAAAAAGTTTGCTCTCATCTGATTTTCCAGAAGTTCACTTTTCTTTTTCGCTCGTTCCACGTTTTCTCCGCTGTTTCAGTTGGGCGTCGGAAAGTTTTTTGGGCATTTTTTTAAACACGTCTTCACTCGATGAAAGCTAGACACAAAATGACATGAACGGCTGCTTATAGGGGGGCATTTTCTAATAACGACCGCGCGCTTCCTTACTTGCGCCCGTGGCGACACGGGCTTTTCCACTAGTTTTAAATATTTCCAAAACTATAGTTTTTGTTCATAGTGGAATCTGACTACTATTTTCTTATTTCAAATGGCAGGAAATAATCTTATAATTCTGAGAATGTGATCATAGATGATATCAATAAAACAAGAAGTTAATAAAAGAAGGCATTACATGCTTCACGGAAAACAGAAGGAAAACTGTTACTGGTTATTTTTAATTCAAGATATACCATTGTTCATTCATGTCGCGGTTGGATTAGTATCTCACTGACTTCAAGTCAATGCCTTTCAATTTTCTTTTAAATTCATATAGATTGTAGCTTAGGTTATGAACTTGTTTGTTACCGCTTCATAAAAAAACAGTAAAACTACTATCTACGATGGGAAGTTAGGACTACCAAATTTCTAGAACATTGTTTCAGAATAAATTCTCAATGAATTAATACATATCTGCTATTTGCAGTATTATGATTCTTTATACAGGGTGAGTCTTTGACTACAACATTAAATATAACCGTAGATTCTGGGACCAAAAGAAATATTTTTTTCCAATACCATTTTTTGAAATTCAGCTACGTAAAAAGATACAGTGTGCCTAAATTTCATTAAAAAATATGATTTTTGCCTATATATTCGTAGTGGATAATCCGAATCAATTCAAATTTTGCAGGAGGATTCAAACTCATGGGACACACATGAACTTATTATAAAATAGGCAGTTACTGAATACATTTCAGAAGAATTTTTTATTCCACATTTTTGAAGTGAATTCAATGATATTATGCCAATGGATAGCTTGCTCATTCCGTGGGTTGATAATTCTCTAAAGAATACACCCTGAGGTAAATTTGATTACTGCTTGTTTTCATCGTCAATTTCACTTCATCTCCGCTACGTAGTATTTCCTTCAAATTGAGATTATATTAATTCTTAATGTTATCAGGCATACCGGTATGAAATGGGCGTTTTTTTTGTAATAAAATTTTGTATAAAAAATTTGGGTTCTAATTTGAAAAACAGAAGTTATGGCCAATTTAAGATCACAATTTTCAACACAAAATTTCAAACACCCTGTGATGATATTAGTGTGATGATTAGTAGTGTTGTTGTGTACGTTACCATTGATGCACGTTTAAAGTACAAGAAAGACGAACGTGTTTGTTTGCTCACTTCTTACTTAAAACTTGACGGAGATTATGCTGAAATTTTCGAAGAATTTTGCCAGCGCTTTCCAAATAAGCAAGTTCCCACTAGACAAATGATGCATAAACTGTATCCTAAATTAGTAACTACTGGCTCCGCAGTCGACGCGCCGCGTTTAGGTCATTTTTGTATTACCGTGACTAAAATTTCAGTCTGAAAATTTTCGTCCCAAGTCATTGTGGACGAAATATTTCATTTTGAAATCTACACTGATTCTCCCGGCTAGTAGCGTTCTTAGAAATGAAATATTTTGAAAACTATTCGATTTAATACAATGGTTTTAACAGAAATGTATTCACTATTGAATACTCGTTCATACCAGGAATGGAAAACTTGAAAAAAAATTTTTTCGTCGAATTTATTTTCACTCCCTGTATAACCGGAAGTTTTTGGGCTTCGAATATATTTTAGCTCTGTAGAGAACTTCGAACAATATCATAATCCCAATTTTCAGATTTCAAATATGTCTAGTTCTCCAGAAACGTCTAATAGGCACTGGAACTTGAGACACCCTGTATATGTTTTACAGATGTCATAGCAAACAACCAAAAAACATTCTTATCTTGACCATCACTTCTTCATACCTGGATAAAGTAAATTATTCCTGATTTGGTGGTTGTTGAGGTTTTGTCTTCATTTTTGAGGATACATATCTTCACAAAATGCAGGGCATACCTGCACCAAACATCAGACCTTGATACATGTCTTCTAAGGGTTCTTACGATATACTTAAGGTGTGATGTTGGGGTGGTAAGGCATAGAGAAAAATTTCATTTCATTCAACTTTTCCACACAAAAACAGTTCAATTCAATACAAATGGATAATTTCGAAAAATGTTAATCTGACAACGATGAAGAAGATATTGTGCAACAATTATGTCCCTCTTACGTACCAGAAATAAGATCGAAATTTGAAGTGTTTCAAAATTGCGATATTATTTCTGAATTAAATCCGTCCTCACATTGTTTATCTATGGACCTTTCGTGCACAAGAATTCCGAAAAGCACGGAGAAAACTATATCGGATGGTCTTCTCTATCTTATCTTCGTTTTTAACATCCGTAGTCCTATCTCTCATTGCGCCGATTCAACTCACGACTGCGAGAATCGCAAAGCATATTTACGGCGTTTAACAGCGGAAGGCTTAACCCAGACCGTTACCGGCGAGCTATTGGTCCTTGGTAATGCAGCATCCATGCTGCGCTGGGAGGAGTTCTTCAATACCTTGCTTCTTCAACACTGCTCACGACAACGTGTTCTCGTATTAATAAGATCACGCACAATTTTATGGTAAGGAGTGATGGTGTCCACATTGTTCGGTTGAAGAGTTCAGTTCAAAATGACACTTATTTGATTTAGACATCATTTTCTGTGTGATCGCTTTCCGTGAGGTGTGCCTATTCGAAAAGTACTGCACTGATATAATTTTCGGTATATCTCACCGAAAATATGCATTACCATACCCATAGATGAAAGAAAACAAGATGGGAAACGCCATCTAGTGCCTCAGAATCAACACTAAACAAAGGACACTGATGAAGGATGGTTAAATCGTATTAGCTGAGGTGATTTATTATAAAGAAACAAGTTGAGGTTAGAGGCTATTTTCGCTTATAAATTATTTTTTCATTTTAAATTTCGAAAAATTTTTATTACGTTTTCAAATTTAATTTTCCCGATGTGCAAATGGTTCTTGTACATGGTGGTGCATATTGCATGCTAAGAAGTTGTGGCAATGACAAAATAAACTAACTAGAAGTTACATTCTTCAATTATTACAAAATTATAAATTATTCTGTTTTTAAACGCAAAAAAATGGATTGAATTCTCTGGTTGTAGGATATTGATCTGTAGGATTAAAGTTAACATCTCAATGGCCTACGAAAGCGATTACAACATGAAGCACCGCCTTTCAATGCAGGTGCATGGTACCCCTCACCTCTACTCAAAACTTTAACTAAACATGCAATATCTAATGTTTGAATATTGCAATTTCATAAATCTAGAAATCAAAAGAATAAATGAATAAAGTACTGAAATCAATCAATTTGTGAAGAGATCACATTTCGGTCTGGATGAATTTACAGGAATAATTTCTTAACAAGACATTTCGAGGTAATAAATTCGAAAACTAATGAAGTACTCAAAGAAATTCCGCAAGATGATGATGATAAATTAGTGTTGTTAAAATCAAGATAACATTTTACAAGAAGAACCCATTCATCATCACAGACGTATGAATTGAATTGACAAAGGCAGGGACGATTAATGTTTTGTGGAAAGTGGGAGGAGCACTGCTACTTGAGGGATGGGAATTATGAGGATATTCCGCCATTATGACACTTACTTCACCCGAAAAAGATTGAATAGCAAAAGAAGAAAGATGCAGTATCTGCAGGAATGCCAAAGATCTCAAACAATTGTGTTGGACTCGTGTATTGCGCTATATCGATATTTTATTTTTGGCGTACAATTTTTGTTAGCAAATAAAGTAGCATAATGTATTAGCTGGGGTTAATAACGGGGTGCCATACAATTTGGCGTATGAAATAAAAGCCTAGGTAAACAACCCTAGGAAGAAAACCCTGGCTCCGTGATAAGTGTTGTAATGATTACAAAAATAAGCTTATCTATTGAATTGTCAAGGGTAAATGACATCTTTCTTCCAGAGAGATTGATGGACAGAGGCTGCTCCAAGTTGCCCACATCGAATCTGAAAATAAAAAGACCTAGGCAGAAGAAGGAATTAAATAAAATGATCACTTATCAAATTCGTTTGAAATTTACTACCTTTTAATCCCTTTCGCGGTAGGTGGGCTGGCCGATCCGATCGTTTAAAAAGACGTGGCTGTTTTAAAACTCACAGCTATTATTAACGCATTTTTATGACAAAAAAAAAACAAGATTTCCCTTATAGTGTAAGAATATACGCTACTTTCTTCTGCAACTAATATTTATGGATTGATTATTTATGCGAATAATTAGATGAGATTTAAGCATGAGAATCTTGATTGATAACACGATACGTCACAAAATGTGAAACAGGTACTTATTTATTCTTTGTGTGCGATCTTTATGTATTCTTTATGTCGGATATTCAAATCGATATTTGAAATAATCTTTAATGATAAGGAAAGAATAGTAAAGGTGTGTCGCGCTGTGATTGGACGACTTCCGCGTGCGGCAGTGTCTGTTACCAGCCGCGCGCGAATATTTTTTTTGTTCTTTCGTCGGTAATTGTGTGTGGACGTATTTTATCAAGTAACATGGTTCATTATGGGATACTATGTGCAAAGAATATCACAATAATAATATAAGAGGAGATATATCGGACGAAATTACAAAAAAATTCGTACAACCAAAGGCTGTTTTAAAAACGAAAATGAAAAGTCTTTAAGTTCCTACAGAAGGGAGAGAAATCGGGAAAAAACATCGAATGTCACTGGTTGTGGTAACTTTAATCTTGTATTTTATTAACAAGTACTAATATACTAGTATAAAAAGCTAAACCTAATTGTAGGTAATATTTTAAAATATTACAAAAAAATATTTAAAAACCGACTTTAAACTAAAAACGGATAAATCACATAAATGAAGTCGGAGGGACCTCATAAGTAATAGTAGTAGTTTTAGTTTGAAGTCGGGTAGTTTTACTTTGAAGTATTAGTAGTAGAAGTTTGAAGGCGGGTTGTAAATTTTTTTTTCTTTGTAGTGTTCCTTTTAATAAAGATGACATTAAAACATCGAGAATCAACCACAATGGTAGAAACCGATCTTTCGACTAGTAAAAAATTGAAAATTCGGCCAATAATTGATGGAGTTATGAGTTCTCCTTTTTTGGAAGTGGTTTAAAAAAGAAGTACCTACCTACTTTAAATAGTGATTTTCTTCTGTTGCAGGTAGATACAAGGCCTATAAATCTAAATGGTTTGCCTATGAAGCGTTCAGTTTTTTACATGACAGGAATAACCCTATTGCTACAGTGCTAATTACTTTTTAAATAATTTATTTAATATCTATCTTGCCAAACAATGGAACCGTTAGTCATAAAATATGTTGATAAATTACGAATATCAGAAGGAGTATTAATAAATGTATCCATAGTAAAGGTAGCTGCTTCATTTGCCGAGTTGTTTGAGTTTTTTCTTAAAGAGTCTCTGCGAAGAAAGTTATGCAAGTGAACAGTAGCCAGAACTACAATATTGGCTGTTTTTGGATTAAAAATCATTTTGCTTTTTATCACTCTAAATTTTGACGATAGGATTCCAAAAGCATTTTCTACTACTCGGCGTGCTCTTGATAATCTATAGTTAAAAATTCTTTCTCTTGACCCTATTGGGTGAATTCCTGCAAAGGGTGTTAGTAAGTGTGTGCTTAACGCAAAAGCTTGATCTCCTAATATCACGTGTGGTATTTTAGTTAAGTAGGGTATATGTAAAATTTCTGGAGCTGCTACATTAAGTTGATTATTTTCAAGTTTTCAATATAATTCAGAATGTTTATAAACTCCTCCTTCTGAAATTCGTCCTTGACTTCTTACGTTAACATACATAAAATTGTAGTTTGAGTCTACTAATGCTAGAAGCACGATGCTAAAGAACTTTTATTGTTGAAATATTCAGTATATATATATTCTTTTAAACTTTTGGCTGACAATATTCAATTAGCAAACAATAAAGCATATAGATCAGGGGTTAGTGACGGGGTGTCATACAATTCGGCGTATGACATAAAAGCCTAGGAAAAAACCCCTGTGAAAAAAACCCTGGCTCCCCGTCTAAGTGTGAAAATACCAAAATAAGCTGAAATATATTTCAGGGACTTCTTTCTTCAAGAGTGATCTTCTATTGGTGGAGACAGAGACTTCTTCAAGGTGTTCACATTGAATCTGGAAATGAAAAGACAAAAGCAGAAAAAGAACTGAATAACAAAAATACCTATCATATTCGTTTGAAATTTATAACCCATTCCAAGAAAGAGTTGGAAACATCATGAATAGCCCTAAAACCATCTTGAAATTTATATATGGGACAACTATCGATGAGATGAGGTATTGTTTCTTCTGCTTCTCCAGATTCACAACTTGCACTAGGAACTGAGTTCCATTTAAATAGCATGCCATTGGTACGACCATGACCTGTTCTCAAACGATTAAGAACTGTCCAAATTTTTCTTGGAAGATGAAAACCAGGAACTTTTTCAGAAGGATCAGAAACGAGATATTTATTGAACATTTCGTAAGAGTTCCACTCAGTCTTCCATAATTCTTTATCACTTATGTTCATATTGAAGAACGTATTATGCCATAATGGTTTACGTGACTTCAATCTGGGAATTCTATTTTGTGGAAAATATGAAATAATTGGGAATAAATTGGGAAAAGAATGATATTTATTCCAAGAATTCAGAGCTGCAGTCTGTCTGCGAATATGGGGAGGGACAATATTAGACAATACTGGTAACCAATGAACCGGTGTAGATCTTATGGTGCCAGTAATTACTCTCATGGATATATTCAGTGCCGCTTCGAAATGGAGCTTGAATTGTTATGTGTTTTCCATCTAACGCACCAATGGTGTCGGGAAATTCCATTTTTCCTCAAAGTCGTTTGCTACTGCCTTCTAATCTTCCTCTAATACAGGTAGCTGAAAAAATAAATTTTATTAATAACATTTTGAGAAGTAAGATGATTTATCCCTACACAACAGTAATATTTACAATTATTTTGGTTTACAGGATTGTGGCTCATCAGCACACGACATTCTTGAACAAGGCACTCCGGAAAAAAGTACTTCAGGACAAGGCACTCCGGAACAAAGTACTTCAGAACAAGGCACTGAAGAACAAAATACAAATACCAGGAAGTCGTCAAGCAAAATAAATTCAACCAAGAAAAAAACATACCAAGAGTCTGAGAATGAAGCTGAAAATCAGATGATAGAAGAAGCATTGGAAATAATGCGACAACAAAATGATAGTAGTAATGATCCCTACGTTGCATTTGGTATGCACATAGCTGCAGAGTTTAGAAAGTATGACGCCATGACATAAACATTTAATAAACAATATAATATGCGAAGCTGATATGGCAAGTCTAAGTCAGGTGAATCAATCAACAACACAAGAAGATTACGCTGAAAATAGACGAGGATATTTTTTCTTGGCAGTTTACCGATATCTCAGACTCATCATCGTCTAGTAACGCGACATCTGGCCTTACACAATTGATCCACGATTTGAGCCCGGATATGGATTAATATGACTGATTTCACATTTTCGTGATTCTTGGTGTCTGGTAGGCTACCACGTCAGTTGCAGAGGGTTAATTCTGTTCGTTTAAAATATTTTTTTAATAAATAACAAATAACAATAGCAAATTTTTTATTTTACCTGTACCATATCCTTAAGAGCTCTAACTATGGCATCACACACCTCTGGAATTATTCTTAATATTGTTTGCTTTGATACGTGAAATGTGTATTGTAGGCTAGAATAAGAGTCTCCTGTAGCCAAATATTGTAAAGTTATTGCAAGTCTCTCTTTCGTCGTTATTGCTGTGCGCCAGTGAGTATCCATTTTTTTTAATAAATGGTTTTACCAAAGTATGTATGTGTTCGAATTCTTCCAAAGTTAATCTTAAAAAATGTGTCACATCCAACATTGCCTTGTTTTAATGCACTTTGTTCTCTTCCTTCTACGTAATTTACGAATAATAAGCAGAGTTACAACACACTCGTCCGCTTTCATTGTGTCTTCAATACGAAATAAAGAGCGCGGCGTGTCTCGGACGTGCCCCTCAGTACTGCCGCGCAAAAGGTCTAAACTAGTTGCGCAGCAAATTTGAGTCCAGCGAATGCCGCGCGTAGCTGCCGCGCATTTTGCGCGCTGTGTTTAGATACATCTTAACGCTGCCGCTGCTAAAAGAGCAGGATTACCTGCTTTGGCCTACCACGCAGAGCTGTGCTAAACACCGAAAAAAAGTGCTTCGAGCACTAAGCCCTAAGCACTCGAAAAACAAGGCTTCGAGTCTCGAGTTCTAAGCACCGCTTTCGACAGAAGGCTCCGGATTACCGAGCACTTTTGCAAAAGTAATTGAATATTTCGAGCACTAAGCACTAAGCACTTTAGTGGGAACTATTTTATGTAATGTTGTTTGATTGAAATGAGAACTCTTTAGCTTCATCGACATATCTAAAATTATGATTTCGAGACTGGGAAAAACTCAAAAGCCATTTTATTTGTTTTGTGAAACGCATGCATTCAATTTGCATTCTGGTACTAGTTAATCTTATTCGTCGATCTGAATCTGAATGGCTGTTCCTAATCAATGCATAAAGTTGAATTAATAATCGAGGATCAATTATTTTATAAGCGAGAACACATTACTGAAAAAATGTGAAAAGCACTGACGTGAGATCAAGAGCTTTCAAGCGCTTGTTCTAAAGTCTTTTCTCAGACTTAAAAAGAGTGCGATTCAAAATCAGCCAGCACAATGAGTGTGAAAGAATCAATAAACATATATCTTAAATGAACTTACAGTTCAGCAAATTTTTCGATCTGGCATTCTTTCCACATTTCTATACCATATATAAGTTGTTGTAGTTGAGTGTCATCAATTATAACCGAATTTCAGATTCATAATTGCTGAGCTATCGGACAGGTCTGGCCCAATAACTAACTTGACTTATATTTGGATAATAAACTAATTCTATTAATATGGAATCTCTATCTCATCTCTTTCGGAAGATAGAGAATATTCAGCCAAACATTTTCAAATTGGACCACCTTTTCTTCATAGTCCTCTTGTCGCAAAATTCATAATGACATTTCCATTCAAAATATGACAACTGCACACACCAGTATTTTAGACATGTTTGTCATAAAAATGAACCCACAGAATTAGTTTCATTTTCGGCTCAATATTCACTCATTATGACAACTTGTCATAAAATTAAAACCACCCTCATAGAGATTTATAGTTGATGTGATGTGAATTCATAGATAGAAATATAATCTGTGACTTCATTTTCAGAAAAACTCTTATATCTTCTGGAGATTGTACGCTATGATGATGAAATTTTAAAATATTTTAGATACCTATACCCTGCATAAATGCCCTAAATTGTTGTGATCTGACGAATGACTTATGAGATATCGTGTATTGAAAAAAAACATTTTGGGAATTTTTAAAAAATTTTCTCTCGTGACGATTTTCTCGAAATTTGGCACACTCCTTCCTTTAACGCTATCTAGACATTCTCTAAGTTACGAATTGATAGGATGAATATTCAAGAAATTAATGTTATTAACTGCTAAACTATTCGATGGATTTGGCCCAATAACGAACTTGACCGAGATATTTGGACACTCGACCTATTCTGAAAAAATGAAAACTCTAGGTCCCTTCCTTCGGAAGATAGAGAGTATACGGCCGGAGGGCCGGACATACTCAAGTTTCACCTCGAATTCTTCATCAGGAAGTCAAACCCAATCGATTGAGGCCATTTTCGGATCGATATTCGGAAATTACAGACATTTGGACAGAACGATAGCCCGCCTGTTCCACTAGTAACAAGCGCGCAAAAACAAAAAATTTTCTGGCCTTCATAACCATAAAGTCGAATCAATGGTGACTGAAGAAATACTGAATATTAATTCAAAACGATCATATTATCTTTGCGCACATAAAAAAATCAAATACCGTACCTGCTTATATTGACCCTACTTCAAGAATTCGGAAAGGCTTAGTGCTTAGCGGATTACTAAGCACTAAGATTTTCGCGAGAGTGCTCCGAAAAACAAGCACTAAGCACTAGCCTTTGAAAAGTACTCGCGAGCACAGTGCTCGGAAGCACTAAAGTGCTTAGAGTGCTTTCACGAGCACTAATCTCATTGCTTTGGCACAGCTCTGCTTGTGTGTATATCAAGCAGAGAACTTATAGGGAGGAATTGCACAGGTAAATTCGGAGCGACATATGTCTTAGATAAAAACGTAACTGAAAGCCGAAGCTCGGCTGGCCGACGTGGACGTTATAAAGAAAGATAGAATGAATATTATTTGTGGTATCATGTCATGTTGACCGAAGTTTGGCATTTGGAAATTGCATTAAGTATTATATATATTGAAGAAGAGCAAAGATACAGAAGAAATTTCTCGGGATTGGGATAGTGGATCATTCATTCTGAATAAGTTTCTATGAATAAATATTATTTGCAATGGATTAATCGCTAATTTTTAAATTTAAGAACGTATTATACCATAATGATTCACGTAACTTCAACCTGGGAACTCTATTTTGTGGAATGAATGAAATAATTGGAAATAAATTAGGAAAAAAAGGATATTTGCTCCTAGAATTCAGAGCTGCAGTCTGTCTGCGGATATGGGGAGGCACAATGTTAGACAAAACTGGTAACCAATGAATCGACGCATCGATTGTGCATGTGCACTATTGAACCAAACAGAGCAACAATATTCAGGTGCAGAAAAGACTAATGCTAAAGATGCTGTGCGAAGAGTGGAAGAATCAGCACCCCAAGATGGTCCAGATATTTTCTGAAGAATATTATGCCTAGTTTTCATTTTTAGGTTCAGATCATCTAAATAAGCCTTGTAATTAGAGATGAATCTGATTTAACACCTAAGTACTTAGGGTAGGAATTATAGATGATAGGAGAATCATTGAAAGTTACAGCCAATTTCCTCTATTTCTCATGAATATTCAGATACCTCTGTTGGGATTGGGACATAATCGTCACTCAATAAATATAGGTACTAATATCATCTAATATAATCTAATATAGTCTTAAATCTCTATAACATCTTGAGTATTTACAGAGACATAGCGATAATCTCTACCATCATTTATGAACAATCAAACAGCGATTCAAAAGTGGATATTATGTCAAATTCCAATAGTCGATGTAAAAAGCATGAGTTGATAAATGTGAAAACTAAAATATCCCTTATCAACGAAGTTCTAGCTAAAAAAATGATAGGCACTCTGTTCGGGTGAAAAAGTAGATTCGTTATAGGTCACAGGGAACAACACAACAATGGATAAAGAAATAGCTAATGCCATGCTGCAATAATATTATTTACAATGAATTTAAATTGAACAATACAAGTAATTGAATTTGTTTTTTTTTACCAGAATATCTATTGGTGCTCAATTAACAATAGAACCGAAAGCTCACCAGATTATACATCATTTACTCTTCAAAATATTTTTAACTGAACACCATCTCAAAACTACTTATCGATCTAATTCTGTACCCACGCTTTCAATAAGGCCGAAACTTTTATAGCAAGGAAAGCACCATTCAGCTTATTTTGAAAATCTGCTCACAAGGATATTTAACATAGAACAATATTGCTTTCTTTATGATGAGGGTATGGAATATTTCCTTATGAAATTCGATGATTAAACCAGAGGCATATCTAGCTTATGGTGGAATCGGAATTGAATTTCAAAATTCCTGGGATGTTGCATATAATCACTATCATCATCTGGAATTAAATTCTTAGATAACGAACAACAAAACTCTCAAGTACTTAAATATCATTCTAGAACATCGAAACCCTACAAATAAAATATAACCACCTTGCCAGAACATCTCAAGTATAACAGACATAACAAAACACATGAATAAGGAAGAATAAAATCCTCCCACATTAATCCTTTTTATAACCAACCGACAAACCCGGATTAAATCATTATTCATTTCAATTTTTCGATCAGTGGTCTCGATAGAGGAGTTCAACCAAAATACATTGTTCGCGGTCAAGTTTTGGTTCAATTAAATGAATTCCTTCGGCAGGTGCCCACTCTTCGGGCATCTGCTTCCTTCCGGTCGCTATCTCCCGAGACATCTTGATCTTATCTAACCCAGTTCGTAATTAGAGTCGCACTTCGGTTAGGACCGTTATTCAAATCGTCTACAGTTTTTCTGAATGGACGGTTAATTTGGCGGTTTTTCCGCGAGTCCTCATTAGGGATGGCTCGAATGAAAGAAATATATTGATTCTAAAATAGTTTTTGACTCATTATTTGAAATTTCACCATTGTAAGTGATCGTTCAAAACGGATGAGACTTTTATTTACGTTCCAAGTGATAAAGCCGCTTTGTGGTAACTAGTGACAAGTGAAAACTGAGTGGTAAACAGAGATGTTAAAATACAAAACTATTAGACCTACTTTAGGAAAGTGAAGTTGAGACAAAAACCAAATATGGGATTTGAAAGCCCCTTAAAGATTAATGGAATAATTAGAGCTATTGTTTCATAATGATACAGCAACTATACATAGAATAGAATATATTTTAATTCTCAAATCTGTCACATAATAAAATCTACAAAGAAAAGGAAACAAGTCAAAGTACAGGTAGGGCAGGGTTCCAAACTGGCACCGTTATTATTCAACATATATATAGCTAGAATGTCGGAACAACTTCCTGAGGGGATACTGTTGGGGCAGTATGTGGATGGCTAGTTCCTGTTCGGTTCCGGGGAAAATCTGGAATCAGTGGTAGAAAGAATGAATTGGGCTCTGGATACTGTATATGAGCGTTTACAAGAAAGACAGCTACCTATTGCGGAAAATAAAACCTGTGCTATGATTTTTGGCAAGCGTAGGCTGCCGTTGACCTTGCCAACTCTGCAGATGACGGGCAATGACATCCCATGGGTGTTTAAGTATAAATACTTGGGGGTAACTTTCGATTCAAAAATGCTGTGGCGGGAACATGTAAACAATATATGCAATAAGGCCCTACAGGGGGTAAATATTATGAAAGCAATTTGCAGAACCTGGTGGGGTTCACACCCCTACACTCTTCTGACCCTGTATAGGTCATTGGTCAGACCACACCTGGATTATGGGTCTGGTCTGCTAGGAAAGTGCTCAAGAGCCCTGCTGGGGAGAATGGACAGGGTACAATACTCAGCCCTTAGAGTGGCTCTGGGCTTGATGAAAACGACCCCTATTAATGTACTTTTGGACTTGAGTGGAGAAATCCCGTTATGCTACAGAAGAGAATGGCTGGCAGCTAAATTCATGTCAAAGGCCTATAGAACAGTGGATAATCCGGTGGTGAACAACTGTGCCAATGCCAGTGCATGTACGAGATTCTGGACAAGTGGGAGAAGCCCTGCCGTAGTGGGGGCCTACAGGAGTGTTCAGGCCTACACCAGATGGATATGGAGAGACAAAGTAATCCCCTGCTTCTCGATCTCCCCAGATATACATCTAGATATCCCCTGTATAATGCATTCTGGGTTGAAGAAGGGAGCTGCCGACACGCCAATGCGATTTAGGATGCTATGCATGGAGAAATATGCGGGATACAGGGCAATCTTTACGGATCCATTAGTAGATAGGGATTCAGGTACTGTGGGAATAGGCATTTTCTCGGAGGACTTCAAACTAAATAATAAAAAAAAATGCCCAACCACTGGAATGTAGGAGTAGCTGAGATGGCAGCAATTGGTTACGCAGTGTAGTATATAGTCGTTAAAAGGATCAGAAAGGTCATGATAGTCACTGACTCCTGGTCCTGTTTGCAGAAACTGAAAGGCTGGAAAAACTCGTCTAAACTGGACATAACCTCAGTGGATGTTAAGAGAATGCTTGCGAGGGCGGGACAGGCTGATCTGAAGAATATACTTGTGTGCATTCCGAGCTACTCCGGAATCACACGAAATGAAACAGCGGATTCCCTAGCAAACGATGGACGACAGCTGATGCAGGAGGGGATATACCGGGGTGACCCTGGCCTCCTGTGGACAGGAATGAAGAAATCTCTGCTGGAGAGATGTAATGGTGAGTGGTGTGAGATTGGGTACAGTAAGGGCGCTAATTACACCTCTTTCACAAGATCAGATATGAGACATAAACCCTATTGTCTAATTAAAGAAAAGACAGTGCCTAGAATATTTGTTACTACCATGTGCCGATTAAGATCGGGACATTATTGTGTGCCAACACATCTACATAGGTTGGGTATCGTAGATAGTCCTCTTTGTGAATGTGGGATGACAGGAACCCTGAATCATGTTTTATTTGAATGTAATTTAAACGGACGGAATGGAGATCTGTTTTATGGGGAGTTGATCAAATTGAAAATAGTTGCTCCTATAACGGTTAATGATGTTTTATTTAGTTGCTCTCAGAAAGTCCTTCAGTTACTGTTTGAATATATTAGAGCATCAGGAGCCTGTGAGCGCGAGAGCATGTGTTAGTTCTGGCTTATCCTGTGTATCAGGTGTCCCCTATGTTGCTAGCCCTCTCCTACTTTCCCCCTCATTCGCTATGCGTAGAAAACCGTAGTAGATGCAGTAGAAAGTTAGACATATATGAATACTAATAATATTATTTTGGTACCTAGAAAGTAATTTGGTGTGGGTACCACCCAGACTCCTGCTGTCCCCGGGAGCTAGATTACCAAAAGGATTAAAACGATAGAATCTGGGTACATACCAGATGATGCTGAGCCCATAGAGACTGAGGTTGGTCCCAAGGGTCAGTTGGTGTCCTTCTAACCAGTCTTGGAGAAGAAGAAGAAGAAGAAGAAGAAGTAGTCAAAGTACAAAAAAAAAAGATATGGTAGGATCGAAGTTCCTTCGGCTAATGTAGAATCGACACAATTTGCAAATAAAATTGTGCTCAATTTCATGTAGGTTTTTTCTCTAGAATTTTACTGTTTAGTTTTCATTTAAGTACAGGAGAGTATTTAGGAAATTCTGTATTTTAGGAAATAATAAATTACGTAAATAAAAAAAAACGAAATTCAAATTATCAATTAAAATAACAAAATATGTCTATTTTTGTTTGACAACATAAAATTGCCTGCAAATAGAACTTATTACAAAAAAAGTTTATTATTATCATTTTTATTATTATTATAAGTAATTCATATTAATCAGTCTCGTCATTAAATTCTATTGCTGAAACTATTGGCTTGTAGTGTATATGTTGATATTTATTATTGTTGTTCATTAAAAATCTTACATTTTTATGGGTAAGAACATAATTTACATATTGATTTGACACCCCATGTATCTTTGATGGGTTATAAAACTTAATTAATTTGTGCTGACCTTTGTATATGATTTGTTCAAGTTGTAATAATAATCAGCTAAAATGGAACTACATATCATATCGAAAGAAGGAAAACTTACAAGAAGAAAAAATCGCTTTCGATCCTATAATGTCACCATTAAATGAGTTGGAGGAGAATTGTTCGAGGTAACTTGAAAAAATTTTTAAACTACAGATAAGTACAAATTTGATATAGTTTTCAGAGTTCTGTCAATTTTTGTCATCAACTATAATTTTACAATGAGAAATTTGAAAAAAGTATTATTTAATTGCTATCTGATTCATTTTCTTCAACTGGAAACCTAATATATGAATGAAATAAAATCTTTAGATACAAATACAAAAGGTCCTCAGAAATAAACCTGGGCTCACAAAACATACTTGAACCGGAGCGAAGAACAAGAACACGATACGTTTTTATTAAATCAAGAGAGTTCGCGTCTTCTGATCTTTAAAGGGGTATAGAATGCACTTTGATCTCAATTCGAATGTTTTGTGTAGAAGTATAAATTATTTTTGTGAAAGGTTTTATATTGACATAATATCTAAGAAATCAAAATATCGGTAGAATTCCGTAACTTATCGGAGAATCGGAAATGACTCCAAATCGGTAGAATCGATAAATTGTTAGCATCGGCAACACTGCATTATAAGTCTATGTTCATAACGAATTATACAATTTGAATTAGTCTATGCGCATGAACCTTTTTGATTCTCGCTTTAAGACATACTCTGTGGTTGGGAAATTTTTCCTCAGCAAAAGGTTCTGTTGGGAATATCGAATTTCCCTAGGCTATTAGACACCCTCCTAATAAGCTATGCAAGGTTGCTCTATCCTTCCGCACACAGATCCTGAATTTCAAACAAGAAACTTCTAAAACACGCAGCAAAAAACTCCGGTACGTCGGATTATCGGAAGGAAAGGACGTGGAATTTTTTATCGTATAAACGGAACCAACCATTGGTTGCTCGGCTAAATTCCCTCCGTTACCTTTCAGGATCGATCGTAGTTACATGACTAGCACCGTATAATTACCCACCTATTCTCTTTGAATATTCACGGCCTAGGTACGCGAGCTCTGTTGAAATAATCCGGCCACAGAGAACGCGTATGACGTATGTCTTTCGGGTCGGGGAACATAAAGCGCGATCACGCGAACTTAATTTACCGACGCCATATTTATTTCGAACACGCGATGTCTTTTGTTTAAACGTGTCATGGCGAAATGCTCGCCGCCGGTTTCTAGCTAGCCGTGAAACAAAGGAAGAAGGAAAAACAATGGCGGGAATCGCGATCTATGAGGCAAGTGCTTACCTTGATGGGAGGCAATTGATTGGGTCATACGGTTCTACGTGGATGGATATAGGAAATTAATTTGCGGATTTCCGAGGTTTTACCGGATTTATTCTTCTTAGCCAATAGTTTTTATCCAAAAATGTCGTGTTAGTCCAGGAGGAATCGGTGCTGGTGCTCAGAAAACTATTCCAGCAGGTTTTTTTACTCTACTAATGATGTGAATGCATGTTGCCAGGGGGCAACCCGTTGCCATATTGTTTAGAACGAAATTGTTTGAAAACTACAAGGAATTCTTATTTTTTTGTGTTCTTCGTTGAATTACAATTTTAAAAAGTATTATGTCTTAATACGATAAATTTATTATTTTAAAAGATATGAAGTTCTAAAGGTTGACGAAATCTCAAATATTTGGATGCTTTCGACCCATGAAAAATATATTGAAGAAAACGAGTATGTGAGAATTTAATTTTTCTTTATACAATAATTAGTTAACAATATCCCTATTTAAGATTTCAAGAAATTTGAATGTTTATGGCTGTTTTTAGTTAGCCCTAATTGCGAACGCTCTAGTGCACTGAGTAATTATTTATCATTGTTCTATTAATCTATCAATCATATCAAAATAGTGTGACGGGTGAAAAATTATAATTCCTTGTAATTGTTGAAACAATAAGCCACCAGGTTACACCATGGCAAAATGCATATATATCATCAGTAGCGTGATCTGAAGAGAATCACCTAAAAAATTGAGGTGAAATAGTGCTCCAATTCCAGTGCCTTCCAGTGATAATGAGTCCCATAACCAATATGAATGCTAGAATAGGTGTACTATATCTTTTAAAAAGTCCTATGTCTGCCACATAGATGGAGCCACTATCAACACATGCTTTTCGTATACTACTAATCATTGAACAAGGTATATCAAAATTTGAGCCATTTCTATCATATAATATAAGTGATATCGTGGTTTTATAAGATTTTATTTTTAATTTGCAAACAACATAGATTCAAACCAACGTGCATTGAAATACCATTGTTATCTGGTGGAGAAACTACTAGGAAGGTTCAGTAATGGTTTGAAGAATGCTAAGGAAACGCATCCATCGAAAAGAGTCATTTTCAATTAATTCTCTGCATATATTCTTATAAAGGGATTCATTTAGTGGTACTATTTTTTTAAATAACAAAAAATTAATAAAAACAATTTCATTTTATGATCTTTATTAACAAATAAAAGAACCATTCCGTACAATTATATCAAAGGAAAAAATCAAGAGGTATGATGTCACGTGATCTAGCCGGCCGATTCACTGGTCCCAAGCGTGTAATCATCTGCTCGCCGAAATGCTCTCGCAGTAAAGCTATGGGCTGTATGGAAAGTGGTACCATCTTGTTGGTACAAAACAAATGTTAGATGGGGTTGGTGACAGGGCGCCATACAATTTGGTCTATGATATGAAAGTCTAGGAAAAAAACCCAGTGAAAATAATCCTGGCTCCCCACATAAGTATTGTTGTGTGTACAAAATAAGCTTAAATATATTTGGCGGACTTTTTTCTTCAAGAGTGGTCTTCTATTAATAAACACAGAGGCTTCTTCAAGTTGCACATATCGAAACTGAAAAAAAAAAGACAAAAACTGAAAAAAGAACTGCATACAAGATAAACGTATCGAATTTGTTTGAAACTTAAAACCCATTCCAGGAAAGAATCGGAATCAGCGTGAATAGCCCTAAAACCATCTTGAAATTGATATCATATATGGGACAATTATTGATGAAATGACTTATTATTTCTTCTGTATATCCACATTCACAACTTGCACTTGGAACCGAGTTTTATCTGAATAACATGCTATTGGTACGACCATGACCTATTGTAAAACGATCAAGAATTGTCCAAATTTTTCTTGGAAGATCAAAACCCGAAATTATTTCATAAGGATCAGAAATGAGTTTTTATTGAGCATTTCATAAGAGCTCCACTCAATCTTCCATAATTCTTTATCGCTAAGGTTCATATTGAAGAACGTATTATACCAGAGTGGTTTAGGTGACGACTTCAATCTTAGAATTCTATTTTGTGGAATGTCTGGTAAAATTGAAAATAAATTAGGAAAAGAATGATATTTGCTCCAAGAATTCAGAGCTGCAGTCTGTCTGCGGACATAGGGAGGCTCAATGTTAGACAAAACTGGTAACCAATGAACCGGTGTAGATCTTATTATGCCAGTAATTATTCTTATCGATGTATTCAATAATTGTGTATCGATTTTTTGTTTATCTGCACTATTAAACCAAACAGAGCAACAATACTCAGCTGTAGAGAAGACTAAGGCTAGAGATGCTGTGCGTAGAGTGGAAGCATCAGCATCCCAAGATGATACAGCTATTTTCTGAAGAATATTATTCCTAGTTTTCAGTTTTAGGCTCAAATCATATAAATAAGCCTCGTAATTGAGAGATGAATCTGATTTAACTCCTAAGCATTTAGGATAGAAATTATATTCTGCATGACTTTTCATATTCTCGTAATATTTCATTCATCGTTTTCAATCAATCATATTCCATATCTCAGTCTCGATATCCTTAATATGGATTAAACATGGGTTTTCAGAAATTTTTCCCATTTTTAATCATTCTGTCTCCAACATTGTGCATGCTGTACAAATCAATCAGATCTCCATACTTTATTTGCAAATCGACGAACTCATCATTTTCTCATTCCTTAATATTCTAATTGATTATTTCTACCTAGCGCATACGGATCTTGAAGCCACGAAATCACCCATCATTATAACAATTTTCAATTTGCCATGCTCAATAGAACATCTCAATACAAAGCGTCCACAACTTCCTGCACCACGAGCTTACTGCATCGTTAAAAAGAAAAAAAGTGTTGTAAGGCCATAGTCGTATCACGATGCCGTTGAATCACGCTAGCGAAATTAATATGTATGCACTAAGAACGGTTAATGGACAAAAAATGCCATCTAAATATTTTAATACTCTACCTCATGCGAATTAATTTATCAATAGTTCAACCCTATCGCTACATTTTACGATCTGTTGTTGTGGAGCTCTATAATTATGCCGTGATATTTCACCTGGCGGAATTCACTGAAAAAGAAGGAAATTCGAAAACATAGATTTTTCGAGTTCAATGGCTCATGACCTGAGCAATGGAAATAAATCTTTACCTCATCCTGTTAGGATATCAATTATTTTTATCTGGAATTTATCGCAATTCAAGTATGTGATATAAATACTGAAACTACTTTAACCGTACTGGGAGCATATTTCCTGAAGTGGAGACTGAAGTCAAATTCAACTAAAACTGAAGCGACCTCTTTTATTTAGTACAATAAAGACTTATGGATAACACTAGTTAGTACACTAACATTAAAGCGACATTTTGAAAATAATTCTGGGAAAATAAGAACAATATAATCCAAATGCTGTGTGGAACGGAGTGGGGTTCTACACAAGAGGGTGCACTCTGTCAAATTAGTACTGAAAATTTTGTTCGCATAAAACGATTCCTCCCTTGACTCAAAATCCCATAAGAGCAATGTAAATCGAGGCAACACCAATGAATTCACATTTCGTTATCACGTGCAATAAGATAGCCAATCGGTTCCTAGTTCCTGTAGCAGGAATCTAAACAGAAAAGGATTTTAATCGACGTGAAGATGAATTTGGAAAAATCATTTTTTATTTATTAGGAAACATGAAAGCACTTTTCTTTCATCACAAGTGTTTCTGAACGATTTACTTCAGGAACCAATACGCAATTCCATTAGTAGCAATATTTCCACTGTTAATTTGTATTTTGATCATTTGCAATCTATTTTAATTTATTACTAAAATATCTTATAATTTAAAGCTACAACAATTCAACTGAGAAAATTGTAAAAGTTCACACCTTTTAAAATTTTAGGTCATTGCCATACAACTTTGAGGAAGAGTTCAATAACAGAACATTTATTTGCTGTGGAATATGTGTGAAGACCAGAGAGAATTCATAGGAAACAAGAAAATATCATTTGACACAATGGACGAATTAAATAGTAATGTTACATATATTTCAACTAATACTTCAGTTTTGTGAACAAACGAATAAGAAATATCCTTTTTCAAAATCGTATGAGAAGAAGAAATTTTCTTTTAATTGATCTTATTATATGTGGATGAAAATTGTTTGATCAGCATTTCTTAAAAATTTTTAAGTATTTCCTAATGCAAGAATGTAAGAACAATGTATAATATATTTTCATCAAAATTTTAATGGAACCATTATATTATGTTTGCAAGTTAGAAGTCCTTTGATTATTGATGACAAACTTCTTAGGAAGAAGTTAATTTTTGCTTATGAATTGTTTCACAAATTTCAAAGTTGCACAAAATAAGCTGACGAATAATTGTAATCATAAAAGTTTGTGAATTTTGCTGATCAAATTTTTAGCCAATTCCAGACAATAATTTCACTTTCATGTATTGAATGTCTAAATAATGGACTAAAACAAGAGTGCAACAAATAAAAAGTAAATTTTCTTATAATTCATTTAATATAGTTACATCAAAAGGTAAAGAAATACATTAAAAATTTGTAGTCAAGTTTTCTTCAGCATTATCAATCTTTGTCATATAAGTATCTCGGTTCCATCTTGAGCATTCTCAGAACATAAAAGAACAATTTCGTATTCTATAAAAATATTCATACATACAAAGGGATCAGATCCTGAACTTGATATCCAGTTGAACGGTACCTTTTGGAAGAAAACAATGAGAAATATTAACTTAACATCATTTGTGCTGCAGTATATTAAGGTTTCTAATTTTTTTATTTTTCCTTTTGTTAATTTCATCACCCTGTAAATTTTGATTTGCATACTTTATTATGTAAAAATTCTGATTTTTAAAACAAATTTAGCATATATTTGTAGGGAGATTGAGCAAGGATGAGGGAAGGGATAGTTCTCAGCTTTTGGATTAGCAATTGATAAGGAGATGTAGTGGCAGCGGCTTCCATGTTTTGTGATGTTTGCACATTGCAGTTTACCATTATTGTGGAACTTGTTTGAGTTCCTTATTGATTCCTATTCCATCGGTTTGTGTACCTATATCAAAGCTTTTCGGCCTCTTATTTTACTCCATATATCACACTATCATTAAAAATTTTCGAATGGAGGGAAAATAATTCATAGACAAGTTATATAAAATATGCCATTTAATTCAAAGGTTTTGATTAAATTAAGGATCTGCTATGATTTTCAGAAATATCCGGTGAATTGTTTCGCGGTTTAAATTCGAATTTGGAGAAGAGAGAGAGATATATATCCTTCTCTTATTAGTCCCGCCCCTTTTTTCAACGATAGAATTCTCAAGGTCATTAAATCGTTGACGAGAAAAAGGCCGGAGTGCTCCATCTTTGTAAGTTAATCTTTGGTTCTACTACTGATACTATACGTACTTCAGAACTCGGTAAGTCTACTCCTCTGCGAAATACGGTGCTCCAGTATGACTCAATACTGCACATACTAATACGCTGGATATAAAGTTGAAAAATACAATTATTAGTGGAACCTTACGAACCACTCCTACAAATTGGCTTCCCATACTGAGCAGCATAACTCCTCTGGACAAAGGGCGGGAGTATAAGCGCATCTAAGATATCCTCAACTACATATTAATCAGGACACAGCTAAAGTAGAGAGAAGTAGGTTACGATAAGGAAAACCACCAATTAAAATTGCCGTTCAGCGGCTCAATTTCAAATTGTGAGAACAAAATGAGCGGTTATATTTTATTATATTATATTCTATTCATAGAATCAGGCTTCGATAATAGGTTGAAAACAAGAGCTGCTATCATTAGTTATCTTCGGCATTTTAAAAAATGACTTTTTTCCACAAGGTGACTGAAGTTTCGTTTTCTTGCAAATATTCAAGATTTTAGAATGCATACAAATGACTTGTAAATTTTGATAGCAGCTATCAAATGATTCTCATTGTATTCTGCCCAATGTTTTTCATATATTACAAGAATCTAGGTTTCTTTACAATCAGTGTCGTACTGCATCCGTTGTCCCACCAATTCCTTCTCCCAAAGCACCTTGATAAATAATAAAATCTGACCATGCAAACGTAATATTTCCTATATTCGTGCGGGGGTGGGGCGATATTTATCTGATCTGAATTGCCCGAACAGTTTATTCTTCCTCTGGCACAATTTATTGCAGCTTTCAGCCATTCAAGCGCCGATCGGACATAATCAGCCGGTATATTTCATTTTCTTATACTTGAGATTTAAACAACGTAAGTCGCAGCTTGAAACGGTCGAGCGCTGTCCGCGAGCATATCAGATATGAATTTACGATAAGAGGTTGAATTTAAAATTTCGCTTCGACTCCCTAAACAAATTTTATACGTTTGAGAAATTTGTAATTCTAAATTTTATTGTTTCGATTATGGTTTTATTGATTTGAGACTGGGTTTCTTTTCAGAAAAGGATAATGGGGGAATTTATTACCATGGATTTGTTGGCTTGTTTTTCAAGCGGGATCTGGCAGTTGGACGTATACAAAGACTGATTGTAAAAAAATTGTGTCGTTTCCATCCCGTGGGTCTCGTCTCCCAATACTGGATAGTTAGATTTCAGAATATTGAAAGCAATTAGACTCTATACAGGATGAGTCTTTGACCATTACGTTGATACCTACTATAGGTTCTTGAGATCAAAAGAAATACTTTTTCCCATACCGTTTTTACATGCCAAACATCTATAATTTCTCTAAAAAAACACAAAAAAACTTAAAAATTAAGGGTGTTTGGCAGGTTTTCGCTGTATTATTCAAATGCTCACTTTCTGACCAACTCAGGTAGTACTCTTGACCCTATTTCAACTTGCCCTAACAGTTCAACTCTCACTTAAGGTAATTATATTCAAATAACCACCTGAGTTGGTCAGAAAGTGAGCATTTGAATAATTTTTTATCAATTTATATTTTATATAACGTGCTTGAAAATATAAGATGGAAACTGCGATTTTGAAAAATTTTCATTTTAAAAGTAATTGTCGAACTTAATAACGTTTAATAATTATAATAAACATCTATAATTTCAGCTTTGACTTTCAAAGAGGTAAGACGTGTTTTGACGAGCTTGATTTCAAGTTTGATTTTAAGCTTATTTTAATTTCCAAACCTACCGAGTAAGTTAATTTAAGAAATTATAATTGATAAAGATATTGAAAACCCAAATTTGGATGGTTATTCTTCATTTTTGGGTAAAAATTGAAAACGGGTCACGTCCGATTTTTCAATTTTGAGTTATGTTTAGTGTAAAATTTTTAAATTTTAATTTACAATGGAGACACGACGACGAGACAGACCAGTTGGTTCTCGAAACGCTACCCGGACAACCCGAACTGAAAAAACCGACGCCGCGTTCATAACAATAATTACGCAATGCGATCAGTATTTGTAGCGAGAAGGGCTCCGATTGAAGACGAAATTCCTGCGTTTTCTGTCGGCGAAATGAGCGAATCGTGTCAATTTTGCAATGCTCTGCATTTTAGGGGTGAAAAAGGGTGAGATGGATTCAGCCAGTGCTGCCAGAAAGACAAAGTTGTAATAAGCGAGCAGATGCAATTGAAAGAAGTACCAGCTTTGCTCAGAGAACTTTACACATGAACAGATGAAGAATCGAAGAATTTCCAAAACAATATAAGCCAGTATAACAGTGCCTTTGCGTTTGCTTCCCAAAAAGTTAGTTTAAGAGAATTTGCATCAAATGGCCCTTATTCATTTTGTCTGCATGGAACATCATACAGCAGAATTGGTTCCATTATTCCGCAACCTGGAAACACCCCCAGATTCTGTCAACTTTACACACTTGATACTAATGAAGCTCTGCAACATAGATTCCAACACCCAGCTAACCAAGGATGCAATCCAGTGACAATGCTTCGACTAGATGAAATGTTTCCTGAAAATAACCCATTTTTTCAAAAGAATATATATACCCATTTGCAAGCGCTTTTCACAAAATGGAAGAAAGATTACGAGAAGAACGTCGCAAAGCTATAGCTGAAAATCGTGAATTACCAGATATTCGAATGGTTTTTGTGCGTACAGACAACGATCCAAGAAGATACAATTTGCCGACAGGAGACAGTGTTGCAACAATATTTGTCGGAGAAAATGGAGAACCACCAGAACATATTGATTTTGCGGTTCATGCAAAAAATGGACCATTGCAAACAATATCAAATCTCAGCCCACGCATGGATCCAATGGCGTACCCAATACTTTTTCTGAACGGCGAATTTGGTTTCAGCCTCAACATAGGCCACAGAAACGTACGTGCAACAGCCCAGCGTAACCGTTTGACCATGCTTCAATACTACGCTGATCGAATTGCCGTAAGACCGGGGTGTGCATTATACAGCTCTGGTGCCTACTTGGTTGCCCAAGCATGCAGTTTATCCTTCGGCCTGAAGTTGACTCATGGTCGTTCTTTTCGCCACACGTACCCCACATGAGGGCATTGGGCCGGAAATGTCCACGCCAGCACGTTAAGCCTCAGGCTTAACTTCTAGTTCGGTATCGGTTTACCCAAGCCTAACCACTACTAGTGAAGCCGCAACACTATCCAAGTCACTACTAGCTCTGCAGGCTAGCGCCCGAGCTGAGAACGCAGCTCACCCGCAGAGGTTTCACCCTCTCGCCCAGCATGCGGGCTTTCAACCACTGCCACCACGAGTCCTTCCTCAAGCGAGGCAGTATCCGGTCTAAGAGACAAAGCTCTTCCGACCTAGGGGCTTAAACTGCCCCCCCGTGGTACCAATCATCGCGTCATTGGCTAGGACATGCTACGGGAACGCATTCCCTTCTCAGTTTTGAATCTTGGGTATTCGAGCCTGAGCCAAGCTCCGCAATAAGATCATGACGGACCTCTAGACCGTTCCTAGTACACCTGCAAGCAGGTCATAAGCCCTACACCGCGGCAAGGTGACGGTCACGTAGGGGGTGTGCATTATACAGTGCGGGAAAATTGTTTCAGCAGTACGTTTGCTGTTCATACGTCAATCAAGAACGTAATTAATTGAATTGGACAAGACAGAATCAGCCAAAATTAAGAAGAGAAAGGTATCAAGGTTTAATGGATTATGTAGAACAAGAAGCGCCGCAGAGAAATGTTCCTCCAGGAAGAGTTATTATCTTGCCATCAAGCTATAAAGGAAGTCCACGGAACATGCAGCAAAATTACCAAAATGCCATGGCAATTGTGCGGAAATATGGTGAATCAGAACTTTTACCTGTAACCCGAAATGGCCTGAAATAGTTCAAAATCTTAAACCATGGGAAAAAGCCGAGCATCGTCCGGACTTAACAGCGCGTGTGTTTAACTTGAAGATGAAAGAAATGTTAAATGACCTATTTGTGAAAAATATATTCGGACAAGTTGTTGCTCATGTTTATGTTATAGAGTTTCAAAAACGAGGACTTCCACATGCTCATCTTCTTTTAATTCTTCAAAATGAACATAAAATGCAAGAACCAAATCAGATTGATGAAGCGGTCTGGGCCGAAATCCCAGACCCAAATGAATATCCAAGACTTCATAATAGTGTAATGCGACATATGATCCACGGACCGTGCGGTACTCTAAATGCGAATTCTCCATGTATGTCGAATGGTAATTGTCAGAAGAATTTCCCAAAAGACTTTCAAGAGGAAACCGTCGTTTGTGATAATGGCTATCCAAAATATAAAAGAAGAGATACAAATATAAAATACGACCGGAATGGAAAATTATTTGCGCCCGTGGCTACACGGGCTTTTCCACTAGTTTTGTAATAATACTAATATAAAAATTGTTCTAGAAGTGCGAACATTTACCAAACCAAACAGTTCGGTTGGTGAATACACTGCAGGCTATCCAATAATTGAACGACTTTTCTGGAAGAAGTTATTACCTGTCAAACGGTAAAGCACACTTAACTATCCAAATAGTAAGTACCTGCCCAATGGCAAGATACTCAGCACTCAAAACTATGGGGGACTTAAACATACGTAATTAGAAGTAAGCCAATAATAATTAGTTGGCCAACAGGTTATTTAGAATGCAATCGCAAAGCCCTTAAAAATATTGAATGGGCCGATATTCTGTCAATCGCTGTATTGAGTACATGTACACTCCTCTACATATTGATTAAGAAACCAACCAAATTACTGGCCGATAAAAATTTTGTAATATTCTTTCAGAAAACCTTCTTTCAGAATGCAATCAGGTATAGGTACCCACACTTGAAAAATGTCTTTCGAATAGTATGTTGTACTATAATCCCGTTGATAGATCGTGAACTCTTTTTTTATTGAACCCCATTTCACATGTTCCACCTGTTGTAGTTTGAAAGTAAAAATGAGACCAACTCCCACATAACATGAGTCTGGCCGGGAGATGCGTGTTATGTTAGCGATAACGTTTCTTTGTTTGTTCCACAAAGGCAAATCTACAAATTGCATTGCGATGTATCCAATCAGAAAACCATTGTTTCCATTGATGTTTTTTGGCGAGGATAAATTAATAAATTCGCTCAAAAATGGCGTCGATATTTTTGCCCATCATGTGAAACGATGTCCAGTCAACTGGAACTGAATGCAAACTGTTATCTTTTGTACAGACCATGTGTGTTTTTGAATGAATTAATCAAAAATCCCATTCTGTTATATAATAATGGAAGCCTTTATCGTGTTTTTATGCAAGAATGTGTCCCGTAGGTACTGACTCTCGGTTAATTAAAATTGTATTCGGGATTCAGATGAACTGAGCGGCAGATCCAGTCTGACTGAATTTGACGTTTTGGAATTATTACGCTGATCTTTTGATTGCCGATAATTGTCGGCGATTTGAGCTGTAATTGAAATTTGCCTCCGTTTGGCCGGGTCCTATTTACCATTTTGATTGTTCATGATCCATTTGAGTTGATAATCATTGACGTATCTTGCTACCTATCCTCCTATACAGGGTGAGTCTTTGACCACTGCGTTAATTTTAACCATAGATTTTTGACGTCAAAGAAACATCTTCTTCCTATAACATTCTTCCAAATTTGGCCCCGATCATAAGATATGGGGTGTTGAAATTCCATAAAAAAATTGAATTTTCACCTGTAATATTCAAACGACATTATCAATTGGAATGATCTCTTGTAGAAGGTTTTTGATCACAGTCATGCATATTTTGGCATCATTTGATTTATTCCATTTCTTGTGGGTTTCTCACTACTA
Organism: Micraspis discolor; assembly: GCA_030674115.1. NCBI lineage: Eukaryota > Metazoa > Arthropoda > Insecta > Coleoptera > Coccinellidae > Micraspis > Micraspis discolor. Next base: position 13,249,950 of record JARTUT010002175.1, read on the forward strand.
CTCTACAGATTAGTTAAATTGCATGAAAAACAGATATCACTTGAACTAAATCTTGTAATTCCTGGAATCATAAGTCTTTTTTGCAGATAAAATCATTCATCATCTTTTCTCCTACATTCTTGAGATATTTGAAGTTGAAAGGAATTAAATCGATATAATTTTGTCCAAATTTTCTTATTTTCCCAAATCCAACTCTATGCTGAAATGATTCAATAATCAGATTTGTTCAATGTTGCCATATTTCATGTCTTTATGAAATATTTCTACAAGAGGCTGGGGAAATCTCTCCAGTCTATGGTTCCACCACTAAACACTATAGATGAAATTAACCACTGAACAATTTATGTCTTACACTCACTACAAAATCTAAATTGCCATTTGCTGTATTCATTATTAATGATGTCTAGCACCTTGTTTAATATTTAATCCAGAGTAATATTCCATAAGAAATAGAGAAAAAGATTTCCATCACTCACATAGGTACTTCGGTAAATTGTCGTAATAAGCATTGAAATAGGTAATGTATTTTCTGTCAGGACCTGTTAAATTGAAGACTTGTCTTTATGAAGACCTGGTTTTTTATAGCTTCAGACTTTCAGGGTTCATCAAATTATATCTATTCTAACATAGGAATGCTTAAAATTAAGCTCTTATGAGTTTTAAAAACTTCGAACCCAGTCTCCTAGGTTTGTTTTGTACCTTTAAAGAAGTTTTTTCACATCTTTATTTCATACACCGATTCAACCTGGTTCACAAACTTAGGAGATAATAGAATTTGACTTAGTTTTAATATTTCTGAAAGTTTGTTATGATGCATGGTTAATTAAAATTCTATCAATATTGAAACTGGAAACTACAGGATCATAAACAAGAAAGATTGGAATAGAATGGATTTTCTGACCATAATCATTTCATACTGTATTGAATAATTTCAAACTATCGAAATTATCCTTATAATATTTTCCACATCTTTTTTGAAGATACAAATAACTGTTGACAGTTTCAAACAGAATCAAAACAACAAGGAACCACAGAACACTATTTTATTGGGAACTACCCACCACAGAGACGTTATAATAACATTTTAATTTTAATTTTTAGTATTTTATATTTGAGTGGTTCTGTGAATAATCATTAATTCGAGAAAGAAATTTTTGCAGCTGTACTAATTTCGCTTTATGTATAATCTCATGTTTAAAGTCCTGAAGAAAGCTGAATGAATAATTATTTTAGTCGTTATACCCTTATCTTAAATACTTCAATATACTAAATCAAGACCATTAGTATATAAACGATTATTCAATATATACATATACTCTAAAACAATTTTTTTATTGCAACATACCAACTTGCGAAGAAAATCTCAATATGGCACGCGGACGGCAATTCTCGACGTTAAATTAATGTTATTAATAATAGAGTTTAAGTTTCAGGATCAGAACTGTTTTCAAAATCCAAAAAAATTATTAGTTTACTCGTTATAAGTTAAAAATTAAATACCACATTTTTACCATCTTTGATTTTATGGAAATTTGGAATGATTTATGCACTAATCCAATTTTTTCTCATAATAATGTGAAAATAATCCCGAATCGAATGAGATATATTGCATAATTTCAGTAACAATATATTCTATTAGCTTTAATATAAACTCAATAAATAGACAAATAACCATTTTGATGACAGAATATCTTGGGCGTATTTTAGCTGATTGATTATTTCTAATAACTTCGATTGAAAATTTCGGCAATAATTAAAAAAATATTCAACAATTTTTCATATTAAATTAAATATTAATTCTTTTGTTTAAAAGCAAAAAAAATTATTAATAATAATTGTAATAATAATATTAGTGTCTTTATTTATAAAGCCAGTAGAAAAATACCGTAAGGGCGGAGTCTAGCATAAGCTACTCCAGTCAACCCCTGACAAATACAAAAAAATTACAATATTCCGACTTGAAAGTATTTCTCGAAGTGATAAACTTGACAACGCGTTCATCGTCTGCTTTCAAGTCAATAATTCCTAAGGGAATTATCGCTAAATTATTGCTCAATTGTAAAACTAAGATTCCAAATGGAAGCCATCATCACATGAAGCTAGTATTTATACTCAAGAACTATCTATAAGTCAATCTAGACTAATTCTTAACGTTTAATGTTGAATTGCAAAGAAGTGCTAATGACACATATTTCATTCCAGACCCAACCTTAATAACATTTATACGATACACACCGCATTTCTGCTGCCTTATCAAACATATAATGCTGTGAAATATAATTAAATGATAATTAAATCATTATGTATCTGATAAACGGGGAAGACAGCTATTTGTCTTTCTGATTTAAAAATTCGACTGATATGTCCTAGATATCTTTCTATCTTGTACATTTTAATTGCGCTCGAGTTAAAATGTAGAAGAAAGAGTTAATTTTGTAAATTTATTGAAACGATCGATCTACAGATATAATAAAATACTGTGAAATCTCGAGAACGTGGAATTCACTCGTTTGTCGGTGTGATTAAATTTATAAAGACAGGAATTCGTTCCGTACATCCTTTCTAAATCCCGTGAATTGTCTCAGATTACTTCGTACTCGAACTGCATTTAATGAATCAAGTTAAATTGGAAAAATCTAGAGGGCGTTACGGAATAACGTTAATATGCTTTGAAATGTATGATATGTCACTATTTACGACAGTGGGAGTGACTTCTGTGACAACAGTTGTGGTGTGTATTTGAAGTGTAGTAAATTGAACGAGCATAATTGAATAATATTATCTGATGTCTTTTATTAGGTACTTACTTCAATAGAGAGTTACGCAGATAAATTCATTTCAGTTTCGAGCAATGATATTGTCTATTCATTTAATTGAATTAAGTTAGTACTATTCTGGCTCATGGCATATCAGGATGAATCTATTCCTAAGTCCATAGCATGTTAGTTACAACCATTACTACATCAACACTTGTATTTACTCCCCTTTCCCACCGTTAGAGAAAATCTGTTATAAGCAATAACATGACATATTATATTTCCGAATATAATGTGCCTCCACGAAATTGAAGACTTACGCCTATCTAATATACAGGTATATAGGTTCTTGAGATCAAAAGAAACACTTTTTTCGCATACCGCTTTTCCATATTCAGCTGCGATAAAAAGTTATAAGCATTTTAAGTTTTCACATTGGGCAAATACCCCTCTGTAGTCTAGTTTAGTTTGAATGAAAATTACCTTTCACAGCATCCACTATTCTGAATTTAAAAAAAAATATTTTCCCTCTAAGAAATGATTCACTCACTCATGTTTCATCAGATGATTTTATCGATTTAATTCCGTTCATTATGACATAAGTCATAATAAATGTCAATCGATAATTCTTCCTCTGCTATTTTTCAATGAAATAAATGTTATATCACAACCTTCCCCAACTATGGATGATGATTTCCCTTTGAATGGGTTCCATAGCAGAAGACTTCAAACATCAGAAGATCTGAAAAATCATCACTTGGACCTCAAGACCCGATTCGAAGAATCCTCCTTACAGATTGGTGACAAATTTTGTGTATTAGATTTGAATATAGAGGGTATTTCTAAGGACAAGAGTGATTATATTTCTAAACTAGCAAAGGACTATGGTGCTGAGATTCTTTTCCTTCAAGAGACACATACGGATACTAAAAAAAAATCTTCGTGAAAGAGGAACCATAAAAGGTTATGTATTCATTGATTATCTACTTAGTAAAATTTACGGTTTAGCTTGTTGTTGAAAAATCCTTGATTCACAATATCGAGTTAATCCAAAAAGGCGAATTTGAGGGTGTTTCCTTTATCTCTTTCAAATTTTTTAGAAAGAAGTCCCTAAAATATATTTTAGCTTATTTTTGTACTTTCACACTTAGGCGGGGAGCCAGGGTTTTTTTTAACTGGGGTTTTTTCCCTACGCTTTTATGTCATAGGCTTTTATGTCAAACCTACGCCGAATTGTATAACACTCCGTTACTAACCCCTGATCTATATGCTTTATTGGTTGCTAACTAAATATTGTAAGCCAAAAGTTCAAAAGAATATATACAGGGTGTAACTAAAAAAGTGTAAAATATTTAAGGAGGTGATTCCTCATCGAAAAAAGGATAGGATCTTTCATATAAAGAAACTTTATTGGAGCATCCCTTGTTAAGATACAGCCCCTCAAAGGGAGTACATAAGACGCATGCTTGATGTCTGAAGGTAGACATATGTATTGAACATTTAATATGATTTCTACGTGTTGTGTGTTTTGTTATTAATAAATTAGTTTTGTTTTTTACCATTTAGTTGTTTAATGCAGGTACTATATACAGAATAATAATAAATCCAGTTTGCATTTATGACGATGTATTCTGTAGTTGTTCGTAAAATAATATTTTGCTGCGAACTGGTTTATTTTGGGCAGAAAACTCATGAGACATTTTTTGTTTAGAATGAAACAGGCTATCGGAAATAAATTTTTAAATGGTAAACAAATAATACAACAAAAAGTAACATTGGAAATAAACTTTAGGGATTGCGTTTCCCACCCTTACAACCATGGGGTAAACCAAATAAATAACTGGATAAGTATCTTTTTGCTAGTAGAAAACGTTAGGTTAATTTCAATATTGTAACTTTTTTGGTGCTTGTGAAAAAAATTGTTATACAAATTTTATGTACTCCCTTTGAGGGGCTGTATCTTAATAAGGGATGCTCCAATGAAGTTTCTTTATATGAAAAATTCTATTTTTTTTTCGATGAGGAATCACGTCCTTAAATATTTTACACTTATTTAGTTATACCCTGTATATAACTTCAAATTTCTCAAAAATGGTGCAATTCAAGAAAAAAGATGATGAATGATTTTATTTGCAAAAAATACTAATGATTCTAGAAAGTACAAGACACGGACCTTTAGTTCAAGTGATATATGTTTTTCATGCAATTTAACCAATCTGTACAGTAGTAGTGGAAAACCCACAAGAAATGGAATAAATTAATTGATACCAAAATATGATTACTGTTATCAAAAACCATCTACAAGAGAATTTCAATTGATATTGTCGTTTGAATATTACAGGTGAAAATGCAATTTTTTCATGAAATTTCAACACCCTCTATCTTTTGATCGGGGCCAAATTTGGAAAAATTGACGTCAAGAATCTATGGTTCAAAATAATGCAGTAGTCAAAGACTCACTCTATATATTATTGACATGTCCTATTCATCATTGTAATGTCCAAAAGAATTAATAAAATTGTATTGTATTGTATTTTAATATCTGATTGATGAATTACATAATTTGAAGAAAGTATAACAGCTGTAAAAAAGAATATTACAGTTTTCAAGGACAGAGAAATCAATAAATAGGAAGAATTATTACTAAAATGAAAAAATTAAGCAATTTAACGGCGAATTGTGTCATTTTAGGTCAGACCTCGTAATATCGAAGGGGCAAAAATTCCAATAAATCAAAGTGTATCAATCATTCTGCGGATTGATCAGAAGTTCTTTTAATGGCATTGAAAATAAATAATGTATTAATGGAAATAAAAGGAATTGTAAATTTACTCCATATTGAAGATACTAATTACAAAAATGTAGGTAGAGATCAACATTAGTTTAAAGGTGAAAAAAAGAAGCAATTCTCTGATAGAAAGGCATAGTTAAAGAAATATACTAATTTTAAACCTACCTATAAAAGCAAGTACATACAAGGTATACCGGTATGAAGTGAGCGTCAAGATACAAATGTCTCGATAGGGAACATTTGTTGTGAAGGGGCCTTTATTTTTTTTTTGTTTGCTATGATATTTTAGAAACATATTAAGTGTACATCAATTCATTGAACAGACAACATCATCCCATCGTGTTAAAAATGAATTGAAATGAATTTTGTACCAGAATGTGATGATTTACGGAAAGCATTAATTTTTTGTTTTCATTCGAAGGAAAGTGCAGCAGAGTCACATCGAATGCTTGTCGAGGCATATAGTGATCATGCTCTATCAGAAACAACATGCAAAAGATGGTTTCAACGGTTCAGAAATAATGATTTTGATGTGAGAATTGAAGAATGAGGAAGACCACCAAAACAGTTTTCGAGGCGCCGAATTGCAAACGATATTGGATGGAAATGACACTTTGAATCAAAAACAAATAGCAGAAATGTTAAATGTTGCACAACAAACAAGTTGTGACCGTTTAAAAGCTATGGGAATGATCCAAAAGTTTGGAAAATTGGTGCCACATGAATTGAATGAAAGACAGATAGAAAAACGAAAAAAGCACTTGTGAAATTTTGCTCCAAAGACACGAAAGAAAATCGGTTTTGTATCGGATTGTTACTGGCGATGAAAAATTGATTTATTTTGAGAATCCTAAACGGAAAAATCATTGGTTAATACCGGACAACCATCAACATCGACTGCAAAACCAGATCGATTCGGCAAGAAGATAATGAATGCTCTGTGTTTTGTGGCACCAGAAAGGTGTGATGTACCACGAGCTTTTAAAACCTGGTGAAAATGTTAATACTGACCGCTACCGACAACAAATGATCAATTCGAACCATGCATTGATCGAGAAACGACCAGAATGGGTCAGACGATACGGCAAGGTAATTTTGCTCCATGACAATGTACCTACACGCAAAGCAAAACCGGTTCAGGATGCAATCAAAACACTTGGCTGTGAGCTGCTAACCGACCCGCCATATTCACCAGACTCGGCTCTTTCCGACTACCATTTGTTTTTATCGATGGGACACGCATTGGCTGAGCATCACTTTGATTCCTACGAGGAGGTCGAAAATTGGATGACCGGTTTGTGTGCTTTAAATGACGAACAATTTTATTGGCGTGGTATCCACAAATTGCCAGAAAGTTGGTCAAAATGTAAAGAAAACAATAATGACCACTACTTTGAATGAAATGTTTTTTACTTACCCATCAATAATCGTCCACTTGAATAATATTTCATTACAAAGAATGTCTGTTTTCTCCTGAAGATTTCGTCCATAATATGTCTTTATTTCATTTCCAAATGGGCATCGCATCCTATTTAACATTTCTCATGGAAAGTATATATCTTACCATCGCAAATATATTCCACCCAGAATCACTTCGGAGCCGATGGTGTAAAACAAAAGGATCCGATGGGTGTTAAATAAAGTCGACCTATCCGTAGGCAACCGACCGAAAAAGTGACCGTCAGGAAATTTTTATTTTATGTGGTGGAATGAATTGAACATCGTAAGACGTCCGTAGTGCGAACTGAACATAGACGGGGGTGGATTTGGGAAACACCCCGAAGATATATCGAAATTGGGGTGGCGTAGATATCGGATTGGATTTTGATTTATCGGATTAGGAGGCTGTACGAACCGGGCCGATGCGTATTAATTTTACGTTGGCGTTTAATGATTTACAATTTTTTTTCGGTGCGGGTATGAGAGCGTCGTCGCCTCTATGGCTTCCGAGAATCGACGGCGTGAACAGTGATAAATCTTTTCTATGTTCCGACGATTCCGTTTGGTTCGTTCAACTCTATGAACTGGCTGTTAGTTTATTTTGGTATTCTTTAAATGCTACGTGACTGTAATCATAGTGTAATTATGTTAAGTAATTAACAAGAACTAATCATTAAACGATAAGGGTACCTTTATATTTGATTTATAGCAGAGAGATATTTGTTTGATTCCCTATAGGCATTTTATTTATGATTTATATGAATGTGACAACGTGTTTTCTATTTTCCATTGGAACTTATCTTAATTATTTCTGCAGGCGTTATGCTAATAATATACAGGGTGTTACAAGTTCATTTACCTATGAGTAGACCTGTACCAACTTGAAATAAAAAAAATGGATTTTATGATGTTGGTTAGTTGAAAACCTCACTGAATGAAATCGTAATCAAAAAAACATAGTTTCTGAAGTAACTTTTTAAATCTTCAGTAGGTTTTCTGAAAGCTTAATGCATTCCAAGCACGCTCCTACCATAATTTTATGACACAATTGTAATAATTTGTGGATACCGTGCCAATAAAATTATTAGTCTTTTAACCAATCAACCAGGCACCCAATTCAGTAATACCTCATAGGAATTACTGAAACCGTTTCTCAGACTGGAAGAAGATACGGAAGTCCATTTGTATAATTACTTATGTGGCAGTGAGTAGCACTTGTTATACGCGCTTATGATGTAACTATTAACTTATTTTATGTTTTATTTTGTCACGCAGGTTTTTTCCCTGCATATATTTTGTCAATACTTTTGGCAGCAATTCGAATCATAAATGAATTATAGTGTGCTCAGCCAATGCTTGTCCCATATATGAAAACAAATAGTAGTCGCAAGGAGCCAAGTCTGGTGAATATGGAGGGTGGGGTAGCAGCTCCTAGCTAAGTGTTTTGATTGTACCCTGAACCGGTTTTGTTTTATGTGCAGGTACATTGTCATGGAGCAAAATTACCTTGCCGTGTGTTCTGGCCCATTCTGGTCGTTTCTCGATCAATGCATAGTTCGAATTGATCATTTGTTGTCGGTAGCGATCAGTATCAGCGGTTTCACCAGGTTTTAGGAGCTCGTGGTACACCAAACCTTTCTCGTCCCATCAAACACACAGCATTGTCTGCTTGCCGAATCGATCTGGTTTTGCAGTCGATGTTTATGGTTGTCCCGGATTAATACATGATTTTCTCCATTTAGGATTCTTAAAATGAATCCATTCTTCATTGCCAGTATCAATCCGATGCCAAACCAATCTGTCTTTCATTCAATGCATGTGACACCCTTTATCCACACTTTTGGATCTTTCTCATAGTTATTAAATGGTCAGAAATTATTTGTTGTGCAATATTTACATTTTATATTTTTACATTTCTGCGATTTATTTAATTCAAAGTGTCATCTCCATACAATATCGTTTGCAATTCGGCGTCTTCAAACTTTTTTGATGGTCGTCCACGTTCTTCATTTCTCACATCAAAATCATTATTTCTGAACCGTTGAAATCATCTTCTGCATGTTGCTTCTGATAGAGCATGATCACCATATGCCTCGACAAGCATTCGATGCTACTCTGCAGTACTTTTCCTCAAATGAAAACAAAACATTAATGCTTTCTGCAAATTACCGCTTTCTGGTACAAAATTCCACACTTTTAACACGACGAAATAATATGATTTTATCTGTTCAATGACTTGATGTATATTAAATATGTTTCATAGATGTCATAGCATTTTTTCTGTATTCTGAAGACAAGACAGCTAAGTTTTTTTTACTGTCCTTTGTCAATCCTTTTTTGAATTTTGCTAAGTGGGGATTATGTCCCAAATCCAACAGAGTTATCTTGTTTCCATCTGAATAATCATTTGAACTTTTATGAAATGTTCAATAAAGATCTCTTTTCTGATCACTCTGAGAAAATTCATGGTTTCGATCTTCCAAGAAAAGTTTGGACAGTTGTTAATCGTTTAAGAACAGGTCATCGTCATACCAATAGAATGCTATTCAGATAGAACTCAGTTCCTAAGTTTGTGTGGTTACCTCAAGAATTGTCTCTCAATTTTCATAATGTGATTGACAAGCCATCCGAAAATACCTCTTTAATCAGTTCGAACATTTTCTTAAATGAGAATTCCTTCTGAAGGGACCCCCCAATTCCACAATTAAATCGCCTCTTCTAAGCTCACAAATGAGGTGATAATTTTAAACCCAATGGTGTCCGCATCTTTCTGTAGATCTAGAAACATAAATAAACATTTCCATTTGATAGTTCGTGGCGTTATTTGCCGTAATATATTACCAGCAATAACACTGGTTATCTTGAGATCTGATCCAATAAAAAAGCGGGATCTGTCTTGGAAATTATAAATTATATAAAATTCCTAATAACGCTTTCGTGTACGGCGAACGTATTCGTGCGCCCTAGGGCTGTAACGTTAAACGGGGCTGCGTTTTGGGGCACGCGAATTAACGATCGGGCGAGCGCAAACAAATGCTTGTTCACGCGAAACAACTGCCACTTAGAACAACTGACGAACTCTTAAAATCAAGTTCACCACGAATTAACGCAACCCTGCAACACTTTAAAACGTCGTTTTTATGCTCTCTTCATTTCTTAAGATCCAGACAGAATCATTTTTTAAAGGAGTCAAAAGCAGTCAAAATCAATATGGATACTATATAAAGGAAATAATTTCAAGTGCCTATCTTCCGGCACACGGCTAAGTGAACCAATAAAAAAAGGAACGATAATCTCGAAGAACTATCGTTCCAATGGTGCAAGCTAGACACGATTGACGTAGGATGTCCCAGAGAATCCTCAAGTGCAACAGTGAACCGATTTCGGGGTGACTGCCCCTCATCAGCACAGTGTTCCACTGCAATCTTGAAGGAGGACGCTTGTCTTAATAAAGAATGACATCATACGCAGTTTTCCTGTTCGTTTTAGAACAAACGGTTTTTATGAAAATGTATCCAATTACCAGTAATTTTGAACGGAATTCTTTTTCTGAGATTGCATTATGCCGAAAAGATATTTTGCTTATTTATGTCTCATCGCAATTCGCAATTTCAACATTTATATTCAATATTTATTGAGTATTACTATTCTGAAAATTTAATCTTTGTAGTTTATCATTTGTGTTAATTTGGTTGATAATAAACTTTGATTATAATAACGACTCGTTCAATTTTTCGTCGATTCTACTTTTCATGTTTTCTAATTTTTCTTTATCTATGACGAACAGAATTCCTAATAATAATTAATATTTTTAAATCGGAAAAATTAACGCTATAATGTTATGAGATACTGGTACATAAATAGCAGGTAGTAATCGAGAGCTTAGCGTTTTATTTCTTCTCTGAAGAATCAATATGTTCATACAATCATCGAAAATAAAATTGTTTTTCTGTTGAGTTCAAAGAAACTCCTATAAATACTCATCATATTTGGTAAGAGGTGCCAAAGTGACAAAGACGCCGCCCCGCCATAAAAACTTGTAATTCCATAATTTACGGCATCTGTGTATTGTCAACTATGAATCAGTATATCCCCTCAGCCCTTATTTACCTCTGTAGACTTTGTACCGCTGACCAGGACTTATTCCCTATACCTCTTTGTATTTGTCGCGTGGCACCATCGCTTCCTAGTCCTCATCGAGGCGAAGTGGAACATTTGAAGTGAGGCGTTACATTGTATAAAAATGAGCCGCTCTTACATTTCCTCGTCGTGTACGGGACAAATGAGCTGCATCTTGTAAGAGGTACCAAACTAGCTCATACGACAAACATGACTCATAACTCAACGACTTCCAGTGGTCATCGAATGCGTAAACATTCATGAAAGGACCACTGGCTCTATATTATCCTATTCCGGGCGAGAATGCATATACAAAAGAAGTAATTTCAAGTTTCTGTATGCCGGCACACGGCAAGTAAACTAATAAAAAAAAGAGAACTATAATCGCAAATATAGTTCTTCGGGATTATCGTTCCTGTTTATGTATACTTGGGTTTTCAATAAAACAGAGTTCCATTAGCATTTCCAGTAATCTCAATGAGTCCGCACACGAAATTTTCTTCAAATCACAAACTCTCTGTTCAATATTTTTTCCATTCGCAGATTACCGCTGAGGTTGACTGGTTTCAACAGCTTTCGCAAAAAAGCTACTTGACAGACGGCGCTCTTGGTTGGCATAGTAATTACGGACAGTTCTACCAACATACAGAAACTTCAAATACTTGAAAATACCCAATAATGATAATTTCCGTATATTCTTGTCGACGTATTGTGTTGTTATAGAGTCATGACATAATAAATAACCTACTCACCCACATTTTTCAATAAATTCATCGAGATCAAATTATTTGTATTCATCTGAAATAATCGAAATTCATAAATACCCAGTCTATCTGCCAATCGGCCTGACAACAGAAGTAATAAATATAAGCAGTAAATTACCCATGGAATTATAGACACATATTTCAGTAGAGCAGTACAAAGTAGAAACATTTAATATTTGTATATCGACATCACGAGTTGTGATCACGATTCTTGGAGATCTCAAGAACCCCATCTCAGAAATAACGTTTATAGCCTGCCAGGTGCTTTCGTTGTACGATAATATCAATTTCAGAAAACCATATGCACATTTTTTCATTCCGTTGGTATGTATGATAGCAGAAGAGAAATTTACAGGAATACTCTCTTCCAGCAACCGTGGATTGTGTATTACAGTGCAGAGGATTTTAGGTATCGCCCAATCAACTTCTTCTGATTATTTAATTGAACAAGTCTATTCATGAAAGTGTAAATAAACCAAAAATATCTAAAATTGACAATTATAGTCTTGCACTTCTTGAAAGTATGAATGGTATCCTTATTTATCCTTTCTTCGATGAGCAATAGGGAATTTTTCATTCCTATCATAACATCACCAAATTCTTGGTGTTGGTGTACAATCAAGCTGCAATCAGCTCTTTTTAGGTTGATCAATCATCAAAATATTTAATGAAACCCATATTTCGCTTGACCGACGATCACGAAATGTTGATTGTCGATTGCTTGTCAACTCGTTGATCAACAATCAAATTGGTAAAGGAAGCATAGAATGCCGTAGCTGATTGTCTATCAATCACTTGATCGGTCAATCAACTCTTAAGAAAACCCAGCATCAATTTTTTTTTAACTTTACTCATAACTGCTGCAGCTTTCTCTCTTCCGCAGCCAGGATGTCATTGGGCTCCACGTTACCCTGTACAATGCCTCATTGGATTTCAATAATACACTGATCAACAATTGCTAGGGATCACTTATGAACTTCTCTTCATTTGTATTTTTTTCAAGTTGTCTCGTGAATATCTGTACATTATATGTTCTCTGAGGAAAAATTAAGATGTTTTGATTTGATTATATCAAATTTTTCCTCACTTCATCGGCTCTTGTTCACAAAATCGATTATTATCTGTAGGCTGTTACAGGTGGAGTGGTATTTGTTATCAAATCTGTTTTTTTCTCTCGTTCAAACACATAAGTTGACAATAATTGAAAAAATGAGAATAATATCAGCTTATCAGTCATGCCGGGAAGACGTTTGGCTCCTGTGCAACTGGACCAAATCATACGGTGGATACAGGAAGGTTTGTCCCAGCGAGAAGTGTCCCGGCGGTTGAATGTTTCGCAAAGTGTCGTGAGTCGGGCTTGGAATAGGTTCAACCGAAACGACTCAGTAGCTTATGTTCATGGGGGAGGTCGGCAGCGCAGTACAACCGCTGCCCAAGATCGTCATTTGATCCTCAATGCTAGGAGAAATCCCACTTACCCGGCGTCGCAGCTCAATAAATCACTGAGAGTTGCAACAGGAGTTTTAATTTCGAACCAGACTGTAAGACGACGACTACATGTTCGTGGTTTGAGAGCACGTAGAAGGGTACAACATCCCCGTTTGAATAGGGAACACCGGGTTCATCGACGGCAATGGGCTGAGGAGCACCGCAATTGGACAGTTGAAGATTGGAGCCGATGTTTATTTACGGATGAGTCTAGATTTCGTTTGGTCAACTCCGATGGACGTATTCTTGCTTGGAGGGAAAGAGGTCGAAGGTATGCAGAACAGTTTATGGTACCCACAACAGCTTTTGGCAGAGGTTCTATATGTGTATAGGGAGGCATTTGTTTGAAACGACGCACAGAGTTGGTTGTTCTGCAGAACACCACAATGACCAGCCAGAGATATCACGATATGATTGTTGAACCCATAATTGTTCCGTTTGCGGTTGCCTTGGGCGAGAATTCCATTTTAATTGACGATAATGCCCGTCCACACCGTAGTCGTCCGGTTGATGAAGCGCTAAAAAGTCATGCTATTGATAGGATGGACTGGTCAGCTCGCTCTCCAGACATAAATTGCATCGAACATGTCTGGTCTGAGATGTATAGACAATTGTCAACCTTAGAACAACCGATCAATAACCTGGAGGACCTTTCTAACGCTTTACGGGATATTTGGACGAATTTGCCCCAAAATTTTATAAATCGTTTGATTGAAAGTATGCCTCGTATGGTAGAATGCTTGAGACGAGCTCGTGGGGGACCAACTAGGTACTAGCTTAACCGAAACTTCAGCCTTCTTGTGGTTTCATCATAAAATTTTTATGTTATTCAAACACAGAATTTTGAGTGTTCCTAATAATGTCTTTTTTTTCTCTCCAACTTTCCATTTTTTCATTTTTTTCTCAAGTGAACCATATTATCAACTGAAAATACTCTGATATCTGACTAAATTTATAATCTTGGAGCGAATATTTCAGAAATAAATTTAGAAAAAGTAAGTGATCCCTATCAATTGTTGAGCAGTGTAAATATTTCATGTATGAACCATATTTTAGGAGTACAGCACTGTTATCAAGATCCCCTCTAGTTTTTTCCTGTCCAATGGGAAGAAAATCACACGAAACAACTTAACACCTTCTCTCATAGCTCGAGGCATTTTACGGCTGTTGTTACATCCAAACGCGTTCGCCTCACGATAATATACAGTAACACAATATTCAGAATAGTTACATACCATCGTCCATAGAATTATGGCTCTGCGAGCGTGAAGAGCTATATAATTCCTGGAGCATTTCGAGAAAACAGGCGGCTTCGCCAAGACCCAGCCAGGTGCCCACTAGGCTCCGTAATATATTTATAGTCCGGCCATTTTAATTGGGGGGTTTGGTGCTAGATGTCAGATCGGTAATTAAAAGCAGAGTCGGGAAGCTGACTTTGACACCTCTGTACATTGTTAAACAGGACTCGAGGATCCTCTCGGTCCATCTCTACTTCTTCTTCACCAGTTGGTTATCTACGATCTGTGGCTTTCGCTGCCCGTTCGCTGGCTGATTCGTGATGCTGCTAAGACCGTAACGAGAAGACAGACTGACTCATTTGTTTATCTCCGCGACTTACGTGGTACTTATTATGGCTGAATAATGACCTTGTTGAAGCTTGTTGCTCTTTCGTCGGCTTCTGAAATGCATTTGGCTGTTAAATAGCGTAAACTCTAGCAGATAAGGTAATAATAATTATCGTTTATGGCGATTCTGATTGATGACAGGTTCACAGATGTTGAGATTCCGCCATATTGGCGGACATCAGCAGGCGACATTATAATTTTTGACATAAAACGAATAAACAACATATATGTGTGCAACTAGTTGGGAAAAGCATTATTTTTCGTAACGAGCGCATATCTGTGCAACGAGCGGATCGAGTTACGAAAAATAGTGTTTCCCAACGTCTGTCCCATAATATACAGGGCGAGTCTTTGACCACTGCGTTACTTTTAACCATAGATTCTTGAAGCCATAAGAAACATTTTCTTCTTTTAACATTTTTCCAAATTTGGCCCCGTTCAAAAGATATAGGGTGTTGAAATTTCATGAAGGAAATGCATAATATTCAAACGACAATATCAATTGAAATGATCTCTTGTAGAAGGTTTTTGATAACAGTCATGCATATTTTGGCATCAATAGATTTATTCCATTTCTTGGGGGTTTCTCACAACTGCTGTACAGATTGGTTAACCCTTTGCGGACGGAATTATTTTTTTCATTCCTTTCAGCTGATATCTATGATTTTGGATCTTGAGGTACACAAAAGAGTGAAAAAATATAAAAAAAAAATTTATCGGCAGGTACCTACCGTCAAAATGAAAGGTGGTTCTCTTATGGAACCACTAGGAATCTATTGAACAAAAAAAAATTATTTTTTATGAAAATTATAAAAACAATTGGTTTTTTCGTTCAAGCAAAGACCAATGTTACAACTCGAACAATGCCATCTAGTACGATGCGGCTTAGCGCGTGTACTGCAATGACAACAACGCACTTTGCTATTTATCTACAAAATTCATGTGCTTGTTGTAATCTTTTACTGCTTCTATGCAAGCATCAGTCGAATACCCATCCTTTTGCTTTCTCGATAAAATTTCCATTTTTTCCGGGTCGTCAAAGTTACTTATGAATCGTACCAATTTCGTATTCTTCCACTGAAAATAGTGTATACCCTCGGGACTCATTCGCGAATCTATGTCACCGCGTTTCATATTTTTTTCCGATATCAGATTTTTCGGTTCATTTTTACGCCCCTTTCTAGCTGTACCACACGCATAAATCTTATCTTTTAACAAGTCTTTTTGGAGCTGGACTCCATTGAAAAAATTATCGAAATATACTCTGTGATATTTTCCTACCAGAGGGCGAGTTAGATCATTCACCACGCGAGCCTGAACCTGAAACTTGGTTTCAGGCAGGTCGTTCAGTTTTCCTGTATATATCTGAAACTGCGATACGTAACATGTCTCATCGGCCCTTACCCAAATTTTGTTTCTCCTTTTTATGGGCTTTTGAGGCATGTATTGTAGAAATCCAATCCTGCCTTTGAATTTTAGCATTGACTCGTCAATAGCTTGGTTTTTCCCGGTTTGTAGCAATTCATGAATGTTGTAGATAAAGCATTCAACAAGGGTCGTATTTCATAAAGCTTGTCGTAGCCTTCTTCTCCTTTCTTTGGCTATAACACATTGTTGTTCAGGTGAAAGTTTGAGAGTAGCCAACTGAACTGGTCTCGAGATATAGACGATGAAATGTACGGGTCTTTCAATTCGAACATTGACGACCAGTAATCCTTATAACTGGGTTTTCTAGTAAGCCCCATCATTAGGTTGACCCCTAGAAAACATTTCACTTCTTCTATGGTAGTGGAAATATAACGATCTCCATATTTTTGAGCAGCATATAGGTTGGTATCAAATACAATTTTATCTATCAGCTCCATTGGAAAAATAAATCTACTGGCATTTCAGCACATTCAGGTATTTGGGACCCCATTGTTTAGCAAACTCTTCAGGTTCAGAAAAATGTGCCCTCCTGCACTTCTACTTGTAATAATAATAATAATAATAATAATAATAATAATAATACAAAGATCTTGTTTTCGAAATTGGAACTATATACCCAGGTACATTAGTCAGGATGGTTATACTAATCATAGGATGTCTCGGTGGAATGAGAGCCAACTACGTGGAAGAATTGAAAATTATTCCGGCCTGCAGATCTGAAGCCGAAATACTAGCGCACAGAATGCAGAAGGCGGTGTTGCTTGGGTCACTGAATATCATCAGATCCCATGAACTTTAGATGCCACTTGCAGCTCATCTCTTTTGTTAAGGGACGCTGCAAGGGCCGGACGAAGAACTTGGCATGGAATATGTGAGGGGTTTTTAGTGAGTAACCAAACAAGATCTTGGAGTCTCACACTACCCAGAGTGCGGACCCTCTGGGCGCCCATAAATGGTTTTCCCCTCACACGAAAAAAAAAATAATAATAATAATTTATTCATTTTTTGAGACAGATTACATCTGTATAGAATACGTCATAGAGAAAAAAATAATAATATCAGTGCAATGAAAAAAATAATAATTGAGGCAATCCTACATTAACAATAAAATCCCTATCCCTCAAACAAAAGTATAATTCAAAAATTCACCCACACTATAAAAACAATTAACAAGAAATATCTCCTTCATTTCTTTTTTGAATTCTCTGCAGTCCAAAACCCTGAGCCTGTTTGGAAGATGGTTGAACAACCTGATTCCATAGTACTTGGGCGAGTGCTCAAACTTAGTGGTTCTATGCTTTGGAACACAGACAATGTCTTTATGCCTTGTATTGTATGAATGAAAATCAGAGCATTTTCTTAGTGATGTAACGTTTTTTTTATATACAATAAACAATCAAGTATAAAAATGCAAGGAAAACTGAACAGCTTGTTTGCAATAAAGTAGGGTCTACAGGACTCCATAGGTGAAAGGTTGAATATGAGTCTAATGATCTTTTTTTGGGCAGTAAAAACGTGATGACTTGTAGATGCCTCTCCCCACAATAGTACGTTGTAACTCAGGTGGGAGTATGCTACTGAGTAGTACACGCTGTATTGAGATAAAGGTTTTTATCACTCTCAGAATCAGAATCAGAGACTCTGCTATCCTCTTTCACCTTACTGTGAACCGATTGAAAACTTTCCACCCCCACATCAAAATTTGCAATGTCCAGCTCATCTTCAGAAGGCGCTCCGGAAGTGAATGACCCACTATCCGAGGGAATCTCGCTCAGAAGAGTAAAAGCATCGTCAGAAGATAGATTATTCAAGTTTAGAAATCTTCGCCCTAAAATAAAAATATGCGCAAATTAAAACTCTAACACGGCCTAGTGGTACCGAACGGGACCACTTACAAATTTCACGAAAGAAGAAATATCGATAATAATTTTGGTAGAACGATTACAGGAATGCACTAAGTGGATCATTTAGAAGTAAGAAACCATTTTAATCTCACCTGCTATACTGTTGTTCTCTCTGTGCAACAGAATAAAATCACAAAATTCGTAACCGTTGTCATTCACTGCAAAATTTGCCTGTAAACAAGTTATAACACGAAATGATACGAATATGATGAGGGCGCGCGAACTCGGTAAGGTGGGAGTATAGATAGGCAATGTTTCTAGCGTATGTGGTTCCAGGCATCGCTTATAGTACAGGATATTTAGCACGAAAAAATAGGGTGTCTCCGAAAAATGACATACCGGAATTTGACTTGATAAATCGTTAGGGGGGCATAAAATAATGTTAATGCTAGATTTCCAAATTGCTGATTTTGAGGAAATCCAAAAATATTTTGAAACGCGTTTTTCTCACAATCTATGGGTTTTAGAGAAAAATTTATTGAACAAAAAATGTAGAAGACATCGTAAACTACATTTCATCTCATGGAAGTGAAGTCGTCCGACTCAAATTACAAAAAGTAGGTGGCGCTAAAGTATCAAAAAATTGTTTTTTTGGCATTTTCGTTGTAAATAAATAATTTTTTTATAAAACTGTGAATGAGAAAAATGTTCGTCTCAAAATTTGCCACATTTTTTTTCAAACAATTTTTTTGTAAAACTTACCGTTCTTGAGCTGTAGGCGAAAAGAGGCAGCGCAGCATAAATAACGGTTCTTTGTTAAAAAAAAATAACCAATAATGTTGCAAAAGTGTTGACCTAAAAGTTAAATTATGTTTGCAATAATCTAATTTTGCATTGAAATTACTTTGTACTTGATGTAATTAATTACAATCATGACTTTATAGAAGTTATACAAAGAACCAATAAGCTAGCAAAAATGTTGACCAAAAAGTTAAATTAAGTTTGCAATGATCTAATCACAAAATGTAAACTTTTATTTTTGAAATTAATAAATTAATAGGTAAAAATTTTTAATTAAAAAAAAATTAGTCTACACATTTTGTGTCAATCTTTCACTACTATCTTCTGTTACATTCGTTGCAACTCAATGTTGACCGTTTACAACAAGCTGCAATAAAAGGGTACTATTAATAATTGTTTATCTGAACTATGATTCAAAATATTAATATCAAGTAAATATTATGGTTTATTAATCTAAAAATAAAAAATAAAATGAAGTTTATGGAATACGCGCATTGGCGCGGCACATAATGTACCATTTTTACACTTCGGCACGCTCTAGCTCGAGAACGGTAAGGTTTACAAAAAAATTGGTTGAATATAAAATATAGCAAATTTTGAGACAAACAACTTTCTTATTCACAGTTTTATAAAAAATTATTTATTTACAACGAAAATGCCAAAAACCAATTTTTTGATACTTAAGCGCCACCTACTTTTTGTAATTTGAGTCGGACGACTTCACTTTCATGAGATGAAATGTAGTTTACGATGTCTTCTACATTTTTTGTTCAATAAATTTTTCTCTAAAACCCATAGATTGTGAGAAAAACGCGTTTCAAAATATTTTTGGATTTTCTCAAAATCAGCAATTTGGATCACTTCGGAAATCTAGCATTAACATTATTTTATGCCCCCCTAACGATTTATCAAGTCAAATTCCGGTATGTCATTTTTCGGAGGGTCATTTCCAAATAGACTGAACTATTAGGTACTAGGCTCAAATCATTAATCTTTTTTCTTAAATTGCACCAGATATTTGAAGTTGAAAGGAATTGAATCGATATAATCATCTGATGAAACATGAGTAAGTGAATCATTTCTTAGAAGGTAAATAATGTATTTAATAGTGGATGCTGTGGAAGGTTATTTCCATTCAAACTAAACTGGACTACAGAGGGTATTTGCCTAATGTGAAAACTTAGAATGCTTATAACTTTTTAACGCAGCTGAATATGGAAAAACGGTATGGGAAAAAAGTGTTTCTTTTGATCTCAAGAATCTATAGTTGAAATTAATGCAGTGATCAAAAACGCACCCTGTATTTTCTAAATTTGAATAAAATGTTGATTCGTTCAGAATGCATGTTTTGGAGATACCTCAATCAGAGTGGCAAAAGTGCTTCGACAACTGGTTCAAACGCATGTAAAATGGTATAGATGTAAAAGGGGAATATTTTGAAGAACGATAGACGGATTTTCGATGATTAATATTTGTTTTTTTTTCCTTTAATCCTATAATTTAAAAGGCAACATTCGTACAGGAATAATACCCAAATTAATGCTTGACAAAAAACTTTGTTGTCCTTTGTGGTCATTACGCAAATTGTTCAAATTCAAATTATTAATAGATAATTTCTCCATTCACGTGATAAAGTTACCTAAATAATAAATCTATTGATTAAATATTATGTAGTACTTCAATTTTAATTACTTATAGACAGTGAAGTATACAGTTCAAGTAGATGAGTCTTTATAAAAATACAGGGTCAAACTTGTAGACCGTATACTCTCTATCTTTCTAAGAAGACAATCTAGAGTTTTCATATTTTCAGAATATGTTCATTGTCCAAAGATCTTGGTCACGTTCGTTATTCAGCCAAATCCGTCGACTTGTTCGGCAGTTATTAACATCAAAAATTTGGTTTTCTAAATAACTCCGATCAATTCGTAACTTGGAAGATTTTCACAGTCGTCCTTTGAAGGATAACACTAAAAGATGGTGTACAGATTCTTTAACTACAGTTCTCACTTCTAATTATTAATCCAATATCGTTATTCCTCTAATTTCCTATCACCAATCTTCATATTTCCGAGGTTAAAAGTGTTTTAAATAAGTTTGTTTCTGTTCAGATTTCTATTTAATGTTTCCACATTACATTTTACATCTTTTCGGGCCTTATTTTCACTTTGCCGTTTCACTGTACCCAAATGATCTTAGCTCTATACGGTTTCAGATAATCGCACCCCTTGTAACGATCGAATGCAAAATCGAGTGTCGGTATTTGCAGGTTTATAATTTCTAATTTCTTTTCTACCACACGCTTCTGCGGTTATTTTTTTTATAGCCGAATTAAGAGCTTTTCTGATATCGATATTCGGGAACATCTCTCCCAGTAAATTCTAGGTAAACGCATATAAAACCCATTTAAATTCATGAACACACCTTGGAGTCGTGTGTTTCGAGTTCAATATCACTTACCATAAAATTTATATTGGAACAATTTTATGTCTGATGCCATTGTTATGCTCAACTATTTTCAGCTACTTAGCATATTTTTGACATAAAAATGTATGTTCTTCTGATAGTACAGTTTCAGTAGCTACGTTGAAAATCCTCATCCTATATTTTTTACGAGGGTGAGTAATTGCTTCCAGAGATTATGAAATTCGCAGAATATTTCTATACACGTTGTACATGTCACCATTTCAAACTTTAGGAATTTCTATAAACATATGTGTATTAGGAAATAAACGACTGTTACCGATAAAATGCATCCTCGATATTTTTGATGACGAGATAATTTAGAGGATAAAATTAGTATAAAATGATTAATTGAGCTATTTCCACTACCTGTATTGATCTTTTTTCACCAATGTTTCGATAGACATCTTCTAACGTCCTTGAGAGAGATTAATTTGAAAAGTTTTTGAATTTCATTTGTAGTCGAGATCAATTGATCTCATGAAATTGAATTAAATTTGTCACTGTCTTTTTGATAAAAAGATCTCTTTAAATTGGATCAAACTCAAATGATAGTAGAGCATTTATGGGGTCAGAAATGATTTTCTTCATAGCTATATCCTTAATTCTTCTTTCTGTAACTTTTTCTTTCATACAAGGTGTCCAGAAAGGGTATCGGGTATTTGTTAGTTCAATAAAACAAAAAATATTAGTGAACAATAAAAACGTTCATTGTTCAATATTAACATATGAATTGTAGAATTATTCGGAAAAGATGATGATCGTTGCGTTGCTGACACTCTTCTAAACAGAAATGAATATTGGCGATCACACGTTGTCACATAGCTAATGATATTACTGCCATTTCTGACCTGATGTTTTGCTTCAACTGGGGTAGATTTATCGGATTATTTAGATAAGCCTTAATTTTAAGGTATCCTCATGCAAAATAGTCAAGCAGGCTGAGGTCGGGACATCTGGGAGATCAGACCCTTTCGCGAAATGACCTTATTAAGGACTAATTGACGAGTGAAACTGAAAGTAATATATTTTTCCGCAAATCGCCATTTGACATTCCTGTCAAAATTTCTTGAAGAAAAAGTCAGGACTTCCTTACTGTAACGAAATGTCATTTGTACAGTTGTTAGTGTTCTACATAAATGATAGAAAACACATTGCTTATAAGGAATTAATTTATATTTTGAAAACATCAAGTCATTGCTGAATACATTTTTAAGATCAATTTGTTATATTTACAGTAATTTGACAGTTAGTACAATTATTAAACATTGGAGGAACACTCTTAGAACTACACCGAAAAAATGTACCTAATAGTTACGAAATTCATTTACCACAACACAATCTTCCATTGAAATATGGCTTAATAAATATTTATTCGTCTCTACCCAATAATTCATTTGGAACTTGCAAATAAATATTCCTTTAATTCTACTTTCCATATATTAACGATTATACATATAGTTAGTTATAATTCCTTTATTTCAGTTCCAGTAAAATTATCATTGAATTATTGATAATGGATGTATTAAAATCTATTGAACATATGTTTATAGATAAAAAGTCTTACTTCAAATAAATGTATCGCTTGTTTATTGCTAATAAATGTTTTCAATTTATAAGTTATATATAGTCATAGAACAAAAATCTTCATTCATATAAGAATATAATTTATTTATTATTATTAGAGGCACTTAACTAACAGATTACACATATTTATGCAACAAAAATTTTTGCTCTGGTAAAAGTATTACTTTTCATTATCAATTAGTTTACTTAAGTAATACACTCCATATATTAAACAAGTGAAATCTTTCTTTACTATAAATAAGAGGATTGGCTGTTTTAAATAAAAGAGTTAGGTTTCATAAATAAATATTTATTGAACATAATTTCTCAAACATAAAAATAAAAAAATTGTTTACAAAAAATCATACTTGTTTTATAATAATAACACCATAACATTTATAAACTCCATAAAAATCAATCTTGATTCATAGAAATTATGTACATACAACCATCACCAGTAACATGAACAGCTGTAGGTACATAAAAACATTTCTAAAATCTATAATGCGATCAGGTACAATTTCTGATGAGCATTTGGCTATTTCATAAGCCTGTAATTCTTTGTTAAAACCGTAACAAATCAGCACTCTGTGAACAAATTTAATGCTTTCATCGCTAATATACACTATTTTAAGTATTTCACCAAATATTGGTTCAGTAAATTGGTCTTTACCTATCTGAATAACTAATCCAGGTTTATAAACAACTCCATTTACCTTAACCCAAGTGATAATTACAGGATGATCCAACTTGTTCAGTGAAAGATATGGGAATTCTTCTTGAATTGAAATATGTGAAGAGCCTACAGAAATATCATCTAACAAGAAGCATCCAATATGTCTTCTAACAATTTAGTTACTTGCAGAACCTCCGATGTTGTTTCTATTTCCACTACACTTATAATTAATAATAGTAAACTAGGTTTTTGAAGGTACACTTTAGCACAAGACAACTGATCTAATTGTAACCCAAATTCGATTTATTAGATGAAGATACCTATGATTATACAAATATGGATAAACTACGCTCGCAGTGACTGCGTGTACCGTTATTTGCACAAGGGGTAGGTCTTACAGCTCCATCTTTCGAACGTTTTGGTACTCTAAACAAAATATTTCGTAATTCATAAAGAGATATATTATTGGTTAATATAGCATTTTCAAGGCTAAATATTGATAAGTATTCAAAATTGGCAAATAATACTTGGTAATATTATCAAAGTGTTATTTAGCAGCAATCGATATATTCTAATAATTACCAATTCCCATTAGCGAATAACAAAATAAGTAATATCAGGTAATGAGTAAATTTTAGGGAGTTATGGTACATAATTTAGTGAGTTTCAATTGAGGATATTAAAATCTACAAAATATTCGTCAAATAAGGATTTTACTTTTTATAAACAAATCAAATTGAGGAATCTGGAAATTATGAATACAAATTATTTTATGTAAATAATGCCGAATATTGACAAAAAATATTTCTGAAACAAGTGTTTATTACCAATTACATCGTGTTTTTTTTCAGTGTATGAGAAACATTTTGGACAACATGCAGGGTGGAAGGGTCATTTTGTTGAATATTTTGTACTGTGAAAATTTTATTTGCCACCTCAACCTCATTGTTAAGCGATTCTTCGATATATCCTTCAGCAACGTTTGATGACTTCCATCCGCCATGCCTCTTTAAACTAGTTATGTCGGCACCAGAGTCAACCAATATTGTTGCAGAAGACCGACGAAAGCAGTGACCAGTATATTCTGTCGGATTTTCCAAGTTCAAATAAGTAGCAACTATTTTGGGCATTTTTCCAAATTGATGAATTCCTACCACTTGTCTACAACCCTTTCCGCTTTGATATTTAAAGAAAAATCGGTCACTGTTCATATTTTCTGGTCTTAACGAAACATACTTTCGATAAACATTCAAGTAGATCTGATTAATTACAAATGATCTTGGTTTGTTGGTTTTCGAATCAGGTATGCTGATTAAAAGCTTAGATTTTAAGTCTTCTTTATCGTGTACAGTCATTCGGACTAACTCATCCATTCTACAGGCCCCAGAAATACCAAATATTACAGCCACCTAAAAATAAATAAAGCTATAATCTAAATAGAAATTAAAAACTTGTAAATTACCTTAATCATTAAATTTTCTTTATCTGGAGCTTCCTGGATAAGTTTTTCAATTTCTTCCTTCGTTAAAATCTTAGATATCTTTGCCCTATAACCTTGAGCTTGCCCTTTCAATAAAGAACGAAGTTTTGAGTATGTAGATATATCTATATATATATAGTATACATATGTATACATTGTGTTTAAGTGCAAGGGTTGACTTCAGCATTGAATAATTGGCCCATAATGTTTAAGATTTCATCTTTAAACAAAGGTCTAGGAAGTATGCCATTACAACATTTTCTGAGAAAGAACTCGTATTTTTACTCATGCGATAATCCATAAAACGTCTGTATGCATTCTCTTTATTTCTTTGGCAATAATTCTAATGAAGCAGTATTCACTGCCTCAACCAGCTCTGGAGGAGTCCCAGGAATGGAAATTTCATCATCACTTATCATTTTACTTTCGAGACCCCAGCAATTAAATTTATAAGCGTCAAGTTTGACAATTCAACCTCAATACGTTTCCATAGTAACCCAAGTAATTTTATTAGGAATTTCAAAGCACCATTTATTTGGGAATAAAATTATCGCGTTTTTTTTTAAATCAATCAATATCTGTCGAATTTTAAACGATTTTCGGAAAAATAGTATGTTTACCTCGTAGGAAAAGCCACATTCCTGGACTCTGTGTTTGACGACTTCACAGTCGTCCAGGAATGTTAAGCTTTTCCTACCCGGTAAACAATGTACTATATTTTGGGGAATAACCTTTCGATCGTTGTGTTCGTATATTGAAAAAGAAATAGTTGATACGATGATTAGGTTGCTACTATTTTCGGATTATCTGGAGCCTATCGACGTGGAGAAGTGTGCAATTTATTATCTTCCATTATCTATATGTATATATATATCGGGGAAAAAGTAATTTCGTGAAAAGTTTGTTACCTGTCAACAGAGTCAAATTTTTTCCCGTCACAGAAAAAAAAATTTTAAAACTCTTCCACGTAAACAGTAACTTTGACTATCATTAAAAGTGTCACTTTGAATGGCATTTGTACAAAAACTTAATTAATGGCTTCATGAGTGACTAAATAAAAACGAATAGAGTATAGAAGCCAGTCGAGTCTGTCATGTTCATGTTCCATTTGTACAACTTGAACCCAAGTAGCTCCCGGACATCCAATACGTAAATCCAACTCAGAAGGA
Source organism: Micraspis discolor (assembly GCA_030674115.1). Lineage (NCBI taxonomy): Eukaryota > Metazoa > Arthropoda > Insecta > Coleoptera > Coccinellidae > Micraspis > Micraspis discolor. Next base: position 13,276,360 of record JARTUT010002175.1, read on the forward strand.
GGAGACAGAACTATAAGTCACTTGAGTTAAGTTTGCTGGTGTTAATTTCAGGACTATCTAACGATCTTCAGACTTGACTGACCTGCGCGAGAATAAGAAAAATTATGTAGAAAGACCGGAGCAGGTACGTTTTCGAGTATCGGGGCATTGTTTCAGAGGGAAAACTCCGCAGGCCCAATGGCAGAATACATATGCATGCGACCAACATATTAATTTATACAGTAATTAGCATATTCGTATCCGTTAGAGGTTTTTTTTCGACATATGTTGGACGCAGTGGTTAATTATGACACATAAAAAGCAACTGACTGCGGGGTAATTCTCGGATGCTTTGCTTTTCGATACACTTCAGGGAAGTTTGTTTTTGGGATGCGATCGAGGTAGTTACTCTTTCTTCAAGAGTTAACATTCTGCTTCTCTGTTATTATGAAATCAATGAGTCAGTCATATTAGACACACTCCATTCCTAAAGAAACTTTAAAAAATTAGAAAGCACTGACGTGAGGTCAGATTGCTTTGGCGCTCTTAATGAGCTACTTGCGAGTAAATATTCAAACCATAACAAATCTATAAGATGTCTGATCAGGTGAACAATAGTCTTTTCTTGTACTGAGGGACAATGTGATGCAAATATGAACGCTTAATGAATGAACAAACCTATATCTCAAATTAAAAATAACTATTCATAATTTTCCCCAAGTTTTTTTCGAAGCTATAATTCCCATTTCCTGAAAACTTACGTCAGTAAATGAAAAAAATGATCATATCTTTTGATGGAAAAAAGCTACGGCAATGAAATTTGAGGATAGGTAAGTAAGATATCGATCACCTCAGTATATTCACGAATTTTTATTGAAATCCGAAAAATATCTTATGAGATAGTACGGATTAAAAAATTTTTTTTTGGGAATTTTTTAAAATTCTAGCATGACGATTTCTGCGAAATTTTGCGAGCCGTTTTGTTGCAACCTTCCTCAACAATATTTCAAGTATCAACTTGATCGGATGGATATTCTAGTAGTTATTGAGGAAACAGAATTTCAGATGCTCATAACTACTGAACCATCCGACGGATTTGGCCCAATAACGAACTTGACCGAAATATTTGGACAATTAACCTATTCTGAAAATATGAAAACTCTAGCTCATCTCTTTTGGATGCTAGAGAGGATACGGCCGACCGGACAGACTCAACTTTCGCCACGGATTCTTCATCGGGGAGTCGAACCCAATCGATTGAGACCATTTTCGGCTCGATATTCCAAAATTACAGACATTCGGGCAAAATGATAGGCACTCTGTTCGGGTGAACAAGAGCGCCAAAAAAACAAAGCACCAATGTACATTTTTATTCCTGCATTTAAATGGTCTTTAGGACTACGGACGTCAACCTCTCAATCGATGCGGTGCCATTTTTCTTTCATCGCCAAATGCAGTTTAGGGAGCAGTTAGAAGTCGCACGGAGCCAGATCTGGTGAATAGGGCGAATGATGCAAAGAAATAACGTGAGTTCTGACCAAAACTCAGTTACAAGTCGCGAACGATGTGATGGTGCGTTATCGTGCAAGAGTCCAACTGTCGATTTCTTGATATTCTGACCTTATATGACAGATCCTTGCCAGTAAACACATCATAACACCCGAATAAAACACTCCAGTGACTGTCTGGCCGGGTGAAACAAATTCTTTGTGGATAATTCCATGTGAATCGTAAAAACTAATCAAAATAACTTTCGATTTCACCAAGCGAGTTTTTTTGGGTGTTCCTTCATCCGATGCTTTCTATTCAGCACTTTGCCGCTTATATTCAAAACACCACGTCTAGTCACCAGTTTCAACCGATTTCAAGAAGTTTTGATGCTTCCGAGCACTTTTTACGATGACTTCGCAATTCTCAATTGGATCAACTTTTTGGTCTTTGATCTTGTGTGGTACAAACCGCAAATTAACCTTCTTAAGGCCCAAAACATCGGTCAAAATGCGGTATGCGGTTGTTTGAGCAATGCCTAATTTTATTTCAATAACATTCACCGATGATTTTTTCTTAGTTTTTATGAATTCACGCACTTTTACGATGTCTTCTTCTATTCTGAGACGGCCTGATCTTTCGTCATCATCAAGCGTCTCTCTACCCGATTTGAATTGCCCAAACCACTCGTAAACTTGCGTACGGGATAGATAATCATCACCATATGTATTTTGTTGCATTAATCGCGTTTCAGTAAAGTTTACCAAGTTTAATGCAGAAATCAATTGCAGCTCTTTATTTAAAATTAATATTCCGACCGATATCCAAGACACACTGACATTTGAAAAGCAATAACTTTTGTTGTGTGCATCGAAATGTGATGAAATTTATACCAATTGTCAACTAAGCGATCTACGGGTATAATATTACAACAGATGGCACTAGTGATACTTTTTATTTAATTCGACAGAAAATGCAAGTCTAAATTACACAAAAGCAATGATTCTTCGGAATTAAATCTTCTAAAACCTCTTCATAACCCTAAGGAGGTTAATCATATCCTATTCAGATATTGGTACATTAAACTTTCTCAGAGCATGATTATAGGTTGCCCGACAACCCCAAATAAACTGTACAGGTAAGCAAAAATTCTAATCGATTCTTCAGATTGTTTAATGAACTTCTGTGACTCCCCACCCTCAAGCGAATGACAAAATTCCAATATCTTCTCGTAATAGAATGCTACGACAATGAAATCTAAGAATATTTTATATATCAAGAAGGCGTATGATACTGTGCGGAAAGATGGATTAATTTTCAAACTCTATACCCATTTGAAGTGTGGGAAAATGGTAAGATTATTAGAAAATATGTTATCTGATAGAAGGTTTCGTGTTTTTGTTTACAATAAGAGTAGCAATTTCAAAACATTAAAAAACGGTCTTCCATAAGGATCAGTTCTAGCTCCTTTAGTTTTCAATTTATATCTCAGTGATTTACCTACGACATCATCTCAGAAATTTTTTTATGCTGATGACATTGCTATTGCTTAGCAGCATTCGGATTTCCATACCCTGGAAAACATACTGTCATCCGATTTAGAAATTTCAAAGAATTATTTTATTGAGTGGCGATTATGTCCCAATCCCAACAGGCTTGTATCTTGTTTTCATCGGAATAATCATGAAAAATATAGGAAATCTGCTGTAACTCTCAATGATTCTCCTTTCGAACATAATTTCTATCCTAAATACTTAGGATTTGAATAAGATTCATCTCTCAATTACATGGCGGATCTAGATAATCTGAGCCTAAAACTACGAGGGCCATTCAGAAACTAACCTCCGATTGGTCACAGTGCGGGTAGTGAGGGGAAGTAGCGCGCCATCTGTGCATTCACGCGCTCAGCAAGTCAGTCGGCATCAAGCCGTAGTCGAGTGAACATCGTACCTGTGCTAGTTTAGTTTTTGTGGCAGTTTGAAATGTGTGCTGCAATAGAAAATCCCGCCAAATGTGAGGTGCGTGCTGTTATAAGGTTTTTTACAGCCAAAGGATACTCTGCAGCAGCTATTCATCGTGAGCTTTGTGCCGTGTACGGACCAAAATTTATGAGTGAAGGAGTTGTCCGTGAATGGGTACGTTTATTTAAGAGTGGACGAGAAAACGTTCATGATGAAGAGAGGAGTGAGTCCTTCAAGCGGGACGTTTTCAACCATCCACCTTACAGCCCAGATCTGGCGCCAAGCGATTATCACCTCTTCATGCATATGAAGAAATGGCTCGGCTCCCAGCGGTTTGATGACGACGAAGAGCTCAAAGATGCGGTCACAGGCTGGCTCAAGGCAGAAGCGGGTGATTTTTATGCAGAAGGAATTTCAAAGCTTGTGAAGAGATACGATAAGTGCCTCAATCGTTATGGAGACTATGTCGAAAAATAGTGCAAAGATGTAGTTGTAAGATGTATATATTAAAATATTTTTACTTAACTTGGTGTATTTTTTTCAATTAATCGGAGGTTAGTTTCTGAACGGCCCTCGTTAAATCTAGGAATAATATTCTTCAGGCATTAGCTGGATCATCTTGGGGTGCTGATGTTTCCATTCTTCGCACAGCTTCTTTAGCCAAAGTCTTTTCTGCAGCTGAATATTGTTGCTCTGTTTTATTTTATAGTTCACATACAAAAAAAATCGATGCACAATTGAATACATCCATGAGAATAATTACTGGCACCATAAGATTTTGTCTAACATTGTGCCTCCCCATATTCGCAGACAGACTGCAGCTCTGAATGCTTGGAGCAAATATCATTCTTTTCTTAATTTATTTCCAATTATTTCATACATTCCTCCAAGTCACGTAAACCACTCTGGTATAATACGTTCTTCAATATGAACATTAGCGATAAAGAATTATGGAAGATTAAGTGGAACTCTAATGAAATGTCGTACCAACAGCATGCTATTAAGATGGAACTCAAGCGCAAATTGTGAATGTGGATATGCAGAAGAAACTATACTATCATCATTTGTACACACAATAATACTTATACGGGAGCCAGGGATTTTTTTCACTGAAATTTCAGTTTAGATAATAACGAACAGATGATTTTATTATTATTAGTCTCAGATTCTATTAGTCCAAAACATGAATAAAGGTTCAACAAAACTTCATTTTCCGCAATACATTGACGCCTTATCAAGCCAGTCAAAGTCTCGTTGAAGGAAAAGAATAGCTGTATGCAAATCATATCATGTGTGGTAAAATCAAAAGGTTCACACAAGTTATGTACATATAGTATATTCCCTTGCTTTCCAAACTAGTGTTTTCAATAGAGATCCCCACGAATAAACGGATATTTGTGCTTAAAGAAATGAAAATGCTCCTGATTTAGCAGAACTTTGGTTCTTAAGAGAAGGTGATTCGAGCTTCGAACAAAACTGAACATAAACTGTAAGTAGTTATTTTCAATTGTAGAAGTTGCGGTTATTGAAATATAGCCAAGATTGTATGCTTGGGTAATTCCGCAGAAAGTTATAGAAGCAGAAATATGGAATCTATAAGACTGGGGGAGTACAGCAGGTGACTTTAACTCTAGAATCTCCAGTTTTGGAGGACTACCAAAGTATCACCGGAGGGGGTATAACCCAAGCGAATATAGATGTAGACGATGATCATAGGTTATCAAATATCACCCTTCCGCTTTCTTACTCTTTATTCAATGCTTTATAAAAAGTGTAACAGGTGGTAATCGCTTGGCGCAATGTCCGGGCTATATGGTGGATGCGATAAAACCTCCCATCCGAGCTCCCGTAGCTTCTGACGAGTCATCAACGAACTGGGTGGTCTGGCGTGTCCTGGTGGAACACTACACCCTTCCTGTTGGGCAATCTGGACGCTTCTGGTCGATCGCCTGCTTAAAGCGGTCCAGTTGTTCGCAGTAGATGGAAGAATTAAGCGTCTAGCCATATGGGAGCAGCTTATAGTGGATGATTCCCTCCCAATCCCACCAAACACACAGCAAAACCTTCCTGGCCGTCAATCCCGGCTTGGCCACTGTTTGGGACGATTCACCTGCCTTCCACCACTACCGTTTTCGCTTGATATTGTCGCATGTGATCCATTTTTCGTCTTCAGTTACCATCCGCTTCATGAATGGGTCGATTTCGTTCCATTTCAGCAGCATATCGCAGGCGTTGATTCGGTCCAGAAGGTTTTTTGCGTCAAATCATGCGGCACCCAAACATCAAGCTTTTTTTGTATCCAGCCTTCTGCAGATGGTTTAAAATGGTTTGATGACTAACTCCCATCTCCTGGGCGATGTCACGAGATGCCACATGCCGGTCTAACTCGATGTATTCCATGATTTGATCGGTATTTGTCGTCACAGGTCTTCGTCCAGCTGGCTTATCCATGGTGTCGTTTTCACCGGCTCTGAATCGTCGAAACTATTCCTCCGCGATTCGAACTGATAGAGTACCATCCCCCAAAACACCATTAATCTCACGGAACGTTTCTCTAGCGGATTTGCCTTTAACGAAGGAAAACTTTAAAATAGCGCGAATTTCGGCGTTAGTGAACTCCATGTTTACACGTCTATAACTGTTGAACGCAATATCCAAACTAATCATGCATAGCGTCGTTTGGTAGGTTATATCAAGACCTTTCAAATTATGTATAGAATTGCCAGTTACGAGCTCTGTAGCGCTTTGTACATAGCCGCGAAATTCAAAAGATAAAAAGGCGGACGGGAGATATTCGACAACCTATTATTTAAATATAATCGAAAGCTTACTGCTTTAACACTAGAATATCCGGATTTGGAAGGATACCAAGAAATCGCCATACTTATATAAGTGTATAACACCCGCATAAGGAGAAGCCATGGTGAGCAAAGGTCCTTTTCCAAGTGTTTCAAATCGGTACACGTTTGAAATTTTTTGTTATTATAGTTGTATTCATATCTTTTCATATTTAAGATTCAGTCTTTTATAGTCTGAAATTCGCAGATACGATGGCTGTCGCGGCAAAAAGGCATTCCGCCGAGCGACATGAATAATGCAGACTAGATGGTAGTTATGCCAGCTATTTAACTGAATAGTTAATAAGTTCATAAGAGGACGGCCCATGATGGACGGGTATTGTACGAGCCCATCAGGCTGGTCGGTTTTCGTGACAGCCATGAAATTACAATGTTGACTTCGGAATCGATTGAACACCGTTACATGGTGCATTGTGGGGCCGCTAATCAAACCATCAGGAGACTCCACGGGTGACTAGGGACTGTTGGAACTAAGCAAATTAATACAATGATGGGGCGATTAATGCAGAAGGAGAACGACTTGGGGATTTTGTGAACGCACTCTCGAAGATTTGTCATGATGTTCAGGTGTGAGATTTCGTGGGGATCAAGTGGGTGCCTATAGCAGGTGGAAAAAATAAAAAAAAGCCGAATGTATTATACGAGGACCACTCTGTAAATTTAGAGTCTTTGAAATGAAACAAAATATCATGCCCTTTTGCATAGAATGAAACAAGTTTTCGAAGCATTTTTTCCACTAAGAATCAGAAATTTACAAAATACATGATTCACCTCGTATCTGGGAAATCGAAGCATTTTCGGTCAAAAGTTATATAGCATAATGTTACATTTTGTTATGAATAATTTATATAAAAAGCCACTACGTTGAATCTCCATTGAAACAATTTTTATAGATATCACTAAAAGTCTAAATAAATGATTTCACAGATGTGAATACACTTAGATGACGTCTTAACGTAGCTATATTCATGAAATATGTATGTATGAATACCAAAACGGTTCTCTTTCAAGCAACAGCGGAAGTTGCTACAAGTAGGCGCCATACCGAGGAAATTCTTTTAGAATCAGATATTATAATTCCATACAATGTCCGACGAACAACTAATTATAGATAATCAAAATACTAATTAGGTGCAGAATGATTCATCAAGTATTTTGGATTCAAAATGAGAAATTATTATTATTATACAGGGTGAGTCTTTGACCACTGCGTTAATTTTAACCATTTTAACCAATTTTCCCATACCATTTTTCCATATTCAGCTGCGTTAAAAAGTAATATGCATTTTAAGTTTTCACATTGGGCAAATACCCTCTGTAGTCCAGTTTAGAGTGAATGAAAATTACCTTCCACAGCATTCACTATTGGAGCTGAATTGTTTATAAACATTATTTTCCCTCTAAGAAATGATTCACTCACTCATGTTTCATCAGATGGGTGTATCGATTTAATTCCTTTCAACTTCAAATATCTCGCAATTAAAGAAAAAATATGATGAATGGTTTTATCTGCAAAAAAGACTAATGATTCTAGGACTAACAAGATACGGACCTTTAGTTCAAGTGATACTTGTTTTTAATGCAATTTAACCAATCTGTACAGTAGTACTGAGAAACCCACAAGAAATGGAATAGATCTATTGATGCCAAAATATGCATGACTGTTATCAAAAACCTTCTGCAAGAGATCATTTCAATTGATATTGTCGTTTGAATATTACAGGTGAAAATGCCTAAAAATTTTTTATGAAATTTCACACTATATCTTTTGAATGGAGATTAATTTGGAAAAATGTTATAGGATGATTATGTTTCTTTCGACCTCAAGAATCTATAGTTAAAATTAAGGCAGTGGTCAAACACTCACCCTGTATAAATAAAAAATTATATTTAATCGTTTTTCATTGATTTGAAACTTCAATTCATTTCAATAGTTGAGGCACGATTCTATGAAATTTAAAAACTAGTCAAGCTGCCTTTTGATTAGTTATTTTGATAATCTCTCGATGGCAGGCAATCCCGAGATTATCTTCCTTCATTCTTAGATAAGACGCCACCGAGTGATCATCTCTCATTGAAAAATAGGTTTCAATTCTAAGGTTTTCCCCAGATCTGCCATTTTCAGAAGCTTGTTCACAAAACATCGAGCAGTTAATTGATTCCTCTGAAAAAATATTGTTATGCAATGGTAAAATATTCAGATGTTGAAGGTGGGAGATCGATCCATCAAAAAAAAATGTATTTAAGTGAGCTACGTTGTTTCTAAGTAACTTACCAGAATTGTAGGTGATCACCAGGTATATGATGTCCAAAAACTCAATCAACATATAATATATCTAATAACAGAAACGCCAATTCCGAAGAACCATCGCCCATGGTGCGTGCAAGCCATGATTAACGTATGATATCCCAGAGAATCAAGACTCTCTGGAATATCATACGTCAATCGTGGCTAGCTTGCATCATAGAGCGATGGTTCTTCGAAATTGTGGTTCCTGTTATTAGCATACTGGATAAATGCCGGCATAAAGGTATTATATTTTTTCCTTTTTATATATTATATGATTGAGGAACTTCTGATATTCTTCTGATATCCAAAAATCCGATGTTCGACTAAGCGTTAAATTGTTTCTACCATAGGTATGTTAGACGAAGTGGGAACCCATTACATTTGAAAAAATTCTTTGGAAGTAAGTATGGCTTCGAAAACAAACTTAGATCATTTTAAACAGAACGAAATAAATTACTTGCATTGTGTTATCCTATTGATGAGCCCTATGATTCTTAGTTGAATAAAGTTTAGAGTGAAGGAAGTCTGATGCAACTATTCAGTGGAAACATACGAAAAAATCGTGGATTGATCATTTTGACATCAAGATTTTCATCATAACAAATATATAAAAAAATTTCGTGGGCAGTTCAGCAAAGGAGCAGAAAGGAATAAATGATTTTACCTGCCGACACATGTTTCTGCTCTTTGGCTTCATTAGGGCAAGAGAACCAATAATGAAAAGAATAAATAAGGGGACAACAGTATGTTCGAGCGACCAATTTGTGTTTCTACCGTTTAATCCCCATTTCGGAGAAAAATTAAGTATCAATGCGAGGGAAGCACAAGCAACCCGCACTTGAAACGTTTAAATTTTGTAGGGTTTGATGATGATCTATGCTCTTACGTGCTTCCGAATTGAAAGGCTCGGATCATCACTTGCTTATCACTTTCTAAGTTTTCTATCATTCCTGATGACCTTGGTCCCATGGATTTTGGTTTTTACAGCATTTTGCTGTCTCTTCATTTCTCTTCTTTTGACCCATTTTTTACCGGCTTCGAAAACAAGGAGGAGGTTTCTCAGTTCGACCATATACAGGGTGAGTCTTAGACCAATGCGTTAATTTCAACCATGGATTCTTGACTTCAAAAGAAACATTTTTTCCTATAACATTTTTCCAAATTTGGCCCCATAATAGAGCGTGTTCGGCACATGGACCGTCAAATTTTTGGGGCGTTGGTAGGGTCATTTGCTACCTTTTCAGTCTTGGAACCTGGGTCCTTAGTATTACGGTTACGGAGGTATGATTTTTTATTAGGTTTTTCTAAATTACCCAAAATCTACCCTTCGAAGCCCCATAACTTTTTTTGCGTGTGCTTTTACATGCATTTTTTTTATTGTATTAAGTCTACATGAGTGCGTGCTTAAAAAAAAACGTATTTATTGTTATGAAAGTATGAAAACATCTCCACTCCTATCGAAATTTAAAAAAAAGTTACAGCTTTTACAAACTTAGTTTTATTTTAAAATGTGCTTTGGTTTATAACATTGCTAACCATATGCTATTTACGTAAGTCAATCAAAAAAATAATACTGCAAATAAGGTTTTAGTCAGAAGTGTGAAGAAAGTCGCACCTAAATAAAAGTACGGATTTCGACACAACACAGCGAGCAAGGAAATTTTACCTGCCCGTTTTAGACGTGTGTGAATTATTATTACTATTTCTGTCCTTAGGTTGGATTGGGTTAGTCGCCGCTGACTTGACCCTACCGTCATTCGAGATTTAACTGTCTCTGCTGTTGGAAGTGTCCGTGCCGCGTTGTTCAGTTTTTAAATTTGTATTTTTTTGTTTTTGTTACTTTTATCGACTTTTTGCTACTGTTGTTTTAATTTTGGTTGTTGATATGCCTAATTTCACCAACGCTGAGTATGCTGATATGGTGATGGCATATGGCAAGGCCGATGGTGTTGCTCGTGCAGCTCAAAGGATTTATCAAGACTAATTTCCTGGGGAAAAAGTGTTTCTTTTGATCTCAAGAACCTATGGTTAAAATTAATGCAGTGGTCGAAGACTCACCCTGTATATGTTATTTTTATATGGAAGGAATGCTTGGCGCATTATTTAAGTGGCAAAAACTTCGAATGATGCAGAATCTTCTTTTGTAAAACTGTCGTATGCATAACGCGCTGTCGACTACCGATAAAAGCTCCATTGTGACTGAAGTGTCAAGAGCCGGGCTACCAAATAACTCTCGGGCTATCGGATTCGCTGCGTATGCTAAATAACTTTAAACTTTCTTTTCAAACATGTATATCCGATTTATAGGATCAAGAAAAACGCTGTATGTAAAAAATATTTTTTTCTGTGGAAAATACTTAGAACTGAAGGAAAAGCTACGACAGGAACGTCAAAATGGCGTCCGACATTTGTTTAATAGATGAAGCAAGGCTTATTAAGTCTCGTCCCACTGATCCCGTGGGCAATACCACAGTAGTTGGATATAATTGCAACATAATGAAATGAAAACACAATTCATAACGTTTACCATCCGGAGAGGAACAAAGATTGCACCCAGTAATTACTCTTTTCGACTGTTATAGAGGTGTAATTTTCTAATGCGGGTACTTGACACGGTTAACGGTACGTTTAAATATCCTTCTGTATACATTATTCATGATTTGTTTTGCAATTTTCATTTTTTCACTAATGAGTTCCACTGGTTGATTTCCGCCGGTGCGATTATTAAATAATTCGAAAAACATACTGTATCGAATTAGCGCATTCGAACATACTAGAGAAAGCTCCATTTTTTTTTTCAGCAGATATCGCACGAAAACGCGATATACCGTGATAAGGAAAAGTTTCGTTAACAAAATAGCTCGATTATATTGTGGGCCTGAAGTATAACTATCACCATTTACATAAAAATTGGTTGAGGCTTGTATTGAAACTGATTTCACATGGGAAAAATAACTGTCGTGAAAATCTTGAGGAAAATTGCCCATTATCTCATGTATATTGATGAATTTTGGTAGTTGCTTGGAAATATTGTATAATGAATTAGTTTCAGCTAAATGGATTGACCCTTTTAAGGTTGCCTAGATGTGATGTGTGGTATCTGGCATGGTTAATCCCGTATCGTATATCTATAGGAAAAATTCCAAAGTGTGGAAAACGGGTGCCACATGAATTGAGTGAAAGACATATGGAAAACCGAAGAAACACTACTGAAATTTTGCTTCAAAGACACGAAAGAAAATCGGTTTTGTATCGAATTATTACTGGCGATGAGAACTGGATTTATTTTAAGAATCCTTAAATCATGGGTTAATCCGGGACAACCATCATCAACATCAACTGCAAAACCAGATCGATTCGGCAAAAGACAATGCTGTGTATTTGGTGGGACCAGGAAGGTGTGGTGTACCACGAGCTCCTAAAACCTGGTGAAACCTTCAATACTGATCGCTACCGACAAGAAACAATCAATTCGAACCATGCATTGATCGAGAAACCACTAGAATGGGCCAGAATGCACGCCAAGGTAATTTTGCTCCATATCAATGCACCTGCACTCAATGCAAAACCGGTTCAGGGTTCAATCAAAACACTTGGCTGGAAGCTGCTACCCCACCCGCCGTATTCACCAGACTTGGCTCCTTCCGACTACCATTTGTTTTCATCGATGGGACAAGCATTGGCTGAGCAGCACGTTGGTTCCAACGAGGAGGTCGAAAGTTGGGTGTCTGGTTGGTTTGCTTTAAAAGATTTTATTGGCGTGGTATCCAGAAATTGCCAGAATGGTGGTCAAAACTTGTAGAATGGTCAATACTTTGAATGAAATTTTATTCAGTTTTCCATTAATAATTAGTGTTTTATTTTCACCAAAAAATCATTTCATACCGGTATACCTGATTTTTCTGAACTTATTATTGCCTGTATGTATACTTTATTAAGTCTAACTTATACGACATGAAGTTATAGACATGAAGACCACTTCTTCCAATTTCCTCATGCTTCATTTTTTCGATATTATGAAAGTTTCGACCCATTGATGGTTCTCATTCAAGGCATGATGAGCTAGCTTTAATTCACTTTGGTGTTCGGTTAATCGGACTTTGATAGATGTGTGATCCGAACCTCTGTTCTCCGATAAATATATTTCGGAGCAAATATGGAAAATACATTCAATACCTTAGTAATTCACTAGAAAAAAGTGTAGACAATAACTAACGTGAGTGTTCGTTGTTTGTAACAACAATTCTTATATTAGATTTCCTCATGTTCTGATATCATCTGAGTCGCAAATTGAAGCCTTTCGTTAAATCAGGGATTTTGACAACAATAAGAGGTAATAGGGTATTTTTATTACCTACAATATCTTCATAATTCTGGACTGACATTGAAGAATTTAAAGAAACAACAAAAATGAATTTTATATAAAGGGTGAGTCATTTTTTAGGATATTCATTGCACCAATACATTCTTAAGAACAAAGACACACTATTTTTCCTAACCACTTTTCAAAATTCAGCTTCTTTTAAAAGATACAGACTTTTTTTCGAAAGATATTTATTAACTGAAAAAATATGTTATAATTATTTGAAAATTTGGACTGGTTGTCTGATCGTTTACGTGATGGTACCTTAAGGGTTAAGCTTGGAGATGGTGTTATCTCTGATCAGTTTCTCGTTCTATCTGGGGTTGGTCAGGGTTCACCCCTTTCTACGCTACTCTTTCTCTGTTTCATAAATGACATAGGAAAATATACTAGAGGAAGCCTATTTCTATTGTTCGCTGATGATCTTAAACTGTTCAGGATCATACGGAGTATTCAAGATTGTCTCTCACTACAAGAAGATCTTAATAATGTTGAAAGGTGGTGTGTTGACAATGATATGCAATTCAATATCGGTAAATGTAGTGTAATGAGATTTTACAGAATAAAGTCACCTATCCAGTACGATTATAGGCTAAACAATGTCAAACTAAGTTCAAGCCTAATTGTTAAAGATCTGGGAATACACCTCCACCACAATTGAATACAATCAAATAAAATACAGAAGAATGGAAGATTTGTTTACAAAAAATTGTTACTTTAATAAATAATGAAATTGTTACTGATTTTGAAAATTACAAAAATCGTCCCGGTGCGGCAAAATACCGAAATAAATCATTTTATTGTTTTTAATTATTATTGTGGAAATTGACATAGGGACATTTTACTAAATTCAAATACAATCAAATAAAATATAGAAGAATGGAAGATTTGTTTACAAAAAATTGTTACTTTAATAAATAATGAAATTGTTACTGATAAATTTTCTTTTCGTTTTTTAGTATTGAACTGTCAATTATTCTTCAAGAAAAACTACTACAACTAATTAATTGAAAGAGAGAATTATGATGAAAGTAACGTTTGTAAACTGTTTGAATTTGTTATCGAAGAAAACAAAATTTTTTCTTATTATAAATAAGAGATTCTCTAGAATTAGTAAAAAAAATTTCGAGAATATTGAAAAAGTCTATCTGTTGAATTAATAAATGATGAAAAATGAAAAAGAAATTTTCCAATTGATGAATGTCTTTTATTGAAATAAAAATTCTGAAAAGCTCTGACTTGAGGTCAGGAGTTTTTTTGTGCTTGTTCTAGACTTTTCCCGTACTATAGAACAAGGTGATACAAATGCGAAAGCTTTGATGAATGAACAAACCTATATCACAAATAACAAATAACTACTCATAGTTTTCCTTAAGTTCGAAGCTCAAATTACTTTCTCCTAAAAAGCTACGTAGTTGCTTTTTTAAATTGAATACAACTTCCATTATTTCAACGTAATGAAACATTTCGATAAATTATCCCCAAACTGACACTTATCAATACGTCAATCCGTTGTCAATCGAATACATATCTGAGATGGAATCGAACATTGAAATTTCTGACGAACTTTTTGACATTTCTCTTTCGAGTGAATGAAAAAATAATCATATCTTCAGGTCAAAAATCAAAAGAAATTGTTAGTTTACTAATTATAAGGAAAAAATTAATACCACTTTTTTAGCATCTTCAATTGTGTATAACTTTCGAAATTTTCGAAGTAATAATGAAATTTTTTCATAATTCCGAATCGAATAAGCTATAGTTCATAATTTTAGTAATAGTATGTCCACAAAACCTCATTTACAACTGATTAACTAAACTAATATGAGAGCTCATTATTTCATTTTTCATCTACAACATTTCGAGGCTCTGGAGAGACTTCTAAGAACTTTGATACTTGAGAGCTATTCGTAAATGGAAAACCATGTACATCACGAGACACTTAGAAATTGAGTTGTTTTCAAACTCAATCAAATCCGTCCGAACACTGATCAACCAAAAAAAGGGCATGTGCACTTCTAGTATACCCAGAGTCCCCAAGAACTCTTTTTCCGACTTGCACCTTGACATAATTGACGAATTTCCGACCTCAATCTGCAGAGGACCGGTTACCCATCCATCGGTCCATCAAAACGATATCAAATTTCTGTGTCCAGCTACCATTTAATGAGAATTATATATCGAAACTCTGAATTAGATGTCATATAAGTACCGAACAGCTGAATGCGATGCACTAATTGCACTCAGGTGTATATGGCACGTGTCGGCAGGTGCTCCCAGATTCACCTGTCCAAGAGATTCCACATATTACTGTACGAAATTTTCAACGCACACGAATAATAAAGAGTTAGTTCGAAATAACGATTTACTTCGATCTTCAGCAGGCTAATTGTTTTTGGTTGAGATAAGTGATTGGCGATCGGAAGGCATTGTTTAATATGCACAACTCGAAGAGTCTTTGACCTCTACGCAATCTCGCTGAATATACAGGATCAGTTTATCACTCTTTCATGCAATTCAATTTTGGGGGGTTAAAACGCTAATTCTGACCATAGATTCTTAAGACCAAAACACTTTCCTATACCGTCTTTCAAAATTCAATTTGTTGTGTAGAAATTTCATTAAAAAGTTGTTTCTTTGTTTATAAAATTTGACATTTCATCTCTGTTGGCAGATAACAAAATATAACTTTTCACGAAATTACTTTTATCCTCGGGAAAAAAGTGAATACTTTTTTCCCGGAATTTGTACATATAGATAATGGAAGATATTTGATTTTAGAATATTTTTTTGAATATAAGTTACATTTCCTTTATATACAATTACTTGAACTATTCGCTACAACAGACGAATTTTCTTGTGTTAAAATAAGATTCTCTGACATGGACACAACTGCTGTTGATGTACCTGATGGTCGCAAATCGGGTGTTATTTCAGAACTGCCACACGTTCTGAACACTTTATTAGCAATTTCTCTTCTGTGTGCCTCCGATTCATCAACATACCTTTCAGGGACCGTTGATGACTTCCAATCGCCATGTTTCTTTAGTGTCATCAAGTCTCCAAAAAGAAAAGGGTTTGTTCTGGAAATTCTTCGATTCTTCATATGTTCCTGTGTAAAGTTCTCTGAGCAAAGCTGGTACTTCTTTCAGATGCATCTGCTCGCTTATTACAACTTTGCCTTTCTCGCAGCACTGGCTGAATCTATCTCGCCCTTTTTCACCTCTAAAATGCAGAGCATTGCAAAATTGACACGATTCGACAGAAAACGCGGGAATTTCGTCTTCAACCGGAGCCCTTCTCGCCACAAATACTGATTGCATTGCGTAATTATTGTTATGAACGTGGCGTCGGTTTCTTTCAGTTCGGGTTGTCCGGGTAGCGTTTCCATTGTAAATTAAAATTTTCGAATTTTACACTGGACCTAACTCAAAATTGAAAAATCGAATGTGACCCGTTTTCCATTCTTTGAAAGTCAAAGCTGAAATTGCGGAAGCATGGACGGAAGTCAATTTTGATTTGTTGAGCGGTGGCGCCATCTACAGCTAAAACATAACAAACACCGTTAATTTTTAAGTTTTTTGTGTTTTTTAGAAAAATTATAGATGTTTATTATAATTATTAAACGTTATTAATTTTGACAATTACTTTTAAAATGAAACTCTTTCAAAATCGCAGAGCCCATCTTATATTTTTTTTTTCGGAATATATAGATATATATTACATCCACCAACAACGAAATTGAGTTAGAATGTTGAACAGCATGTATGAATTCAGAGATCCAATAAGTTTTTGAACGGAAGCTATGTATGTAGGGAAAAAGTATTAGATTTCAGCTCTCGGTTTTTTCTCTTCCTCCGCTTCGCGTCGGGAGACAACATAACCTCGGGCTAAAACCTAATACTTTTTTCCTTTTATAATAAATAACTATTGCTCCGACCTCTAAGCTTTTTCAGCTAAGGCATCACATGGATTGTCGAAAAATAAAGCCTCATAAAGACACACTATGTCTAGATTTCCATGTAAAACTACGTGTCCTGTACATTATATTCCCTTAGGCAAAGTAAATTCAACTGATAAATGGTTGCAGATGGCCTAAAGTCCTATTTATTGGAAAACTTAACTTTCAGAACCGATGCGATCAAGTCGCTGAAGTGGAAAACTGAAATTCGAAGGAATTATATCCGGTACATTGGCCATGTTGGCCATACGGCCGGACCTCACACCTCAGTAAGTTTTCTTATTCGGGAAGGATTTGTAGAATAAATAGTTACGGATTTACTAAATCCAACGTTTTATTCGTCCATAGAATCGCGGGGCTTACCTCCTTCAATAAAGTCCAAGAAATAAACTGCCCCTGAAAAGTTGGAATTACATATAGTTGGTTTCGTCTTATTTAAAATATACCGGGTGTCAGGACCATTTTGGCAGAAAATAACCAAGAAATATAAGAAATCGCATTTGTGCATGTAGGGATTTTATTAATATCTAATATCTAATAAATTGAATTAGGTACACATATTCAAGAGATCAGCTCCTACTTTAGAACATGTGTCACATCCATTCAATATAGATGAATTGAGGGCTGCAATCAATCTACCAAATCTCGAAAAGCAGTAGGTTTTGACGGAATTTACCAGATTTCATCAAACATTTAGGAAAAAGGCCTTGTCGTGGTTATTGTCTTTCTATAACAATATTCTGAATTCAGGAAACTTTCCTTCCGAATTTCGTAAGGCTAAAGTTACAGGTATTTTGAAACGAGGAAAAAATCCTTGTGATCCTAGTAGTTATCGACTCATCAGTTTATGGAGTGTTCTTTCAAGATATTAGCCTCAGTCTTTTCTGCAGGTGCGTATTGTTGCTCTGTTTGGTTTAATAGTGAACAAACACAAAAAATCGACGCACAATTAAATACATAGTTGAGAATAATTTCTGGCACCATAAGATCAACACCGGTTCATTGGTTACCAGTTTTGTCTAACATTGTCCCTCCCCATATTCGCAGATAAATATATCTTCTATAATATAAAAATGAATCGCAAAATGTGTTGGTAAGCGCATAACTCAACAACGCCTGGACCAATTTGACCAAATCTTTTTTTAGAATGTTCGTTGGAGTTCAAGGATGGTTTTGACGGCGAGAAAAATTAGAATTATTTCTGGAAAAACCCTAAAAATAGCCCTTTTCTTTTTTCCATACAATAATTTGTAACTAAAAACGTTTTGCAGCAATGTAAATTGATTGTTTGGGATGAATGCACGATGGCACATAAAAAATCTTTGGAGGTTTTAGACAGAACCTTAAAAGATCTACGGAGCAATAATAACCGACATTGCCAGTCATTCCACGATCAACGCCAGCTTATAAACTCAATGCATGTCTAAAGTCCTCCAATTTGTGGAAACATGTCAAAGTACTTCATTTAAGCAAGAATATGCGTGTCGAGTTGCAAAATGACCAATCTGGAAACATATTCTCTAAACAACTCATTGACATTGGTAACGGCAAATTTCCTATAGACATGTTGACTGGCTGCATTAACTTTCCTCAAAGTTTTTGTCAGTTAACTCGATCAAAAGATGAACTTATTCAGAAGGTGTTTCCAGATGTTTCTCAAAATTACAGTAACCATGATTGGTTGAGCGAACGAGCTATACTGGCTGCAAAAAACATAGATGTCATTGAATTAAATTTCAAAATTCAAGAACAAATTACAGGCGAATTGAGGATATATAAATCAGTTCATTCGGCTACTAATCAAGATGATGTAGTTATCTATCCACCGGAATTTTTAAACTCGCTGGATTTGCCAGGATTGCCACCTCATAATCTTCAATTAAAGGTTGGATCGGTGGTTATAATGTTGCGAAATATCAACCAACCGCGTCTTTGCAACGGTACACGGTTAGCAATAAAAAAATTACTAAACAATGTACTAGAAGCAACTATACTCAAAGGAAAGTATAAAGGAGAAGATGTTCTCATACCGCGCATCCCAATGATTCCGACTGATGTGCCATTTTAGTTTAAACGACTACAGTTTCCAGTGCGGCTTGCTTTTGCTATGACTATAAACAAGTCCCAGGGGCAATCATTAAGTGTTTGTGGTATTAATCTAGAAAACCCATGTTTCTCACATGGTCAATTGTATGTTGCCTGTTCCCGTGTTGGAAAACCATCAGATTTGTTTATCTATGCGCCAGGTAATCAAACAAAAACATCGTATACCACAAAGCACTACAATGATAATAATAATAATTATGATTCACATGATTAACAATAAAGCGATTACGTACTTTTAAATCCTTATATATGTTTTATTTAATTATTTTTATTGACAACTCCCTATCACCAGGGTAACGGTTCTGTTCAGGGAATTTTTAAAATACGTAGGCACAAAACTGCCACATTACAAATCTTTTTGACAGGACGAAGTCAATCGGGTCAGCTAGTATATATATATAGCGTTTCTGAAACGAGAAAATGAGCGTCATACGCCAAAAACTGTCAAAGTATTAATAAAGAACAATTTCTTTTACATGCTCCTGATGAGCAGTGGTTACTGGCGAAAATTGTAACAATATTTGTGATTTTTGGATGGTGTCGATGTTACGAAATTCTCTCCTTCAACATGAATGATGTAGAAGATATAGGAACAAGGGAACAAGGGAAACAAAGAATTTAACAACAAGAAGATAACCGATGATAGCTGCAGATTCAAGCCCTACATGTTATACAGAAAATATGTAAATCTTCGGCCTCCTGGACCAGAAAACCTAAGATTTTTTTGACATACCGACATGAAAAATGCTTATTGCTGGCTAGCACACTATTGGTGGTGTCCAAAAGCAAATAGATAAATATTTAGGTTTGAAAGACCCAGAGTCATACACCGGTCACGCTTTTCGCAGAACTGGAGCCACTATGGTTGCGGATTCGGGTGGAGATATTTTAGCACTAAAACGTGCAGGAGGGTGGAAGAGCACCGAAATTGCGATGAGTTATGACGATGATTCGGTTAACAAAAAATCGAAATGTCTAGCAAATTATTTGGTAGTAAGGAGGGCACAAATGTTCTGCAGTCCTCGAGTTCAGCAGTTTCTGAGTCAACAGAAGGTTCACCTTCATCAGTATCAACTCTTTCATCATCAAGAATTTGTGTTACCGGATATAACAATTGTACCATACAACATATATGACGATAAAACAAAATTTTCTAATGTAAATAATACTACAAAGTTGTAGAAATATTGTCAGTTTTACAAGTTAGTGACTTGATAAAATGAACTTTCTTGATTAATATTGTATTTTTGGAAACTGACGTTTTCAAATGAGAAACAAATAGACGTCTTTATTCATAAGCTTTTCTCACATTTTAGAGATGCAAACATTAGAAAAATTCAACGGTTCAACCTACGCTACAAGTGTCATAGCATGGGTATCTCCATCTCCACCATCAGAACGGATCGCGCATCATTCATTTGAAATCATTTTCAACCCGAAATTCAGCAGGCGCTCTAGCAACGTGAAAGCATTCAGTCAATACAAATGAGCATGCAAAATTCTTTTTGCACTTTGAGATCCCCACAAGAAATTAAGCGATAAATTTTGGCCTTGTTCATCCTCAACATACACCTTAATTTTGCAGATTCACGGCTGACTTCCCTCCAGCTAGTAGGGCAGGAAGTAAGATTATCATAAAACGTTTCACATAAGAATCGTTCACCAGTGTGTATATCAGAAGTTGGATAGCCCAAAATCGCCATTTCCCATAATTACAGTAATTATGATGGCAAGTTATTGCCCCTAATAATAACGTTATATTGATATTTGTTTTAAAATCCTCAATTATGAGACCGCTCACCATAAAGGTACATTCTTCATAGTCTTAACTGCTGTACCATTGCGTGATACGTATTAATTACACAAACCTTGGTAATTTTGCTCCGAATGAATATCTAATACAAAACAATATATGAGCCATATAAAGAACAACCTTTTCTTTAAATGGGTGTTGTACGAGAGATATGTTTATACTGTTTCGTTTCTCATTAATTCATTTTAAATTGAACTGCATTATTCTTTGTTCAACCATCAGGAACGTATATATGGTTTCGAATCTTACACGCGATCTTATTTACATTTGCCTGTCTATCGCTATCTTAACTATTTTCACATTGTTGTGCTTCTTATGGTTCATATAAACATAATGATACACTGAATGCTGATGCTGAAATAGAGATGAGCATATTCTTTCTATTTTGCTCGTACATTCAATATGTTTATTGGGCTTATTAGCTGAAGAGAATATCTAGGACTGTAATCTTTAATTCAGAAAAAAACAAAGTAAGCTACAAAAACCTCACGGGATCAGCAATTCGACGGGTACTCATCAAAGCCTGCTCCCTTACTCTCATCCAAAGATTTCAACTTATTTTCAACCAACTCGGAAGTGAAAACCAATGTACTTATTAAATCGTTGTGACCAGAATGCGGAATATTTTGATGGACACCTCTATAAGGCTCATATACCGAACGGAAATAAGATGCAAAAAGCTGACATATATCCTTACCTCCCTCAGCTATGAAGAAGCAATTGAAGAAGTTGAGGCGTCGGTGAGTCAAAATCCGTCTTTATGCATCCGAAAGCGAAACCAAGCGATGAACATCAAAAAATCGACTTAACATTCCATTTAAAAGAAAGACTTACATCTAAAATCCTGTAAAATTCAATTGGTTCAAGAATTGAATCGACTGAATTTTTCGAACGAAATACTGCAACGATTTAACAATTTTTAACCACATACAGTTTAGTGACGAAGCAAATTTTCACCAAAATGGTCATGTTGATGAGCAGCCCAAAGGTCGTGGTTTGGGCCGCTATGTCTGCTAAAGCCATAATTTGCCCTTATTTTCATGAAGATCAACGAGATCGAGCCATTAATGTGAATAGTGAACGTTATTGCTATACTTTGCGAAATTTTTCGGTCCCAGAGTTGCAGCAGTTTGCAGGTTTCAACTGAAAAAGTGGTTGCAGCAAGATGGGGCCACTTGCCATACCTAAAATGATTCAATGGAAGTTATAATGAAACTGTGGTGAAATAGCAGCAGAAAGCGATAGTGATGGAAGTAATTTTTACTCTGACGATGATTTCGTTTCTGTCAATACGTTACAGAATCTGAAATAGACGCAAAGGAAGATGATACCACAGAAGATGTAGAAATTTTCGCAAAAGAGAAAGATAAAGAAAAACCGAGTATTGCTCATTGCTCGAATTATAATGAGTATTTGCATATATATGTTAAACCTGAACAATGGGTGAAAATATGTATTGCAGTTTCTCAAAGTATTGCCATTTTTATTAGTCGAACCTTTGTTTTATGTTCATTGACACTTCTAGTTTGATATGATGCAGGAAATAAAACCAAACTATTATGCTTTTTTCAAAAGTAAAACTATTGTCAAATATCGTCAATAATCGACCCCTCTTTCTGTAAACGGGCGTGCCTGGCACAAGGGCGGCACGTCCAGAGGGGCGGCGAGAAGAGTGAAATTTTTTTAGATAAATATTTGAGTATGTATCTATATGATTTTTCAATTTTATAAATAAATTAACAATAATATAATATATATATATAACAATAATTCAATAGGATTTTTATTTTTTTCCCACCATAATGAGGGAACCCTTTCTAGAGAACACTCAGCATATTTAGCGCAGAGGAGTATTTACGGGGGTTGGGGTGTACTGGGGGTAATTAACCCCCCCCAGGAGAGAGTTTTTCACACTAAATCTTCGAATGGAAACGATCTGAACCTCCCCCTTCCTTTTCTCGCTTTTTACTCAAGATCAGTTCAGGTCCCTCGCTAAAACTTTCTTTACGATTAGTTGAGATATCAGGAACCAATGGAATTTTAGCAGATTTACGATTACAGCAGGTTTAGTGTAGTCGTCATTTCTTTACGATTAGTTGAGATATCAGGAACCAATGGAATTTTAGCAGATTTACGCATACAGCAGGCTTAGTATAGTCGTCATTTCAATTCAACTGATTATGTTGTGAAGTAGTACAGTAGAACAGGATTGTGGCTTAAAAGAAGGAAACCGTTAGTTTGGCTATTTATAATTCAAGATATTAGTCATTTCGATTTAAATAAATGATGTATCTCAAAGGACAAGAGATTAGTGAAAAGGGGTATTTCAAATTATTGTTGATGAAGTTGACATGCCTAATTTTGATTGGTTTTTATGAAAAGGGAATTATTGCTCTCAGCAAATCTCAAGCAAAACTGTGAGTAGTTATTTTCAATTAGGGATTCATTCATTGAAGCGATTGTTTCAGTTTCACAACGTTAAAATACTCTAGAACAAGCGCTCAAACGCCTTTGGCCTCACGTTGTTGCTGCTCAAAATATGTTTTCAAGAATTCCGTTGAATTTCCCGACATAAACCATAATTAATCATTTTCTAAATGCCAATATCGAATTGCCTCGTCTAACAAAAAACTCATTACAAATTTCACGCTCTTTTAAAAACCGATACACCGAATGATTTTTCGGTTATAGACTCCTTCTACGGGTACCCATAAAACCACCTAACAACAGTATTAAGTCTTCATTAAAATTGCCGTCGAATTTGTATTTAAAATATTCCACATGTGAACCAGAATGGATTTAAGTCCACCTGCTTGTACAAAAACACCGGGCCCTTTCAACGTACGCCTGGCCTTGTTGCATCTTTAGCGATTCAGTTTCTTCCTTTAATTACTCAAAGAGTTGAGTTTATTAGGACGATAAAAAGAAATTTGAGTTACTTGAGCTGTTTGAATTGCTGGGGCCGATGCATGGGTGTTCCATTCGAGGAATATCTGCTCCAATTCATATGCAGCAATGATTGAAAAAATTTCACTGTTATAACATTTTAGAAAATCCTCCAAAACTGACAGCATACTTAAATAATTTGCTATTAGTCATGCAAATGAGATCTGAACAGGTTTAGTGCTACTCCTCTTATGACAACTTACTGCAATTTTGACAAGAGTTTTCCGTGATCGACACAATCGAACGCTTTGCTCAAGTCCATGCAGGTCAAGGTCACCTCCTCATAATCATCCAATGGCTCCATCATGTATTCTACAAGGTTCAGCAGAGCAGATGTTTTCGATTTTTCTTTTTAGTAAAAATAAAACATTTTGTTTCTCGAAAACTGTTGATTTTATCGACAATGAACAAGAGTACCTCTCCTTTAGCTCAATGTTCAAAGTATTCAAATTAATTTTTTTTAACTCCTTATCATAGAGAGTGTTAAAAATGTAAGCATTAAAATGTACAAGCTAGTCCGCCCCTGATAAACTAAACAAGCTAATTATGTTTAAGGGCAGTATTTTGAGAGATTCTTACAACTGTTTATCGAATTGAATTTTCATTAAATAATATTAAGTAGTTTAAAAGTTATTCAAGAAAATTGATCACCAGTGGCGTCGTTTAGGAGGCTGTACCACCGTAGGGAGAGCTAGGAAAAAAATTTATGGAAACTTGTCATCTTATTTTTTAATGTTTTATCTGATTTCCTACATTTTTCCGGACACCTTGTATATCTGTCTTGAATAAAAAATAACCAATCATAGTTTTCTTTCGAAATTGTCTATTATCTTACTAAATATCTTCCCATGGAAGGATAATGACATTTCATTCAATGAAACTGCATATACTTCAATGGATCTCGAAACAAATATTTCGACATTATAATTACTTTATTAAAATAGATGTTTCGAACCATAAAATATATTAATATAGAATAAAATTCGTCGAAGGCCCTTCAGAAATTTAAATTAATATTTTTTTCTGTTGACTCTCGTATTTAACTGAACAGCGGGCTTATAGATTTGCCCAAATTTCTATATTTTTCGAATATTTCGTTATTGGGTCAAATCGGCTCTGTAGGTTCGAAGAAGGAGGAAAAAATTTTTTTTTCAATTATTTTCTTCAAATTGAATTTTTTTCATTATACAGTTTCATTATACCCAGTAGTTCCTATTTAAATATTAATTATACCCGTTATCAAATCGACAATTTCTGCGTTTTTATTGATGCGAATAGTTAACACTTCTTCGATAAATAAATATCTGGAAGATATGATTTTGCAAAGCTTGAAAAATTAATCGCAAGTAGTTCAACAAGAGCGCCAAAGCCATCTGACATCACGTCAATGCTTTCCAATTTTATTTTACATCAGATTTTATGGTGGAGCTAATTGAATTATGCTCAGATTTTACAGGAATATTTGATATGGATAATTTGTTAATTCAACGGAAAAAATGTGTTTTTTATTAGTTTAAAAATTGTTCGTATAAATCTTCTGATTAAAAAAAAATAATCTTGTTGCAGTTTTGATCTCGAACTTTCAGGAGTGTATTTTGGGATTTTGAATGAAAAACATTAGTTACTGGGAATTAAATATTTTTTCCACACATATACATCAATATTTACAGTTATTTTACTTAAACGGATACAATATATATATTTAATTACATTATTTGTTGTAAATCATACAATTGATTCAAATATCAACACAATAATTCCATGTTTGCATCGAAAAAATTCAAACATGGAAGCATCATATTGTTTAATGGCGATTTATTTAATGCCCTATAATTAAGCAATAAATAAAAAATTGAGTAAAACTTACTTCAAATTTGTACTTCTATTGAAATCATAATTCTTCAATTCCGAACTAGTTTCCTGTTAGTTCATATTCATAATAAAATTGTTGAATGGGACTGGTAGAATTATTTGGAGGTGTATCATACTAGCAATTTTGCTTTAGAATTCTCAAATTTTGGTTGGGTATATATAAATTGGAGGACACCGGTTGAAAATTCGTGGAGTGCCAGTGAATCAGTATAAGATATTTATAATTTCAAATAGTTACAAAGTGGAAATTGCACATCTTGTAAATTATATAATACACGCATTCAAAAAATCTTCTAAATTTTAACATTTATTTACAATACATTACAACTGTTTTGTACTTATGTATAATATTTATATATATATTTATAATTTATATAAATCTGGTCGCTAATCTACAGAAGTTTAACTGTACATTGCAAAATACTAGGACGACCAGTTCTTTAAATCACGTTCAATCAATTTTTACATTTACAAAACGAGACTTTCACAGCATTTTGTATGGAACAGAATGAATAGGCATTCTATTCTCTATAACTCTTATTGCATCAACGATATTCTTGAGGTTGTTTTTAGGTATCACAGTTTCACAACATCTCATCAACATCGTTTTTCAGTCTTTTAGACTATACATCAGTTATATTTTCAAATTTATTATTGACCATTTCGAAGAATTATAGCTCAAAATCATATTTAGTGTAAAAAATTTTTCATAAATAATTTACGTTGTTTTATTTATCGATCTGTATGAGCTTGTTTGTTATATTCGGCAACCGGTATCTAGTGAATTTTTATATGATTCGCTGTATTCAGTCATTTGAATAAATGTTCATTTTCTTCTAAATACCTTGAGATTTTCCATTTATAAGAGATACAGCACACGTTTATAAGTTCAAGATGAATAATCAATGTTTTTTTTATGCACAGTGATTCTCTGACCACAAAATTTATTAAAACTATAGTATCTTGAAGTCATAAGAACCAGTGTTTTCCTAACTAACTTTTTTGAATCAGGAAACCCAGAATATGGTTTTTTTATTTTTAATGATTTATACGTATGAAACTTTGAATATGTCGAAAATGATGGCGTTCGAAGCGAATAAATTAGAAATTATTTTATCTATAAAAATCACGAAATATTCTGGAAATATCAATGTCTTTGCAGCTGATGATATAAAATTGTAAGCTGTTTTATTCATTCTTGAAGTTATTGGCAAGGAACTGAAGGAATAATGGCAAGAATCTGAAATTAGATCAGATTTCAATGACATAAAAACAATAATTTCAGTACTATAAAACAAATGTCGATAAAAAATAATTCTTTTGGTTTCAAGAATCTATAGTTGGAATAAAAGTAGTAGTCAATAATACACTTTGTATACATTTAATTGCCGATTCATTCTGAAACATACTTACATATGTTCCGATGTGAAAATCGTAAATAACTAGGAGTTATTCTAATAATTTACATTTATACAGTTTTTTTGGTCATTTTATCACGTGTAGTCTGATCTCCATCCAGTCTGAAACAAAAGAAAAGCAGTGTAATTATTAGCGCATCACGTTGTAAAAATGAGTTCCTCAATAATTAATTTCAAATGTTAGTCTACTGTCCAAAAGATTCTGATGTATGAGGAATTAATTTGCATATAATGCATTCAGGCAATAATATATTTAAATCCCCCGTCTTAGATTACACATTAACCGCAACAGAGATAAAATCTGTTTTCCTTTATGGTCTGTAAACTGGGGAAAATTTCTGGTTGAGTTTGTAGCACATTCTAGAGAAGGACCGAACCATTTTAATTCGATGCAGCATCATTATTTTGGTGAGGTCGTAAATTATAAGGAACCCGTGAGACAATTGTTCTAGCGCGTATCCGATCTGAAAAAAATGGATGCTATTCAAATTATATTTGATATTCATGGTTAAACACGGTGTTTCTTGTGAATGAACAATGAAATTCAGTGAAATCGTTCCAAAAGGAGCGATCCCAAACAAAATTGACGGTTTGCAACCGGAATTAGAAATTATTTGAGTTATTAGAATGAAAAGTCGAGTTTCGAAGTGGCGAAAAGTTTATCTGGATCGATCAAGTCATAAAAGACCACCCGACGACCCCTCAAGTCATTTAAAACAAGGAATTGAATGGTAGAATAAAATCGGTGAATCAAAAGAATTTAAAAAACGAGGTTTAATATATGTTAGCTTAAGGTTTTTATTCGGTTATTCAATTGTCCCAATTTTTCATCTTTATTGTCTTTCAACAAGGCTACTAAAAATTACACGTTGTAGATAAATATAAAAGTATGATGAAACTTTAATAAATTAAAGACTTAGGAACACACTTCACTCAATTGGACCGATCAGTAAGTTTTTCGTCATCTGCAGTTAAAAGTATTGCTGTACTTAGCATTATAAGTGCTGAAGTTGTTGAGCAATTCCATTTTACTTGATGTTGGAGTTTCACTTCAATGTTGTAGTAACAAGAACCATCAAAATGCCGTTTGCAACTTAAATACAAATGAACAGTAGACCACAAATCGATTCGTAGCTAAAGAGCACTCACCATGCCATTCGACGTGAGTCCCAAACCTGCCGCCGACAGAGAACTCATGTGATGGTGATAAGACGCCGTAGGGGGAGGTGCTGGAGGTGGAGGCCCTGAGACGAAGCTCTGGGGATGCGTACTATGGTGGTACCACTGGCTCATGGCGTGATGAGGGTGTAAGGCTGCGTTTAGATGATGATGACTTCCTGACATTCCACCACCAAATCCTCCACCACCAAAGCCGGTTTTATCGCCCATCATACTTCCTAGAGAAAGACAAGAACTGCCACTCTTCTTCTTTTTACTTTTCGATGACAGCTTTCTGTTTCGTGTTTGTATTCCTTCTTTCTTCATTGTTAAGGGCCGGTTTACCTGGAACAACAGGAAAACGTTAGTCAGAAACAAAGTTTGGTAAGTGAGATTTTTTTTGGGGATATTCTTCAATTGGAAACTTGAATCGAATTCAAAAATTACATATTCACAGCATAGTATAATTTTGGAAAAGATAAAAATGAAGTTCATTAATATAAACAAGAGCTTTTGACAACTGGAAGTAGTGGAGCTATTTATTTAGTTCGATGTTAATAGTGCTCCATTTAATGGTTTTTTCAAACCACCCTTCCATACTGCAGACTTCTTATCGGCCGATTATTTAGTCGACCTTGGAAGCAAGTACACACCAAGCCAACTAAACAATTTGGTTAGGAAACAGGGTCAGATCATGAAATAGTCAGACGACTATTCTCAACGGCGAAGCTCACAGCACACTGATTTATCGGGCGACCAAATAATCGCGCAAGTGCTAGTTTGCCGATACTGATTATGTTGAATGCAATTGTCCATCAAATTATCATTCGGCCGATAACCTATCGCTGCAGTGTGCGCATATGCAATTTTCTTTTACTAAACAATCAGACGATTTGAAGTCTGTAGTATGCGGGATCATAAAATTGCTTGTTTCGACTTCCTGAAATGTCTCATGCTTGTTGAATTCATTGAGTTAATTAAATTTGGATTTGATATAGAGTTTACTTTCCACAGAAGCTATCATTACTATCTGTTTCAGCTTGAAGTAGAAAAATCTACAGATGCTCGTAAGGAATTTACTCGTACCTAGTATAAGTTTGTTTTTCTCAATATTGCCATCTTGGTTAAGCGTGTTAAGCGTCATCCAACCAAAAGTGTTCTGGAAAGATGATAAATTATGAACAATAGACCTATACATTCAATTTCCTTCTCCGAATCAATTTCGCACAACTGTTAATTGTGATTCCGAGTTATTCAAATATGAAATTGAATAATTAGAAGTAAAATAATGGACTGAGGATTCATACGAAATCACTTAATGTATCTCTTGAATTCGGTAATACGTAGTAAAATTTATAAGCTTGACTGCTTCAAATACATAATTCATTATCCCGGCTTTTAATCCGTGGAAACATAAATAAGGATATATGGCCTGGAAAGTTGAAGCAATTAGATGAGATAAATTAAACACCAAGCAAGTGGAGAGGTGCCTTGTTCAGTTATCGAGAAATTCCTCCTACCAGAGAACTTTTTGAACACAACATCAAGAAATTTCTTCGTTCCAATTATACCAAAGGATTTATCATCAGCTTTTCAATTTGGTAGATCTCGATAACGACTTCATTACCAAAAAGAATTCTGTATCGATAGAATCAGAACGGTAGCGAGAAATAGTTTTTTAAAGTCGCCTCTTCTTTGATGCCAAGGTGTGTTCCTGATGGCTAAATGGCCATCGGTCAATTTCGACCAAGAAATCGTTAAAAATAATTTATCTGTACAGTAGCTCCAATCGAAGAAATGACTTCTTATTAAGTGGGGCTCCGAAAGGGTTTTGATTTATACTGATTGGAAATAGCTTCTACCCCTGAGGCAGGTCGAACGTATACTTCTAATTGACTGATTTTGTAACAGCACTTTTTCGATTATGAAAAATCTCTAAGGGAATAGAGGAAATGAACATCCCACGTTTTCAAGGTTGATAGTTATTATTGGTTGATTTTGAGTCCAGTCAGAAGCACAGAGTGCTCGAACTTGTCTTGGTGAAATTTTTCAATAACACTTGGTAAGGACTTTCCTAATTATATAACTGTTGAATAAATCATACAAGATGTCCCAACCAAATTTAACCCCAAGCAGAATTCGGAAGCCTTCAACATATGAATATTAAAAAAATCCACAATCAATAAGATAAATCTTGAGAAGGAAGTTGATTTCAACAATTTGACAAAAAACCGAAATATAAAAATACCGGTCGATGTTCCCAATCGAGATTTTATAAGAAAAAGCACGCCCATGAAGGAGGCATTTACCCCAAAAATTGTTCAATAACAAAAAAATCTATTCTCTCAGTTGATACAAAATTAATTCAGGTACTGTATGCAAACAACTTGGAATTATTTAAGTCGATTCATTATTAACGAAATAATATAATTTTTACTAACAGCTAAGAGGAGATTGAGAGACTGTTGAACTGTCTAAACTCAAATACCTATGAGTTTTTACTATTACAAAATGAATTAAAAATTTTCAGTCTTTTTCTTGTTTCACCATATTCAATTGTAATGAAAGAATATAACACCGTAAGGAAACAAAACTACTTAATTCAGAATATTATACTTTGTGACATTATCTGTACCTATATTCGTATTTTCGACAATTAAATTGCATTATTTCCCCAGAAAAATTAATTTCTTTTCGGAAAAAATTATTCGCGTTGATAAAGAAAAAATGTGTTCAGGAAATGAAACATAAATGTAGATCTCGGTTTCACCCATTTTTATGAATTCAAATTGAAATGTATCAAACAGGAGATGAGATAATTAAGGATAAGATAGAGACAAAAATAGCTGAAAATCGATGCATAGCTCAGCAAGTTCATTCAAATGAATTACGTGAACATTCTCTTGTACAGGAGTGAAATTTTCAGGCAGATCGCATATCATATGTGTATTGGTTAATACCAATTATAAATGATACAACGTGGAATTTTCTCTGGCTATTAGTAAAAACGCTGCAAAATCTTCAATAAACAAAAATTAAGCCTATTTTGTTTGATGCAAATAGTTTGCAACTTCCCTTTAAATTTAACATATTAAGTAAACCAAAGTACGGAATCTAAACGTCTATATTCTCAAACTGCAATCAAAACATTACATGAAATTCGATATCCCTTTTTATCTTTTATATTCTTCGAAACACAATACAATACAAAACTTTCTATTGAACACAAGTACCTTCTACTTTCTCCAACATTGTCCGTCTTTCGTCAAGTAATGCATACGGAAGAAATTCAGGAATGTAACGCCCAATTTACTTGCATAACGTTTATCTCTACATCCCCTCGTGTTTTCACAATGGTCCCAAAATGTATCAATATCTGAGTACAACAGGGAATATACATTGTCGACTAAACACCCTTGGAGTCTTTTGTTCCGATGAAGTATCATTTAAGGACCACTATGTATATATTGTCATCACTTCTTCCTAACGCTTTAATGATAGGGCGGCAAAAGATTGGGAAAAACGATTAGAATTGAAAGCACTTTTCTCTAAAATTGTTTCTGTTAAAATTTTTCTTTTGAAGATTAAATGGAGAGAAAATAATACTAAGAAAAAATAGATGAATGAGTATTGGTAGATAGGTAATATACAGGGCGAGTCTTTGACCACTGCGTTAATTTTAACAATAGGTTCTTGAGATCAAAGAAACACTTTATTCCCACACCGTTTTTCCATATTCAGCTGCGTTAAAAAGTTATAAACATTTTAAGTTTTTACAATGGGCAAATACCCCTCTGTAGTCCAGTTTAGTTTGAATGAAAATTACATTCCAGAGCATCCACTATTGACTCTGAATTGTTCAAAAACATTATTTTCCCTCTGAGAAATGATTCATTCACTCATGTTTCATCAGATGATTATATCGATTTAATTCCTTTCAACTTCAAATATCTCAAAAATGTTGAAATTTGGAAACACTATGAATGATTTTATCTGCAAAAAAGATTAATGATTCTAGGAAGTACAAGATACGGACCTTTAGTTCAAGTGATATTTGTTTTTCATGCAATTTAACCAATCTGTACAGTAGTAATGAGAAACCCACAAGAAATGGAATAAATCTTTTGATGCCAAAATATGCATGACTGATATCAAAAACTTTCTATAAGAGATCATTTCAATTGATATTGTCGTTTGAATATTACCGGTGAAAATGCAATTTTTATGAAGAATATCTTTTAAACGGGGCCAAATTTGGAAAAATATTATAGGAAGAAATGTTTCTTTTGACGTCAAAAATAAATGGTTAAAATTAACGAAGTGATAAAAGACTCACACTGTATGTATAGGAATTGTTATATTCATTATGATATATGATATTTCACATCGTTCGCTTATTTTGCTATTATTGACTGAAAGTGGATAGATAGCCATTCGAAAAATCAATCGATATAAATTTAACATTAATCTTATCTCGATATTCGAAAATTACAAACATTTGGTCAAAACTATCAGAGCCTAAATATAAACTCAAATTCAGTTTTTTTATGTGTTAGATACTTCTCCGCAAAACCTCAGTTGAAATTTGCAACCCTGTCACAATCATTCTTTGGATAAACAGCACTGGATATACTGGATGTTATCTCACTAAGCTGCAATCTCCTATCTGATCTCTCCATCTCCATTACGACTGCCCATGGGGTTTTGCTGACTAGGCTTCATTCAGACCGGAAGGATGTGATCTCTCCATTTCTTGTGTTTTCCATTCCGGAAACTCTACTTCTTGACGATACGGCCCATTTTCTCGCTTTTCGGGGTAACAAGAATTAATGAATGGATTTAGGATTCGCTTGATCAACAAACAGGGTGAACTCGACCATCAGATTGCAGTTTTATGGGGTGGACGTCTTGATAGAAATCGAGAAATTATCATAAATTTGCGCTTCTCAACAACAGAGTATCCTAGAGGAAATACAGGGTGAGTCTTCGACCACTGCGTTAATTTTAACCATAGATTCTTGACGTCAAAGAAAAACATTTTCTTTCTAGAACATTTTTCCAAATTCGGCCCTGTTCAAAAGATATAGGATGTTGAAATTTCATAAAAAAAATTGCATTTTCACCTGTAATATTCAAACGACAATACCAATTGAAATGATCTCTCGTAGAAGGTTTTTGATTACAGTCATGCATATTTTGAATCAATAGATTTATTCCATTTCTTGTGGGTTTCTCACTACCACTGTACAAATTGGTTAAATTGCATGAAAAACAAATATCACTTGAACTACAGGTCTGTATCTTGTACTTTCTAGAATCGATTGTCAGCCAAAAGTTCAAAAGAATATATAAATATATATAGTCTTTTTGCAGATAAAATCATTCATCATCTTTTTTCCTTGATTGCACCAATTTTGATATAATTAAAGTTGAAAGGAATTAAATCGATAAAACGTCGGATGAAACATGAGTGAGTGAATCATTTCCTAGAGGGAAAATAATGTATCATGAGTTGGAAATCTTAAGAAGAAAATTACGAATGTATGATAATAACATCCAATAACTCTGAGGTTTTTTTGGAATTTCTCACTAGAAAGGGATGGTTTATAATCTTGTAGTAGAAAGAAATTATGATAGAACAACAAAAATCTATGTTTATAGTGTTGAATTTTTTTTACCAGAAAATTAGTATTTTTTATCTTTCTTCTGAATATAGACCTCATATGATGAAACATGAGTGTATGAATCATTTCTAAGAGGAAAAATAATGTTTTTAAACAATTCAGATTCAATAGTGGATGCTGTGGAAGGTAATTTTCATTCAAACTAAACTGAACTGCAGAGGGGTATTTGCCCAATGTGAAAACTCAAAATGTTTAATCCTTTTAACGCAGCTGAATCTGGAAAAACGGTATGGGAGCAAAATGAACTTATAGTTAAAATTAACGCAGTGGTCTAAGATCCACCCTATATATTCGTTATCACGTTGAGTTCAAGTCAAGAAAAAAAATTAATGATTGAATTGGCGTTCTCATTTTGAGAAACAGAAAAACTCTCAACGAACCATTATTATTTGAAGAATTAGTCCTGATTGCTTATCATCTTTCATGAAAAATTTCGATTCGACTCATGACCAGTTATTATTTTCGCTAAATCGACAGTACATCCACGATATGGAATATCTCATGATCAATTTCAACACTTCTAATTGAGTTTTTCATCGGCATCGCAAATTTACGCATACCATCCTGTATAGTTCTTTCGACGCAGTCCGAAATTACTTTATTGCCGATGATGAATGGTATATTCCAGACATCCAATCATTTGAAAAACAATAAGTCATCCTGTTGAATGCCCGCTATTGTTTCTTGATGCCACTCTTTCGCACACTGTTTGAATAATAATCAAAGTCTATATTTCGTTTCGGATAGCAAACAATTACAATGGAGAGATTTAATAACTTCTGACGAAGGCACCGAAGAAATAATTATATCGAGACGTAAAGTAGTTCGTTTCTGTTTTCCGGCAGCAATCGTAACTTCTTGAATCATCAATTGTAACTTTTTTATGAATTCTACCTCTTAATTATGAGCTGTGATCTTCAATTGGAACGAATCGGAAATGAAATCGTAAAAAATGTGGATAGGCGCTGGTTTGAGGTCAGGCCATTTTGGGCATTTTTTAAAGTCTTTTCCTAGTCTGGGAAACAGCGTTCAGAAGAATTCAAGTCGTGGGTAACTAACACTCGACGTAGGTACACTTGATAATTTGAAATTGAATATAACGATAGGAAATTTCTGTATCAGTAAAACGGAATAAATCTTCTTTGGAAGTGAACTGTTTCTCTCTTGAGAACTGCTTCTAGCGACAGGGCTAAACTCATTATATATAGGTGGTGCCTAAATGTTGACGCGCTATATGAATGTGAAAATGGCCATATATGGTCCCATCGGCGTTTCTTGGCGATGAAAGGGCAACAGTTTGAAGGATTGTAAGCATTTGTGGCGCTTGAATGTGAAATGCGATTATATCGCTTCTGATAGAGCATGATCACCATATGTCTCGACAAGCATTCGATGCGACTCTGCAGGCACTTCTTCAAATGAAAACAAAAAATTAATGCTTTCCGCAAATCATCACTTTCAGGTACAAAATTCGACATTTTTAACACGATGAAAAAATATGATGTTGTCTGTTCAATGACTTGATGTATACTAAATATATTTCACAGATTTCATAGCAAAGAAAAAAAATAAAGGTTAATTCACAACAAATGTTCCCTATTTTGACGCTCACTTCATACCGGTATGTATGGTATATCCATAACTAAGTAGGTTAGTATAATAACAAAATGAGAAGAATAGAATGAAATAATTCCATTCTACAAAGAATTTTTGATGGAAGTGCAAATTTTCTCACGAAGTGTGATAGTTGGCTAAGAAATGTCAATATCACGTTCATGCATAAGGGTTGCCTATTTCGATAAGTGATCTTAGATCTTTGTTGATCATGATCTCAGGCACCACAAATCCGAAATAATAGGTGACCATTCCAACAAGTGACAGCTCCATTAACATTTCATCTTCCGAGTGTATTATCTGCTTCTGGTTCCATTACCTCGAGACAAGAACTCGAATGATAAATCCAGATTCTGACCCCCAAACACCTACACATAAATCATAAGAACCATTAAAATGGCTATACGTTTAACGTGACCGTTTTGGTAGCTTTGGGAGCATCGAGGTGGTTGACAGATACTACGGTTTATCTAATGTAGCTCCACGGGCGATCCTGCTACTTTATTAATATTAATATATTAATGCAGGCCAGTAATGTTTCACGTGATGGTAGTCGGATGTCTACTCGTCATTAGTTTCCATGTTGATTAGATACTGAATTGTTCAGTCGTTTTAGATCTTTTTAATGGGAAAAGAATTATGATAATTTAGAGAATTGTTTTTGACGACGAATCTCATTCATTTTTTACTTGAAAAGACTAACAAATAGAGTTGGAAGAAAGAAACTCACTTTTCACATTATTTTTTTCTAATTGTTTGTTATAACAAATCGGGGAAAAATTCATTGTTAATTTGTATAGCTGTGAAGCACAAGATCTCATGGGTTCTAATCGAAAATTAGGTATTCTATTCTTCAAGGTAATGAGATGCATGAATATATATCGTGTCAATCATTTTTATTCTTTTCACTAGGTTTATGTATTCTAGTATGTATGTACTTGATTTATGTATCCATGCGCAAATCCAAAATTACCAAACTCAGAGTGTACACATAAAGTAAATATAAACAGTAATATAAACACGAGTTTTCCTGAAAATTTCATATTAAGAGCTCGTACCACTCAAACAAAATCAAAGTTCCTAAACATACAAACTTAAATATCTGGATATACACGCTCCACGAAGCGAAAAAATGTTAAGACAATTATTTAATGTTTTTTTTTTTTTAATTTACAATGATTAGGAATATGCTGTTCTTGTTGTTGATCACCAAACGTCTAGCTTATTGGAAAATTCTCTATAGTGAAAAGTTCTGACATTGAAGTGTTATGATTATTAATTATTCAATATTTAGGTATAGTTTGGGAATCGAAAATTTTTTTCAGTAGATTTAGTCCTTCAGGACCTTTATTTCAAAATCCAAACAAATTATTAGTTCACTAATTTAAATTAGTAAAAAACTAAACGCCACTTTTTCACCGTATTCAATTGTTTATAACTTTTTAAATTTTCAATGCACTTATCCAATTTTTTCGCAGATTCCAATTTTTTCACAGATGAAAATAGATTGTTAACCATTTTCTGTCACTTATGTTTATGCAAACCATGCGATGTTGCATATTTTTGAAATAAAAAAAATGAGCATTCTGCTTCTGTCTTTTTATTTACAGATTCGATGTGGACAACTTGAAGAAGTCTCTGTCTCCATCAATAGAAGACCACTCTTGAAGAAAGTCCCTAAAATATATTTCAGCTTATTTTTGTACTTTCACACTTAGGCGGGAAGCCAGGGTTTTTTTACTTGGGTTTTTTTCCTAGGCTTTTATGTCATACGCCGAATTCTATGACACCCCGCCACTAACCCCTGATCTTTATGCTTACCAAAAAAGATGTTGTCTATCTCCTCTGGTTTGAAAGTTGTAGTGCTAAAACATCGAAATATGCCTACCTTGTACATGTTCAATATTAACAAAGTAAATCCACTTCTTTGATCTAAGATAGTCTCTAAAATGAATTAACCATTCGGTGAAATAACAAAAAAGATGAAAACTTCAAGGTGTTCTCAGAAACTGCGAATCGATTGAACTAGAGAGTGGACTTTATGTGAGAACCATCTTCAATTATGAACCTTCTACGTGTATGCCATTACCATAAAAACGATGTCTGTATCATATCTTGCGATGTCGCTGTTGAATATGCATGTTTTCCCATGTTTCCGTTTACTGTATCGAATCCAGGAGACCTGACCAAAACGCCACACTAATTAGCATTTATTAACAGTTCATCAACTCCCGGTCGGGTTCTTGGTGCTCAGTATAATTATCTGCTTGAAAATGGAAAGGCTCCTTTTGGTCATTTCGAAACCGAAAGAAACTGGAAGCCGAAGTCGTGACTTTGCTCCGCCGTCAGATGTCAGAATTTAGACGGAGCACTTGCACAAGGTTGGATAATTAAGTTAATTCGAGACATTCGCCTAGTTTCACATTAGAGCGGTAGTTAATATTTTAAGGTTTGCAGTAATGTTCAATAATTCTTGCCCTTATTTGGCAGCTCATTGTGTACATGGTGATTTCTCTTATACAAGGTGTCCAGCAAGGGTATCGGGTATTTGTTATGCGCCATATTCGAAACGGGGCGTCTAAAGGGTGTCCAAACACAGCGCGCAAAGTGCGCGGCATTCGCTGGGTGCAAATTTACCGCGTAACTAGTTTAGACCCTTTGCGCGGCAGTACTGAGCGGCACGTCCGAGACACGCCGCGCTCTTTATTTCGTATTGAAGACACAACGAAAGCGGCCGCTTGTGTTGTAACTCTGTTTATTATTCGTAAATTACGTAGAAGGAAGAGAACAAAGTGCATTAAAACAAGGCAATGTTGGATGCGACCACTCCATCAACAGAGGATGCAGAATCTGGAAGTGATTAATTACGAATCAACTACCGTACGACACATTTTTTAAGATTAACTTTGGAAGAATTCAAACACATACATACTTTGGTAGAAGCATTTATTAAAAAAATGGATACTCACTGGCGCACAGCAATAACGACTAAAGAGAGACTTGCAATAACTACGATATTTGGCTACAGGAGACTCTTATTCTAGCCTACAATACACTTTTTATACTAAGTACTTGTTAATAAAATACAAGATTAAACTTACCACAACATTCGATGTTTTTTCTGGATTTCTCTCCTTTCTGTAGGAACTTAAAAGACTTTTCATTTTCGTTTTTAAAACTGCCTTTGGTTGTACGAATTTTTTTGCAATTTCGTCCCATATATCTTCTCTTATGATCATTGTGATATTCTTTGTACCTAGTATCCCATAATGGACCATGGCAGCCATATATTTCAATTAACCGAACATCAGTTTCGTTATCCATGTTACTTGATAAAATACGTCCACACACAATTACACAATTTTAACAACATACTGTTTAGTGATGAAGCAAGTTTTCACCTGAATGGTCAAGTTTAAAAGCAGAATTGTTGGTACTGGGCAGTGGAGAATCCCAGACGACAGCATAAACGACCCCTGCATAGCCCAAAGATCGTGATTTGGGCCGCTATGTCTGCTAAAGGCATAATTGGTCCTTATTTTCATGAAGATCAACGAGGCCGAGCAATTATTGTGAATAGTGACTTTCATTGTGATATGTTGCGAAATTTTTTGGTCCCAGAGTTGCAGGAGTTTTCGGATTTCAACTCAAGAACGTGGTACCAGTAAGATAGGTTCACTTGCTATACCTCAAATGATTCAATGGCAGTTGTTAACGAATTATTCTCAAATAAAGTCATTTCGCGAAGGGGTTACACCATCTGTCTCGACCTGAGCCCGCTTGACTATTTTGCATTGCATTTTACATAAAAGTAAGGTTCATCAAAATTATCCGACGAATCTAACCCAGTTGGAGCAACACATCAGGTCAGAAATAGCAGCAATATCTTTCTTTCACTCCAACTCAATCAATTCGTCGAATTTTGGTCCTTCGGGTCGGATGGACACAATATTTTTCATTTTCGAGTTTTGAGTTTCAGTATGAAGATGTCGATTATGTGTAGAAGTGCTCTTTACTACTGGGTGTTTCATCTCGAGGGAGATATTCCATATGTCTCTAAAGAAGATGCAGGAAATTTTTGCGAGGTCCACAAACCTGAATCCTAATGACATAAGTGTAAATAAATAAGAACATAAAAAAATGATCAATATTTCCTTAAGCTTTAAAAACAAGCATTATTTTTTAAATATCCGATTCGACCAGGTTTCTTGGTGTTTTTAATCAACTCCAACAATATATCATGGTGACTTAATATTCCCAGTTTCTTGTGGTGAATGACAACCATAAAGGCATGATAAATAAAAAACGAAACGTTATCAAAGAATTCCAATGTTCCAAAGATGTAGCAATCTAGTTTCCGATACCATTTAAAGAACTAATCTCTAAAGAGCGTCTGTTTGAAAAATGACTTATCTATTGACAACCATTCGTTTCCTTACATTATTGAATGGCAATATCCACTAATAGTTCATTCCCCGAAACAGGTTCTTCCACCAAATTAATTATTCTTAAAGAGTTTGAGAGCCATGTTATGTTCGCCTTCTTCTGGGAACCCAGAAAATTATGAATAATATAAGAGATAAAAACATATTCAATTCGGGACCCACAGAGATGTGTTGCGTTTTTTGAACATTAAAATGAAGAATGTTTCTTCTTCATAAGTGATGAATTTTTCTATTACTGGGATGAGTTGTATATATGATGAAGGAGATATTATAATATAGACTCTAAAATACCGACGGCAAGGTAAGAATAAGTATAGGTTTCACGAAAACCTCTTCATCACTACAACGCACCAATGCATGCATCTGTTTCTATAAAGCCCCTTGTGACCTTTTTCCTGATTCAAAATGCCCATAAAGGAACCAATAGGCGTTGAAGGGACTCTTGAAACTAATGAAAAAATGATATGAGCGCCTCATTCTATCAACTAAGTACTTATTTGAAGGACTACATAGTATCTACGAAGTTCCGACGGCTCTAGACTGAGCGGACAATATTCTAAAGGAAATGATTCTCCAAGTAAAAATATTGGCAGGAACTAAATATAATTCAGACTAGAACCTTAATCTGGCATGTTGATTGAGAAGCGCGTATCTTCAAAAATTGCCATTTTGAATTATTTGCCTCCAAGGAGTCACTTTTAGAGTACTATAATACATATGATATGAGCATAAAAAAATTTATAGGCGGAAGTGATGCAAGATGTTGATTCAATAAAAATTGTTGATGGCACAAATGAATTTCTTTAAAATATCTTAAAAGTACCTTTTTGCATATACGCCCTTTTTCAATTACTACGGCAGTATTGCTCTGTCGGTGCAGACAAATTTAACAAATCGAAGATGTCTCTTGGTAGAGGTATTTTTCGATATGTCGTCGGTCAGATCTGACATGGCATAGTTGCTCACAACTGCTAGAACAGCGTCTGTATTTAGCAGTTTCACAAGATTCTACAGTGACGCGGAGAAATCGAAATGGTTTCATTACTTCTGGAACATACCTCGTATTCCATAGCAGTTACGAAGAAAACTTGCTCCGTACAGTTCCTGGTTCGACGAGAATTTATAACAAGATGCTCACTTGTAACAAAACGAGTGATCTTTTGTTCGGAAATCGCCCGGAGTTGGACCGTCTCTACTATGAAGATAAAAATCTGTACATGCCCGTTTCGGAGTTCTCATGAGGCATCGAAAAACCGTTCAGGGTTCATCAAACATTGCCTAATATCTTCATCGATTCGCTTCACATCATCATGACACCTATTTAACCTCAGCTTTTACTGCTGCAACCACCTCGAGCGCGGTAGATGACGAAGTTATCAGTGATCTGACCCGGTCTCTCTCTCTCACTCTGTGTTTGGCTTATTACGACTTGCGCTAGTCCTGTAACAAATTGTTATTGTTGTTGGGTAACGATGTTTCTTGTTGTGGGCGTGGAGTTGGGTATGATATACTGGTCGAGGACCTGCTCCGAGGCTTTTATGGACTCAGCATGCGCATTTCCTCTATAGAACATGTGATTACTTGGACCGCTGGACGAACTGTTGAATTATACTGAACTTGTGTCTTTTCTGTGGAATGGAGGTCGAAGCTGAACTGAACATCCGTACCGACGGTACTCATGTAAGAGGAATTCCTATCATCCATTCGGCTATTCTTTTCATCTAGCTAAAGCTTGAGATATACAATAATCAATTCTCTTTGGAATTGAATCTTCAATAGAAAATGCTCTACAAAATCTCCAGGAGGTTTTAAGAAAGAAAGAAATGGTTCAGATCAGGTTCTCAGTTCTACAACTTTCATAGAATCAGGCTTCAAAAATAGGTTGAAAACAGGAGCTGCTTTCATTGATTTATCTTCGGTATATGACACTGTGTGAAAAAATGGATTAATTTTCAAACTCTATACCCATCTGAAGTGTAGGAAAATGGTAAGATTATCAGAAAATATGTTATCTGATAGAAGGTTCCGTGTTTTTGTTGACAATAAGAGTTAGCTATTGTTAAACATTGGAAAACGGTTTTTCAAAAATATCAGTTCTAGTCCCTTCACTTTTCAATTTATATTTCAGTGATTTACCCACGACATCATCTCAGAAATTTATTTATGCTGATGAAATTGCTATTGCTTACCACCATTCCGATCTAAGTACTCTGGGGAACTTACTTTCATTTGGTTCGGAGATTTAAAAGAATTTTAATTTAAAATATTTTGTATGTCCCAACAAAACAGAGGTATCTTGTTTCCAGCTGAATAAACATGAGTAATACAGGAAACTTAATGATTCCCCTATCGAACACAATTTCTACCCTAAGTACTCAGGAGTTAAATTAGATTCGTCTCTCAATTACAGGACTCATTTAGATGATCTGAGCCTGAAACTGAAAACTACGAATAATATTCTACAGAAAGTGAAATTCTTTTTGAGAAAGATACATTTACTTAGATAAAAAAAGAAACCGTCGAAAGAAAATCAGACCTAAAAAATTATATAGAGGAAAGGCGTTCACAAATTTAAGGCAATTTGCAACTTTTTTCTCAAATTGTGTGCAATTCAATTCAATGAATAGATTATCCAGCTTAGACTCATGTAGAAGCCCAACACCCGCTTTTAATCGAATATATCAAAGGATAAAAACGGGCGTCGCAGTAAGTCATTATTAAATCGAGGTAGACAAACAGCGAATTCTATGACCGCCAATCTTGACCCCATTGTTTTCGAGCGCGCGAGATCATCATCAAGGCGGCTGAGGCGACCGACGGCTTCGACGTTTGTCGAATTAAGAACGCCGTCAATTTTCTCATCTTGCGGAATTGTCGGCAATTTCCAGCTGCCGCATTCCCCGACGCACAAATTGGCAGATCAATTAGCGCCCGCCGCGTGTCGGGCCAGAGAGCAAGATACATCGTCACAAACTGATAACATATTCGATGCATTTTGCACACGCCTATGAATGTCGCATACGCGTTAGGTCAGTGGTCGCTTCTCCGCAGAATGACACTCGTTGCAATTCTGTCATAAGCAGCCGGCTTCTCTAT
This sequence comes from Micraspis discolor, assembly GCA_030674115.1. Classification (NCBI taxonomy): domain Eukaryota; kingdom Metazoa; phylum Arthropoda; class Insecta; order Coleoptera; family Coccinellidae; genus Micraspis; species Micraspis discolor. Next base: position 13,319,412 of record JARTUT010002175.1, read on the forward strand.
TGTTTCGCTAGAGCCTAAAAGGGATCTCCTGTCACGTAGGATCGCGGCTGCCTTGCCTTGTTGCAGCGAGCTGCCACGTAAACTATAAATCATTTGATGGCCGAATATTGTGAATAAGCGCGATGGTAAACATGAACCGCCGGCTGACCGCTTATCGAGACTGCATCGGCGGAAAACTCGAAATCATGGCATCTGATACACGCCATATCGTGGAATTTGGAAGAAATTGAATTGGCATGGCCATCTCTCAAGGTTGGAGTTATATGCGACAGACTTTTCTTATTCGATAAAAACACACAAGCTGTGAGTAACAATTACACTTCCGGAAGTAGCTCTCAAGTCTTAGCACTGGTGTACGCGGTAGTGTGTACAAGTTTATTGAGTTTGTTTTTGTCAATAGGAACAATTCCCTTTCACTGAATACTACGCAACAGGAATAGTTGAACTTGCTTCCTGCTCGGGACGAGTAACATGAGAGAGGAACACTATTGCCCAAAATTTTGGCATTTGGTTTTACACTGCTTCAAAATCTAGAAAAATTTAAGGACAGTTGCGGAAAAGCTCCTTACCTTACCTTAAGGTATGTGATTCGGTGTGAAAGTGAAAGAATTTCAGGGGTATTCGAAAAACTTAAGGATCAAAGCATCTGTTCGATAGTTTTGATGATAAGGGCTGTACAGTGGTAGAGCGCAAGTTATAGTCATGTTTGAATTCAATAAGAATCTGTTACAGTGCCTCAGGGTTAAGAAAAAAATATAAACTTCCATCAATTCAAGTAGCTTTAAATTGTCTTGGGTTAGGCTTTCCTAAAGCCAGATATGAATTACTGGCCTGACATGTTACTCTTATACATTCTGTTCCAAACCATAAAAGATACCCAATTGGATAACATTACTCAAGCTCTTTCTATAAGACAGCCAATAGCTTTTCTGTCCTATATCTTTATCCAATTTGTTGGTTCCATTCCAGATTTGTTTAGAATAAACATTATCCACATAAAATGCCTTTTTGATGCTTTCACTGCCTTTTCTGTTTGTGAATGTTTTGCCTGCTATTGGTCCCAAAATCCTCATTCCTGTGGCCTCCAAAAATTGTTTCGTGTCTGATCTCCGTGATGTATATCATGAATGCTCTGATGGGCATCTTTTAAATACAGGTCTTTGTTTACAGTTGGTGATTTTTATTCGAATATCCTTTCGCTTTATTGACCCTAGGGCCACTTTTACGTTCGCATAGTTACACTGACCAGTACAGTTAGATAATTTCATCTCCCACTTACCGTTTCCATCTGGAAAATAAACTTTATTTTCTCGACGGAGCTCTGCATATTGAAATTTTTCATAGTGGTAATGAATATGGTATATTAGGAAGTTTTGCAGGTCATCTTTCTTCTCGGCCACTACGAGTATGCATGAATTCTGCTTGTCGCCAATTCTGTGTCCTCTTCTCTAAATTTTTTGATGATTTGTTTTATCCATTATGGTTTTAAACAGTAATGGGTTCAATGAGACGCTTGGTCTGCCACTATTTATTCGGATGTCTTATAGTTTTTCTGTATTGTTTTGACGTATGCTTTCTATTGATCGGATAATGCTGCTACTGTATTGGGAAAACCTCATGCACTGGATAACCTTCTTCAACCTCACTTATTACCCACTTTCCTGCGAATTTCAACATCAAACCTCTTCGCGTCATGCTGTCTAGTAGGTACTCGATTTCTTGTAACCGTTGAGTAGATTTCTGTACCGAAGATATCCCACCAACACATCGGCATAATTATGTTTGCACAATAGTTTCTCGTAGCAGAAGTCTAGTGTCGAATTCAAAATTTGTTAGACTCTCCTTCTAACACCTCGCAAATCACCCATCCACCTGTCTAATTGGGATTCATCGTCATTGTTGTAGAACCGTATGAATAAATGTATGAGAGAAGGCCATTAAGGATTATAATCCACAAATTCATTTTTAATTTCTAACCTAGGAACAATTTGTTACGTACGAATATAATGAATTCCGTATTCGTATGAGAAGAATTTTATAATGATCTATTTATTAAGTTTTACAGTAAGCAGCAAGGTGTTTGTGTGATCTGGTTCTTACATTTCGTTATTCAGTTATCGTATATCGGTTTCGGGAGACATTGACCTTCACATTGTGAAAATTACTCGGCGTACATATTAAGCAAGAGCTCTAGGTCGACCTGCCGCACCATAAGTCACGGGGTTTACCAGGTAAAAAAACAACTGAACTACCCCACAATACGACACCTGTCGAATACTAATGAAGGCACTTTTCCGCGATGATTCAAATTGGCAGACTGCCCTGAATGTACTGAAATTTAATGCAAGCACCTTCCGCCGAATTATCATTCAAATTTCTGCATTAATTTAGTATCTGGATACAATATAACGAACAAAGGAACTGAAAAATTGTTTTTACCCGAGAAGTGGTAAACGAACCCGAATTTCTTCTTCTACGGAGCAATTATTAGCAATCCTTCCCATCTTTTTGAGCATAAAAAGAGCAACATATTTTCTTTTGATGTTACACTGGAACATTTTCAAACAGGATAACATTTTTTAGATATACATTTGACACCCAGTCTGAAAAAAAATTTACCTTTGCTAATTCTCGACTTCATTGTTTACCTGCAAAGTTATACCAGCTGCATCATTCAACGCGTCGCATCGCGACTTTAATTCCGCCAAATAATTAATATTGAGTCATTTCAACAATGATCATTCATGATCTCTGGCGTTTCCAATTGAAGAAAATTATTTAGTTCAAAAAATTAAATGAAATGATGGAAACACTCACATTATGTAGTTTATAATACAGTCCGCAGGCGTTACAAACAGGTTCTCCGTTTTGATTGCGCCTCCACAGGGTAGTCGTGGTTGTTTTACAGTTCGCACAACTCGTTCCTGCCCTCCTAGCTGCACTTTGTAAACTCTGAAAAAAAAAGGAATTCCTTCAACATCTTACATTACTTGAACGGTGTTTAAAGAAAATTCAATGAATGTTCAAGTATTGCATAAAATATAAACAACTTGAGTTCCGAAGCAATCTAATACAAATCTTAACCTCATTCTCGAGTGCATATTCTATGCTCCCACTTCTCATTGAAAGTTTCGTACTTTCAAGCGAAATCCCTACGCCCCTGGCCTGAAAATGGAATGTGCTTCACAACTTGTGTCACCGACGTAAACCTATTGTCAGATTTAATTGGGTAGCGATCCACTCGCGATAAGCAGCGACAGTCGATAAGGTAGAAATTCCCGTGCATCGCCTGAATCCTCTAACGAACGTATACTGCAAGAGCAAAAATCCCTTCGCGCGATTCTCGACCCTATGACGACGGACTTCATCCTAATCACCAGAGCACTTGATTGATTAGAAGATAAATAGAGCTGGAGTGCTGTGCGGGTGGTTCCCTTCTTCAGCAATAAAAGCAGGACAATCAAAGATTGCAGAAGTCATTGGATTAGACCGCAAACCGTCATTGTTCAAATGTACGTGTAATCGGCTTTGGATTTCTGCCTTCAGTCTGTGCGTCTGGGGGCGTGAAATGATTTTCTTTGACTTGAAACCAACTCAAGAAGAAAAGGAAAGTCAACGAAGCTTGAACATAGAGAAATGCTTCATAGAAGATGAAGACGTACGTCTTTTTCATGTTGATATCACCATCTATGACAGAGAGATAAAAGGTAACCTCAAACATCAACTTATGCCAATGATTTGTAGGAAATTCAATATTAGAGTTGATTTTCATGAGAGAGGCCTCTATGTTAGCATATGACTGGCAGTAATTTTCGATCACGTGTTCCAAACTGCCAAGGAGCCCACTGGCTGGACAGCTGGGATATTTAGAGCTATCATATTGGTCTATGATAAGTGACAACGAAGTCATCACTAATAAACGTGCAAAAACAAATCGATACCTACATGCAAAATTCAGTGAATCGTGAATAGTGCCATATAATTACATCCATGGAGACACTATATAATTAGGCATTGTTGAAGGCATAGCTTTTATATGTTCATTGATCACTATTGATTATCTTCAAAATAATAGGTTCTGAATCTGAACATAACCTTCAAATTTAAACGTATAGTGAAGTAGAAGCTTCTTCTCAAACGTCATGGAGATATTTCGATTGGTGTCAATCAACAATAGTTCCCGCTTCTTGTACACTTCAACTAATCTGTATTATCATCTATTGTATCTTCAATATCTTGTAGATCCTCCGATACATAGCCCCATGGTGTATAATATGAGTTATAATATAAAAACAAATTTGACATTAATCCTGATTGATCTTTCGACATGACGTGATATCGGAATAGGTTACAGAGGATAGTAGATCTAGAGAAGTCGAGGCAGAGGTGCATTAAGGATTATTTTAAACATTTCAAAAAATGAGATCGAAATTGCTACCTTGGTAGGATTTCATTTCCATTTTTAGGTATCTTATGATATCTTTTTCGTTTTTTAAGACTTTCAGAGCTCCAATGTTTCAAATTTCTGAAGCTCCAGCCATTTTTTAAAAAATGCAATAAGTTTAAACATCTGTAGTCTTAATACAACTTGGACCTCGAGTCCGCATGATTGAAGTTTATGAAGGTATATCATTTTAGACATGCGCTCACAGCTCAGTTTTAGGAGGCTCTAGACTCTATGAGTTGAAGGTTTGATGAAAGGTTAATCTAACAGGATATCATACAACTCATGGTATGATAAAACAGCTTGGAGGAAAGCCTCAGAAGAATCCCTGGCCTCCCTTATGACTTAAGCGATATATTGAAGTAAAAGGAGCTGATATTTGACGTATTAAAGTTCATCTGCTGAGGACAAACAAGTTTTCTTCAAAACATTTTTTGGTGCACGATGTTTCCCACAAAATTCACCATCTTCTTTTGAATCTATTGAGTAATTCCCGATTCAAAATAACAATTTTAATCCAACAAAGACTACGGACCTGCCGAGATTGGATTGAGGCAGGTAGATAGGGCACAGCATCGGATGCAGATATTGGTCTACGAACGGAATGCCCCATCATCGTGAAAGTTGACAATAAACCACTTAACTAGAATGATTCTGTTGAATGGCAGACACACGTTTATGTCGTTTATTCCTGTCTGACATTTGGGAAAAAGTCTTTTGTCGCCGTAAAAGCTTTTTGACACAATCGTGAACTTTTTTAGTATCTGTCCGACGTAGCGTGCGTTCCGTTTATGGATAGGGCGCATAGAAAAAGAACAAAAAGTGTCTGTGGAAGAGCGGCTAGTGATCCTTTTCATTAATCCATAGAATTCGGTCCATTCTGCCGCAATATCGCAGCCAGTGGAGCTTAGTGAAGAGGAGGCGGTGTTTTTTAGTGGTAGAAGTATATCTTTCGGGTTTTGTACTCTTAAATGGCATTATCTGATGACATCATTGGAGATGTTCTACTTGTTTGAGTGTATAAAAATTTCCGAATAAAAGCAGGAAATTCAGATACTTTAGGAGAGGTTTATTCACGTTCGGCTTACTTAAAAGCAAGTGGGCGGTCTCTTTTTGAGTATAATCTTCTATTACTATTATTAATATCCTTATTTATAAGAACACGATTAATTTCAAACGACTTCATTCAATATCATAATGACTCGTTTCGGCATAGCGAATTACTGAAATGTAAATTTGCCCACTTCGATTTGGCCTCCTTAACGTCTCATGGGGGTTCAAAAGTACAAGGAACTTATTGTTATTGAAAATTTTATTAATCATTAGGTAGTCCAATTTCAACCAGGAACAATTAGAAAATGAATATACATCATTTGGTAACAGGTCCTCTATTGTTAAATAAAACATCGGCTCCAAAGTCCAAAGTACTTTCATCAACTGCTTCTAAATGCTTTGAGAAATATTTTGATTTCTATTCACACAATGCATAAATATCCAGAGAATCTGACGAAATGGATTTTGTGGAAGTAATCATATTAATTCAAAATGAATTTTAAAGAAACACATAAGGCGAAGGAATTAAACAATAATCTTTTGAATTCAAAAGTGGCCGAACACGTCGGTTTCTTCGATGATCGAACTGCTGCAGATCCCATTGTTTCTCAACTCTTTATACAAGTTGTAAAGTAAAATAATTAGATCATTGTTATTTGTTCCTCTGCCGATGCTATTGTATTTTGTTTGAATCGGGGTGGCTCTTTACATCGGATCGAAGGTGCTGGCGACCATGGTGGCTGAGCACACTCGATTTATTCAGGTTTTTGTCTTCGGGACTGAATTATATGTGTCGAGTGTGTCTGCAGGAATGTTAACTCCCAGAGTCGAGGGGCCTAGTTTACATATACTGTCAGCCGGTACGGGAACAAGAATATTTACTAACTCCGCTCTCGGATCAGGCAATTTCAACAGAAAATCCGAGGTTTACATGAGAAATATTTCAGATGGGACTTCCTTGAACTCACAGACATACAGATGATCATAGTAAGATTAATAATGGTTTATAATGATTTATCACTCAATCAACAGTATATGAAAACATTAAATGAATTAATCAGTTTGAATCACAAATGAACTGAATGAAAATTTGGTACTTATGCAGTCCAAAACTTGATTACATGCAAAAACCTGATTCAAAGGTTCAAACAGACTTTTCAGACACCAGTTGAGTGCGAATAAGTGCACTAGCTTCTTCAATATAAATAAATAATTCCTCAACGAAATCAAATGAGAATAATGTGGCAAAAGAAGGTTTTCATGGTAATTACAGAAGTGGCTACCAATAGAAATGCTCTCCAATTTGAATTCATGAGATGGCAGCACTTAGAGTTGAAGGAATAAGGAAGAACCACTTTCAGTGAGGAGATTACAGTGTTGTAGACAGGCTATCATTTCACAAAGTTATTTGCTTAATAAATTCGATAATACTCGTATAACGTTTCTGCCTTGAGAGAGCACTAGAATTAAACGAATGTAGGTGCACCATACATCATCACAGCATCAATTCCAACTCCTGATTGCTTCCCAAGCAGGGCCCCCATTTTAACTTTGATTTGTCGTAATTGCTTAACCACCGCTTGTCGAAAAATTTTTCCACTAGACCAATTATTTATTGGGAGAAATCGAAAACATGTAATAACACCTCGCTTGCGCTTTCAACCACACAAACGTTGAAATATATCAGCTCGAACAGCTACCTGAGCATATTATTACTTATTCTCGGGCGATTCATCATTTTTTCATTTGTATGCAATGAGACCTTAAGAAACCAGTACGCTTTCTCAGGGTTCATAAATAAAGTCCGCTCAGGGCACATGGAAGATTGAAAAAGGGGCTTGGGCTAACGAGAACAATGACAACTTTGGATTTAGAGCTACTGTCTGGCTTTCGAATACTGAAAGCACCAATTTTGGTTATCCTTCAGATTAATGAAACAAGTTCTTTCATCAGAAGAAGTCCTTAGCAACAAATTGTTTGTTTTTTTATTCTCAAGCGAAATGTTGTGTTAGTCCAGAGTGAATAGGTGAACTTGAAATGATCGAGACAGCATATCAAATTGGACAATGCTTTGTTATAAAATACGGCATTCCTCTGAATGTTCGAACAAAAAAACTAGGATATTTGTTAGATCCCTGCAATATTTATTAAAGTCTATAAAATTAATAAATTTTCATTTGTCAAACAGTAGATTTATGGTCTAAATATCTCGATCGAGTTAGTTATTGGGCCAAATCCGTGAGATAGGAAATTTGGAGTCCTCAATAAACTCCTGGAATATCTATCCGATCAATTCGTTACTTGAAAAATTTAGAAAGCACTGACGTGAGGTCAGTTGGCTTAGGCACTCTTGTAAACCACTTACAATTATTTAAATTTTGAAAAATCATATCTCCAGAACTATTAGCTTGTCGAAGTCGAGAGTGGTATTTTTGTATACGTCTGATAAAACTGCACCATAAAAAATTTTTATTTGAACAGTGTCATTTGAAAAAAAAATTTTTTTTTGTTACTCCGAACCTATTCGGCCGATTTGACCGAATAACGAACTTAGCTGAGATATTTATACCTCAAACCTATTCTGAAAGTTTCAACTCTCTAACTTCATCCGTTCGAGAGTTATCGTGTTCACGGAACGGACGGACGGACGGACAGAATCGATTTTGACCACGGATTATTCATCAGTAGGTCCAAAGAAAACGATTGATACCACTTTTGCCCAAAAATTCGAAAGTCACAGACATTTGGGCAAATTGGTAAGTACTCTGTTCAGGTGAACAAGAGCGCCAAAAATCGTCACGCAAGACAAGTACAAAAAAAAAATTTTAATTACCTGATATCTCATGAAATATCCAACACAGATTCACAAAATTTGGAATATACATCGAGTATCCGGGATATCCAGGACGTCCTCAATAATCTCTATTATTATCAATTTGATGATAAGATTCAGTTACCATAAGGAGATTTTTTTTAAATTTCGATTTGAATGAAAAGAAGAACTCACTGGAAGGAAGATATCAATTTCTGTAAGATTTATACTTTTTTTTGCTGTTTTTCAATAAAAGAAAAGTTGAGCTTCAAACGAAACATATGGAAAATTGTGAGTTGTTGAATTTTTTAGTGTCGCAATATTCCAGAGTTATAATTTTCTAATATACCTATTTTGAATAGGTATATTAGATAGGACTGTCAAACTGGACCCATTTCAGTTTTCAAACGAAATAGAATTAGGAAAATGCTTGAAATGCATATATGAATTACCTTGCGAGTGCGGAAGATCTTACATCGGAGAAACTAAACGCCCTCTGAATGTATGAATAAAAGAACATCAGAAGCTTCTACGAGTACTAGACAGCGACAAATCCAGGTTAGTCCAACATGCTGTAGATGAGAATCATCGTATAAAATGGGATGAAGCATCAATAATATCCAAAGAAGAAAAACTTGCAAGAAGAAAAATCAAAGAAGCAGCATTTATGAAAATAACACCAGATTCCATAAGTGCTCCATCTATAGATCTGCCAGAAGTTTGGACGCCGATAGTTCGATCCAACTTAAAAAGATCATCATATCACAGATGAGTATATAACATTGTTCATTTTTCTTTCATGACTTCTGTCATATTGACTTTTTGAAAATTGATAATTTTCAAAAGGATTTTTACTTTTCCTCCTTGATAAAGATAGAAGATGTCTATCGAAACGTCGGAAAACATTACATCCACAATAGATGATGGTAATAGCCCAAATAATCATTCAACACGAGCTCCATCATCAACAATATCTCGTCATCAAATAAATTGTTGTAGTCTTAAAAAAAATTAATATTCGAAAGAAATATGTATTGGTGTTGAGAGTTCACAAAACATTTAATTGCGTAATCAATTTTTGAATGATTGGGGCTAATACATATCAGAAAATTATAGGTATCTCACTTGAACATAACTGAAGGATGGATCCATCAGGTCTAGGAATTCAACTCGTTGAAGGGAATATTTTAAAGATATTGTGTAAACGAATTTACCGCCTGTTTATTTCCATCACTTCTTGTAGCCTCACCAACGAAACCTGCTTTTGATATCTAGCTCCCAGATCTTCCACAGCCTGTTCCTGGGCTGGCAGACCATCTTGGACCATAAAGAAGGCAGTGTAGGACAAGGCACAACAACTGTCCATCGATTGATTGACACGTGAGGTATTGATTGACACTACTGATGGATGCTATTGATTTCCATCGCTGTAGATCACGATGATAGTGAATACCATGTACGGTTTCACTGGTCGATTGTTTCTTGCGGATGTTTGTCTTCGGTCCGCCATGAAATTTTGACGTAATAGGCTACTTGGACCCATCTTCTTTCGTCACGTACGAAATTGGATTGATATGATCTCTCTGGGGAATGGTGCTATTTGAGCTTGTTTTCGTTTTATGCGAAGAGGATGTTACCAAACTTTTCCCTCATTAGGAACTGGAATTAAAGCCTTGAAATAAAACTCAACAACTGTAATAAAAAGTCTTCCAATTGCGGAATTCATTTTCATCTTGTTGGGATGTTTCAGTAGATCAAATCATTTCTTGCAATTTAGAAGGTAGATCAAGACCACTAGAACAACGGAGAACAGTCAATTCTGAGTGATACAGAAACATTTGTTTGCCAGTTGTCTTCCAAGAAATCAGGAAAACCAACCGCCGAAGACGGATCACCCTTTACCACAACAATGCGCTCACACATCGGCTCAAACAACTACATTTTTGAGCACTCAAAACATCATTTGATGAGTGATTCGCCGTATAGTCTTGACTTAGCACCGAATGACTCCTTTATTCCGGCACGTAAGAAATGTAATGAGAGGTCCAACATTTTTCAACACCTGAAGAAGCGGTTGATGCGTTCAGAATGCATGTTTTGGAGATCAGAGTGGCAAACGTGTCTCAACAATTGGTTCAAACTCATGCAAAGGGAATATTTCGAAAAACAATAGAGCGATTTTCGATGCTTAATAATTGTTTTTGTTTCTAATATCGAAATATAGAAGGCAACTCTCGTATATATATCTAGATGGAATTCAGTTAGAAGTGTAAATTGTGAATGTGGAGAGGAAACAGTGCTTGACCTCATCAATTATTGTCCCATATATAAATTTCAGGATATTTTTAGGGTTATACCTATGAACGATTTTTTCATGAAATGGGTTGTGAATTTCAAACGAATTTGTTTCATAATTTTTATTCAGTTCTTTTTTCTTGTGGGCAACTTGGAGAAGCCACTATGGTCATTAATGAAAGATCATTTCTTGAAGAAACATTTCCTTCACCATCCAATATTTCAGCCTATTTCCTAAACATTATAATACATACAAATAACTACTTTCATCTATATACGAATGAAAGTTTTTCATAAAAAATCCGTCTGAATCGAATGCTGCGATTTCAAAGAAATTGATGGAATAATCTTAAAAATTTTCGATCGGCACAATCGGACGAGATGGCCTCCCAGGATCCGAGAAAATTCGTATTAAGCTATAACGGATGTCTCTTAATAGCTTCGACCTGCGCTTAATATGAGGGTCAAAAATAAAAACAATCAACCCATTCCATTAAGAAAACACGTTTGGCATAAATCTCGTATAATAAATTAAATTCTCATCGATATTTTTCCCACAAGACCGTATACCCCGTAAAATATAGGTTCATTTTTTTTAATATTTATTTACGTTCATATATCGAATAAACTCAAGGCGATTTTATTATAAAAAGTCTCACTTTCTATGGTGCGCTCTGTAATTATAGACTGGAATTAATTCGGATCACAATCTGAACGGAGCGAAAGATCCAAGAACCCATGGACTTGACTACGTTAAAATCGACATAAGCTTTATATTATAAGTTAATAAGTAAACGCCCATCTATTTGAAATTTGATTTATGACCCGGGGGGCAGGTGAGGGGCAAGTGACCCGCCGGGGGTTGAAGTTCACCTGTCTGCTCTCCTCTTCTCGATTTGGAATTATGCTTAACAACTTCCGCCGCAGATGCGGACACGCGACCACTCGATAAACCGCATCTAAATTGTTCATTGTGGCTCGTCGCCAATTGTGCGTGACGAATCGTTCCACGGCCTCAGGAATTCCGACAATTTTGTTAAAATGGTTTTTTTTCTCTATAACAACTCAATAACACACTTTATAGCTCTATTCCATGTTCTGATGGATGGGGTTGTTAAGTCTTATTGGTGTCGGGATTGCTGCTGATTATAATCGTTAAATATGCTTGATGTCATGCTTTAAAATTTTTTTTGAGCTCTGGCAAAAATCTATCAAGACTTCCGCAATTATTGATTAAGGAAAATTGGATTCCTCAACAAGTTTTTAATGGATTTTTAGGAGAATATCTTTGATTTAATGAAATTGAGAAAAGAACTGTATTGGTTAGTGTTATTGATGGTTTGTTGATCATCATTATTTAATACTGAATTAAATGTGAGAAAGTCCCTAAGAAGAAATTGAATAAATATAAACTGGTACGTATACAGGGTGAGTCTTTGACCACTGCGTTAATCTTAACCATAGGTTCTTGAGATCAGAAGAGATATTTTTTCCCCTACCATTTTCCCATATTCAGCTACGTTAGAAAGTTATAGGCATTTTAAGTTTTCACATTGGGCACATACCCCTCTGTAGTCAGTTTAGTTTGAATGAAAATTACCTTCCACAGCATCCACTGTTGAATTGTTTAAAAACATTATATTCCCTCTAAGAAATGATTCACTCACTCATGTTTCATCAGATGATTATATCGATTTAATTCCTTTCAACTTCAAATATCCCGAAAATGGTGCAATTTAGGATAAGAGATGATGAATGATTTTATCTGCAAAAAAGACTAATGATTCTAGGAAGTACAAGATACGGACTTTTAGTTCAAGTGATATTTGTTTTTTATGCAATTTATCCAATCTGTACAGTAGTAGTGAGAAACCCACAAGAAATGGAATAAATCTATTGATGCCAAAATATACATGACTGTTATCAAAAAATCATGTCAATTGATATTGTCGTTGAATATTACAGGTGAAAATGGAATTTTTTGTAATGGAATTTCAACACCCTATATCTATTGAACGGGGCCAAATTTGGAAAAATGTTGGAGGAAAATAATGTTTCCTTTGACGTCAAGAATCTATGGTTAAAATTAACGCAGTGGTCAAAGATCCACCCTGTATATCATCCACTATAAAAATCGCGTCTGTGTATATGTTTATCATTTTTGATTGACATTCATTACTGCCGATATACCGCATTAAATGACAATTTAATGCCTCGTATACTTGTTAATAATAGTCATTAGGTAGCCCCCAATAAATTTTGGTTCGGTTTATAGTAACTGCTCAATCAAGCAGTCGAAAATATAGAATTGGTACCCACAAATGTGGCAATTATCGGTTACTAAAGAAAACCTCCTGATTTGGATGAAGCACATCCGTTGGAATCTCATATGTTAACGTCTGGGCATATACAACTGACTCAAATTTCCGTTTTATTCAACTATCATATAATTTAGATAATTTTGGTTTTGGGTCCAGCAATTCTCAAGTCTATTAGGAAGCGTTAGAACGGTAATTCTACAATGATGAGATATTTGTTAGTGTATGATTTGGAAACATGTCCAAATTAGTCAACTCTTTCAGGAATTGTTCGTTGAATTTTGCGACTTTCACCAGCCTTTGTACTATTAATAAAGATTATCCTTTCAGTCAGGTGATCAGGTGATATACAAGTATGTTTTCAATACTCTGGAGGCATTTCCAATACTTTCGAGACCACGAAAAACATATTGCTTTCTAGAAAACGAGGATAATTCGAAGTACCTATTTGTGTGATTCTCAATATTTATCTCGACTACACATTTCAAAATCAAATTCATATTAATCATTCAATCTCTAACCTCTTCTTTGAGTCTAAGATTATGGATGAGACTTGCATCTACCACCATGAACCTTAGTTGAATCAAGAACGATTAGAGTCAACTGAAGCTAGTTCGAAGCAGGACATACGTACAGCTGAAAAGGTAACAACTTCAGTATTTTGGCCTACTGAAGAAATGTATAGTATCTTTGAAAATCAAGTCCGAATATTTTTATAACCTTTCTTATCCTCTGAATGAAAAAATTCATAAGAGAAGAAAAATGGATTTCCTATCAAGACAATGCACGTCGTCACAAAGGTTTCTCGACGATGACTCAATAGATTTAAAATATGAACTGCTTAAACATCACTGTATTCGCCAGAATTGGGTCACATCGACTTCTATCTCTCCAGAGACCACTTAGAAAAACGTATATGGTAATTTGAAGAAACTAATGCCGCCGCTGAGCAGTATTTTGCAGAGCGTCAATACACAAATGGCATAAAATTATTGTTGGAGTTTGTTTATGTTTTCATGTAAGGTGTACCACAAGTTAGCAAGTTAGGACCCTCTTTCTTCATTTAGTTGAATTAAACCCAGTTGAATATTGAAACGACTTCTGAAAGTTCTTGGAAACATTAAATAAACATCAAAAAACGAAAGCAACAAATTGAAATAATTATATTATGCATCCAACAGCTAACCAGTTTCCAACAACAATCAAATGCACGTTCAAATGACGACAGGTTAACGAACAGACATATTTCATTGAAATAATATTAATTTCCCACAAGTAATATGTTTATTGCGATTGTGAATAGTGATTTAGACGAGGATATTTTAATTACGCCACGTTGAATGACCTGCACTCCTGCATAATAAGTAATGTGTAGCATTCTTTCGCAATTTATTCCTTTAAACACAATGTACCGAAGACGAGACTACATTTGCCGCGCTTCTTGCCTTTTCTGTTTGGATTATTAATTCTCGAGAGAATTGTTATGCATTGTTAATTAGTTTTAATCAAGTCGTTTTTTACGGAAACACTGAAAAATTCTTCAGAATTAAATGAAAATAAGTGTAGTTGAACTCTTTATTATGATGACATTTGTTATTTGAATTTAATATTTTTCTTTTATGTATTTCTTCTAGTTTATGTAATTTAATTAAAAATGAATACCCCTTTTCTAAAGTTTTTCCTTATATTCCATTATTTAAAGATTTTCCACGCACGTTTGGTGATATTTGTATTCGTTTATTCGGTATGGTGAGACATTATATAGTCTCAAGATGAATTAAATGATAATACATTTCAAAAATTAAATCAAATAATGCGTAATTTTGTAAGGTCTCGATGAAGGTTCAACCGGGTCCTTATATGACTTGCAACACATGAATACAATCAATTACAACTTAAGTCATTAGTTGTTTCGTTAACAAGTTAATAAGATTACTGTTTTATCGATCGAGATGATAGTGTAGAGCGATCCACACTCTACAGGTAATGTGGAATGGGTCGAGAGGAGCAGGGTTGGTTTTAGAGAATCTTTATATTAGGGCCTGATGGAAATATAGCCAAATATTTCAAGATGTTTCGGTTTCTTTCGAAACCTAGAATTTAACAGAAGGAATGTTATGAAAGGAAGTCAAAATGATGAAAAAGTAGGAAAGCTCTGAGGTGAGGTCACAGTCTTTGGCTTGTTATAAACTGCTTACCCGGACTCAGGAAAATTGTGATATAGAAACAAGCGCTATAGAGAGTCAAAAAACATATATCAAAAATGAACAATAAGTTAACTTACTGTTTTCCTGAAGTTCTTTCTAAACAACATTTTTCTTATATTATTCATGTCATAATCTTGTCAAATTTGTAGTAGGTTGTTTTAAAGTTAATTTTTAATAGAATTATTACAGCAAGAACTATGGGTGCCATAGAAGTTGAAGCAATTGAAATTCTACAATATAATGAAAAGAAGTGGTCTAAGGTTATTTCCCTGTGGAACACCAGAAGAACATAAAACTTCAGATCTAAGGAGATTGATTGATCACGAGGTATCTTCTTTTTCTGGATCTGTGAGACCATGGACGAATTGTATGAAGTACCTTTTAAGGATATACTAAGATACTGAATAATCACTTGAATCCACTTCATTTCGACCCTGGAAGTTGCATCGAAATCCCATGTCGTCAAAACCCGAGACAATTCAGATGGAAATTACAGTAATGAAGACCCGTACTAGCCTGTTGTTAACTTTTTGTTACGTATACATGTATTTTCTCGACCTTTTTATTAGCCAAATCACCACAACTAGCTGGTGCTTATGATATGTCGAATCACGAGCTAAACTGAACATACCCATAGGTATTTGAAGGTATTATTTTCTCCAAGGTATGTTTATTTACTCATTGTTATTATCATTCGAATTGGCTGTTGATTTGTACGTGACTATCCGCCTAGAGTCATCATTCTTGTTTGTACCTACGTTGGTATGATTCATTTCCAGTATGCCATTTGGACTTTACGATTCCCCCTAGCCGAACTATAAATTATATCTCTTCTCGTGGATTGTTGTAATTCCGACAGAATTGATTTTCAGTTAACTAGATTATTCTGATCCAATTTTAAATCTTCGTCAATTGCGAATTTATTCTGAATGGAACATCAAAAACATATCCTTTCAATATGGAAGAGAAAACAATGGCCGGTAACCAGCAATTAATTATCAACAATACTGTTCAGATGTTGAGAAAGATGACTCAGGTGTCTTTTGTTCGGCAAACATTGCAAAAGCGAGTGTTGCTAAATATACCAAATCCGGCGATCCGAATTTTTAAGCAGCTATTAATTATCGTTTTTATTGTTTGGTAGGGATTTCATCATGTTTATAGCAGTTATTGCTGTGTTGATTCGCGAAATATCCACCTAACTAAAAAAATTAGTGGTCAGAGTTGTTGCTGGTTAAAGCTATTCATCATCTTGAGCCAAAACTCGAACAATTAAGAAGTTTGGTAAAGTTATAACCCTATTCTATTATTTCTAGTTGCTTCGTGATATTTGAAGAATCAAATTAAATTTTCATCAAACAAAATTGATATCTGGATCAATAAAATAAATGATAAAAATTTTATTATTCCAGTAGATTTTTTTAAATGAATTATGAATTCCAAATTTTTCATTGAGAAATATGGATTTGAATAATTTTATTTGAAAAATGTATGAAATATTTTAGGTTTTTTCCAATAAACAAAAATCATACAGATAGTTCATTCGTTTTCAACTTTTTTCGTTGAATATGCATTGAAAATCTAATCAATTTTTTTCAAATTAAATAGCAAGATTGATAATGATAAAAAATGGTGAAGTAATTAGAATAACATATTCTAAAATTTCGACTTGAATAGAAGACGCTGATTATAAAAAATCAAATCAAACTAATGACATCTCGTTTTTTCTTCAAAGATATTGTACCTGGGGCGGTCTGCTAAGAACTGGTAGCAACTATGTCCACTCGAGATTTTCAATAATGTTTTTATTTCCTATTGTAGCACATTGGCCCTGAGTGGTAAACACTTGTCAACTACAACAATACTTTAATAAATACCTGAGACTGCATTGTATTCTTAATGAGAGCCTTCTAGAGGCCCCTGGCGCCTGATCTTTAAGCCAACACACCTCTCAAAGCTGTAGACTGACAGGCGCCATATTAGAAGTTCTTAGCCGTATTATGGTTTGAACACAAAAGGATCACAAATTTCGGTAACCATGATTTGCTTTGTGAGGGTTTATTTATTTTCTTTCGAACACTGGTAGGCTGAGAGTGTGTCAGTGGGTATTACATGAGCTGGAAGGAGGGTAGCCTATTACTTCTGTACCGGTCTACGTAGTGCTTGAGAAATTAAATTTTTTAACGATGCGACTCGACAATTTTGAGATCCTTAATGAAGAGGTCAATAAGGTTATTTGAGTTGTCTGTTTAGGTTTTTTCCTCCACCCATGTTCCTTATACGATTTGAGTACACAATTATACGTTTGAGTACATAAGTACCTCGGTTGTTTCAATTTTCCGTTTGTTAGCAAATCATTTTTGTATTCCTATGAAGATTTCAGTTTTTTTTTGGACAACTTGAAGTTGTTTGTCACGTGGTCAAACTGCCATTTCAAAAATGTATTTACAAGTTAGAAAAGATCGAAGGATTTGATGTATACTTGGAAATAAATGTGCATTTCCTTCAGGTATTTGGATTGACACAAAAGAAGTACTGACCAATGAGTTGAAACTGAACCAATTTATCGGTGCTTAAAAGTAGCAGTACTGAAGATCAGAACCTGTCGAATGAAGAATCAATCACGGTAATAAAACCTATATATCGTCTTTCTTCAGCGAAAGATGTTATCCGAGGTCCAGAACTACCTTATAATTAGTTCATAAATTACTATATTGGCAGGAGTAGTCAATAATTAGATGTAGTTCGATATGTAATAATACTTGCGTAAAAAATGTTAATTAATGTGAGTCAATAAATACATTCTTCGCTCTCTCCGAATGCGTACAATTCGTTTTATCGAGACTTTGACTCGACAAAACCAGTTTTCTATTGCCATTGAATTGTTGAATTGTTTTACACTTTGGATCTCCGTTTAGAATCTAGAAAACCGCCTACTGTATTGGCATTTCCTCTATAAAAGTCTAATTAATCTATTGAAAATAATTCATTCCGTTTCTTTATACCTCTCGAATATAAATGAGAGACAGGAATCCTCCAGCTCCTGTTATGGATAAAAAGAAGCAACTGTAAAGGATAGTTGAGATAATTCATGATTTTCATGCCATATTAGTTTTGATTCCTCAACATGATATTGATTGGTTGTAAAATTCACTGATGCCAACTTGCACCGGCAAATTTAAGTCTGACTAACCGTCGTCTTTAATTCTACGAGTATTGCCTTTTATATTTCGGGATTTGGGAATAAAAACAAATATTAATAATCTAAAATCGCTTTATTGTTTTTCAAAATATTGCCCATTAAGAAATATACACCTTTGCATGCGTTTGAACCAATGGTCGAAGCACTTTTGCCACTCTGATTCAGGTATCTCCAAAACATGCTTTCTGAACGCATCAACCTTTTCTTCAGTAGTCGAAAATTGTTGGAGCTTGGACCTCTGATGAATTCACCATACAATCGATAAACACTGGTCTTTGATGGAGCTTCATCTCCAAAAGTTAATTTAAGTTCATCGATGCACTGTTGTTGAGTGAATCCACGTCGAAAGTTGTAAAATCTAATCGTATGGAAATGTACACAATTCAATTCCATTTTTGGGCGAGATGAATCTTTTAAGTTACTATAAACAACACAAATAGCGCATGTATGTCAAAACTTTATGACTACTTATAATCTCAAAGAGTGCTGTCAGTTGGCAGATTGCAACATTAGGTTGTCCAATCCCTACATACAGGGTGATTCCGGAGTAGATCGTCTGATTTTAGGTGAAGTATACACTAGTCAAGGCAGTTTCGAAACAATGTTTGGTTTATGGTTGGGGGCCTTTAATGAGAGTCTATAGGGTGATTTGTCCGATTCGACCGATTTTTCTTTTATTCATAACTTTAGTATGGCTTCATCAATCTTGATGAAATTTTCAGTGTAGAACAATATGATTATCTTCTTTCAATAATTCCAACACTTTCTGAAAAATACAGGGTGGGAATTATGATATAATAAGTTCAGATTGAGTTTGCAGGTTGAAAAAACACTATGTACATTCCGTTTTCTAAAAATTTCTACATGCTTCAGATTCTATCATAAGTTTACATTACTGGAGCGTTTTTATTTTTTTTTTGGCACACATCCAGTTTTCTTAGAAAAATTTTTCAAGGATGAACAATATTGTTATAGTGAGGATATTTTGAACTAGAATGTAAACCGGTGTCGTCCAATGATACAAAGCTCTTCCTGAGTCCTAAAGTAGTTCTTCCAAATTCGAAATTCATATTTAATCACTCATATTTATAACCATTTAATCCAGAAAATATCTTTATACCTACCTACTTAAACCAAAAAATTTATACAGAATAAACATTCGAAACATATCATGAACGGCAAAACTAAGGATTAACACAAAATTTACATAGAATGTTCGAAATGATTTCCTCTCTTTTGAATACATATTCGAGACCTTTTCATTAAATTTTCAATTGATCTTCTAATGAGGGATTGATTTTGCTTCAAGATATTACATTCCTCGAAAATCCTTTCAACTAGGTGTTCTCTACTTCTAATTTCAACCTTATAATCTCTTGTTTTCAGATATCCCCACACAAAATAGTCTAAAGGGTTCAAATCAGGCGATCTTTGTGGCTAAGCAATAGGGCCTCCACGACCAATCCATCTGTTCAGATAATTTACATCCAGGTGATTTCTCACATTCAATGCAAAGTTACTAGGATATTGCCCATGTTCTTTAGAATAATGGAATACTCGTCCGAAAGTACATTTATTTGGTTGACGTCGGTTGGGAAATCGTCTATGGTATTCCATTTTGGCTTTATTTCCATTTCCGTTACAAAAACCATAAACAAAAATCATATCCGCATATTCCGCATGAGTAAATAATTGAGGCATGTTGAAATACACTTCTTGTGACAGATTATTCATTAAATATTCTCATTCTGTGGTTCACTGTGATGGTAACCATGGATCTTAAAGAACTTGATTTAAATAGAGATTTAATTTTCATGGAGAATTTTCAATTTCATTAAAACTATTTATCATACATTCGTGATTCAATATTTTACATACCATAAGGCCATAAGTGAGTACATTTTTAACGAAACTACTATGTTTTAGGAATATTCGCTTCATAGAAAACCGGAAGTGTGCCGAAAATCACCTGAATAATGACTCAATTTATGTTAATCCATAATTTTGCCTTTCATATGTTTCCTATGTTTATTCTGTATTTGTAGTAGTAGTATGTAGATTTTTTGGTTCACGTACGTATAAAGAAATTTTTTGAATTAAATGATTTTATACATCTGAATATGAGCGATCAAAAATGAATTTCGAATTTGGAAAATTTATTTTAGGACTCAGGAAGAGCTTTGTTTTATTGGACGATACAGATTTACCATCTAGTTCTGAATATTCTCAATGCCTTGGAGCGAAAAAACGATATTGTTCATATTCGAAAAATTTTTCTAGGAAAACTGGAAGTGTGCCAAAAAAAATAAAAACGCTCCAGTAATATAAACTTATGGTAGAATCTGAAGCAAGTAGAAAATTTCTGAAAACGGAATGTACAGGGTGTTTTTTCAACTTGCATACTTAATCTGAACTTATCATAATTCCCATTCTGTATTTTTGAAAACATGTTGGAATTATTGAAAGAAGATAATCATATTGTTCTACACTGAAAATTTCATCAAGATTGATCAAGCCATACCAAAGTTATGAATAAAAGAAAAATCGGTCGAATCGGACAAATCACCCTGTAGACTCTCAATGAAGGCCCCGAACCATAAACCCAATATTGTTCCGAAACTATATTGACTACTGTATACTTCACCTAAAATCTGACGGTCTCCTCCGGAATCACCCTGTATAAAATCTACACCTTATCAAAATTCCTTCTAGATAATATAGATAAATTCAGTACTCTTATTGAATTCTTTCACCAAAATTTATTGAATTCTATATTGTATAATATGATCACTCTAGGTTGTAGATGTAATTTGTAAATACTAATAAAGGAAATTATAGCTGTTTGTGCATGCAAAATAATTGTAATCCAGGGATGCAATTCGCGAAGACCCCTGGTATATATTATCTCATGTTCTGTTTCCGGTTCACACCGTGATATAGATGCAGGCTTGAATATAGATATGCACTCAATGGCCCCATTGAATGAAAATTCCGTAAAGGTCATAAATAATCTTCTACGGTAGTTGTGACAAACAGAACAATAATAAAATACTCGGTTGGCGTTCAGACCACCTCTCAGGGCAATTTATTATGATTTATAAAATGTTGCCCGCGAGAAAGAGCCAACTTTATGAAGTTATTAATAGTCGATGTGACTTTCATTTTCTATATAACATTGTTAAGTGAATAAATTTATCAATAATTGTTCGTAAAATTACACTACATAAAACTTGTCAAACTTTCTACCTGAGGTGAATATTATATTCAGTTCGAAACAAGCCCTGTGGCTCTGTTGGATTATAAAGAACATTAAAATCCCACCCGCTTGCTTATGACAGTTTTAAGGCCAGGCCTAATGGAAAGTGACACCAGAATTGGGTGTCAGATATCTTTTTCAAAGTTTCTGCCCACAAACAACTTCTTTATCACCTCGTTGCTAGAGTTCAATCGAATGCAATCATCCCTGAATATTTTTAATTCATTCTCCGAACCATAATAGACTGATTGCATAATTTTAAATACAAAAATAATTACAATTCAATATTGTCACCTTCAAAATAACTTCCTTCTGAGGCCACACAGCGCTAGAGACGTTTCATCCACTCCTTATAGCAGTGCTGGAACTCAGATGGTGAAATAACCTTGAGCTGGTCGGTTACAGCCGTTTAAATTTTTTCGACTGTCCCAAAACTTTGGGAAGAGAAAAAAGTCACAAGGATTCAAGTCGGACGAATAAGGATGCTGAGGAATATTTTTACAGGCTAAAATCTCTAAAACAAGATATTCGCATGTGCACACGGGCATAAAATTTGAGTAGGGTGAAGAAAAAATCCTAAGGATAGTTCAATATACACAAATACTATTATCAACCTTCAAACTTCGGTAAAAACTAAAATTGAAAATAACTATTGGGAGATATCGATGAAGGATCCATAAAAGGTGATAGAGCTAGATGAAAATTTGTCCAAAAGGGATCTTCGCTACAAGCTATAGTTCACAAGCTTCATTGTGATTTATGCTGCCTAACGACATTGCTATAAATCAAATATGCAAAACGGTTCGGCAAATGAAAACTGCAAACACAAAACAAGAAATGCATCAAATATCGTCTATCAAGTAAAAACAATGGTCCCAGTCCAGGTGTTTGCCTGGGGCATGGCGAGGCATGATTAATAGTAATCCTACTGTATGGTATCTCTGAATCTCTCTTTGCCTTCATAGATATATACAGAGTGTCTCGATAAAAGCAGAATGATTTCTACATATTTTCAAAATATTTTAAGGGAGGTTCAAACATGTTTAATTCTTATTTTCTACAATGTGGAAATTTACTCAAATTCTGAGCTGCATATAGATGAAACACAAACTTCTAAAATCGGATATGACTAGAATTCGAAGGTGATTCAAAATGTATGGAATATAAATATTTGAATCAACGATGAAGCATGTTTTCAATAAATTTAATGGGGATTTCGATAAGAAATGGGGGTTCATATACATAAATATTATATATGGAAGAAAGATCTACATATACAATTTCCATTTTCCATTTTATAATGAAATAAAGACGATATTTTCACTTAATGAATGGAGTATTTAATATTTTTGAAGATTTACGCCAATAAAACCTAAGAACTGGAAAAAATTACTGAATAGGTCGAACACTTTTATTGTGATATGGCGAATAATTATATAATGTGTCCACAATCAATGTGGATAGCCTGTGCATGTGTTTTCATCTACTTTTTTCTCGAATTGTCAAATAAAAAGATTTTTTTAATCTATAAAAGAGTGATGACAAATATAATCGAAGATGCGATAAAAAAAGATTCAGCATCAAATTATAGGAGTGCTTGAGAGCTGGGTATTGAAGTCGTGGATGTTTTGGAATTCCAAGAACCTTGTAACTGAAACTTGCCCGTAATTTTTACGCTGGCTGCCAAGCGATGTGTACCATATGAACTCTTCGAATTTGTTAAGAAATCCACTTCTCTTCTCGAACACATGGAAGAGGTTACTACGTAGATAAACACTTCGAAGGAAAAAACTAAAATGAATAGTCACGGGGGGATTATGGATATTTACCGACATGAAAGAGCAAAATCTCTCAGTAATGGGACACTTATGAAATATTGATATGATTCGAAAATTTTCGTATCTCGGAGTTGAGTAATAACCAGATTAACTGATGCTGTTTCGGATCATTGTTTTGGGTTCATTAAAATTTTGAATTCAACGAATTGGGATAACTATTTTGGGCAGTGTCGAATTGGTCGTAATTTGAATAAACCCTTCTAAAATTGAGAAGTTTCCACACTATCTAACACTAAAAGAAGAAAATTGAATAAGATATTATAATCATGGAAGATACAACTAAATTTTAATTTTATATATTAAATATAAAAAATTTGGAGAAAGAAAACACGTTTTTTCGAATTATTGTAAAAAAATCTTTCTGAAAAGTTGAAAATATTTGTTTGATTCAATTGTAACCGAGGTAGTTCACCCCCAAATTGAAAATTCAACAGGCACATGGTATATGCCCACTGAAATCTTTATTTAATTCAAGTGAAAGAGAGAAATTCATGGAATCACTTATTTAATTGACCAATCTCTTCTTATTTTCATATTTCGTTGGATGACACTGAAAATTGGGCCATCTATGAAATGTTGAAAATTACGAGTGAATTGTATATGTATATTCTGACTAAAGCGATAAATGAAAGTTCGCTGAATTGATTGAACTTTTATCTGACTATCAATAAAAAGTAATAATACCAAGTGAACAGGATATTCTTATCGAATAAATTTTACGAACTATATTGAAAAAATTGGTTTGTTTGAATCAATGGGACTATGAATATGGTTGAAGTGCTTCTAAACGTAGTGACCAGTGTTCGTATAGCAGAGAAAAGTAGCCTCTAGACACTTACTGGACAAGAAAATAAAACGCATATGATGTATTTGACATTGCAGAGGAACTGCTGTATTGCTGCTTCAGTGGTTTTAATGCAGCATAACAGACAATTCTGGACCTTATTCTCCCGTGGTATAGTACAATGAAGCCTTGAGGGCTTTTGATATTATGTTAATGTTATATGCTCTACATATTATCTTTGTCGGCGAGCTCACAGGCCCATGGCTGTTCCTCGGCGCTCCTACAGTGTGTCCCATGTCTTCATTCACTCGCTAAGAAAATGATTATGCACCACTCGTTTAACGAATGTGTATTGCCAAACAAACGGTCTAATTTCAGTATCACCATTTCGTGCTACACCGCATTTAACAACGTTTTACCATCGACTCTGATCTGTAATGGTATTGACTTTGATCGATGATTCTTTAACTTAGAGTGTGGTTATGAGCTGGACCCAAAATGAACCGGTTTAATTGACTATATTAGTTACAAGCATTTCGTGTGTTCGAAATGACTATTGTAAATCAAGAAACGATGATTTTCGATATCCCTTTCATATCGGATTTGTTGTCTTCAACGTTGGGGTTCCCTATAAGATTTCGGCTGTACCCCGTGATCAAAAAGTATTCGAGGAAAATGAGTCGCTAAGTAGAGATAAACACGAAGTTAATTAAACCAACTTCTACAGCCACATCGAACAAGATATCGAGAGTAAGTAAGCAAGTTTGACAATTCCTAAGAGGAATTGTTTACAAGATGCGTTGCTACAGCAGTTGGCGACAAATAACGCTTGAAATTGGAGCAAGGAGTGTAGTAAAAAAATTGTTGGCGACAATTCTAATCTTGTCTGTTTGATGTATAAATCGTCATAATAATCCTTATATTGTAAATGAAGCTACACGTCTGTGACATGTCTTTGGCAATCCAAAAACAAATATCTAAGAATGCAGTCGGCCTAGAAGAATCGCGGAACTTACATGGGTTATTTTCAGATACAGCCAGAAGCGAGGAATATTGAAAAAAAAATTGACGTCACTAATTAGACCACCTTGTATAAATATGATCACAAAAATTTTGTCCCATCTGAATTTCATCGTAACAATTTAGAGAGTTGATAAAAACGCAAAAATAGGTCATATCGTGAGTCGAAAGTGTTCATATAGTTTTATAATGATCACCTAATAGACGCATATAAGGAGGCTCGACCGTATTTTGGCAATGAACCAATTTGTCGGTCAATACCAGCTCTCGAATTTATAGACCCATATATATTCCGAACTGTCAAATATCAG
The DNA here is from genome assembly GCA_030674115.1 of Micraspis discolor. Taxonomy (NCBI): domain Eukaryota; kingdom Metazoa; phylum Arthropoda; class Insecta; order Coleoptera; family Coccinellidae; genus Micraspis; species Micraspis discolor. Next base: position 13,344,952 of record JARTUT010002175.1, read on the forward strand.
AATTAAATAATATCGAATTCGTTAGGCCACCTAACGATCTAATTATTGGGCAAGCTGTTTTGTAAACGAGAGTTCTATCCATTGACCTTTGAAAAAAAGCCCCGCCTAACTTTCCAAAATTGACAATTGAAAACTTGAATTAATGGCATGAAAAACACTTCAAGCAAGGCGTTGATGTATGTGAAAGAATTGCTCGCTGATAATAAATGTAGGAGCGGATTAATTGATCTCCTAGGTCTCCTGACAGCTAGAAGCATATCTAGAATTAATCAAGTGGCTGGTTGAAGAACATACCTGTTTGATGCATTGACAGGATAGATGTGACTGATGAGAATGAATTGGTTTCTTCATGCTTATTCTGGTTTGAATTTGTATGGTTGTTTTCAATCTGATTCAATTAGGAATAGGTAGAGTTGATATACGTTTAGTGATTCAGACGAAAGGAATTTATCCATGTATCGGAGATGCCCTGCCACCACCAGATTTGCTGATTTCATTTTTAGCGCTGTTCTTATCCCAAACTACGTTCCTTTCATAGGCTGATACTTGGTCAGTTTTCTCGTACGGTAGTTTGAAATATATTCCAGTTAATTTAAATTTTGATTTGAACAAAAAAGCACATCAAAATATGTATATCGCTAGATTATTATACAATCCTATCCTCAAAAAGAAAGAAATAGATATAATTAAAACTATTTTAGTTTTTTCTTCCTATATATTTTCAACCAACATTTTTTAAGATGAGAATGTGACTGCAGTTCCGAAATTACATTCATCTTGAGACAGTACATCAAACTAAAGATGAAAGATCAAGAAATGCTTTGTACATGGTTAAAAATAGTTGTTGCAGTTAAAAATTCGGATTAGAGGAAGTTGAATTTGAGTTTTACCCCAGTTTCATTTCACAGAAAGGCATTGAATATTTCGGAATTCCATGAGTCACTCTGGTACTTCATTATATTGAGGTTGGCGTTATTTACAGATTTGAGGATCTATGAAGTACAAGGTTTCCAGATGGGGTATCGAGTGTTTGTTTTCGCGTTGTATTCGGAACGGGGCGTCTAAAAGGAGTGAGGAGGAGTTCGTGGCGTCCGCCATTTCGTGGAGTTTTAGTCACGATGGAGCAGTACTCGGGGACGCATCGCGCATTTTGCTAATGACTGCTCAACGTCTCTATCGTACGGAATATCGTACCCGCCACGCGCCAAGTGACGATAGCATCAGGAAATAGATCAGGATGTTCTAGAATACAGGTACAACAGTAAAAATTCAAAACTGTAGTTGTCCTCGTTCAGTTCGCGATGAAGAATCAATTGTAGAAGTTGAGGAGGGGGGTAATTCGAACATAAAATGTGAGGCCACAAGTAATTATTGATGTTATATTTTTCTCGGAAATGAATTAATTTGCAATTATTTTTGCTTTTTTTTCTCTCATATGAGAAACGATAAACCGACTTTTGCCGTACCCTGTATACCAATTCGGAGCAGAGGGTTTAGTAAAAATGATGAAATGTTGAAACTATCTTTATATCTCGGCTATTTTAATAAGATTAATTTTATTTTTTTCGTAATTCTGTATTTCTTCATTATCGAAATAGCTGGATAAAATATCATATTATTATGTCCATAACTCGAATATTGCATTGAAACCGTAATTGCTATAATCAGTAAACGCACGGTGTGCAGACATAAATAACATGTTTCCCGGTAGTTTACAATTAAAAGAATTTTCAACTTTTTCAACATCACGTCGAGAAAGGAGATTTCTTCTTGCAAAAAATTGCAATAACGAAATAACTGTTGGAGAAAATAAAATAAGTTCTGCTCTTAATTTCAATATATATGATTTTCAATTTGTTCAATGATAACCAGGCGGTTTCGAACGAATTTTCATGAATTCCCAATCGATAAGGGGTGGGTTGGAAGTAACCCTCTTCGTGTTAATCCAAAATAAGCATCATGTGGACATTTTCCTTCAGGATCTCATGAAAATTCCGTGTGAAACAGACATCAACAGTGAGCAGGCGCCATGCTGATCGTGGCAGGACATTGCGTTAAAAGTCGATACTACGGTTGCTACGGATAAGGGGTGGGACTTACCCCTATCGAACACGCGCACATGAAGGTAATTATCCGAAATAGAAATCGTAATGCGTGTTCTTCGATATATATACATGGTGCTTGTTTCCACACAGCACTCGCACATAATTATGGCATCGGACAAAATTGGTTGGCATGAGCACTTAAAGCTCATCGAAAAAGCTACTTGGAAAATTTGTTCCGTCATATATGACCACTCGATAGTTTCAATGGAGAACAGGTGGTTCGACAAATGATGCGTGCGTGGAAACTTATTGATTAGATCGAAGATATAGTATAGCACTCACGCAAAATAGGACGAAATATAACGCCGACTAATAACATACAGTCATTGAAATTTACAAATATTGTGTCGTATACCAATTATTCATCTTACTAACGTGAAAATTGGAATATCATCCCATGGAACTTTGCTTACCGATTATCCACTGTATATGTTGTTTCAATTGCAGGTTTAAAACAAAGTTAATCGTTTACTTAGTTATGAATGTATTTCAAAATGAAGTTTCTGTTTTATATGCGTATTTATTTTTTTATGTATAACCTGTATATTTCACTTATGCTGCTAACAAGTGAAAATTATGAACAATTATGTTTTATCAGGAAATTTCTATAGCTAAATGTTAATCTATACTGTAGCGTTCAGCACTGTTCGGCCGCGTAAAGCTAGGTTCTGATGCCACTGTATATAAGTGACCTGAACAATTTTTTTTCTTCGCGCTTCAATTTCTATTTTTACCGTTTCTTCAACAGGAACTGTCAATGTTGAATGCACAATACTTAGATATAGAGTGCAGGCAAGAAAATTAACGCAATATAACAAGGTTTTATGTAGATATACTCTCAAAACCTTGTGAATGAAATCGTTCAGCGGAACGCGGATGAAACTGAATTAATGTATTCAGTTCCTAGGGTTACAGAATATCATTCTATACATGTATGCAAGTAAGCAAGCTGAAGTCAACCCTTTAACATATAATTGATTATTCTGAAGCGTATTGTTGGTAGTTATGTTCCATACTTATGTTGAAGCTCGGCGCTTTGAATATTTAGTTAATTTTTGACATCTGATGTACTTGGATGTGTTTTGAATCATCTACGTTTTTACCTGTTTCAAAAAATGGATCTAGGAATTTGTATCAAATTACGAATATTGACTTTATAATATGGCGAAGCCAGTTTGGACCGAAGCAACGTTTATCGGTGGTGAAGGTATTGCTTACAGTTTTCTTACGCTGTAGAGGCGTGGTACATCATGAGTTCTTACAACAAAGTAGAAACATCAATAAAGAATTTTACCTGCAAGTTATGCTTAATTTGCACCGAGCAATCTGGCGAACTAGCCCGGATTTGTGGAAGAACAAAATCTGGCTTTTGCGCTGTGAAATAACGTCCCTGAAGACACATAATTGTTTTTGAGCGAGCAACACACTTATGGTGCCACAGCCACCGTAATTCCTAGACCTGGCCTGTGACTATGTTCTGTTGCCAAAATAGAAGAGGCTCATGAGAGGATGACGAGTAAGGAGATGAGGATGGCATCGACAGTGGGGTTCAAACAGCAGTACTGTTCGCTCAAAAGAGGTGATAACACTGTAGTAGAATGGCAAAACGTTAAAAACCGAAATCGATGAAAGTAATCGTTCAGAGCACCATAAACAAGTAATTTGGCCCCAGGATTGGAACTTTCGATTACCCAGTTGCAATCGGCGAGCGTGACGTATACGATTTGGCGAAAAGTCACATATGGTCCTCCTCAATAATTTATCGATTCGGCGGCAGTAATAAATCACGTACGAAGCGATTTCAGGAGACATGTCCGCCCCCACGATGAAATATAGACAAGTTTTCGCACCCCCGGTAACAAATCGAACGACAGGTGCTTTTCATTACGCAAACATGAACATACCATCTTATTATCGGGTTAAATATTCAAATCCTAAGTAGCACCTTTCATTGGTTCGTTATTGATGGGACAACGTCGACGGTTTGCGCCTACGGTCTATAGCTTCGCGTAAATCTGCTACGGCCGTTCAGGCTTCGGCATAGTCGATTTATTTGCCACTGACAATTTAGCAGTAAATGTACCGAGGGAAAGGGAGAGGATGAAGTACAGGGGCGGGGCCGCGAGGAAAGACTGGAGGCGGATGTGCGGGATTCTGGGACATCTCGGCGCGAAGACTATTCCTCCAAGTAAAAAAGAACCGGACATATTTTGTTTCAGTGGTATCCAAAAAAATTACATTTAATCATGCAGTTACTATGCACTAGGTTCTGTAAGAAATCAACCAAATAATTAGTTGTACCTTGAAGGAACGGTAGAACGATATGAGTATTTGAGCATACTCCTGACAATTTTTTATTCAACAGTCAAAACGAGGTCCGAAATGATTGTATCTATATATAAAACAACCACAATTCTAACAGCATGTGAACCTTTTAGCTTGGAGCATTGAGGTCTGCAGAGTAAAGTAATACTTCGAAAAATGAACATCTTCTATTTGAATTTACCACAAAATTCAAGATTTTTCAACTCCGGAAAAAAATTTAACATCCACAGGCAAATTCGATTTTATGTGTCGAAGACAATTTATGAATAAAAGAGGTCATAGATTTGAACCATGCAGGATACCAGGAGCTAAAACAACTTCAATCACTAAAACTCAGAGAGTATAGTTTGCATCAATATACCACCAGCAGGTATACAAGTAAGAAGATTCAACTGCATCATCAGGATAAGCAGTGTTGAAATTGTGGCATCCGTAATAGCCATTTTGCTTCTTTTACATGTGGAAGTTGCGAAATGTTCATCATCTAAATACTTTGTACGCAACCATGGAAAACATATTCATGAAATGAATTATTTAGATTGAGACTAAATTCCTTCAGGTAATCCTCTGTTACAGTACGTGCCTGTGTCTGAGGAAGCATACACTAGTCTTGACTTATTGTTGCTATATTTCAGCATTCTTCTCAATCCTAGGCGGAATTTATCATCGCATAAAGCATATCCAAGACATTTTCCTATTCCGCGACTGGTTTACAGTTGGAGGTGTTAAAAGGAGTGCATAAGGATTTTTTTCTAGCTTATGTGCTTTACGACCGTCCATCCAATTAGATATGACGCTTGGAGGAATTGTAAGGGCATAATTCACCATTTGCAAATCGAACTAGTTGAGTTCAAGTCTCGTAAACAATGATACCAATGAGATGAAGGTACTACGAGAGAAGGAATCATTTGAAGGTTGCAAGAAACACATAATGTGAGGTAAGGGGTCTTTCAACAAGAACTTTATTTTTTAATTGTGGCCACACCTACTACATGGCAGCATTGACAGTTAGTATTTTGACATATTCGTTGTAGATACTTAAGCAATTGTTACAATAAATTCAATTTTGCTCGAAACTCGCATTAAAATAATTAAAACCCACTATGAAAATGGTGGTTCTGTTAAAATTACCTTCCATAAAATTCGTGATAATTTCGGAAAACATAATCAAGCTTCTGAGACGGCTATCAGCAGAATTTGGTCGCTAAATTTGAGTCGACGAGCTTGGTACAAAATATGCCAACCCCAAAGCGTGCTCGACCGGGCCCTTCAACTGAAAACATCGCAGCCGTGAGCCACAATGTTGAAGAAAATCCAAATTTGTCAATTTCTCACTGTTCTTAACAACTGGGATTATCCTAAACCACTACATGGTGAATTTTGCATATCAGGAATTGGCTTTGAAGCCTCAAAAGATTCAACTAATGGAGGAATTGAAGCCGACCGACCATTCATAGCGCCGTAGATTCTCTAAATTCATTCTGGAACCCTCTGGTTCTTCTGAAAAAATCATTTTTTCAGACGAAACCCATTTTCACTTGTCGGGTTTCGTCAACATGCAAAAATTTGCAGCGTTAGGTCTTCTGAACGTCAACGTGTCACTGTATAGTGCCCTATGTGATCTTGAGGCGTAATACAGGCCATTTTTTTTCGAAGATGAGGCTGGAAATGCGGTAACGGTCAATGGATCAGGATATCGCGAAATGTTAACAACTCAATTTTGGCCTACCATTGATGACATGGATATCACTGACATGTGGTTTCAACAAGACGGTGTCACTTGTCACACAGCCAACGAGACGATCAATTCATTGCAAATTAAATTTGTTGACCGCATAATTTCACGAGATTCAGTTTGTTAAATGGCCAGCCATATTGTGTGATTTAGCACCACTGGATTATTGTTTGTGGGACTATCTTAAGGAACGAGTCTATACGGTACCAATCGAGTCGATCGCAGCCTTAAAACTCGAAATCTGTGATTTAATAGCCGTAATAGACCCGATATCTTGTCAAAAAGTGAAGAAATTTCAATAAAAGGCCTTACTTATCAGCGTGGTCGTGGTGAACCTTTGCCAGATATCATTTTTCATTCATAATTGCAGAACTTTTTATTTTGTAATACAATAAAAATTTGAATCATCGTCATCAACATTTTTTGTTTTATTTTGTTTTAAAAAACGAAGTTCCTGTTGAAACTCCCTTACTTGATTCCAAAAGGATTTAAAGAAAATTTGGTTTTCAATAAATCTTAGGAACATAATGATTGGGTTCATTTTTTATGAATCGAACGAAAGAGTATTTTAAAATGTAGAAAAGTCTTGACGTTAGGTTTTAAAAACAGACTTTTTATCGAAAATCATATAGAAATTGATATATTTCACTCAGTAAACACTTGCCCTTTGAAATACCATATGAATTCAAGTCCAAATTATGAAAACTTCACTCGTTGTCTGTAGAATTTTATTTGTAGAAATGATTATTTTTGAGATATTCTTCATAAAAACATTCTAGCGGTTATGATCAATCTCTGAGTAATATATCCTTTAATTTTTCTTATTCATGCCTTGTTTACAATGGAAAAATTTATCACAGTCAGAAAATGAACTAACCATAGAACATTTTTTTAGTTTTGGCTTGCATTTTCTCGAAAAGTGTGTGAGTCATTATATATATATCAACTTCAGATTCTCGAAGATGGTGATAAACAAGTGCACAAAAAAAAACAAATTTGAGTGCGAGTAGCAACAGGTGTTCAACTTTTCTGTTCGGCAACCTTAATTTCCAAATTCATATTTTACAAGGAGCGGTGAATGAATTATTGAAAACGGAAGGAGCATATCGTGGGCGGCGAACCACCCAAATTATATCAGTGTGCTCTTAACCGTACCCAACAAGTGAAATTGAAAAATATGGTAATTTATTTTCGGTCATCCAGGCATGGATTTTTCAACGCTATGCAGATTGAATAGCCCGTTCTCCACGGTTTTGAATAATAAAGTTCTTTGTTACTTTTCTATGGGCTTCTTTGGGGTATTATTGTGAGCTTTTATCTGAATCTGCGATGTTTATCAACAACGTGTTCTAGGCACAATGTAATGGGGAACGTTCATATACTGAACTGTGACGTGTTGATGAATCAGGGCCGTACTGCGAAGTTCTCTCTCAGACGACCAACTTCCCGCTGCCAAGATGCAATTTCAATAATATGAATTTTATATAATGTTTCTAAATGGTGTAAACTAAGCCACTTCCTCGGTATTGCCGAACTGCCTGCATCAAGCAAAGCCAATAAGTTCCAGGTCTAGGTGAGAAACCATTTTTTTTGGCGCGAGCAAATTAGTAGGGTTTGGCTCATCTTGAAACACCCATACAGTCGAATAATGTTTACTTTCGGGTTCATACACGTAAATCCACGATTCATCACCTGTCACGATGTCATAGACATGCTTTGAAGCACCACGATCGTATTTTTGGAGCATTTTTTTGAGCGATTAACGAATTGTGTGCATATTGAATGTGTGCTGGTCTCACTCATGCCTAAAGTTGTCTCACGACAGGTCACATGACGATCTTGCAATATCAGTTGCCGCACAGCATCAGTAGTTTTCGGAACGACAACTGATTTTGGATGACGAAATTAGTCTTGGTGTGAACTACGATTCGCTTGAATTCACCATACCATCGATAAACACTGGTCCTTGATGGAGCTTTATCGCCAAAAATTGAATTAAGTTCATCGATGCACTGTTGTTGAGTTAAGTTGTAAAAAACCGTCAGACGAAAATGTTCACGATTTCATTCCATTTTTTGGGCAAAATGAATCTTTTAAGTAAATGTAAACAGCACCGTCAAACCGTTCTAATCATATATTACCTCAAAAATGTCAAGCTTTACGATAGAGCTGTAAGTTGACAGATTGCAACACTAGGGTTGTCCAATACCGACTAATAAAAGACAACCCTCGTATTGGTGCCATCTGGTATTGTCTTGTTGACCGATGTAGTGAGTTACACAGAAATCATTCGACGGGTTTCGAGTAATTTTTTCAATGAATATGTTATACGAAACTCATCTGTGAAGGAGAAGGAAAACTTCTAAGGGGTTTACAATTTCTCTTATATACTTTTTACCGATAGAGCCAATATTTTATTTTGCACGCAAAATATGCATTTCACCAAATCTCACACTGTAGGTATGAGAGAAAATTCTTTTGTAGGTATTATTGGTCCAAACAACAGAAGTCAAATCCGGTCCTGCTCTAGTTATCGCGAGATCTAGTACTCTCGAAATACGTTTTTAAAATTAACTACCAGGCTGGCGTTCACAGCGAGTGTATGTGGTGGTAGGAAGGCAGAGAGCTCTCTCAATGGTCCCCTTCATAGGCTAATGAGTTCTGGACTATTACCAATGTACACTCATCCCATTTGTTAGTCGAGTTAGTGACAATGAATAAATGCCTTCGCGAGACCAGCTCCTCACCGGAGTCCTAAATTGGTGTTTCACTGCCACCGCATTCGGATGCTCTTTCCCAGAACCATATATTAAGTCCAGCGAGGGATTTTCCATTATTCACTTTCACAGTTATAAAGTACCCAACGCCCATTGATTTTTCGATTGCCTGTTCCATATAAAGGTAATTATATATTGTGACTTTGCTGACTCCCGAAGATAAACGATCTGGAATCGAGGTAATTCGACAATGACTATAACAAATTTATTCTTGAGGCTCTGGACGATTGAAGCCACATATTTCTGAATAAGAATAGATCGTAATCCAATTGAGTTCATGAAGAGTATGATGTTGTGCGGAATATTTCGCTTATCATCATACACTTATTCACGAAACATGCTCAGAGGCGCGTGTATCCAACAAATCACAGCAAGGGATCACCTTCCTGGTAATATTTTACCAGGAAGATAATCCCTTGATTACATTCATGAATGCGCTGAATATACGATGTAGGTATAAAATAGAAATAGACAAATACATGACAGAAGTGATGCAACATGCTTGAATATTAATAAACATCCGAACTTCGAGATGAATGCATTTGTTTGAAAAAATCTAGTGCCATTCTATATATAAATTAATTTTTGCACTACCAATACTCTCTATCAAACCTTCACACAATTCCCGAGCCATCGAGAATGAACACTAACAGAAAGGTAATCCCTTGAAATACAAGGTAATCCCCTTATTACCTGTAATAGCCTTTATTTTTATTTTTGAAATCTCTGTTACCCGTTTCCTTGTCATTGGAGTTGGTAATGATATTTTGAATTGGAATGAACCATGCCATAAAATATCAAATCTTACACCTGTATTTAATACTCCACAAGTAAGTTGAGAATTTAAACGCAACTTTGGTTCAGATGACATTTGTTCTGTGAATCATACAATTAACTTAAATATTCTCTTACCCTTCTGATATTAAAGTTAATTAATTCAGAGATAGAACTTTATGGTCAAAAGACAATTTTAATTTGATTCAACACATCCGCCATTTCGTTTATCGATAGATCTATGGGAAGTAAATATCCGGAAGGTACTGTTCATTTCGATTGAAAGAATCTATATTTGGAATTGATTTAGTCATCGAATTTCACCGTCGTTACTTGAATTATTAAATTAATAGTTTCGTGTATTATATGCGCTGACTTCAATTTTGCTTACCTTAATAATTTTTTTTTTTATTTAACTTATTATAGGTGAATTAATCTTGAAGTGCTATTAAAACAATCCTTTTGCGTAGGCGCTCAGGTCAGTATAAAGCTATTGCTAATGGATTATTTCAAAAATATTTTCGAAGTAACACTCACCAGTCTTCTCTTTGGTTTGATAAGTGGTCTATTTTGTCCATTCATTTTATAGTACAGTCCACAGGCGTTACACAGATAATGTCCAGTTCCATCCCTTCTCCACAAAGGTGTACTCGTCGCCCCACAATTTACACACTCTCGACCCTCTGAACAAAAAAATCACATAATTACAAGATAATTCATGTGAAAAAACAATTATTGTAACTAGTCTAATTCACTGGCTATATCTAAACGAACAATGATAAAAATCATGCCTATATACAAAAAAGGGGTGATTGTTGACCAAGAATTGAAGGAAATTGAAGTGGATTGGTAGCAATTAAGGTGATGGCTATCCTTTGAATTATAATCGATAAAACCCATAATTTTCCAATATTTGTAATCATTAAACATGAGTAGGGACTGTTTTTTGGTGTATTTCGTGTGGAATTCAAATCAACTGGGTAGTTTTTGAATAGACGAGAATAAGATCATTGCAAAAAATTAGTAGTCCTGGTAAACATGAATCAATTATATTTCAAAAGTATTGAAAACATTATTTATTCTTCAAAAAAATTAATTATTATGTCACCACACAGGTATATACAGGGTGAGCCCTTGACCACTGCGTTAATTTTTATCATAGATTCTTGACGTCAAAAGATTTTCATTTTCTTCCTAAATCATTTTTCCAAATTTGGTCCCGTTCAAAAGATAGGATGTTGAAATTTCATAAAAAAGTTGCATTTTCACCTGTAATATTCAAACTAAAATATCAATTGAAATGATCTCTTGTAGAAGATTTTTGATAACAATCATGCGTATTTTGGCATCAATAGATTTGTTCCATTTCTTGTGGGTTTCTCACTACTACTCTACAGATTGGTTAAATTGCATGAAAAAGAAATATCACTTGAACTAAAGGTCCGTATCTTGTACTTCCTAGGATCATTGGTCTTTTTTGCAGATAAAATCATTCTTCATCTTTTTTCCTTATGTTTGTATTTCAAGTTTTTGAAATATCTCCAATGTTTTGCGTTTTATTTAGATTCAAAGTTGTCAAGTCCCTATTGGAAAACTATATGTAGATATCAATTACTTTTTTATCAAAGATCTGAGTCACACTTGAAAATACTAATATTAATAACTATGTTTAAAGTGAAAAATTGTAATGAGGTTTAACTTTGTAGTGAGAGAATTTATACCTCTTATTCAACGATATGTGCGTTCAATACTGTTGGAGCTGCAGTAATCAGCTGTCATCGCTTCCATGAAAAAATTAATAGAACTCTGTAGAAAAGCAGGGAGGATTCAGCAACGTCAAAAATTGCATTAAAAATATAAAGTAAAACCTGCTGATACAACATAAATTGTGATAGAGAAACTTAAATACCATAAATAAAGTTGAATGTGTCAGAATTTGAGGAATTGTTTCAATGCATTGAAGATATTGAGGAAATTACAGAAATCATGTAAGGTCTACCAGCAATTTACTTCAGTTTCGAGGTTCTTCATGCTTGAACGTCAATGCCACCGCCCATTGATTGCTTCAATATAAAATCGCTTTCAATCATCCATAAAAGGCGACATAATCCATTTCACTACATAAATATCCTTCAATTCTCCCATAATCACACCAAACTTCAGCATGCTTTTCTACAAACAAATCTAAATCTAAATAAACTCTGTCACATTCTAGAAGCGAGTAATTCAACAAATGAAGCTTTACAATCGTGTGTGGTCTTATCCCGATATCAATGCTTAATTTAACTGGTAAATTGAAAGAGATTTTAATTACGTCCAAGTTATACCAACAAGAAGCTAGAATTTGTAATGGAAGTCCAGTTGATGTTAATGACATCAATTTATTTCCACGAAGCTTTGAGATAGCTCCATCTTTTTTCTTCGTTCAACTGTTTCCGATGCATACTTCAGTCAGATTTAAAAGCTGCACTGTTTAATGGAAAAATTCAAACTATGAGACGTTCTAAACTAGAGACATTCAAAAGCATCGTGCAAAACATTCACCAGAGGGTACTCCGTGTGTCCCCGGTATTCGCAGGATCATTGAAGAAAAAAATTGAATTTTGATCCTACGAAAATACGAATATACTCATACGGAATCACTGGATGGTAGTTTACGACGAATTCCGAAGCCGAAAAGTGTCCAAGAAAGACGATTGAAAAATTGACTAGTGCATTGTTGCTATTCTGTCCATATTTTACAATAAGGTTGATTCCTTATCAGGGTTTCGTAAGTAAAATGAATTATAGAGTAAAAACGGTGTATTTGCGGTTCCTTCGATCTTTAATCCATTCCGGAGACCTTTTTTCATTCTCTTCAAATTTTTGAGCTTTCAAATATTTTCTACTACATAAACGTGTATTCAAATAGTTCAACTTTCATTTGACACATCTTTCTTGAACGAATCATTCGATGTTTTATATATATCAGTCCCCAAGATAAAATTACAGATTTTTTTAGATTAGATATCGAGGGAATGCCTTCTGATGTTGCTCTTTGATTGCATTGTTTGAAATCCAAAAATGACTCCTTGTCAATTCAAGGTTCATCTTGTGAATCCGGTATAGGTACAACATTCTCTAGAGGTATAACCTTAACCTTTGATGCTACGTCTGAGTTTCGAACAGATTACTCAATCGAACATTGTTTTATCTCGACGATGTATTATATCGTATTTATCTTAATGAGTTGATCAGTTGATTATTGCGGAAATGGTACTTCACACTTTTGATGCTGTAGTAAAATCAGATTAATTATTTGCCGCCAATTTTTCGAAATTTTCAAGATTATTCTACCATTGTTTATGAGTATAATAAAATTTATCGACGCTCTTTAAGTTAACGAAGTTCCAAATAAAACTAATGAGATTCTCCAAACTCCACAAATTGGACTTTTTTATCACTCGTAATGTAGTGTTCAACAATTGACACTTACAGTAATTAACATTGTTTTTGATTCCTATAACAATTATCTTGGTATACAAGATGAGTTTCTGTTTATTACAATATTTCAAATGAAATAATCTTTAGATATTCTCGGTTGAATCATATAGTGTATTGAGATTCCATGAAAATCATTTTCTTCCATTATATCTTCAGAATGGTTGAAACCAAAATATACGAAATAAGATAATTTTAGTGGGAAATAGTTCAGGTGATTCGATAGATAACCTGTATGTTTCAAAATGACTATTTTGTTTATTATATTCAAAATTTTCTTCGAATCGTTTGTTCAGTGATATGAAAAAATATCACATGTTATCATCATTTTTCAAAATAAGAGAACTAATACAAATTACAAAACTGTTTGAACTTACATAGTTTTCCGATAGAAAAATTTAATGTCTTTATTTAAATCTATTTTATTTGATTTCTCCATAAATATCTGTCCACCTCAGGCTAAAATAATTTAGCAATTTGAAAATAGAATTAAACAAACATAACTAATATACGACTATTTTCTAAGATAATAAGAATAAAAATGTAGAATATGTTAAAGATGCCTTAACAAGTTGATTTGTTCCATATCATTCAATTCACATAATTCGATACTTATACAATAGTATCTTAAAATTCAAGGAAAACGCAAGTTTCCCATCAATAGGCAAAACAAATCTGAACAAATTTTATTTACAATGGAATGATAATATTTGCCTCCTTTAATTTTTATTCAAGGTTGAATTCGTTGTTTCGAGTTTTCTAAAATGTTGCAATATTTATCTCATTTTCGATATAGAAAAACACGTAGTTTTAAGATACAAAAATGATTAACCCTTGGCTTACGCATTCGCAATCCTTATCGATGAAATGAATAGGTCTTTTTTTCTCATTTATAAATAGCGATGCTTTAGCAATTAGTCCCGGGAAAATTATATTATCGAAAATCTCAAAAACGTACTTGAAAACAATCGAAAATTAATATTATACTTGTCCTTTTGATCTGCCTGATAACAGAGTACTTATCTTTCATAAGTTATATTTATTTTGTTTTATAGTTTTTCGAATAACAAATCAATGAAATGAATTGGCTCGATTTCCGAAAGTTATTTTCTGATTTTTCAACCATTTTCAACATGTCGTCCGAAATGTCAGTATTGAACAATCAACAGATTGAAGACAATTCGTGTTTTCATGAAATTTCGGCTAGTCTTCTAAATTATTCATACGTTTAATGAAATAAGAACCAACATTCGGTTATAAGGCTTTAATGACAGCCTGCAGCTTTGCTAAAGGATTTGAAGCTACTTGGAATGTGTACGAATTATTTCCAGCCGATAATAACAAGGCAAAAGCGCTATTAATCAACTGCTAAACTACCAACTACTAGACCAGACGGCCTTATTATTGATTTGCATTTGTAAACACCACCTTCGACCAGGATGTCATCAATTAGTATTAAATATGGAGTGTAAAGGGGAAAACAATTTATAGATCTTCTCTAACCTAACTGTTCTTGAATGAACAGAAGCTATATTACTGTCAATGTGATGATTTGAAAAATACACTTCTCAAATCGGAACTTATAATTAGGTAAAATCCGCTATTCTTTTGCTGGTTTATACAGGGTAGGTAAGCCAAAATCGACGCTTAGTGTTGAGTTCCACTTCGGTTTCAAAGGTTACTTAGTAACTGAGATCAATTTGAAGGATTAATTCAATACTGAAAACCGTAGGTTAATTACTGGGTATTTCCATTTTCCGGAAATGTAAATGCTGAGATGAGTGCTTCAAGTCTCAAGAGACAAAGAAATTCAGAACATTTTTCAATTTAACGGTTCAATGTCAATTAATGAGATTCTCCAATGACTGAAGTTATGGAGTTTGCAAATTGATTATCTTTCAAAACGATTCAACAAAATAGGAGAAAGACATTGACCTTCTTCAATTTCAAATTAATAGAATTCTTTGATTTCTATATGAATAATGAGATACGCCCTTCTTCGAGTCATTTCCGGGAAGGGTAGTTAACAATACAATAACGCACATAAAATTGACCAAGTTTGTTATCGATTTCCACCCCTCTCTCTAAACATCTTTCCTTATCCACTCATTCGATCAATTTTCCATCACATTTACCCCGGAACATAAGCGTATTCGGAAAGCAAACTTTCTACGCCTTAATCGTATCGAATTCTATATATATTCAGTACAGTTTTCGACAGTATTTTCATTTTCTTTAGAATGAACTGTGTTTTTTGTTGGCGTCAAATCAACCATGAAAATGTCAAGGAACCACTTGAGGGATGAATGAAAACCACTTTGGTTCGGACCGCAAATCCCCATACGCAATTTGAGGTTTATTTGTGACCGAATTCAAAGTATACACAGTGGTACATGTAAGAGGCTTAAGATACAATGTTACGGATATTGGTTGGAATTAGCCGCTTATTTGTGGATTCTAGGGGTATTCGCACCTGGTATGTATTAAAATCCCTGATTTCGGGCAGGTATGAGGACTTGGGCATGATTCATGGATACGAGATTCAACGGAAGAATCACCCAGTGAATATATAAAAATATTTTCATACGAAACTATATAATGAATGGTACAGTGAGTGCTTTTTGTCCATTTTGAAATGCGATGCATTATTTTTCCTCTTTAATTTTCAAATAATCAGCCAGTTTCAGTCTTCAACCATGGGCCGTAACTCTGGATTTTTTTTTAGATCTTCACAAATTCTGTTTATGGTTGAAACCAATCGCCTTTTCTTATAAATCATTATCAAATCAAGTGTCACTAATTATTTTAAAATCACCTATGCAAAATATAATTCTAGAATATAAATTATCTCATATAAAATCTGGAAACCACTAATGAAATAATATTCTGAATATCACTATTTCAGATTATAATAAAAATGCTAAGACACATCAACTTCTGTATCCGGGAGCCTGGCATACTCCGTGTCCCTTTTTTCCAAATAGGACACCCTGTTGAATGATTGTTTGGGCTATTACCATCATCTATTGTGGATGTAGTGTTTTCCGACGTTTCGATAGACATCTTCTATCTTTATCAAGGAGGAAAAGTAAAAAACCTTTTGAAAATTATCAATTTTCAAAAAAGTCAATATTGACAGAAGTCATGAAAGAAAATGAACGATGTTATATACTCATCTGTGATATGATGATCTTTTTAAGTTGGATCGAACTATCGGCGTCCAAACGTCTGGCAGATATATAGATGGAGCACTTATGGAATCAGGTGTTATTTTCATAAAAGCTGCTTCTTTGATTTTTCTTCTTGCAAGTTTTTCTTCTTTGGATATTATTGATGCTTCATCCCACTTTATACGATGATTCTCATCTACAGCATGTTGGACCAACCTGGATTTGTCGCTGTCTAGTACTCGTAGAAGCTTCTGATGTTCTTTTATTCGTACATTTAGAGGGCGTTTAGTTTCTCCGATGTAAGATCTTCCGCACTCGCAAGGTAATTCATATATGCAGTTCTTTGTCCTTTGTGCCTCATTATTAGGCTTAACTTTTGTAAGTTTAGCTCTGATAGTGTCTTGAGTTTTGAATGCAGTCGTTATGTTGTATCTATTTCAAAATTCAAAATACTATCACAGCTAAACTTACAAAAGTTGAGCCTAATAATGAGGCACAAAGGACAAAGAACTGCATATATGAATTACCTTGCGAGTGCAGAAGATCTTACATCGGAGAAACTAAACGCCCTCTGAATGTACGAATAAAAGAACATCAGAAGCTTCTACGAGTACTAGACAGCGACAAATCCAGGTTGGTCCAGCATGCTGTAGATGAGAATCATTGTATAAAGTGGGATGAAGCATCAATAATATCCAAAGAAGAAAAACTTGCAAGAAGAAAAAATCAAAGAAGCAGCATTTATGAAAATAACACCTGATTCCATAAGTGCTCCATCTATAGATCTGCCAGAAGTTTGGACGCCGATAGTTCGATCCACTTAAAAAGATCATCATATCACTGATGAGTATATAACATCGTTCATTTTCTTTCATGACTTCTGTCAATATTGACTTTTTTGAAAATTGATAATTTTCAAAGGTTTTTTACTTTCCTCCTTGATAAAGATAGAAGATGTCTATCGAAACGTCGGAAAACATTACATCCACAATAGATGATGGTAATAGCCCAAACAATCATTCAACACGAGCTCCATCATCAACAATATCTCGTCATCAACTAGGACACCCTGTATTTTGTATATTTTTGAAATCACAACGGACTGATTTCAACAAACTATGTAGATAACATAAAAAATCCACATTATCAACTTACATTTTCCAACCATGGTCGTTTTAAAGCATTTATGATCAATTTCATGCACCAGCTCTAATTCATAGCAAAATTTTACCCTGTGCAATTAATAATAGTTAGTTGAAATCAGTTCATTAAGGGAATTTGAGATATATACAAAAATAAACAGGATGTCGTATTAAAAAAAAAGGACCCACAGTATGGCAGATTTGCATCATTTATCCGGAACGTTCAAATTTATTTTTTGAAACTCACACCTGAATTTAAGATTTGACGATTCTCATCATTTTTTATAACTTTTTGAAATTATTTCAAACCATAAGTGGTTTCCACATTGTACACACAATAATTATTCATTGTATTTATCTCTCTTAGATTTGAATTAAAATAGATAATAGTAGACATTTTTGTCCGGCAATATTTCCTTGATAAAGGGTGAGAAATTTCTCGTACAATAAAAAAAGGCTCTTTATTACTCCTGGATACTCAAAAATATCATGGCTTTGAAAAAAATGTAAATAATGAAAAATATAAGAAATTAAACCAAGGGAATGAACTTGTCAAAATATCTTTATCAAACATGAACAAAATCAATAATTTTCAAAGAGCACTTCCTTTCAAGATGAAGATTTCTAATGCTACTCTATGCGAGGACCATCGATATCGTAAACGAACATCTTCGCAGGAGTGCAAACATCCATAGAAGTTTCCACGGATATTTATATTCATAGAACACGATCACGTACTTCGGCGTAGAGCACTTGAATCGAGTTAAAAATCCAAAACCGAAACATCAAAGTATGCGGGTCTCTCCTCTGAGCCGAACAATAGAGAAACAGCAATGACATCTTTAATTAGCAACATCATCATGGCACCCCTCGATCTCTTGTTCCCACGAAAGAATTTCCATGAAGGTCGACACTTCGCCTAACAAAAGAAGATATTTCATCCTCATCACTCATTACGCAGTCACTTTTGGTTTCGTTGCAATTTTTAATTAGTTTTCTTCACGCATCACCGCAATAAAATGGCGGATACTGTGCAACTTACTAATTGTCGACGTCACGTGATAAAAAGACCGTAGAACGGATGTTGCAGTCGGGGAAAAACGAAATTGCAACATCCCGCTGTTGTAAGTGCAACATGGAGAAATCTGTGAACGAGAAAATTGAAAAGTTTTCGATTTGTGAGTGCGAACACACCGATAAACCAATGGAAAAACGTGACGTGGAAAGCTTGCTGGAAACTAAAGAGAAAGAAACTAAAAAGGAACAAGTAAAAGGAAAAGAACACAAACAATAATAAATAACATAAAACATAATGAAACTGATGTGTTGAACTCAAATAAAAATATACCGAACTAATAGACAGAGTTCGGTGAATGCGAGAAAGAAATAAGGTGTGAGAAGAATAGAAAAAATAATCTGATGAAAATCAGCATTAGCTTCAGCCCGTTTGTAGTCGAGAATGAAATTTTCCAGTTATCTGATCCTTAAAAAGCCAGAAAAAATATTTTTTTTATTTCATTTCATACCAGTGAATTTCATTCTCAGACTTTCAAGTCCAGCCAAATAAGGACGCGATTGTAAACATTAAAATTAATTACAAAGTTTTAAAAACAAATGTTGTGTGTTAACTACTAACAGAACCTTTATTTATAGGGTCTTGTAACTGGCAAAAAAATTATTCCAGGTTAATCCAAGGAGATTGCTCACAGAATACAGATTCGAAGATTAAAACACAGCCCATAGAATAGATTGAGGTAGGGTTCCAATCATCGAACGTAGACGCTGTAAGAGCGCCATTTCTTGAATGGTGTAATCAAATGAAATTTCATCTGGAGTTATAACTATAGTTTTTATGACCACATTCTGATCTTTGATATGCAAGAAAATATTTCAACAAAACTAAACGATACGAAGCGTGCCGATATTCAGTTTTGATACTCTGCCATAATTTATGATCCCGAAATAGATTTGCTTGTCGAATCAAAAACATATTTCAATAAATAAATTGCTTTACTGAATACATAGATTCCCTGAAAGATATAGTCAAGGAATGAAAAATAATTTGAGAAATCTGAAATTTTTTTACTTCACTTGACAAAAAAAATTCAACCATTAATGAAAAGTATATAAACTGAACCGAATAAAAAATTGAAGGTTTGTTTTTTGGTATACAGTCATTGGAAACAGAGAATAAATTAAATTTCATTAATAAAATTAACAATTTCCCTAATATCATTTATTCAAGAAACAACCCCGATTCAGTAACCCATTTTATTTGCGGAAATCCTTTGTTATTCGTCAGCAAATGTATAAAGGTTTTTTGTACTCAGTACGGATTATGAGCAAGAAGTGGCATTAGGCGACTACCTTCTGTATTTTTAATTTGCAAAAACTTCATCAATCTGTCCATATTTGACTGGCCTAATTCTGTTCCGCCATTTTGTTAGTAGACTTTTCATTTGCCGACTTTGATCTTACCGGCGCTGGTTCTAGACTTGTTTCTAGGTTTATTAGGCGACTGGGAGCCTTGGGCTGTCAAATGTGGTTTGTTCTCGGACGAATACATTGCCCCGTGAATACCGTGGCCATACGTAGACCCATACGAACTTTCAAAGTTACCATTGAACATGCCGGATGAGCCCCCTTCATAGTCACTACCTTCACGCTGCTTGTTAGAACTGGAACCCGACGAAGGCTTCATGTCCAACGCGCAGCTCTGTGGGTTCTCGTGCATGAAGGCTCCCATCGCCGCCGCAACCGCACTCTGGTACTCAGAACCTGCAGATGGAGCCACTGAATCGGGCGTGCTGTCTTTCGGCGGGGTTGGAGGGAAGGCGAAGAGGTTGTGATGCTGGGACGGCGCAGAACTGGGGCTCTGCGATTTGTCCGGATCGCCGCCTCCGAACGGTACCCAAGGTCCTGAGTGAGCCAAGGGTTTGGAGTCTGACAGCCAGGGGTGGAGAGGGGTGTGAAAATGGGGACGGCACATCTGTCCTGAAGACATACGGGATGCTGGAACAAGAGAAAATCGTATTTAATAAAAGAGAAACAGAAAATATTTCGTTTCAGCTGTTTAGCAATAGTTCGGTATCATATGATATATGCAAATTGATATTATGTTCATTTTAAACCATTCTTCTTGCGCGCCTGTTCCTACTCAAACAATGTGCTATCATTTTGCAAAAATGTCTTAAATTTGAGCTGAATTTTGTATCAATCAATTGTGTTTCACATTCTTATGAAGAATCAGAGGTGAAACTTGGGTATGTCTTGGCACTAGGAGATTTTAAAACAACCCTCAAACTTGTTTTCAATCACTTGATGTCTAGATATCTCATAAGATATTCTTCGGTGATTCAGAAAATTTTTTGTTGTTGACATCGGAAAAAATCTAAATGTCCTAGAGAAAACCATGCTTCCAAGTTCCCTTTATATTTTTCTCTTGTGTAATTTCTTCAATGTAGATGGACAGATGTAAATTGCCAGATGGTTTATATTTACCCCTAATGGTGTTGCCTAAATGTGGGTTTTATATCTACCATCATATATATAGCATTAAAATAATTTTCATTTAGGATTTCCACATTATTATGAGGTGATAATTTTTATTTTGAAAAGAGGAAACAAGGGGTCAATTTCGGAATCTCATTCATAATCATAAAAATGAATATATTGAGTAAGAAGTGCATCCATCGATTCGGAACGAAGTATATGGATGAGAACTCCCTCCTCAATTCGTCACCTACCCTCGTAGGGTCCTGCTAAAAAATTCAGACATCTGCGTGTATAGAAGGACCCTTCCCATTCGCTAAATTCTCCACAGCGGGACATCCTAGTCACCGTATGTGTGTCTGCACGTCCAACTGTTTGCATTGGGGTTGAGGGTCCCGAATTTAACCCCTCACCTGGCGGTCGGCAGCCATCTTGCCTGGCGTCCACAATGGCTGCCACCGTCGCCGACTAGATTATCGCGCGATATGATCTACAGATAGCATTAAGATTAGCGGGGATTCTAACGGACTTCCGCAGATGGCTACCAAAGGGTTTTGACAGCTTGGCCCATTGTTCCAGCATGGATTTCCTGACGTTTGCGAGTGCGTGGGAAATGATTTTGGTGGAGCGTAAGTGATTGAGCCCAATACCGTTTCGGGTTGATTTGCCGACTGCAATTTGTGTAATGGAGGATTTGTTTGCTACCTCATATAGACGTGTCACTGCAATAGGGATGTTTTCATCAGAAAACTTCAGCAATAAATCGTTCCTCGGATATATATTATATTCTTCATGAAAATTAATCCAACGGCATATTTGTGTTATGTATGGATTCATTTCAGATTCTCGCCCAATTACATATTGTAAAATAAAAATTTTCAGACGAAACTGGCATAACATTCATAATTGATCTTTTTTCTCAATATGGGGAACAGAAATGAATGTAAGTCATTGTATTTTTAGCATAAAAATGTAAGCTGAAATCATTACATAGGTATATTTATATTGACTAATGTTCGATTGTTATACTTTTATTCTCTCCCTATAATGTTAGTTTATAACCAACCTTTCCTCATTAAGTTTTGATTGTGATCAGATAAATATCTCATATTTATGCTATGAAATTTGCTGATTTTTTACATTTTTCTTCAATTCCTTATTAAGAATAAATAAAAAACAATAATAAAGTTCGTTTATTTCCTAACAACGAGTTATAAGTTAGAATTCGTCAAGAACTATCATCAATATCTTCTCCTTCCAACAAAGTGCTCGCAGCTCCAGGTGGCTCTTAATATTTCAACTAAAGAAATCGACAAAATCATTGAACTTAGCGAGGTTGCCAGACTCACCATTCCTAAATTTTTTTAAACCGTTACTATTGAAAAAACTGTGCATGTAAAGACGAGGCTGAACCCAACTCAAATTTAAGGCACGTCTTAGCTTATTCTGTCACAAATGAGAAAGCAGGAATTTGAGACAAATTAATGTTAGTCTCAAGGCATCATTCCGATTATCCCACAATTCTGCCAACTGAACGACGTGAATGGGAAACGCAAGTTACAACCGATAAAAATCGAGTATACAGCCAATACCATTTCTACCAATAATATATGTATTTAGTTAAGTATATACTACACAGACTATATCACGCTATATTATATCGCATGTCAATTGAGAAAATGCACTTTATGATGGTGTGCTTAGCACGAACAAGAGAGCTTTGCTGTTCACGCTCGGGCCAGTGTAGTATATGATTGGAAGCACATGTTGCTGCCTTACAGAAGATGTAAAGCCCCATTCTACATTCAGATTGGAAGAGCTGTACCAGACACTCGGGATCCATAGCGGTTGTTTATCTGGTATTCAATTTACGGCTTACCATGAACTGTTATTTCTATGTTTGAGTTTGTCTTATTGAATTATCCCATTACCCTTATGTTTCTATCTCATCCGATATGAATATACGGAAAATATTTGTCCTCAAACTGATTCTTGAGGTACACCTGTATGCGTTATCTTTGTTGGTATGTATAGCATCTTTCAGCTATATTCTATATATTTATTCTTTCTGATTTGAGCTGTGATCTCTTGTAGAAGGTTTTTGATAACAGTCATGCATATTTTGGCATCAATAGATTTATTCTATTTCTTGTGGGTTTCTTACTACTACTGTACAGATTGGTTAAATTGTATGAAAAACAAATATCACTTGAACTAAAGGTCCGTATCTTGTACTTCCTAGAATCATTAGTCTTTTTTGCAGATACAATCATTTTTCATCTTTTTTCCTAAATTTCACCATTTTTGAAATAATCATCTGATAAAACATGAGTGAGTGAATCGTTTCTTGGAGGGAAAAATAATGTTTTTGAACAATTCAGATTCAATAGTGGATGCTGTGGAAGGTAATTTTCATTCAAATCAAACAGGACTACAGAGGGGTATTTGTCCAATGTAAAAACTTTGAATGCTTATAACTTTTTAAGCAGCTGAATATGGAAAAACGATATGGGAAAACATGTTTCTTTTGATCTCAAGAACATATGGTTAAAATTATGGCATTGGTCAAAGACTCACCCTGTATAACTGATCAAGATGTAACTTAGATGATATTTGAATTATGTTGTAGCAAATCAGCTAGAGTAATTTCGAAGAAATCGACACGCTGGAATATGTTTAAAAAATTCCAAAAAAAAACAACTCTATACTTCATACCTCATATAATCATCAAGGTAGTCGAACAAACATTTTTGTATCTATGGACGTACCAATATATTTTCTCGAATTTCATAGTTGTAGATTATTAATAATGTTGACATTCACGTCTTCGAGTCTTGGCTCATTGAAACTTTGGGTCAGCTATCAAAAATAACACTGCAGGAAATTATTCGTCTTCTGGCACACCCCATTTACCTCAAGTTGAAAAAAGAAGCCTCAAATTATATGTCTGAAAATGAGAGTTTTCGTAAAATCGTGGAAATGGAAATCATTTCTAAGTTTCATAATTCTCAAAAGATTCATGTTTTGATTAATGAATGCTTTGAAAAATGCTATTCTTTCAACAAAAAAAAACATCTCAAACTTCTATGTAAAAGAGTAAGACACTAAAAACGAAGTTATAATCTTAACACATGTAACCACAGCCAAAACTTATGAAATAAGTAGAAGAAAAACCAAATAGAACGGTAAATGAAACACTTCTGCATTTAATCCTTAACAGATAAGTACTCGAAATTGAAACATCTAAAGGATAACGGTAAATCAACTGATGGAAGAATGCTCAATCCTCAACATCTCTAGAAACTAAAACGAAGAAACAATTAACTTCTTGATTCATCAAACAGTCGAATGATTTCATGACTAACAATTTACCAAGTCATGAACAGTAGATTAACAAATACGCTCCTACAACCTGGTTGAGCTAAAACAAATCCAACAGTGAGAAATTGAACTGAAGGTACGTATTATAAAGACATTCTTGTTAATTACACAACGGTTGATTATTTCCAACAAAAGCTATTAAATGAATAATGCAAATGTGGCCCAGTTATAGTCGGTTTCTTTATTGGCAATAATACGCTTATAATAATAGATTTTTAATAATGCGAGCTCATAGTGTGCAGGAAGGAAGTTGCAGATAAGATCTCATCTGATCGCGCTAGCATATCGTGTATGTGTGGGGAAACAAATGAAAACAAAACATTTGATTGCTAAATAAGCACCTTTGTGAAATCACACTCAACTGTCCGAAACGTCGATATACCTAATTTAGGCCTACCATTTTGTTTTGTGGATAGGTGAAAGAAAAGGGAATATAAACGAAAATCAATTGTTGGAACACTTCTCTTTCCAATGATTGCATTCATTCTTGAAAACGGAAAATTTTAAGGTTCATTCCAGAATCTTGGATATTTCATTCGAAACTTCATGTTTCATTTGGACAGCTCAATTTTGTAAGTAATAATTATTCAAAAAAATCAATAAATTCATTGATCCTTCACCATGAAAGTTATCAAAAAATTTAGAGATTGGCTGACGTTTTTTGGAGTTCTTG
This sequence comes from Micraspis discolor, assembly GCA_030674115.1. NCBI lineage: Eukaryota > Metazoa > Arthropoda > Insecta > Coleoptera > Coccinellidae > Micraspis > Micraspis discolor. The sequence goes on from JARTUT010002175.1 coordinate 13,370,006, forward strand.
TTCACCCGAACAGATGTCATTCTGTCATCTTGTCCAAATGTCTGTAATTTTAGAATATCGAGCCGAAAATGGTCTCAATCGATTGGGTTTGGCTCCCTGATGAAGAATCAGTGGCGAAAGTTGAGTATGTCCGGCCAGCCGTATCCTCTATAGCATCCAAAAGAGATGAGCTAGAGTTTTCTTATTTTCCGAATAGGTCAATTGTCCAAATATCTCAGTCAAATTCGTTATTGGGCCAAATCCGTCGGATGGTTCAGTAGTTATGAGCATCTGCAATGTTCTTTCCTCAATAACTACTTGAATATGCATCCGATCAAATTGATACTTGAAATATTGTTGAGGGCGGCTGCAACAAAACGGCTCGCAAAATTTCGCAGAAATCGTCACGTTAGAAAATTTTCAAAAATTCCCAAAAAAAAATTTTTCAATACCCACTATCTCATAAAATATTCTTCGGATTTCAATGAAAATTCATGAATATATTGAGGTGATCAATATCTTACTTATCCTCAAATTTCATTGTCGTAGCTCTTTTCCATCTAAAGATATGATCATTTTTTTCATGTACTCAAGAGAAAAGAGAAATGACATACGTCCCGATGATTTTCTTTGAACGATGGCCATCACAGATCGATATTCGATTGACAAATGCCGGGCTCATTAATCAGTGTCAGTTGGCGTAATATTAATCAAAATTTTTCATAACGAGAAATCATAGAGATAGAATGCAATCTTGGTGGCTGAAATAGTATACGTTGTCAAAATTCAGAAAAGCATTGAAGTTTTTAGGGAATTGTAGCTTCGAACATAACTTGGGGAAAATTATGATTAGTTATTTTTAATTTGAGATATATGTTTTTTCTTTCAGTAGGCGTTCATATTTGCATCACATTGTCCCATAGTACGAGAAACGACTATTGTTCACCTCATCAGACTGCTTATAGATTTTTTTGTTATGGTTTGAATATTTACTCGCAAGTAGCTTAATGAGAGCGCCAAAGCAATCTGATCTCACGTCAGTGCTTTATAGATTTTTTTATAGTGACTATTAGAATTTACGATCCAGTTAGGTTGTTTGGCCAGGTCCAATCCAGGTTCAATCTTCTAAAGATGAATGAATCTTGTGATGTTTTCTCGATCGGTTTTCTATTTCTATACTAATATATGGGACTCTTAAATCTTCATGGAAGGTGTGATAGGAGATATATCAAGAGGCATCAACCAACGCACGAGGTATTTCTGATTGTACTCTTTGGACAATTTGAACATTTGATGGCTTAGCGCAACCCTAGAATTGGATGCCATACGTCCATATTGGCTTGATGATCGCTTGGTAAATTAGCAATTTACTTTGAAGGCTCACTTTGGACTTCCTGCCAACAAGCCATTTTTCGGAATTGCAGATTTATTTCTTTTTTTTTTGGCATTAATATGTTGTCTCCAGTTAACGCACTGGTGTAAATGTATGCCGAAAAACTTAGCTTTCGTGTCGACTGTTAATTCCTCTCGAACTTTTGGACAAGGGGACATATAACGGGTCATCCAAAAAACGAGCCTACATGTTTGTTTGGAATAAAACACAAAGTATTTGCAATTTTTTCAAGCTATTTTTTTTCATTGAAAGTATGATCTATTACAATTATAAGTGGAATAGAATATCCTTCTAATGTCCACCACGACTGCGTCTCCAAGCATCAATCCGAGTATCGAAATTTTCAATGACTTTCCGACATGTTGCTGGTGTTATTTCACGAATTGCAACATGAATGTTGTTCCTTAGATTATTAATTGTTTGTGGCTTTTTAGCATACACTCGATTTTTCAAAAAATTTTGCTTATTGACGAATCCATCCATTGTGAAATGAGCTTCGTCACTAACCAAACTTTTGCTTGAAACCAATGGATCTGTTGTACGTTGTTCAATAATCCAACTAGCGAAATTACGACGTTGTAAATGGTCTCTTTCTTTCAATTTCTGGGTTAATTGAATTTTTTAAGCGTCTAAATGTAAATCTCTATGCAAAATCCTCCCTAAGATATCCCCAATTCTTGCGAACGACTCGAAATTGATGTTGTCGGTTCATTTTCAACACTTTCACTAAAAGCACCAATATTTTCCTTCGGGCGTACAGTTTTTGGTCTTCCACATTTTGGTTTATCAGTAACACAACCAGTTTCTTCGAATTTTTTCACTCATTTTTGAATTGAAGATTGATTTGACCGATTATTTACACCAAAAAAATCACGAATTTTGCGATGGGTATTTTCAAAGAACGCCCATTTTCATAATAACTTTGAATGATGTAAACGCGTTGTTGCAATGTGTACCTGTACATGGTTCAAACTGTACTACCTTCTAATAAAACAAAATGGCTTATGTTATTTGAAAAGATGTCACGTGTAAAAATTATATAGTATTGCCATCTAGGAGTCACATTTGGATGACCCTTTAGATACGTAGTGAATGTAACTTGCCATTTTCGATGCAGCTTCTTGTGATTGTTTGGAAGCTGTTTCAGCGATTTTATCAGATGCAAGTATGGCTACATCATCTGCAAAAGATGCTACAGTGATGTTTTCATTTTCAGAACGGCCTCAACCAAAATAGTACACAGATTAATCAGAACTTATAGAAAAACTTCAAGTATTAACTTTACATTAGCTCAGTAGAGTATTTGATATATTGTTTGAACGTTTCTGAACATTATTTTTGTTATGATTTAAACGTATCTTCACGCCACTTGTTGACAGTAATAAACGACAGTAAACGATCGCGCAATACCCACAAAATTACGACAATTCCAACAAATTGCCGTTCTCGTCGAATCCATGGGCGTTTCTCTGTCGAAAAACATAATAGGACCGACCATGTCTCGTTAGTCAGGCCGTGCCTCTCTCGAAATAAAGCAACGCATTCGAGAAAATAACAAGGCATGCGACATTAAACACATTGTCGGAATACTTAAGCCACAATATAACCATAGGTTCTTTTTATGCCAATTATTTTAAAAAGAGGCTTAGTCTTACCAGCGAGACACTCGTTATACCAGTGTATTCCGCGGTGTGACCATTTGGATGGACCATGCATTCGTTTATTTATAGGATGGGCGAATGACGTAAGGGCGAGATTCCCTCGCCTCGAGGACATTTTTATGATCGCGTCGGTCTAAGATATAGCGCTATCAACTTACCAACTTTTATTTCGTTGAAAACGAAACGTATCGTATTTCTCGGCGAGTTATATGCAAGTGTCGTTCAATTCGAAATTGTTGCTTATTTGTTGAAAACGGGGGCTTTGTTAGGGACTGTTTGAGGCGTATGGGACACGGTAAGAGGACCTATTGTGGTAGCAGATATTCTTTGTCCCGTTCTAAGGATGTCCTCAAGGAGATTCTTTATGTAAAACGTCCCAGCTGCATTGCAATTGTTTCAGACATTGGATACAATGATTCACAAACATTGAATGAGTATTTATGTAAAAATGCGTATACATCGATTCGAATAGATTGATACCTACGGGGTACACGTTGCGCGAGCTAACAGCAGAAAAACGGCGCGAGCGCAACGCGTGCATCGCGCGTTCGCCGCGCAGCTCCAATGCATACATACGCACCTTAACAAGTACACAAATTGATCTACATAGACGAGGACAGGGTGAGTCTCTGACCACTGTGTTGATTTAACAATAGATTCTTGACGTCAAAAGAAACATTTTATTCCTATAACATTTTTCCAAATTTTGCCCGTTCAAAAGATATAGGGTGTTGAAATTTCATAAAAAAGTTGCATTTAAACCTGTAATATTCAAACGACAATATCAATTGAAATGACCTCTTGTAGAAGATTTTTGATAACAGTCATGCATATTTTGGCATCAATGGAGTTATTCCATTTCTTGTGGGTTTCTCACTACTACTGTACAGATTGGTTAAATTGCATGAAAAACAAATATCACTTGAACTAAAGGTCCGTATCTTGTACTTCCTAGAATCATTAGTTTTTTTTGCAAATACAATCATTCTTCATCTTTTTTCTAAATTGCATCATTTTTGAGATATATGAAGTTGAATGGAGTTAAATCGATATAATCATCTGATGAAACATGAGTTTCTTGGAGGGAAAATAATGTTTTTGAACAATTCAGATTCGATAGTGGATGCTGTGGAAGGTATAATTTTGATTCAAACTAAAGTTGACTACAGAGGAGTATTTGTCCAATGTGAAAATTTAAAATGCTTATAACTTATTAAAGCAGCCGAATATGGAAAACGGTATGAAAAAAAGTGATTCTTTTGATCACAAAAACCTATAGTTAAAATTTACGCAGTGGTCAAAGACCCACCCTGTACAAAGCCTCATTATGTACGAGATTAAAACAAAGCTTTATGTTACAGAAATTTTATTCTCGGAAATCCAAAAACTTTTACTTACTGCTACAACTTCCATGCAAGAATGTTTTTAGAAATGAAAATAGGAATTGTGTTAAAAAAATAACAGATATCAAGGAGCTCAGTAATATTTACTGTTATTTTTGCAATTAAACATAGAAGATGTCCCCCATACATTGTTGAACCTAACAGACACAACTTTATAAAAAATAAGAGAAAAGATACCGTGCAAGTCATCATTCTGTGTTCTCGTCTCTCTATGGTTCTCCTAACCTATAAGAACACTTAATAATTCATATTTTTGAGCTGGTTCTTTTTGCGTTTTTTCTCTTGACATACAATGTAGGATTTTAGCGAATTTTATAATTAACTGAAAGGGATATTTCTCTTTCCTTGATGTTCTTTTTTGCCTCTCTCTCACAACTTGTTATTTGTAAGTAAAACAATAGTAGAATGTTTGTCTGATTTTTTAACTTTGCTTTATCATCATTTAATGTTACATGTAGATTTTTCTGATATTTTTTACCTCCTTGATGAAGGATTGATGAAATATAGGTACATTAACCATTGGTTGTTTGATTAAATTAGTCCTATTTGCCGAGCCACCCAAAATTTTGTTTTATTCGTCGCCTTATTACCCATTTAAAACTTCTAGTGGGCAATCTAAGCAATATTATTGAACAAAATTTTTTGCTCAAAGAATCTCACTTACTTATTAAATCGGAAAATCCTTATGAAAATAAGACGAGGTATGAAAAGAAGAAAACTAAATTAATTAAATTGGTGGAATACATTATTTCAGCTTACTTCAATATTTAATTTCAAGTTAACAAAAGTTTCTCCCTATGGAATTCCTCAGGAATCCACATTCGATGAACTTTCTAGTCCAATAATAGCTGTCAAAAAATGAGTAGAAAAATCAACAACAATAAAGACGAATAAAAGAATGAACCAATTGTGCCAAAAAAAATGGGTGATTATATTAAGATAAAATCTCAAACGATGATGGATTTCGTGGAAAGATCTTTTTATCTTTAGTGAGTAATTGCCGGTGGTTTTTATTAATTCAATTTATCTATCCAGATATCGATTTTATCTTAGTCTAATTTGAAAGCAATGAATAATATTTGTTCTGCACGGTATCCACAACGTACGAATTTATTTGACTTTATTCCCCAAGCAAACTGAATAATCTTGGACTGAGTTCAAAGATTGCAGATAAGAAGATTCGTTTTAACTATGAAATCATAGTAACTGGCGGAAGATGCATACTGTATAAAAATAAGTGGGTAGATAAGAGATCTCGACTTATTTATATACATCTTCATCATAAGAAATGTTGTGGGCAAGATGTATGTGGGACCTCAGAACATCAGAGTAGTTAAAATCATGAACTAGCCTGGGAGAAAAAGAAATCGTCTGAATATCGACAAATCAAACAGAAAAATGATCGATATTCTTCAAGGTTCAGACTATTTACAAAAGATAAGCTTGATAACTTCTCAATAACATCTCAGGAGAGAAGTCGAACCTAAAAATATAAGATATAGTCGCATTTGAGGTTTCCTTGAATCTTTAACATTCTGGCTGAAAGTCATAACGTCCGAGTGGAAAAAATGTACTTTATTTCAAATTCAGAATTCATTTCTTACTTCAAAAAAAGCCCAATTTCTTCTGCATTCTATTAAATTAACAAATCTTGCAAATAATTTGTTTCACAATATTTCTCCCACTTTGTGCATCTGAATAAATAAGGTTTTAATCAGTCATGTGACTGATATGAAATAGCCATTGTGTACAGAGTATCTCAAAATACTTGATTTTGACTGTACTATAGATCTGTAGTCAAGATAAAATAAGTCTTTCATTGAAATTTACATTTTAGTAAAATTCTACACAAGTCTAGAAGAAGGCTGAAATCAAGCAATTTTGTTGTAGTTTTTGACAACGAATACTACAGATATGTTTTCAAAAATAACAGAATCAAAAAAGAATTGAATGGCAGGTTCATATTTCTATGATTTTTTAGAAATCACGCACCTGGAAATATCGGAATAGATGATCAAAAAATTAAATAAATTTGAAATTAATCTGCCGCACGAGGCTGATAAATTTTATCTATCGATAAGTGCAGATTGCGAAATACACAAACCTTCAAAGAAAACAAATTCTCGATAATTTATATTCGAAAACTTTTCACGTATGTTCGTAATTCCACAATGTATCGAAGGAAGTATGCTTCAACTAGTAGAAAACTCGGTTAAGATGGAATTTTTAACCAGAGATTCAGAGCATGACGGTTTCTGTGATAAAAAGCAGAAATTATCGAGTTAATTCAAAGGAACCATGAAGTGATATTCCTACTTGGCCAATACTCGTTAAGTTTGAATTGTTCATATCAAATGAATTTTTTTTATCCACTTCACTTTTTAAATTATAAAATTCTATTTCAATTATAATATACTTTCAACGGTGTCGATGCAAAACGAAATTTCTACGTGGAAAAGGATTTATATTTTTCCATCAATATTAAAAACGCAGCAATGGTAATTAAACACTCAGAGAAAATTTGTGAATATGCATAAACAAATTGGGAATTCTGATTAAAAAATAATAACAGAGATTATCGCTTTTATAAGGAAAGATTTCAGATATAAGCTGTGGATTAATAAGTGGCTATAAAAGATCGATCACAGTAATCTTCCAAAGACCTTCCAGACTCGTGAACCGAATGTAGAACCCTTGAGAGACCCATAACCAGGTCGATTACTTATTATCGATTTTAACATGGTAACATTCACGGATTTAAAGGAAAAAAACACTGAGAGAAGTTGTGGTTTTCACGATCAAACCGGAAAATCTGAAATGACACAGGTTATCTATCGTATAAATACATGGCGAAAATCGTGAAATTAACAAATAGAAACAGCAGTTAATTTGAGATGCACATATTTAAGAAAAACACCTATATAGTTTTCATTATCGAATTTGTCATACGTAAGCTTTCATAAATGAATCTAATTAGTCTTTTGCAAGGGCACACTCTACCAAAATCACTAAAAAATTAATCATACCGAAACTACGTTCAATTTAGCGATTTCTCCGAGAAAGGAAAGTGGCCTTATTCAGAATTTCGGAGGGATAGAAGATCTGATGAAAATTCTTATTGGGATTTTATTAATTCAACAATCGTCTTCTAAGCACTCATTGACACCTGGTTCACGTATCTAATTTGCCACGGCTAATTCTTAATTAGCAAAATTTGTCTTTGAAAAATGCCGATTAACTGAAATTGTATTTGGTCGATGATTATCTAGGCGAAGTGTAGTTTTTGAATATCAATACAAATCGACAAGAGACGTAGTTGACGAAATTTAAATGAGTTGATGAAGTTTTCTCAATTACTTGAATATTTATTGTATGGATTCCTTGTATGAATACGATAAAATAGGTGATTATTGATAGTGGTAATGAAATAATTTTGAAAACTTCTTAGTTCGCGAAAAAAGCGTTGAAATATCTTGTTAAAACAGCACCTTTCAAGTTAAGGACATCTCAGCATAATAGCCATGGATCTGTCTACTTAAACGTGTGTACTAAATCGATCAATAAGTCCCTATCCTAACTACCAGATGACGCCACTACAAATATACTGATAAACTCTAATGGTGATAAATCGCACGATCTTGGTGGCCAATTCACACAGAACTGAGATAAAAATAATGATAGTAAAAAAGATTTAGTTGTTAGGTACACGGAAATTTAATGAAGTCGTTTTAGAACTTCGAAATGGAATAAAACCTCGCAAATATTGCTTATTGATGGAGGTTGTCCACGGGTTCTCAGCAAAAAAAGGCCATCTGTCTTGCGATGATTTATGAGATGTTGTACTTATCTGTATGTAAGATGGTGCTGGAGGCTCATTTGAATTTAGTTAACTGGTCTAGTCAGCGGCATTCGTTCAGATCCTAGGTAGAGGTTTCATTTCATGTCATGTTACAAATAATGAATTATCACGGTGATACTCTACCTGTCGCGTCCTTGAGTTCAAACATTCAAGGAATGTCATATTGAATTTTTCCCGACTTTCACACGCCAATAAAAAAAGACAGCCGCTGAGGTTCAAAATTTGACAGCGAGCAACCGTGCAGGTCATCCGTTCTTCGGGTTTGATTTAAATTCGATCCGAGTTTAGGCAGAAGATATTCCGGGAACCTCTGCAGATCCGAACTAAGGACACTCTTCCTCGTTCGTTTATTTCCTAGTGGATACTCGCGCAGAGAAGGCTTTCGATATGTTTTATAGCAATCTTAATGAACATCTTTTGTTTTTCAACTATTAAGTACAAGCATATACTAAAATCTATAATATAAAAATGAATCGCAAAATGTGTTGGTAAGCGCATAACTCAACAACGCCTGGACCAATTTGGCCAAATCTTTTTTTAAAATGTTCGTTGAAGTTCAAGGATGGTTTTTACGGCGAGAAAAATTAGAATTATTGCTGGAAAACCCTAAAAATAGCTCTTTTCTTTTTCCCATACAAATGATTTGTAACTAAACATAGTCAATTTGAGCTTTATTGCTATGATATAAAGTTCATATTAAATTACAAGCACTCACTGTTGTCTAAGCAATGTAGGTGTGTTCCTAACGTCAAAGATCATATCTATCAAAACAATGTGAAATAAAATTGCACTTGCACTCGCTTCGTCGGGAATCGCAGCAACTTTGCTTGAAGGTGGTCGAACAGCCCATTCAGCACTAAAATTGCCATTAAATATGCAAAGCAATGAAACTCCAACCTGCAACGTTTCGAAGAACTCTGCAATGGCAAAGGTTTTGCAGCAATGTAAATTGATTGTTTGGGATGAATGCACGATGGCACATAAAAAATCTTTGGAGGCTATAGACAGAACCTTAAAAGATCTACGGAGCAATAATAACCGATTTGGTGGTGCAATGATTTTATTAGCAGGAGATTTTCGTCAAACATTGCCAGTGATTCCACGATCAACGCCAGCTGATGACCTCAATGCATGTCTAAAGTCCTCCAATTTGTGGAAACATGTCAAAGTACTTCATTTAAGCAAGAATATGCGTGTCGAGTTGCAAAATGACCAATCTGGAAACAAATTCTCTAAACAACTCATTGACATTGGTAATGGCAAATTTCCTATAGACATGTTGACTGGCTGCATTAACTTTCCTCAAAGTTTTTGTCAGTTAACTCGATCAAAAGATGAACTTATTGAGAAGGTGTTTCCAGATGTTTCTCAAAATTACAGAAACCATGATACTGGCTGCAAAAAACATAGATGTAAATGAAATAAATTTCAAAATTCAAGAACAAATTACAGGCGAATTGAGGATATATAAATCAGTTGATTCGGCTACTAATCAAGATGATGTAGTCAACTATCCACCGGAATTTTTAAACTCGCTGGATTTGCCAGGATTGCCACCTCACAATCTTCAATTGAAGGTTGGATCGGTGGTTATAATGTTGCGAAATATCAACCAACCGCGTTTTTGCAACGGTACACGGTTAGCGATAAAAAATTACTAAACAATGTACTAGAAGCAACTATACTCAAAGGAAAGTATAAAGGAGAAGATGTTCTCATACCGCGCATCCCAATGATTCCGACTGATGTGCCATTTGAGTTTAAACGACTTCAGTTTCCAGTGCGGCTTGCTTTTGCTATGACTATAAACAAGTTCCAGCGGCAATTATTAAGTGTTTGTGGTATTAATCTAGAAAACCCATGTTTCTCACATGGTCAATTGTATGTTGCCTGTTTCCGTGTTGGAAAACCATCAGATTTGTTTATCTATGCGCCAGGTAATCAAACAAAAAACATCGTATACCACAAAGCACTACAATGATAATAATAATAATTATGATTCACATGATTAAGAATAAAGCGATTATTTACTTCTAAATCCTTATATATGTTTTATTTAATTATTTTTTATTCACAACGCCCTATCACCAGGGTGACGGTTCTGTTCAGGAGAAATTTTTAAAATACGTAGGCACAAAAACTGCCACATTACAAATCTTTTTGACAGGACGAAGTCTGTCAGCTAGTTGAAATATAAAAATTTTTGTGAATGATTATTTTCGTCTTTATCTTTTATAGCATCTGCTCCTTTCAGGACTTTCCCAGGATAAATTTAGATTTTTATAGATCACGTGAAATAATTATAAAAAAAAGTATAAAACTATTTTGACTTCTTTCTTTTGCAATGAAAACTCCATAAGTTCCACTTCGATACATAAAATAATCAGCTTTGTAACTTTGATGTAAGTTTAGGAAACATTGGTCTCAAAAGAAAAATCATAAGTCAAGTGAATTAAGACCGAAACTTTCAAATATTAATGAAAAATGTAAATGGATATTTTTTTGATTACTAAATATAAATATAAAATGCGCCTAACTCTTAGCAATCAGGATCATTTAAAAGCAATACTTAATTTTTGCTAACATCCGCTATCAAATTCACCAGAGGGGAAATTCTTAAATATTTTTTTTGTCTTTTTATGATTATGAAGGCTAAATTAACTTGTTACCTAACCAGGATTACTGCAAATGAGCTAAGATTTGGCGATTTCTTTAAAAAAAACCCAAATGAAAAAGTCTATGGAGTTAAGGTCAGGAGAGCTTGGAGGCCATCTAATTGGACCGCATCTTGGGGTTTAGAAATGCATAGTTGGAAAAAACTATCTAATAATTATTTAGTTTTGGATCTTTTCGTCAGTTTTTTTTCAGTTCCGTCCGAAATTCGAGTTAAATTAAATAAATCTGCATTCCAGTATAGTGTCCACTTCTGATGTAGTGTCGGCACAATGAAAGTCGCTACATTTGCGTATTCCCAGAAAATTTCCTCATATGATTTTTTCTATCATATATTGAGGGGTTGTTACAAAAATAAATACATGAAAAGGAAACAAACGTAAGAAAGGAATTTCCGGTACCGACATTCGACAATCAAACAATACAATCGATAATTCAACCAGCTGAATATGAAATTCGTTGTACAATTACCAAGAAATCCAGCACTCTGTCGAAGCTCTTATTCCTGGAAGTATGCGTGCCTTGGAGGAGCTCACAAACTTTCAAGACATCACAGCTAATGACGTAAAATGAAGCTAACAATGCAAATGCTCTTTTAACTATTCTAGAGAACAGGAAACATACATTTCGTCATAGTGCAAGAAAAATATTTTCAGCTTTTGTTTCCCTTAAGTAGAGCCCGAAGTCTTATCGATTTTTGAATGAAATAGAGAACAATGGTTTCGACTTCTTGACGATATGTCAGAACAAAAGAGAATTGATCTGGAAAATTTTGAATTTTTTCTATCTTGAATAAATCATGCCAATGGAATTTGACCATAAATTTCGTCTCACCTATCTTTTGATTTTTTATGGAAAAGCATTTTCATTAAATAATCAATAGTTTAATTATATTTCCAACATTAAATAACTAAATAGAAATTGTTTGGAATGAAAATTTTTAATCGATATACATACATATACAAGTAGAAAAGAACGTTTGAATGACTTAGGTATAAACTATTATTTGTGGTAAATTAATAATAAATCAAAAATGATAAAAATAAATTGATTTGACTATTTAAAATAATTAGGTTTCTCTAAGTGAAGCCATTTGTGTAATGTCAACAATTCGAGTGGTCTAAATGATATAATATGAAATTATTTATTTAATTCCCATGAATTCGATATTGATCGCAAAAATCTTGAATGAATTTCAGAACTAATTATCAATGTTTGCCTCGATATTTCAAACAGCATCAAAACCTACAAAGATAAAAATCCAATATAAAAGTATTTGAATAACTGTGATAGTAGTGTGTTTGGAGATATAACTTTAATAAATAATTTATAATCAATACTGATAATTGTTCGATATTGCAGAAGATATTACATATATTACCTAACTATAAATTCAGAATGTTTAGTTTATGCGAGTGCTTTTATTCCAAAAAGCATAATTTTATGAAAAACTTTCTTCAGCTTCATATAATCTTCTAGAAACTGAGTATGTAATAAAGTATTACCGAAAACATTCATTTAAATCGAAACAATTCATTTTAAATTTTAAATCTTCGATTAAATGTAGATTTGATTTTTCAAGCACATTGTACTTCAACTTCAGTTATCAGTTCAAAAATATCAGCATATATAAGTAACAGGGAATAATAACATTCTTTCATAATGAAGAAAAATGTTGAAGTATAAATTTAATAGTATTCTTCGGGGGCTCGATTGTTGATTGTATTCGATAAAACAATTATTGAATTCTCCTTTACTGAAAATTAATCCAAAAATTTGTAAATTTATGATCCATGTATGTCTAAACCTAATTATTTTTTCACCCATGACAGTCTTAATTTTCTTTTTAATTAGGTAAACAATTTAAATATTCACTATCACCAATTTTAATGGAATATTCAATGATATGAAACAAATTACAAGCCGGACTAATTTATCGGTATTTCAGAACGATTCAAGTTTTGTTGTTTCATAGCTCACCTATATTGTTGATTTTAAATAGGTAGGTAACTTTATACTAAAAAACTATATAGGTATTATTGGGTATATCTTAGAATAAACTGGATATATCAATTCATGAAATTGAATAAATAGGTATTTCAACTATAACCTTCACAAATTGAACCTAAAAAATGCAGAGGTATGATATATAAATCATAATTAGAAGTCTAAGCCGCTCTAGACTATTTCATAAATAAAACACCCATATAAAACAATTATCCAATAAGAAACTATTGTCCCAAAATAGTTATAAATAATAAAATAGAAAAAGTTTGGATCATACTATATAGTATAACTGAATCAATATTGAACTTCATTACTAAAATACAAGTTTTTTTAATTACAGTCTTGATTTTGAAGGCCCAAAAAAATTGTTACTTCCGTAAATTATAATGAATAACTTTACACCCTTATTAAATTATAAACAAATTTAAGTTTGTAATTATTTTTATTCAAAAGATTCAGACTGCGTAAAATTATTTTTATGAAATCTTCAAATAAATGTATTGGAACCTCAAAACGCCCTTGAGAAATACCATGAGATACTCTGGATTCGAACTACTTTTCCGGATATGATTTATCAATAAGAACCACTTAGCAAAAATTTATTCTATTCGTTAATTGACTTGATGATTTGTCTCAGTTTTCATGCTAAAAGTTTAGATTGTCTGTGTAGATATCGGAGCTTGAACGAATGTAGGATGTCATAAAGATTACCAAATAGTAGATTTTCTGTGTGAGAAATGTTTTATTTTATGTATGTCCAGAATCTTCAAGAAGATCGTCATGAACATGGACATATTTCTAAATTGGTACATGAGAAGAGGTTCTTGCAAAAATGTATATGATTTATGATAGAGAATATTGCTAATTTCATTTTATAGCTGAAACTTTGGAAAGCTGAGAACCAACAAATCCACGGTTATAATCTTCCTGATCAAATTCATTATATCGTATAATCTGAATTGCTATTAAAGAAAAATACTCTTTTCCTAAATCCACGATATAATAAAGTGGCCATTAAACAGATCCTTGAAGAACACCAGAAGTACAAGAAAAGTGTTTGATGGCTTGTTTTTCAGATATGGTTCAACAATGGGAACTCACCATGACTAGCTACCGATCCATAGGAGGGGTGCATGGTTTGATGGTAATACCGAGCCCTCTGGCTACCCGACGGGTCCAAGAAAAAAGCCCCCATGTGCTCGGCCACACTACTGTTGATGTCCACGCTAGCACCACCTTCGAGATTACCCTGTCCAGGACTGCCGGTGGTGCCAGTCCTCTGGGACTCGTACCACCTGCCAACGGCCGCGTCGTTTGGCATTGTCATCTCCATGATCATTTGTGATGACGATTCGGTGGTCCTTCGAACACTTACACACGCGAAAACTCCGGAAAATCTATGCGAAATTCACGTTAAGGTCAATTCCTCATTGCAGCAGAAACATCATGGCATTGTGCGCAACTTTGTCGATTCAACTGATCCGTGTAGATTTAGGCTTCGTCGATAGTCGTTTGTTTATTCTGACTGCTATGCGACGGGTAGCGCCAGCTACGTTGAACGTTGCACGCGATCTGAAACAAAAACGCTTTATCAGTGCTTGTGAACTGGGCTTATCTGGATTTATCAAATTTCTGTTCAATTTGAATCCATTTGAGAAGTTTTATCTGGGATCCTCATCTATGCGATTACACTGGAGATACTTTTTTCTTTCAATGTCAATTTCGTTTATTTATCTCAGTTCATTTGTTGATTTATTTTTTCATAAAACAGGGCCAAATGAATATATATAAAATTCAAAAAATGAAACAAAACTCGTCATAGAAAAGCCAATTTTTTTATGATACTTTTTATATATAATACTTATGATACTCTTTATTATGATCACTTATATTTTTTATGATACTAGTAATCATTATTTAATGAGTTAAGTAAGGAAAACATCATTGTGTTGAAAAATAAAAAGCCTGATTAAGGTGAATTGAGTAGATTCGAAATAGGTAGGTACTTTCTCCAGTTCATAACCTTTCTTTTCTTTGTTTCGACATTTATTTTCATCTTTCTCGATGAAAAGAAACGTTTCGTTGAATTGAGTTGTGCTCGTTAATTTTTCAACACAAAAATTCAATGAACATTTGATAGTAAAAAGTAAATATCACTTATGTGAGGAATATATTGAGTTCTATTTTTGTTTCATTCAAGGGACAATAAATGTTGTTATAATCTGATATTTCAATATCTTGTCATCTGAAAGTGTGAGGATAGACCAATTTTACATAAATAATAATTCAATGAACATTTGATAGTAAAAAGTAAATATCACCTATGTGAGGAATATATTGAGTTCTATTTTTGTTTCATTTAAGGGACAATAAATGTTGTTATAATCTGATATTTCAATATCTTGTCATCTGAAAGTGTGAGGATAGACTAGTTTTACATAAATAATAATTCAATGAAAATTTGATAGTAAAAAGTAAATATCACCTATGTGAGGAATATATTGAGTTCTATTTTTGTTTCATTTAAGGGACAATAAATGTTGTTATAATCTGATATTTCAATATCTTGTCATCTAAAAGTGTGAGGATAGACCAGTTTTACATAAATACAGAATGATAAAAAATAAAGTAAATATTTAAAAGTCCTAATTGATGCAATAATTAATGTTATAAATCAAAAGTCCATTAGTACCATATATCACCGTGTCTCTAAAAAGGATTTTTTCCAAAAATGTATCATTTCCTATTCAATCTCGCTTTTATATTAGTTTCAACCTGAAACCTGTCGACGTTTCAATTATTTTTTCATTTATAGTTTGTTGGATTGTATTACATTATAATATACCTATTTTTTGCTCTATAACAAGTGCTATCGAGTTATTATACGTTTTTCTTGGGTTCAAATAGTTACCTATCAAGAGTACCAGCCTTTTATTCAAATATTTTCCAATATTTCCAATGCTATAGACCCAATTTAACAGAAATCCATCATTTAATTAAAACAAAGTATTGGTAAGAAATCAAAACATCTTCACCATAAATATCACTTATGTGATAAATTCGTTCTATTTCGGGATTTTCATTAAATTAAATTCAAAATTGATCTGTTACAGAGTTAGGTAAGAACCTATGTGTTTTCTCAAATATACCTACTGAATTTTCAACTTTTCTCGTCCTGACTCGTCAATTATTTCAAATTTTAAAAACATTTATTCACGGCTTAGGTAGGCTAGAATTAAATTAATCTGAATTTTCTGTTTTGATTTGAAACAGATATATAAGTACCTATCTTTAAATATTCCTTCAATTTAATTATATTTTTAAGTCATGAAGGATGTATACAAGTTTACTGCTTATTTAAATAAAAATCATATAATGCATCTCAATCTTGTCCATCTTCTTGATATTGAGACAAGTTTAATCGAAACCTTTAATTATATCAATCATCAACTGCACAAAATGATGGGTGCATTATCAAATCTATTATAAAATTTCTATAAATTATATGTAGATGAGTAGGTGTATGTAACTAAATATCTAATGAGTATAATGTATTTTTTTAATTAATTCGTACAAAGTTTAGCAAATTTATTTTTTATTGCATCAAAAAATACTAACAAATAAATTTTGAAAGAATTATGGTACAAGTGACAGGTTGTCGACTCATAAACGAGTTAATAAAAAAATTGGTGGTCAGGTAGTAGGAACACAATTTTTCAAGTTCATTCTTTTTTAATATTCATGCTAATGTGGTTTCACAATGACTTATCACACCTTTTTAATCGCATATATTCTTAGTTTCTTATCTTGATCAAGACTTTAGTCATAGGAAAATCATATTAGTTCTGAAATAATTACATGACCTAATATTTTTGAACACATTTATCAGCTATATTAAAAGACATGATATTTCAGTTTTCCGTATAGGTGGGCATCTAATTAACATCAATGCATTCAAATAACTAAATCACATGTTGTATAAATATTCAAGGCAGAAAATCATTGAATCAATTATTTCCATATTCCACTGAAGAACCAGGGAATATTTTGAATCCTCTACTTATTTTCTATCTAATTAGACATAAACACGAACGTTTAGTATAAAAGCTACGCAATTAATCTTATATTGTAATTACAAGGCAATTTATTCCGACTACTGAAAAAGGCAACTTCTAATCCAATTAGTCCTAAGTTTCTATTGTTTTGTAATTTATCGGCGGAAGAGAGGATATCAAACTTCTTACTGAAGGCATATTTTATTTCTAATTTAATTCCTATATAATGTGAGGTTTAACGAATTAATATTTTATGAAGTGAAAAATTTTTCTAGTTGTTAATTAATTTTTTTAAATAGGCAGGTACCGATAGTTATGTAGGTACAACATTTTTATATAAATTCACGTATAGAATTTCATGTACGTCATTGCCTTATAACAAGATAGTACAATTTAAAATTCCTTCAATAAGAACATATTAAAAAATTTAATAAGCATTTTTAATGTCCCTAAACAGTGGTCATATTCAGCATAAATACACTGGAAGACACCTTCTCACAAATTTCATCACCTTAAGTAATTGTCTATGAGAAAATTGCTGCAGTATTTTCTCACTTCGAGGTCAATAAATGACCACATTTGATTTATTAGGAAATTTGAAGTGGAGACATCAACAGCCGACTAAGCGAGAAACCTGTTGTCTTTTAGATTCAGCAAATCAATAATGCGAAGTCCTTATGCTTTATTCATTAAGTCAGTCATTGTCCGACGTAACAGAGACTTGTACCTCATAAATTTTATATTTTCTTTAATTCCGAGTATTTCTTGTTTTAAAAATTTTATTTTTATTTACAAATCTATTCATATTTTTTCCATTTTCTCTGATCGAACGTTAACTTCAACGGCAGAGCTGACATTATCATAAAGCTCACCTTGAAATTTTTTTAACTACAGATCAAATCCAATGGCTAGTAGCAGAATCACAAACACAATATCACAGTCCTTCAGATGTTATCTAAGAACACTTTCAATGTCAAATTATCGTTATCATTGACATCATTAACAAAACACAATCGTTAGTAAACAACGAACATCGATCTCTACACCACGATACACACGGACACACTAAACGCCAAACTTGCTGGCGTATGCCGTTACCCTTAGCAACTCAGTTCGTTACATTTCGTCCGTTTACGGTGGAGCGGCGGCCAGAATTGGTCGCGAGGATAGGAGGTGTGTCTTATATAATAGGTGGGGATGCTGGTCGACAAGACGTTTCAATTTAATTCCCTGCATTATTCTGCTATTTCATTCAATTTGTTCATTAGTCCTTTTCAAATATTAGTCCAATCGGACATATTGTAACTCTAAGATCAGGGGAGAAAAGATACTGATCCAATTTGATGAACAAAACAGTTTATTTCCATCAGTTCTCTTTCAAATTGCTTGGAGAATCTCATGATTTCTTGTTTCAAGCACAAAAATTGAAATTATTGTTTGATACAAGTTCATCTCATCAGAAAGTTGACTTGTAGATGCTGGCACGTTAAATTCTGCACTTGCATTAAATTCCGTCGGAGAGGTGGGAGATCGTCCAATGAGATAAGGCATCTAACAAAACACTACTATTTGACAAAATGGCGACCACAAATCAACTTGCTCCGCCTATTTAACGATTGTCTGCCCCTTTTTCATGCTCATGTCTGGTATTGGTTCTCTGTTCACTTCTTTCCTTATTTAAGCTAGAGATTTATACGTATATGGATTGTAATTTTTCTGCCTTGTAAGTCTGAACTTGAGAGTTTTATCGATGTTTGGTGAGAATATTTGTTCCCAGGAGAAAATTATGTTCGTTTTCTTTCGGAATACTTTTCGTTTGGAGATGTGGGGTTATTTTGATGATGAGAATTGGTTTTTATATTTGATTTATGTTGATTTTATCTTTAGATCATGTAGGAAGATCTACTGTTGGTAAAACAAAATATTCAAAATAATTATGGATACTCCTGTGAGTTATTATTTCTGATATTTTCATTAAGGGGTTATCTATTGAGGATGTTCTTAATACCTATCTAGGTATCTAGGTATTCTGGAAAAAGATTCTATTTTTGCACTCACTATTCTGCGTGCAGTAATTATTTCTGATATTTTCATTAAGAGGTTATCTATTGAGGATGTTCTTAATACCTATCTAGGTATTCTGGAAAAAGATTCTATTTTTGCACTCACTATTCTGCGTGCAGTAATTTTTAATAAATCAGTGGCGACTCTAAAACTTTCAAATTGGGTCAGCAGACATTCATCTAGGCAAATTTAGGTATAGTTTGTATACAGGGTGAGTCTTGAACCACTGCGTTAATTTTAACCATAGACTCTTAACGTCAAAAGAAAAATTTTCTTCCTATAACATTTTTCCAAATTTGGCCCCTTTCAAAAGATGTTGAAATTTCATAAAAATATTGCATTTTCACCTGTAATATTCAAACGACAATTAAATTACAGAAAAGGATATAATGCGGTGAAATTAGATATAAAAGAAGGATAATGGGTGAAACCGCAGGAGTGCAGAAAATATGAGAATTGGATTAAAGGTACTTGCCGACACGTGTTTCTGCTTATTGGCTTCTTCAGGGCAAGGCAACCAAGAAACCAGGATAGGGATGGAAAAGAATAAATATGGAAAGAAACGACAACAGGTGACCACAACAGGAGCAAGCATCCAATTTGTGGCTTCAACCCTAGATACCTCCGGTTTTGGAGGCTAAACCGAGCATCGACACGATGGAAGCATAAGCAACCTGTGTGATGCGACCAAAACGACAATATCAATTGAAATGATCTCTTGTAGAAGGTTTTTGGTAACAGTCATGCATATTTTGGCATCAATAGATTTATTCCATTCCTTGTGGGTTTCTTACTTACTACTTACTACTGTACAGATTGCATGAAAAACAAATATCAAAGTTGTGGAAATCTCTCCAGTCTATGGTTCCACCACTAAACACTATAGATGAAATTAACCACTGAACAATTTTTGTCTTACATTCACCACAAAATCTAAATTGCCATTTGCTGTATTCATTATTAATGATGTCTTGCACCTTGTTTAATATTTAACCCAGAGTAATATTCTATAATAAATAGAGAAAAAGATTTCCATCACTCACATAGGTACTTCGGTATATTTTAATGATGACCGTTGAAATAGGTAATGTATTTTCTGTCAGCACCTGTTGAATTGAAGACTTGTCATAATGAAGAGCTGGTTCTTTATAGCTTGAGACTTTCAGGGTTCATCAAATTATATCTATTCTTACATAGGAATGCTTCAAATTAAGCTCATATGAGTTTTAAAAACTTCGAACCCAGTCTCCTAGATTTGTTTTGTGAGTTTATAGAAGTTATTTCACATCTTTATTTCATACACTGATTCAACCTGGTTCACAAATTTAGGAGATAATAGAATTTGACTTTGTTATTATATTTCTGAATGTTTCTTATGATGCATGTATAATTAAAATTCCATCAATATTGAAACTGGAAGCTATGGACTCATAAACAAGAAAGATTAGAATGCTTTATTTGACCATAATCATATCGTTCTGAATATAATAATTCCAAATTATCGGAATTATCTTTGCAATATTTTCCCTTTTTTTTTGTTTTTTGAAGAAAGCTACAAATAACTGTTGACAGTTTCAAACAGAATCAAAACAACAATGAATCACAGAACGCTATTTTATTGGGACCCACCACAGAGACGTTATAATACATTTTAACATGGTAATAATTCACTCAAGTTTTTCTGAGGACTTGAGGACAATTATAATGGAATATCAATAATGGTTATCTTTCAATTAAAAAAATTCTGCAATTATTAACTTTTTCTCTTCTGGGATTCAGTAAGAAATTAATATTCTATGGTAAGATATTAAAATTTGACATAATCTATGAATAACCATTATTCTATATTTATGTTTTCGTTTACATAATTACAAATAGTCTGATTTCAAAAACCAGAAATATCAGCGTAATAGTGTATAGTGTAATAGATGATTTTTTCTGACTTTGAGTGAATAAAAAGCAATATGACATCCTCATGCCTTGGAAGTTCTCATAAAAATGATGATTTGGAAATCTTAAGAAGAAAATTACAAATGTATGAGGAAAACATCCATTAATTCTGAGGTTTATTGTGGAATCTCTCACAAGAAGGATGGTTTATAATCTTGTAGTAGAAAGAAATTATGGTAGAACAACAAAAATCTATGTTTATAGTGTTGAATTGTCATCTCCATCCAAAATCGTTTGCAATTCGACGTCTTCGAACTGTACCAAACCACTAACTAATTTTATGGCAAGGTCTTAGTTTATTTAAAATATCACTTATCCTAATGAGATAAATTTTGAATCATCTTAATTTTAAAATTTAGTAGGTCTGTCTCGTTTGCTAAGAACTCATTTTCACTCCAAAATTTTGAAATGAACCTCATAGCTTTTATATTGTTTTTGATTAAAAACAGAAAGGTATTATTGTCATATTCCTATGTCGGCTACTATACTTTATAAAAAAAAAAAAGATGTTAAAATTTCATTAAATAAATAGATTTTTGCTTATATCTTTGTAGTGGATAGCTTGAAATACTTCAGAAATATGAAGTATTTGCTTCATTTCCAAATTTCAGGAATATATTCCCCATGGAAGCCAAACTATTATGTCCGGATTATAATGATAACTAAAAGGAGAGACTGAAAACAATTCAGAACCGATTTCAAAGTCATTTCTGAAACTGCAAATATAGCCAGCCATCTTCGAAAATATCCCGAAATGTATATTTAGGACACTCATTAACTAAAATATTTGTTTATTTTTCCACACTTCATTAATAATTTGAACTGTCAAATGAATCCATTTAAAAACCATTCATACAGATTCACCTTGATATAGTCGCAGAGACGAACAATTTTGGGTGGGCAATATATTTCTTTAATGAACTGTCCCTATAGAATCGTTACACAAATATGTTTGACCAGCTCGTCTCAAGCTATTTAGTCATATTTATTCAATATTTTGGGTATATATGGACAGTGTTTAAAAGAATTGCCTCTACGTCGTCTCTTAAAGTTATAACAAAATACTAATGAATTTTGTCTAAACTTCGTTGTGTTGCTTCATCTGGATTTAATTTCTTTTGCTCTTGCAATAGGTTCTTTCCTTTTTCAAGGTTTCAACACTGAATCTATCCCGTAAACTCTTGTTGATATCCTTCGATTGTTGTTGCTTATACAGTGCGTTTCAAAATTATGAAACAAATTCATGTCTCGGAAGAAAAATATTTGGCAACAAATTCCTTGAACTGATGAATACTTATTTCACTTTTACCAAATTTTGTACATTTTTTAAGACTTTTTGTTGCATCCTGTGCCATCTGCATCAACGATCTGAATTTTTTTAAAAGAGAAACTGGTATTTTTTGGAATAATTTGTTAGTTCAGACATATTTTCAGTATGCGATTTGTTGGTTGCATCCAGAACGATGGTACTCTTTTTGAACATTAAATTTACCTGTCTTGTAATGCACAATGATTCCTCGGAAGTACTTCTGATAAAACTAACCTTAAAAGGCAGCTGATAAATTTCATGATTCATTAGTTTATGAGTTATTGAGCTAAGAGTGGCGCTATTTTTGTTATTTTCCAAACAATTGATAAAAAACAATTTCATGTTTTAACTTCACACTGCTTCTTGATGGAAGAAGATACCGTTTGAGCAAAGCATTTACTTGAAAAGTGTTTTAGGGACTCCGCTCCATGAAAAACAACAATATGCAACAAAAATCTTTCAAAAATTCATAAAAATTGGATAAAAGGAAACAAAAATTGCCCTGTTCCAGGATTTTGTAGTCTAATTTTTTTTTACTGGGAAAATGGATTTGTTTCATAATTTTGACGTGCTCTGTTCACACCCAGACATACTCAACCATTGATTTTCATCACAAAGCCGATCCTAATCATCTATCGAGATGTTAACAACTCAATTTGGCCTATCATTGATGACATGGATATCACTGACATGAGATTTCAACAAGACAGAGCTACTTGTCATACAGCCAATGAGACGATCAATTTATTGCAAACTAAATTTACTGATCGCATAATTTCACGAAATTCGGCTGTTAAATGGCCTGTCAGATCGTGTGATTTAACACCACTAGATTATTTTTTTGTGGGGCTATCTTAAGGACAGAGTCTACAGGGTCTTTCACGAGGAACCTGACCCATATTCATACGGGAAACTACTAAACGTATTTTCATGAAATTCAGCACTTATAAGTATTTCACGATGCTGCTGAAATCTAAAATATTTTCAAAGCATGAGCACCACCGATTTTTCCGGAAATGACGTCCACTTCCGTTTTTCAAATTAGAACACCATTTTTTTATTGCAGAAATTGATTCCTTAGAAAATTTCGAGTTATTTTGATGTAACATTTTTCAGTTTTAGTTGGAAAATTCTCTCTGAGCAGGAAAATTCGAAACAACAATCGAAAATAGAGCTCCGCTGAAACAAGAATAACTTCGAGGTTTTTGGATGGAAAATGTTCATTTTGGGATTTTTCAAGATGTAAGATTGATGTATCCACTTTAAAAATCGAAATCGCGATTCATGATACAGGGGGTGAAAAAATCGCTTTCAAAGTTAGGGATGACAAAATCGTGAAAAATCAATTTTTTCAAATTAGAACCCCATTTTTTTATGGCAGATATTGAATCTACGTTAAAAATAATGTGGGTGTATGCATCACACCCTTGCCCTAAAGTTTATATTTTCTGATTTATTCACAAAAACTGTTTTTCGTCTTGAATTTTCAGCTATTTCTTTTCCCTTCACGCCTAAAAAGATGAAATTTTCAGGAACTGTTATTTGAACCATGCTGTAGATTTTTCACCCCTTCTTGAAACCGACTTCAAGTTACTATTAGGAGAACCATGGCAAACTCTCGTAGTTATAACTAGAGAAGATGCTCAAAGTTTTGACCGTTAATTTCTAGACATTTATTTATACGTCTCAGGAATGCTTCGTGCGTTGCTCTTCTTATTTCATCGGGAGGAAGAGATCTGCAAAAGTGTTTAAAAACCAAATTGAGTTTCAAAACTATGAATCTAAAAATCTAAACAAACCTGAACGCATTTCTGACTCGTCCTATGCAGTCCTCTTTATCAGTCAGGGAGTTGAGTAGCCAATATTTTTATCCTACCCCAAACATAATAGTCTAAAGGAGTTGAATCAGGAGAACCTGGTGGCTAAAGATGTGGATCATTGTTCGCCAACCATCGATCTTCAAATAGCCTGTATAGGATATTTGACACATTGAGTGAATTGTGTGGAGGCGCGCCATCTTGTTGATACCATAAGTCATTATGGTTCTGTACAAGCGGCTCAATTATTTGAGTCAATATGTCAGAATATCTATCTTCTAAAAGTTAAAGTCCCATCATAAATATGAACATCGAGAATTGCATTATTTTTGATGGCGCAAAAACATTGAAACTCCAGGTCTCTTGAAAGTTCCATTGTCTGAAGTGGTGGTTGTTCTCTTCATCCCAATAATGACTGTTATGCCTATTGAAAGAACCATTCTTTGTGAATTTAGATTCATCTGTCCAAATTATACAGTCCAAAAAGTTTTCATTCTCTTGAAATGGAATCATCATAGCTTCGCAAAACTCTGTTCTCCTGACGAAATCAGTTTCCTTCAAATGCTGTACCTTATTGAATTCATATGGTTGCATTTTATGTTTTTTTAATATTCTCCAAACACTCGATTCAGATAATCCCAGAGCAATCTCGGCATCTTGAGAGAGAATTTTGACTCTTCACACGAAAATATGCAAGAACTGTAATTTCGTTGTTCTCATCTTCTACTACACTTTTTTCTCTGTGTATAGTTTTCTTAACGAAAGATCCGACATTTCTCAAGTTTGTCATGGTTCTATTTCTGTTGATGGTATCTCTCGTTGGTCTGGGTCGGTCAGGAAACCTCTCAGTGAACAGTCGTATCGTTCTATCTACAACTTTATTACATTCTCCATGAAGTAGAATGAGATTTAAATAATCTTCATTGGTGAAATTAGGCATAGTGATCGATTTTATAACTTAATACGAATTATCACCAAATTAATAGTAAACACAAAATGCTACTGAATAAAGAGAAATTTGGCAGATGTAATTAATGATATCTATCATTAAAAAAAAGAATGTAAAACATGGTAAGTTTTTGCATATGGTTCATAAGGAATTATTTATTTATCACTAGGGAGAAAACCGATGGCCGATTAGTTGAAAGAAAGAGGTTTCCGATACAAATTCGAATCCAAATTCGCCATCTATTTAGGAACAACCTGTAACTTTTTTCTCTTGCATATTAGGGTAGTAAAATCTAAAACATGGTTTAAGTAACAGTTCCTGAAAATTTCATCTTTTCGGCGTGAAGGGAAAAGAAATAGCTGAAAATTCAAGACGAAAAACAGTTTTTTGTGAATAACTCAGAAAATATCCACTTTAGGGCAAGGGTGTGATGCATACACCCACATTATTTTTTAACGTAGATTCAATATCTGCCATAAAAAAATGGGGTTCTAATTTGAAAAAATTGATTTTTCACGATTTTGTCATTCCTTACTTTGGAAGCGATTTTTTCCCCCTGTATCATAAATCGCGATTTCGATTTTTAAAGTGGATACATCAATCTTACATCTTGAAAAATCCCAAAAATGAACATTTTCCATCCATAAACCTCGAAGTTATTCTTGTTTCAGCGGAGCTCTATTTTCGATTTTTTTTTTCGAATTTTCCCGCTCATAGAGAATTTTTCAACCAAAACTGAAAAATGTTACATCAAAATAACTTGAAATTTTCTAAGGAATCAATTTCTGCAATAAAAAAATGGTGTTCTAATTTGAAAAATGGAAGTTGACGTCATTTCCGGAAAAACCGGAGGTGCTCATGCCTTGAAAATATTTTAGATTTCATCAGCATCGTGAAATACTTATAAGTGGTGAATTTCATGTAAATACGTTCAGTAGTTTCCCGTATGAATATGGGTGAGGTTCCTCGTGAAAGACCCTGTATACGGAGCCAATCGAATGGATTGCAGCCTTAAAACTCAAAATCTGTGATGTGATAGCCGAAATAGACCCGACATTTTGCCAGAAAGTGATTGAAAATTTCGATGAAAGACTTTAATTCTGTCATCGTGGTCGTGGTGGGCATTTGCCAGATATCATTTTCACTCATAATTGCCGAACTTTTCTTTTTGTAATACAATAAATCATAGTCATGAATATTTTTTGTTTTATTTTGTTTTAAAAAACAAACTTCTTGATGAAAGTCCCTTCATGGCATCATTAACTGTTGGTTATTCAATAGATAATATTCTGTGGACGACACTGTTTCATGGCTGGTTTGGAAAATCATGATGACGCATAGTTTCTAAGGTCGGAATGCCCTCTCAGACCTGGGGATGGTGAGCTGCTGGGCCAAATACATTTGTAAATGGCGATGAGTCGGCTATTTTACTAATGCACATTCCGTTGAAGAGAAATTAGCCAAGTTCTTAGTTAGCCGACGAAACTGAACTATGGTGCACTATAACTAATAACAGCCTTTAGAATCAAGACTCGTACACACGTCCTACACGTGTTGTCAGCTTAAGAATGGTAATTATGGAAGAACCCACTGATTTTTACTGTTGCGTGATATGAAATAATTTCCTATGGTACCCGTTCAACACTCGGACTTCTTTAGACATACCAGGCGTCCTAAATTCGTTGATCTCAAAAACCCGATGGGATAGAAACAACAAAATTTAGAAAGCACTGACGTGAGGTCAGATTGCTTTGGCGCTCTTGTTGAGCTACTTGCGAGTAAATATTCAAACCATAACAAATCTATAAGCACTCTGATCAGGTCAACAATAGTCTTTTTTCGTACTATGGGACAATGTGATGCAAATATGAACGCCTAATGAATGAACAAACCTATATCTCAAATTAAAAAATACAAAAGTTGAAATCTCTAAGATTAAGTCAAATAATAATCAATGTTGATAAAAACTTCTTGAGTTCAAACTCCGTACGGAATTGAACCTGTACTCTCCTATTTGGAAAATAATTCTGACGTTTCTCACCGTTACTCAACCGAACGTAGTTACTTTCATGGAGATATAGAGATCCTTCAATGTCGCTGACAATTATTTAAATTTTGAAAAATCATATCTCCAGAACTATTAGCTTGTCGAAGTCGAGAGTGGTATTTTTGTATACGTCTGATAAAACTGCATCATAAAAAATTTTTATTTGAACAATGTCATTTGAAAAAATTTTTTTTGTTACTCGAACCTATTCGGCCAAATTTAAAATACGAATCAAAAGATTCGTATTTTAGCGTTGCAACGGTGACGTCACAAGCAAAATCTTTCGAAAGATCTTTCAATCTTTTGAAAAAACGTTTTTGGGTAGTTGGAATGTTTTGTAAATATGTCAAATGTCAATTATGGCGGATAATTTGAATTTTGCTTATGATTGTAATTTGTAATATTGCATTGAAAAAGCTAAGCGCACGTTTATATTTATTGTTGAAGTAATGGTGAAATAACTAAGAAAGTGATTATTACAATAAGTCTGCGATTCAAGAAATGGGGTTTGCCATGCTTTGCAAGATATCTAAGGCTAAGGTTGAATGAGAAGTTCAACGACAAAAAACTTCTAAGAAGGATCTATGGGATTCCATACCTAATGAAATGAGTCAACATGAATTCAATATTAACTCGAAAAAGATTGAAAAAATTTCTTTCAAGTTAATTGGGAGACCAATCTTCATAGTAGTCGGGCATGCGAGTATGCACTAGAGTTAAAGACATTGCCAAAATTTGCAAGGATATATCGTTATGATCTCTTTCCAATATACATACAGCATATATTTTTTAATATCTCTTTCGGCTTCTAACTGGATGAGGATATGTGATACGTTGTCAATAACAGAAATAACTGCATGCTCTATTTTAATGAGGATTAATTCTTGAACAGTAAAAGTGTAAATTAAATTCTCTATACAATTTCTAACAATCGCAATATACTCTTAAAGCACTTATTACGAACTACTCCTATCAGAGATAACCACTGCAATGGGTATTGAAAAACTAACCTAAATTCTACAACACAGATTTTAAATTTCGCGGCTTCTATGACGTCACCAGTTCGAAAGATACCGTTTTAGCGAGTATTGAACCCATGACGTCACAGCAAAAATCTTCTGAAAGATCTTTCGAAAGATTGCACCGCCAAAATTCAGCCTAAGTCTTTCAAAAATCGAGTCTGAAAACATTGTGTTCTAGCTGATCGGGTCTTTTTGATCCCCACTAGACAACGTATTTGTGACACCCGGTACTCTCAAACTAATTTTTACTTTTTCAGAAAACCATCAGTTCAACTGAGACAGGTGCCACCAGCTCTTAACTGATTCTGGTAACATATGCCCCATCATACTCTGTTCAATATATCAAAACATCCAAAGGGCATCCTAAAAGAGAGCAAGATAACATCGGGATACAAATAAATCGAAAAGGAACACACCACATTGCACACGTTATATCCAGCAAGTTATAATTAAGTAACAATAGCTATCCAATCTTGATGAATATAGAGCAAAAGCCAAGGGCGAGCATTTCAAAACCGAAATTATATGCTATCAGAAGTGAAAAAATGTGAGTTAATGAAATATTTCCAGTGGCGGTGCGTCAGGGACAGATAAGGATCGAGGAAGAATCTTAACAATGATAGAATTCGTTTCTCATTTGAATACAGGCATGGGTGTTACTGTCCAGGAGTTGGAGATGAAAACGTTAAGGTATGATAGGATCGAATTTGGTGGCATCTACACCCACTTTGTCTACTAGGTCTTGGAAAATGCACTCGTTGAGACAATACAGATGGTCATCGTATGCTCTGGGTAGGTGGAGATATTTTTTCGTCGAATATTTCATTATACAGGGTGTTCGAGTGCCTATAAGACGTTTCCGGAGAACTAAACATATTTGAAATCTGACAATTGGTATTATGATATTGTTAAAAGTTCTGTACAGACCTAAAATATTTTCGAAGCCCAAAAACCGGTTATACAGGGAGTGAAAATAAATTCGACGAAAAATTTTTTCAAGTTTTCCATTCCTGGTATGATCGAGTATTCAATAGTGAATACATTTCTGTTAAAACCATTGTATTATATCGAATAGTTTTCAAAATATCTAAAAAAACTGGAAAAATAGTCAAATATGTCCAGTCAGTAATATCTTCATTATTCTTATTTTAAATATCCTGAGCGTAAACCGTTTTTACAACATCGAAGAGGAAAGATGTGAAAAGGTCATGCATCTTTTGGATTTCAAAAATATCATCACAGGGTGTTTGAAATTTTGTGTGGAAAATTGTGATCTTAAATTGGCCATAACTCTGTTTTTCAAATTAGAACTCTATTTTTTTTATAATTGTGTTGGATTCTGCGGTCAAAAATAATGATAATTTCTGAGTTATTTGAGATTTTCTGGATTTATGCTGTACGTAGAGTCAAATTGATTGCATCTGAAAAAATTCAATGAATATTCTTTCGAAACCATGCGAACACTCTGTACCCATAGAAGATAAATTATCTGTTAATAATTCACAAGTGTCAGGTGTTTTTGTTATTCGTTATCTTCATTTCTCGATTTTACAGAATGAACCGTTATTAGGATGCTTTCCACTCACTAAAGGGGGAGGAAATTAGGCAAGCGACAAACCGAGGTGTTTCAAGACGTATTCGAAAGTGTGTGGAACGAAATGATTACCATATTGAAACTCTTACCTGATCATTTATTTTGTTAATTTCAGTTTTGAAACGCATTTTTATTTTTATTATCATAATTTACTTATAATCATAATTCGGTGTACTGAAGTAGCGAATATATTTAATGTGTTTCCTATTGAAGAGATGAATTCTCATTTGCTTCGAAATAAGTGGAAATAATAATTTTATCAACTGCCCTTTTTTGTATTCTTTAGGGGCTCTTACGTTCCAAAATTTGGAAAGTTTGAAACATCTTTTCAGAAATTGTAAAAAAAAATAGGGATACTTCTCATTGGATACTCAACATTTTGTGTCATCCACCATGGATTTGAAATAAACAATATCATTAAGTGAATTTGCATGTGTATTGCGTATACAATTGAAAAAATACAATATAAGAAATAAATCCAAAATCTCATTATTAGAATAGCAACGATTCATTTTGTAAAATCAAAAATTTTCATAACGACTAACAATAAGACCTGTCTGACACTTGTGAATTATAAATGGGATGATTTATCTTCTATGCTCACAGAATATCGTTATGAATCAGATTCGAAGAATTTGACTCTACGTACTACATAAATCCAGAAAATCTCAAATAACTCAGAAATTATTGAATTTAGGAGCATAATGATGTGAAAAAACTATCATTATTTTTACCGCAGAATCCGACACAATTATAAAAAATAGGGTTCTAATTTGAGAAACAGAAGTTATGGCCAATTTAAGATCACAATTTTCAACACAAAATTTGAAACACCCTGTGATGATATTTTTGAGATCCAAAAGATGCATGACCTTTTCACATCCTTCCTCTTCGATGTTGTAAAAACGGTTTACGCTCAGGATATTTAAGATAAGAATAATGAACATATTACTGAATGAACATATTTTGTTTTTTTCCAGTTTTTTTAGATAATTTGAAAACTATTCTATTTAATACAATGGTTTTAACAGAAATGTATTCACTATTGAATACTCGATCATACCAGGAATGGAAAACTTGAAAAAATTTTTTCGTCGAATTTATTTTCACTCCCTGTATAACCGGAAGTTTTTGGGCTTCGAGAATATTTTAGCTCTGTAGATAACTTCGAACAATATCATAATACCAATTTTCAGATTTCAAATATGTCTAGTTCTCCAGAAACGTCTAATAGGCACTCGAACTTGAGACACCCTGTAGAGGGCAGTTAGGTCAAAATAGTCGATGGAAAACTCATATTCAATAAGTTGATTTCAAAGCCATTTACATATGTGTATAATAGATCCGTCCGTCCGTACGACGATTAAGTCTAAACGGAATGGGCTAGAGGGATGAAATTTTCAGGGTAGGTCGGAGGAATGAATATCTCCAACGAGTTCGTTATTGGGCCAAATTCGTTCAATGATTCAGGAGTTATGAGCATCTAAACATTGGTTTCTTCTATAACTCCTAGAATATCCGTCGGATCAAGTTGTAACTTGGAAGATATCTGAACTAGGAAACGAATAGGCTGACAAAAATCACATGGATAGAATTTTTTCAAAACATTTCAAAAGAAAAAGGAGCTTTTGAGCTCTTGTTTTTTCAAGAGATGAGAAATTCCTTGATTATATTAGATGTTATTTTGTAACCAAATATACAGGGTGAGTCTTTGACTACTGCATTAATTATTACTTGAGATCAAAATAAACAGTATTTTTCTTTTTCTCCACATTCAGCTGCGTTAAGATGTTAAAAGGATTTTACGGTTTCAAATAGGACAAAAACCCTCCTGTAGTCCAGTTAAGTTTGAATGAAAATTACCCGCCATAGCATCCATACTTGAATATGTATTTTAAGGAGACTTAATTTTCCTCTTATAATTTATTGACTCACTCAGCTCCAAGTTTCCTCTTATAATTGATTCACTCACTCATTTGGTAATTCCATATGAGCATGTTACAGATTTTATAAATATCCATACTATTGTGAGTAAAATTAATGACAACAATTTTTGTCGGACAGAATTAGATAGATTAATAATAATAACGAGTTTATTTGTAGAAATCAGAACACTTTTCACCTCCATAAGGTGTGCAAAACATCGTATAAATATAATTGATCTCAAATGAACCGAAATTCCGCTAAAGGCGAACCTTGAAAGCGGGATCACACCACAAAATGATTAATAACCTAATACACAAAATGACTAACGTAAAGTATAATATACAACAATAGAAAATTCCACTCAACCGAAACTCATATGCAACCCAGGGTGTGAAAAAATACAATATACATACAAAATAATATAAATACCTATAAGATATAATATAAAAAACACACAAAAATCCTAAACAGCAATGAGAGCAACGGAGAAATACCACATCAATAGTAGTAGGTACTGCTGACATCAACACCCAAAGTCTAGGTCTTCCAGTCAACCACCTCCTCATCCTTGTCCTAAACAGTACAACCGAGTTGTATCTCTTATATTCCGGGGAATCTGCGAATAGAACCTTGGCGCTAAATACGTATGACACCGCTGTATAAAAGATTTCTCAGGTCTAGGAGTTATCGCAGTGTTACCTTTATGTCTCGTGTTATATCTGTGTTCCATATTATAGACTAACTCGGATCTGTATTTATGTTGTCTACAACACCACGAGGAAAAACAGCTGTCTGATGTCAAATATCTCCGCTTCCAAGTAAAGTTGGTTGCTGGGATATCTTCGGGGTTTTTTGTAGATGATCTTGAGGATACATTTCTGAGTCTTCTCCAATTTACTCACATATACTTTCAATGCGGAACCCCATGCTATAATTCCATATCTCAGATGGTGCTCCACCATAGCGTAGTATATCATTCTCAGCTGTTCCAGGGTGAGCACCTGAGTCAAACATTTGATCTTATACATAATACTTCGTTGCTTTTAAGTTACATAATTGATTTGTTCACCCCATCTGAGATGTCTAATCGGAGACGAAATATAGAGCTTGTAACCCAAATGTGATCCCTGTATTTTAATAAATAGATTCAATCAACAACAGGTCGGATAAACCCTTGGAAAAATTTTTGCTATATATATACAGAGTGAGTCTTTGACCACTGCGTTTATTGCGTAATTTCTTCTTGACGTCTAAAGAATCATTTCCTCATTTCCTTTCTATAACATTTTTCCAAATTTATCCCCGTTCAAAAGATATAGGGTGTTGACAATATCAATCGTGATGATCTCTTGTAGAAGGTTTTTGATAACAGTCATGCATATTTTGGTATCAATAGATTTATTCCATTTCTTGTGGGCTTCTCACTACAAATGTACAGATTAGTTAAATTGCATGAAAAACAAATATCACTTGAACTAAAGGTCAGTATCTTGTACTTCTTAGAATCATTGTTCTT
The DNA here is from genome assembly GCA_030674115.1 of Micraspis discolor. Classification (NCBI taxonomy): domain Eukaryota; kingdom Metazoa; phylum Arthropoda; class Insecta; order Coleoptera; family Coccinellidae; genus Micraspis; species Micraspis discolor. The sequence continues at coordinate 13,403,230 of JARTUT010002175.1, forward strand.
TTTTGCAGATAAAATGATTCTTCATCTTGTTTCCTAAATTGCACAATTTTTGAGATATTTGAAGTTGAAAGGAATGAAATCGATATAACCATCTGATGAAACATGAGTGAGTGAATAATTTTTTAGAGGAAAATTAATGTTTTTAAACAATTCAGATTCAATAGTAGATGCTGTGGAAGGTATTTTTCATTCAAACTAAAGTGGACTACAAAGGGGTAGTTGCCCAATGTGAAAACCTAAAATGCTTAAATGTTAAACTGGAAAAAAGGTATGGGCAAAAAGTGTTTACTTTTGATCCCAAGTACCTATGTTTAAAATTAAAGCAGTGGTCAAAGAGTAACTCTGTATACATACTTCCTTCGGTCTATGGGAGATAAGTCACCCAATGAATATTACTTCCGGTACTACCGGTTTCTAAAATTTTTTTCGAATCAGTTGCAACATTTTTCTTATTTTTTCTATTCCTGTTATTATACAGGTCAATATAAAATAAGGATTCTTTCATTATCCATCAGTCTTCAGTCTCGGATTAAATTCATGAACGAATAACCTCGAACGTTCATCTCAATTCTTTAGAATCGATTGGTTGATCCTTGTGACTGCTACCTGCCCATCTTCCAGGATTTATATCGCGGGGTAAACACTGTTACCATTCAATTAAAGCTGCAAAGAAGAACTTTCTAAAATATTCCACTTGGAAATTGAATTTTCTCCTGGCTTCATTATAATGGGGCGAGGGGATGCCTATCCCTTGTCCCCAGCGCAGCTTCCCGTTTATAAATCAGATCTTCGCGTTAGATATTAATTAATTGAGAATTAATTAATGATACGTACTGGCCATGATTAGATAATGCTGTTATTACCAGCGTATGCTAATTCCTTGTAAATCACTGGGAATTGATTGTATCTCAAACCGAACAGTAATTGTTATCAATTTGATGTTCAATGAATTGTCAGAATGCGTGTAGTCAGTGGAAATCATGTATGTGGACAGAGAACTTTGTGGGACTAAGATGGATATAAATGGGATGCTCCAAATGAAATTAAAGAATTATTTAATGACTTTTCCAAATTTGGACATTTTAGTTAGGTAATATTCATTTAAAAATTTATTTTTTCATCTTTCAATCTTGAATTTCTAAATTCATCAATTGTTGAACAATATTGCCTGCCCGAAATCAAAGATTTATATGATACTACGTTTTAGGATAAAACCTTTTATTAAAACTCATGATTCTTGTATTTGTAGTGAAATGTTTCGACAAAATTTGTTTTCAAAAAATTCTGAAAATAACCGACGTGAGTTCACAGCTTAAATTTAAAGGAACATTCAAGCAATAAAAATTTCAAACAGATCCTTTTGGAGCTCTTGTTCTAGTTGAACTGAGTGCTATCGTTTTCCTCAAATGTCTGTAATTTTCGAAGTTGTCTAAATCGATTAAGTTTTGACTTTCTGATGAAAAATACAGGGTCAACCTTCAATATATCCATTGGGCTGTTTACTCTTTACCGTCAACAGAGATGAGCTACAGTTTTCATATTTTCAGAATAGCTCAACTGTCCAAGTATTCCGTTCAAGTTCGTTATTGGCCAAATCAGTCTAATTGTTAATTAATAAAAAACATTTTTTAATAAAAGAATTTTTTTTCAATACCTTATACCTACTAAGCTATCGGATGTAATTGAACTTAGATTTGTGCATGTTTGCATGTTATTGACATGCCACATATTCTTGAATTTTATTGTCATAGCTACCTTTCACCTGAAGACATTTTTTTCAATTGATGGAAATAATAAAAACAATAAAGCATATAGATCAGGGGTTAGTGACGGGGTGTCATACAATTCGTCGTATCACATAAAAGCCTAGGGAAAAAACCCCAGTAAAAAAAACCTTGGGTCCCCGCCTAAGTGTGAAAGTACAAAAATAAGCTGAAATATATTTTAGGGACTTCTTTCTTCAAGAGTGGTCTTCTATTGATGGAGACAGAAACTTCTTCAAGTTACCCACATCGAATCTGGAAATAAAAAGACAAAAGCAGAGAAAAAAACTGAATAATAAAAATACGTATCATATTATATTCGTTTGAAATTTATAACCCATTCCAAGAAAGAATCGGAAACATCTTGAATAGCCCTAAAACCATCTTGAAATTTATATATGGGACAACTATTGATGAGATGAGTTATTGTTTCTTCTGCTTCTCCACATTCACAACTTGCGCTAGAACTGAGTTCCATCTGAATAACATACTATTGGTACGACCATGACCTGTTCTCAAACAATTAAGAACTGTCCAAATTTTTCTTGGAAGATCAAAACCAGGAATTTTTTCAGAAGGATCAGAAACGAGATACTTATTGAATATTTCGTAAGAGTTCCACTCAGTCTTTCATAATTCGATTCAGAAGAATAATCGCTTTTGTGTAATTTGGATATCAATTCATTAGGTATTTCAAAGGACAAGTGTTTACCAGTCTGAAATGTTGGTATGATGACGTAACAAGAGCTTACACACTGATAGATGAATGTTCTTTATTTAGTTTTCATATGCATTCAAGTGATAACAATTTGAAGTTGTACAGTTTCACGGGGAACAGGATTGTGGCTGAAATGAAACTAAAGGCATACTGTGAGTTTAGTTATTTTTAATTGAAGATATTTGTAGTTTTGACTTGAATATATAAGATATTTCAATGGACAAAAGCTTCGTTGAAAAAACATATTCTAAATTGGTTTAGATGGAGTTGATATGCCTACTTTGGTTTTTAGGAGAAGTTATATTTCGAACAAAACTTAGGGAAATCTGTGATTTGTTATTTTGTGCTTCAGAAATCAAGATTTATTCAATAATCTTATGTATGGAAATATACCATAAAAATGAATGGATCAATTACTATTAATAGGAACGGTAATGAAAAATATCTGAATACTTGATCATATCAGATTTCAAGAAGTTGTGGCCAACATTTCGAACATCGTATATTTGTTATTTTCCCACCAGTTGAAATTTTAATTCTCTCTCGCATGTTAATGAGCTCTTCACGGAACACATACATAGATGTAATAGCTTTGTTATAATTGTTATGCCTCTTTGGTCGAGAATAATGCATATGTAAGAGAGGATCTTTTGTACGTACAAATTTGTGGCATTGTCAACTGAGTTGAACTGACATAAAAGAACACTACAGTCACATAAGAGTATATGGGTGCCGGGTGCTTAGTGCTTCCTACCTTATCAGTTAATCTAACATGTTATCTCGCAGATGCATCTCTTTATCCCTTGTTCAAACTGGGATGGAGATGTCAAACACAAAGATTTCATATACTGGACGGATGAGACCTTGACAATGTTGAATCAAGGCTGTTTGTAGCGAACGTATTATTTAAAAAAAAATTACCAATACGATATGATGGAAATTCAAATCAATTTCTTCCCAGTACAGGGTCCTACATAAATAGAGAGCCAGATATTGGTCGCAAGTGGCTGTGGCCGTGAGGTACAGTTTATGGTTTTATCATTGATCTTTCTTTCAGAAAAAAAAACTGTGATATTCCATGAGGAAATGTTTTTATAAACGTATGCATTAATGAATCGTTTAATAGGTATAAAGATACATCAATTTTATGGTGGATGTGTTGAGAGATATACTCGATAAATTAAGTAAAATACCAACATAACATATCATACTTTGTTGATCCTGTAAGACACATAGATACCGTTGTAACGGTCGAATTTCCCGATGGCGATCACTTCGGAAATCTTCGCCGAAATTTAGATCTAAACTCTGTGTTCCCGTGTGGCGTGCAGGATGGAATGATGGGTTCGACTTGACTGACCTTCGATTCTGGATTATTCACGTATGAGAATGTTGGATAGTGCATCTATCGGTCTTTCTTGAATTGAAATTAAGTTCCAAACAGAGAGTTTGACGAGGTGAACAGTTTTATAACGTTCGGTAGGTCCTGTTTTTAATCTGACAAGGTTTATTCAATTTTAAATGTCGTATTTAATTGTTTTATCTGCAGGAGATCACAAAAGTCTTGAGCATTCTTTTTTGGACCGCCATCTTTGGTTCTCCACGTATTTTTCAGAGAGATATCTGTTGAATCAGCTTACCTTCCCAATTCTTTCAATATTCGTGCTATATTTTGTTGTTCAATGATTAATTTTTTTACGTTCCACAGTTTCTATATTTCCGTGATGAATTTTTCATCGAATTATCTGTAAGATTGAGTCCTTTTTTTGAACACATGGATGGTTTTTCTTCTCTTAAGTTATCATCGTTTTGTGAGTAAATACATTCAGGGATCGCTGGAAACAGTGGAACATCGATTTTCACAGCTAATTTTGCCGGAGCTGAAGTATTACCGAAATACTGAAACAAAACCTACCGGAGTAGAAAATTTACCGAAGAGCTGAACAAAACCTACTGGAGCAGAAAATTTACCGAAGAACTGATGCAAATCTGCCGGAGTTAGAATATTACCGAATGTGACATACCTTGTCGAGGCTGAACAAATTTGCCGAAGTTGAATTTTACGACGTACTAACAGATGTTTCCCGGAGGACTGGAGAACTGTGAGAAGAAATAGTTTTTGTTGGAAAATTTGTCAACAGGGTGGAAGACCTAAGACCCATTTTCGACACCAGACTCATCCCGAACAGCCAGGATGGTTGTATGGTCCTGTTACCGCATGAATTGGGAGTCGAGACAGCAACAATTGTAGATGTCACCTGTTGATTTTAATAGCCAGAAATTAATCAGTTCCTCTTGCAACTTTTAATTTCGACAATTTAACATTTGTACATACTGTGAATATCTTGTATTTGTAAAAGAGTGAAATAAATTACAATTGTTCGAGTATTGATTATCACTGACTGGGGTGGAAGCATCTATTTAGACTTTCTAAAGGTGAATGGGAGATGGTTTTGTGCTCTAGCTGGCCGGAGAATTTTCAAGGGTAATACCACTAGAGGTGAGAATTTTTTGAGAACACTCTTGTTTTTTGGGAATAATGCGTTTAAATTTAACGAAACAAAGTTATCCTTAAAATATCACGAGCCGAAGGCGAGTGGTATTTCGGGATCACTTTGTTGAGTGAAATTTGTATAATTTTCAAAAAACGACAGAGTGTTCTCAAAAAATATTCGAATCTCGTGTGGTATTTGGAAAGATCATTCAACAATATAAATCAAACGAAATAAAAAATAGGTTTTTATTCAAAAATAACCAGATAGAAGCATAACAACAAATTATTCATCTTTATTCTAAAAATAATAATTATTGATAGTACAATTATTATACACATTACGAGCATTATTTTCGAATAATGAAGTAGATACTGATGTTGTTTCTTGAAGGACTTTTTTTTCATTCCTTATGGCTGCGATTATTTTTTTGTGATGTTGTTGGTCCAGTTGGAGATACGGTTTCACTGACGCTGCAGAAGAATGGCCTGTTGTTATCTTTATCAGCTGTTCCTCGCCAATCCCTGCTTTGGCTAATTGGCTGACAGCAGTAGCTCGATGCGAGTGGTTGGTTATCTTCGACTTGGTTGTGTTGATGCCAATGAGTTCTGCCGATTCTTTTGTCCATTTAGCTATCGTATTGGGACCGACTGGGGAGTTTTTGAACCATGAACCATATTTCCAATTCTTATGTGGAGTAAGGAATAGTCTTTCAGTGGTTATGTTTGCAGTTCTTTTGGATACAAGAAGCTTATATAACCTCACCGGGCAATATTTCTTCTTTAATATTGGGAGTCAGCCATTTCGTTTCCGTTTCCACAATTTTGGGCACCATCTTGTCTTGTTTTAGAAAATATCGGATTGTAGGCAATTCGGCCCGTGAGATTACCATCGTTTTCAATTTCGAATTGGAAATGCGAAATTAGGCATGATGAACCCTCTCCTCCGCGCCAAGCAAGCTCCAATGCAGCAATAAAATAAAATTTTCTGTTCAATCCGTCTGGATTATCTTCTTTACATAAGTTGACCATCTTTTTGTGTTGCTCCAAAGACAGCGCCTTGGCACTAACTTTTCTTTTCTCAGGGTCCACTTGCAAAATACGCCTCTTGGCATTTCGTGCATCCCGCGCCGTTTTAAAAGCCACGTCTGTGAATAGATCGAACCTAACGCCCTATTCGGAATAGAATTTTTCCTGCAGCTGTTCGGCAGTATTATTTCACAAGGTTTTTACGACACTTTCCTGGTAGTCTGATCCATTCCTTTTCTTCATATTGAAAGCCTAGTCTAGCATAATATTATTGAGCTCTGACAAACTTGTTTTTTCATTTATAAGGTATTTCCGGGCAGCACAAAATTCTTCAAATTGTTTCCAAATGTAGGATCTTGACTTCACTGTATTAAGCGGCACACTTTTCTTCACACTTTCCTCAATTGAAGTAATATTACAATTCCCAAAACGTTTCATTTTTATCTACTTTATGGTAAAATACGAAAATAAATCGACAGAACTTCCAAATGTGCTGTTGAAGTTATCGCTAACAACTGCTTGTTTATCGTAACCATGACGACCGTTACTTCCACAAACGGCCAAACCTATCCGGACGTATTAATATTCCTATGCAAATTAGGCATTTGATAAAAACAAATTTCTAAAAGTGAAAACACTGTGAGGTTGAATATTTTCAGATACAGTTTGTTTCTATTGGTCCGTTTTCAAAAATTGAGCGATTTCATTGGACGATGTAGTATAGTGTTGAATGATCGATTAAATTAAATCAAATTAATTGAATTATTCTTTTACCGTTATACCGTGTGTAAGTGAACAAAAATAGAGGAGCACCGACGTGAGGCCAGGAGTTTTGCCGGCTTCTAGAGTCTCTTTGGAACAATGACCCCTTACTGTTCTGTACATGAGACAAAAGAAAGCAAAAATAATTGCATATGATATATTTTCGAGAAAAATATAACATAAATAATTACTTGTAGTCTCACATTATATGTTCGAATTGTTTCACAATTTCACAATCTGGGTAAATATACTATCAGATATTCAGATATCCCTATAAAAACAGAGTGAGCTCGAGTCTGGACTTCACGGAGGCCATGCAATAGTGCCTCTATGATAAATCTTGGTGCGTAGCTCATTGAATTTTCTAACTTGTCCAATTTATGGACCCAGAAATCATTGTATATTAAAGATTTCATTGATGTCGGATATTTTCATGTTATTTACTGTTGTAAGAAATCGCTGGTCATCAACCATCATCACTCAACAATACTTGTCCCATGATAAATGGTCGACAATTGTAACATGTCAAAGCTGGGGTAAATATCTCAACCATAGCCTTTATTGTGCCGAAAAAAGCTCTGCAATCGACACGTTATACGAACGAAGTTCGGGTTACCATGTTCATAGAACAGAGGCACGCTTCCAATATGCTGATCGATGGATAAGGAACAAATCCCAGATAGGAACACGGATAAATCCAGGTAAAAAGACCACGGTCAACCAAAATCTGCCAAAATATAGCAATTTGTCGATGACTTACAATACCAGTCAAGCCATTGTCGTATTACAATTGTCTCAGTTATCTGTGAAATGATCTCTGTTTCAATTTATTCTATTTCTTCAGCGAGTATGTATTCTTTTTCATTCTTTGTCGTTGCTTCATGGCAAGCTGCACAGCTTTTTGTTTTCTTTCCTTTTGATATTGCTTGAGCAAAAAAAAATAAATGCTTGAAAGCTTGGCATAGAATCAAGAGTTTACTCTAACACTCCTACCTAGAACATAATTAGTCGTTATACCCTTAACCAAAATATTTGAATATAAAAATTTAAAGACTATTAAGATTGAAACTATAATAATATAATATATATATATAACAATATAACAATATTTCAATAGGTTTTTCAATTTTTTCCCATCATAATGAGGGATCCCCTTCTAGGGAACACTCAGCATATTTAGCTCAGGGGATAATTTACTGGGGATAATTAATCCCCCCCCAGGAAAGAGTTTTTCACGCTAAATCTTCGAATGGAAACGATTTAAACCTCCCCCCTCTTTACCCGCTTCTCACTCAAGATCAGTTCAGGTCCCTCGCTAAAACTTGCCACTAATTCTAGAATTCCATAATCAAATTCCTCTTTTCATAAATTGAATATAGTAAAAAATAGTATCAGTTCAAACTAAATCATCAGAGAGTTCATTGAACAAAATTGTTCGAAACGAATTCAATATAAAAAGAAAGTTATTTTTCATGGACTCGAAGATTAATGTTTCAGTGAAATTTAAGTAATGAGGATTTTATATTAAATGCATTCGATGCTTTCAACCACCAACTACTTATTTTTCCATATAATACCTACTCTTTAACTCAATCTTCGTTTAAAAAAAAATTAATGAGTCATTTCACTCACAAAACTAAGGAACCTATGATTTTAAACACATTTCAAAGAGTTTCAGAGGCTGTTCCTGAGTAAACTATTGAGTAAATTTCATCACTAATTACTGTTTCTTTCAAAGTGATTTTAAAACAATATATCTTTTATTGAATGCGTTCAGTTAATGAGGAAATGTGATTACATTTAGGGTTAGGGGTAAGTTTTCAGATAACGCAAATAAACTTTTCTAATCAATTTTCAAATTCGCGTTCGATAAGATTAGATGCGCAGGGAGAAATGCGCGAGTTCCCTTTGGTGTAAGCGATTTCAGTTCAAAATCCACCGAGTGCGACTACTGCTTGGTCCCTATACTGTGCCTCTGGTCTGTGCTTTTCAAACATTTTTGAATTTTAAAACGTAAAACAACTTATGTCCAAGGAAAATCTATAAAACATTATCTGAAGAAAAAATTGAGACATTCAAAGCAGGGGGAAAAAGGAAAAAAAGATAGAAGAAAATGCGAAGGGTGAGGCTCTAGAGGCTGACACAATAACGTCGAGGATTCTCTCCTTCAGCAAAGTTCAGCTATTTTCCGCAGAGGGCAATTTATTTTTCCAGCCTCGACGGCCTTATCTAAACAGCAGTGAAAATAATATCGTGCTGATAAAAGTTACTGTGGCATCGGTACACTCTGGGGACGACGCAGATAACTCATATGGAAAAATTTATTGGGCAAATAAAAAGTACGGAAATGTTTTGCAGCAGTTTTTCAGGCGAGATATCGGTCCATCGAGTCATATGTAGAGTGTACTGATACCATGGAAGCGGAAACTTTCCACTGTAAATCAGAGGAAAAATGCGGAATGTTCAGTTTTAGATCCTGAAGGTATTAGGGGATAATTTTAACTTCAAAAATATGGGAAATGATTTTGAACAATGCATCATTTTCTAGTTGGTACTGATTAAAAGAATTTCAGAATACGAGCAAGGCTTACTACATGGAAATTTTTATCTCTTTGGTATGATTTCAAAGACCCTTATTGCTCTACTCATCGAGATAGAATAGTGAAGAGTCGACATGAGTCGATAAAAATGGAATCAGTCCAGCCATATCGGAACGCGATTTCAGTTAAATTTTGACATTTGTTCAATTTTTCATCGGCTTCGTGTATATATCTTAATAAAATACCGATTACAAAAATGAATACAGTCAAATGCCACCCATTCCCTTCAAGTATTTTTCAAATGTGCTCATTAATCAGAGGATACATTTGACTGGCAGTTCACATAATCTGAACTTAACCGGGCTCGCTGCATAAATATTGTTGTGTGTACAACTAAATACAAAAATATGTATCAAATTTGTTTGAAATATATAACCCATTCCAATAAAGAATCAGAAACATTATCAATTGCCCTAAAACCATCTTGAAATATATATATGGTACAAATATTGATGAGATGAGGTATTGCTTTTTTATTAGTACGACCATGACTTGTTCTCAAACGAGAGAGCTGTCGACATTTTTCTTGGAAGATCAAATCCCGGAATTACATCAGAAGGATAAGAAATTAGATCATTATTGAACATTTCATCAGAGTTCCACTCAATCTTCCATAATTCTTTATCGCTAATGTTCATATTGAATAACGCATTAATCCAGAATAGTTTACGTGACTTCAATCTCGGAATTAGTATTAAATGGAAGGAACAAAATAATTGGAAATGAATTAGGAAAAGAATGATATTTGCTTCAAGAATTCAGAGCTGCAGTTTGTCTGCAAATATGGGGAGAGAAAATGTTAGACAAAACTGGTAACCAATGAACCGGTGTAGATCTTATAAAGCCAGTAATTATTCTCATCGATGTATTCAATTGTGCATCGATTTTCTGTGTATGTGCACTATTAAACCAAACAAAGCTACAATACTCAGCTGCAGACAGCTAAAGACAAAGGCTAGAGATGCTGTGCGTAGAGTGGAAGCATCAGCACCCCGAGATGATCCAGCTTAATCTCCAAAATAGATGAAAGTATGTTCTCCAGAGTACGGAGATCCGAATGGTGGTATGCAATCGCAATAACATCACCATGAACAAATTTCTGAGATGATGTCGTGGGTAAATCACTGAGATATAAATTTGAAAGTAAAGGGGCTAGAACTGATCCAATGTTTTGAAATTGCTATTCTTATTGTCAACAAAAACACGAAACCTTCTATCAGATAACATATTTTCTGATAATCTTAGCATTTTCCCACACTTCAGATGGGTATAGAGTTTGAAAATTAATCCATCTTTCCACACAGCGTCATTTGCCGAAGATAATCGGTGTGGATTTGTCATACCTATTCAGCCGTAATCCACTGAATCACTTGCGAGGTCACAATCTGAAGTTGGCGAAGGAGAAGTTCAACACCTCTGGAAGGGAGCACTTTTTATCAAACAGGATTTTTACTGCGTGGAATGCTCTGCCAGAAGTTGTGGTGAACGCTGCGTCGGTGAATGGGTTCAAGGGTTCTCTGGACCGATGGTTCGCTGGTTTAATTTCTCGTTAATTGTTCTTTGCTTTTTGTTGTATTCAGTACTGTGACATATATTTCATTGTTAAGTTATTTTGTGAGTTTATAGAATTAATTTCTCAACTCTTCTCAAACTGTAATAATAATAATAATAATAATAAATCAATGAAAGCAGCTCCTGTTTTCAATCTATTATTGAAGACGGGTTATATGCAAATCCACTATTTATTATTAACATCAATGCCGAAAAGACAATTTCTTGCATTCTGCAAATGCGTCAGAATAGCCGGTCTAGAGTACTTAGTTGGTGGGAACTGGTTGTTAAGAGTAACACTGGTAGATTGCAAAGTGCATGAAGATGGCGGAGACCTGAGGAACGTTAACGTTGTGGGTTACGTAGGCCCAAGTAGTCAGCGATGATCTCTGCCGGTATTTTACCAAATGTGCTTACACCTAAGAACCGAACAGAACATTTGTCGACGGTGCGTGGTGGTAGGATACCATAAATTTGCATACTTTCTATAGAGCTTCAAAAAGGTTTCTTTATTTTTATGTCTCCAAATATCACAAGGAGGAATTGTTTTTCGAATCGGAAATTTTCACAAAGGTTAGGTTTCATTTATCTTGAATTGTTTACGACATGAATTCATACTTGATAAGCTCTACCAAATCGGATTTATGGGAATCTTTCTCGACTGGATTCGAAGTTATCTTTCTGATCGCACTATGTTCGTGAGCTGTAATGATTGTTTATCCGAGGGGTATCGGAATGACTTAGGGGTTCCTCAGGGCTCAGTCCTGGGGCCTATGTTATTTCTGCTATTCATAAATGATCTGCCAGAACACCTTTCAGCAAGTATACTGATTCTATTTGCAGACGATACGTCCATAGTTGTCCGAGCAAAAAGTATTGACCAACTGGTATGTCTCTGTGAAGAGTTTATTCAGAGGTTCAAATCGTGGTGTCGCCAAAACTCACTCATCATGAACCCCGATAAGATCCAGATCATCAGATTTCAAAATTGTGAGATAGGTCAGTCCCCACCACTGGTGTTGAATGTCGCCGGTAGTGTCATCAAGACAGTGAACTGCGTGAAGTTTCTTGGACTCTACTGTGATAGATTTTTGAGATGGAGCTCTCACATCGACTTTCTATGTAAAACTCTCAACAGAGGGTACTATGCCTTACACCGGTTGAAGCAGTCTCTTCCAACTGAGACCCTCCTAGGTGTCTATTACTCCCTCATTCACAGCCATCTGAATCGGAGAGTAAAGAGTTTTCATAAGGCAGAAAAAATTATTCGCCTTATGTTCGGTTTGAAACCTACTGATTCATGTAGGGGTGTTTTTAGGAGTTCCGGTATCCTAACGTTATCCAGTATATACATCTTGAGTTGTCTTCTTTACGTTCGATCTAACCTGCCAAATTTGTCCAAATGTTCAGACTTTCATAGTTATGGAACTAGGCATCATACACTGTAAAAATAAAATTCTGCGCTCAAACTCCTCAGGAGTTTGAGACTTTTTTTCAATCAAACCATTTTAATTTGAATTAATCTAAAATTGATTACGCCAAATGAACTATTTTTCTTGATTAAAACAACCTAGTTGATTATAGAGAACAGCTAAAACATTCGCCTGAAACTTTTTACATTTCAGCGAAATGAAAGAAACAACTGATTCAACATAAACATACATTTACAAGAAATTGTTTATGCACTTGTCTCAATATCCATAATTGATTGATACAAATACATTATTCTAAATAGGTTTTAACGAAACCATTCGTTCGTTTCATTTTTATTTGTTCAATAGAACGAAGGTACGGTTGTCGTAAATTCTGTCAGTTGATGCAACGACTACAGTTTCTTGAGACAAGAATCTCGTGAGATTATATTATTCGCCTCATTTACTTGAAGAAAACTATAAATATTTGAATAAAATTGAACATATAATTGTTGCAATATGAAGTGACATTTGTAAAAAAATATTGCGTAATTGATTTAAGAAAACGAATTAATTGTAGCAATTTTTTTATATTGGCTGCAATTAAATCAAAACTCTATCTTTTTATATTGAATATATCCCATTTAAATGCAATTATTTGTGCATTTTACTCACAATATTGTTTGCATCCGGTGATAAAGATGACATGGAATACATGATGCGCAAGCTAATTAAAGAATACGAGAAGTGGGGCTTAAATGTCAACTTAGAGAAAACCAAATATCTTTGTGTTGGTGGAGAACCGGGTGATCTGGTATTGGATGATGACAGGGATGAGATGATAACCCACTGCCTGGACTATAGCTTTTGTAGCGGCACTATGTCAGCGGCAGGGGAGTGTATAGGGATCTCTTGGCGGCACTCTATATAGCCACGCATAGCTTAGTTCACAGCGCTTCGGTGGCCTAGAGGTTTGCGCTCAAGTTTCACACCGACTAGGTACTAGATGCCGGATTCAACTCCCGGCGGCTCCCTTAAAACTTCTAACCCCTGCGTCTATGGCATGGCGCACACAAGCCATACTGATGAGTCCAAATGTGTGCGCCAGGGATGAAACGCATAAGTAGGTATAAATTCCTTCCATTCTACATTGGTGTCCCCGACGTGATGGGAACGGTTGTCTTTACGACGTGTCTTGGAAAAGCAGACGGTTGACGCTTTAGGTATACTCGCGCCCTCTCTGCAACTACCAACGAAACTCTAGACGCCTTTCCCATTCCGTACAATATTCATGGTCTGCCGCGGTATTGCGGTATTTATTAATATAAAAGAGAAATTATTGTTCTGTGAAGAAAAATAATGATTACATACAAATGTTTTTTTTTGTTTTATCAAATTATTCCTTTGCTAGTGTCAAAAACCCTTCAATTTAGCTCAAATCAATCAGTTTCTTAACCCAAGAAACTTTCACTTGACATAAGAGATATTATCATTTTTATAGACTGAATTCTCGACCCATTCAACTACAAATCGAGTTTCAGTGAAATGTAATATTTATTTACATGAAACCAAAATTTTTATTCTACGAAAAGTATCAATAGTTACATACTAATTAATATTACCGTTGGATCAAATTTTTTTACCACCTGAGTCAAAAACTCTGAGCTTGGTTGAAACTAATCAGTTTCTTAACTCAAGAAACTTTTATTTAGCCATTCTCAACCGTAGAGGGCGGTAGGGTCAAGTACTTTATGCATTTGGCTGTATTCAAACGTACGGAGTACTTGAGACAAATTAATATGGTTTGAGATGAGGAACTATTTTTTACAGTGTAATACATTATGTATACCGAAGCACTCAACGACTAAGTACAAGTCCTCACCTAGGTTTGCCGGAATTTCCATCTACAATCACTTACCTGACAGATATAAAACAGGTACCGATAGGCAATTCAAAAAGGAAATTAAGTCACTTTTGCGTTCTAAGGGTTACTATGAGCCATGAGAGTTCCTCTCTGATAAATTGATTTAAAATTTGTTTGAATTTCTTTTCTCATTATGACTTGTCCTATATATCTATGTGATATCTGTAAGGATCAATAAACATTATTATTATTATTATCGTCATGCGTGATTTTCAGAAGCTGCTTCTACGAAGCACCAGCTTGAGCAAAAATCATCAGGCAACATTAATCATTCAGGCCGAATGTTTCCCTCCGGGCGTTATTATCTATATAACGCACTATTATGAACTTGTAGTCACCATTAATAGAACAATGTTTTAAACTTCATTATGAACTATGTTTGGAAAAGGCATTACTCATGCGTTGTCTCTTCATTCCTTGGCCAATACAGCCACCTTGAATCATGCAAAAGCAGTGATGCTAATAAGTTTCATCATTGAGGACCATTCGAGCAAATCAAACCAATCGATTCAATAATATGGCGCACATACAGAAAGTAAATATTGAACCCTTTTTTCCATTCACTACAATCCTTTCGCTCGCCGACAAACCCCTTCAAATTTCCTAGCGACTCTATTAAAAAAGCCGCAGGTATAAAACTTCGCAGCACAATAAAAGTCCTCTATAAATTCGGCATTCATTTCAACTTTCATCATAAAACTGCCGGTCTTATCGTCGGCGCATTTAAGACGTACTTAAAAACATTTAGTCCATCTTGTCTGGGCTTTGAGTGTACCGAACGTTATATACGCCGCCCCCGAGTGTGTTTTAAAAGTTGCCGCCATAAATTGCCCCTGAGCGATCCCGGATCTCTTCTTATCTGTGCCAGCGCCTCCTCTAAGTTTCCTCCGCAACCCCTCACCCCTCCGGGTCAACCCTTATTCCGCGAGAACCCATGACATCGGGGAAATTCTCCAAAGAGACATCATCCCTTGAATACGGCATAACTAATTTACGGACTTTCTCGTCTTGATGCTGGAAAATCGGACAATGGCATCTGAGAAGGGGTGGGTGGTGAAGTGAGATTGAGGTTTTTGTGGTTAAGATTTGGCTTTTGTTCTTTAGGAGATTGATGTAATGTGCAATATAGATGGTTGGTTGGGATTTTTGAATTGGGGATTATTAATTGGGAAGTGGTGGAATGGGATAAACCCTTTAGATTAATTATATCCTTTTTCTTTCATAGAAATCTTTGAAAATGTGTCTTCCATCTAGCCAACACTTCGGTCATATATCTAAAAAAAAACGGATCTCCTAAAGTGACACATAAACTAAGGATAGGAAAATTTCCGAAATCTTTCCATCGTTTTGACAGATATCTTCTGTAATATTTAAGGCAAATCATTAACTTCTAAAGACCTGACAATACAAAAAACCATTGTGTACTAAAAACCAACAAACACAGATTAATATCTACATTTAAATATCTATCATTAACTAGATATTAAACTGGTTAGACTTTCTGATGAAGAATCCTCTGTCAAAATTGAGTATGTCTGACCGGCCGATACGCCGGACGTATATTCTTCATCTTTCAATTTGTCAATTGCTAAAAATAGGATCGTGTGGATTGGTCGAAATAAATGTTCAAAAAATACGATCGTGATGCTTTGAAGCACTCCTATGACATTGTGACAGGTGATGAATCGTAGATTTAGTCCAAAAGTAAACAACAGTCGACTGAATGTGTGTTTCAAGAGAGGCCAAATCCAACGAAATTTGCTCTCGGATGAAGCTCTCCCAAGCAAATGATCGCCTGTTTTTTCGGAAAAACTGGACATGTCGCAGTCGTACTACTAGAACAACAGTCAATTCTGAGTGATACACAACCATTTGTTTGTCAGTAGTCTCACAAGAAATCACCCTTCACTTACGCACATCGGCTCAAACAACTGCATTTTTGAGCACTCAAAACATCGATTTGATGAGTCATCCGCCGTATAGCCCTGAGTTGGCACCGGATGACTTCTTTTTATTTCCGTACGTAGAAAATAAAATGAGATACAACGTTTTTTGACACCCGAAGAAGTCGTTGATGCGTTCAGAATGCATGTTTTGGAGATACCTCAATCAGGGTGCCATGAGTGCTTCGACAATTGGTTCAAACGCATTCAAAAGTGAATAGATCTTAATGAGGAATATTTTGAAAATAATAAAGCGAATTTTGACGATGTAAGACCGGTAATCTGGATACGTAGGTACGGTTGCCGCCCGGGGAGGTATTTTTTCCGGAATTTCGAATGTCGATTTTCGTTGGCATGCCGTGAAACATAGTTCTTAAAAATATAATTCACAACAGAACTATTGAAGTTATCTATCGAAATATTGATGATGAGACAATAATAGATATTGGAAATAACACAAATTATCATTTAAGACGCTGAACTCTTGTGGATGCATACCTAGAGCTCTTACTTAATTCCCAAACGACAAAGAAGGTGCAAAACCCGAAGCCTCCCTCTAAAACTTGTTTCGAGCCCTCTAGAAGTCTTCTTTTCAATCAGCAAAATGGATTCAACATCGGTGACCTAACATGTCGTGTGTTATCAGCTAATACCCACTTACCACCCTTTCAGTGGAAAATGGAGCTATGTTTTAATGGTATTCACGACGCTGTAGACGATGTAGTCAAGGGTTTCCTTCTGAATGCATTCGAATCGATTGGAGGGGGTGAAATAGCCCAGAAGGGGCGTTTGAATCTGCGATTTCAGATAGGACACGATTTTCGCTTCGAAATGTCGAAATGCTGATTCGAGGTAAATGAAATGACAGGTTTTTCTTTGAGAGTTGCGCGAAAGGGCTCTTCTGTGTTCGTCTAGTGTTAAAACCCTTTTTTTATGTGGATAGTCGTGATTTTTTTTTTAAAGAGAGAATATTCATCATTGATACATCGTTCATTGAACTAATTCTCATTATTTAAGAATTTCACAAAAGGTCTGAGGACATTTTATTTGGGAATAAACTATAGAACAATACAAGAAGAGTCAAATATAGTTCATTCATTAAATACATGATCTTTTTCAAATTTAAAATTATTTTCGTAATAACCACAGAATTCACAGTGGTCTCTTGAGTTTTTTACCTGTAACGAATATTACCCAAAGAAAAATAAAATGCATAATCAGAGTGCTTCAATGCCGACTAATTTTCCGTGAATTCGAAATCGTAATACTTAAACACTATGTTATGATATAAACTTCCTATGAATTATGGGTCTCTGACGCATCTCTGAGTATTGGGGTATTGAAGTTTAAAAAAAAACTGCCTTAATATCATTTTTTAAATTTCAACACTCCGTATTTCAGAAACAGTGCAATTTTCGCAGATAAATCCCACATTATACAGCGTGAGTCTTTGATCATTGCGTTAATTTTAATCATTGATTCTTGACGTCAAAAAAACATTTTCTTCCTATAACATTTTTCCGAATTTGGCCCCGTTCAAAAGATAAAGGGTGTTGAAATTTAATAAAAAAGTTGCATTTTCACCTGTAATATTCAAACGACAATATCAATTGAAATGATCTCTTGTAGAAGGTTTCTGATAACAGTCATGCATATTTTGGCATCAATAGATTTATTCCATTCAATAATAATAATAATAATGTCTTTATTTTCATATCTGACCTATAGAATATGATACATTATATCGACCTAGAAGAAAAATGGCGGAGTCCAGGTGAGCCTCCGGAGAGACTCTCTGATCTACTCAACCATGAAACTGAATGTGAAAATTCATAAATAATAACAATAGTGGAGTGAACAAGAGGAAATTAGCAAACACTTTTATGAGATATGGGCAGCAAAAAAGAATATATACATACAAAGTCAACTTCCTTTATCACGTAGAGGCACTCGTCGTTAGTGAGGTCTTCAAGACTCCATGAGAAACCCTCCATAACGTTTTCTGAAAGTTGCTCTAGAGAGTCGTAAAAAAGATTCAGGGAGACCATTGTGAAATTTCGCAATGTTGTAGGAAAAACTCCTCTCAAACATTGCCGTTCTGTGAAATGGTGGAGTTATTTTTCCCCTGAATCTGATGTTAAGATTGTGGACATGGGTTCTGAAAACTATTCGCCTGTAGAGGTAAGAGGGGCACCTCATTTTATCAGACTGTGTGAGACAGTTTCCATAGACCACATCCCAGTGATTAAATACTGACAAGACCAAAGAGTCACAGAGAATTACCTTGGTCCCTCGAGGAAGCAAATGCCGATTTCTATAAATCAATTTTATCCTTCCATAAGCTTTTTTATGCATTCTGTCACATGTGAACTGAATCTTAGGGAACTATCAAGAACCAGACCAAGATTCCGCGCTGCGTTCATCACAGGCAGGACCACACCGTCGACCTCCACCTTCACCAAGTCCCTCAGTCCCAACACCTCCCGCTCAGGCCCGATAAGCAGCACAGTGGACTTATTCGCATTGAGCTGAAGGGAATGTTCAAGAGCCACAGTTCTCAACGCCTCAATTTCCCTACTTGGATGTGGATTCAGTGACATTATTCCTAGTAAAAGATAAGTATACCTGTGTATCATCGGCATAGAATTGAGATGAACAAATTTTCAATGCCTTCGGCAGGCTCAACGAGTGTATAGCATTAAATAACGGCGCAGAAACGGAACCCTGGGGTACCCCTCGATAGATATTAGCGAAATCGGACATGAGTGAGTCAATCACCACGCACTGGGGCCTACGCGAAAGGAAGTTCCAGAAAAACTGTACAGCTCCATCACTAAGTCCTATGAAGTAGAGAATTGCCAAGAGTAGTTGGTGCTGGATTATGTCGAATGCCTTAGTGAAATCCAGCAAAGCCAAAGCTGTAACCTTACCCTCATCAGCGGTCCGAAATATATCGTCAGTTACATTACTGAGTGCAGAAGAACACACATGGCCCCTTCCCGGTTTCGGGAAGTATATTGTTGGCTTCCACAAAAATCGAAAGTTGTTTATTCACGATCTTCTTCAGCACCTTCGACACACAAGACAACACGTAAGTCCCTATACTCCCTGGGGGCTGAAACTTTAGGAAGAGGCACCACGAGTGCATTCTTCCAACATTTTGGGTAAACAGAATGACGGATGCAATAATTGATAATATGAGTGAGAAATGGCAGGATAAAAGGACAGAGTTGTAATATAAATATATTGATGCCATCCACTCCCTCGGATCGAGATTTTATTGCATCTACAGTTCTCAAAACCTCAATCTCATCTACCTCCGTAAAGCTGAAAGGAGTAACCACTGCGTCCAATATATTGTCTCTATAAAAGTTTAGTGTTGGAGAGTCTACCACTGACTGAACACCAACGACACCAGTAGAGAAATCATTCAGCTCATTTGGGTGTTTCAGATGTTCTGGTATTTCTGAATTTCTAGAGCCAATAATGTCAAATATCTTCATTCTACACCAAATGTTAATTTTTTCCCGAAATTGGTCTTCAAAAAATGCTCTCTTCTCATCCCGCAACATCAAAGTCGTTTGGTTTCTCAACGTTTTATAATATTCCCATGGTGGGGATTTCTAGATTGTCTAAACCGAGAAAGAGCATTATTTCTCAATCGAATTGCAGCGCGAATGCTTTCAGTTAACCATGGTGGTCTACGTTTAGTCAATTTGGCTATTCGTTTCGGTGCATGCAGATTGAGTAATGCCACAAGGTTTGAATTAAAGAACTCAAGTTTTTCGTCAACATCCACGAAATGATATACATTCCGCCAGGGAATCGATTGGAGGTCGGTGTAGAACTGTTGCACGTTAATATTTTTATAATCCCTGTAAAACTTTCTTGTGGGTTTCTCACTACTACTGTACAGATTGGTTGGATTGCATGAAAAAGAAATATCGCTTGAACTAAAGGTCCGTATCTTGTACTTCCTACAATCATTAGTCTTTTTTGTAGATATATAATTCCTCATCTTTTTTCCTAAATTGTACCATTTTCGAGATATTTGAAATTGAAAGGAATTGAATCGATATAATCATCTGATGAAACATGAGTGAGTGTATCGTTTCTTAGAGGGAAAATAATGTTTTTAAACAATTCAGATTCAATAGTGGATGCTGCGGAAGGTAATTTTCATTCAAACTAAACTGGACTACAGAGGGGTATTTGCCCAATGTGAAAATTTAAAATGCTTATAACTTTTAAACGCAGCTGAATATGGAGGAACGGTATGGGAAAAAAGTGTTTCTTTTGATCTCAAGAACCTATAGTTAAAATTAACGCAGTGGTCAAAGACTCATCCTGTATAAGAATCAACATTCCATCCACCCATTAACAGAAAGATTGTTGTTCCTTAACAAACCGATACATAAATGACGGGAAGAAGTCATTCGATCAGATGTGGCTGCGTACCCGCCTCCAAAAACGGTACACAGCCGTTTTGTCGGATCGCCATCATCTTACAAGCCATGAAATTGCAATATATCCATAAATTCAAGCCCGATTGGCAATTTCGACCACCTAATTATAAGCGAATTCTTTTTTCGTTTTAGATATTAAACCACTCAGCGGGGCTGATATCCCATCAACGGCGAATAGGACTGGAAAAACAAGGACGTGCTCTCTTGGATCCCTGGCAGTCACAGCTGCCGCGCCTGCAGCAAGCGGAGTGACGATAACATCTAGACCGCCCTTATGTATTCACCAAGATTTGAAAGAGATCGTTGATAACATTCTGGGCCCGTGTTTTGGCATGACAGTCCGCATGATAACGAGGACGGGGTCCTACAATGACGGGTCTCGAACAACACTGCACTCTATGGCGGTGCTCTATGGTCAGGACGAGGTCCCCGACCCGATTGATGTGAAGACGGGCTCGACTTCGGGGTCTTTATGCTGATTTCTAGTAGTAAGCGACTTCATTAGATGGGAGCTGTCAGTTTAATGAAGCGAGTGGGACGGCGAGGGATAATCGTGTGTTATTTCATTTGTATATTTGAGTGATTGGATTTTGCTCTTCAATCAGAACCAGCTGCATTTACAGACATTTGTCAATGTTAAATGCTAGAAACGTGAACATAATTACGCATTGCAATTTTTTCAATACACCTCTCTGAAAACCATGTCAGAAAACATCGATTAATAATGGGTTTTATAAAGATCCTAGATCAAAGAATTCACAGAATACTTCAAGGGAATGTCAAACTGACCAATGGCATGCCGAATTTGTGGAATTTCAGGCATAGAATCGCTCGATCAAGGAATTGATCAACGTTTATGAAACCCAACGTAAGTGTTGAATGATTTTTTGGGCTATTACCATCATCTATTGTGGATGTAATGTTTTCCGACGTTTCGATAGACATCTTCTATCTTTATCAAGGAGGGAAAGTAAAAATCCTTTTGAAAATTATCAATTTTCAAAAAGTCAATATTGACAGAAGTCATGAAAGAAAATGAACAATGTTATATACTCATCTGTGATATGATGATCTTTTTAAGTTGGATCGAACTATCGGCGTCCAAACTTCTGGCAGATCTATAGATGGAGCACTTATGGAATCAGGTGTTATTTTCATAAATGCTGCTTCTTTGATTTTTCTTCTTGGAAGTTTTTCTTCTTTGGATATTATTGATGCTTCATCCCACTTTATACGATGATTCTCATCTACAGCATGTTGGACCAACCTGGATTTGTCGCAGTCTAGTACTCGTAGAAGCTTCTGATGTTCTTTTATTCGTACATTCAGAGGGCGTTTAGTTTCTCCGATGTAAGATCTTCCGCACTCGCAAGGTAATTCATATATGCAGTTCTTTGTCCTTTGTGTCTCATTATTAGGCTTAACTTTTGTAAGTTTAGCTCTGATAGTGTCTTGAGTTCTGAATGCAGTCGTTATGTTGCATCTATTTCCAATTCTTCTCATTTTCTCCGATAAACCTTTTACATAAGGAATTACGGTTTTAATGGTCTGATTTGTATCTATATATATATATATATATATATATATGTATTGACGTTCTTCGATGAGCTTTAAATATGTGTTTTCTTTGCAAATATTACGCGGGAATCTCTTTGAATTTCGAATTAGAAACAGACTAAAATTTCTGTTTGAAAGAGTGAGCTCAGATTTCAATTTGAATTTATCGCCATATCTACTCGAAAATTTGCATTTCAATTCGATAATAAATTCAAATGAAGCTAATCTATAAATTTATGGAATCATCAGTTGGAACTTAAATTTTAATAGTTAAAGACTCATGCAGTATAATTAATAAGGAAGGTAACAACTGAACCACAATAGAAACCCCGAAAATAAACAGTCATCGTTCTTTCAGAACACCGGATTTCTTCACTATAGCAAAGATTCCGATATGAAAATTGATTGCTCAATTAAATTGCATATAGGTTCTATTAAATTATAGTTATAGATGTGTGTTTAAGGGTGTTTTCAACGCCACGCTTAACACCGAAGGGTTTTTTCATCTCCTGGCGCCGCGTTCAACCTGCAGGTAAATCCGCTCCATTGTATGCGAATGTTTTCACTAAGACATAATTATCCTCTTTGTACAACTGTCAAAATTCGGGATTAATATTGTGCTACTGTGAAGCTTAGCATCAAATGTAGGGTATTTGAAAGAATACATTCTTTCGCACTCCATTATTATGGTCCATCTCTTATTTTGTGGCCTTTTTTTTGTTCCGCTGTTATTATGTACCTTCTCAGTAGGCTCTTGACTGCTTCTTTCTGTTGACGGTTTAGCTTTTATTTATACTATTTACTGCTCTTATATCCTCATTCTGTCTTGATGTTTTCTGGGCCATGAATTCGGTTGGAGAATGTGAGAAGTGACAGTGATTTACCACTAAGTCCATGGGAGAATCGAAATACGTCTCTTTTATCCATTTGAAGTATCCCACGGGTCCGGCATGATGTTGGGACCAACATCAAGTTTTCGTAAAAATCTTCAGTGGGTTTCAGTTTAATAACTGTATTCATATGATGACTGATTGGCAATTTCCGTCACTTATTATTGTATTGATATTATAGGTCTCCCAAAATACAGGGTCTTTCACGAGGTACCTCACCCATATTTATACGGGAAACTACTGAACGTATTTTCATGAAATTCAGCACTTATAAGTATTTAAC
Organism: Micraspis discolor; assembly: GCA_030674115.1. Taxonomy (NCBI): domain Eukaryota; kingdom Metazoa; phylum Arthropoda; class Insecta; order Coleoptera; family Coccinellidae; genus Micraspis; species Micraspis discolor. The sequence goes on from JARTUT010002175.1 coordinate 13,426,619, forward strand.
GATGCTGATGAAATCTAAAATATTTTCAAGGCATGAACACCTCCGGTTTTTCCGGAAATGACGTCAACTTCCGTTCTTCAAATTACAACACATTTTATTGCAGAAATAGATTCCTTAGAAAATTTCAAGATATTTTTATGTAACATTTTTCAGTTTTGGTTGGAAAATTCTCTCTGAGCGGAAAATTTGAAAAAGAAATCGAAAATAGAGCTCCGCTGAAACAAGAATATCTTCGAGGTTTTTGGATGGAAAATTTTCATTTTTGGGATTTTTCAAGATGTAAGATTGATGTATCCACTTTAAGAATCTAAATCGCGATTCATGATACAGGGGGTGAAAATATCGCTTTCAAAGTTAGGGATGACAAAATCGTGAAAAATCAATTTTTTCAAATTAGAACCCCATTTTTATGGCAGATGTTGAATCTACGTTAAAAATAATGTGAGTGTATGCATCACACCCTTGCCCTAAAGTGGATATTTTTGAGTTATTCACAAAAACTGTTTTTCGTCTTGAATTTTCAGCTATTTCTTTTCCCTTCACGCCAAAAAGATGAAATTTTCAGGAACTGTTACTTAAACCATGTTTTAGATTTTACTACCCTAATATGCAAGAAAAAAAGTTACAGGTTTTTCCTAAATAGATGGCGAATTTGGCTTGAATTTGTATCGGAAACCTCTTTATTTCAACTAATCGGCCATCGGTTTTCTCTCCAGTGATAAATAAATAATTCCTTATGAACCATATGCAAAAACTTACCATGTTTTACATTCTTTTTTTTTTTTCAATGATAGATATCATTAATTACATCTGCCAAATTCCTCTTTATTCAGTAGCATTTTGTGTTTACTATTAATTTGGTGATAATTCGTATTAAGTTATAAAATCGATCACTATGCCTAATTTTACCAATGAAGATTATTTAAATCTCATTCTACTTCATGGAGAATGTAATAAAGTTGTAGATAGAGCGATTCGACTGAGAGGTTTCCTGACCGACCCAGACCAACGAGAGATACCATTAACAGAACCATGACAAACTTGAGAAATGTCGGATCTTTCGTTAAGAAAACTATACACAGAGAAAAAAGTGTAGTAGAAGATGAGAACAACGAAATTACAGTTCTTGCATATTTTCGTGTAAATCCTCAAAATTCTCTCAAAGATGCCGAGATTGCTCTGGGATTATCTCAATCGAGTGTTTGGAGAATATTGAAAAAACATAAAATGCACCCATATAAATTCAATATGGTACAGCATTTGAAGGAAACTGATTTCGTCAGGAGAACAGAGTTTTTTGTGAAGCTTTGATGATTCGATTTCAAGAGTATGAAAACTTTTTGGACTGTATAATTTGGACAGATGAATCTAAATTCACAAAGAACGGTTCTTTCAAAAGGCATAACAGTCATTATTGGGATGAAGAGAACAACCACCACTTCGGACAATGGAACTTTCAAGAGACCTGCAGTTTCAATCTTTTTTGCGCCATCAAAAATAATGCAATTCTGGATGTTCACATTTATGATGGGACTTTAACTGGTAAGATAGAACACTACACATGTTTGCATTATTTAAAGAATGTCTCTCTTAGGAGATAGATATTCTGATATATTGACTCAAATAATTGAGCCGCTAGTACATGACCATAATGACTTATGGTATCAACAAGATGGCGCGCCTCCACACAATTCACTCAATGTGTCAAATATCCTATACAGGCTATTTGAAGATCGATGGTTGGCGAACAATGGTCCACATCTTTGGCCACCACGTTCTTCCGATTTAACTCCTTTAGACTATTATGTTTGGGGTAGGATAAAAATATTGTCTACTCAACTCCCTGACTGATAAAGAGGACTGCATAGAACGAGTCAGAAATGCGTTCAGGTTTGTTTAGATTTTTAGATTCATGGTTTTCAAACTCAATTTGGTTTTTGAAAACTTTTGCAGATCTCTTCCTCCCGATGAAATAAGAAGAGCAACGCACGAAGCATTCCTGAGACGTATAAATAAATGTCTAGAAATTAAGGGTCAAAACTTTGAGCATCTTCTCTAGCTATAACTACGAGAATTTGCCATGGTTCTCCTAATAGTAACTTGAAGTCGGTTTCAAGAAGGGGTGAAAAATCTACAGCATGGTTCAAATAACAGTTCCTGAAAATTTCATCTTTTTGGCGTGAAGGGAAAAGAAATAGCTAAAAATTCAAGACGAAAAACAGTTTTTGTGAATAACTCAGAAAATATCCACTTTAGGGCAAGGGTGTGATGCATACACTCACATTATTTTTTAACGTAGATTCAATATCTGCCATAAAAAAATGGGGTTCTAATTTGAAAAAATTGATTTTTCACGATTTTGACATCCCTAACTTTGAAAACGATTTTTTCACCCCCTGTATCATGAATCGCGATTTCGAATTTAAAGTGGATACATCAATCTTACATCTTGAAAAGTCCCAAATATGAAAATTTTCCATCCAAAAACCTCGAAGTTATTCTTTTTTCAGTTTTTTCCAATTTTCCCGCTCAGAGAGAATTTTCCAACCAAAACTGAAAAATGTTACATCAAAATAACTTGAAATTTTCTAAGAAATTTATTGCTTCAATAAAAAAATGGTGTTCTAATTTGAAAAACGGAAGTTGACGTCATTTCCGGAAAAACCGGAGGTGCTCATGCCTTGAAAATATTTTTGATTCCATTAGCATCGTGAAATACTTATAAGTGCTGAATTTCATGAAAATACGTTCAGTAGTTTCTCGTGAAAGACCCTGTATACCGTGATTATGAACGCTTTGCCGTTTTTATTGACGCCTTATTATAAAGCTATCCCTCAAATGTCAAATAGTCATTGAAGTATTTTCAAAATTTCGTTATCACAACATTTAAATAACGATTATTATTTATAAATACACTTGTTCCTAGAAGTAACCAATTAAAGAGGTAAATGAACTGGCACCTTTCAAAGAATAAATTCAACTCAATACAAATTACAGATCATATCACAAGGCAGACAGACACGTTTAAGGAAGAACTAAAGATTTTGTTGATGCATTTTCGTTTCAGTGTTATAATGAAGTTGTAAATTTGTCTAGCCATGTGAATCACAACATAATTTTTACCAAATAGTATATGTATATTTAATCTTTTGGCCTGCAAAACAAATATTAGCAGGGGTTGGTGACGGGGTGCCATACAATTCGGTGTATGACACGAAAGCCTAGGAAAAAAACCCCAGTAATAAAAACCCTGGCTCCCTGCATAAGTGTTGTGTGTACGAAGCAGACGAGATTACAGACGAAATAAATTTTTTCGATAGAAATGCTCGGACAGGTCGATTTTTGTTTCAAGGGGGACAACTTGAAATGTAGGTTACGGACGCATAGCGCTTCAACCCTTGCTACTACAACCCTCACCCCCAAATTTTGAATAGGGAAAATGGGGTGAGTGATACCTCATTTGAAAGGTATTTTTATACTGATTTCAGCACAGTAATTGTTTTTTCATTTTATGCATTAGTTCTCGAAATATTCATGCGTTAGTTAATTTTATCACTTAAATTAATTTTTGCGAATAATTGACATTTCGTGCTTCCCAAACACCAAAATTGAAGATGATTTTGACCGTCGTGTTGAATTTTGTGATACAATGAGTGAACGAGTAACTGCTAATCCGAATTATCTGTACAATGTTTGTTTCTCCAATGAGTGTTCGTTCTTTCTAAACGGCACAGTAAATCGACACAATTGTCGTTATTGGGCCGATGCTCATCCGAGATTGTTCCACGAAGTTTATATTCAACAACCAGAAAATCTCAATATTTGGGCTGGAATATTTGGTGACAACATTGTCGGCCCGTTCGTTTTACCTGGTAATCTTACTGAAGATATGTATTTGGATCCAATTTTGACGAAAATTATTGAAAACAATGCTGGAAATTATATGGAAGATCAGATTGTGTTTCAGCAGGATGGAGCTCCTCCACACAACGCCTTATCAGTTCGAGAATATCTGGATCAAAGATTTCCAAATCGGTGGATTGGAAGAAGGGGTCCCACTGAATGGCCAGCCAGATCGCCAGATCTGTCACCACTAGATTTCTTTCTTTGGGGCCACTCGAAGAGTAAAATTTACTCTACACAGCCCGATTCCATAGAAGATTTGAGAAGACGTATAGTGGACGAATGTCGTCAAATCACTCCAGAAATGCTGCAAAATGTGCGCCATCGTTTCGAACATAACTTATTTCATTGTATGGAAGCTAATGGTGAACAATTTAAATATTTAATTAATTGATGTGAGTTTTTGATAAATTATTTACTTTACTTTGAAAAGTCTTATTTCTTAGATCAATACTTCAAATCGTTCTGATACCGTACAGTTGGAGAATGATTTCAGTGAATAAAACAGCTAGTCGAACATCTGACCCTAGTAGCATTAACACGTACGGTATGACTTCATTTGCCCAGTGGTAGATATTTTGCAATTTCAAATACAAGTACGGAAATTTTGGTGTTTCGGAAGCACGAAATGTCAATTATTCGAAAAAATTAATTTAAGTGATAAAATTAACTAACGCATGAATATTTCGAGAACTAATGCATAAAATGAAAAAACAATTGCTGTGCTGAAATAAGTATAAAAATACCTTTGAATTGAGGTATCACTCACCCCATCTTCCATATTCAAAAATTGGGGGTTGGGGTTTTGCAGCAAGGGTTGAAGCGCTATGCGTCCGTAACCTACATCTTAAGTTGTACCCCTCGAAACAAAAATCGACCTGTTCGAGCATTTCTATCGAAAAAACTTATTTCGTCTGTAATCTCATCTGTTTCGTTTTCAAATGGCCACCCTGTATATTCAAGGGACTTCTTTCTTTAGCAGTGGTCTTTTATCAATAACCACACAGGCCTCTTCGAGTTGCCCACATCGAATCTGAAAATAAAAATACAAAAGCAGAAAAAAGAACTGAATACAAAAAATACGTATCAAATTTGTTTGGAATTGAAACCCATTCCAAGAAAGAATCGGAAACATCATGAATAGCCCTGAAACCATCTTGAGATATATATATGGGACAATTTTTGATGAGATGAGCAATTGTTTCTTCTGCATATCCATATTTACAACTTGCGCTTGGGACTCACTTCCATCTGAACAGCATGCTGTTGATACTACCATGACCTGTTCTCAAACGATTAAGAACTGTCCAAATTTTTCTCGGAAGATCAAATCAGATCTTTACTGATTATTTCATAAGAGTTCCACTCAATCTTCCATAATTCTTTATTGTGTGTGCCGCTTAATACAGTGAAGTCAAGATCCTACATTTGGAAAAATTTGAAGAATTCTGTGCTGCCCGGGAATACCTTGTAAATGAAAAAACAAGTTTGTCAGAGCTCAATAATATTATGCTAGACTGGGCTTTCAATATAAAGAAAAGAGATGGACCAGACTATAAGGAAAGTGTCGTAAAAACCTTGTGGAATAATACTGCCAAACAGCTGCAGGAAAAATTCTATTCCGAATGGGGCGTTAGGTTCGATCCATTCACAGACGTGGCTTTTAAAACGGCGCGGGATGCACGAATGCCAAGAGGCGTATTTTGCAAGTGGACCCTGAGAAAAGAAAAGTTAGTGCCAAGGCGCTGTCTTTGGAGCAACACAAAAAGATGGTCAACTTATGTAAAGAAGATAATCCAGACGGTTTGAACAGAAAATTTAATTTTATTGCTGCATTGGAGCTTGCTTGGAGCGGAGGAGAGGGTTCATCATGCCTAATTTCGCATTTCCAATTCGAAATTGAAAACGATGGTAATCCCACGGGCCGAATTGCCTACAATCCGATATTTTCTAAAACAAGACAAGGTGGTTCCAAAAATGTGCGGAAACGAAATGGCTGACTCCCAACATTGAAGAATATAATTACCCGGTAAGGTTATATAAGCTACTTGTATCCAAAAGAACTGCAAACATAACCACTGAAAGACTATTCCTTACTCCACATAAGAATTGGAAATATGGTTCATGGTTCAAAAACTCACCAGTCGGTCCCAATACGATAGCTAAATGGACAAAAGAATCGGCAGAACTCATTGGCATCAACACAACCAAGTCGAAGATAACCAACCACTCACATCGAGCTACTGCTGTCAGCCAATTAGCCAAAGCAGGGATTGGCGAGGAACAGCTGATAAAGATAACAGGCCATTCTTCTGCAGCGTCAGTGAAACCGTATCTCCAACTGGACCAACAACATCACAAAAAAATAATCACAGCCATAAGGAATGAAAAAAAATGTCCTTCAAGAAACAACATCAGTATCATTCGAAAATAATGCTCGTAATGTGTATAATAATTGTTATTTTGAGAATAAAGATGAATAATTGGTTGTTATGCTTCAATCTGGTTATTTTTGAATAAAAAACTATTTTTTATTTCGTTTGAATTATATTGTTGAATGATCTTTCCAAATACCACACGAGATTCGATTTTTTTGACTGTGTCGTTTTTTGAAAATTATACAAATTTCACTCAGTGATCCTGAAATACCACTCGCCTTCGGCTCGTGGTATTTTATGGATAACTTTGTTTCGTGAAATTTAAACGCATAATTCCCAAAAAACAAGAGTGTTCTCAAAAAATTCTCACCTCTAGTGGTATTACCCTTGAAAATCTCCAGACAGTACATTAAACTTCTCTGGTTCACACCTTTGTCGTCGAATCTCCAATCTGGAAGGGATTTTCGTCGAGTATTTATGCCTTCAAGAAAAAATTTCAAATGTTAGAGAATCTTTTTGTTTTCAAAACTCACATACAATGCAAATGTCACTGTAAGGACAGTGAGAAAACTATCATATCCAATCCTTTCAAATAAACATTGTAAAATATCCAAAACAGAAGTTCTGGTCATAAATCATTCGCTTTATTCCTATTGTTTAACTTAGTTTTGACAAAACATGTTGTGGTAGGTCTTGTAATCTCTTTACCCATGTGGTCAGTGTACTGATCTGATCTAGCTACTGTTTATTTTTTGTTTGCGGATAGTGCTTATTGTTGTGTTATCATCTATATCAGATATTGAAAGTGTGGGAATGCTACTACCTCAAGGGATTATGATGCCTCAAGCTGAGTGTCATCTGGCATTGGTCAGAACCCATTGAAGTACGTAAAATCTACATAGATGCTTATCGAATGCCAGTTTTTGAGAAGGATTGAAGATTTGTATTTTTATCTATAATCACCGTATCATCGAACTGTAATCTGCATTGGCTTCTACGAAACGTATTAGATTTGACAATATTTATTTAGTCTCTCAAAAGAAAATGAGCTTCACTAATATTTATAAATACATATACAAGATGGGTTTTTGACCACTGACTGACTGTTGAATCCATGGCGAAAGTTGAGTCTGTCTGGCCGGCCGGCCGTATCCTCTCTAGCATCCAAACGAGATGAGCTAGCGTTTTCATATTTACAGAATAGGTTAATTGTCCAAATATCTCGCTACAGTTTGTTATTGGGTCAAATCCGTCGGATGGTTCAGTAGTTATGAGCATCTGAAATTTTCTTTCCTCGATAAATACTAGAAAATCTATCCGATCAAATTGATACTTGAAATATTGTTGACGGAGGCTGAAACAAAACGGCTCGCAAAATTCCCCATAAATCGTCACGCTAGAAAATTTAAAAAAATTCCGATAAAAAATTGTTTTAATACTCAATATCTCATAAGACATTTATCGGATTTTAATTAAAATTCGTGAATATATTGAGGTGATTGATATCTTACTCATCCTCGAATTTCATTGTCGTACCTTTTTTTCATCTGAAGATATGATCATTTTTCTCATTTACTCAGGAGAAAAGAGAAATGACATGAAGTACCGATGATTTTCTTTGAACGATGGCCATCACAGATCGTTATTGATTGACAAATGCCGGGCTCATCAATCAGTGTCAGTTGGCGTAAAATTATTCAAAATTTTTGATTACGGTGAAATCATAGAGGTAGAATTTTAGCTCGATTAGAGAAATAATATACGTAGTCAAAATTCAGAAAAGCACTGAAGTAAATTTTTAGAAAGGAATTTAGTTTCCAACAAAACTTGGGGAAAATTATGATTAGTTATTTTTAATTGGAGATAGGGGTTTGTTCATTCATTAGTCGTTCACATTTGCATCACATTGTCCAATAGTACGGGAAAAGTATATTGTTCACCTGATCAAAGTGCTTATAGATTTGTTATGGTTTGAATATTTACTCGCAAGTAGCTCAACAAGAGCGCCAAAGCAATCTGGCTCACGTCAGTGCTTTCTAAATTTTTATATTTCCATTTTGAATATAAAAGGTTTTTTTTGATTGTTTGGGCTTTGAAGAAATCCATCAGAAGTGTATTTTCCATGTTTCGAAATGATGAAAGAATCATCTCTTCCATGTTATAGGTTTAAGTTATTCAACTTTTTTTTATTTTATAACATATATACCCACACAAATTCGTATCAAAAGCTCCTATCGTTTTTACCGTCTGTATTTTTCAAACTTAAAATAGTGAAAAATTTAGTCGAAATATCTAGAACCACTACTGAAACCTGTTTTTTCTGACTCGATAAAATTCATTCGAATGAATCAGTTCAAAAGCTTACGTTCTAAGGATCTATGGGTAATCAAATCAAGATAATAAACAGTTGCTTACAACTATTATATTCAATAACAACTCTTGCTTTGCTCAATCACTTTCGTGAAACTACATTAAACTCAATTATAGAAACGTTCATTAACTGATTTAATTGAAGGGGGAAATAAATAAACGATATCAATTAAGAAACAGACTTTCCTTGTTTGAACAGGCGCCATTAGCAATATGAACAGGAGCAGTCGTGGACATACATCATTTAATTGGGATATGACAAATTTAGCAAGAAAAATTCTTCTTGATACCATGCTTTCCTCATTATGTGGCCCACAGCTCCTCTCATATAAAAATAAGCACGATACTTTATAATCCAGATAGGGATCTACGTCTGACATGTTAAATGAAGCACATACCTGGAGACCATGTCACCAAAACTCCTCTCTTGAGTGCTCGTCATAAAAATTCATTCTTGTTGTTCGTTAGAATTACTTCCATCGGATCATCTCAAAGAGTTTCGTGCTCAAGGAGTTTTGAAAAGAACTTGTTAGTTTTTTCTGAGAAACAGAATTCTTTTCTGAAAATCCACATGATTTTAACGTTAATTAAATCAATTACTCTCGTTTAATGCCATACAACAGGTGTACAAAGAGAGTATCTGACTTCTTGGCGCAAATATCATTCTTTTCCTAATTTATTTCCAATAATTGCATACAATCCACAAAATAGAATTTCCAGATTGAAGTTACGTAAACCATTCATATAATATGTTTTTCAATATTAATGAACATTAGTGATAAAAAATTATGGAAGATTGACTGGAACTCTTATGAAATGTTCAATAAAAATCTCATTTCTGATCTTTCTGAAAAAAATCCGGGTTTTTATCTTCCTAGAAAAATTTGGACAGTTCTCAATCTTTTGAGAACAGGACATAGTCGTACCGATAGCATGCTATTCAGAGTTCCAAGCGCGAGTTGGTATTGTGGATATACAGAAGAAACAATACCTCATCTTATCAATAATTACTGATGTGAAAACAGCCGAGTAAGATAGCCGAGTTTTGTACAGAATTTTTCGTACGCCACTGGAATATTGGCCGGATAGCGATGCAAACAATTTTGATTCGCCGAGATAATTTGAGATTTTTCTATTTCCACGTTGGAATCTGGATACGGTACGTTCTCTACTACGATGGCCCACAGCACCTCCGGGTCGAATATGCCGAATGACGAACGAGTTTTCAGTAAAAAAATTCTTATCTGGCAAACTAGACATAGGATTGATGTCAAATTTGGCAAAAGCGTCCAGGAAGATAAACAGATAATTACTTCATATGCCACTTTCACTTGCTCCCCCCATGGGGGTCAGTAGGTACTCGGCCTGATTTTTAAAAATTCATAAAAAATCAACCAGACATGAGAATGCTATCATACTCCCGCAGAATTATCTACATATTGACAAAAAATAATTCAGTAGTTATCTCTTACTTACAACCCCATGGGGGGCTAAAATAACGGCTTAGAGATTAATCAACCAGATACGAATATCTCGAGAACTAGACATAGAATCGACACGAAATTCGGTATTTATTCTTCTCTCTATATACACAGAATAACTTTGCGAGTTCCAGCCGAGTTTTCTGTGAGTAATTCATACCTGGGAAACTAGACATAGGATTGTGGTCAAATTACACAATAACAACAAGAAGCATCAACTTATAATTTTTGCATTTGCCACATTCGCATGCACCCCCAGGGGGGTCTATAGGTACTCAGCCTGAATATTAAAAATTCATAAAAAATCAACCAGACATGAGAATGCTATCATACTCCCGCAGAATTATCTACATATTGACAAAAAAATAATTCAGTAGTTATCTCTAACTTGCAACCCCATGGGGGGCTAAAATAATGGCCTAATGTTTATTTAAGCATTTATGAATATCTCGAGAACTAGACGTAGAATCGACACGAAATTCGGTGTTTGTTCTTCACTCTATATACACAAAATAACTTTGTGACTCACTTTCACTTGCACCCCCCCTGGGGGTCTAGCCGAGTTTTCTGTGAGTAATTCATACCTGGGAAACTAGACATAGGATTGAGGTCAAATTACACAATTCTGTACAAAACTCGGCTGTTTTCACATCAGGGCTATAATCAATGTCCCATATATAAATTTAAAATGGCCTATTCACGATTCTTTCTTGGAATGGGTTATAAATTTCAAAAGTTATATTGAATATTGTATCATTAAAGTTTACATGACAAGTCAGCTTACAACTTCAAAAGAATAAAGTTTAACATTTAACATACTTCTAATAATACATGTAAAGTACATATATTTCAAAGACATTCAAAATTTATATAGCAAAAACTCTTCCACACTATAGAATACTCGTTCCAACAAGACAACTATAGGGTGCTGAGATTTCATAAAAAAATTGCATTTTCACCTGCAACATTCAAACGACAATATCAATTGCATTGATCTCTTGTAGAAGGTTTTTGATAACAGTCATGCGTATTTTGGCATCAATAGATTTATTCCATTTCTTGTGGGTTTCTCACTACTACTGTACAGATTGGATAAATTGCATGAAAAACAAATATCACTTCACCTAAAGATCCCTATCTTGAACTTCCTAGAATCATTAGTCTTTTTCGCAGATAAAATCATTAGTCATCTTTTTTCCTAAATTGCACCATTCTTGAGATATTTGAAGTTGACAGGAATTGAATCGATATAATCATCTGATGAAACTTGAGTGAGTGAATCATTTCTTAGAGGGAAAATAATGTTTTTAAACAATTCAGATTCAATATTGGATGCTGTGGAAGATAATTTTCATTCAAACTAAACTAGACTACAGAGGGGTATTTGCCCAATGTGAAAACTTAAAATGCTTATAAATTTTTAACGCAGCTGAATATGGATAAACGGTATGCGAAAAAAGTGTTTCTCTATTTCAGTGTCGTAATGAGTTTATTACAGTACTAAAAACAGTGCAGTAATGAACTCATTACAGCATTGTTTTTAGTTATATTTTTCGTTTTTTGGTTCACAACACTGACAACCTATTCTTGTCTTCTTGTCAAATTTTGAATGGAAACGTCATTTTACTTTTTGGGACATGGCGACTGTTTAGTTTTATACTTACATGAGGGAGCCACAAGGCAATTCATTCATAAATTTACATCGCAAACGCTTGACATTTGTTGAAATTTTAAATCAAATTAACCTCAAAAATGAAAGAAATTTATTTTATTCCCCTGAAAAATTAACTAGACAAATATTTCATGGATTTCACCGATTAACTGTCTTTTAAATAAATATTCTTGTGATGCGAGTTCTGATCACGTAATGCTTTCAATAAGTATGGTTTATCCATTTTTTTAATACATTAAAGTATGATTTTTTTCACTAATACATGGTCCCTAGCTCAAACATAAATGTTTTCAGTATTATTCTATAAAGATTTTACAAGCTTGATTTATGGTTAGTTGATGCTCATTTATGTATATTTTATTAATTTCTGATCTGATCATTTTGGATAAGCAGGAAAAGGTTTGTAATATCAGTAGAAATGTTTTCTATTGGGCATGGGAAGGAATGATATGGGAGGGCCGGTTCAAAGTAGTTACTATAGGATGGCATGGGTGATTTGGGATCTCTTTCTGTAATGATGAAAAAATATGTATTCTCATTCTCAAAAAGTTTTAATTGAACATATAAAGTAAATAATTTCAATATATATTTAATATTCTATTGAACTTTTGGATCACAATATTTGGTTAGCAAACAATAAAGCATATAGAGCAGGGGTTAGTGAAGGGGTGCCATACAATTCGGCGTATGACATAAAAGCCTACGGAAAAAACCTCAGTAAAAAAAAAACTGGCTCCCGCCAAAGTGTGAAAGTACAAAAACAAGCTGAAATATATCTAGGGACTTCTTTCTTCAAGAGTGGTCTTCTATTGATGGACACAGAGGCTTCTTCAAGTGGTCCACATCGAATCTGGAAATAAAAAGACAAAAGCAGAAAAAAGAACTGATTTGATCAATTATATCTATGAAAATAAGTGTTTGAAATGCGTATATCTTTTCGGGATTCTTGAAACGCACGCATAATATTTAGTTGGTACTTGATATAGAACATTCACTTGAGTCATTAAAAAAAATCATTTCTACTCAATTTTGGCACACTGAAAGTTCGTGAATTTTCATCCGCAGCACTAGACTGTCCACATAAAATACAAAAACGCATTATACAAAATGGATAATCACTTTTCACACACTTTTATACAAAAATTCCGAATAACGCAATAAATAATTTATTCTAATCGGAAACTGACATTCGAATAGAATTGAGTGGCGCTACCTGGCGGAGAGAAAATGAAAGAATCCCCATGTCGCCAAACCTGTAAAACAAAATCGGAGGAGTGCACACACCAGTATTTTAGACATCTTAGCTATCTTAGATCTTAGATATCTTACCTATTCAAATTCTATAATCTGTCAATTTTCGTATCAGTCACACCAACTGCGAAAATAAAATACAAAAGGCACTAGGAGGTATAATCTAAATTTTCCATCGAATTCCAATAAATTTCTTACGATTCTTGATTGAAATAGAGTAAATATCGTCTGATACTCGTTGCAGAAGGCAATTCCAACACTCATGCGTTCAGAAACTAGCTCCTTCGTCGCTCGTTTTCGAATTTCGCATTCGTGTTGGAATAGGTGCCCATTATGCAACTTGTATTAGAATATACTATTCTTTTGATCTCAAGAACCGATGGTTAAAATTAACGCAGTGGTCAAAGACTCACCATGTATATTCAATTTCTCAAAATCTGAAATTCATTAAAATATATGAATTTATGCAATGAAATGTCATTTTTCTTTACTTTAACTTAATTTTGTAAAGGAAAACCAAAGTACAGAGCTTGCTCTTTAATCAAAACCGTTGATGAAAATTCTCTATTACGTTGTGAAAGTGATTTTTGTGCTATTTCCATTCTTCTTCATAATCATAAATCGAACACATTTATGACTGTTCACATTCACATACACCTAAGTATTGGGTAATTTCAACAATTATGACAAATAACGAAAAAGCCCAAATAATCTTCCTGCATAACTCATTTAATGTTCTAACAAATTTCTGTAAAAATGCATTGCTCTTCGACATTCTTTGATATAAATCTAGGCGAGTGGAATATTTTTCAGGAAGGAAAATATTTGTTTTGTCGTAAGGCACGTAAACTGCCTAAGCCCTCTCACATATTTCACAAATGTTTCCATTCAATTAGTTCAGTCCACATTGTGGTTATAAAATTCACAGCAGGACCACTCGTCTCACTTTCCATTCTGTATTATGTTTCCATCGACCAAGGAATTGAGTGAATTATTTTATGGGCAGACTTGACTTGTGGTCATGGAAGTGACACATCGCAAGAAACGGTAACTAGGATTTTGATGACATGGCGCCTAGATGCTTGCGTGGTGCCCTTTTCAACAGGTTCCAGGAAAAGACAGGGCAGGTAAAACGAATTTGTCTGAAACCCCATAGTTGAGGTTTATTAATAAAATCAGGGTTGTATCAATCGTTTATTGATTATACGTTAAAAAAGGGCCAAGTTGAATGAAGTATTCATTTCGGTTTTTGCATAGGATATTTTAGAGAAATTAACTAATAGTACAAGGTGTCCAGAAAGGGTATCGGGTATTTGTAAGTTCAATAAAACAAAAAATATTTGTGAGCATTAAAAAAGTTTATTGTTTATTATTAACATATGAATTGGAGAATTATTTGGGAAAGATTATGTTATCCAAATGATGACCGTTGCGTTGCTGGCACTCTTCTAAACGGAAGATTGGAGATAACACGTTGACACGTAGCTTTTGATATTGCTGCAATTTCTGACCTCATGTTTCGCTTCAACTGGGTAAGATTCACCGGATTATTTTGATAAACTTTACTTTTAAGGTATTCCCATGCAAAATAGTCAAGCGGGCTAAAGTCGGGGCTTCTAGGAGGCCAGTTGATGTTACCCCTCCTGAGTTCTGCCTTAAGCCGACATTGCGGCAGAAACCACGACCTGTAGGATATGCAGGGGTCATGCTTTCGTCTCGAATTCTCCATGACCATTCAGGTGAAAATTTGCTTCTTCACTAAACTGTATATTGTTAAAATTGCCCTATCTTGCTTGAACCACGTTCTTGAGTTGAAACCTGCAAACTTTTACAACTCTGGGACCAAAAAATTGCTCAACATATCGCAATATATATATATTTATTAGAACTTTTGGCTTACAATATTTAGTTAGCAAACAATAAAGCATATACATCAGGGGTTAGTGACGGGGTGTCATACAATTCGGTGTATCACATAAGAGCCTAGGAAAAAACCCCAGTAAAAAAATCCCTGGCTCCCCGCCTAAGTGTGAAAGTACAAATGTAAGCTGAAATATATTTGAGGGACTTCTTTCTTCAAGAGTGGTCTTCTATTGATGGAGACAGAGACTTCTTCAAGATGCCCTTATCGAATCTGGAAATAAAAAGACAAAAGCAGAAAAAAGAACTGAATAACAATAATACGTATCATATTCGTTTGAAATTTATAACCCATTCCAAGAAAGAATCAGAAACATCATGAATAGCCCTAAAATCACCCTGAAATGTATATATGGAACAACTATTGATGAGATGAGGTATTGTTTCTTCTGCTTCTCCACATTCACAACTTGCGCTTGGAACTGAGTTCCATCTGAATAGCATGCTATTGGTACGACCATGACCTGTACTCAAACGATTAAGAACTGTCCAAAAATTTCTTGGAAGATCAAAACCAGGAATTTTTTCACAATGATCATAAACGAGATACTTAATGAACATTTCGTAAGAGTTCCACTCAGTCTTCCATAATTCTTTATCACTTATGTTCATATTTAAGAACGTATTATGCCGTAATGGTTTATGGCACGACAAGGGCCTTTGAAAATTAAACGAAAACGAAAGAGAAATTAATAATGAAATTCTGAAAAAGTATGAAAAAATGACTCGAAAGAAAATCGAATGTTGGAGTATCGACTGCTGCCTACCTGGTTTCACAGTACGGCTGAATCAACTTTGTCCAGGCATTCACGAGCGAAAATAGTCACTTTTTCACTAGAGTTCGAATTTGTAGAATTAACGAGAAATTTATTGCGAAGAAAAGTGCACTGCACCGGACGAGCGCCGATTTCGTACTCTTCTTTGTTCGACATAGGTCATATGCTCCAACATATGTTACGCGTTTATCGGAAAATGATATGAACATATACAGAGGGTAGAATTATTGAATCGAGCAAGCAACTCGGAATATAAATAGATGAATTTAACTATAAGTTGCAGTAACAGTTTACGTGACTTCAATCTGGGAATTTTATTTCGTGGAATATATGAAATAATTGGGAATAAATTGGGAAAAGAATGATAATATCTGTTCCAAGAATTCAGAGCTGCAGTCTGTCTGCCAATAAGGGGAGGGACAATGTTAGACAAAACAGGTAACCAATGAACCGGTGTAGATCTTATGGTGCCAGTAATTATTCTCATGTATATATTCAATTGTGCATCAATTTTTTGTGTATGTGCACTATTAAACTAAACAGAGCAACAATACTCAGCTCCAGAAAAAACTGTGCGAAGAGTGGGAGCATCATGACCCTAAGATGATCCAGCTAATTTCTGAAGAATATTATTCCTAGTTTCCAGTTTTAGGCTCAGATCATTTAAATGAGCCTTGTAATTGAGAGATGAATCTAATTTAACTCCTAAGTATTTTGGATAGAAATTATGTTCTATAGGTGAATCATTATAATAATAATAATAATCTTTATTGGTCCTTTAGATTGATACATTCAATATAGGACAAGTCATTCAACAATTATAAAAGAATAACATATCGAAATAGTAATAGTTTCAAATCCCCTCGCCATCATTAAGAAAATCAATTACACTATAATAGCATTTTCGCAATAACATATCTTTAACCACTTTTCGAAATGAAAAAATACTCTGCAATTCCCTAACATAATCTGGTAACTTCTTATACAGTATTATTCCCATGTAGGCTGGATTTGTTTCATAAATACTTAAATTTTGTTTTGGTATAGAAAATTTCTCGCACTGTCTAGTACAGTAGCAGTGATATTCGCCATTCCTCCGAAAATTACCCAAATCGGTCTTGAAGAACACGAGAACCTCCAGAATATATATATAGGATACCGTAAGCACCCTACACTCGATGAATATGTTCTTACAGGGAGCATATCTTTCTACACCTGCCATCATACGTATTGCTCGTTTTAGCAATCTGAATACTCTCAAAACAAGGGAAGAACCACCCCAGAAAATTATACCATTCTTTAAATTGGAGAAAAAATGTGAGTAGTAATAGGTTGTTAACCATTAACATTGAAAGTTACAGCTGATTTCCTATATTTTTCATGATTATTCAGATAGAAACAAGATACCTCTGTTTTGTTAGGATTTGGACATAATCGCCACTCAATAAAATAATTCTTTAAAATTTCCAAATCAGATGACAGTATGTTTTCCAAAGTATGGAAATCCGAATGTTGGTAAGCAATAGCAATGTCGTCGGCATAAACCAATATCTGAGATGATGTCATGGGTAAATCATCATCATCTTAGATATAAATTGAAAAGTAAAAAAGACCGTTTTTCAATGTTTCGAAAGTGCTACCCTTATTTTCAATAAAAATAGGAAACCTTCTGTCAGATAACATATTTTCTAATATTCGTACCATTTTCCCACACTTCATATGGGTATAGAGTTTGAAAATTAATCCATCTTTCCACACAATGTCATATGCCGAAGATAAATCAATGAAAACAGCTCCTGTTTTCAACCTATTATTGAAGCCTGATTCTATGAAAGTTGTAAGGCTGAGAACTTGATCTGAAGAATTCTATTTTTCCTAAAGCCTCCCTGGAAATTTTGTAGAGCATTTTCTATAGAAGATTCAATTCTAAAAATAATTAACCTTACTTATATCTAGAAAGGAACACTCAATAAACTGATGAGTTGATAATTACTAGGATCACAAGGATTTTTTCCTCTTTTCAAAATACCTATTACTTCAGCCTTACATATCCCAATAACGGTCACTAAAATTTTTAATGAAACAAAAGTCGACATCGAGCTTAAATGTCAACGTAATTAGTTAATATTAACTTCTGTGATTGCTTGGCCCTTGATGAAAAGTGATTGCATCTTCTGGTGGATATGCAAGTAATCATTAATGTCCATACATGCACAAACTTAACTTAACGAACTTGATCGAAATATCTGTACAGTAAACTTAATCTGGAAACAAGGTTATCCTTAATTTGTTCCACGCATTCTTCATTTAAGATCATTTTAGTTTCGACATTCCAAAATTGCAATCAATTAATGCAGATGGAAAATTTCTCACTGAATCCGAATCGGCATTACAAACGATTCGTTTGCATTTAAATTAAAGAAATAATCTTCTTTCAATTTCAAAATAGATGCATTACCAGATAATTTGGTTTAACATGTTGCATTCCATCTTGAGAAGAAATACCTTACAGGAAAAATATTGAAAACAAAATTTATCAAATCTCGAACAGGAGGTGTGAGCTGAACGGAAGGCATTCATCTTAAAGATGATTATGAAATTACAAGAAACATCAAGAACCGATCCTCCATTCACGCGCTATAGGTGACATATTCGTTCAATTTGTCAATTCCTGGATTCTTTTATCCTCTCAAGAGTGACCATGAAGTGTGTGGTCTTGTAGCTTATGGACATGCTGTGCTTGGTCACTATTTTGACAATGAGGCAATTATGGAAGGAGGACCTTCCCACTGGGACACTTTCACCTTGACAGATGATTTATACAAGGGCTTTATTAAATTATCAACCCCTAGAGACAGCCACCCTCTATTATGTGGAACATCTGTAAATGTTTGTGTTTTATTCATGAACTTGTCCGTTTGTTGGTACACTACGATCTGCCGATAGAGAATAATCTATAAATTCTTCGGAGAAAAACACCAAATTCCAGTTTCAAATCTTTTTGTGTTTGATCTGAACATGTTATCGGTAGAGTACAGATGAAACTTTTTTTTGGGTTTCAAATATTGATATAAAAAATGTTTCATTTTGGGCATTATCATCTGTTGGATTATGCTGTACTGATGAAGGCAAGAAATCTAAAAACTACTCTTTCAATTGATAATGACAAGTTTACCAACAATATGCTATGGAATAACAGTCAAACTAGTTCATTAGTTCTAAATGCTGATGGTATTATTCAATAACTCTTCAAATGAAACTTCTTCAGGTCAGTTTTCTACCAGCGCAAATTTTTTATCGCTTTGAGTTTCAGAGCATCGAAAAATAATTTTTTTTCTAAATCGAATACCATAGTGGACTCTGATAATTTCCAATAGGTCTATTACAAACAATTAAAGAGCTTATCTAGAAGAAACACATTTCCCTACGAAAAAACAGGTCAATTTTTGTTATAATTTTACCAAATTTTTATGCATTTTTGAAGGATATTTCTTGCACCATGTGGCATCCCCATCAACTCTCTAAAGACAAGGTTTGTTCAATTTTAAATGTCGTATTTAATTGTTTTATATAAAAGAGATTACAAAAGTCTTTGCATTCATTTTTTTGGTTCTCCACGTATTCTTCAGAGAGATATCTAATGAAACAACTTACCTTCCTAATTGTTTCGATATTCGTACTATATTTTGTTGTTCAATGATTAGTTTTTTACGTTTCTCAGTTTTTATATTTCCTTGATGAGTTTTTATCGAATTATCTGTACCGTTGTGTTCCATTTTTTCAACACATGGATGTTTTTTCTTTTCTTAATTTATTATCGTTTTGTGAGTCAGTACATTCAGGGATCGCTGGATACAGCGGAACATTATCGGCTCAAGTACTTATGAAATTGATTTTCACAGTCAATTCTGCCAGGAGCAGAAAATTTACCGAAGAACTGAACCAAATCTGCCGGAGTTAGAAGATTACCGAATTTGACATACCTTGCTGAGGCTGAACAAATTTGTAAGCCAAAAGTTGAAAAGAATATATATAATATATAATACCGAATGAACATAATGAACTGGCTGGTATAAATCAAATTAAGGATCGGGCCTAGGACCGAGCGCTGAGAACACCATCCAGAACATTTCAGCCTGGCTCACTTTACCACCCAACTTTACACTTAGTTAAAATACTCTCGATTAAAAATCATCCAATGGTTTCGCTTGAACGAACTCGATTCTATTCAAAGCAACCGGTCATTTCTAGCATCCATAACCCGAATTTCGAACGTATAACCCGAGCAAATTACCGGTGTACGAGCCTAAAACTCCATTAACGAGAGCGTGGATGAGTTTGCGGTATTGCCGGACATAAATCCAGGACGTTTTCGAGAAAGAGTTTCGGGGGGAAACTCCGGGGCCGTGCATTTATGGTGGACGCATAAATCAGCGCAGCTTCTGGCAAATTTATGACCGAGATAAAGTCAGCCAGAATCGGAGCTTTTTATAGTTCGGCCTGTCCCGTGAAATGTAGATGCCACCCTTCCCTATTCTCTTGATACTGCCTCTGCTGCATCCTCTCTTGTTCCCCGTAAATATGATTTTAAACTTGGACGAGGCCCCAGGGGCGCGCAGAAAAAATATTTTATCCTTGAAACGACACCAAATAGCAAAAATGAATATTTGGCTATTTCCATTACCTACAGTCGATGTTATAAAACAGACAGCGTATGACGCTTCGAAAGAATGTAGACAACGACTGATATGGTAGGAGCTTTTGCGCGCTTTTATCTGAAGACTTTTCTCAGAATCTGGAATAGCGCTTTACAAAAACAACGGAGATAGATAATGTAAAAGCATAAAAATCATCATAATAATCCGTGCATTGGAAGACATTTATCGGCTTCCTCACAGAATAAATTCCCGAAATTTGACCGCATATCCTTCTTTGGATGGAGTATCATGTTTGAATATTTTCATCGAAATCTCCCTTCCACTTGATACAGGAAGTGACCATCTGCTTTGCAATGAATGATGAAATCAGCAAACAACTTATCAGCTGTTTAATATATGGTCAACTGTCATTTGAGTTGCTTGAAGGATAGTCAACTAGTTTAATTTGAACATTCTGCCAGTTGACACAGAGATCAAATATTTAAGGTCTATTGTATATCAAGTGTCATTTAATGTTTCTGAAACGCAAATTAATGGTAAATCAGAGGTCAAACCTGTATCAAAGATGTTGTCAATAAATCTGTGCTGGTCGGCAAATTAACTTACCAGCTATAATTATTTATATTTGTTATCCTAATCAAAATTTTAGGTTTTTTGATGCTCAGGGATGTTGTTATAAGTATTGGAACTATCGGAAAAGAATAACGAAAAAGCTTTTATTCGTTTATTAAGAATTGTTAATATAATGAACAATGAAATTTTCAATGAAAAAATTTGATTGTATAGAGCATTGAATTATAAACAGAATTCTCAACTAGATATTTGAATTGAAAAAATATTATACGAACAGTTAAAATCAATTGACAATGAATAAAAAAAAAAACTTTTTAATAATAATCATATTTGTTTATCAAAAACTCATGAAGTAGGGGTATGTAATTTTTTTCAGTTAATAAATGGCTTTTGTCAATATAAAACTGTAAGCAATAAAAGAAAATAATTATAGATGAGATATTAAATTTTTTTAACTTTTATTACACCATCTAGTTTTATAGGTATACACCTATAAAGTATAGGTAGGATCTCCCTCCTGTTGACATATTGTTGCTTTATATTAACTTAATAATCAGGTTTACCGGTATGAAATGATGTTTTTTTTTTTGTGAAAATAAAACACTAATTAATAATGGGGAAAAAAACATGTCAACAACATTTGGCTATTATGTTCTATACATTTTGACCACCTTTCTGGCAATTTGTGGACACCACGCCAATAAAATTGTCCGTTTTTCAAAGCAAACCAACCAGACACCCAATATCCGACATCCTTGTAGGAATCAAAGTGCTGCTCAGCCAATCCGTGTCCCATCGATGTAAACAAATGGTAGTCAGAAGGAGCCAAGTTTGGTGGATGCGGCGGGTGGGGTAGCAGCTCCCAGCCAAGTGTTTTGATTGTATCCTAAACCGGATTTGCTTTGTTTGCATTGTCATGCAGAAAAATTACCTTGCCCATTCTGGTCATTTCTCGATCAATGCATGGTTCAAATTGCTCATTTGTTGTCGGTAGCGATCAGTATTAAAGGATTCACCGGGTTTTAGGAGTTCGTGGTACACCACACCTTTCTGGTCCCACCAAACACACAGCATTGTCATCTTGCCAAATCGATCTGGTTTTTCAGTCAATGTTGATGATTGTCCCGGATTAACCCATGATTTTTTCCGTTTAGGATTCCTAAAATATATTCATTTTTCATCGCCAGTAACAATCCGATGCAGAACCGATTTTCTTTCGTGTCTTTGAAGCAAAATTTCACAAGTGTATTTTCGGTTTTCCGTCTGTCTTTCATTCAATTCATGCGGCACCCATTTTCCACACTTTTGGATCTTTCCCATAGCTTTTGAACCGTCAGAAATTGTTTGTTGTGCAACATTTAACATTTCTGCCATTTGCTTTTGATTCAAAGTGTCATCTCTGTCCAATATCGTTTGCAATTCGGCGTCTTCAAACTTCTTTGATCTTCCACGTTCTTCATTACTCACATCAAAATCATTATTTCTGAACCGTTGAAACCATCTTTCGCATGTGATTTGGATAGAGCATGATCATCATATGCCTCGACAAGCATTCGATGCGACTCTGCAGCATTTTTCTTCAAATGAAAACAAAATATTAATACCTTCCGGAAATTATCACTTTCTGGTACAATATGCGACATTTTTAACACGATGAAAAAATATGATGTTGTCGGTTCAATGACTTGATGTATACTTAATATGTTTCACAGACGTCATAGCAAAAAACAAAAAAAAATGAAGCCTCGTTTTTAACAAACGTTTGCTATCGGGACAATTGTATCTTGACGCTCATTTCATACCGGTGTACCTGTTATATTCTTGAGTTCAAGATTGCCATGACGAAGCCAATCAGCAGATACACCTGTCGGTACTTGTCATTTCTCATTCTCCTCTGGGATTTTAAATCCTCCGCCTCATAAAAATCATTATATTTCAGTGATTGAAAATTGTGAAAATCAGTAGTGGTTTTTGATGCCATAGATGAGTTTCTCTTCCTTTGTTACGCTCCTGATTCGCAAAATTCTGAACCGATATTGGCCCTTTAGGTAAGCTTTTAAATCGATCCTTATCCTGGTGAATTATGGCCAACCCTCTTTCCTATTTCGATTTCTCCCGGGAAGTTCTGCATTTTAAGACTTATCTCCAGAAAATGTAAAGTTTTCTTATTTTCCACAGGATGGGTCGATTGAGGCCTATCAGGAAATTGGCAAGAACAGAGCTCGCCCAAAAGTGGAGTCAGTTCATTTCGAATTAATTCAATAAATGTCGAACTTCTTACGTGCCGGAAAAATTTTGGCAGGTGAATAGGGTTCTTCCTGTGATATAATTAAACCTGACAAGCTTTTAATTGGCAGTTATGAAGTTCGTTATTGGAACGTCAAGTGATCGAGATACATATCATCGCGTCTTTGTAAACGTCGGGCCAATGAAATGAATATCGCAGTTGGAATCTTTCATTTCCAATTGAGCTTTTTGCGATTAAGTGTTCATTATCTATCATTGGACAACCGTAGATTTTAGAGATTCCTGATCTTTCACTGGCAGCTTTTGAAAATAATGATCCACGCCGTCCATTCCAGGCTGATGGAAAGATGAAGCATGATGCAGTGACGGCTGGTGCCCTCTAGGAGTGGGTCGGCCAGACCAAGCATATATATATATATGTATATTGAATGAATTTTAAGGGTCTTTAGGCTCGGATTTGGGAGTAAATGATTCGAATACTCTTTATTCTATGCCAAGCTTTCGCATTAATTTAATGCTTCTTCAGGGCTTCTACAAAAGAACAATAATATATAATTTATAGACAACCAATTTTAAAACAAATCAACTCACTGAATGTGAGGTTTTACATGGATGACATCTGACACAAACGTTATAATTAATAAAAACAATGGAAAGTTAATTTTTGATTCCATAGGAATTCCTCACAAAACACGTCATCTAAATCTATTTTAAAATTTCGAAAAATTCTTTTTGTTGATGGTCTTATTCTCAAATTTACAATCAATTAAAAACTCTAAGGTAACACAATGTCATTTTATTTTTTAAGGTTATGTTTTTTCTTTCCTGGAAAACTAGTCTCTCACTTCTCTGTGTTCTTGATCTTCTTCATTCATCTACTGGGCCGTCATAAAAAGGTTTCATCTTTATCATTTCCAACAAATAACTGTATATCGAGCTTAATTTGTTTGTATCTGTCTTCTTGTTTATGGTTTTTTCTTCTTTGTTTATGTTTATCATCTCATGGGTCAATCTTTTTTGATAATTTTTCTCTAATTTGAGTACCTCAACATCCTCAAAATTCACTTGATGGTCAAGATTATGTGCATGAGCAGCCAATGCAGATCTCTCTGGGTATTTTCTTATGTCCGATCTATGCAGTGTCACTCTACTTTTTACCCATTGGGAGGTATGTCCTACATAACATTTGTCGCAAGTCTCACAATTTATTTTGTATACGACATTACTTTGGAAGGATGTTGGAATGGGGTCTTTGATTTTTGTGTACAATGACCTCACCGTTTTTGATTTTGGACTGCAATTTTGATGTTATCCTCTCTGAACACATTCTTCAATTTCCTGTCAAGTTTCGGATACGATGCATAACTTGTTCTATTTGTTGTCATATTTTGTTGTTCTGTTTGTTCGCTTTGAGTGGTACTATTAGCATATAGTAATTTTTCAATCATACTGTTGGGATAATCATTTTCTTTAAAAATTTGTTGTAATTTTTTAATCCTTCTTCTATGTATGATTTATGACATATTTTTGATATCCTTCTTTTCATTTGGTTTATTGTGTTTATTTTTACATTTATGCCATGATACATAACAATAGTTATTATATATGTATAAATATGTATTTTTTTGTGCTATATTATATATAATCTAGAAATAATCCTCTTGGGGTTAGAGCACGGGATCAAAAATTAGGACTTCATCTATTTTTTGTATATTAATTAACTACATATGTTTCGGCGTACATTGAGCCTTTTTCAAGTTTACGTGCTACAAACATAGTGACAATCATCTGTCCAACAATTCGTCTTAAAAATTAAAATCATGTTCATCATGTTGTGAACGCTGTCAATTAGAATAATTCTAATGACACACAACACACAACATGATGAACATGATTTTAATTTTCTGAGTTTTAAGACGAATTGTTGGACAGATGTGATTGTCACTATGTTTGTAGCACGTAAACTCTTGAAAAGGTTTCAATGTACTACGAAACATATGTAGTTAATTGATATACAAAAAATAGATGAAGTCTAATTTTGATCCTGTGCTCTAACCCCAAGAGGATTACTTCTAGGTTATTATATATGTATATATATAATTTAGAAGCAATTTTCTTGGAATTAGAGCACTGGATTGAAACTAGGATTTCATCTTTTTTTCATTAATACTTTACTACATATGTTTAGGCGTACATTGAGCCTTTTTCAAGTTTAAATGTTACAAATACAGTGACAATTATATCTAAAATGTATAACTGTCCAACTTTCATCTTAAAACTTGGTAAAATTAAAATTATATTCATCATGTTGTGAACGCTGTCAATTAGAATTATTCTAATAATGGAAAACCTGTTATCTACTAAAAAACTAATCGAATCACCGCAATTTGATACTACCTCTCTTACACTTGCCATCTGGATCACTCACATTCAACTTGTAACCGAAAACGAACGAAAACTCGTACAACCCTAAGCCCTACACACTAACGTCTTACTCCAAACTACTGACCTAGTGAACTAAACTCTGATAATCAAAGTGTAAACACATGCAATGCAATTCTCATATACCCCCTCCCCAAGGGTATCTTGGCCGACCTTGTCTTTGAAAAATAAACAAGTCGTGGGTTGCTGTTTTGCTATTTACAGTTACTAAGAATGAATATTTATGGTCAGAAAATCACAAAATTTATTCCATACAGTACGAATACACTTTTTTTTGAAATTGAAAAAATATTCAAGTACTTATGATAATAGTCATTTGAGATTTGAGGGTGAAATTTTCAATTATTAACAGGATACGTGACAAAATTTTAAATACATAATGATTTCTCTTTCTATCTCAAATTTAGGATAAACATATGAAGATGTCGGAGATTAAATTACAATTTTTAATTTGATATTTGCAATAAACATCGATAATAATAAACAATTTCACCCGCCTGCCGTTTCACAAGGGACGGCCGACGGCCAAGGGTTCTCAGCCGACCTCGCAAGTGTCACAGTCGAGGTATTGTAGAGTTCCATAATAGGAACTTCGAGCGACGTATGTGTTAGATGAAATCATAAACTGAAAGCAGTGGCTCGGCTGGCTGAGCTGCGTTATTACGTATAAGGACAGATGCGGGAACTTGGAATAAAAATTATTTGAGGTGTTTGACCGAAATAATGTGTACTTCGATGTGTTGAGTGGAAATATGAGATAAATAGAGGGCAGAGGAAAAGATACAAAGGGAATTTCTCGAGATTTAAATATTGCTATTAATTTATCAAAAAAATATTTTCACCTTCTCTTTTTCGGTTGCGTTTGGGTCGGCTCGGCCGACCCTGCCTACCCTGACGAGCCGTCACTGGCATGATGTTATTTGTACTTTCTATACCCTACATTTAATTAATTGACGACGAGGTACTATAACTATAACAGACTCTCGAACTCAATATTTATTTTGGCAAAACTATCTCTTATCACCTAGAAACGAGCGAGCAAAAAAAATGGTTCGGTATCGAAGTTCTTTCGATTTCAGACGCAAAGACACCGATTCTTATAACCCAAATTTGTCACTTTCGTGCCGGCACGGCCAAAAAGGATCCTTATCCCAACACAGGAAACCATTAGCATAACTTCTCATTAATATTTCGATTCCAATAAAATTTCTATCCTAACCCTTCTCGGTAACGAAGGATGAAGCAACAACGTTACGGGCAATTAGCTAGGATGTGACTCCAACATGTTGGTAAGCCTTACACGATTATAAAATAGTCTCCCGCCAGCTATGATATGTCGTTTAAGAGGGGTCTGCATCCGCAACATCCGAAGAGGTGATGTATATTGCGTAACCAGAACCTGCTAACAGATGTGCTTATTGCCTAAGTGCTGTTGCACCGAGTCATCTGAGATTCAAGACGATTTTATTACCCGTTAAATGTTGTCAACACCCTATTGTTAAGGCGAATTGGTGAGGTCTGTTTTGTGGTGCATATGTTGCAACTGCCCATTGGGGAAGGAATTAAAACGCAAGAATAACCAAAAGGGAGAGACAAGGTCAACAATGTGGATTATAATTTTCGCTTTATTTCATCATTTTCCTTTAATTTGACAACATTTACTTCAAGAGTTGATACACATATTTCGACAAAAATTTATGGTAAATCTGCATTGCTTCCTCCTTTAAAGCATCCAATATCTCAGAAAAAAACGAGCGTTACTAAAAATAGTGTTCCTCAACATGTTTCACTCAATATTTTTTATAATTTTGAATAGGATGTGACGATCTGAATTAAAATTAAGAGTATCAAAACGTCCCTGCAAACGTCAAGTAATTTTGGAAATATTTATTTTTCACTTCGTTGCTATATAAGTATCGTTTTGTGTAATTTTTCGTAATTTTGAACAAAAGAGTTTTTTTTTCGCAAGTGATTCATCGAATTTCTTTAAAAGTTGAAAGAAAATATATACCGAGCGACATCGATAAAGCAGCTCCATCTGCGTCACCTACAATTATCCACAAATTGCCAGAAAGGTGGTCAAAATATATAGATAACAATGGCCAATACTCTGAATGACATGATTTTACTTTCCCACTAAGATTTAGTCTTTTATTTTCACAAAAAAACGCTCGTTTCATACCGGTATACCTGATATACAGGGTGAGTCTTTGACCACTGCGTAAATTTTAACCATAAATTCTTGACGTCAAAGAAACATTTTCTTCCTATAACATTTTTCCAAATTTGGCCCCGTTCAAAAGATATAGGGTGTTGAGATTTCATAAAAAAATTGCATTTTCACCTGTAACATTCAAACGACAATATCAATTGAAATGATCTCTTGTAGAAGGTTTTTGATAACAGTCATGCATGTTTTAGCATCAATAGATTTATTTAATTTCTTGTGGGTTTCTCACTACTAATACACAGATTGGTTAAATTGCATGAAAAACAAATATCGCTTGAACTAAAGGTCCGTATCTTGTACTTCCTGGAATCATTAGTCCTTTTTGCAGATAAAATCATTCCTCATCTTTTCTCCTAAATTGCACCGTTCTTGAGATATTTGAAGTTGAAAGGAATTGAATCCATATAATTTTGTACAAATTTTCTGATTTTCCCAAATCCAACTCTGTGCTGAAATGATTCAATAATCAGATTTGTTGAATGTTGCCATATTTTATGTGTTTATGAAATATTTCTACACAAGGTTGGGGAAAGCTCTCCAGTCTATGGTTCCACCACCAAACACTATAGATGAAATTAACTACTGAACAATTTTCTTCTCACGTTCACCACAGAATCTAAATTGCCATTTGCTGTATTCATTATTAATGATATCTAGCACCTTGTTTGATATTTAATCCAGAGTAATATGCCATAATGAATAGAGAAAAAGTTTTTCATCAATCACATAGGTACTTCGGTATATTGTCGTAATAAGCGTTTAAATAGGTAATGTATTTTCTGTCAGGATCTGTTGAATTGAAGACTTGTCTTTATGAAGAGCTGGTTCTTTATAGCTTCAGACTTTCAGGGTTCATCAAATTATATCTATTCTAACATAAAAATGCTTCAAATTAAGCTCATATGAGTTTTAGAAACTTCCTTCTGGATATGGACCTCATCGGATGAAACATGAGTGAGTGAATCATTTCTTAGAGGGAAAATAATGTTTTTAAACAATTCAGATTCATTAGTGGATGCTGTGGAAGGTATTTTTCATTCAAACTAAACTGGACTACAGAGGGGTATTTGCCCAATGTGAAAACTTAAAATGCTTATAACTTTTTAACCCAGCTGAATATAGAAAAACCATAATGGAAGAAGTGTTTCTTTTGATCCCAAGAACCTATGGTTAAATTTAATGCAGTGGTCACCCTGTATAAATTTACTCGCATTTTCAAAACATGTTTTTGATAAAATCAGCCAAAAAAGTCAAAAATTTTCAGTAAAGGAAACATTGTTCATTTTCTGAAAGAAGCTTTCGATTAGCAAAAATTAATAAATAAGGTATCATTGATCGTTGGAGTTGCTGGAGCTTACTCTTTTTCACATGTTTTACTTCTAGACTCAAGGTGCATTCTCACAAATTTTAGGAAAATCGATAATGCCCCTCTCCTTCCTATCACATTAAGCGAAGCTATCAAAACATCAAAAAATTGCCTCTATACATGTCAGAAGAACAAGAAGGAAACTCAAGATGTTGAATAATCATGGGAAACACAAGACGATCATTTAAAATATTCCAATGGGCGTTAGAACCAACGTAATTACATGAAAAAATTGCGAAAAGTTGTCTAAGGAAGTAGAAAAAGTGACTGTAGGTAAGAGAAAAGATAGAGCTTCAAATACGTGTTGACTGCAAAATATAAATATTGATCGAATAACGATCAATTAATTTATGCATGGTTTTTATATCGTAATGGATACTCGATGAAAAAGTTAATGGATTATCACAAATCGTTCGAGATGCTATAAATGTACCTTTCTGTGTGTGATCTCAGGATCGGCTTAAGCTTGGCTATTCCTACACTGCTCAAAATATGTATTAGTTAGTTGAAACAAAATTGAATTCTAGGCATCTCTGGTATTAGAAATGTAATTTTAGCTATATTAAGTATAATAAATTCAGTGGAAAGATATCTCCCCATCTGTTTACATGATTTTCTTACTAATCATTTCATGAAGCAGGACTAGGTAAAGTGAGTATTCGGTAAGAGGTGCCAAAGACGGCGCCTCATATCAACCGTTATTCCATAATTTATGATATCTATGTAGTAAGAATTATAAGACGATGAAACACTTCAGTAGTTCAGTAGGTACATAATACATTCCCTCATTTACATCTTTCTGCCTCTTTAGGATTCCTTGATTGTGTTCTCCTCGATCGCCTTTTGGGCCTCGTGGCGTCGGGGCCCGAGACTTCGAGACGTAGTGTGACAGTAGAATTGAGGTGGTACATTTTTTTACATTTCTTCGTCGTGTTCGGGCAAATGAGCCGCCTCTTGTGAGATATTCCCAAAACTAATTAATTAATGAGTAACTTAAAAATGTCTCTAAATTCGATCCTCAACTAAATCCTGGAATAATTGAAATTGTTCGACTAGATGCCGGGTCGGATCTTAGAACCGTTTCTGCCGGGTTGGATTTCCAGCAAGAAAAGCATTTCGATTTCGATGGTAATGCGACAACATTTAAAATGTGGATCATCATCTATGTACTATGAATTATGAGACAATAAAATACTTCAGTAATTTAGTAGGAACATAATACATTCCCTCATTCACATATGTCTGCATCTTTAGGATCCCTTGGTTGTGCTCTCCTCGATCGCCTCTTGGGCCTTATATCTTCGGGGCCCGAGGCTTCGAGACGTAGTGTAACAGTAGAATTGAGGTGGTACATTTTTATACATTTCTTCGTCGGATACGGGTCATATGAGCCGCATCTTGTAAGACGTACCCAACACTAATGACCAGTACTGATTCAATAATGAGTAACTTCAAATTCTCCCTAAATTCTATCTCCAACCAAATCCTGGAATAATTGATATTTTTCAGCAAGAAAAGCATTTCGATGTCGATGGTAATGCGACAGCAATTAAAATGTAGATCATCATCTATGTAGTATGAATTATGAAACAATGAAACACTTCAGTAATTTAGTAGGAACATAATACATTACCTCATTTACATATATCTGCATCTTTAGGATCCCTTGGTTGTGTTCTCCTCGATCGCCTCTTGGGCCTCATATCTTCGGGGCCCGAGGCTTCGAGGCGTAGTGTGACCGTCGAATTGAGGTGGTACATTTTTTTACATTTCTTCCACGTGTACGGGCAAATGAGCCGCCTCATGTAGGACCTACCCCAAACTAATTAATTAATGAGTAACTTCAAAATGTCTCTAAATTAGATCCCCAACCAAATCCTGGAATAATTAAAATTCCTAGTTTGCTGTTCGACTAGATGCCGGGGCGGACCCAAGAACCACCTTCGCAGGGTCGAATTTCCAGCAAGAAAAGCATTTCTATTTCGCTGGTAATGCGACAACAATTAAAAACTGGATTGTCATCTGTGTAGTATGAATTATGAGACAATGAAACACTTCAGTAATTCAGTAGGAACATAAAACATTTCCTCATTTACATATATCTGCCTTTTTAGGATCACTTGTTCGTGTTCTCCTCGATCGCCTCTTGGGCCTCGTAGCCTCGGGGCCCGGGGCTTCGAGGAGTAGTATGACAGTCGAATTGAGGTGGTACATTTTTTTAATTTCTTCGTCGTATACTGGTCAAATGAGCCGCGACTTGTAATGTACACTAATGACCAATACTGATTCAATATTGAGAAACTTCGAAATGTCCCTGAATTCAATCTCCAACCAAATCCAGGAATAATTGAAATTCCTAGGATCCTAGAACCGTCTCTGCAGGGTCGGATTTCCAGCAAGAAAAGCATTTCTATTTCGCTGGTAATGCGACAACAATTAAAAACTGGATTGTCATCTGTGTAGTATGAATTATGAGACAATGAAACACTTCAGTAATTCAGTAGGAACATAAAACATTTCCTCATTTACATATATCTGCCTCTTTAGGATCACTTGTTCGTGTTCTCCTCGATCGCCTCTTGGGCCTCGTAGCCTCGGGGCCCGGGGCTTCGAGGAGTAGTATGACAGTCGAATTGAGGTGGTACATTTTTTTAATTTCTTCGTCGTATACTGGTCAAATGAGCCGCGACTTGTAATGTACACTAATGACCAATACTGATTCAATATTGAGAAACTTCGAAATGTCCCTGAATTCAATCTCCAACCAAATTCAGGAATAATTGAAATTCCTAGGATCCTAGAACCGTCTCTGCAGGGTCGGATTTCCAGCAAGAAAAGCATTTCGATTTCGATGGTAATGCGACAACAATTAAAAAGTGGATCGTCAGATCGGCAACGATGGGAACCGGGCTCGTAAAGGTAACACACGGCGCGGTCTAACCTCAGTAAATAACCGGAATGGCTGTTCGGGGCGCGTGTCTTATTCTAATCGGACGACACCGAAGCCCGTAAAATTATCAACGCTACGCCGTTAGAATACAAATGGGGGTATCTTCTGCCTAAGGATCGTAGACAACGGGATGAGAATCACAGCTATACTTGGTGGGTTCCGTTTTCGGAACATGACGTTTTTCAGATCGTTGGGAAAATGCTGCTTCAGCCTTTCCGATGATATCGAGGAATTATCGGGTCCGTCAAGTTAGCGAAAAGTTGGATGAAATAATTATGAATCAACGTCAAATATTTAGTG
The DNA here is from genome assembly GCA_030674115.1 of Micraspis discolor. Classification (NCBI taxonomy): domain Eukaryota; kingdom Metazoa; phylum Arthropoda; class Insecta; order Coleoptera; family Coccinellidae; genus Micraspis; species Micraspis discolor. The sequence continues at coordinate 13,459,136 of JARTUT010002175.1, forward strand.
CATGACTATAAGAAATTGGTGCTTCTTAAAACTTTCAATCCACCATTATGATTTTTGAGAGAAACACAATATTTGATTTGATACCACGTCAGCATCTATTCACTGTAATTCCATTCATTCTCCTGAGTAGATTGGCGGTCATTCTATACGACCTGAAGCGAACACATGCGCCAATCTACGCTACAATTTAATGCAATTTATTAATGGGTACACCATTTATTATTATCCCAGCATTCTTACAAATATGAAACTATTTCTGAAAACTTTGAACAAAACCACTTCCACAGAATATTTACTTATCAGAAATTGTTGACTGCTCCATAGTTAAATAGCTGATATGCAGACATATACAGGGTGAGTCTTTGACCACTGCGTTAATTTTAACCATAGATTCTTGACGTCGAAAGAAACATTTTCCAAATTTGTCCCTGTTCAAAAGATATGGGGCGTTGAAATTTCATAAAAAAATTGCATTTTCACCTGAAATATTCAAACGACAATATCAAATGAAATGATCTCTTGTAGAATGTTTTTGATAACAGTCATGCATATTTTGGCATCAATTGATTTATTCCATTTCTTGTGGATTTCTCACTACTACCGTACAGATTGGTTAAATTGCATGAAAAACAAAAACACTTGAACTAAAGATACGGATCTTCCTAGAATCATTTTTGGCGCTCTTGTTCATCTGAACAGAGTGCTTATCGTCGAAATTTTGGTCCTTTTTACAAACAAAAAGGGTGGCTCTCGTTTGCCTGGTGTAATGAGCAATGGAAGCGAAAAGTACAGTAAGCCGGGGAGATAGTTAATGCTTTGACAACTTACTTTAGTTCGGTTTATGACAGTCCAGGTACTACTTCTTCAGATGATGTTGACTCTGGAGTTGCTCATAATGTTGTTAATTTCGATAGGATCGTGGAAGAGGATATTTTGTTTGCCGCTAGGAAAATGAAAGCAAATCAAACGACCGGATCGGACGGGGTGCCGGCTTTCTTGGTTAAGGATTGTATCGGTGTACTTTGTGTACCTTTACGTCATATTTTCAACCTTATCCTGAAGACATGTGTGTTCCTGAAGTTTGGAAGGTTGGTAGAATTGTACCTATCTTGAAGAAAGGTGATCCATCGCTTGTGAGCAGCTATAGGCCGATATGTATATTGTCAAACTTTACGAAATTGTTCGAGATCATCTTATACAATAATATATTCAATGGTTAAAAAGCAACTGCACATGCAACAGCACGGATTTATGACGCGTAGATCTTGCATATCGAATTTGGTAACTTTCGCGCAGTTTGCATTCGAGAGCCTTGATGATGGTACACAGGTCGATGTGGTGTATACCGATTTCGCGAAGGCATGATCGAGTGGATCATGATCTTTGTAGCGGAAACTCGGAGCTGGAGTGGGCTTCTCTGACGGCTTGGTGTCTTTGATGAGATCATATCTTCACAGAAGACGTCAATTTGTTCAGTTCGAGTGTCATCGTTCTGGTGACTATATTGCTACATCCGGCATACCACAGGGGTCTAACCTGGGACCTCTTTTGTTTCTGCTTTTTGTTAACGATTTATTGGACTGCTTGGCGGTTGACAAATTAATGTATGCCGATGATCTCAAATTGTTTAAAAGGATTATTGATTGGTCGGATTGTGTTGTCCTGCAGAATGCACTGAACGCTTTGGTTGAGTGGTGTGCCGCCAACCGGCTGTGCTTGAATGTTGTGAAATGCAGTGTGCTTTCCTTTTCAAAGAACCGAAGTATTGTGCACTTTGACTACGCGGTTGGTAGCTCGGTTCTCACAAGAGTGACTGAGACCAGGGATCTTGGTATTATATTTGATCAGCGTTTGAGCTTCGTCCCGCACATGAGTAATATTATAGTGACTGCATCTAGGACCTACGGATTTATTGTTAGAAATGCCCGTCATTTCAGAACCACAGAAACCCTCATTCGTTTGTTTGATTCCTTGATAAGGAGTAGATTGACATTTGGTTTCATGATATGGCATCCTATTTATAGGGTACATAAGAAGTATTTAGAGTAAATTTTGCGAAGGTTTCTGAAGTATTTGGTTTGGAGAGAAGACGGTGTCTATCCAGCTAGAGGATTTGATCAAGATGAGTTACTCGAAAGGTTCGGAGCTCGGTCTCTTGAAATGGGTGCAAGAATGTCATCCCTAAGGTTTTTGTACAACATTTTGCACGGTCTTGTTGATTGCCCGGCACTTCTCTCATCTGTTGGGTTCCGTGTCCCCGGATGTCCTCTAGATTACAGCAGTGCTTCGCCATGGATACGCCTAGGACGAACTCACCTATTCAGTCCCCTGTGAGATACATGTGTTCCATATTTAATGATATATCTGAGAATTGCGATATTAACCATGATTCGTTCTCGGAGATAAGTAGGGTTTTGAGGTTGAATGGACGTTGATGAAGTAGAATTCAATTTGTTTTTGTAAGTGTATGCAAGTCATTGTTGCTATGTAATAATGGTGATTATTTGCAATTTTCATTGTTAACTTTTTTTTTTCTCTTGGTGAATTTTGTTACAGGCTGAATATGCATATATATATATTTTCTTTATATACCACTGTTATTCACCATATATTGGTTCTTGTATTGATATCCTTATGTTGAATCAACTTGCACTCATGTGTTTGTAGTAATATCGATGTGTTTGAATATTTCAATTACTGTTCTATTCAATTATGTATTTTTCCTGTAACTGGGCAATCTAGCCTGTTGGAAATAAAGCCTTATTATAAATAAAGCCTTATTATTATTATTATCAATTTGCCCAAATGTCTGTGACTTTCGAATTTTTGGGCAAAAGTGGTATCAATCGTTTTGTTTGGACCTACTGATGAATAATCCGTGGTCAAAATCGATTCTGTCCGTCCGTCCGGCCGTCCGTCCGTCCGTTCCGTGAACACGATAACTCTCGAACGGATGAAGTTAGAGAGTTGAAACTTTCAGAATAGGTTTGAGGTATAAATATCTCGGCTAAGTTCGTTATTCGGTCAAATCGGCCGAATAGGTTCGGGAGTAAAAAAAAAAATTTTTTCAAATGACACTGTTCAAATAAAAATTTTTTATGGTGCAGTTTTATCAGACGTATACAAAAATACCACTCTCGACTTCGACAAGCTAATAGTTCTGGAGATATGATTTTCAAAATTTAAATAATTGTAAGTGGTTTACAAGAGCGCCTAAGCCAACTGACCTCACGTCAGTGCTTTCTAAATTTTTACAGATAAAATCATTCATCATCTTTTTTCTTAAATTGCACCATTTTCAAGTTATTTGTAGTTGAAAGGAATTAAATCGATTTAATCATCTGATGAAACATGAGTGAGTGAATCATTTCTTAGAGGGAAAATAATGTTTTTAAACAATTCATATTCAATAGTGGATGCTGTGGAAGGTAATTTTCATTCAAACTAAACTGGACTACAGAGGAGTATTTGCCCAATGTGAAAACTTAAAATGGTTATAACTTTTTAACGCAGCTGAATATGGAAAAACGGTATGGGAAAAATCTGTTTCTTTTGATCTCAAGAACCTATGGTTAAAATTAACGCAGTGGTCAAAGACTCACCCTGTATATCAAATTAAGAATTACAGAGAAAGATGAAACTGCATAGTGGAAAATATTTAATTTGAAGAGAGTAATTCGAAAAAAGTTTTAAGCTCTCTTATTCATTAACACAGACGATCTTGAAGATTTGCCTAAATGCTCGTATTTTTCGAATATTTTGGTAAAAGTAGTTTCAATCGCTTTGTTTGGACTCACTGATGGAGAATTCGTGTTCATAATCAATTCTATCCGTCCGTAATGACCATTACGTCCGAACGGTATGAACCAGATAACTTCAATTCTCGGGGTAGGTTTTAGGAATGAATCTCTCAAATGAATTCGTTATTCGAACAAATCGGCTCAGTAGTTCCAAAGTAATGAAAAGACTTATTATTACACTTCTCTCGTGATGCAGTTCTATCATACAAATACATTATTACACCATTTCTATTCTCGACAATCTTTGAACAATTACACGTTAGGATCCATATCAATGAGTCCCATTGCTATCATCTATCTATCAGAGCGTAGTGAATAAAGTCTCTCATTCTCGTCAAACATTGCTCGGTTCGATTTCGGATGGAACCAAATTTCAATTATATACAGGGTGCGGTAAAAATCAGTTTACCGTTTTGCATATGAGAGGAAAAAAGCAGTAATAATCGCAAATTTATTTTCGAGAAAAATATAACATCAATAATTACTGGTGGCTTCACATTTTATGTTCGAATTGTTTCCCCCCCTCTTCAACACACTTGCGGCATCGTTTAGTCACGATAAAACAAATTTTACGAAAAAATTTGCAGGGTGACCTGAACGCGGCGCGTCGACAACGGAGTCAGTACCTATGAATTTACAATACAGTTTATGCACCATTTGTCTGGTGGGAATTTGCTTATTTGGAAAGCGCTGGCGAAATTCTTCGAAAATTTCAACGTAATCTCCATCTAGTTTTGGGTAAGAAGTGAACAAACAAACACGTTCTTCTTACGTGTACTAAACACGCGTAGCCATGGCAACGAACGCATTGTAAATGTACACAACAACATTACTACACGCGGACAACTCAACTCGCTACGTTTCAGCTGCCTCCATCCGCCTTGGGTACGATACTGGTTGAGAATACGCGCATGCGTAAATACCAGACAGTGTGAACTGACTTTTGCCGCACTCTGTATTAAGTAGGCAATTTAGTCGGTCTTGAAAATCCAGACAAATATCCTCAGTGATGTTTGATTAATTCTTGTTAAAATCGGAGTTAAAGTGCTCAAAATATCCTGACTTCGCGTCTATGTTCTCTTTAACATTTTTTTCAGAATTCCATTCATATACCCTCGTGAATAACGTATCTGGTGTTACCAGAACGCAGCAAGGGAAATATCATCCCCAATATCCCTATCCCAGAATTCGACATGTCCAATTATACGCTTGATTACATGGCTGCGTTAACGACAGAGGAGGCTCGGCGTGTCTAATTTTTATAGTTTGTTTTGATAATGCCATGCATTTGTAACAAATTTAATAGCCTTCCTAAATAATTGCTATTTAATTTATGGGTTTGCTGGTTATTCACGCCCCAGATATCGTATTCTTATTCACTTTCCATGTCCGCTGTTTGCTTTTGTTCGTTTAGAGATAGCAATTAGGAGGCTATTTGTGAAGATCGGCAGCAATATCTGGAAATATAATTTGGAAATTGGGGAGATAGAAAATAGATAAGTAGTGGCATGTGAAATATTTTTCTATTTTTGTGCTTTCAGAACAAGAATATCAAGAGGAGTTTTTTAAAGAATTTCATCATTGAAGTAGTATAGATATATTATTTGGGCAATAACCATCATCTATTATTCTTTTTGTAACCAAATTTTCATCTGCCATCTGTTATCATTTTCAAGGCAAACTTAACTTAACTTTTTAAAAAGCTGTATGATTTTCTATTGTGTAATATCGATAATCATGATGAAATTTTCAGTTGAATATACAGTGCTAGTCAAAAGTCCCCTCCCCCTCGTATCTTTTGAACGGGTATACTTATAATAATGAAATTTGGAGGGTGGAAATAAACGGATGTAGGCTTCTCAACTGGTCATAACAGGTGACGCAATAGTCATAAATGACGTCACAAGCACTGTGACCAATAATTTTAAATGGGACCCTATGGCAGTGTCAGCTCGTTTGAAAGGTACTGAAAATACCTATTCAGTCATACCAATTTTGTTTGGGTTTCGACTGATTTTGATTGATAAATTGAAGAAATACGAAAATTATAGTTTCGCATTTAATTAATAAAGATTTTAAAGTACGCCTCTGCTTAATTGTCAAAAAGGTTGACGTGGTTGAATTCTCTACTTGTCAAAAGTGTTTATACCTTGAAAATTTACCTAAGTTATTGTTTAACGAGACGTTCAAGTGTTTACATAGGCAAAATGGTACGTACTGTAGCCGATAAAGTAGCAGCTATCTTAATAATTGGTGAATGTAGAAACAATTTCCATGCAGCGGAACGACTGTTTAATGAGAGGTACCCCGATCTCCCTATATCGAGAGTTTATTTGAGGGAGCTTCTTCGGAAGTTTGAAGCATCAGGTAGTGTTCAAGATGCCAAACGATCTGGTCGACCAACAATTAGTGATGACAAAAAAATTGACATAATTGGAGAAATGGTAGAAAACCCTACTTCTTACACAGCCCAAGTTGCGTCTATCTGTGAAGTCAGTCAAAGGACAGTACATAGGGTGTTAGCTAAAAACAAATTTCATCCATACAAATTAAAAATGGTGCACCAACTTTCAGATGATGACCCCGACCGAAGACTAGAATTCTGTGAAACTATGTCCAATAAAATGAACCAACAACCAGGCTACATACAGACAATTTGTTTTAGTGACGAAAGTACTTTCTTTCTCAATGGAAATGTCAACACTCAAAATGTGAGGAATTGGAGTGACACAAATCTTCACATCTTTCGTGAAAAACATACTCAATTTCCAGAAAAAGTAAATGTTTGGGCAGGTATTTTGGGAAAACACATAGTTGGGCCCCTTTTTCTCAATGCTAACTTAACCGGTGAATTGTATCTGGAGATGTTACAAAATGATATTGAGGCGTTAATTGTTGAAATTCAAGAAGATAATCCAAATGAATTAGACAACTTGGAAATAACGTTTCAACAAGATGGTGCTCCTGCACACTATTACGGTGCAGTAAGACGTTACCTAGATGAAGAATATCTTGGTAGATGGATTGGACGACGAGGTTCGATCGAATGGCCAGATCGGTCACCGGACCTTACACCATTAGATTTTTTTCTATGGGGGTACTTGAAATCTAAGGTTTACGCTACAGCACCTGACAGTATTGCCATTCTGAAACAACGAATTGTTGAAGAATGTAGGGCAATTTCCGCTGACACACTGGGACGAGTACGACAAGAGTTTAGCAATAGGATGCATTACTGCCAGGAAGTAGATGGAGCACATTTCGAACAGTTATTATAAGAACTGGTTCTCAAATTTCTATTAATTTAATGCGAAACTATAATTTTCGTATTTTTTCAATTTATCAATCAAAATCAGCCGAAACCCAAACAAAATTGGTATGACTGAATAGGTATTTTCAATACCTTTCAAAAGAGCTGTCACTTGCAATAGGGTCCCATTTAAAATTATTGGTCACAGTGTTTGTGACGTCATTTATGACTATTGCGTCACCTGTTATGACCAGTTGAGAAGCCTACATCCGTTTATTTCCACCCTCCAAATTTCATTTTTATAAGTATACCCGTTCAAAAGATACGAGGGGAGGGGACTTTTGACAAGCACTGTAGATATTATCATTTATTAAACATATAGTTGTAAAACGATATTTGATAATACTCAGTTATGTAATATTGTTTTAATTAGTAGTGAATGTGTTCTTAATGAATTTAAAAAAAATTTCAACATGATAACCTATATTCTACAATAAAAATCATACAAAAAATAAACTGTTTATCGTAAAAACGGTTGATAGTAAGGTTGCCTGTGATACACTAAATTAATTGTACTCTTAAAGAACCGATATACTGCAAAATAAAGAGTGGTTCATTTAGATGTACTTTTTTTTAAATAAAGAAAAATTAATGAAAACAATTTTTTTTAATTTCATTTAAAATCTTCATTAACAAATAAAAGAACCATTCTTTACAATTATTTTTCAAAGATAATTTCTTCCAAATGCTGACCTCTAGTACGGTCAACAAGATCCATTAGATAGTTCCAATTTTAGATGACGCGTATGAGTATTTCCGGTGATACTTCTCCAATGACTCGAGTAATATTGGCCTCCAATACCTCAATGGTAGCCGGCTTGTCCATGTAGACTTTAGGATTCACATAGCTCCAAAGGAAAAAACCAAGCGGTGTGATGTCACATGATCTAGCCAGCCAATTCACTGGTCCGAGGCGTGAAATGATCTGCTCATCGAAATGCTCTCGCAGTAAACCCATGGTTTCACGGGTTGTATGGCAAGTGGCATCATCTTGATGAAACCACATTTCGTCGAGACCACGCGCTTCAATTTTTGTTAACAAATAGTATGTTGTTATGGAAATATGAACCGATTATTCAACCGGTCCATAAACCACATCAAACAGTTATTTTTTCTGGATTTAACGGCAATTCTTGAGACTCTTCGGGTTATTCATCACCCCAGATTAGGGCATTTTGTTTGTTCACGAACCCATTGAGCCAAAAATGGGCCTCATCAGTGAACAAAAGTTTTGTCGAAAAGAGTGGATCCTCTACAAGCTTGTGAAGAATCGAACGACTGAAACTTAAACGACTCGGTAGGTCGGTCGGCTTCAGTTCTTGAACTAATTGAATTTTGTAAGCTTTCAAAGAAAGATCCTAACGTAAAATCCGCCAAGTCGTTGAATACGAAAGGCCAAGCAGTTGAGAACGGCGACCAATCGACACTTCAGGGTCATCACGTACACTCTCCCCACCGCAGTTGTATTCTCTTTACTACTAGCTGGATATTGTCTATTTGGTCGAGTATTATCCATAACGAATATCGAGTCTCAAACGTAGTGATTGTACAGCGAATTGTAGAGCGATTATGTGGACCGTAAGTCGCTCTAAATGCCCGATACACATTAATCGGAGAACGCCCATTTTCGTAATAGAGCTGAACAATATGTAGACGCTGTGCCGGGCTAAGTCGTTTCATAATGAAATGTCAGACACTACTGAACAAGAATACCACTTCAGTATACACGACGCAAGCGCGATCTGCTACTAAACCCCCACCACAAAGAATACCTCTAAATGAATCACCCATTATACAGGTGTTTTATTTGAAAAAAGCAAGATATTCTGACATTCAATGGTCATATGCCAATTTTGTCATCAGATTTTGACGATTCAGAACAAATACTACTACTTATACTAATTCATCTTAAAACTTAGTAAAATTAAAATCATATTCATCATGTTGTGAACGCTGTCAACTAGAATTATTCTAATAATGTAAAACCTGTTATATACTAAAAAACTAATCAAATTACCGCAATTTATTACTACCTCTCTTACACTTGCCATCTGGATCACTCACATTCAACTTGTAACCGAAAACGAACGAAAACTCGTACAACCCTAAGCCCTACACACTAACATCTTACTCCAAACTACTGACCTAGTGAACTCAACTCTGATAATCAAAGTGTAATCACACGCAATGCAATTCTCATATAGCCCCTCCCCAAGGGTATCTTGGCCGACCTTGTCTTTGAAAAATGAACAAGTCGTGGGTTGCTGTTTTGCTATTTACAGTTACTAAGAATGAATTTTTATGGACAGAAAATCACAAAATTCATTCCATACAGTACGAATACACTTTTTTTCTGAAATTGAAATAATATTCAAGTACTTAGGATAATAGTCATTTAAGATTTGAGGGAGAAAATTTCAATTATTAACAGGATACGTGACAAAATTTTAAATACATAATGATTTCTCTTTCTATCTCAAATTTAGGATAAACATATGAAGATGTCGGATAATAATTTACAATTTTTAATTTGATATTTGAAATAAACATCGATAATAAAAAACAATTCCACCCGCCTGCCGTTTCACATAGGGACGGCCGACGGCCAAGTCTTCTCGGCCGACCTCGCAAGTGTATTGTAGAGTTCCATTAATAGGAACTTCGAGCGACGTATGTGTTAGATGAAATCATAAACTGAAAGCTGTGGCTCGGCTGGCTGAGCTGCGTTATTACGTATAAGGACAGATGCGGGAACTTGGAATAAAAATTATTTGAGGTGTTTGACCGAAATAATGTGTACTTCGATGTGTTGAGTGGAAATATGAGATATATAGAGGGCAGAGGAAAAGATACTAAGGGAATTTCTCGAGATTTAAATATTTAAAAAAATATTTATTTTCACCTTCTCTTTTTCGGTTGCGTTTGGGCCTACCCTGACGAGCCGTCACTGATTGCTTCAAAGATCTGACCATGGTAATGATTGGGTAGGCCAAATCCTTTATAGATTTTTGAAACATTAGAACCCGTACATTGTTGTATGTACGTGTGAGCAGAAGGGCACAGTTTTACTTCTGCAATGTATATTCAGTTCGATACCAAAGACCACTTGTAGGTATTCGTCAAACATTTGACAGTTTTAAGATATAACCTGCTAGACAGGTCAAATGAAAAGTCCCTGGTCTACCATAGCAAAACACATTTTGTTGGCAAAATTCATTTACTTATTTTTTTGCTCTTGAACTTTAAATAAGGGCATAATGAAATAATATAATAATGGCCGATTTTAATTCCAAGATAGGAAAAGGTAGATTTGAAGACCTGGTTGGACCTTTTGGGCTAGGGGAGCGAAATGACAGAGGCGATCGTCTGCTACAATTCTGCCAAGAGGAAAATATGAAAATAACTAATACCTGGTTGTTTACCACCTCGCCGACTGTACACGTGGAAGTCTCCAGCAGACAAACCACATAACATAGTGCGTAATCAGATAGACTTTATCCTTATTAACAGACGTTTTGGAACATCTATCACCAGAGCTTGCACATATCCAGGAGCAGACGTACCTTCTGATCATGTTTTTGCTTTTGGCCTGTTCTGCTTTTTGGCCTTAGCCTACGAATCCCTGCAGGAAAAGAACTTAGGGACAGTGTAAGTAGAGAAATTAACCATCAAATAGAAACAATTATACCAAAAATAGAATCAGATGAAGACCTAACCAATATCTGGGAAAATACTCAAAATATCATAATGAATATAGCTAAAGAAGTAATAGGATATAAAACACGAGAACACAAGCAGCCATGGATAACTGACGAGATTCTTTCATTGATGGACGAACGTAGGAAATTCAAAACCCAGAGGAACCAAGAGAACTACCTGAAAATACAAAAACAAATAAGAGCAAACATTAGAATAGCAAAGAATGAATGGTTAAAACATGAATGCGAAATTATGGAAAGATTACAAACCCTACATGATGATCTCAACTTGCACAAGAAACTAAAAGAAACGGCAGGAATATACCGAAAAAGAAACTTCTCTACCATAACAAATGAGAATAACGAAATCGCAGGCGACATCAATGCGCGAAAAATAATATGATAAAATTATATCAGAAACCTATTCTCGGATGACAGAACTCTTGGCCAAGATACAGAGGATGATCTATCAGGACCCTCAATAACAAAAGCAGAAATAGAAAGGACCATCCGCACACTGAAAAATAACAAAGCACCTGGTCCCGAAGAGATAACTGCAGAGCTTATTAAACTGCTTGACGACAAAGGGGTAACAGTTCTTCACAAACTCTTCAATAGAATATATGAAACCGGTCAATATCCCGCTCAATGGTTGTCATCTACCTTCATAACTTTGCCAAAAAAGAATAACGCTAGGAAATGCATTGAAAATCTCTATCTGAAACAATCTGCTCACATAAAGATCGATGGAGAACAAAGCAATAATGTTGAAATCTGCAGAGGAGTCCGGCAAGGGTTTGTTCTCTCACCTCTGTTATTCAATTTGTATTCTGAGAACATCTTCCAAGGGGCACTTGAGGACGTTGAGAGGGGTATTAAAGTCAACGGAACATGGATTAATAACATTCGCTACGCGGACGACACGGTCTTAATTGCTGACAATATGAATGATCTTCAATACCTTATCGACGTAGTAGGACAACACAGCGAGAGAATGGGCCTTAAAATAAATGCCAAAAAAACAAAATATATGGTCATTACTCGTCAACCAGACAGACTCAATAATGCAAAACTAACATCTGATGGGTCATTAATTGAGCGTGTAAATAAGTTTAAATACCTTGGAGTATGGCTCACTGAAGACTGGACATCTGACCTAGAAATAAAATGTCGTATAGAAAATGCCCGCAACACATTCATGAAATTTAAACGTATTCTTACCAATGCGGACTTTAACCTAAACCTGAGAGTGAGATTTGTGAGGTGTTACATTTGGTCGGTGTTACTGTACGGTGTGGAGAGCTGGACACTAAAGGTAGTCACAATGAATAGAATAGAAGCCTTCGAGATGTGGATATATCGCAGAATACTAAAAATCCATGGACGGCCCGAGTGACCAACGAAAATGTCCTACGAAGAATAAATAAAGAACGTGAATTGCTGCTGACGATCAAAAAAGAAAAACTGTATACTTAGGGCATATAATGCGAAACCCGAAATACCAGCTTCTACAATTGATTATCGAGGGAAAGATTGAAGGAAGGAGAGGAATGGGAAGAAAGAGGATGTCATGGCTACGTAACATAAGACAGTGGACGGGCTTGCGAACAATGGAAAGCCTAATACATACAGCTAGAGACGGGATAGAAATGAATCATGTGGTCGCAACATTCATTAGTGAATATGCATTAGAAGAAGAAGAAGAATAATGGATTTAAGAAAATTAATACAGGCGATGTGATGCCATTTCGTTTTTATTGGTCCAAATACTTAACTGTTTTCTTCAGACTATGTAATTTTGTAAACGATTCAAAGTTACTCTTTTCCTTCAAGAATGGTCATATTTCATATACCTCGGAAGACAGCTTCAGTTGATCTAGAAAATCACATTCTCTTTTCAATAACTTTTAATTGACTGAAGTATAATTTTTGTTCTTTTTATCTGTATTTATTAAAATAAAATAGTGTGGGGCTACCAAGCTACGTAATGGAACTCCGATCTATCGAAAATTCCACAAGCTTGCAATAACAATCAACTGCACAAAGAATATAAAAGAGAATCAAAGGGGTGACGCTACCTTATTGAGCTCAAATCAAAACAATCGATCTGAAATGAAAATCCAGGAGAACTTCAGAAAGGGTAACTTTGAATAATGCCTTCGCGGAATACAAAAGAGATCATACCGTACGATTCCTCATCTGCTAGGCGTCACATATCCAATAAACAATAGAAAGTGCAATTACAACCATAAAGCGTAAAGTGGCGATATTCGAGTACTTAAGTGGCAAGGTAAGACCTCACCCAACCTTCGTTTTTTGCTCGCGTGCCCTATCTCACTTAATACACCTATAATAATTTCAAAAAGCAGCTGTCGAGGTGGTTCGTAATTCAGGGCACTCGAATCATCTAAAACAATGTTTCTTCCACTCGTCGAACCATTGTCTGCGGATCGCAGCATGCGCTGGCACTCCGATGTTTCTCTTTTGTTTATCGAGTGTCGACCCCCCGTGTTTTTAGCGACGCTGCCACCCGTATTCTCTCTTCAAAAGGTAATAATATCCTAGGAAATTGGGGATTCTGCAAATATCCTACGAAATTTCAAGGGTCTATTGCATCCCGGTGTAAATTAGAAGGACCTCCCAAGGGCGGAATAGACGAAATATCTTAATCTCGACTACCTATATCTTAAACTAGGTTCCGCGAAGTTAGTGAAAAGTGAAGCACTAATTGTGAAACTATGACAAACACATAGTGCTTAATTGTTGCATATTAGTGCCTTATTGAACTTTCATTGCACCATCTCAAATTCAAAGATGGTGCTATTCAAGTTTTTGGTGCTGACTTCACGCTCAGCACCAATATTTTCAAATTACCTCGAAATTAATACCAATATACCAATTAATACCAATATTTAGTGCCTAAAAAAAAGAATACATACAAATTCTAAAGTAAATTGGCAAAGAACGAAACAAATGGGAATACACAATTTTCAACACAATAATTTGGCATTTTTTCTATACATTTTTGTTCTGTTCTTGAGAGCTTCATATTTTTTGTTTTCAAGGGTAACACCACTAAAGAAGAGAATTTTTTGAGAACATTCTTGTTTTTTGGGAATTATGCGTTTAAGTTTCACGAAACAAAGTTATCCTTAAAATATTTCAGGATCACTTTGTTGAGTGAAATTTGTATAATTTTCAAAAAACGACTGAGTGTTCTCAAAAAAAAATTCGAATCTCGTGTGGTATTTGGAAAGATCATTCAACAATATAAATCAAACGAAATAAAAAATAGTTTTTATTCAAAAATAACCAGATAGAATCATAACAACAAATTACTCATATTTATTCTCAACATAATAATTATTGATAGTACAATTATTATAAACATTACGAGCATTATTTTCGAATGATGAAGTAGATACTGATGTTGTTTCTTGAAGGAATTTTTTTATTCCTTATGGCTGTGATTATTTTTTGTGATGTTGTTGGTCTAGTTGGAGATACGGTTTCACTGACGCTGTAGAAGGATGGCCTGTTATCTTTATCAGCTGTTCCTCGCCAATCCCTGCTTTGGCTAATTGGCTGACAGCAGTAGCTCGATGCGAGTGGTTGGTTATCTTCGACTTGGTTGTGTTGATGCCAATGAGTTCTGCCGATTCTTTTGTCCATTTAGCTATCGTATTGGGACCGACTGGGGAGTTTTTGAACCATTAACCATATTTCCAATTCTTATGTGGAGTAAGGAATAGTCTTTCAGTGGTTATGTTTGCAGTTCTTTTGGATACAAGTAGCTTATATAACCTCACCGGGCAAATATCTTCTTCAATATTTGGAGTCAGCCATTTCGTTTCCGCACATTTTTGGGTTTCACCTTGTCTTGTTTTAGAAAATATCGGATTGTAGGCAATTCGGCCCGTGGGATTACCATCGTTTTCAATTTCGAATTGGAAATGCGAAATTAGGCATGATGAACCCTCTCCTCCGCGCCAAGCAAGCTCCAATGCAGCAATAAAATAAAATTTTCTGTTCAAACCGTCTGGATAAGCTTCTTTACATAAGTTGACCATCTTTTTGTGTTGCTCCAAAGACAGCGCCGTGGCACTAACTTTTCTTTCCTCAGGGTCCACTTGCAAATTTCTCCTCTTGGCATTTCGTGCATCCCGCACCGTTTTAAAAGCCACGTCTGTGAATGGATCGAACCTAACGCCCCATTCGGAATAGAATTTTTCCTGCAGCTGTTTGGCAGTATTATTCCACAAGGTTTTTACGACACTTTCCTTGTAGTCTGATCCATCTCTTTTCTTCATATTGAAAGCCCAGTCTAGCATAATATTATTGAGCTCTGACAAACTTGTTTTTTCATTTACAAGGTATTCCCGGGCAGCACAGAATTCTTCAAATTGTTTCCAAATGTAGGATCTCGACTTCACTGTATTAAGCGGCACACTTTTCTTCACACTTTCCTCAATTGAAATAATATTACAATTCCCAAAACGTTTCATTTTTATCTACTTTATGGTAAAATACGAAAATAAACTGACAGAACTGCCAAATGTGCTGTTGAAGTTATCGCTAACAACTGCTTGTTTATCGTAACCATGACGACCGCTACTTCCACCAACGGCAAAGCTATCCGGACGTATTAATATTCCTATGCAAATTAGGCATTTGATAAAAATAAATTTCTAAAAGTGAAAACACTGTGAGGTTGAGTGTTTTCAGATACAGTTTGTTTCTATTGGTCCGTTTTCAAAAATTGAGCGATTTTATTGGACGATGTAGTATAGTGTTGAATGATCATATGAATTCATCCCATCCATCTCGATTCATTTCTACACTGTTGCTATACTAGCGCCATTCTGGTGATTTCTTGAACTACTTTATTTCTTTCAGTCCGCTGGACACTTTTGGATCAGATGCGCCATAAGAGATTGTTCTCCTTCTCTGTACCCTCCATAATTCCATCCATGGAGGTCAAGCTTGGCAATATTGCAGCATAGGTCGACCTACGACCGCCAATCTATTAAAGATAATGATTGGAATAACTGCGGATAGATGGTGACTTCGTATCAAATTAAATTTTTGCTTTTATCTCAAAAACCATAATGGTACTTTGAAAGTTTTATGAAGTACCAATTTGCACTAAATATTCGACGTTGTTTAATAATTAGTGCTTACAGCTTCTAGCTAACTTCGACTTGGCAAGAAACAACTTTCGATTCTAGCAAAACTAGTCGTTCTGCCGTTCTGGAAGCACAAATAGTTATTAATTAATGCAGCAAAAATTTTCACGATATTTGAATATATTGGTGCTGAACGTGACTCACGGACCCCTTAAATAATGGAACAAATTCATTTTCTCAGAAGAAAATTTTTGGCAAAAAAATCCTGAAACAGGTCAATCTTTGTTTCGCTTTTACCAAATTTTTATGCATTTTTGATGGATTTTTGGTGAAGAAAGAAAATGAGTAGTATTGTTGACCCCCTGTAAGGCACTTGTAACATTCTCTTTTCCAGCAATCAGTCATCAAAATACTTTTATCGAACTCTAAGCTACGTCTTACGAAATCCATAACGCTAGAAATGGTTCAAAATCATCATTCATTACAGCATCTTCAACGGAGATATTTCAATTTCCATATCTAATCTCCCACGAGAGATAAGTGATCGATCGCATGTGGAAACCCCATTCTATCTGGGAAAAGTGGCAGATCTGGCCCTCGAGTGGGAGGAGCTTTCCCAGCTCGGATGTTTCCCAGATCTCATCGCATCACATCTCTTGGAATGGAAGCCGATATGACAAGATGGCCGAGAGATATGACGTCACACAACCTCCACCCCCATCGTATTGATCAGGGAGGCAGACAAAGCGCTCGTGACGATCCCTGCAAGACGCCAAAACATCGCAGCTCTCCAGATTTCGAGGGAACTTGGGGATGATTTTGCCACCCCCCGACAGGCCAAGATTGAGTTGATTTTCGGGGGTGGGAATATCGAGGTGAACGGAGGGGTCGCGTAAGATTTCGACGTTCGGGAGAGAAAACGATTAAATCGATTATTCGGCGCGGAAGAATATGTTCATGAAAATTCACGACGTAAATTTAAGGGTACATGTATACAGGGAGCGATGTTCGATGTGAGGGAATGGAAGCTTCGCTACTCTAGTGGAGAAAATCATTTCCACAAGAATTTTCGAAAAAAATGTTTATGGCAAAATCATCAACTTTTATATCTTTTATTTTTAAATTATTTGGGAAAACTCAACTTGAAGGACAAATAATATACCGATGCAAGAGGATGTCAGTTATACATATATGAATAGCTATTATTACAACTGAAATATGACTAGTATATTTCCCGAGGTTGTCAAAGTGACATCCCGAAGGTGGAGCCCGAGGGATGTAAAGACAACCGAGGGAAATGTAATCATATTTCCCGTGGTGTAATCAATAGTTTTTTTTTCTGATTGAAACAATCTGATATGAAAAAATTATTATTAGATTGTATATTTTTGCAATAATTGAATTTTTAATGTTGCTATGGGCCATGTTTCTGAGAATCTTGCTTGACTGGTTTCATTTTGACATCTTCTCAAAAATAAAATTATTGCAAAAATGTCGAACTACGTCGAAACTCAAGCGGCAAAGGCCCTTTAATCTTTGGTTCCTGCCAAATCTCAAGCTGCCTTCAGAAAAGAGTACGAATGCTTTCAGGAGTGAAAAAAAAATTTGGTGGTCGGTGTGAGCGACAATATTTTGTTAGCATATTTCCAAGATTTGGTATGTTGCTCTGATTCTTGTTATTTTTGATGTATGATTAATTCATTCGATTCCCAGTCTCAGAAATATTCTACAAACAAGTAATGGCCGAAACTATCGAAGTTAAGATCTATGCTACATTTGAAGAAAAAACCTATATCAAATTATTCGATGAAGTTGAAGCATTTTTCAAGAACAAACATAAAGGATACGTTCCTAAAATAAACTGACGTTTCATATTTCCCTTGGGAAATATGAGTGTTATGACACATGGTAACTAAGGCGATATAGCTCAATATTGGTTCGATCAGAAAAAAACAAATATGACATTCTATAGGCATCTATATTAGTCATTCAAAAGCTTCCTCATTTCTTCTTAACGAAGGTTAAAAATGTACTTCATATTTTTCTTATTTGTGCTCTGAATTCTTGGAGCAAATATAATTCTTTTCCAATTATTTCATACACTTCACAAAATAGAATTCTCAGATTAAAGTTACGTAAACTATTATGGTATAATACGTTCTTCGATATGAACATCAGCCATGAAGAATCATGGAAGATTGAGTGGTACTCTTATGAAATGTCACCAACCCCTGCTAACATTTGTTTTGTAAGCCAAAAGTTCAGAAGAATATATATATAAAACAAGTATATGCCTCTCTGCATTTTCAATTATTCTTTGGATATGTTTAATAACTTATAATAAACCTTGAAGATCATTTCTTCAACTCCAGTCGAAAAATATAATTTAGAATTGAGTAAAGAGTAGGAATTTGTCTAAAAGAGGCTCTAAAATGCTCATCCCACGCAATCAACAAGTACAAGTAACTATGTCTTGATGACTTCATGATATCTTTTGGCGCCCATTGATTTCCACCACGCGTTTGGACGTCTCCATTAGGCAGGCCAACTTCTTGCTGTTGTTTTAATTACACAGAACTCAGACGGAAGGCAGATGAGTCGTGACGAGCTACTGAAGGAGTCCGTTTGTTCCCTTCGGCGTATTCACGTGATCCTAAGTGACAACTAAGCACGTGTTGAGACGCCCAAACCCGCCCCTGCATTAGTCGTAGCTTCAACCTGTAATTATACCTGGCGCCGTCACTGTCTAAAGAAAAATTGATTCATTCAGTGGGCTAATGGCTTGAAATCATCTGTCATCACGAAATTCATCGGCTTCGGAGAGTGTTCCTTTGATTTCTGCGTTTAGACATTAATAATATTCATGCCTTTTATTTTTAAACGAGGCGAATGAGTTCTACAAGCAGACAGAATCATGGTATGAAAATAGTTTTTGCCCACTTGTTCTAGTTTAAAAATGGCTATCATTTTGCCCAAATATCTTTAATTTTTTATGAAGAATCAGCGAACAAACTTCTTTCTTTTGAATTGATATGCTTACTTCAGATGGGTTTTTTTGAATTTGATTTTCGAACAAACTGAAGGAGAACTATGAGTAGTTATTTTTAATTTCAGATAAAGGTTTGTCATTCTTTGGAGCTAGTGTATCCGTATCACAATGATCAAGAGTACAGGAAAACTTCTCACCTCAGGACTATGCTTCTTTAAAATTTTTGCAACGTCATGATTTAAGTTTATTCCAATATTTCATGTGATTTAAATTCCTCCCGATCCAGTTGAAATTTGTTGTATATGACGTCTGTAAATTAAGTAATGAGATTGATTAAATTTTTAATACAAAAATAATTACAATTCAATATTGTCACTTTAAAAATAACTTCCTTCTGAGGTCATACAGCGCTGGAGACGTTTCTTCCACTCCTTATAGCAGTGCTAGAACTCCGATACTCAAATAACCTTCAGCTGGTCGGTTACAGCAGTTTGAATTTTTTCGGCTGTCCCAAAATGATTTCCCTTGAGGTAATTTTTCAACTTTGAGAGGAAAAAGTCACAAGGACTCAAGTCGGGTGAAGAAGAAGGCGGAGGAGCCACAGGAATGTTTTTACTGGCCAAAAACTTGTTTATTGAAATGATTTTTTGCGCAGATTCTTCTTATCCCCAATTCATTGTTCAAAGTTGATGAACGATGGTGTAAGTCAAATTTAACTCTTCCCCTATCATTCTAACTGTCAACCGACGATCTGAACGCACAAGATCCCGGATTATGTCGACATTTTCATCGGTTCTTGAAGGCCTTCCGCTTCGAGGTTCATCTTCAATCGATTCTCTTTCTTCTGAAAATGCCTTAAAACACCGAAAAACCTAGTCCCGTGACAAAACACTATTTCCGTAGACCCGCTGAAGTTTAAGAAGAGCTTCCGTTGCATTGTGCCCAAGTCTGAAGCAAAACCTGATAGCACACCGTTGCTCGAAATTGATGTCATTCATTTTAGAAGACAATAGAAAAAACTGTTTCACAAAAATAATTGCTACGCACAACCAAATGACTCTAGCGAGGTCCAACTCGTACTGAAGGTGGATCACATGTTCGTCTACCACCCCACTAAGCCCCGCGCTTGCAGTGTTGCCAGATCAAACGCAACGTTGCCAGTCTCATTACTTAATTCACAGACCTCGTATGTAAGATGATATTCCAAAGAGTTTTGTACTTTTTGTAATATAAAGTCTCATGTTTATACAAATTCTTCCTTGGGTTGTCTCACTTATAGAACAAACTTGCTTTGCTATAACTTTTTCGGTAATAACTTAAAAATTCAACCCCTCATTGAAATATTGTCCAGTCATCGATTAAAGTATAATTTGGCACAATGATCAACACTGATTCAAGATTTATCACAGATATTCTTGCCATAAAAATGACCTTAAGAATTTTCAAACTTCCAAATCCGAATAGAAAAATGGAATTCCCCCAAACCATAAGATCTAAAAGACACTATCAATCTATAACTGTTCTGAGATAACAGTTTAATTGATGGTGTCGACCCTAAATAATGTAACGTGATTCACAAACCAGCCACCAGTAGGGTATTAGCAATAAATCGATCAGTGCCGTACGCTCGAGATTTTTTCACCACTCATTTTCAAATGAAATTCTGAAGGCATCTACATTATATATAGAAGAAAAATACAGTGGGGTCCTATCCTTCAGAATAAAAATTTAAATGTATTCTCTCAAACAAAGATTAGTATTAGAATGAAGAAAGTTTCTTGGAATATCGTCTTCCCTAGATCCTCAGCTCGAAAGATCAAACATTGCATTTTTTGTTTTGTCCATTATCCCTCATATAATATATTTTTTTCTTGTTTCAAATAGTCTACCAAGAACTCGTGAGATGTATTACATAGTTCATCGAATCAGTGATGTTAAAAAGAATTTCTTTCAATTCAGTCAATATTAGATCCACAACGTGCAGAAGTCAACTTTTTTTTGTAGTTCATATGACTTAATCATATGATCTTTTTTTGAGAACTCTGGTGAATGTTTCCATAACGCATCGAATCAGAGATTTAAGAAGAAAATTTTGTCGAATTCAGCCAACCCATATATAAATAAATTAACATAGATAGAGGATGTTTATCCAAGCATTGGTAAATGAAAGGAACAATACTAGTTGGTGAATATAGCCCAAAAAATCAACGATCAAAAATTCGATTTTTCAATTTCAACAGGTTTTCAGCCGAGAAATTAATTCATGGAAGGAGGTATGTACCTTATATCTATTTTAATATATACTAGAAATGTTTTCTAGTAGAAGGCTGAATAATTTTACTAATTTCTGTTGTATAGACTAAGACTTCTGAAGTACGTTATCGCTCTTCCAATTGAGTAATTCTATAATCGCCCTTCGGCCTTTTTCTCAACTCATTCTTTCATAATTTTAGTTTATCCCTTATCTTATGTCCCAATGTTCCAGCTTACAGTAGGACCCCCTCATTTTCGTTTCCACTTCCTTCTATTGGAAATGAAATTTTAATATGTTCTCTGATTTATTGATCTCTTGCATTATCATCTTTCCTGTCTTGTCCTTTATTTATTCATTGATATGCTTTCTAAGACTATGGATGTATTCCGTTAGTTTTTCGATGTTCTAGATGGTACATTTCTCTAAATTGCCCTATTGAACTTAATATACGAGCTTCTTGAATGGCATGCTTATAACAAAATCGAGAACATAATAAATACTTGAGAGAATTCCGATTGAACGAGCTGGTTTTCGCCCTGGAAGAAAATATACAGACCAGATAATGTCCATGATGACCCACATAGTGGCAGGTTCCCAGAAGAAACAAAAATATCAGCCGCATTTATATATCTATCAGCATAAAATGATACGATCTGGAGACCCGGTTTGCATCATAAACTTATCCAAATAATTCTATGTAGAAATACCATTCAGCTCATCAAGAGTATGCTCACTGACAGGACTTTCAGAGTCGTTCTAGGTATAATAGTATAAGATCCTCAAAACAGCTGAACGATGGACTACCTCAAGGGTCTGTCCTTGTCCAGCTGTTGTTAAACGTCTATATCTGCGATATAACCCTAACAAAATGTAGGGATGCTTGGATATGCAGACAATTGAGTATTGCCAGTGAGACGTCGAATCTTTGTGGAAACTGAAACTATTTTAACAACTGATTTAGCCTTATTGGACCGTACTTCCATAAGTGGGGACAACTTAGAGTCCTCGACCAACATCCAGAATAGATCTTCCACAAACATTCAAGCGACATTTAGAAAATACCTCTGTGAAAATTAGAACTAAAAATAATATAATCCAAAATCAGTGTGGAATCAGCCCTTCTTCGGGAGTATAAACCCATCCAAGATAAACCACAACTACCTATTCAGCAAGACGCAGGTATACTGAAGAGAAATACTATACGATCAAGAAAACCACTCATTAAAGTTGCTGCTGAACTTCTCAATTTCAACTTGATAAACCTGTAAGTACAAAATTGGATCCAGAACTGTCCACGTCGACACCTGCCATGCGTAAGACATAAATCTCCTGCTTTTGACCAACCTTGTAGAATATGAAAAGCCCTTGATAGAATACGCACCAACCATGGCAGATGAGCAGACTCTTCACATAATGGGACAAGGTTTTGTCCCCAAACTGCTACTATGGAATAACCACATAGTCAGAGAATTTCCCAATAGACCATATGGTGGACCCCATTGAAGATTTTCCGAAGGCAACGAAGGCTGCCATTAATTATATAAAAAATCTTGACGTTTTTTGGTAAGGTGAATATATTAATTCTTTTGTTAATATTATATTTTATAACATGTGCCACATACCATACGAGAAATAAGTTTTATAAATTGTTAAGTTTTTTTTCATTCGATTTAAAGTGGATATAACGACACTGTTGATTCTTTCATTGGTTTATAAGCTTCCACTATAGACTCCACCTCTTTGGGTTCCCTAATTACAATTAGTAATTAGAGATTAGAGATTTTTTGCATTGTTTGTAGTCTATTTGTGATACCTTCACGTAATACTTTCATATGGGTTCTGAGTTATTTGATATTAATTTTATTGCACATACTTTATTTTATTCCTCTAAGGAATACTTTTTTGCGCTATACAGGAGAAACACAAATCTTCCTGTCTAGAATACAATCTCTGTATTTCACATATTATCATTTACTAGATCCACAAAAATGATGTAAAGACTTATTGAATCAGTTCATTACATAACGGCTTCAACACTTCCTACGTCACTGTGCCTCAAGGGACAAAGTCGATCTCATGGCGATTGCCTTATCTAAGCGACCAGAAGCAGAGATTAAATTTCCCCAACTTGCCCCCAGTTTGGCCTTGAGTCGCGCAAAACGACCGTATTTTCCACCCCTTCGCGTTCTACCCCTCGCGTACCGACGCTGATACAAGGCGCTCTAATGTCCTATTACAGATCGACCGATGATAAAGTTAACTAGAATTAACCGGGAAGATCTATTACGAGGGGAATATCAGCGATAAATTCATGTGATTTTCAGCGGCATATCACAAACACCAACTAATCAGGATGGCAAAAATTCCATTAATTCTGTCGTTCCGTTATCCTGGTTTTCATTCAGCAGAAAAAACTTCTCGTTCTGTTATGTCTGTCTGTTTTTATGAGAATGACATGAAAAACAGACCCACACCACAGTATAGGGACCAAGCAGTAGTCGCACTCCGCGGATTTTGAACTGAAATCGCTTACACCAAAGGGAACTCGCCCATTCCTCCCTGCGCATCTAATCTTATCGACCGCGAATTCAAAAATTGATTAGAAAAGGTAATTTGCGTTATCTGAAAACTTAAATATTTTGATTTAAGCTGGTTAGAAATTGTCACAGTGATATTTAGAGTGTATGGACCATTGTTTAATCTATATTCATATAAAAATTATGACTCTGCTGATAATGTAACCGTAAATGTAATCACATTTTCTCATTAACAGAACGCATTCAATGAAAGATATATTGTTTTATTGTGGTTTTGATATCACTTTGAAAGGAACAGTAATTAGTGATGAAATTTACTCAATAGTTTACTCAGGAACAGCCTCTGAAAGTTTTTGAAATGTGTTAAAAATCATAGGCACCTTAGTAAGTGAAATAACTCATTAAAATTTTTCTAAACGAAGATTGAGTTGAAGAGTAGGTATTATATGAAAAAATAAGTAGTTGGTGGATGAAAGCATCGAATGTGTTGAATATAAAATCCTCAATACTTAAATTTCACTGAAACATTAATCTTCGAGTCCATGAAAAATAACTTTCATTTTATATTGAATTGTTTCGAACAATTTTTTTCAATGAATTCTCTGATGATTTAGTTTGAACTGATACTATTTTTTACTATATTCAATTTATGGAAAGAGGAATTTGATTATGGAATTCTAGAATTAGTGGCAAGTTTTAGCTAGCGACCTGAACTGATCGTGAGTGAAAAGCAGGGAAGGGGGAGGTTCAGATCGTTTCCATTCGAAGATTTAGCGTTAAAAACTCTTTCCTGGGGGGGGTTAACTACCCCCCGTAAATAATCACCTGCTCTAAATATGCTGAGTGTTCTCTAGAAAGGGTTCCCTCATTATGGTGGGAAAAAAATAAAAAACCTATTGAATTATTGTTATATATATAATATATTATTGTTGTTTCTATTTATAAAATTGAAAATCATATAGATACACACTCAAATATTTATCTAAAAAAATTCACTCTTCTGCATACGCATGCAGTAGGCGGAAACCTCCTGAAATTCCATTGGTACCTGATATCTCAACTAATCGTAAAAAAAATGACGACAGTAGGCGTAAACCTCCTGAAATTCCATTGGTTCCTGATATCTCAACTACTCGTAAAGAAATGACGACTATACTAAGCCTGCTGTAGGCCTAAATCTGCTAAAATTCCATTGGTTTCTGATATCTCAACATATCGTAAAGAATTGACGACATTAGGAGTATACCTCCTGAAATTCCATTGGTTCCTGATATTTCAACTAATCGTAAAGAAATGACGACAGTAGGCGTAAACCTCCTGAAATTCCATTGGTTCCTGATATCTCAACTAATCTCAACTAATTGAATAACAATAATAATAATGTTTATTTAGTCTTCACTTACAAAAATAAACAAATTGAGTTACAGAGGTTATTTGACATAACCTGTTCGTAACTATGCTAATACTAATTTTATTTCCTGAAACTACTGCCGAATACAACAAAAAATTATCTAGAATAAGCCCTATTCATCAAATTTTATATATCCACACAAAAGGAAAAAAAAAAAAACAAAATACATTCCCCCTACATATTCAACGCGCTTACTGGAAAAAAAAATAAACTAAACAAAATTTATTGTCATCTCTACACCAATTTCGCTATGGTGAAGCACTACTCAAATAACGGAGCTTTTAATAAACAAAATTTTCTACAATACTATATGTATCACTCACCTGTCGGTGTCTAATGGTATTGAGAAAAAAAAAGTTTGGGATTATTGAAACTATAGTTTTTGCAGTTGTATACGCTACAATTGTTAATCATTTTGGAATTAATTTGATAATAACGCAAAATTGAAACAGAATACTTACTGGAATGAAAATGAATGATTAAATAAATGAGCTTTGCTGGTTAATGGTAGATTTTGACTCAAAGAAATTCCACTGAATTATAGGTTAGGTTATATTTTTTTTCTTCAACTTCTTCTTTGAATTTTAAATAGATTTCAAAAAAATTATATTTTTCTAAATATTAAACGAATTAATTATACAAAGGGATTATTTAAGATGTCTAAAATAATAAGAATGACATTATTCCAGACATCTTAGAATTATTGATGAAAACAATGAACAAGGACCAAAATATGAGGTTAGAATCCCTGCGAGATGCGCTAGTCAGACTTGGTGTAAGAAAATCCACGGAGTGCGACTACTGGTTGGTATCTATACTGTGCCCACACTGCTTGACAACCAATGTCAGTACTGGTCTCGGTTCATGGGGCTCTTTTAACTGCTGTCAGCGCCGCTGAATTTAGCTTTCTTTCGCAAAACTACTTCATCCTTGGCTATTGCTACTTATAGTAATCTGCTTTACACGTGGGAACAAGAAATAAACAATTCTAATAAAAATATTCAGAATATGATTCACCAATATGTGTCCCGTAACTCAACATCAAGCGGTTACTGGGCGATATGCTAGGTTATACCAGTTCTAGCAAACTAACTAAACTAGCAAAAAAATAAAAAAAAATTCTATGTCACTTGGTTAAGTGGTATTAGGTATATTTTTGAAAATGATGAAAATTGACACCTTGCACTTTATCCTTAGGTTTTGTAGTCACAAATTTTCCAATTTTGCGGTGATTTTTTCTAAACGTAATCCTAAATAACCATGCTATTGATTACAGTCACAAACCCTTTGTTAGGTGCAATTGTTTTAGTAAAAAAATATAAGTTCCGTTAAGACATGGTTAAAAATATGTTTTCAGCTAACATTGACACTAGGTTTTAAAAAAAACCGTACTACCCTCGGCAAGTTACTTTAAAAATGGCCCATTTAATCAAGATTACAAAATCGTATGCTACCTACCTTTCATAAAAAATATTATCAATATTTTCAACTGATTATCGAACAATTAGAATTTAAAATAATTATATAATGGTTGTATTGTTGTAAGAGCTAATCGTAATGAAACACGAGAAAATTTTGTAGTAGGGGAGACCGGGTACAAAAGTAACACTTTGTACTTTTACCTCGATTTCTGGCTGGGAGTTACTATTGCCATTCATTTAATATAACGATATAAAAATTCAGTTTATGTTTTTTACTCTAGCAACTCGAATTATCACATTACAGTGTGTTTTTCATGAATTATAGAAATTTAAAAAAAAATCGCCACTTGTTACTTTCGAGCACGTAGGCAGGTCGAAAGTAACAAGCCGAAGGGGTGGGTAATAAGTACAATATTATACTTGGTAAATCAACAAATTATTTATTTAAAATCTTAATCATATACTAATAACACAAATAAACTTCTGTATTTTCCATCCATCCACTAGAATTGCCCGCTCCAGTACATCGAACAGGACCCTCACGGATCATGTGGTCTTGGAATCGTTTCAGTGGGAATACGAAAAAGGGTGGGATGTGTCCGCCTTGAGCATTGATGGCAACAGCAACAGTTACTAACCTTCCTCGTTCTGCCGATGTTACTGCAACTACTTGTTCAATTCCTTTTTGGGCTACAATTTTGCTAGGCTTTTGGACAGTGGTCACTGTTTCGTCCATGTTCCAGATATCTTTTGGCTCAAATTGGTACCTATCCATAACATCAGCAAGGTTGTCAAAAAATTTACTCACGTTATGCTCGTTGAAACTTGATGCCCGCGACAGACTTGTTGCTTGAGGACATCTTAAAAACAGGCTCGGGTGTCAACCAGTCAACCATTCCTTACCCGCCATTTGAGTATCGTGTTTGTAGGAAATCATTTTTCATTCTTAAGCGCCAACTCGTATGCCAGTTTACGTACTTCAGTTGGGAATAACCCAAAATAAACTGCTGAGCACCCGATTAAGTAGTCGCATAGATTAATTTCTTCGTCGTTGGTAAAAACACGGTTGACGCAACGGTAGCCCACAACAGCGGTAGCATTTCCTGCTTTTAATTTTTTTATAAATCTATATAATGTGACATGGCAAACATTATATTTTTTGGCCAGGCCTCTACATGGATACAGCATTTTTAAAATGCTCTTCAGCCGCTTTTTGATACGCTCCCGTGTCCGTGGTTCCTCGTTCAGTTTTTCTAATGGGTTGACGGGGCATTCTGTTGAAAAAAATACAACGAAAAAAATAATAAATAATTAAGTCACCACGAGGACAAAAGTAACATGTTACTTTTGTACCCATAGGGCTATGTTACCCATAGGGCTATGTTACCCGTTCACATTTTTGTCAAAACGTACAACATAACCTTGAATCGGAGCATGCTACACAAAAATGAATTTACGCAATGTGTAATCACTTTAATACACAATAGATTAACAGTAACATTAAGATTCCTACTTACTTTCAAGACTATCTAAACTTTGAATAAGAAAACGTCAAAAATCTTACTTTTGATGTGTAAATTCTCGTAGCGTTCTGTCACACAGCCCAACAGCGCGTGGCGTACGCGGCAACTAAATGCAATTGAGGGGGGCATTCCAGGCTGTCACCTGACAGCAGCAAAGCGGTGTTCGCCTATTGGATAAATCTAGAGAGCATTTGTTACTTCCAACCAGCCGGTACTAGCGTGCTTTCGGGCTTTTGAGTTTTTTCGGGATATTTGGTGTGCTTTCAGTTTTTTTTTGCGTTTTTTCGGAATATTTTGCGTGTTTTCAGATTTTTTACGTTCCTTCGTGGTTTAATATGTTCTTTTGAGCTTTTTTACGTTCTTATGAGGTTTTATGGTTTCTTTACTGTTTCGTAGCACTCTTCGATTTTTTCGCTTCTTGTCGTGTTTTTTGCTTAGTTTTGCTGAGTATGGGCTACATTGAGCTACCTGCCAATGGTTCTACTGGCACATGGAACAACTTGCTTATAGATCTACTGGCCTAAGGATCTACTGGCTTATGGATCTATTGGTCCATAGATCTACTGGCGTTCTTTCGTGTTTTTTCGTGTTTCTTCGCGTTCTTTTGTGTTTCTCCGCTTTCTTCCGTGTTGCTTAGCGTTCTTTCGAGTTTCTTCGCCTTCAACGCGTTTCTTTGCTGTGTTTCGTGTTTCTGTGCACTTCATTGATCTATGGTCTATATTGATCTATGGGCTTATTGAACTACTGGCTTATGGATCTACTGGCCTATAGATCTACGGGCCTATGGATCTCCTGGCTTACTAGTTTATATAAAAACAATATCTGAAGACCCCGTCACACACATTTTAGAAGATGGTTGTTGTAAATATAGTCTGCGTCCATCCCGGATTCCATCATCACGAACTCCCAAACTGAACATCCCTGTTAAAATCGATGAAAACACTTTTCCCCATACATCCCCACCACCAGGGTCATACGAAAGCGAGGCATCCCATTGTTTCAATTTTTCCCGTATGCCCCGAACGTATAAAACCGAATATACCCCATTAAGCTGTGTTCATATCTGAAAAAATTCATGCACGAGCCGAGATAAGCAATGGTTAAATGAATGGCGTTTGTTTAGCGACTCGCTGATAAGGAACCAACGGCTGTGACGTTTGGTCCAGTTCCCCTCGGCATTTCATAATTGATTTACAGCTCGGACCTGACTGAGGAGATAAAAAAATACAAATTTTCGAAAACAATGGCGCTTCTGCTCGCACATGTCCAGATCATGTATGGTTTCGGCAGGAAAATATACTTTGGTTGTATATTCGGCAATTTCTAAGCGAGTTATGAGATCTTTTCTAGACGCATACGAGAATTCACTCACTTGTGCACATTAAAATCAATTCGTCAGCAAAACCGTCTGAAATGTTGAGAATATTTGATTTAAATCTGAATATGCACTAAATAAAGTATATAACATTACTAGCAAGATAAGAGGTTTTTACTGGCGAATGGGAGATATAACTGACGAGCCGCAGGCGTGTCAGTTACCTCCTTGAGCCAGTAAAACTCGTTTCCTTGAGTGTATTGTTTTATATTTTATATGTTCCTCATTTGTGAAATGATATGTTAGATAAATTCTAAAGAAATCTCAATTATTTGTCGCAAATGTCGTAAGCTATGGAAGCGTTGCCATGAACATGTCTGTTTATTTTTTTACATTCGTTTTGGCGAAATGACGTTTAGTTGTCATTTGCAGATTTCAAAAGGTAATAGCGTTTCTGAAACGAATAAATGAGCGTCATACGCCAAAAAAGGCCAAGGTATTAAGTAAAGAAGAGGCTGAACAATTTCTTTTACATGCTCCTGATGACCAGTGGTTGCTGGAGGAATTGGAACAATATTTGGGATTTTTGGATGTTGTCGATGTGATTATCTCCTTAAACATGAATGATGTATGATGAATGATTATGGGAAAATACGTTATTGTGACATTACGGCAAACAAAAATTTAACAACAAGAAGATTCAGCATGACCGATGATGGCTGCAGCTTCAAGCCCTGCATGTTATGCAGAAAATATGTAAATCTTCGGCCTCCTGGAACAGAAAGCCTAGGATTTTTTTTTGACATACCGACATGGAAAGTGCATTCCCCTTAATGCTGGCTAGCACACTATTGGTGGTGTCCCACAGCAAATAGCGAAATATTTAGGTTTAAAAGACCCAGAGTTATACACCGGCCACTCATTTCGAAGAACTGGAGCCACTATGGTTGCGGATTCGGGTGGAGATATTTTAGCACTAAAACGTGCAGGAGGGTGGAAAAGCACCGAAATTGCGATGAGTTATGTCGATGATTTGGTCAGCAAAAAAATCGAAATGTCTAGCAAATTATTTGGTAGTAACGTATATGACGATAAAACAAAATTTTTTAATATAAATAATTCTACTACCTTGTAAAAATTTTGCAAGCTAACTGTCAGTTTTACAAATTAGTTACTTGATAAAATAAACTTTCTTGATTAATATTGTGTTTTTGGAAAGTGACGATTACAAATGAAAAATAAATAAAATCATTTACTGACTCAATAGCTTGACGTCAACGAATGAAAACAACTCAAGAAAAGAGATATATGGAGAATGAAATAACGTCAAGCGCTATTAGTATTAATCGACACACTGGTCATCCAAAAACAAGCCGTTCAAATGTCAATATAGAGGCAGTGCGTGCGAGTGTCGGTGACAATCCAGGAACCTCAATTCGGCGTCTTGGACAAGAATTGCAAATTTCAAGAAGTTCTGTACAGCGTATACTCACTAAAGATCTGTGACTCCGTGCTTACAAAATTCAATTAACACAACAACAACTGAAGCCCGATGACCATGAACAGCGAGGAGAGTTTGTTGAATGGATTACTGAGCAACAACATCAAATGAATGATTTTTGGAGCAAAATCATCCTAAGCAACGAAGCACATTTTAACCTTGATGGCTTTGTTAATCACCAAAATTGACGCTTTTGGGGTTCTGAAAACCCACATGTGATTGTCGAAAAACTAAAGCATCCACAACTTGTCACTGTTTGGTGTGCATTTTGGGCCGGAGGCATATTAGGCCATATTTTTTTGGAAATTAGGCTGGTCAAGCAGTTATTTTCACTGGTGCTCGATATCGCGACATGATAAGTCAGTTATTTTTGTCGAAATTGACATGCTATACAGCCCGTGAAACACTTCACTTACTGCATTGGCTTCCTAGATCGTGTGATTTAACACCATCAGATTTCCTGTTATGGGTTTATTTAAAATCACAAGTCTACGTCAATAAACCCACAACTACGCGTGCATTAGAGAAGATTCAACGTTGCATCAGCTATATTCAGTCACATTTATGCAGAACGATTATGAAAAATTTAGATAAGATAGTACATAAGTACTTTATGATTGAATAAAGTCAAAAGACTAAAAACTGTGTTTTCTATTTAATTCAAATCTTGCGTTAACTTTGGGACACCCTTTATTTTGATCGATTGATAACATCTCAGATTCCATACCGAGGTTGATTTGGCATCGTGGGTACTTGTCGCTTTAATGAGATCACAACATATAGTAGTGGTCTCCAACAAAGCCAAAAGAATGTTATTTCTTCTCTGTAAAACTTCTGGACGATGTGGTTCTTATACTTATAGCATGCTCTTGATAACGTATATTGACCATCTAGTCTGGACTCCTGTGATGTCCCGAGAAGTGGATCTGCTGGAATCTTACCAGAATTTCTTAAGGTAATAGAAGACACAGATACAAGAACAGTCGTTACATATGGAATATTTCTTGTCTTGGTCAACTTATTATAACTTGTCTCTACCACCTGAATGCTAATACACATCTTCGGAACCACGACTTCAAACTTACCAAGGAAGAGGTTCCAGACAACACTACCTTCCCAATATTTTTGTTTCGGGCACATTGCTATGGAAACTGGTATATATGCACTATTTTATATCAACTCAACGTTGATTTCTATTCAGTTATTAAACTGAGACATATGTATTCTTCTAAGTATAATAAATTAAGTCAAACCTCCTGTCGGATTATGCAAAATACCAAACCGTCAAGTGGTTTTCCCCATTGCCCGAATCAAATGTAAGTGATCCTTCAGGAAACGGGTCCCCAGGGTTGGGGTTACCATCCCTAATGCCGGTTGGATGCCGGCTATTAGACCGATCTCAGCGGGATTCTGCACCAGACATGCACTATCAAAATATATCTTTGTGTTGCACAAACAAATCAATACGTCGGCAGATGGCCTCTCGCCGAGATAAATAACTTCAATATAACCTCAAGTCTGCGAAACTTCCACCATCCGTCTAGTTTTCGGGTCGTTTATTAAGTTTTACTGAGGCGGTAGAAGTTTTTATTAAGAGCAGACGATGTTAGAAGTTTATCTGGGGTGTTTACGTCGAAATACGCTGCTTTATAATGGGATATATGACTCTTTACTTTCTTGTGACTGATAAGGGGAATTGGCTGAATTTTACAATGTCGGAGGTATATGAAAAATTCTCATATTCATTTAACTCTTCTCATTTGTAATTCATAAAATTGTAGATTGCCGATTAACAGGATCAGAGGTATCTCAGAAACCAGTGGCCTGTATATTGCTACGGTTGTGGCAGTTTAAGAAATTCTACACCAATAGAGGTCATTTTTCTAAATGTATTGATACCAACTGGATTGGCAATGCATTTATTATTCATGTATTTCAGGTAAAAACGATGATGTTTTATAACAGAGCCAAAAAAACCATTTAATGGTGGTTTTCTCCTGTTAACCCCTACGTAAGAAAATAAGACTAGGCTCAATCGAAAGCTCTCTTCAACGCAAATTTTTTCCTCACCTTCATATTTCGAAGAAAATACGATAACAGCCCTTGAGGGTCAAAAAACAGCTTCTTGAAATTAAAACCTCAATAGTTTCTCATTATTTTTCCATGAATATTCCTACGCAATGTTATAAATTACTAAGTAGGACCTATTCTCGATCGAAAGTTCATCGGTCGTTCGGTAAAACTCTCCAATTCTTCCATTGAACATTTTCCATATTGCTGATGTCGTGACGGACGCCTATGGGCGATCGGGTGTCTTCGGAAAGTTTACCGCTGCAAACGTGACCGTGGTGGCCATACGAACGAAGTCGTGGTCCAATCAAAAATGTTATGTTTGTACTTCAAGCCAATAATAAAGTTTTCGAAATATCCCAAATGGTTTGTGTTTTATTTAGATTGAAATTTGTCAAGTCCCTATTGGAAAACCCTTTATAAATAACTATTTTTTACCTTGCTCGGGACTTATTGACCGATGTTCGAAATATTAATCCGTCTATTTGGCAGGAACACTTAAAAAACTGTCATGCAGGAATACAAACACCCCTAACGTCGACTAAAGATATTTCTCTTCATAATAAGCTTCGTGAATTTTCGAATCAAAATAACCCTAATTCAGTTGTCATCGGTCAATTCACCCCACCAAGATTTACGAGGACGAAGTCATAAAAAGCGGGAGTAATTGACTCGAATCAAAAGGTTTAATAAACGAGATTAGAGAGTTAGTTCCAGTTCACACGGAAGACGATGTTGTCCTCGTGGTGCACTGTATTAAATCGGGGGCTGGATTCTGAGCCCGAATGGATAAACCCGGACTGGTTCACAGGGGTGTATTATGAGGGATGTAAATATAATGGGAAAAAATAGCAGATCTTGGTTAGCTTACATCAAATCATTGATTGATAATAATTTTTTTTCTGTGACGGGAAAAAATTTTACATTTAATCTCTGTTGACAGGTAACAAAATATAACTTTTCACGAAATTACTTTTTTTCCCGGGAAAAAAGTATTCATTTTTTCCCGGATGGATATATATATATATACTATATATAATGGAAAATATTTGATTTTAGAATAATTTATTGAATATGAGTTACATTTCCTTTATGTCAAAAGTACAATTATTAAATGTGCATTGAGTGAATGACATGTTCCTTGAACTATTCGGTACAACGGACGAATTTCCTTGTGTTGAAATAATATTCTCTGACATAGACACAACTGCTGTTGATGTACCTGGTCGCGAATCGGGTGTTATTTCAGAACTGCCACACGTTCTGAACACTTTATTAGCAATTTCTATTCTGTGTGCCATCGATTCATCAACATACCCTTCAGCGACCGTTGATGACTTCCAACCGCCATGTTTCTTTAGTGTCATCAAGTCTTTCCCAGATTCACCTAAAAGTGTAGCAGGCGATCTTCGAAATGAATGACCTGTATATGAGTTAGCATTTTCAAGTTGAAGAAAATTAGCTACTGTTTCAGGTACGTTATAAAACTGATTTTTACCCACAACCTGATTGATACATTTTCCATTGCGATATGCATTAAACAGGCGGTTATTTCTCATAACCTCGAGCTAAAATCTAATACTTTTTTCCCTTGTATAATAAATAAGTATTATACGAAATAAGAAAAATAAAATTGATGTAGAAGCAAAGCAATGTGTTATTCTAGTACTAGTTTACTCTCAGACCAAAAAGTATCCAAAATCTGAAATAAAACTCTAAAAATATTGATCTTAACTACTTTTTATCGAATCTCCTTCAAAATATGCTCCGTTTGACGAGATACGTTTTTAACAATCAAGAAAACATGTTTTATAGTCGTTTCAGCGACAACATGCAGCTCCTTCTGGGAATCTTCTTTTATGGCATCTATTCAGTTAAATCTGGTTCCCTGGAATATACATAGTCTGGAGAATAGATAAGAGTCACGCGGAGTTAGATCAGGCGTATAAGGTGGCTGGTCGAAGGTATTTATCATTGTTAGGTCTTAAAATCGTCAATAATCGTGGCTCGATGAGATGATGCGTTAACATTATGAAAAATGCACGAATTTTCCAGCCACAAATTCAGCCGTTTAAGGCGAAAATATTCACGCAAACGTCTTAAAGCAGTTTGACCTTGGGTATCGAAAAAAATAAGCATCGTGTTGATTTTCGAACGACTTTTGCCAGGTTTTTTCGGTTACGGCTCATATTTTTCCACCCATTTCGATGATTGTGAGCTCGTTTGTGTGTCGAATTTATACACTCATATCTTGTCGTCAGTTGTGTAGCGGCACTCCGTTACTGGCAGGGGAGTGTGTAGGGATCTCTTGGCGGCACTCTATTTAGCCACGCATAGCTCAATTCACAGCGCTTCGGTGGCCTAGAGGTTAGCGCTCAAGATTCACACCGACTCGGTGCCAACTTATTCCAACTTATGGAGTAGTCGTCTGATTGGCACCCTGTCGAACGCACACGATAAATCTAAATGAATTACATCGATGGGAGTTTTACTATCCAAAACTGCAGTCCACGAACCAGCGCTACTTAAAAGATTTGTTAAAACAGATCTGCCAGGTACAAAACCATGCTATTTGGGCGGTATCACAGAAGTGCCCAACAAAAACTTGCTGTTATGATATCTGCCAACGCTCCCAAGCACTTGACTCCTCTGATATCTGAATCTCTTGCCCATTTACTGAATGAATTAGTGTCTTCTGGTCAATACCCATATGTTCTCAAACTTGAAAGAATTATGCCGGTTCACAAAAAAGGTGACACCCAGGATATAACAAATTATTGACCTATCTCCATCCAAAGTCAATTGTCAAAAATTCTTGAAAGAATAATATGCAATCGCATGTCCAATTATTTAACAAAATATTCCATACTATCCAATCAACAACACGGCTTCAGGCATGGTAGGTTTGCCCAATCCGCCAGTTGTGAATTTTTTGAATTTATTTACAGCAACCTGTACAGTGGTGAGTAGGTACGTGGCAGGTATATTATTTGATCTGTCGAAGTCGTTTGATACGCTACAGCATGGATTTATTTTGGATAAGATGTACCAGATGGGATTCAAGGGCGTGTTTCAAGATTGGGTCAGGAGTTTTCTATTTGATCGCAGAATTTATGTGAGATTGAATGACCTTACATGTGACGGGCACACTAACAGCCTGGGCCCACTTCTGTTTATATTATTCATCAACGATCTGCCTGCATACGTGGTGGCTTATATACTGGTGATACTGGTGGTTCGCTGACGATACTTCTATCACGGTCAAAGCGAAAAGTATGCAGGAATTGAAGATGCTATGCGAAAAATGTGTGAGAGAAATGCGCTTATACTTAACTTGAAGAAGTCGGTGACAGTCAGGTTTCAGAATCAAGATAGGCCAGGTGATCCTCTCATTATAGAACACAAACAGGGAGTATTGGAGGCGAGAGGCGACGTTAAGTTTTTGGGCCTCTATGTGGACGGCGATCTAAGGTGGTATCTCCACACGGATCATGTTTGTGCTGAGCTCAATAGTGCGTACTATGCCTTAGGAGTTGTCTCCCCGTCAAAGAGCTGCTGACTGTTTATTACAGCATGCCTTATACTCATTTAAATTACAACGTGGTACTTTGGGGCTCCTCGGTATGGTCCAATCGGTTGTTCATTGCTCAGAAGCGTATCATACACCTCAATTTTAATCTTCGCCCACATGATTCATGTCATCCGATAATCCTTCGTTTTCATACTCTTCCCGTGTGTGTTCATTCTTTATAGCCTTGTCTATATTCAACTGAACGTTAGTAATACATGAAATGCTTTGACTTTCATGAGTATGGAACCCGACATAATAACACTATTGCCTTCCCTAGACATCATACAGCTGAATATGAGTCCTCACCAAGTTTTTTAGGTATTAAATTATATAACCGGTTACCCAGTAGATTGAAATCGATGTGTGGAAGGTCTTTCAAGAGAGAAGTTAAATTTGTATTACTCAAGAGATGTTATTATAGTAGGAGTATCTTAAGGAC
The DNA here is from genome assembly GCA_030674115.1 of Micraspis discolor. NCBI lineage: Eukaryota > Metazoa > Arthropoda > Insecta > Coleoptera > Coccinellidae > Micraspis > Micraspis discolor. The sequence goes on from JARTUT010002175.1 coordinate 13,496,101, forward strand.
TCCATTTGTTGAATTTGATGTTTTATTCTTGTATTTCTTTGCTAATGTACGATATTTCATATCACTTGTCCTATACATTTTTACAATGTCCAAAAGGATCAATGAATTTTATTATTATTATTATATTCCAACCAGTTAGTCAGTTGTAACTACCTGAAGATGCCATATTGTGGTGAAACAACTATCGTTGAAAATAAAGTTTTTGGAAATTGAAGTTGTCTCCTTTCAATCAAGTTATTTTATAATTTGGGTAAACACAATCTGAACTATTCATTTTTAGATCTAATACGTATGGAGCCGAGTCCGTACCTGTCCGCAACCCCCAATTCCATCCCTCATATCTCACACGCGCGTATGCAAAACCTACTGGAGCGGCAGGGATGCGGATTAGGGAAACATTAGTAGCCACGTCCGCGTATTGTCGTGGTTACTGGTGTGAAAGTGAAACTAGCGATTCACGCACACCCTTCACGTCGGGGTGGACTTTCTCTCCACCCCGGATTGAATTACTGATATATAGCATATGCCTTCCTCTTTGACAATCTATTTTTCTTCGACCTGCCTCTGAGCAAGTACCTAATGGTATGAAACCGCAGTTAATTTTTCTCACCTCATTTATCACGAATAGATGATAGACTAACCACATGAATAAATTGGAGTATATGGTATTTGATTCGATTTGTTGAAATTTGTGGTTATAGTGTGGGAAAGGATGGAGGAGTAAGGGTAGCAGCACAGAACACTTACATACAAGAAATGAAAACTCCTAACTAATTTTGGACAACAAAAATCAGCCGCCATGTTTGGTAGTACGGAAGTTTTTCGAGCACGAGCAACTTTTGTTGGATTAATTCTTAGACTATATAAGAATAAACCCCTTTATTTACATTGAAGAGTGTCCCATCTGAAACTTAGAGCTGGTCGATTGTAACGTATTGAGCTGGTCCACTCAGGTCAAAAAAATTTTTCATGTTGCCAAACTGAGCAAATAGCAGGATTCTCTATTACCCTATAATTTTGAATAAAAACTTTTTCTCCAATTTGCATTCAAATTATTGTATAAAACTTTATATGTTGAATTGAAACTGTCTTATCAGATATATTAGCATTTTTTTTTTAATAAAAGGCCCACGTGTTAATTTTGTGGTGTTATCTGTAACAATAAATTCGTTTTTTCAAACACACACTCATGTAGATTTAATACAATAAAAAAATGCATGTAAAAGCACACGCAAAAAAAGTTATGGGGCTTCGAAGGGTACATTTTGGGTAATTTAGAAAAACCTAATAAAAAAATCATACCTCCGTAACCGTAATACTAAGGACCCAGGTTCCAAGACTGAAAAGGTAGCAAATGACCCTACCAACGCCCCAAAAAAATTTGACGGTCCATGTGCCGAACACCCTGTATTTCGAATAATATCAAACCCTGCAAATCAAATACTGTTATTCTATCTGATCCACTAAGAACAAGCACGCAAATGATTAAGATATCCAATATTTGTTTTAAAAACTCAAAATTCACTCGCCAAAGTTATTCATCTAGATTCTGATGGATTTTTTCTATTTTCTATTAAAAAATAAAAACAAAAACTCAGTTAACGAACTATATAAACTATTTCGAGAGCATGAATTATTAGAATATCAATTGGTTTATGTATTATGAAATCGATCTGACGCTAAATGAGATATTAACAAAATTGCTGATACAAAACATAGATAAATTCACTTTTTGAATTTCAGAATCACAATGCCGTACAATTCAACATCATAAATCAAACTGGAATTTTCTGTTTTGTTTAAAATCAACATAGTCGTTGGCTGCATCAGCCGACATATTTCATTAGCTGCTATATGATATATGATAAATGAATATTCGGCGTAATATATCGTAATGAATATTTTAAATTTTGATGGAACGAAAGATAAAAACTTCATCATCAATTAGTTTTATTCCGACGAATAAAATCCTATCCGAACCGGCCAATGGACGTTACTATGGATGGGAATTACAATTTTATCAATCAAAGTGGAGAGGAGGCGTATTAAAAATTGACGTTATACAATAAAGTTGAGAAAATATTTCATCTCTCAATAATAAACATAAAGAGCTGGTTCTCAATAGTCTATTAAAATTTTACCCACAGCCATTATGGCGAAAAGAAATAATAAAAAACTTTAAATGATGTGTCACTGTTGTCCCCAGAGTACCCTATAGATCTAGGCGTTTCCCTTTGCACCTGAAGAGTTTCGATGGACTGGTTATCTTTATCCTTCTTTATAATATTCTATATGTGATATTCTATATGATATTCTATATGTAATTGCAATTCTTCAGAACTTATCAGATGTTGATGAGACGGTAAGGATAAAAGAACATTTTCTCAAGTGTTAGATAAATCGAAGTTGGTCCAACTGTGAATAAGAATCATCAGATAAAATGAATTGATACATACACAATATTCAAAGAAGAAAAATCGAAGAAGCAGCATTTATGAAAATCGCTTTTGATCCCATAGGTGCTCCATCAGTTGAGTTGCTGGAACTATGGGGCCGATTTTCTCAAGCAACTTGAAGGAGTTTTCAAACCACAGATTAATAATAATAATAATAATATCCATTTATTACCAGAATCATCATATAGTACAACAATGAAATGGAAACAAGTCACATACACTTAATGAATAAAGAAACAAAATTTCGCCCTAATTGTGTCTTACAAAAATCTTTGAATTCACTGAAAGAATATGGTTCACAATTTAATACAAATGCAAATAATGCCCTTTGAAATAAATTATACATCGAATATCTTTTTAAAACTCTATAATCTAGTCTCTCAGTAAACTATACCTTCTTCAATGTAAATTGCACAACCACAATGTCGACCTACTTTCCCTGGTGACCCTGCAGTACACGTTCTAAATTCAGGAAAGATGTTCCAATAGCCTGTATGTTATCTATCCTTCTTTTCGTTCCTGTGGTTTCCGGAAAAAATTTCTGAAATTAAATTCTCTGAGAATAACACCAGTTGGCCAAAAATCAGGGCTATTTAGTTTTAGTAAAAATTACTTTTAGTCTCAGACATGGGCGCATTCACGGGGGTACGGGGGTAGCTGATATAGCATAAAGAAAAAAGAAATAAACAAATGAAATTAATTAAAATGATTTCCTAGAATCTAGATAGATCATACCTAGATAAGCGAATAGCATGCGAAAAATTGTGTGGTTGCATAAGTAAACTGGTGTCTACGCGTGACACGACTTCTTCACTCTTACAAAAGCAGGGGTGTGGGTTGCCGGATAGTTTGGTTAATTTCTCCAACAGTACAAATATGAAAATTATACAAATTCAGAGCTTTTGATATAAATCCACACAATTATGGAAAAAAATTCTATCGAAGATGATTTCTTTTCTGCAGAAAGAAAATCTCCTGAAATATGGTTATCATCCCTCGAGTTCTGTGTTCTATGTGAATTACTTCAATCGGGTAAAACCTGAAGTGACGTACGCTACATCTGATGCGCTTTTCTGCCAGTTCATAGTTGAAACTTGAGATTGCTGAATGCTGAGAGATTAAGTGTGTCTTCGTTCAACAATGGGTCAGGATAGATTAGTTGGGCTATCATTGCTATTTATACATAGAGATATTTCAATAAAGGTGGACAATATTATAAGTAGATTTGCTAATAATAAAAAGAGGCGGATTGATTTCGTTTTGTAATTTTTGAATCATGTTTGATGCTAAAAGGAGCGGGTATGTTTTAATTAATATAACATTCACTAATATTTCTGATATTTTTCCCTTTAAATTTCGAATGATTTATTTCTTGAGTTTTTATATATTTTTTTCACCAATATATATTTTATTTCTTGACTTTTATATACCTATATTTTATTTCTTCAAATTTTATGATGATTATTGTATGCACTGTTCTCGCAATTGTTTGTTTTATATGTTCTCAATGTAGAATAAAAACTGTCAAATTATAGATGAGCTACAAACAATAAATATTAAAAATTCAATGTTCTTCTTCTCTGAAGGCCAATTTCATTCGTTGCTAGCAAGAACAATATATAATAATAGAAAGAAAATATAATAATAATATAATAAGAATTCTACATGTAAATTCATTCATTCTAATCTGATTTTGAAATCACAGATATTTCAATTTCTTCAGGAAAATGCAGTGACACATTTGCAGTTTGATTATTAATCGCACACATCTTTGAAATTTTGATTGATTTAAAGGGTTTGAAAAATAATTTTTTTCTGTGACGGGAAAAAAATTTGACATTTCATCTCTGTTGACAGATAACAAAGTATAACTTTTCACGAAATAACTTATATATACATATAGATAATGAAAGATATTTGGTTTTAGAATATTTTATTGAATATAAGTTACATTTCCTTTATATCAAAAATACAATTATTAAATGTGCATTGCGTGAATGACATGTTCCTTGAACCATTTGGTTCAACAGACGAATTTTCTTGTGTTGAAATAAAATTCTCTGACATGAATACAACTGCTATGATGTACCTGGTCGCAAATCGGGTGTTATTTCAGAACTGCCACACGTTCTGAACACTTTATTAGCAATTTCTGCTCGGTGTGCCACCGATTCATCAACATACCCTTCACCGACTGTTGATGACTTCCAACCACCATGTTTCTTTAATGTCATCAAGTCTACCCCAGATTCAACTAAAAGTGTATCACACGATCTTCGAAATGAATGATCTTTATATGAGTTAGCATTTTGAAGTTGAAGAAAATTAGCTACTGTTTCAGGTACCTTATAAAACTGATTTTTACCCTCAACCTGATTGATACATTTTCCATTGCGATATGCATAAAACAGGCGGCGATCTTTTGCTGTTGCTGAACGAAGGACTATGTACATTCGGTAATATTTAATATATTTTTAGTAACTACAAATCTCCTGTTCACATCATTTTTTATTTGCTTCAGTTTAACAATCAATAAATTTCCCAAATCTTCAATATCATCTAATGTTACCTGGCTGATTTCACAAATTCGACAAGCTCCTGCAATCCCGAATACAACAACCTTGGCCATTAAATAAACTTCATCGGGTGCATTATTTAAAAAATCACCAATTTGTGTAAAAATCGCAACTTTCTTGGCCGTGTAACCTTACCCATTTTGTTTCAGAAATGTAATTATGTAGTTTGAAATATTTTGAAATGTTTACATTATTATTGGATCGTAACATACTTTTAATCATTGAATAATTCGACCACACTGTTGATGGTTTTTGTTGTTGTGCCTAAAATCTAATACTTTTTCCCTTGTATAATAAATAACTATTCATCATCTTTTATCATTTACAAGGCTAAAATTAGCTTTCAAAGAAGGTGGAGAGATCAGAAAATTTTTCAATTTTCACCATTAACTTGAATTTTGAGAAAAGTTAATATGATAATAGCAAATTTCAAAATCTGTGAAGGCATTCAATGAGAAAGAGAAAAAATTATACTGTTAATATTGAAATTTTTCGGATCAAATGAAATAACACTAGAAAATTTTAAAGAGAATTCAAAATCACTCATTTAAGTTTTTGGAATTTTTAGAATAATGTGGTGTTTAATCCTCCATATTTCTAGAGATCAAGAAGTTTGTGGTGCAAATGGTTATTTTCGAATATTTTAGTACAGTCAACACAAGATAGAAAAGACCATCCAATCTATACCTGTGTCTTAAGCAATAAAAGAAAGATTTATCTGAGAAACTCGTCTGCTACCGATGCTCCAGCAGTGGAGCCCCACAATGAACTCAGGGGGTCGCACAACCCTGTCACTTGTCACATTCTCTCGCCTACTATTTATATTTATCTCAGTGTATTATGTTTTATGTTCATACAAAACATATCAATTCTGAAGCCGAGTGGGTTTTCTAAGTTGGCAATAATAGATTATGCTTGGGGACAATGGAAAGAAGGTGTTTATGGAGTCTCTAAACAATTCCTGAGAAAATGTTTTATAGCTCGGTCTCTTGTTATTCGAGGAGGTTATTGATTGTTACTAAAATATTGTATCGTTTTTTATATGATTCAGCGTTTTTAATGATATCATATTTCTTGATTTTGTTCGTTTGACAACCGATGCTTTAGGAGACCTGGTCCTCGTGTTTTTTATGTATCATGTCAATGAAAAATGGATGAATGACAAAGGACAGTTTTCAATGAAGACAAAGGTTTATATCTTCTAGCCGGGAAAGGAATACCCTCATAAAAGGTGTTGATATGAGTCAAAAAATGTTATAAAGTGGTGACATGAAGTCAGGAACTTTTGCACGCTCGCTCTCTAAGTGATGCTCTTTTATTATGAATTTATAGCATCATCAAGGATGTTGTTATACAAGGTGTTTCAAAAAAAGGTGACCCCTCTTCAGGATAGGTAGAAAATTGAAAAATAATTGGGATTTGCTCAGTAAAAATTTCCGTAACGCCATCCGTATTCAATATACCGGGCGTTGAAGAAAATTTACACATTTTTAAAATTTTGCAGAAACTACTGGCAACATTGCAATGAAATTTTATACGAATATGTTTTGGAAGCTGATACATCCAATGAATTCATTTTTATGTCTGACTCTCATAGAGGGCGCTAGTTACACGGTTCGTACCAAGTAATATCGAACGTAACTTTTTTAGTATTAGATTTATTGAGCAAAATTTCAAGCGTAGGTACTTAAATATCATTCAATTTCACACAAAAAGGCACTCTTGGTAAAACTCGGTACTGTGTACCGTTTTCGGAATATTTTGATTTGAAAATTATGAAGTAATAACCGATTAATTCTACTCGGCAATAGCATTATCTCTGAAATTTCAGTTGCCAACAATTGAAAACCGTCTTTCATTTAATAGTTTCGACGTTGAGTCAACAATAATTACATTTTTATTTGTTAAATTAGATAATGTTCATCAAAATGTACTCAAATTTTGAATACACTGACATTGTTAAGATTTGTAACGGTCATGGAACTGCAATATCCGAAGTACCCCAATTAGTTTCGAAAGTGATAGAATTTACAACGAGGTACTTTCGGTATGAGTTTATGACCGGATGACCAAGAAATAGATCTTTATATTTGAACCTTTGTCGAATGCTGGAATTCCGCCTGGGTATTTTCGGGAAAGGCCAGAATTGTACGTTTTGCATTTTCCATTTATTTGGTCAAACCGTTTTTACGCCCCCTTTTGAAGAGGGGAACTTGTATATATTTCAAGGTTTTGTTTGATTTAACCAGTTAACATAAACAGAACTAAGGTTAAGACTTAGAGAAATATTTACAACATTTCTAGTGAGTGTGTTGACTCATTGTGGTCGTAAGAGGAGGTTATATGTGCCATCCAGACATCCGAGGTGTACATAGTGTAAATAAAGTTTTAAGTTGTACAACCTCTTTTCAATTAAAAGGATTTTTCATTAATTTGGGAAATCCAGTCCAAGAAGAAACCGGAAATATCCGACAAGTCCTTCTTGCACTCTACATCTCGTAGAAACTGTGTTACCAGTCTCCGGTCCACAAATCCTCAGAGACTCTGTCAGTCTGTCGATTTCGGAGTTACGAGAAAACAGACATGTTATTAACCTTAGGAGAGTGTTTAGGAAACGCTAGTGCAGCTGTTACGCGTTATGCAGAAAAGTTTCCTCGAAGAAACTTTCCAAGTAAAAATACATTTAGAGCAATTGAACGACGTTGTCGAGAAACTGGGAGTGTGAGACCTAAAAAAATAAATTCTGGTAGGCCAAGAAAATATGATTTTAAATTCAGTTGATCAAAATCCAACAGTTAGCGTAAGGCATGTGGCAAGACAAACAAATACGTCTTCTTCAAGTACTTGGAGGATACTTAAAGAGCAGCAGCTACATCCTTATCATTACAGACAAGTCCAAGAGCTCTTGCCAGACGATCTACCGGTTAGAATGGATTTTTGTCAAACATTACAAGAAAGACAGCCCTCAATCCAAATTTTTTTAAATGTATTCTTTTTACGGACGAGGCCACTTTTACGCGACAACGTATGTTTAACTCCCATAATGCACTCTACTGGAATGATGAGAATCCACATGTCAAAAAGGGTAGCACATTACCAACACTCATTTAAAGTTAATGTTTGGGCAGCAACTTTAGGCAACAAATTAATAGGTTATCACATTCTACCTGGAAATTTAAATGGTGATATGTACCTGGACTTTTTAAGTAATCACTTATTAAATATATTAGAAAATTTAACGGTAAACGAGCGAAGATATCTATTTTTATGCACGATGGAGCTCCACCGCACTTTGATAGAAGGTGTCGTAATTGGTTGAGTAACCATTTTCCGAATCGATGGATTGGTAGAGGTGCAGAAGCTCCGATTCATTGGCCTCCTCGGTCATGTGATTTTAATCCCTTGGATTACACAGTTTGATCGTATCTTAAAGAAAAATTTAATGATGCAGAGGTAAATACACCACAAGATTTGAAAGATAGAATACAACGTCACTTTAATGATCTCACAGCTGACTCCCAACCATTTAGAAGATTAATGGATTCTTTAGAAAAAAGGATAGCCTTGTGTATTCGTGAAAACGGAGGACATTTTGAACACCTACTCTAATTGAAATCATATTTATGTTATTAGCCTTTTTTTTTTCAAATTTTCTGATTTTTCGTTTGATAAATACAATTTTTATCATTACTTCATACGAACATAGCACAATTTATTCCAGTCGTTGAAACTCAATTTTTCGAATAGTGCGATGCTGGTCCTTTTGTTCATTTTGTGAATAATCTAAAAAACTACATGGAATGAAGAAAAACTTCGAGCAGTACCAACCTAGTACAATTCAGCACATAAAAAAACAGTCTAGACCTCTTGTGTCAAATTATAAAGTCGACAGACTCACGAAGAATCGAAAACAATTACAATTTAAAGTCACCCTAAGGATCATATTCAAGAGAAGACGCATTCGCGTAATGCCATCATATTAGGGGGTGGTACACGCTCAAGAGAGCAGCACAGCGACTATATCGTTTAGATAAGGCTAATCCGATAACCGATTTCCACTCCCTGAATAAACAACACCCCGACGACTGCTTCTGATATGACGGGGTCCATGACAATCGCTGCCTTACACTGATAAGAGACAGGGATCCCACCCCCTGCGCCACCCCCGAGGAGGCACAGGAGACAGCTGAATGTCGCAGTTTATTCCGGTGACTTATTGGCAATTCCTGTCTCTTGATAAGACGAAGGGCTGACTGGAAACCGGGGTTACTGGTCCGAAAATTTCGATTTAGAAGTTGAATAAAAGATACAAATGCTGGAATGAGATGAAAACTTGAACAGCTGATTTGAAAAATTGGTTTTATTATCAAAAATTCAGAAAAACTTTGATGTGACGTGAGAAGTTTGTTCTAAAATCTTTTTTTAGGATCTAGAACAACAGTTCTATACAAAAACAACCGAGATAGACAATATGAAAGAAGTGACGAACATACTACAACGTGTAGTGTAGCGTGTAGTGTTTGCAGGGGTTAGTAACGGGGTGCCATACAATTCGGCATATGACATGAAAGCCTAGGGAAGAAACCCCAGTAAAAAAATTCTGGTTCCCCGCATAAGAGTTGTTTGTACAAAGTTAATTTGATGGACTATCTTCAGGAGTGGTCTTCTATTAATAACCACAGTGGCTGCTTCAAATTACCTACATCGAATCTGAAAATAAAAAGACAAAAGCAGAAAAAAGAACTGAATACAAAAAATTCGTATCAAAATCATTTGAAATTTATAACCCATTCCAAGAAATAGCAATGTCATCAGCATAAACAAATTTTCTGAGATGATGTCGTTGGTAAATTACTGAGATATAAATTGAAAATTAAAGGGGCTAGAACTGATCCTTGTGGAAGTTCGTTTTCCAATATTCTGATATTTCTACTCTTATTAGCAACAAAAACATGAAATCTTCTATCAGATAACATTTTTTCTAATAATCTAAGCATTTTCCCACACTTCAGATAGAGTTTGAAAACTAATCCATCTTTCCACACAGTGTCATATGCCGAAGATAAATCAATGAAAGCAGCTCCTGTTTTCAACCTATCATTGAGGCATGATTCTTTGAAATTTGTAAAGCTGAGAAGCTGATTTCAACAAATTATATTTTGCCTAAAGCCTTCCCTGGAAATTTTGTAGAGCATTTTCTATAGAAGATTCAATTCTAAAAATAATTAACCTTTCTAATATCTTAAAAGCAACACTCAATAAGCTGATTGGTCGATAAATATTAGGATCATACAAATTGTTCCTCATTTTAAAATACCTTTTACTTTAGCCTTACTGAATTCGGAGGGAAAGTTTCCTGAATTCAGAATATTGTTATATTGACACTAATACAACGACCACAGTGAATGTACCAGCCTATATCTCAAATTAAAAATAACCAAACCACCACTAAATTAGAGGCTTTGTCAGTAAAAGATTTCATACAATCAACACGGCTTTCACGTCGAATCTACAATCATGAAACCTTCAAACGTATCAATTTCCACAACAAAACAGCTTTGCACCCTCGCACAAAGAATCCATGTGAAATCTGACACCTAACAAAAACCAAAACGGATACGCACTAACAATCGCGGTACAAACGCAAGTCAGCAGGAATATAATTCGGAATTAGCGAACTTCATACCCCATCCACCCCCCAAAAGAAATATAAAAGAAGGCGCGTGGCCACCCCCCCAAAAGTCATATAAATAGCAGATTAAGTGACCGACTTACGCAAGTCACGTGTACGGATTTTGGGCGAAAGCTAGTTAAAATACTGTGAGGCTGCGGCCAAAAGCGCCGTGGGGTGGGAAGTTGACGCTGTGCTACCGACGCTGCACCCTTAATCTGTTACATCAATAAGGATTATGTCTGGAGAGCGATAATGTTGGGTATCTTGATGACGACAAATATGCAAAGCTCCGTGAGTAGAAATAAATGCCTTGGATAAACAAGGGGGTAATTGGTGTGATTTCCAACCCTTGAAACAAAAGGCCGGAATTTTTAGGTCTGTGAGAATTCAGGTAACTTTATAAGCATTCGAATGGTCCAATTCTTGAAATCCCAACAAAAACTTGTGTTTATATAGAGTTTATTGATATATTGCATATGTCATGTTGTATATACATAAATTTTTGTCAGAACTGTGATAATGCCTGTACAGTTTGTGGATTATTCAATGTCTTATCCCTTAACCAGATCAAGTCATCGTACTCTAGTTTACTGACGACATGTGCAAAATACAATCTCCTGAGAATCGATAGATCCTCCAATTCTGCCGTTGTTCATAGCAAATCCCAATGTTCTGCTAGCCTTGGTACATATCTCTTCAAGGTGGGAAATGAAATTGAAAGTAGAATCAAACAAGATTCCAAGATCGTGAATCTGATCCATTATGGCTATGAAATGGTCACCTATTTGATAGCCGAAGTTGATTGGTTGCAATTTACTCGTGAATGCGACTTTGAAACATTTCTCCTTGTTGAGTATCAACCTGTTGCGCATAGGTACACCACTCGTTAATATATTCTAGGCTTGATTGCAACAGTTATGAATCCAAAACATAAATTATCCTCAGGTAAATTTTAAAGTCGTCCGCATATAATGAACAGCAGCGGTTCCAAGTTAGATCCCTGTGGCACGCCACAAGAGAGAACGTACTCAAATCATCTCAAACCATTGTAAAATACATAATTCACTCTTTCCCTCAAATACGATCGCAAAAGCATCACATAAGCAGGGTAAAGACCGTAATATACTTCCGCAGAAGTATATCATGATCAACTGAATCAAAGGCCCGCGGCAACTCAGTGTACAACACATCAACCTGACCACCATCATCTAAACACTCCGATACATACTGTGAAATTGTTGCCGAATTGGTCACAGTGGATCTTCCTGCTGTCGTGGGGAAATAAATGAGCTAGCGTTGAAATGAATATACTTATGCAAAATCTCCTCGAAAACTTTAGCAAGTTGGACATTATCGAAATGGGTATGTAGTTTATAACCTGAGATTTAACTCCCTTCTTGAACACAGGTACCACACGAGCTCTCTTCCATTGATCGGGAAATGTACAGGTTCTCCGAATCAGGACTATAATGTGGTACAGTGATTCAGCGAGCACCTCGCTGCAGATCCTCACAACGAATGAAGGAATAGCATCATCTCCTGCTCTTGGCTTATCGGGAAATCTCAACATGATAGAGTGGATCTCTTCCCTAGAAACCACAGGCTTAGGAACTATCGATAACTCACTTAGATATCAAGATGAGCCAAATACAAAAAAAGTTGCTCGCGCAAGAAGCACTTCCATGCAAATGGTCGTCTGTTTTTTCGGAAAACTGGACATGTCGCAATCGTACAACTAGAACAACGCAGAACAGTCAATTCTGAGTGGTACACAACCATTTGTTTGCCAGTTGTCTTCCAAGAAATCAGGAAAACCAACCACCGAAGACGGATCACCCTTCACCACGACAATGCAAGCTTTCACACATCGGCTCAAACAAGAGCATTTTCGAGCACTCAAAACATAGATTTGATAGTCATCCGCCGTATAGTCCTGACTTAGCACCGAATGACTTCTTTTTATTCCGTACGTAAAGAGTAAAATAAAAGGTCGACGATTCCTCAATCAGAGTGGAAAAAGTGCTTCAACAATTGTTTCAAACGCATATAAAAGTCAATAGATCCTAATGGAGAATATTTTGAAAAACAATAAAGCGATTTTCGATGATCAATATTTGTTTTTTTTTTTTCTATAATCCCGAAATATAAAAGGCTAACCTCGTAATATGGCTGGCAAGAGTTTGCATCCTTCAAATCCGGAATATAAATCACGAAAGAGTTATCCTGCCATTTCAATATCTCAAATGAATATTTCAATGTATTTTAGACTAGGCTCTCAATTTAAGACTTCAAATTGACAATTTCTGAGTTTCCTCATTCAACTTGAAGAATTTCTTTGTGTATATAATTTTAACTTGAGGTAATTTCCATCTTTCAACACAAAATATCAGTTTATAATCACTAATAGACGTTTCGTAATAGATCAGATCCGGATGAATGCAGCGAAGAAAATTTTACATCTAGGGATGTGTCACTATAGTTTATAGCATACGTTTTCTGACAGTGATTGATGGTGCTTCAGCGGATATAATAACATGAACGTTAGGGCGCGTGTTACACCCTGTGTGAAAAACGGAGACCAACATCCGAACACTAGCTTTGACGAAGGGGATTCTGTACAACCCTTGACTGGAGCTCATTCATACAAACATTATGGACATCAATCAACCTGATGATCTTCGAAATGTGGAGTGATACATTTTTAAATAATTACTGCTAATGCAATAGTTTTCTACGGAATGTAATTCTTTAAAATTACTTTATAGGCTATCCATTATATTGGTAACACGAACATTAATGCAGCCTATTTTTCTTGAAAGTGTAGGAAAGTCGGTTTTTGGAAATGGAGCTGTTCTCTTTTTGTCTCGTTCTTTTTTAAGTATTGAAATTATGTTATTTGTTTCTTCCTTGGAAAAGCGTAGGGTAACTAATATGTAACGAAATATGTGGAAATGATATATCATCATAGAAACAACCTATGTATATATATATATATGTATCGGTTTATAACGCTCTTCGACGTCTTCCGATTTCCCTTTTCCACCCTTCTCGGTCGTTCCATTGGTCTTCCATAGCTCTCTTTCTCTAATCTCTCCGTCTATGTCTTCTCTCCAAGTCTTTCTTGGTCTGCCCTGTTTCCTTCGTCCTTCCGGTTGCCAGATCAGTGTTTGTTTTGGGAGTCTTTGTGGAGGCATTCTCTGTACATGTCTATACCATATCAATTGTTTATTTCGAATGTCGTCTATAATTGTGTGTGTGACACCCATGATCTCCCTAACGCGTTCATTGGTTATTCTTTCTCTTCTGGAGATTCCGGCTGATCGCCTCCAGAAGTCCATTTCTGTCGCTTTCAAGGTTTTCTCGGCTCTTTCTTTAATTGGTCATACTTCTGAGCCATATGTAAGTATGCTCTTAACAACTTTATATTCTCTTTTGATATGCTATTGTCCCAAAGTATTCCGTTTAGCAAGGTTATTGCTTTACTACCCTGTTCATTTCTGTTTCTAATTTCTTTTTCCAATGTTCCGTCTTGTGTAATTGTGACACCTAGATATTTGTAGGTGCCTGTTTTTCTGATTATTGTATTTTCCAGTTGCATGTCTCTGGAACCCCTCCTATACACATGTATTTGCTCTTTTCAATGTTGATTTCCATTGCCCAGAGTTTATATTCATCTAACAGCTCTGTAATGTGTTTCTCGTTTCAACTTTTATTATTTGTTTATCATATAGGGTTCTGACTGCTTTTATGAGTTCGACATTTATTTTCATATTTTCTAGAGATTGCCAGAGTTTGGTTAGGGAACATTATCATAAGCTTTTTTTAAGTCTGCGAATAACACGTGAACTTCTTGATTTCGAGCTATTTTCTTCTCTATCACTTGTGTGTGTTAATGTGAATATATGATCTATTGCTGATCTTCCAACGCGAAATCCAGCTTGGTCTTCTGCTTCCATGTCTTTGTATTCTGATTCTATTTTATTCTTTATGAGTTTACCATACACTCTACTCATCAAACTTGTAACAGCTATACCACGGTAGTTGTCGCAATTGCTTCTGTCCTCTTTTTTATGAACAGTGGTCATATAGGAAAATTTCCAGTCGTTTGGTATTTGTGACATACTGTGGCAGTTTTGAAATAGGTTTCTTAGGTGTTCAAACAGTGAAACAACCTATATTAAAAGGTTAAATAGTCGACAACATTTAGACCAAATTTGCAACTCCCTGAGAAATGTTTTGAAGTTGGCGAAAAACTAATGGATTACTTGTCCCCCAACCATATATTAATGCTAAGTTTGTACATGATCTCCGCCCCTTGTAATTTTAATCTAGCAGGCGTAGCCCATCCGCGACAAGCGCATTAGATACCCTATCTCTGCGATCCCATTATTCACGAAATATTCTTCGGTTAATGTCCCCACTTCCCCAATCTTTTTAATTATAAGTTATTTAGGTTTTCGACGAGATCGCGCTAGGCGGTGGATATTAAAATCGGAAGAAACGCCGTAAGGGAAACGCGCCATGTCTGCGACCACGGCTGAGTGCACATTAGAGCGCCCTTACCGGAAATGGGCCGGAGATGAAACTCGCGACGTCATTTCCTCCGAGCGCCTCGGTCTTTCGCGACGATTCGCGGCTCCGTTTATTGCATTTCCAATTCGAATCTGAATTTTAATATCAATCCGACGACTCGGTTGTTTTTCGTCTTTTTTAAGTCGTGTCGGGGTGGTTTATTATTCACTTTGAGTTAGCAATGACGACTCTGACTCGTCTACCGCAAACAAACTTCATCTTAGAGTTCATTCCAGAGAATGTTTTAACAAGTCCCATTTTTATTTTGTCTTTCTATGTGACAGATATGGTCTTTATTACGGACCGATTGTTATGATGCGGACGGTGACATAATTCATGATTTAATTTATCGCTGCTGTAATTCTTTGACGGCTGACGCGTGATAATCGGTATCGTTACATTACATTAACGCCTTTTTCGGTAAAAATAGTTATTTAATCAACTAGTTTATTAATGATAGCGATTAATTGTCGAGACACATGAGCGGAGCGTGCGTGTTAATGTTCGAGACCATTAATCATTAGATTAATAAACGAGTGGATTACAAGGTTTTTCCGTCGACATCATTATGAATTAGAAATAAATTATTTATTCAAATATATATTATTTCTCACAATATAAAATTTGACAATGAAAATCTCGAGGCTCACTTTGACATATTTATAGTTATGGTTCCAATTAAACAATTCGTAAAATTCATAGACGGAATTTTCGAGATGTGACATTCTGAATAGTCCACATATACATCGTTACTGACGATTTGCGATAAGGAATGTGTGGAACTGGTAGGAGCTGATGTATTAATTACTGGAGAACGATTATCGCATAAAATTTTTTCAGCAGTTTCTAATCTATTTTTCATCGAGTTTTCGATGTAACCTTCTGCAACAGATGTTTATTTCCATCCTCTAAGCCGTTTGATGGCAGCAAAATATGCTCTACTGTCCAAAAGGATAGATGCAGAAGAACGCAGAAAACAGTATACAGATTGGGTTGTTCTAATTTGAGAAATTTTGCAATTAACGATGGTAATTTCGAAAACGTATTGATTCCTACTGGCTGTATTGAGCATTTAAAGTTCTTGTAAAAGAGAAAAAACTTTTCGTGCGGAGTGTGAATTGGTCTCAAGCATATAAAGGGTGGCCATTTGAAAACGAATCAGACGAGATTATAGACGAAATAAGTTTTTTCGATAGAAATTCTCGGACAGGTCGATTTTTGTTTCGACGGGGACAACTTAGGATGTAGGTTACGGACGCATAGCACTTCAACCCTTGCTGCTATAACCCCACCCCCAATTTTTGAATAGGGAGGATGGGGTATGTGATACCTCAATTCAAAGGTATTTTCATACTGATTTCAGCACAGTAATTGTTTTTTCATTTTATGAATTAGTTCTTGAAATATTCACGCGTTAGTTAATTTAATCACTTGAATTTATTCTTTGCTAATAATCATAATAAATAAACATTTCGTGCTTCCGAAACACCAAAATTTCCGTACTTGAATTTGAAATTCCAAAACATCTACCACTGGGCAAATGAAGTCATACCGTACGTGTTAATGCTACTAGGGTCAGATGTTCGACTAGCTGTTTCATTCACTGAAATCATTCTCCAACTGTACGGTATCAGAACGATTTGAAGTATTGATCTAAGAAATAAGACTTTTCAAAGTAAAGTAAATAATTTATCAAAAACTCACATCAATTAATTAAATATTCAAATTGTTCACCATTAGCTTCCATACAATGAAATAAGTTTTGTTCGAAACGATGGCGCACATTTGCAGCATTTCTGGAGTGATTTGACGACATTCGTTCACTATACGTCTTCTTAAATCTTCTATGGAATCGGGCTGTGTAGAGTAAATTTTACTCTTCAAGTGGCCCCAAAGAAAGAAATTTAGTGGTGACAGATCTGGCGATCTGGCTGGACATTCTTCAATCCACATTTGGAAATCTTTGATCCAGATATTCTTGAACTGGTAAGGCATAGTGTGGAGGAGCTCCATCCTGCTGAAACACAATCTGATCTTCCACATAATTTCCGGCATTGTTTTCAATAATTTGAAGACATGAATTCAATAATCAACAAAATGAAAACATATTGAAGCCAACTGAGAAAACACTTCATAATTAAGTCGGAAATCGTTTCACGAATTGGGACTGGAATATTTCTGTGGCATCATTAATGATTTGATTTTCTTACCTGGTAATCTGATTAGAGATATGTACGTATTTGGACTTTTTGGAGATTTCTATCGATCAAGTGTTACCGCATGTTATTGGAAATACTGCACATTATATCGAAGATAATTTAGATTGAGTTTCAGCAAGATTAAACTCCTTCGCAATACGCTTTGTTTGTTCGACATCTTGATTAAAGATTTTTATGTCAGTGGATTGGAGGAAGGAAGCCAAAGTCATGGTTGTTTTGAAGCTCAAAATGTCGATTTTTCACAAAAAAACACTACAAGTGCCATGAAAACACCACTTCATTTTCAAATACTTAGTTAAGAATATTTCGAGAACTAATGCATAAAATGAAAAAACAATTACTGTGCTGAAATCAGTATAAAAATACCTTTCAAATGAGGTATCACTCACCCCATCTTCCCTATTCAAAATTTGGGGGTGAGGGTTGTAGTAGCAAGGGTTGAAGCGCTATCAACTGCAAGTTCGGGACTTGAAAATGACTGAATCACCTTTTAGCAAGTTTTTCCTGATTTCAACTATTTTTGAATGCTCAATATAATCTAAAAGACGATGTATTTCGTCCATGAGAAATATAAAATACCAAATTGTATGATATGTCTTTCCGGACAGAAATACAGATCTATAAAAAATCATACAGTCGATCAGCTTGCTCTACGCAATGAAATATGGCCGGCGTTTCACGATCCATTGCGTTGATGTCGACTCATTAGAGTGATAATTCGAATTTTCATAGACGAGTTATGCCAACTGCGATTGGTGGTCGAAGATCGAATCTGTTAGTTCAATTTGGTTATTAGCCATTCTGGTCCGCCATCACTCATCTGTTACACAACCACTCTGTGAATAATGGGAAAATTATGCATTCTATGGTCGTATAATATGTTAATGGCGCCGAGGTTCCTGATTAATTGCACTTTGATTATTAGATTATCGGTCATTTGATATTCATATTCGATCAGATCATTCGGTATACAGTATGATGGATATGACAAAGATTGGCCGATTTGGATTAGAGCTGTTTTGTTCGCTGAAACGGCTGTGAAATGAATTTTAAGTTTTGTTATGGGCTTTACGCAGCGTCAAAATAGGTATTTGCGATTCAACATTTATTATTTTAATCGAATTCGATACGTAACTTTTACCTTTTGGGTTCTATTTTTTTGCTGTCGTTTTTTTATTTTCAGATTCCATGTGGGCAACTTGAAAAAGCCTCTATGTTCATTAACGGAAGATTTCGAGGGTTCCCTCTTTTCAATACTTGATATTCGATAAGATATTCGTAGGTGTTCTGTTCTCATTTGTATACAAGGTGAGTCTTTGACCACTGCGCTAATTTTAATCATTAATTCTTGACGTCAAAAGAAATTCTTCCTATCACATTCTTCCAAATCTGGCCCCGTTCAAAAGATATAGGGTGTTGAAATTTCATAAAAAAATGCATTTTCACCTGTAACATTCAAACGACAATATCAATTGAAATGATCTCTTGTAGAAGGTTTTTGATAACAGTCATGCATATTTTGGCATCAATAGATTTATTCCATTTCTTGTGGGTTTCTCACTACTACTGTACAGATTGGTTAAATTGCATGAAAAACAAATATCACTTGAACTTAAGGTCCGTATCTTGAACTTCCTAGAATCATTAGTCTTTTTCGCAGATAAAATCATTAGACATCTTTTTTCCTAAATTGCACCATCTTTGAGATATTTGAAGTTGAAAGGAATTGACTCGATATAATCATCTGATGAAACTTGAGTGAGTGAATCATTTCTTAGAGGGAAAACCATGTTTTTAAACATTTCAGATTCACTAGTGGATGCTGTGGAAAGTAATTTTCATTCAAACTAAACTGGACTACAGAGGGGTATTTACCCTATGTGAAAACTTGAATAGCTTGTAACTTTTTAACGCAGTTGAATATCGAAAAACAGAATGGGATAAAGTGTGTCTTTTGATCTCAAGGACCTATGGTGAAAATTGACGCAGTGGACAAAGACTCACCCTGTATCTATATATATTCTTTCTTTTTCTTCTTTGTTTTATTACGTCGTCTGCGATATAACTATACCGTACGCGGAATAGTCTTAATGATTCAGGCCTATGTTCTAACATTGTTCTTGCTGACTTGCTCATTTAGATCAATTATGCCTAGCATCAATCGTGGTAATGAAGAATTAGAACAACTATCTATGGGCTCCTCTCTACTTCGGGTACATAGAAGTCTATGTGTCATTTTTTCACCGAGAGTCTACCTACCCTGATAATTAAGATCAGTAACCCAGCAACCAGCGACGAGTCAACTAGCTAAGTACCAACAGACGATTCAATAAATAGCTGCCTCGGAGAACAAACTAAATCGTACTAACACGTGTTCATATCAGGTGAGTCTTGGCATTTTCGATTCTCTATTCACTTGTCAGCCTTAGTATTAGGGGCTTGCTTTAGATTTGTGTTTATCAGTACAAAGTGTCTCAATATTAATAACTATTGAAATTAGCGATTCCAAAAGAAAATTACAGTTCATTCGTTTTAATTTAATTCAGTAGGATTATAAGAAAAACTTATGTATATCAGATCTATATACTTTTGCATGTGTTTGAACCAATTGTCGAAGCACTCCAAAACATGCATTGTGAACGAATCAACCGCTTCTTCCAGTTTTTTCGAAAAAATTGGTGACAATTGACTCTACATGGTTCAATATTGACAATTGACATGCAATGGACGCGTGTTGACATTCGAAAGGATAGGATGTCAGTGTTGTCAACCACAAAACGAAAAATATATGTCACCAAACCCACTCGGCTCCAGAGAGTGCACAAAGTACCTCCTCGGCTAGCTCTAGAGCTGAGACTACTTATAAAGGGGCGCCACTCTCTTTTATGATAATACAAAGAAAAAAAAAGAGGAAAGTACACTAAAGATCTCAGGGTCGCAAAAGAGAGAAAATAACGAACGCACTCTCAGGATGCCAAACGAGCCCGATCACACAAGCGGGAGGTAGTGGCTGGTAGAAAGAATATAGAGCAATTATTTAATAATATAATGAGCCCAAATGAAATACACAAGGTCCCTCAAACGAGGATATATCTTACAGAAGGTAGATCACTAACTAGTTCTTACTTCACAACCCGAATATTCGATATAAGGCTTTATCTGTTACTAAACAAACAGTAATATCACCCCCAAGGTATATACTTAGAGCCTCGATGGTAATCGTTACATATAGCTCTTTACTTATATCTAAGCGACCTTCTCGATAGGTCGAATTTTATGTACTAAACAGTATTCACTGAATTGGGCCTCTTTGATACTAATCAATCTTAACTAAATTCTACAGACTAACCTTCTATAGCAGTCTAGGTCGTGGCTTGACTGAAGTACAAAAGGATATTATTCTCACAGTCTCGTAGATGGAAACTGGGCTCAAATATATTCCTGGGCCAACGTAGTACAATTTCTCACCGTAATGCACCCTGGGTTGACGACAGGTGTGGTATCTTAGATGGCGAAATCTGGTGGAGGTCCCCAAAGACAGCTCCCACGGCAGTTCGACGGTAATTCAAAATCAGCCTAGACAAACAGCTCGAAGACTTCAAAGACAGTTCAGAATCTGCGGTACCTCGCAACGGTACAATAATAATTCCCAACTCGAAGCAGAATGATGCTAAAAAATACGAACAAAAATCTAAAATACCTCGTGACAAACATAGCTTAACTCACCAATTCCACGTCGTTTTTTCCAAACAAATACGCCACTCCGCTAAAGCGCAAAAATCTCACCAACGAACAAACCAAACCAACATGATAAGATTTCTCTCAGGGCTTCAGTTAAAATCCTGTTCAGATCCGCAAAATTGCGATTAATTACTCCAGGATATTCCAACCAAAAATGCGGAAAGAACGACGTAATTGACAACCTACGTCACATGCACAGAACAGTACCACCGACAACGGTTCATTGAAACGTACGAGATAAGCTGGTAAACTACTGCGACCAACTCCACCAGTTCGATTGGCAGGTACTAACTGGAGCGGGAATTTTGAAACCGTGACATATAACTAAAAACAATGCTGTAATGAGTTCATTACAGCACTGTTTTTAGTACTGTAATGAACTCATTACGACACTGAAATAGAGAAATATATTTCAGCTTATTTTTCTACATACAACAACACTTATTCGGGGAGTCACTTTTTTTTTTACTGGTTTTTTTCCCTAGTCTTTTACATCATACTCCGAATTGTATGGTATCCGGTCACTAACACTTCATACCACATTGTTTGATCAAAAAAAATTGTAAACCAAACGTTCCAAAGAATATATAAATGACACTTTGTTTGACTGTCCCATTATTGTGGGCTATTCAGTGAACACAGAAAATTATATCAACGCTTTGGACGACTACTTTTTATTTTGAAAATGCACATTAACTAGTATATTACTAAAGAAGTGGTAGATAAAAAATAATATTGAACTCGCAGTAATGGTCATAACCACTAGGAACAAACGAGCAAAACAAGTAGGTAAGCGGAATTTTCTTCGAACTTAATTGCCATTCATTTAATTGAGACTAAGGCCCGGTTGTACAGTCCGAGTTCAAGCCTAGTTCAAGACTGAACCCAACTCAAATAAGAAATATCTGTTGTATGTTGAACCAGGCTTGAGCGCCCGATTTTGGAAGTTCAACTTGAGGGTCGGTTTGAGTAAAGTTCAGCATTGAACTCGCACTGTACAACAGATATTTCTTATTTGAGTTGGGTTCAGTCTTGAACTAGGCTTGAACTCGGACTGTACAACCGGGCCTTAGAGTGGTACCCTTAAACTATGTAGGATAGGCAAAGCATTCCTTTGTAAAATGTTGATTTGTTTTGGCTCCCTCATTGAAAGTCTTAACCACAGTATAGGGACCAAGCAGTAGTCGCACTCCGTGGATTTTGAACTGAAATCGCTTACACCAAAGGGAACTCGCGCATTCCTCCCTGCGCATCTAATTTTATCGACCGCGAATTTGAAAATTGATTAGAAAAGGTTATTTGCGTTATCTGAAAACTTAAGTATTTTGGTTTAAGCTGGTAATAAGTTTTCACAGTGATATTTAGAGTGTATGGGCCATTGTTTAGTCTATATTCATATAAAAATTGTGACTCCGCTCATAATGTAACCGTAAATGTAATCACATTTCCTCATTAACGAACGCAGTCAATAAAAATATTGTTTTATTGTGATTTTAATATCACTTTGAAAGAAACAGTAATTAGTGATGAAATTTACTCAATAGTTTACTCAGGAACAGCCTCTGAAACTTTTTGAAATGTGTTAAAAATAAGTAGTTGGTGGTTCGAGTCCATGAAATATAACTTTCTTTTTATATTGAATTGTTTCGAACAATTTTTTTCAATGAATTCTCTGATGATTTAGTTTGAACTGATACTATTTTTTACTATATTCAATTTATGAAAAGAGAAATTTGATTATGGAATTCTAGAGTTAGTGGCAAGTTTTAGCAAGGGAGGTTTAGATCATTTCCATTCGAAAATTTAGCGTGAAAAACTCTTTCCTGGGGGGGTTAGTAACCCCAGTACATCCCCCTAGCCCCCGTAAATACTCCCATGCGCTAAATATGCTGAGTGTTCTCTAGAAAGGGTTCCCTCATTATGGTGGGAAAAAAAATTAAAAACCTATTGAATTATTGTTATATATATATATTATATTATTGTTATTTCTATTTATAAAATTGAAAATCATATAGATACACACTCAAATATTTATCTAAAAAAATTTCACTCTTCTGCATACGCAGTAAACGGCGTAAACCTCCTGAAATTCCATTGGTTCCTGATATCTCAACTAAACATAAAGAAATGACGACTATACTAAGCCTGCTGTAGGCGTAAATCTGCTAAAATTCAATTGGTTGCTGATATTTAAACTAATCGTAAAGAAATGGCGGCAGTAGGCGTAAACCTCCTGAAATTCTATTGGTTCCTGATATCTCAACTAATCGTAAAGAAATGACAACAGTAGGCGTAAACCTCCTGAAATTCCATTGGTTCCTGATATCTCAACTAATCATAAAGAAATGACGACTATACTAAGCCTGCTGTAGGCGTAAATCTGCTAAAATTCCATTGGTTGCTGATATCTCAACTAATCATAAAGAAATGACGACTATACTAAGCCTGTTGTAGACGTAAATTTGCTAAAATTCCATTGGTTGCTGATATCTCAACTAATCTCAACTAATTAAATGAAGCACTACTCAAATAACGGAGCTTTTAATAAACAACATTTTCTACAATACTATATGTATCACTCACCTGTCGGTGTCTAGTGGTATTGAGATAAAAGAAAGTTTGGGACTATTGAAACTATTGTTTTTGCAGTTGTATACGCTACAATTGTTAATCATTTTGGAATTAATTTGAAAATAACACACAATTGAAACAGAATACTTACTGGAATGAAAATAAATGATTAAATAAATGAGCTTTGCTGATTCATGGTAGATTTTGACTCAAAGAAATTCCACTGAATTATAGGTTAGGTTGTATTTTTTTCTTCAACTTCTTCTTTGAATTTTAAATAGATCTCAAAAAAATTATATTCTACTAAATATTAAACGAATTAATTATACAAAGAAAGTATTTAAGATGTCTAAAATAATAATAATGATATTATTCCAGACATATTAGAATTATTGATGAAAACAATGAACAATGACCAAAAATGGTTGGTATCTATACTGTGTCTTAACCTCATTGAAAATCTATTGTGAAACCTCACCCGGATAAAATCTTTTTTCATTTACTCGGGTCACAATATCTTCAGGGTCAAAATTATCTGAACAAATGAAAATTGCTTTCTTTGGGCTAATACTTGACCATCCCAACAGCGAAGCCCAAATTCTTCTTTTTTCATCGTCATCTGGGAACCTTAATTCAAGGAAACCTCATTTTATCCTATAATAATCTCATTGAAAACTTCCCTATTAAAACTTTCTAGGCTTCTTGAACATGTAAATAACTGAATACTTCTGTTCTAACAATACACTTACCTATGGAACGATAAATTCGGATTAAAATTCATGTCTTTACTACAACATTCACACTTACGAACAATTTTTAGGGAGATGAAAATTAATAAACAATAAAAAATATGAAAAACCTAATACTGACTCTCTCAAATTTTCTTCAATTTGCTTATTTATTTTCGATACAGAGGTGGCAACGTGTGTGTTCTAAACATCATGTGACCTTCAAACTGTCAAGCAGAGAATGCGGCAGCGTTGTCTTCAATCTGAATTTCTTTCCATCTGCGGTCTCTGACATAAAATAACAGAATCAACTAAAGTTTTTCTTTTACTTCTTGCTAATATATCCGATAAGACAGTTTCAATTCAAAATATAAAATTTTATACAATAATTTGAATGGAAATTGGAGAAAAAGTTATTATTCACAATTATAGGGGAATGGAGAAACCTACTATTTGGTCAGTTTGGCAACATGAAAATTTTTTATGACCTGAGTGGACCAGCTCAATACGTTACAATCGGCCAGCTCTAAGTTTCAGATACGACACTTTTGAATGTAAATAAAGGGGTCTATTCTTATATAGTTTAAGGTGGTACCCTATTATCAATGTATTCACATAATTATAAATGTTTGAAAAAATGGGGGGAATTGATCATCTATGATCGATGAACGTAGAGTTTGCAGCCAACTTAATTTTCGGTCTGTATATCGTTGAATATGTACACATTTCTTGTCGTGCAGTATCCACATAAAATCTCAGCGCCAAACTCTGAAGCCTCTAATTTTCATCAATTCCTCGATCACTACGTTTCGGGCGTGCCTTTTATAGTACCCGAATATGGTGCTAGATTCTAATCGGCCAGTTATCGCCGACATCATGGGCGTATCTGTGAACCAGAACAATATGTCATCGATTAAAATACTTCCTCGGTTTTTATCAGATAGCTTCTACATCGCAACGTGCAAATTCACCGGGTTATTTAACCCAGTTAGGACCTTCCATGCAATAAGTTTTATTATGATTTTGAGTATGGCATTAAGTGTTCCATGTTCATAATGAATTATTAGACTTTCGTGTTTTAATTCCAAGGGCCTTTCCTTATTATGATCCTCGTGGTTGTTGGGAAGGCGAGCACATGCACTGGCGAGGAGATCTAATCTAAATGACGTATTAGATTTTTAAAATTTTATTCACATAAAAAAACGCTGCCACAAGCCACGCCGTAGATTACAGCCTTAATTTATTTTCATTTTTGTTCAGCGGTCTAAAATACAGGGTTGGAGTGAGTTATGCCTAAGGGTTGGGAGGCGGTATACTCGGCCGTATAGCGCTACGGTTAACATTTCATTTATCTTTCACGTTTATTTCTCTGTTTTTTATTTATCGCCCCTTTTGCATTCGCAATCGAGATCACTTTGTTTTGTTCGTTTCAACCGACGTACAATTTGTTGATATTCCGAAAACGATAGAGACGTGTGCCGCAATTGTTTTCGAACCGTTTCAGCACAATCGTGACTATGCAACGCCATGTTGCCCTCTGGGTACCGTTCGCCGAAATTTCGAGAATCTCAGCTGCAATATATTCCTGTATCTTGCAGAATCTGACAAGCAATAATGGTGTGTTTGTTTTGAGAGGATTTCGATGAGAAGATCTATTCAAATCATTTCAGACATCTTGTCCCTAAAATAAGGTTTGTCCGCGTCGCAGTTCTTGGTTATTCTGGAGTCAGAAAGAACTTGGTTCTGTGAGAACATGTGGGAACAGATAACAAGTCAATCAAATCAATGGCAAAACCACATGAATGGAACTTAGAATTGCTCCCACATCCACAGCGACTACTAGCTGTTCGCAGATCTTAAAAACAAGGCTCGCCAGTAAGAAATTTCGCAAGAAATTAGAGGTCTATTTTGAGGCAAAAAATAAATCATTCTCCAAAGAAGGTAATGAATGATTGCATTGCTGTTGATGGACATTACGTTGATCAATAAAGCTAATTTTGAACAAAAAAAAAACTGTGTTATCTTTATTAGGCCCTGGCGTTTTCAACCCATGTGTTACGAGTTACATTGAACTTTTTCTTAACACGAATTTGACTTGTGAATTTCGACAACATTCATTATGCCACTGTAAATGAACGATTTCGATTAATTTTCTACCAACTGACACTGAATTAATAAGTCCGACCGGTGTCATTCGAATACGTTCCTGTGAAAGCATCGAGAATTGAAATTGACATTTCTTTTCTTCGATTTTACGAAAAGTTCGTATGTTCAGACGAATAATTTGGGGCTTTTTCTATAAGTTTGAGACGAATGGGGGCTGACATAGAATGGGGAATTTCCTGAAGTTTCATTCTCAACTGCCGTCCCAAAGTTTCAATGAGTCGACACGGAGCGTAAATGTGAAAGTAATCTATTATAATAATATGATGCATAGTAAGGTCTAGCGCCTAAACCAATCGACCGATTTGCATCAATTTTTTTAATTAACATAAGGCATCTAAACTGATGCAAAAAAATAATAACAAGTGCCAAACATCTATAATTTCTCTAAAAACACAAAAAACTTAAAAATTAAGGGTGTTTGGCATGTTTTCGCTGTAGATGGCGCCACCGCTCAACAAATTTTCACTGATATGGGCTTTAATTCCTTCTTCTTGCACTCCAAGTCACCATTACCGTCATATAACAACTCATTAAAAACATTTGTAAATTTGATTAACTTTATTTGTTTTTAAATTATAACATGTGACTTATAAATCATATGGTAACAATGCTAGAAGAGGAAAAACATTTCAGTTGTTTCATGTAGGCTTTCCATTTAAAAGGGTGAAGTGAATTTTTGTGAATAAAATAATTTGTGAATTTGCAATAGTTAAAAATTTCAAATTTTGTTATTTGAATAAAATTACCTTAAGTGAAAGTTGAACTGTTAAAATTTATATTTTATATAACGTGCTTGAAAATATAAGATGGAAACTGCGATTTTGAAAAAGTTTCATTTTAAAAGTAATTGTCAAACTTAGTAACGTTTAATAATCATAATAAACATCTATAATTTCAGCTTTGACTTTCAAAGAGGAAAGACGTGTTTTAACGAGTTTGATTTTAAGCTTATTTTAATTTCCAAACCTACCGAGTAAGTTAATTTAGAAAATTATAATTGAAAAGATATTGAAAACCCAAATTTGGATGGTTATTCTCCATTTTTGGGTAAAAATTGAAAACGGATCACGTCCGATTTTTCAATTTTGAGTTAGGTCCATTGTAAAATTTTAAAATTTTAATTTACAATGGAGACACGACGACGAGGCAGACCAGTGGGTTCTCGAAACGCTACCCGGATAACCCGAACTGAAAGAAACGACGCCGCGTTCATAACAATAATTACTCAATGCGATCAGTATTTGTAGCGAGAAGGGCTCCGGATGAAGACGAAATTCCCGCGTTTTCTGTCGGCGAAATGAGCGTTTCGTGTCAATTTTGCAATGCTCTGCATTTTAGGGGTGAAAAAGGTCGAGATGGATTCAGCTAGTGCTGCCAGAAAGGCAAAGTTATAATGAGCGAGCAGATGCAATTGAAAGAAGTACCAGCTTTGCTCAGAGAACTTTACACAGGAACAGATGAAGAATCGAAGAATTTCCAAAACTATATACGCCAGTATATTGCTTCCCAAAAAGTTAGCTTAACTCTTATAGCGATGGGGGTCCATAATATGAACCACCAATTTTTCGACCCAACTGATGCGGTGGTACTATATTTGAACGGTCATTTCAAATACATGTTCGAACTGTAGCAGCAGCTCTAAATTTGTACCACCGTTGGCAAACCATCTGGCGACGTGAAAACAACGTATTAAAACTTGTCGCAACACGTATCGAAAGACCTCTGGTAAAATATTCGTTTTCTTCTCTCAGTGCAATATTGTCCTCATAGTGATAGCGTCGTTTTGCGACGTACTGTATATTTCAATTATTTCTGTGTCGAAACAGTGTTGTACATAACATAATATGTAAGTAATATTTCTCATAGATTGATTCAATTTTATTGATCAATAGGAATAAGACTTTTATGTTGGTATCCAGTTTTTGGACCACCGCTCCAGTAGAGAGAAAAATTATAAGTCGGAGTCAAATATAAAAATTTATATTTTTCTACAGGAAATGTGTGATAATGAAGATCTACCTTTCCGGTTAGAGAGAATGACACGTAGAGATTTGTTGGACATAATGGAATCCTTAGAAGACCCTGTCTCAGATTTCGAATCTTTGCCAAGCGGTGATGAATCAGATCAGATCAGATGATTCAGATGAAAGGTGTGTACACATTTTGTCCAATTATCATGGTCCAGAATGTTGCACAGAAGTGAATCGAAGGGAAAGAAATGGAACTATCGTAAAAATTCCCTGTCCGAAAGCACTTACTGATTGTAATGCCAACATGAATGGAGTTGACAAGTTTGATCAACTCCTAGCCAGTTACAAAATAGATCGCCACAGTAATAAATGGTGGCACCGTATCTTTTTTTACTTTCTCGACGCATGTGTAATAAATTCTTACTGTATTCATAAAAAAATGGAAACAATCGAGCCAAAGATGACCGCCAAAAACTTCAAAAGGGAAATTGTAAATGGCTTCGTTGCCTCAACTTTAGTGTCTTCTAAACGAAAAGCATCCAGTAATCAAGTTCAGATCCAGAGAAAGAAATCGAAACCCTTCATACCTGAAAGTGTGAGACTGCATGCAGCTGAGCATCAGCCTGAAAGGAGATCTAGAAGAAGATGTGCCTTGTGCAGTATCAAAGCTAAGCCAATGCGCACAGATTGGCTTTGTACAACTTGCCAAGTACCGCTTTGCCTGGGCAAGCAAAAAAGCTGTTTTCAGCTTTTTCATCAATCATTTTAGCTTCTTTTGGTTTTTTTTGTGTTCGAGAAAATAAATATTTTTGATAGATTAATTTCATTTTTCTTTGTACTGTTCCGGTGGTACTCAAAATAGACCACCCTTTTACACAAAAACACAAATTTTCGGCTTCACAGAGTGCCGATATAAGATAAAAGTGATAAAATAACAAAAATTATTTTGTTGTCAAACCGGCTCCAGTTGGGTCGGAGACGTTCGTGAATTTTTGCTCCAGTAAGAGTTAAGAGAATTTGCATCAACTGGCCCTTATTCATTTTGTCTGCATGGAACATCATACAGCAGAATTGGTTCTATCATTCCGCAACCTGGAAACACGCCCAGATTCTGTCAACTTTACACACTTGAACTAATGAAGCTCTGCAACATAGATTCCAACACCCAGCTAACCAAATAACCCATTTGCAAGCGCTTTTTACACAATGGGAGAAAGGTTACGAGAAGAACGTCGCAAAGCTGTAGCTGAAAATCGTGAATTATCAGATATTCGAATGGTTTTTGCACGTACAGACAACGATCCTAGAAGATACAATTTGCCGACAGGAAACAGTGTTGCAACAATATTTGTCGGCGAAAATGGAGAACCGCCAGAACATATTGATTTTGCGGTTCATGCAAAAAATGGACCATTGCAAACAATATCACCTCCAGGTTTCATTTCAGGAGCTTTCATCTGATTTTCCAGAAGCTCCCTTTTCTTTTTCGCGCGTTCCACGTTTTCTTTCTGCAGTTGCACCAATTGCCTCTGCTCTTCTTCTTTTTGCTTCTTTTTCAGAAGGCTGTTTTGAAACCGCCGCTGTTGGCGTTTCAGTTGGGCGTCGGAAAGTTTTTTGGACATTTTTTTAAACACGTCTTCACTCGATGAAAGCTAGACACAAAATGACATGAATGGTTGCTTATAGGGGGCATTTGCTAATAACGACCGAGCGCTTCCTTACTTGCTCCCGTGGCGACACGGGCTTTTCCACTAGTTAATAAAATAATATCGAAGGGCACTAAAAATTCAATTATATTGAAGACTAGCACACTTTCTACGAATCAACCTTTTAATGTTATCAAAGATAAATATTGTGTCGATGGAAACGAAACAAATTGTTAATTTTATTTCATCTTGAAAATGTCAATTGCAACAATGTAGGTACAGTTCAATACCAAAAGTTAAAATGAAGTTAAAGTGAAGAAATTTTCTAATTTCAAACCTACTTATAAAAGTTCATATTGACGAAACAGAAGAAAAGATAAAAATAATTCAACACCAGATATATCTATTATAAAATCACTCATAATAATTGTCTGAAAATGACGATTTTTACCACGTGATCCGGTGTGGCCAATGAAAATGATATCCGCATTGTGTTGAACTGAGACCACGCCAGTCTAACATGATTGGTATATTCGAAACAGTTCGTTAGATAATAACAAAAAAACCAACGAATGAATATGCTAGAGATTTATTATGTATGTATATTGGGACCCTGCACAATATTTTCATTTGTGCTAAATTAAATAAATAATAAAAATAGAACTGTGAGAAAGAAATAAAATGATAGAAATGAAGAGTTGACCTGGGTATAACTTAAAAGTGAAAAACATAAAATATAGTCCGAGCGCATAATACAAATTTTTACGAATTCATATACAGATACATATACAGTTCTACTTTTTGTGTTTCGGTAGTTTACGACCATGCATATTTTTTAAGGTTAGCCATGAAAACTCTTTCTGGTATATTTGAATTGAATATATTACTCTTGTGTTGGAGAATACTGGGGAACTAAATGAATTTGAATAAATTTATGTCATCTCATCAGACATTTCCGAAGTCGAGGATACTCAACTTTTGACGACATATTTAATTGGACATGTCCTCCGAGTGTACGGAACATTTATTTCAAATGGTGCAAGCAGTTATTTAAAAGACACCGCTTGAATGTTTTGAAGGGGAGGCTAAATTGTCAGCTTCGCCCAGTGGCGGAGATTTTAATATACCTATTTATTTCTTAAGGGAACTGAGCCTATATGTTGAGTGGAAAAAAAAATTTCGAAGAAGAAAATACTAAATAAAAAATAAAATAATAAATGAATATAAAATAAAATAAGAATATTATTTTTCAAATAACTTCCAATAATGATGTTAATAAAGTTGATTGCCTGTGATATTTTATTCTTTATTATTTTTACTGTGATATTTTATCAATTTTTCATTTTTTTGTTTATTTAATATCACCGGTTTTTATAAAGAATAAGTATTTTTTATAACCTTAAATGTTTTTTATTGTTCATAAGTGTTTTATATGTGGCATAAGTTTTTTCATGTATAATGACTGTTTTTCTAATATGTTTCTTCAATTTTTTTATTGTTTATTAATTCATTTCTTATGAAGTCTGACAGTTCATTAAATATATTCATTTCGCATGAATTTTATTTATTTTTCATACTGTTTCTCCAATTGTAATCTCAAAGTATAGTAATCGAAAACTTTGAAATCTCTAAAAGAAAATTTTTACGTGCTAGCACTATTAAAGACTCAACTCTTCCTATCACTTCATTATGCTCTGCTACTGAATAATTTGTATTCATGGTTGAATGTTATGATTTTCGAAATTTTTTGAGTTAATTTTAATATGTAAAATATTGTTCCTGCATTTATTTTTGTATAACTTCAGTATCCTTTGTTTTTCTCTTCTTCATTTCATGTTTTCTTTTTATTTTGTTCATAACTTTCATATCATTTAATAACTTCGCTTTCATTCAGATTAATTTAATTATCCCTGATCTGAATTCAATGAATTTTATAGTCTGTTCAGCTTTGGATTTGATTTCATACGATATAATACTCTGTAATTATATTCCTAAATATCCATCAGAATGAACAATAAAATGATGAAAACTTATAACAGCCTTTTTCTTCATCTTAATCATTTAACATATGCCTTTATTTCACATGAGCGGCATAATTCAATGCATATTTACCAAGCATGCTTGAGAAAATTCTTGTTGCTTTGGTAATTCAAATTTCCCGCCGTTTCGTTCCTGTACTACCAAATATGGCGGCCGATTTGTGTAACCAAAAATTAGTTAAGAGTTTTCATTTTTTGTGTATTAGTGTTCTGTGGTTTTCATCATTCTTTATTTGAAACAGATGGTACCCCTTTTTTCAAAACCTCTCTACGTCCCTGACACATTTGGTTGCAAAGGGTACAGAGACACACTGGAACGGTCGTACATATGTTAATACGGCACGTTTCTTGTCTATTCATTTCACATGCATTTAGACCACCCACAAGATGAAGGTAAGACCTGGAGGAAAGATGCTGGATGCACTTGGTAATTATGTCGTTTAGATAAATTCACCAGATGAAACTTCGGAGTTTTAGGTACGAATTAACCAAAGGCATATTTGCATACTTCCCGTATCTAGATCTCGGTGATTCTTTGGAATTTCTAGAGGAAATGGTGAGAGTAGGCTGACATGATTCCGCGCTTGTTCCTACTATAACATCGTGCTATCGTTTTGCCCAACTGTCTGTAATTTTCGAATGACGATCCGACCATGGTCTTGTGATTGGATTTGACTTCCTCATGAAAATCTGGAATCCAACTTGAGAATATCCGTCCGAACCTATACTCTCTATCATCCAAAGGAGATGAGCTAGAGTTTTTGTATTTCCAGAATAGGTTTGTTATCCAAATATCTCGGTCAATTTGGTAATTGGTTTCCTCGATAAATCCTACAATATCCATCTCATCAATTTGTAATCTAACAACTATTCTCCCCAACTATAATTTCAGAAAAAGGAGGTGAAGTCGTGAAAGGAATCATATGTTCGTAGAAACATAGTTCGGGAAGTTTGTAGTGATAAATCATTGATAAATATTCATTTAAAAATCATATTTTTCGATTTGATTGAATGTATTTTCAAACGAAAAACTCTTTTTAATAAAAAAAAACAAATCAATAGAGCTGTCGTTATTTTGGTTCACATCATAAAGCCCATCATTTCTGCAGTGCTGTCTCCCAATAAACATAAGGAGAAATAGCAAAACATTTCTTTGCATTATTATGGATTTGTAACATCGAGTGACATCTATCCTCTAAACAGCTCAATAACTTCCCAGAAAAGAAATAATAAAAAGGAATCTATCTAAATCGTTACAGAAAACTTTCCTGTAACTGTCACCTGTCACTTTCAGATAACTGTCAAAAATTCAGAAGTGTCATATTTCAAGATGAAAAATATGTGATAGTTGTTTTTTTTTAATTTTGTGCCAATTATTCAAACTTATTAAATGTAATATATGATACCAAACATTACAACAATGAGTGAAAATGTTGGGAAAAATTCAAACAGTGCAATGGATCAAATAATTGGAAATGTGACCGCCGAAATGCAAAATTTCGACGGTCAATATATACCTTTAACTTATTCAACACCACCTGCTTCAAATATCCAACAGGAAAATATGAATTGGAATCCACAAAATTCTTATGAACTTCATTTGAATAGGAATTGCAATGATCCACATCTATACAACTTGAATCAACAATTCAACCAAGCTTCCTATAATTATATTCAACAACCCTCTGCCTCTCAGCATCTTTATGTTCCTAATAATGTATTCAATAAACAGAAAAATATGAACTACGATCTTTATCAAAATTTCCAGAGCAATACAAGTGATGTCGATATGTTTGAAAATAATTATCATATTCTGAGAAATCAGAATTTTCAAAGAGCTCCCTATCCAAATGAGCAAGTACTACAATCTCATCATATTTCAAACCATACACAACTTATCGAGAATTTAGTGGGGAACTGGGTTACTCCAAATAACACTGGTACCTACACACCTTTCGGGAATACTGATCTTTATAAAAATAATGGGAAAATTTTCGACAATTTAGATAACAGTGTTAACAAACCTAATGCTGAAGAAACTCAGTTCAATATTGGCGAACAATGTGCAGAAGATAAATTTCGATTCAATCGTGATACTAAAAGACCTAGAATAGTTGCTGAAGTTAAGCCCATGCGTCCAACTTATTCTGACGTTTTAGCTAAGTCAGTACCACTAACTTCTGTTAAACCTTCAAAAAATGGATTCAAAGAAAATAAGTTGAAGAAAGAATCTAACAAGAAGAGTAAAGCTGAGAAAGTCGTAAAGCCAAATACTCCTCTCAATAGATCAAGCACTAACAATGATCTGAATATCAAGGAAGTTCCTCTGGAAAAAAACCATTCATTAAAAAATAATGACAAGACTAAGATCTCAAAATCAGGTCAGCTCGATAGAAAATGGGCATCATTGGACAACATTTCAGAACCGCAAAATAAAAATAACAAATCTAAGAAAAAAGAAGAAGATAATGCCATTCAGTCTAAAAATGTAGCAAAAAAAGTAAAGACCAGTACTAATGTTTCTGAAAGTGAAACAAATAGTAACAAAAATGAGACTTACTGGATAAGTAAGAATGGTATGAAAAAAGGAAGTAAAACCAACAACAGACTTAGTAAAAATGTGGATACTGCCTCTGGAAATGAAAGACTGCCTGGTAAACGGAACCAGAGAATAAAGAAAAAAGAAAACAATGTTGTGATAGGTAGAATATATTTTTAAAGAGATTTGTCTGATATTAAATTATACAATTTTAGGATTCCTAAAACAGAAACTCAAAGTATATTCAAGGGAGTGGTGGAAAATCGTTTCGTTTTTGTACTATGGTTGTATCAAGTGATCTCAGATATATGCAGCTTAAGTTTGCATATTAGTCACGATGTGTAAGTATTATTTATTTTCTTTGGTCTTTTCGAGAGTGCTGGTAAGTGGAAAAATATGAACCTTATCAGTTTGTTACTTGAACAAAAGAGTTTACCAAGCATTACCAGTAAATATTGACATTATCATGAAAAGAGTCACGCTTTAACATTGTTTACAAATTTTTGAAATTTATTTTGCTGAACTTATAGAGAGAGCAGTTTGTTTTTTGAACTATCGATAGATTTTGGACATTTTCTTCACTTAATGCAACAACAAGACAAAAAACGGTTTGTACAAAAAAACTATTTATTTCAATGATTTCTGGTGGAAATTATACGACATCTAATGCAATACAGTATTTCTCTGATCATTGGCAAAAGGGCGACAGTATATAAGAGGACACTTTCCCTACTTGGAGCGCAAATAACTATTTCATTGATTTATGATTCCACTGATGTCAGTCCATAAGTGTGAATATCTTATTCACGTCTTTTATTGAGAAAAAATGTAATTCTGAATCATAAAATTCAAAAGTTATATTATTACACACTATGAATATTTTGTGTTTTCCAGAGCAATTTCCTCATGGAGCTGGCTATGTCTAAAGTGGGTTACATTTTCTTCAGTGATTGTTGCATTAATAAAACAATTCAGCCTTCTCAATTGGATTATGGAGAAATTTAAGAAGACAAAAACAACTGATAAACCCCCTGCTGCTTCATTTACACAAACAGGACTCAAGCATAACTTACCAATGCCAACAACAGGCGAAGAAGCTATGAAAAGGCTTCTTGCATGCAAAGGAAAGGACCCCTATAGTATTTTAGGTGTATCCCCAGCATGTTCAGATGATGACATAAAAAGATATTATAAAAAGCAGGCAGTTCTTGTTCATCCAGACAAAAATCAACAACCTGGTGCAGAGGAAGCTTTTAAAATCTTAGTACATGCATTCGATATGATTGGAGTACCTGAAAGAAGAGCTTCTTATGATCGGGGTAAGTTTATTCTATTCATTTTACCATTTTTTCAAACTCCATAGGTGCAGGTAGTTTCACAATATACAGGTGTCCTGTAACTCAACGTCAAGCGGTTACTGGGCGATATGCTAAGTTATACCAGTTCTAGCAAAAATGTCACTTGGTTGAATGGTAATAGGTATATTTTTGTAGTCATAAATTTTCCAATTTTGCAGTGTTTTTTTAAAATCTAAATAACCATGTTATTGATTACAGTCACAAATCCATTGTTAGGTACAATTTTTTTTATTTTTGCTAGAACTGGTATAACCTAGCATATCGCCCAGTAACCGCTTGACGTTGAGTTACGGGACACCTGTATAGTGAAAGAACTACAATATTTTCCTAATTGATTAATTTAGTTAATTCTAAGCACTACTAGGACTAGGAAGAATGGTTTGAAAATAACAATCTGATTTTAAACAAGCCAAAAACACAATTAATACTTTTCACACCAACACACTCAAAAATTGAGAATGCTGATCACATAATCTTGAATCAGGAAAAATATCACCTTGCTCAATCCACCAAATTCTTAGGAATCTATATAGACAAAAATCTAAATTGGAACGAACACATAATCCACCTAAGCAAAAGTGTAACATCATCTATTTATGGTTTTGTAATTATGTCTAAATATATCGGTAAATCTTTCCTGAAAACAGTATATCATGCAACTGTAGAATCAAAACTGAGGTTTGGTATAATATTTTATGGATCAGGGAATATGACGTCACTGTTCGTGGTACAGAAGAAGGCAGTAAGAATAATGAACAACTTGAAATATGACCAATCCTGCAGAAACGAATTCAAGAAGATGGGAATTTTAACCATTTATGCAATATACATAGAAGAATGCATTCTCTTCATTAGGAATAATACCATACTATTTGAAAAATATCTAAATGAGAAGAAATTCTATGAAACCAGAAATAAAGACTATCTTTTTCCCAAATTGAATTTGACAACATCCCAAAAACAAGCTGAATATAGATGTCTCAAATTATATAACGCCTTACCAAATACAATTAAAACTATAACAGATGGAAAAATGTTCAGGAGAAGATTATTTAAATTTCTCTTAGAATTGGAGCCCTACACCTTAGAAGAATTTTTAGTTTAACTATGTTTACATTTATTATCTTATGTTACATCTATCATATTTATGTTGCTTTGACTCTATTTCACTTCGTCTCCACTTAGCTTATTGTAGTTTTATGGATAGGATTTGAAATAAAGAACTATTATTATTATTATTATTATTATTACTATAGCTGTTTTGGAACTAGTTAACCAGTTTACTCTATTTCTTCATTAATATATCGAGAAACTTTCTTGTAGGAGTTGCAGAATCAGCCCAAGTAGAACAAGCATGGAGTGAACTTACAGAGCTTCTAGCGCAGTTACAGAAGAAAGTGGAAGCCGCTGCAAATACCATAAGATGCAGTGCTTGTGGGCAGCGACATAAAAGAATAAAAGTAGACCGGCCAATATATGCCGCTAGAAACTGCAGCACCTGTAAAATTCATCATGCGGCAAGAGAAGGGGATATATGGGCGGAAGCCCAATGCTTCGGATTTTTATGGCATTACTTTGCCTGTATGGAAGGAGGAGTTTACGATATTACAGACTGGGCCAGCTGCCAAAAAGACAGTCTCAAACATATTAAGTCAGATTCTCATCATGTACAGTACAGAATTGCTTTAGGTAAACAGAATAATCAGAATAGAAAAGCCAGTGCAGCCCCAAGATCTGATCAAACTGGTTTGCACGATTTACTTCATACACTTTACGGTCAAGATATCCCTTATCAGGGAGATATGTCCTATCAGGCAGATTCTAGTACTAAAAAGAAAAATAAGAAAACAAAGTAATTTAATGAAGTATGTATATGTAATTTTAAGTGAAATGCATTGTTTTTGCTAATCATTGAATTTTAACAGGCTTGTAAAATTAAAGCATGATTTCAATTGATTTTTACTTTTCTCATCATGTTTATTCAGAAAAATCAGTTACTAGAATTACTAGTGCGAGGTATTGCAGAGATATGTTGCCAAATTTCAGGAAAATCCTATAAACGCCATTTCTTTCTGATGCGAATAAATAATTGTCCTTTCCTCAATTAATATCAAACATACTATAAACAAGTGGTGACTGTCTTGAAATTCCTGTTGAATATAACGTTAGTTCTGTGATATAAATTATCCCTGAACAATGAATAATTTAATTACAAATAAAAATATACATCATAAATCATATAAACAAAAATATCATTCCCATTCCAAAGCCCCATCAAGGAAACATAAATTAGGATCACATTCAATTGCTGCTTCTACATCTCTTTTTGACACAGTTTTTTTCTTATTATTTACTGTATGTCTAGCAGATTCTCTTCCAAGGTATTCTATGAAGAGTTCCTAAAAATTTCCAATCGTAATAAATCCAACTGAAACTCAGATATACTTACTGTCGCTTTTGCTACTAAAATTAAACCATCCCGACTTATTAAGGAACAATCTGGATCAAACTTCATGATTTGTTTTATTCGTGCTAAGGGTAACCTAATACTTTGTTTCGATTGACTTTCAGCT
This sequence comes from Micraspis discolor, assembly GCA_030674115.1. NCBI lineage: Eukaryota > Metazoa > Arthropoda > Insecta > Coleoptera > Coccinellidae > Micraspis > Micraspis discolor. The sequence goes on from JARTUT010002175.1 coordinate 13,534,929, forward strand.
GGAACTTCAGTAATAGGTTCTGTAACGTCATCAAGAATAGGTTCTGTTTGAAACTCATTTGAGGATTCTATTTCATCCAGTTTATCTACAGTATGAGAAGGTTCTGAAGCACTTTCATGGTTCTCTGTATCTTCGGCAAGAGTTACATCTAATGTTTCCATGTTCATATCATTAGAATTAACGGATGTGATTTTTTCAGTTAATATATCTTCAGAATTGAAGTATTCTGATTTATTTGCATTTTCTACAGCTGGTCCATTGGAAGATCCATCTGATATATCAATATTCATTTGATCAGAATCTATATTCTTGACTGTTTTTCCCGAATCATCCTTAGAATTAGAATGTTCCGATGTTATTTGATTTCCACCTGTAAATTCATTTGAAGTCTGATCTGATATGTCCATATTGATATCATTAAGGTCACTCATCATACGAAGTTGAAAGACACTACTTAATAACTAAATATTATAAAATTAAGTTTAAGACAATATAGTATATTCGAGAAAAAGTTGTAAATAATTTATGTTTTGTACCTCAAAAACACATAAAGGCGGCAAATTTTTAAAAATATAACCTTATTTTTTCTAACTGTGGTTATACCATAGATTTAAATGGAAGAAGTGTAATGTTAGCCGTGGATTTTCTTAAGCGTATGCATAACACGCAGACCATCGCCAATTGGGTAGAGAAGAAATTGTACTTCAGCATTGCCAAACCTTATGTTATTCTGGAAATTGATTCGATTAAAAGTTATCAGACCTGGACGCTTATTTCCTGTTGAATGTATGAGTTTATTTCTGAATGGGACCAACAAAACTAAAAGAAAGAAAGGACTATAAAGGAAGGTGCGTGTAATTCCACCCGTTTGAACACAAAAGTTTTGGTGTCCCTGCTCTCCTGTATAAAAGTGCGTCCTTCAATTTTTTCAACGTTCACTTTCAAAAAGGCGTGCTACAATCAACGAAACCATCGATTGTTCTTGAGAAAAGTTATCCACCGGGCCTTCTCTCATAAAATAAATCACAATTGGCCTCTAATATTTTATGATTTAGTACCTTGGAACTTCTGCCTTTCAGTAGATTTATGAAATAAGCCGTGGCAACGTTGGTTGTAGCAATCATCACTTCTCTATCACAATAGTGACATCCTGCACGTCATAGAGGAGGGAAAGTGGCAACTTCATGACAGATATTTGTGATTTCAAAAAAATCAGATCGTTTGTTAAAGCTCGATGAAACATGGCGTTTTGTTGTGCTAGTAAGTTTTTTATATTTTCATCTTTTACTACGATTTTAAACATGTTGCAATTGCATCAATTTCATTTGAATGAGCATTAAATACTTGTTCAGTTCTAATTTGGCGTAGAGACTAGTTTTTCGATAACACTCAAACCGGCTTCATAACCTATGTAAAAATTAAATTTTTATTCAGTTAATTTTTATTTCAGTTACTAATGAGGTGCCTGAGCACCCAGTTGTTTCGCCATCCTCGGGGGCAGTTTTCGAAAAGCGTATTATAGAAAAATATATTCAAGAAAATGGGGTGGATCCTATAAGTGGCAAACCAATAACTGTTGAGGAGTTGATTGAAATCAAAAGTATGTTATAAATTTCAGAGTTTGTTATTATTGAAACAATAATACCAAATATATTTTAGCTCCTGCTATTGTAAAACCAAAACCTCCAAGTGCCACAAGCATACCTGCTACTCTTAAATTATTACAAGATGAGTACGATGCTGTTATGCTTTACAGTTTTACACAGAGACAGCAACTGCAAACTGCTAGACAGGAACTTAGTCATGCTTTATATCAACATGATTCAGCTTGTAGAGTTGTATCCAGGTTGAACAAGGAAGTAACTGCTGCTCGTGAAGCTTTGGCAACATTAAAACCACAAGCTGGAATAACTTCAGTACCTCAACCGGTAAGAAGAAAACATATTCTTGCTAAATTATAAATAATCATTTGCACCATTTTCAGGCTCTTGCTGTAGAAGCAGCAGGTGTTGCTAACCAGCCTACAGAACAAGCTGGTATGAGTGAAGAAATCATCAAAAAACTACAAGACAAAGCAACAGTCTTAACTCAAGAGAGAAAGAAGAGAGGTCGTACAGTTCCTGAAGAACTTTCTACCCAAGAACAAATCAGATCTTTTCGGACTTTGGCTTCCCATCCAGTGAGTTGACTATCTAGTAGAAATTTTTATTTTACCTTTGAATGTGTGGAAGATCATATATAATATTTTAGGGATTGCATTCAGCTAGTGTTCCAGGTATTCTTGCTCTAGATATACATAGTCAGGATACAAGTAAAATATTAACAGGAGGAAATGATAGAAATGCTACTGTGTTTAACAAAGATACTGAGCAAGTTATTGCTATTCTTAAGGGTCACACTAAGAAAGTTACAAATGTCATATATCATCCTGATGAAGATTTAGTTATAACAGGTGAGATTATCTTCAGATTGAAAGAATAAATCCTTTCAAAAGAAGTAAGTATTGTAAAAACAAAACATGTTTTAGCGTCACCTGATGCAACAATACGTATATGGAATGTTCCCACAAGTCAAACTACTCTTCTTCTCAAAGCACATGATGGTCCTGTAACAGGTCTTTCACTTCACCCAGCTGGAGATTATATTATTTCTACATCCGAAGACCAATTTTGGGCATTCTCTGACATTAGGTCAGGACGATTACTAACCAGAGTACAGGATGAAAATAACATTGCTTTAACTACTGCTCAGTTACATCCTGATGGACTTATCTTTGGAACTGGGGGCATAGATTCCATAGTCAAAATTTGGGACTTGAAAGGACAAAATAATGTTGCTCAATTCACAGGTAAATTTAGAAAGTAATTTTTATCGAGTCTGATGATATTTTTTTTTCAGGACATTCGGGTGCCATAACTACTATGGCTTTCTCAGAAAATGGTTATTATTTGGCTACAGCAGCTGATGATGCCAGTATTAAGTTATGGGATTTGAGAAAATTGAAGAATTTCAAAAGTATTCAACTTGAAGAAGGATACCAAATTAAAGATTTATGCTTTGATCAGAGTGGTACATATTTAGCAGCAGCTGGTACAGATGTGAGGTGAGTTCAAGCACAGCCCCCTTTAGAATAGTTAGGCAACATTTACAAACTGGCCCAATCACGCCTTCAGACCACATAGCGCACCATACAGTGACATGTTGAGCATGCAAAAAGCTACTCAATAATCGCTCTAGGATTTTCAGAGGACCAAATGCAACAATTTTGCTAGTTGACGTACCCTGACGAGTGAAAATAGGCTTTTTCTGAAAAAATGATTTTTTCAGAAAAACAGTTCAAATAGGGACAGTATTTTGAGAATCCAAATATCCATGAGTAGCTGTAATTTCTTGAAGATCTGTAATATTGAGTGCAATTTGATCATCAAAATACACTTTGAGATAGTAAATAAACGGTTACCTAAGACACAAAGGCTAGCGATAACATCTGTAGAGTCTCAGAAGAATTCACGGTAGCTCCTTTATACTACTCTGGTTACAGCGCCAAAATTCTTTTTATGTCTATTCATTTAGTATAAAATTCGGTATTCAATTTATTATTAGCAACAACCATTGGATAGTGTGAAACCATCTTTGAAAAAAAAAAGAAAAATCAGAGATAATACATGTTATATAAATTTTTTTACAGAATCTTCTTGAGCAAGCAATGGCAAGAACTGAAAGTATTCAACGATCATACTGCTGCTGCTACAGGTGTGAGGTTTGGAAAACATGCAAGGTACCTTGCATCAACTTCTATGGATAGAACTTTAAAATTATATGGATTAGAGTAAGAGTATGACAAACATCATTGAAATGATAGGCTATTTGATAATTGAATAAATTTATTACTTAAATAAAAATAGTATTTAGTTCAGTGTTATTTCTTTTTCAAATATTCACAATAATGATGATTGGCTATTAAGTGGAGTACTGATGAAGGTTTGAGAGTTTTCATCAAGATGGCGTTCTTGTAGCAATTCAATAAAGATTCATCTTCTTCAATTGGTTGTAAATAGTTGTCCAAAGAGGTCATTAGCTGAAATATATGTTATATCATTCTAATATTCACGAGAAAATTAGAACATGACGAAGTGTTTTAATAGCTTTATATCAATTACAATGTAATAAAATTTCTTTTGTTTTTAACATTTTTTGTATCCGAAGTACCTTCAATCAACCATGCATCCTTTAAAAAATTATTCTAGCACAGATTTTACAATTCTTACACAACTGAAAAGAACACATTCATCTTTATATATAAAAATAACGTGTCATGTTGTTTATCTAAAACTACTGAACCGATTTTGAATTTGATTTGAATGGACACCATGTGCAATTCGACCCAACTTGAAACCTTACATTTCAATTTATCGTCTCAATATTATTTGTCTATTACTTGACAGTCATAATTATCTGTTAGCTCCAAAGGATTCTAATAGATGGCGATATCTGTTCATTGAATTGAGTAAATATTCAATTTTGTAATTTTTCCAAAGTACGTAATAACTAGTTTCGATTTTTAATAAATAACTACGTTTTAGCCAATCTGAAGTATACTGATATTTCCAATGTAATTCATTCCAAAATTTCACTCTTGTACTGAAATCAGTTCATTAAATGGATATCAAAAATATAGAGAGTGGACATGTCTCAGTATTTTTCATAATTTTTTGAAATAATATGAATAATTTTATAGCATAAGTTGTTTTGGTATAAACTCTCTGATTACATAATCATATACGAGGTCTGTGAATTAAGTAATGAGACTGGCAACGTTGCGTTCGATCTGGCAACACTGGAAGCGCCGGGCTTAGTAGGGCGGTAGAGGAACATATGATCCACCTTCAGTACGAGTTTGACCTCGCTCGAGTCATTTGGTTATGCGTAGCGATTGTTTTTGTGAAACAGTTTTTTCTATTGTGTTCTAAAAATGAATGACATTAATTTCAAGCAACGGTGTGCTATCAGGTTTGGCTTCAGACTTGGGCACAATGCAATGGAAACTCTTCTTAAACTTCAGCAGGCCTACGGAAATAGTGTTTTGTCACGGGACTAGGTTTTTCGGTGTTTTAAGGCATTTTCAGAAGAAAGAGAATCGATTGAAGATGAACCTCGAAGCGGAAGGCCTTCAAGAACCGATGAAAATGTCGACATAATCCGGGATCTTGTGCGTTCAAATCGTCGGTTGACAGTTAGAATGATAGGGGAAGAGTTAAATTTGACTTACACCATCGTTCATCAACTTTGAACAATGAATTGGGGATTAGAGGAATCTGCGCAAAAAAATCATTTCAATAAACAAGTTTTTGGCCAGTAAAAACATTCCTGTGGCTCCTCCGCCTTCTTCTTCGCCCGACTTGAGTCCTTTTGTGACTTTTTCTCCTCTCAAAGTTGAAAAATTACCTCATGGGAAATCATTTTGGGTTTTTCAGTGGTTTAAGGTATTTTCAGAAGAAAGAGTCGATTGAAGATGAACCACGAAGTTGAAAAATTACCTCAAGGGAAATCATTTTGAGACAGTCGAAAAAATTGAAACGGCTGTAACCGACCAGCTGAAGGTTATTTCAGTTCTAAGTTCCAGCACTATAAGGAGGGGATGAAACGTCTCCAGCGCTGTGTGGCCTCAGAAGGAAGTTATTTTGAAGGTTACAATATTGAATTATAATTATTTTTGTATTAAACATTTTTTAAAAATCTGTCTCGTGACTTAATTTACAGACATCGTATTTGAGGAAGAAATCTTTTTTCGTCTTGAGATTCTAATGATTCAATCGATATCTACCTCTTCTTTTGTAACGTTCAAAAATTGAACCACTCCCATGTATTCTGACCACAGTGTTTTCTTCCATTGCACGTTATGCTTCTGAGATAAGGGCACCATTATGAAATTACCGAAAAGGGTATCACCATAACTGACTGCTTGATACTGTTCTAACATCTGATTATAAAAATCTTGGAAACTCTTCAAGCCTGAAAGTATTATCTATTTAATTCAAAACTGTTGAGCCAATCAAAACTGTCAAAGTACACTTGGTGCTGGCTAAGAGTGCAGCAATTTTGAATTTTTCGTAAGTTGATTAGGCCTAAAATAGGTTTGCAATCAATAACTTGCCATTAAGATGACTAAAATATTATTCTAGACATCTTATTTGCCATGATAATTTGGCATTGACAGATGTCACGTTAAAATAACGCCCCGTTTCAATTGCAAAACCTTTGCAAATAATAAAAAATCCTTTTCTCTATTTCAGTGCTGTAATGAACTCATTACAGCATTGTTTTTAGTTATTTTTCGTTTTGTGGTTGACAACACTGACATCCTATCCTTTCGAATGTCAACACGCGTCCATTGCATGTCAATTGTCAATATTAAAGCATGTAGAGATTTGAACGTACTCTTCAAATTTTATAATCTGTCAATTTTCGTATCAGTCACACCAACTGCGAAAATAAAATACAAAAGGCACTAGGAGGTATAATCTGAATTTTTCATCGAATTCCAATAAATTTCTATCAATTCTTGACTGAAATAGAGAAAATATCGTCTAATACTCGTTGCAGAAGGCAATTCCAACACTCATGCGTTCAAAAATTCGCTCCTTCGTCGCTCGTTTTCGAATTTCGCATTCGTGTTGGAATAGGTGCCCATTCTGCAACTTGTTTTATAATATACTATTACTATTTGAAATGGGAAGAAATAAACTTACCATTAATAGGTTCGTTGAAATCTAACTTATCTTCGAATTTAGAAATATTTTTGAAGCATAATTCCAAGAGCTGATGGATCTCCTTGTTCAAAAATAACTGATCGCTGCCCAAAAATACGCAAGCTAGTCTGCAGAATCTATCAGTTGCGTTGACTTCTTTTATCAGATTCGGAAAATATGTTTCGTAGATCAACACCCAACGTAAACAATTCTGCACTATAAAAATTTGTTCTTCCTCTGATAAAACATTCTTTTTGTCCTGTTGATCCGAATAAAGGACCAGAATAGGAGCATAAATCCAATCCACAGGAATTATATTTCCTATTCCCACATCCAAGCAAAAACCTTGAGATACCGGACTTGGCTGTAAATTAACAATGGTTTTAAAAAAAGCCATATAATACCTTCAAAGACTCAAACCTCTGATAGCCCTAAAACGTGGAAATAAACTTGTTTTATTTCCTTCAAGTTGTTGAGACAAATTTCTAAATTTTCATTCCGTTCATTAAAATTCAAGCTCCTCAGCAAGACATTAATGGGATAATATTCAGAATTAAAGATTGTAGATTCCATTAAACTTTTGATTTCTTGCATCTGGTCTTCATTGAAAATACATAAAGATTTAATCATAAGAGAAAAAAAAATAGAAGTATCAATTTCTAAACGAACATCTATGGATATTTTCATAATGTTGATGATCAGTTGACTTTCAATTCTCGTGAACCAATGACTAGTGAGATAAAGATGGTTTCCTTTTGCTAAGGATTCAATATAAGCTTTGATAGCTTTATTTTGTAAAAATGCTAGTTTCACCTGAAAGGTTAATATTTGTAACAAAATTGATATAATCAAAACTTAATTAATAACCAACCACTGCAGAGCGGCATGTAGCCACAAATTCAGAGAGCGATCTAATGAATGGAAGGCAGCTTGATGTTTGCATGATAGGTATCACGTGATCCACTGTGTACCATGCAGAAGTTTGTAATGTTTTCAAGTTTGCACTGAATGGATGCGGCTCATAATTATTCAATAACATGGAGCATCTCCTGAAAATTAACTACATTGTATCCCAATACTTTTTTACTGATGGATGTTAGACAATTTGAAAAAAGAACATTTGGAAAATGGCATTTTACGCTAATGTACGAAGTGAGATGGGTAAGTACCAGCGTTTGGCAATAGAGGGAACTGTAGGGGAAAATCTGTACACGATCCTTCAAAGGATTTCGCACCAATTCATCGAGTGGCTTTGATTTGCCGACATTTTATAGTAAACAACTTCGTGTTATCTGTATTTGGAAGGTAAGGCTTGCAAGGAAAACAAATATCGAGGAGCGTGCACCTTCGATGACCGCCCTCTGGTATTCGTTCAATGAATTCAAACGGGGCCCAACATCAGTGTTAAGAGCATACATTAATTTTACCCCGATGCTGAAGATCTCGACCAATCAGGAAACGAAGCGCGCTTGCTGTCAATGACAGAGAGGACTATAGGCCCTCTTTGTCATATTTTCAACGGTTCGTTTTGACAATCAGCCATTTAATTCGAATTTATACTTTTGCTAGAAGTAATTATTGGATATTTTTGTTAGCGTTAGCAACGTGTTGATATTTAAAAATTGCAGTAAGAGTGATTTTTATTATCTTTCATCATGGACGGAGAAAAGTAAGTATTGTATTTATCTATTATTTTGTAGAAAATGCACTAAACCAATTTATTTGGAAACTTTAATTTTCAGGGATATACTGAGTTCTCAAATTTGTTCAAAACAATTATCTTCTGCTTCGACGAAATGTCGGCATATGCGGAATATTCATCATCAAGATCTTATTCCAAAGCAATTAAAGCATTTAAAATGCCCAATTTGTGCAGAAGAAAAGAAAACTGCTCTTGAGTCCCATAAGGCTTTGGATATTCATTTAGAGCAAATTCATTCCATTAACATCATAACATCACTTGACTTTTAAAAACGAAGAAGAATTTGAGGCTTAGCGAGCATTGGAGAATAGAAGTGTCGATTACATAAAACGAAGATATCGGAAAAGCAGTGATGGATTAGTAATTTATTTTGAATGTTTAATCGCAGTAATTATTCAGGTTTGTTTCTTTATGTTTTCCACCAGTTTGATATAATGAGTTCGTTTGAAATCATGGTGATATTAGGAAACCATTTAACTTCCAGGAGATGTAAGTCAATGTAGCAAACGCAGCATGAAAACTGGAGGAAGTATCAGAATATCTGGGTTCTGCCTTTCTAGAATTCCTGTGAAGGTAAGTAGTACAGGTAAGTTTTTAGTTATTCATTTGTGTTAAACTAGAAATATGATCCAATATTTCATTTGTATGTTTTAGCTGTGAATGTAACATTCAGAGAAACACATGTAGGTCATGAGGATGAACTACACTCTAAACGCTTGAGTAAGGATGATCAGAAATTGATTGCTGATGAATTGGAAGTTGGAATTACAAAAGAGAGCATTTTACAGGATTCTAAAAATGTTACAGAAGAAAAACTGCAAAGAATTAATGTACTGCAAGGGCAGATCTTTCTTATATTATACGAAAATTCAATATTGAAGAAACGAAAACATGATGATGACATGCTACGGCTTTAAAAGTTAAATTAGATTAATCTAATAAAATTTCTAATTTTTCCATAGATTCTGACAGTAAATTTCAAGTAAGTCTTTGTGATAAGTCAGACATGTGTTTTTCATAGTAGTTGATTGTAGATGGAGTTAAACCAAAGCATTATGAAATTTAAATCGTTGCATGAGAGTGATATTTAATAAAATTGATTGATGAAGCACATGATTTGACACATGGTACTGGTGCAACTAGAAGAAAAAGAAAAATGGAGAAACAATTATATTTCCCAAAACATAGTAGTTGAATTTAATATTTTGTAATTTCTTTCTCTTCCAAGATAGTTTATTCATTAAATTTGATTCAAAGGTGTTGAGGTAGCAGTTCTGTAAGCTTATTCAGTGAAGCCTGTTTTTCAAGAACAAGAAAATTCTAATAAGATGCATGGTGAAGGTCAGTTTAAAAAAAGGGAAATTGATCTCATATGTGGGTTTTGCTGCTGCTTGATAGATGGAGGTGCTAGGATTTTGATGAAGCATGTTTAACTTAAAATTATCATTCACCATTTGACTAAGCAAAATTGAATTTTCTCTCCAATCTAAGAATTATACTCCATTTTTATTTGAACAGAATGTAAATATCAATAAAAGCCATGAAATATATCAGCACCTTTGAAATAATGCATTTTCCAACAAACCTGATCCTGTAAAGAAAACAATGAGTGTAATATATTGATACTGACTTTTTAGTGTTGCTTCAAGTGCCTTATGGTCAATAAGATATTTCGATAAATTTAAAACAGAAAATAGTATATGTGGTCATACTATTTGGTACGTTCACATATGCACCATTTATCCTTGTTTGTAACTCACAACATATCATTTTATTTGAAATGCTGCAATGATTAATGAAAGTTTGAGTGTTTTGTTCAAATATACTGTGAAACATTTCAATTTGTTTTATTGTTGAATTGGAAATGTGCATTAAATTAATTATACTACCGATATTGGCCCCTGTTGTGCATCATGCGATATCTTAGGAGTAATTAAATTATTTTTATAAGATACAAAAATTTTGACCAATTGTAAAGGATACTTGGAACTTATTGCATAAATGATCTAAAAATACCTACAATAACATTAATGTCTGCTTTCGCACCATACAAAATATTAACTTAGTATAATTGAAATGAAATAAGAATTTATTGATGCTACAAGTATTAGATTTTTTCATCAATCAAATATTTTGTGTTTACTTGTTTCAAAAAATTTTGAGGATATAGGTAACTTATTGCTGGTTTATTTTTATTAACATCCCCTACAAATATTTATCATCACTATAGAAACTGATATGGCACTCCGTATTTACACTGTTTTTTACTTGAACCTGTAGTTTTCATCAACAGATTCATGCTTATGCTGGAAATAGGGAGCCCTGAAAAATTCAGTATAATCCAAGAGGAATTGTTATCCATTTCTTCATTAGAATGAATGTATAAATGTCTATTTAAAAATAAATGCTATTAAACTGAAAACAAAAGCAGCCTATAAGATAGAAAGGCAAAACCGGAAAAACGTTTTCGGAATCCTCTCCTGCATGGCGCTATAGCGTATTGCGGCAAAATCTGGAACCTCAATCATATTTTTGATTAATCTTTCCTCACGTCGACGTAGGACGTGAAGCCAAACTTTATGGAACACAGTGCATCTACGTGATTGGTCGGCATCGGGGTAAAATTAATGTATGCTAGTGTTAAGCCTTGTTCTCGGAGCTTCGTAGCGTCGCTGTTTACAATCCCCACTCTTATGTTTACTTCTCATTGTCGCAGCAATCCTGTGTGTAGTAGGATTATTTCAACTACACAAGGGGCGTGTCGCGACAGTTTTTGACAACTGGAAATGAAGAGGGAGGGGCCAGGGGAAGTATTGTTTACATACTCTAATTGGCTGAGATGCTGTCGCCAGCGACGCTACGAAACTTTAGACGAGGACCGCCCAGGATGTCCGAATGATATGACTTCCGATGATACGGACTATAAAATCCATGAGATCGTGTTGGCCGATCGCCGAGATATTGCTGAGATGCTAAACATTTCATACGAACGAGCGCAAATATTTAACATAAATATTTGGAGATGAAGAATCTATCGGAAGATGGGTTCCCCGTTATCCATTCTCATATATTTATGTTCTAAAAAAAAATAACTTACTTAATATCTTGGTCGCTAATAAGAAATCCATGTGATAGAATACCTGCTACTATTTCATCAATGGCTCTTCTATGTTTGGCGAGTTCATAAAATTTTGTGCTCAAAATAAGGAGGGAAGATATAATTTGAGACTTTCCACACTGAAAAATAAAAATTTCAACTTTTCTATTTCCCTCATCAATATCTCATTTCTTAAATAACATTTATTATTATTAGCATGATGGCAGAAAATTGAATGAATAATTGAATAATGATGGTAATGATGAAAAATATTTGAAAAGCACTGACCCAAGAACCTTTGGTAGAAATACACAGGTATGATCTTGCACATTGAAGAGAAATAGAAAACTTGAAATATTCTCTCTCGAATTCTGACGTCATCTGAGTCGCAAAACGAAGCTTTAAGTTAGATTAGGAATTTTGGCTGTATATAAAAGTAATGAGATATTCTTCTTACTAATCAACGTTAATTAATTCGACAGAAAAACGTTTTTCTGTCAAGGGATTAACCTTAAAACCAGGCATTGTTTACTGTTTTACTATTCAGATGACGTCACAGATGAAATGCCCAAATACGGACCAAAAAAGGAATTTAAAGATCATACCTGTGTATTTCTACCATGGATACGATCCTAACATTGAAGCAGCTATATTATAACCAAGTACTTTCACCCCTAAAATAACTTATTACTAATAAAGTGACATAATACATCATTGAAAAACAAACATTTGACTTTCATATGATTACAGGCCTTGCTCTACATCAGTTCAATATAAGATTTCAAGTGGATCGCATACCAATATGATAACAACATTCCTTTGAAAAAACATTTTTTTTTTCTCTGAAACCACTTGTTTGTGTTGGCTGAACAATGAACCCAGCTGAGGTATTCATCTCTCAAACCACCCTGACAATTTCTACTCTCCAGTTCATTTCGTTCAGTGAATAAAGATCATATAACATTGTATTCAATTTTTTTTTTCAGACTCATATTCTATATGTCTTGTCACATTTTCTGAATCACTTTTGTCTAGAGTTTGTTTTTACTAAAAATTGTTCTTCATGTTTGTATTTTATTATACTTTTAAATCAACTGAAACTTCAGTTATACAAGTTTGAATTTCACTTTCCCCGTAGCTGCAAAACTAAGACACACCGACCTCCGCCTTTACCTCCCTTCTTCTCGCAAATAATGGGATTGGATATTACTAAAGAATCGAAATCTGGTCGCCCTGTAAACCATTTGTGAAAAAATTGAAACTTACTTTGAAATCAGTAATTCTCTCGAATTGCTTAGTCCATTTTTTGGAAGCTAATGAAAAAAGATCTGAGAAATCTGCAAACGTTGGTTTTTTAGAGAGAAATGTTCCAAGGAGAATAAGTGCTGCAGCACAGTGGCTTTCCCTAATATAAGTTGTTTCGTCACCCAGATTTGTATTTTTTACATGATAATCTAAGTGTTTCATTAGAGCACCTTGTAGATTACTGTGAAATAATTTTGTAGAGATGAATTCTTGAATCTAAATCTACTTTCTCCACTTACTAATCAGTTTCCAATGCAAAATTCGAAGTTGAATTGTATCGAAGAAGTATATCCCACAGATGGAAACATTCCGTTTGTAATTTGATTCCAGCAGCATTCAAACTTAATGTATCGTCATTGATATAGCGTGAAATCCTTTCTATGATTCCATATCTGGAATAAATATATATTCATAAAATTAAAAATCCAAGTGTGTTATTATTAATAAGATGCCATGTTGATTCATTCGTAACACCTTTATTTTTAAAAATCACCATTAAATTTTTTTTCAGTCTCTTTCATATTGAAGAAGTGTTAACAACATATATTGTGTACTCTGAACTTTCATGGCAACCATGCATATATCGATTTATACGTAAAATTGGAATATCTGTTCGTTTGATTGAAACTAAGTGCATCTGGATGAAAACATGGTACATACATCCTTGCAACATTTCTCACCATTTTTCTGTGTTTTGCATTTAAAACATTGTATAAAATTCTATATTTTGAATTGAAACTGTCTTATCGGATATATTAGCAAGACGTAAAAGGAAAACTTTAGTTGATGGAAAGAAATTCAGGTGAAAGTCAAGACAACGCTGCTCCATTCTCTGCTTGACAATTTGAAGGTCACATGTTTAGAAGACACACGTTGCCACCTCTGTATCGAAAATAAATACGCAAATTGAAGAAAATTTGGTAGAGTCAGTATTAGGTTTTTCATATTAATCGTTCGTAAGTATGAAAGTTGTAGTAAAGACAGAAATTTTAATCCGAATTTATCGTTCCATAGGTAAGTGTATTGTTAGAACCGAAGTATTTAGTTATTTACATGTTCAGTAGCGTAGAAAGTTTTAATAAGGAAGTTTTCAATGAGATTATAAGATAAAATGAGGTTTTCTTGAATTAAGGTTCCCAGATGACAGCTTCGCTGTTGGGATGGTCAAGTATTTGTCCAAAGAAAGCAATTTTCATTTTTTTAGATCATTTTGACCCTGAAGATATTGAGACCCGAGTAAATGGAAAAAGATCTCTGGCAGATTACTGTTGTAACAAGGGGAAACTCAGGATACATTTATTGAAACCAAATGGGTTCAAACCAAATAAAAATGATGTGTTGCATACCCAATTGGTTCACCAAAATTAAACGAGCGGTTTCACGAGATCTTGAGAACACGAGCTATCTCTTCAACACTGGCATGACAATTTTCGAGCACAATTTCCTTGATTTTTTCATCCTGAACGAGGGAAATCTTCAACGATCTCCCGAGCTTTTTTATACTAATTTTCTACTAATCGTATACTTGTTCAATAAAACATAGTCTCGGAATTTCGTAAAAAACACAATATTCGAGACATACTCTTTGGTTCAATATTTTTTCCATTCGCAAACTACCACCAAGGTCGACTGGCAAGTCAAATGAGAATTTCCGTATACTTTTTAGTCAGAGTGTATGTTAGTTAATGAAGAGTATAGTCAATGCCATTGATATTTCAAAAAAATGATCTTTAGAATATAGTGATTATTGAATATCAAAAACGAAATACTTACCCTTCAACAAACTTGACTGCATGGTCACCACTTCTTAAAGATAATAAACGTACAAGTTTCACTGCTTGTAAAACTGGTGTACCATAGATATGCTCTTGGCGACCTAGAGAGAAATTAATGTAACATTGCAATCAAAAGATGAAAATAATTATTATGAAACTAATCAATTCAGAATATCTCGCTGATGCTTCGAATTGAAAATGTCGGCTTAAAGAATCAATGATTACGGGGGTTGCCTTCTATATTTCGGGATTCGAGAACAAAAACAAATATTAATAATCGAAAATCGCATTATTGTTTTTCAAAATATTCCCCATTAAGATACACTTACTATACACTTTTGCGTGCGTTTGAATCACTTATCGAAGCACTTTTGCAACTCTGATTGAGGTATCTCCAAAACATGCATTCTGAACGCATCAACCACTTCTTTAGGTGTCGAAAAACGTTGACCTCTCATTTTATTTTTTGCGTACGGAAATAAAAAGAAGTCATTCATTGCCAAGTGGGGATTAAACGGCGGATGACTTAACAAATCGTTGTTTTGAGTGCTCAAAAATGCAGTAGTTGACGTGGTGAAGGGTGACCCGTCTTCGGCGGTTGGTTTTCCTGATTTCTTTGAAGACAATTGGCAAACAGATGGTTGTGTACCACTCAGAATTGACTGTTCTGCTCTGTTCTATTGATACGATTGCGACATGTCCAGTTTTTCCGAAAAAAATAGGCAAACTTTTTGGTGGATGTTCGGTTGTCTTAAGGAGAAACTGATTTCTAATTTGAATGTGGTACTGTGGTGATTTACGAAAACTGTCGCAGAAAAAAATGTATTATGATGTAAAATAAAACACAAGATATCCCGGCTTACCCTTGGTAAATGAGGGGATTGTAAAATGAAGGGTCTCGTTGGAACGAAAGGGGTCCAGGACGGTTGTATCTTGCCTTATGGACACTCAATCTTCTTTTGAAGAACCTTCTCTTCACTCGTAGTATCAATAAAATTCGTAATATATGAATAATAAATAATTATGCTTTGTATAGCATTGGTAATTTAAGAAAATCGTAAATTTGTAAAAGCGTAGTTTCGTAGCGTATTATTATTCGGCCATTCTGCCCCTCCTTCTCCTTCCTCCCATCTGGTTGCAAGAATGTTTCCTTCTTTGTTCTTGTGGATAGGAATCGATGGTAAAAAGAGGACAGTGTAATTGCAGTATATCTTGTATGCGCATATAATCGAAAACAAAAAGAAAAAAAGCGACAAAGTTCGCAAAGAAAAATTTCCTCCATTTGTTGATATAAAAATAACAATCCTTGAGAAATGTTAATTTCGAAAATAACAAAATGAATAATGAATTGAATTAGAACAAAATACCCCAAATAACCATAAGAAATTATTTAAAAATTAACCCAAGACGAAACACGTTTACCTGCAAGTGTTTCCGTATTTTTGGAGCATTTCTGTCGACCAATCGACACAAGCCTTATTTTGAGCGATTGACAAATTGCGTGGGATCCAACGTGAACAAATTTTTTTTTCGGTCAAATGTTTATGGAATATTGAATGTATGCTGGTTCCACTAATGCCTAAGGTTGTCTCAATCTTTCGATAGGTCGCATAACGATCTTGCAATATCAGTTGACGCACAGCATCAATGGTTTTCGAAGCAAAAACTTATTTTGGACGACTTTCACGAAATCCGTCTTGGAGTGAACTACAACCTCGGTTGATATCACGATACCATCTATAAACACTGGTCCTTGATGGAGCTTTATCTCCAAAAATTGAATGAAGTTCATCGATGCACTGTTGTTAAGTTAATCACCGTCGAAGGTTATAAAAATAATTGCACAAAAGTGTTCACGATTTAATTTCATTTTTTGGGCGAGAAGAATCTTTCAAGTTACTGTAATCAACACAAATAGGGCTCGTATGTCAAAACATTCTGACTAAGTATAACCTCAAAAATGTCAAGCTTTACGATAGAGCTGTCAGTAGACAGATTGCCACACTAGGGTTGTCTAATCCCGAAATATATAATGCAACCCTCGTATATACCAATGCAAGTCTCAAAAGATCTCAACTAGCATAAATGTGTTGAAAGTTGAAGTTGTGACATTAAAATCTTTATGTAAATGAATTGACAATTAAAAAGCCCTATTGGAAAACCTTACTGTAAGAATAACTATTAGGGATGAAGTTCTCCACAATTGATGAAATTAAATCATCACATGTGAGCATCTGCTCAACTACAAAATCAGAATCGTGACTTAATCTTATTAAAATTTCAAGGCAATAAATAATCGTTTCAGTTGGAGGTTTCATCCTATTTATAATATATCTGAAAAAAAAAAACCGAGGTATTATAGTGAAACAATCTACTGAAGAGCAAAATGTCACCTAATCTTTTCATATATTCCAGTTCGAACCAAACACCTGATCAAATTTTTTTCAGCTAACACTTGATCATTTTCCATGTCATCATCTTTTTCCTCGTTATCTGCAGGTATTATAGGTGTCATCATTTCAAATCCAAAGCCCAGAAGAGAATCTAAACATATTTCATCTGAATAATTATAAATGAGACATCGCATGGCCTTAATGCTAGTTATTGCTACCATAGGACTGTTGTCATCCATACAATAACGGATAAGGAAAAATAGCTGTTCTATAGGTATATCCAGGATATCCTGATAAACGCCATTCGAATAAAGCGAGAGAATATTCGCAATGGAATTGAGAGCAATTATCTTTTGCTGAGATAGAGAAGACCTGAAAAAATAAAGTTTCATCAAACAGGGTGATTATGGAGTATGAACTAGAATAATGGAAAACTGAGCATATTTTTGAGCTGAAAATTTTTAAAAGTCTGAAATTCGTGATTTTTTCACCCAAAACCCAACCCATATCGTTCCGCAAGCACCATATTCGCCTGAGATGGCACCATATGACTTCTGGCTGTTCTCTAAACTCAATTTTTTCGAGTCAATGGAAGAGATACAAACCTCAACGAAGAAGGAACTGAAGGCTATACTGAAAGAGGACTATCCAGCATATTTCAAAAATTGGAAAAAATGTGGGCATATGTGTATTGCATCTGGTACGGAGGGACTATTTTGAGGAGGATGATATGAATTTAGAAAAATAAATGAAAATTTTTTTATCTACAAAAAATTCCCAGTACTTTTTGAACAAAGAAGTAGGAGTTATAGAAGATAAACTCTTTTTTTTACAAATAGTTTTTATTTGAAATACCTAATACCCTTTTTGACACCTTTTAGAAGAGAGGCAGAATGATCTTATCTTCAAAATAGCATAAGGTTACAGGAAAATTGCATAAATGTGACCTAAGTCGTATCATCTGTGTTGTGGTAATCAAGCCTTCAATTTTAGGAACAAATTCAGTCAGAAATGGTTAAATGAAATTTTCAATATATTTACATGAAGAAGTTTATATTCATAAATAACAAAGCATCGTCTTACCTAGCAAGGGTAAAAAGCTCCTGCAAGGTGTAACCAGGTCTATCTGGTTCTGAACCATGATGGTACAATATTCGGTTTTTTTCATTCACTTCAGGCTCTGTAAACGGTAGCAACCATCCCTCAAAATCAAATCTAAAAAGCATAGTGATACAAAACAAATAAATATCTCAAGTAATACATATTATAAATTGACTGGTTAAGCACCAAGACCTTAACATATGGAGAATTTCACTTCGGCATTAGGAAAATAGATAATCAGCAAAAATGAAGCTGAGCAAAAAATGTTGGTAGGCCAAAATTTATTTATTAATTAAGCTAAAATAGTGTAATCAAATTGTGAGAAAAATATAGAGCAGCACAGCCCTGAGCTCTGGAGCTCTTGAGAGCTTATTCCTTAACATGAATCCGAAAAAAGATTGAAGAAATAATACTATAACGTTTATTTTTCCCTCTTTAAATCGTTATTGGTATAATTGTTTATTTTCTTCAAGCAAATATTCATTGCGTCTTTATCTCCGCTCTCAGTCTCTCATAGTTGGCCTTGTCTTCTACCTAGAACTGTTGATATTTTGTATATACTATTTAATAAGAATGTTACTTCTTCCTACGCATAACTTTGAAGATATGCCTTTTAGAAACATCTTTTTTGTTGCAGTTCAAAACATCGTAAAGAGTACCATACCATATGAAAGCTGTACTCATGCATCATAAAGAATGTATTTCAGTTACATTGAGCCACATATTTTCCTCACAAAAGGATTACTTGCAACTTTCTGCCACCTGATCATGCTGTCTTGAATTTTCATCAATGACAATCCCTAGATAGTGTACTAAGCCTATTTCGAAATCTAAAAAAACTGGAATACAGGGTGATTGGGCACATAAGGATAAACTTCTTGTAAAAATAAGGAGTATTAAATATTTTGTGAATATGCAAAACCGAAGTAATCTTAGTATTTTCCTCTTACCTAGCTTCAAATACTTTATCCTTATCAATTTTTGATATTTCAACTTCTTTCATCCAGGCCAATTTATGTGTTTCTAAGACATCAAAATTCAGCCAATTTTCTGAACCTGGCAAATTTAAGATTTCTGCTGTAGTTTTAATACTTTCCAAATTTATATTCTCCCCTTCTTCATTTTGCTGGGAGATGGATAAATTACTGCTTTTGGTTCTAAACTCTTTTCTTTTGCTCTTCAAAAAGGATAATAAAGCAGGATCCATTGTACTCATGAGCCTTTCTCTCTCTTCACGAATTTCAGACTCAGGAATAGACCTAATTTTGTTCAGATTTTCTACATTTATTTTATGTTTCTCTTCTGCACTTAAAATTTTACTGCCACTTATAATTCCGCTATAAGTGTTAAATTCCATATCAGTCTTTAATTTATCTTCATCATTTATTACAATAATGGTTTTCTGCCCAGCCTCACTAGTTGAAGCGGCATTATCTCCAGATTTTTTAGACATTTTCATTTCTTGGGAAAAGATACTCTCAGATTTATTATATTGAATAGACATCTAGAATGAAATATTACCATTAATCATATTTTGTGGTGGTTTTAGCTCACTTACATCTCTCCTTCTTGCTTTAGGAAATCCATCAACATTACAGTTTAATGGTACTCGTCTGCAAGGTTCATTTCCTTTATGTTTTTTAACAATTGGTCCAATAATTATACCTTTAGGAATGTCTTCAAAAACATTCACAATTTGCTTATCGCATTCATCTATTTTGACAGTATTACTAGTTGTAGCAGTATGCTCTACGAAATTCAAAATATTTCAAATTTTGTAGACAAATATTAGAATATTACACTTTGCTTTTCAAAACAAAATGGTTTTAGATTCTAAGTCATTTCAACAAGTATTAGCTTTGTCATCACCAGGGGGTGGTTCTGCTGGTTGGTTTTATGAATAATTGGTTTTTGTCAACTTTTCCCTGCCTACTTTGGATCCAGCATATATTTATAATGAACTGAAAGGGAGAGTCAGACCAGATATTATATAGTGTGATAAATGGCAGACATAAAAAAGTCAACATGAACTGGCTTTTCTCAGAAAAAACCAGTGAAACCACCCTGATGACGACACATAATAGAATCTAAAATCATCGCAAATTAAAACTGAAAGAATCAAAGTGTAAAATTCAATAGAGCATAACCAAAGAGCTCTATCATTTCGATGACATTAATCGTCAGCTTAACTGTGAAGCAACGATTTTTCATCAATATCACAATTCTATATAGATTACCCTTTTCGCTTTTCTTTTCGTTAAGACGAATTATTTTAGCAGCTGGTTGGATTGTCTTATCCTCCAGTTCTTTCATAAATTTTTGTTGTTCCTTTAAAATTTTACGATCTTCTTGTGTTTCCTCATCCATTGGGGCAGATGAGGAATTCTTGAAAATCAACAGTCTATCCATATTAGTATAAAATTCCAACAGATATTATAACATCACATCGACCCATAAAAACATTCTAAATTCAAACATCAATTATCAATAAACTAGACTCAAATTTTGAAGGTTAGAATCATAGATGTCGCTTATTATAATTACGACCACAACAAGAATAAAAATTCTGATGATGATGATGATGAATAAAATATTTAGACTCCAATGAGATATTAATTATAATTATGAATATACTAATAAGAGGTATTTTCAAAATGCTCTGTGATCATAAAATGCACTGAGATATACGTGGAGAAGAAATTGTATCGGTTATTTGCTTTTTGTGTAGAAACGGAACACTGCTGGGCCTGCGTAGTTCTTCCTAAACTCTATGAGTCAAGCGTCAAAAACGTGCAATGCCATCTAAATGCAAATGTGTCAATCTATCAGCTCCTCTGGACATTTGACAAATCGTAAAATTTTATAAATTCGTAAGTTTTTGTAACCGTTTAACCGTCTTAGGAAATTTCTAGTTAATTATTCTGAACTTTTCGTTTGATAGGCTTCTAGCTGTGTTCATCAAAATCATTAAAAACGACGGTATCGGCGAATCCAACTGGACTTGGGAGCACAATGGCAGCCAGCGACTCTGCGGGCGACGATTCTTTGTACCCGATCGCAGTTTTAATTGACGAATTAAAAAATGAAGACGTTCAGGTAAACATTTTATTGACAAGGAAGAATATTCCACTTTTTCGTAGATTGAGCAAGAGAAATTTCACCAAGCCTGATAAGGGCTCGTATTTATACACAAATTCCTAGACTTTCTGACAAATTACTAATAAGGCCTGATGACTTTGAGGTGCCCAAATTTTTCATTAATTCAATCATTGATTGATTTTGAAGCTGTATTATCAATTGGTTTCATGAAATGATATGATAGGATATCATTGACAATGTTGGTGTCATTTCCCTCCCAAATTTTGCCTTACTTGGTAGATGAGGATTTTTAATTAAATGTTCAATTTGAAATCTAATCATGTTTCATTAAGTCATATGGATTAAATTCCTTCGAATTTATAATCACCTCAACTTTATATCACCTGTAATGATTGTTATAAACCTTCAATCATTTGGTAAATGTAAACAAATCAATTTTTGTGTGTGTTATACAGATAAACTGATGATTAGCATTTAAATTATTCCAAATACTCCAAATTTATCTTGCTTTCTGAAAGGTGTTTGCCTAAAATGTTCGAGATATTTTGTTACAGCATATGCTTTTGCATGAAATGCTTCTGATTTGAATTTTATTTTGTAAAATGATATACAATCAAAATAGGTTCATCTCTCTTTTTAGGATATATTCATATATCATTTTTAAGAAACTGTTTTTGAGCTGAAAATTTGGATGTTGATATTAAAGACAAGTATAGTTCTGCCTAAAATATTTTGAAACCTCTACAACCTCCGGTTACCGTTTATATACCTGTAACCGACTACTATTTTCTTATTTCAAATGGCACACTTATTATAGTATGATTGTTTGATTGTATATTTGATTACAAGTTCAGCAATATGCCATAACTAGAGTAAAATCCCAATTGTTCATGAATTTGCATTTATATGAAAACATTTTGAAAAGCTTGACTCCCGTTTTTTAATAATTCTAAATAAAAACAAACTGTTGATAAGTAAATTCATTTTCATGAGGAATGCTACCTGATGTGTACTTTCCTCTGTTTTTTCAAACTGAAACAAAGAGAGCATAAATCAAATTCTGAATGAAATAAAAATTTATCAACTGAAATCTCAGTATAATTGTTTGAATCTATTATGCAACTAATCATTGAATCAGTTTCCACTCAAAAATTTATAAAAACTGTGAGAACAGTGAGAATTTTTTCTAAATCCATTGCATTCCTTATTAAAATGTTATATTACAGTGATCAAATCTGGTATTGATGTAAAAGAAATAGTCGTCTATTTCTGACATCATTCAATGGGAGGGATGGCTCTACAATGGCACAAAAAAATATAAACTGATGAACTTAATACAAATATAGTAAACCAGTTAATCAATGATTTTGAATTGTTAATTCCTGTGAATATATGTATTGTCTGAGTAAATCTGGTCATTCATTCATCATAACTGTGAAAATTTTCAGATTCTGGTTCTATATCTCACTATGGTCATTGTGATATAATGCTTTAAATTTTTATGACTGCTCAAAGGAAATTGTATTATTCAAAATCGATAATTTCAATCTCATAACTTGTTTTTTTCCGCTTAGCTTCGTCTCAATTCTATAAAAAAACTGTCTACAATTGCATTGGCTCTTGGTGTTGAGAGGACAAGGAAGGAGCTAATACCATTCCTGACAGAAACAATTTACGATGAGGATGAAGTTCTCCTGGCACTTGCAGAGCAATTGGGACAGTTTATCACACTGGTAGGTGGATCTGAATATGCCTATTGCCTTTTACCACCACTGGAAAGCTTAGCAACAGTTGAGGAAACTGTTGTAAGGGATAAAGCAGTTGAATCACTCAGAGCTGTAGCTCAGCAACACAGTCCATCAGATTTGGAAACTCATTTTGTCCCATTGGTTTTGAGACTAGCCACTGGAGATTGGTTCACCTCCAGAACTTCAGCATGTGGTCTTTTTTCTGTAAGTTTCAATTAACCTATTTCTTTACATAACTACTCAATCATAGCGAATTAGTGTGAAAGTATTCAAGAGATAATTTCACATTTAAGTGAAGAAAGGCTTGTATTTCCGAAATTTCATGGAATTCAAACAAGAAGTTTAAGTAGGTAAGTAAGGTAAGCGTAACCTAAGGTCGTCGTTAACAAACCGTGTATTGTGAATGTTGGTTCAAAGCCAAAAGGCCGTTTCTCTGGCATTAGAACTTAATAGTTACATAATCTGAATAATTTGAAAAATTTCAAAATTTCTGCCATAAAATTTTTCAGTTGCATTGAAGATGAAAATACTCTCTGTTGATTGGAAATGCTCTTGAACACCTATTTCCAAATTTTCATGAAATTTTTTGTATAGGAGTTCAGTCTGTATAGGTCTAATATACCAATTAAAATGTTATGATAATTGATTTTTGTATTTTATGTTTTTTGCAAGTTTCCTTTGCAATAAAAAAAGTAAATTTCACTTTTCTTCACAAGTAAAGTAGCTTCTTTTTGAAATCCGGACTAAATGAGCAATCTTTTGAAAACAGTGACCAAGGTTAGTGTGGTACATTTTTTCCAAAATGGAGTGGGAAAGTGGCAATAATTTATTTGAACCAAAATTCGTCAATACTTCATCTATTTTACTTTTATAATAATGATATTTCTTTGTTTTGTTATTACCATTGATGGCATTGTTATTTGAGATTTCCTTATTGAAAATATCACTGTAAAATTGTGAATTTAAAATTTAACTAAAGGTGTTACATTACAAACTTTTTCAAAAATCTTTATTAACGTTTCAACCAGTGACATGGTTGTTTTTCCTTGTTTTATTCATATCTGCTTCACCTTATCCTGGGACCCATTACCCGGTTATGATTGCGTCTTTGTATACAATGCATCTGTGCAATGAAAAGAGCATCTGTGATATTATTTTTCAGTATTTTTATTATTAGCTAGGACTTTAAAAACAGGCAGAAATAAAAACACTCCTGTTTAATTTATACTTTGGCGATCGATTTCGGTTTTTATTATAATATCCTAATCAGGACAGCTGAAAATACATTTTCAAAAACGTTTCTCATTAAGAAGAATGGTAGTTAAAATGGCGTAAGAGCGTGCAATTTACGGTCTTGAGGAATAATGATCTTATATATAAAGTCTATGATAAAGATAATCTGTTTTAACTGTCTTCTGTTGTATGTCTGACAAGGGGTGAGTTCGAGGATTGTACTATATTTATCAGGCTATCATCTCTCAAATTGTTGATGTCAGTGTTATGTTTATAACTTCTTTGAAACCCTTATTTCCTGAGTGTTATGTAAGTTTTCGTCCAGATGGCGTCCTAGTGCAGACTTCAGTTGATTTTTGTGGTATTTATTGAGAAACATGGTTGAAAATCTATTTATCTTTCAGATGACCTGACGATCGTATTATAATAAAAACCAAAATCTATCACCAAAGTATAAATTAAACAACTGTGTTTTTATTTCTGTCTCTTTTTAACATACACAAACGAACATACTATGGAAGCATACGTTACTAAAATATTAGCTAGGACCTCAATCTTTAAGCATGATTTCACAAACAAATTTCCTATTTTTAAGGTCTGTTATAATCGTGTATCGTCTACAATGAAATCGGAGCTGAGGAAAAGATTCACCGATTTGTGTCAAGATGACACTCCAATGGTGAGGCGAGCGGTGGCTACCAAGTTAGGAGAATTGGCTCAGGTGGTCGATCTGGAGCATCTCAAGTCTGACTTGATACCGTTGTTTGTTCATCTGGCACAAGACGAGCAGGTATGAATAAATAAATAATTTGGATAATTTAAATATTATTCGAAGAGTTTGATTTCGAAAAATATTGGACCTTGTCTATTTTTCATCTTTTCAGGATTCTGTACGATTACTAGCGGTAGAAGCTTGTGTTAACATTGCAACATTATTGCCACAAGAAGACGTTGACCAACTCGTAATGCCTACTCTAAGACAGTGTACAGGTAATATATTTAGTCCCTCTTGAAAAATTTATGTTTAATTAATTTATGTTTTGTATCAATAGGCGACCAGTCATGGAGAGTGCGTTACATGGTAGCAGATAAATTTACAGAATTACAAAAAGCAGTCGGACCCGAAATAACACGAACTGATCTAGTTCCTGCATTCCAAAACTTGCTGAAAGACACTGAAGCTGAAGTAAGGGCTGCCGCAGCAAACAAAGTGAAAGATTTCTGTCAGAATTTAGATAAAAGCCATCAGGAAAGTATTATCATGAACAACATCTTACCCTGTGTGAAAGAGTTAGTCACAGATGTCAACCAACATGTGAAGTCGGCCCTTGCTTCAGTAATCATGGGGTTGAGTCCGATCCTGGGT
Source organism: Micraspis discolor (assembly GCA_030674115.1). Lineage (NCBI taxonomy): Eukaryota > Metazoa > Arthropoda > Insecta > Coleoptera > Coccinellidae > Micraspis > Micraspis discolor. The sequence goes on from JARTUT010002175.1 coordinate 13,560,497, forward strand.
AGACACAACACAATCGACCATTTGTTACCGCTTTTCTTAACCCAACTCAAGGATGAATGTTCTGAAGTTAGATTAAACATTATTTCGAATTTAGACTGCGTAAATGAGGTAATCGGCATTCAACAACTGTCACAATCCCTTTTGCCTGCCATTGTCGAATTGGCAGAAGACTCAAAATGGAGAGTTAGATCTGCTATCATTGGTAAAAAGATCTGATAGTGAATGTGTTCCTCGATATTTAATCTATTTGTTTTTTTTTTCAGAGTATATGCCTCTTTTAGCTGGGCAGTTAGGGAGAGAATTCTTCGATGAGAAATTGAATGCTCTTTGTATGACATGGCTGATGGATCATGTGTTTGCAATTAGAGAAGCGGCAACTTTGAATCTTAGGAAATTGGTGGATCAATTTGGTGCTGAGTGGGCAGAAAATACAATCATTCCTAAAGTATTAGCAATGTCCAGAGATCAAGTAAGGAACTCATTTATATTACGAGAACGGTTCAGATATTATTGAAACAGATACTCTTACATGTTCATTTACTTTAAAAAAAAATTTCCAGAATTCAGTTTCCCTATGCAATTCTCCTCACTAGTTCGCACATTTCAACCCTTTTTGTAAGTTTGTTGATGCCGGTATCAAAGAATTCCTTGGGGAACCCGCCAGCCATGTATGTATGAACTCCTTACCTTGTCATCTTGGAACTCCGAGAGTTTCTTAAAAATCATTTTCAAAGGGATCAAGGTGATCTTTGAAAATGTGATCTTGAATAACAACCAACACGGGTTTCTCAAAGGAAAGTCTATAAATTCTGCATTATATAGTTTCATAAAACAAGTGAAAAATGCATTTGAAGATAGAAAATTTGACAGCTGGATTATTTTTGAACCTGTCCAAGGCATATGACTGCTAGTCTAGATTAGTTGAAATTAAAGCACAGGATCATACAGTGCCTTCAAATGGAGTCAAAATAAAACTGGGCATCCCACAGGAAAACAGCAGGTTCCATATTTTTCATTATTTATATTGTAAATGATTTTGGGCTGGATGTACACAGTGGTCCAAATTTAAGTTGAAGAATGTATTCAAATAATATAGCATTTGGTTCCTCTTTTACCAGAATATCGAATAGTAGACAATTAACAATAGAACTGAAAGCTTATAAGATTATATGTCAATCGCTCTTTAAAAAATTTTTAACTGAACTCTAAGAGATCTTTTCTCTATCCCAAAACTACTCTAACTCAACAGAAACCGATCTGATTCTCCATACACGCCTTAATACTCACAATAAAGGAACCACTCAGTTGTTCTTGACAACCTGCACACAAGGATATTTAACATAGGATAGGAGGCACAGGATATTTATTTATGTAATTTTATGGATAAAACAGAGGCGTATCAAGCTTAAGGTGAAATTCAACTCGATTTTTGCAGCAGCAGTATATCATCAACAAAAAATTGCATATTAGATGCATATTACGCCTTTGTACTTACCTGCAAAATTTCATGAATATTGTCCTCATCCCTGAATACCAACTATGTATATAATATGCAAACGAGAAGTGTCTTTTATATTTCGGGGCACTTTTGCCACTCTGATTGAGGTATCTCCAACCTGACTTCTTGGAAGACAATTGGCAAACAAATGGTTGTATACCACTCAGAAGTGACGATTGCGACATCTCCATTTTTTCGAAAAAACAGGCGACCATTTGCTAGGAAGTGCTTCGTACGCGAGTTACTTTTGTTGGCTTTGGCTCATCTTGAAACACCCATACAGTCGACTGCTGTCTAATTTCAGGCTCATACGCGTGAATCCACGATTCATCACCTGTCACGATGTCATGGACGTGCTTGAAAGCACCGCGATCGTAATTTTGGAGCGTTTTTTTGATGGAGCTTCATCGCCAAAATTTGAATTAAATTGATCAATGCACTGTTGTTGTAAAAATAATAATCACGAAAATGTTCATGATTTAATTCAATTTTTGGCGAGTTGAATCTTTAAGTTAATGTAAACAACACAAATAGCTCTCGTATGTCAAAACTTTCTCACCACGTATAACCTCAAAATATCAAGCTTCACAATAGAGCTGTTGGCAGATTGCAACAGTAGGGTTGTCCAATCCGAGGAAATATAAAAGGCAACCCTCTTATTATCAATTGTAAAATTTCCATAATTTATTTGCCACTGGCCATATATCATTTTTTCATTTACTTTCACTACAAAATCCTTGAAATTTATTTTTACTGAAGGGTTTTATTATATTTCAGAATTACCTTTATCGAATGACTTGTCTATTCTGTATCAACGTCTTGGCGGAAGCATGTGGAAGTGATATTACCACAAGATTGCTTCTTCCCACAGTTCTTTTAATGGCAAATGACAAAGTAGCGAATGTAAGATTCAATGTGGCGAAAACTCTGCAGAAAATTGCTCCCCAACTAGACCAAGCAGTTATCCAACCACAAGTAAAACCAATATTAGACAAACTGAATGTAGATGCTGATATCGATGTTAAATATTCAGCCTCTGAAGCAATTGCAGGCATAACTGGTGAGTTATTGATTGATTATTAACAGAATTTTTTAATATCCTTCGTTTTGCAGCTTTGGGGTGAATCAAAATGAATGTGAATATACTGAAACAAATGAGCTGACAGATACAAAATGAAATATTATTACACATAATAAAATATTGATTACGGTAGATCATATTGTCTGTCTGTTGTGCTTTAATATTATTTAAGAAATTGTAACATAGACATTCTTTGACAAGTGTAACTCCAAATCTGTATACCAGTTTACCAGTGTTTGTGTTATCGAAAAAATTCATGAGGCTCACAGCTACATCCATTTTATCCATAACGATTCTTTATTTTGTATTATAGCAGGTTATTCTTAATAAAATTTTCTTCTTATTTGTGTTTTTATTTTTAGAAACTTATTTGAAAGGTTTAATTCAAACTTTTTCTTCATCTGATGATGTACGAGTTCTTCTCTTCCTTCCGCTACTTCTACTCAGTTCCTGGGAACTTATTGGAGCTGATTCACTTTCTTCCTCACTAGTTGTTTCGTGTTTCTTGATTCTCCGATGAGATTTTGGCTTTCTTCTGGGTTTTGGTGCTGAGCTCCTATCAGAGATATCAGTTGTTTCGCCGCTTGTTTCATATTCCTTGAAGCAAAACACATCAACCAGAAATTTTCAAGAAAAAAATTTTTCTTTCGAAAAATTATTTCAAAGAAGTTTTCAGTATATGCTTAATTACTTAGACTATGTATCTGTACCATTGTCACCAAATAGAAGTAGATTGTGCATGAATAAGACTGTAATGTTTGTTTGAGCCAATTCTATGTATAAAAAGGTCAGGAATTACTAAAGCAAACCCTGTCTGAATTGAAAACTTCAAGGGATATCTGGAAGATCTCAGTGCTTGTAACGAAAAAAAAAAATGTAGAAAACCATCGACATGCTTCATGTTTTTAGAATATTTGGAGGCAGTTCCAAATTTCTGTGCCTTGAAAACGATCAAAACTCACAGCCATTATTTCTGCAACAGATTTTCCCCCAGTATATCCGCAATCTCCTCTTCCAAATATCCAGCCTGGAGCAACGCCATTTGGATTTTCAAGCAATAAAGCGTTTCGGGCAGAGGTGTACAAAATTCTTGAAATAAAAAATATAAACAACTTCATTGAGATGTTGGTGAGATCGGCTTGATAATTTATAACTTACTTGAATTGACAAGATCAACACCGTTGAAACTATAAAACATACAATAGCTCTCTCGACAGGTGTTCTAAGATACTTCAAACATCCTTCTGTATTAATGGAACTGGATACAATGGTGGGTTCATCGGACCAAATATGAACTGATTGAGTCTGTTGTATTGGATCATGGAGACATTGCATTGGAAAATCGACCTTGCAACAACTCCATGGTAGCACTTCCAAGCTATTTGTTTCTGATTCACTTTTAAGTCTGAGGAGAATTCTTTATTATAAAGTGATAATGAAGTGACTGTGACATTTTCTTAAGGGCAAAGAAAGAGATAACAAATCTAATAGTTGCGAAAGTTTTAAGGCTGCAATCGATTCGATTGGCGCCTATAGACTGTCCTTAGGAAAAAATAATCCAGTGGTGTTAAATCACATAATCTGGCTGGCCATTTAACAGTTGGTTGTGTGACAAGTCTTGTTGAACCCACATGTCAATAATATCCATGCAATCAATGATAGGCCAAAATGGAGTTGTAAACATTTCGCGATAGCGTGATCCATTGACCGTTACCGCATTTCCAGCCTCATTTTCGACTCCAAACGACATAGCGCACCATACAGTGACACGTTGAACATGCAGAGGATTCTCAGTAATCGCTCTAGTATTTTCAGAAGCCCAAATGTGCCAATTTTGCTTGTTGACGTACCCTGACATGTGAAAATGGGCTTCGTCTGAAAAAATGATTTTTTCAGAAAAACCAGTGTGTTTTTGGAGAATGAATTGAGCGAATCTACGGCGATGTAAATGGTCGGTCATCTTCAATTCCTGCACTAGTTGAATCTTGTAAGGCTACAAAGCCAAATTGATATGCAAAATTCACCATCTGGTAGTTTGGGATAACCCCAGTTGTTGAAAATGTCGAGAAATTGACAAATTTGGATATTCTTCAGCACTGTGGCTCACGGCTACGATGTTTTCTGTTGAACGGCCCGGTCTAACACGCGTTGGTGTTGGCTCATTTTGTGCCGAGCCCGTTGACTCAAACTTAGCGACCAAATTCTTAATAGCGGTCTCAGAAGGTTGATTATGTTGTCTAAAAATATCACGAATTCTACGGATGTAATTTTAACAGAACCACCATTTTCATAGTGGGTTTTAACTATTTTAATGCAATTTTCCTGCGAAATTGTAACAATTGCCAAAGCATCTACTATGAATATGTCAAAAAACTAACTGTCAATGGTAGGTGTTCCATCTGAATAGCATGCTATTGGTACGACCATGTTCTCCAACGATGAAGACACCTATTACACATATCTTCCAAGTTCCAAATCCATTCGATGGATATTCTTATATTAGTTATACAGGAATACAAATTTCAGATGAAGGTCTTATCCTTTGAATTTCTTTTAGTTTGTACATACAAATTAACTGAATATTAAGCTAAGAAACTAACCGGCGCCGGCGTAGCATTTATTGGTTTAAGTGCTGCTTACGATACAGTTAATCATAGAAAAATAAATAAAGAAAGTATACGATCTGACGAAAGACTACAAACTCACAGGATTCATCAAATGTATCCTAGAAAACAGAGGATTCCATATAACACTGTAAAGTGGGGATACTCAAGTGATAAATTATGTGACTGTGTAGTACATAGTTCAAGATGAGGCCCATGTACTCGTCTGCATCAACGTCGGTACCACCTGCACTAATCAAGACCTATATGCATTCACCCCGAAGCCGTCACTGTTGCGGAGTTCTGGAAATCACTTGCTGAAGATATATTTGGACACGGATAAGTATAAGTAAGTACTGAATACTTTTGAAAGTAGATTGTTAATCTAAAAAAAAATATCCTCTGGATGATAGAGAGTATACAGCCGCACGGACATTCAAGTTTGACCCTGTATTCTTCATCGGGAAGTCAAACCAGACTATTTTCGGCTCGATACTCGAAAATTACTAAGATTTGGTCAAAACGGTAGCACGCTGTTCTATTATAACTAGCTCGCAAATACAAAGGAAAGACGAAGCTGTAGTTCTTCAGTCACAGGCCAATAGCACCTTTGGATGTGGTTGCTAGACACTCCAAGACAGAAGATAAAGAAACAATCAGATATGGTTTAGCAACTGGTGATAGTGTATAGGAAAGAATTTAACTCACTTTTTAATGACGTCAGAATTAATGTTATACTGATACTTGGTGAGCCATTCTAAATCGTACCAGTCCTGGTACCCACTTATACCGCAGCATTCCAGTTGATACTGAATCCTGTCAATAGTTTCCTTCCATGAAGGTTCCTTCAAATAATTTCTCATGCCATGTTGAAGAGAGTGCTTCATCGAACGAACTATATGCTTGCTAACTTTCCGTAAAATAGAACAAATAATAACGAAGTTCAGTAAAATGTTGCCTCCTGCGCAGGTCCAGAGCAGAAGCAAACCACTGGTACTTTTTCTACAAGATAAGGTTAGTAGTAATGCTTTCAAATATTCAAGGTCACCAAGATTTACTTCTGCGGTTGATTCAAACATTTTTCACAAATCTTTATACCCATTACGTAGTGTAGAATAACATGAGTGCCATAAATACCGGTGACTACAAACACGAAGTTGATCTCTGATCTTTCCGAATACAAAATTGGGGCAACGTAAAGAACTATGTAAGCTGAAGTTGCTGTGATAGAGAGACCAAGGAGAATCTGTAGGAAATTCAATACGTTGAATACAAATCCTAGAGAACGCCTCTGCTTCAGCGATAATTTAAAAACTCCAATTGACATAAATGTAGTTTTTCATCGACTTCCTATGTACTAATTTGAATTGGTTCATGATTGTCTTACTGAGAATCTACCGAAACGGCCTTCGACTGTCATTTTATGAAAGTTTCTGTCATGTTTTGACACACATCTTCTAATGAAAATTAACGATTAGGTCAAATTTTGACATTAAAAAACTTCTACTCACGAGTTGCGTTTTTGCATAAAAAATGCCTTCCAAAGATAAGAAAGTATCGAAGAAAAGGTTAGAAAAACGGAAGGAAAAGAAGGAGAAGCAACGTTTTCTTCTCTTAGATCATTTGGCAAGGGAAGTTAAGTATGGAAACGTAACCAAAAGAAGACAAATGAAGCACTGGAGAGATTTACTCGTGAAAATCGAACTGGAAAGTATGAGAGAGGACTTGGAATATGCCTGGCACATTTTTGAATGGGGGCTGGATGTTAAGGACTGCACCATATCAAGACTAATGGATGAATTGAATGATGCTAACCAGCAGTATTTGCTGACTTTGAAAGGTCATAATGAAGGTATAGGAAATTTATTGTCCTATATGCAAGAAAATCTGGATCGGCTACATGAAGATTTTTCGAAGTCGGTGAGTTAGGGTCTCTTCTGTTAAAAAATGTAGTGCTTTGAAAACTATAACCTCACGAAGCCTTGTGATGAAAGTTTTCTAACCCTTGTTATTGCAAATCAGTTCTTTCTCCTGTCGGTATTGTTATCACAGTTTGGCAGTCTTTTGAAAGACATAAGTAACAATTACCAAAAAGGTACTCTTGTCTAGTGTTGGGTACCTCTTACAAATGCGGCTCATTTGTCTCGTACACGACGAGGAAATGTATGAACGGCTCATTTTTATACAATGCACCACCTCACTTCAAATGTTCCACTTCGCCTCGATGGGGATCAGGAAACGAGTCACGCGACAGATACAAAGAGGGAGACGGGATAAGTCCTCGTCCTGGTCACCGGTACAAAAACGACGGAGACAGAGAGGTAAATGAGGGCTGAGGGGATGTCCGGATTCATAGTAGACAGTACACAGATGCCGTAAATTATAGAATTACGGAGGGTCTTTGTCACTTTGACACCTCTTACCAAATATGATGAGATTTTATAGGAGTTTCTTTAAACAGAAAAATAATTTTATTTTCGATGATTGTATAAAACTATTGATTCTTCAGAGAAGGAATAAACGCTAAGCTCTCGATTACTACCTGCTATTTTTGTGCGAGTATCTCATGACATTATAGTGTTAATTTTTCGGATTTAAAAATATCAATTATTATTAGGAATTCTGTTCGTCATAGATAAAGAGAAAATAGAAGACATGAGAAGTCGATTCATCGAAAAATTGAACGAGTTGTTATTATTATCAAAGGGCGAAATATTCAGTTTCTTATCAACCAAATTAAAATAAATGATAAACTACAAAGATGAAATTTTCGGATTAGTAATACTCAATAAATGACCCTAAAAAATGTTAAAATTGCGAATTCGATGAGCAATAAATTCCCTCCTTCGTCGATCGTTTTTGAACGCATGAGTGTTGGAATTGCCTTCTGCAACGAGTATTAGACGATATTTTCTCTATTTCAGTCAAGAATTGTGAGAAATTTATTGGAATTCAATGAAAAATTCAGATTATACCTCCTAGTGCCTTTTGTATTTTATTTTACGAAAATTGACAGATTATAAAATTTGAATAGTGCGTTCAAATCTCTACATGCTTTAATATTGACAATTGACATGCAATAGACGCGTGTTGACATTCGAAAGGATAGGATGTCAGTGTTGTCAACCACAAAACGAAAAATATAACTAAAAACAATGCTGTAATGAGTTCATTACAGCACTGTTTTTAGTACTGTAATGAACTCATTACTACACTGAAATAAAGAAATCATTTTATTATTTATTCAGCATGATGTCTTACTACATAAGATGTTGCATTTTGGCTTTACAAATGATGCAATTGAGCTAATGAATTCATACCTGATAAAACCATCTAATTTTGTAGCATACAATGGTTATATTAGCTCAAACTTTTTTTCAACTCCTGGAATTCCTCAGGGTTCCAATCTTGTAAATTGTGAAGAAAGGAGGGACTACCAATTTTTGGAGTTATCCCATCATTCCTTGATGCGAAACATGAAAAAAATAGCCCTTTTTTTTAAGTTTCAACACGTGAATACGAATAAAACCGTTGATTTATTGCTGATTTTTTCAACAATTTTCGATCTGAAAAATTTGTTGCTGTGCTTTCAGCTCTTCAACATGGTGAATTACTACAATGCGATGAATTTGGAGTATATGAAAAGGCTTCAAGAAATGCGATACAATGTTAAGACCCTACTATATCAAATAGAAATCACTAATGAGAACACTACCAGAGATCAGAGGACCAAATTGTACTGTTTAATGGATTTACTATCAGAGGAGGCGGCAAGGCAACGGGAAATCTGTGAAATTAAATATGACAAAAAAATGATCGATCTTCTGAATCAGTCACGAAAAATTTATGAAAAACACCATGTGGCTTTTGAAGAATGGAGGGACTACCAACTTTTGGAGTTATCCGATCATTCCTTGATGCAAAACCTGAAAAAAATAGCCTATTTAGTGATCCAATTAAAAAAATTGAATGAAACACTATATCATCTATACAACACAGATAGTAAGCGTTTGGATAGTTTGATCGGAAATCGCGAAGATTTCGCGAAGTACTTGTTAATTTTAAAACGCAAGCTCTTCAGGGAAAATTCGATGGATTGTAACAGAATCAAAATACTCGTGAACGGTTCGGAACAGGTTTTGGATCGTTTCAGAATGATCTGTACCAAGGGAGAACTCTTGATCAGAATAATGAGTGTGAACAGAAGGTATGAAACGGTTTCGGAAAAAATTTTGCCGTTTCCTGTTTTTTATTACTCAATATCGCCAGCAGGAGATGAAAACGAATCAGAAAACAAACTGTATCTCTTTTATCGAAAAATGGCTACTGCTGACGCTGAGAGGTAAGAAAATGAAATTTCAGTATTTAAAAAGACTATTTTTCTGTGACGGAAAAAAAATTTGACATTTCATCTCTGTTGACAGGTAACAAAATATAACTTTTCACGAAATTACTTTTTTTCCCGGATATATATATATATATATACATATAAATATTTTTTGTTAGAGTTTCTTGTGCTTTGGTATAAATTATTTTGTTTAAAATTTCTTGGGTGTATAGCACTCATTTTACTAATAATAGTATTTGTTAAATTATTATTTTATTTTTCCAACATATGTTTTGGCGTATCTACGCCTTTTCAAGGAATATAATACAGTCGACAATTTCCTGTAAATTACACAATATTAAATACACAAATATATCAACAAACAACACAAAGCTTTTACGTACTTCTTCCAAATCGTCCGTCAAAATATTATTTTCATCTATAAATCAAACTTTAAAAGATCTTCAAATATTACATATTTTCGTCAGCCATGAATAAAATAATGTGACGATCATGCGCTGTCACGATTTTGTTTTTCCAACTTCTTATTCCAATTTAATGCTGCGACACCTGTACGAATTAACCAACAAGTGATAATCCCAAATCTGGGTTTGAGTTGGTTCTTTTTAATCTGGATGAAGTTGGTAGTAGAAGATTGAAAATTTCTATTTCCTTATTTATGTTATTAGATTGAAATAAATTTGGGCCAAGTTTTTGATGTCCGTTTTATCGTTCATAGCTTCTTTTTCTTTTTTTATGTGGATCATTTCTAGTATGTTTCTAGTTTTGTTGTTTCTTTCTTTTTCAAGGATAGAAAAGTTCTCAAAATCCATTTTATGTTTTTCTGTTTGTTCATGCTTTTTTAGTGCGGTCATATTTTTGCAAAATTTGTGCCCATTTATTCATTCCTTTATATATTGTGTTGTATGTCCTATATATACTTTTGGGCAATCCATACAATTTATTCGGTAGACACAATTCGAGATTTTATTATCTTGGATTTTTAATTTTAATTTTGTGTTTATGAATTTCAAATTATTTGTGTTTTTATGTGCTACGTTTATTCCATAATGCTTCATTGATGCATTTAGTGCTTCTGATAAGCCCTGTATATATAGTAAGGATACATATTTTTGGGTTTCGATATCGGTTCTTTTAGTTTTTCGTTGTTCTGTATTATAAAGGCTAAAGATTTTGTCTTTGAAGATCTTGTCTATTAGTTTTAGAGGATAGTTATTAATGGCTAGTATTTCTTTTGCTTTTTTTATTGTTTGTTGTCTGAACTCTGGACTAGTGAGTTTTAGAGCTCTATGAGCGATTCCTGATACGACACTTTTTTTATGAAACGATTTAACTGGCAATAATTTTCGTAAGGCTATTTGCGCTGCTTCTATCAACACCGGTTGAGTCGGAGAAAACTCAGAATCAAGCATTGTATGCATCCAAATGTCATGAAATTTATAGCAGTAGTCAATGAGGGACTAAGCCATCTACGGGTAAAATATTACAACAGATGGCACTATTTTTTTTAAGGTTCAGTTTCTGTTGGAATGGAGGGTGTAGCCTTCTTTTCCTCTAGAAATTTGTGTTTCTATCAAAAGCGTCCAATTTGGATCACTCTGTACATCTTTTTTTCTCCATCCAGACTTTCCCTTTTCGAAGAAAAGAAAAGGCTGCTCTCTGAACAAATGAAGCTGAAGAAAAGATTGGTAGAATTCTGTAGATGCATTGATCAGTCCTGTAAGAAATTTCGTTCAGCGAAATGGAAAAATACAATAAAAATTTCGAATCTTTCCGAGAAAACAACTTTCTGGATATGAAAATTAAGATTATTCTAACGAAAGCACGAAAAAATAATCACATTTCAGAAGGTGATGCAGTCTAGATTTTAACTTTATTTATCTATATTTCAACTTTATTTATTTATTACTGTTTGATTCTTCATTGAAATCGAATAAGCTTTATTATATTTGTGATAAGCATAATTATTTTATAGCTATATTTAATATAATATGTACTATTCTATATTTACTAATCTAATTCTTTACTTGTATTATGTTTATTAAAGTGTAGCCTATATATTTCATGAATTTAATTTCGTTCAAATTGTTAGCCGGATCGAAAAACGAAATATTCCATTAGAATAATGAATCCCTAAATTTTTTTCCGTCGACCTCTCAATAAAAGCTCTGTTTAACGTTCATGCATTGATGACACATTTTAATGCACGATTTCTTTCTATTTTAATGCATGATTGTCATGGGCAACCGAACATAGAGTGTTCAGAAGTAATATGAGTAACGTCACAACTCGACCTATATTTAATTTTTATGTATGAGGCATGTGACTCTCACTCTTCGATAACAAAATAGTCGCGTTTTTATCTCTGGTTCCATTGTTATTCCACTGAGAAAAGAAATTATGAAACAAATCCAAACATAAGCGATCTGTCAAATTACGAGTAATATAGCTGCTGTAAAAAGCTGTAAAAGAGTTTATAGCAAATGCTCCAGACAGTATTTTCTTGATGTCAAAGGTAAATATAGAACTCAATTAAATTAATTTTCTAAATTTTTCTTTTTGTCACGTGGATATAAAATATGTAACTTTAAATTTTTTATTTGAAGGTCGCTTTGATATTTGGAGTATTCGGGTAATTGCGAAAAGATGAGCTGTATAAGTTGCAGATAAATGATGTGCAGGATATAGGCTCGAAATTTAGAGATATATATCCTTGAGACCAATTTACACTTGGCACGAAAAGTTTTTCGTCTTTTACAAGAACTTTAAATGCTCAATACAGCCAGTAGGAATCAATACGTTTTCGAAATTACCATCGTTAATTTGCAAAATTTCTCAAATTAGAACAACCCAATTTGTATACAGGTCACTGTTTTCGGCGTTCTTCAGCATCTATCCTTTCGGACAGTGGAGCAGATTTAGCAGCCATCAAATAGCTTGGAGGATGGAAATCAACATCTGTTGCAGAAGGGTACATCGAAAACTCGATGAAAAATAGATTAGAAACTGCTGAAAAAAATTTATGCGATAATCGTTCGCCAGTAATTAATACATCAGCTCCCACCAGTTCCACACATTCCTTATCGCAAATCGTTAATTACGATGTAAATGTGGACTATTCAGAATGTCACATCTCGAAAATCCCGTCTAATATAAATACAGTGGAACTTCCCTAACTCGAATCTCCAAGGGCCAGTAGTTTCACTTCGAGTTACGGAAAATTCGAAATACGGAAAACTGGACTGGGTTGAGGGTGACCAAATAAACAAAACACACACACATGCAATACAAATGTATTGCAGATGTATTACGAAAACAAGGTCCTATGTATGTACATTATTTAATAAAAACACACAAAAAAACAAATACAAAAAAAAACGAAACTTGTACATTTATTTCAAATAAACATGTATTTTTACGTAATGAAATCTGTAATTTTCGTTCGTTTAAATATGGACCACTTATTTTTATCTATAAAATCCTCCACTAAATTTAAGGACGCATGTACTGCAAGCGGAACATTTTCTTTTGACGAAGCAAAATTTCTCAGGGTCTGAATAGCAGAATTTTTTACGTACGGCAATAAAATGAAGTCATTCGGTGCCAAGTTAGGACTATACGGTGGATGACTCATCAAATAGATATTTTGAGTGCTCAAAAATGCAGTTGTTTGAGCCGATGTATGAGAGCTCACATAGTCGTGGTGAAGGGTGATCCGTCTTCGGCGGTTGGTTTTCCTCATTTCTTGAAAGACAACTGGTAAACAAATGGTTGTGTACCACTCGGAATAGACTGTTCTGCGTTGTTATAGTGGTACGATTGCGACATATCTAGTTTTTCCGAAGAAACAGGTTACCATTTGCTTGGAAGTGCTCCATGCGCGAACAACTTTTGTTGGATTTGGCTCATCTTGAAAGACCCATACAGTCGACTGCTGTTTCCTTTCGGGATCCATCACCTGTCACGATGTAATAGACGTGCTTCGAAGCACCGCACCGTATTTTTGGAGTATTTCTTTCGGCCGCTTGACACGAGCTTTTTTTTGAGCGATTGACAAATTGTGTGGGTTCCAACGCGAATAAATTTTTTTGACGGTCAAATGTTCATGCAATATTGAATGTATGCTGGTCCCATCAATTCCAAAGGTTGTCTCAATCATTGAGTTCATCGATGCACTGTTGTTGAGTAAATCCACGTCTTAAGTTGTAAAAAATAATCACACGAAAATGTTCACGATTTAATTCCAGTTTTTGGGCGAGATTAATCTTTTAAGTTATTATACACAACACAGATAGCGCTCGTATGTCAAAACGTTCAAGCTGTCAGTTGGCAGATTGCAACACCGGGGTTGTCCAATTTGAAAATATAAAAGGCAACAAATTCGAAAATCCATTTGGTGTTGCTTTCTGAACATATGATGCTGTTTATGCATGAGCATCATTATTATTTTCAATTGTGTGATATTTGAATAATTTTCATAAATTATTCCGTTACCCACTGAGTGTCGATATTCATGGGTGAATTCAAATGACCCGTAGAATTATACTATCAAGTCGTATATCAGCATATCGTTCAGTTTATTTATCCTATATCACACATGTTGGACTCCCTTTTAATTATAAGAAGAGCCAATTGTATTGGGGGGTCGTTAATACAATAACATCCGGTGAATGGGATAATAGTTAATTATTGTATCGCATAACAGTCGAAATGTTATAAATGAATTGGAATGGAAAAGGGACATGTGGAATTCAGTAATAATCTTTGGTATGAAACGGTTTCTACGCCTATGGCCATCGCCCCAAAGGTGCACGACCCCTATGACACTTTTTTGTCTTCTTGACAGTTTTTCCATTTGAGCATCATTTATTATACGCCCTCAGAAACCCCACAAACTACAGGGTGCGGCAGAGAACTTGCTGTTTGAAATGTGTAGAGAGCGCAAAATTGGAACTAAAACTTGGTGCTGACAAGAAATTGTTGATTATTATTTGGGCAAAAACCACATCTCTTATTGTTCTTGATACCAACGTTCCGACAGACATCTTCTATCGTTTTCAAGGCAAGAAAATAGCTTTCAAAAAAGCATGTACTCATCCGCGGTTCTAAGACTTCTTCGAGTTACTTCGAAACTTCGAACTATTGACCTCCAAATTCCAGCAAGTCAATTGATGGGGTTAAAAGCGATATTTAATGTCTGCTTCTCTTATGAATGCTCTTTTTATTTTAATGGATCTGTGAATCGTCAGAATTGTCAATGTTGGTGGTCTGATACCAACCCAAATAAATGTTTTAAGCGGTTGTAGAATTCATTTTTTGCCACATCCGATCAATTTTTCCATCTCAAAGATCCAAAGTCGGAGAGTGAAAGTTATTGACGGAATATTGAGTCACTCTGTGTAATAAAAAAGCGATGAAAAAAATACACTCATGCACGAAATTGAATTGCCTTTCCAACAAGGTGCTGCTCGACCCCTTATTTCCCTATTCAAAAATGAAAGCAGTTAGGGGTAGTGATATTAATAGTATATAACATTACTAGCAAGGTAAGAGGGTTTTTTCAGGCGAATGGAGGATATAACTGACGTGCCTCAGGCGAGTCAGTTACCTCCTTGAACCAGTAAAACCCGTTACCTAGCGTGTATTGTTCTATATTTTACTTGTTTCACATTATTCTCAAAAATTTGTCGTAAGCTATGGAAGCGTTGCCATGAACATGTCTCTTTATTTTTCTTTACATTTGTTTTGGCGAAAGCGAAAATAAATGTACTAAAAGAAATTATTGAGGCAGCCAGCAGTGTAGCATCAAGTTTGTTACCTGCAGCTTCAAGGTACGAGCAAGAATACAACGACTTCAAAAAGTGGCAAAACAGAAATAGTGTGATTTGGGTAACTGAAGATGTTTTGTTGGTCTACTTGCATCAACTATCAGCTAGATTTAGCTTAGCTCTAATACTTTATGGGCAAAATGGTCTATGCTGAAAAGCTGCTTGGAAATGAAAGAAAATGCCCCTGTTCGCAGGTTTGTTTCCCTTCAAAAAGTTATTGAAAAATATGACGTTTAGTAGTCATTTGCAAATTTCAAAAGGTAATAGCGTTTCTGAAACGAAAAAATGAGCGTTATACGCCGAAAAAGGCCATGGTATTAAGTAAAGAAGACGCTGAACAATTTCTTTTACATGCTCCTGATGACCAGTGGTTGCTGGCGAAAATTGTAACAATATTTGGGATTTTTGGATGTTGTCGATATGACGAAATTCTCTCTTCAAACATGAATGATATAGAAGATATGGGAAAATACAATACGTTATTGTGACATTGCTACAAACAAAAAATTTAACAACAAGAAGATTCACCATAACCGATGATGGCTGCAGCTTCAAGCCCTGCATGTTATACAGAAAATATGTACCTGAATCTTCGGCCTCCTGGAACAGAAAGCCTAGGATTTTTTTTGACATACCGACATGGAAAGTGCATTTCCCTTAATGCTGGCCAGCACACTATTGGTGGTGTCCCAAAGCAAATAGCGAAATATTTAGGTTTAAAAGACCCAGAGTTATACACCGGCCACTCTTTTCGCAGAACTGGAGCCACTATGGTTGCGGATTCGGGTGGAGATATTTTAGCACTAAAGCGTTCAGGAGGGTGGAAGAGCACCGAAATTGCGATGAGTTATGTCGATGATTCGGTCAACAAAAATATCGAAATGTCTAGTAAATTATGTGGTAGTAAGGAGAGTACAAATGTTCTGCAGTCCTCGAGTTCAGCAGTTTCTGAGTCAACAGATGGTTCATCATCATCATTATCAACTCTTTCATCATCAAAAATCTGTGTTACTGAAATAACAATTGTAACATGATTTTCAACATATATGACGATAAAACAAAATTTTGTAATGTAAATAATACTATACTAACTTGTAAAAATTTTGCAGTTTTACAAGTTAGTGACTTGATAAAATAAACTTTCTTGATTGATATTGTGTTTTTGGAAACTGACGTTTACAAATGAGAAACAAATAAACTGTTTAAAACGCCCTTATTTGCCCTCCTTTCAACAAAGTTTGACCTGTCCGAACGTGTTTTTTTCGTTATTCCATCCCAAAGCCCAAACTTCGGGATACAAAGTTACGGATGGCCCATCTTGTATGTATGTTAAATACTCAAGATACATAAAGTGATCCGCCATTAGCGAAATACCCTGTATAATACCAATAAATATTGTTATCAAAATACCTGAATCACAATTTTCTTCTGAATAGAAATACTTAGAAGTGAACCGACATATTTTAAGAATTTATTGAGAAAACATGAGCATTAATATAGGCCCAACCCGTAGCACGCTACTGTGTTGTTTTCATCAGTTTTCCCGCTTTTCTTCCGGCACGCCGTTTCCACGGCAACGTTAATAAGTTTTCACTTTCAGTCTCTCTCTTTCTTTCGTTGGAAATGCATCGGGAATTTATGATAGTTGCTTGTAGGATGGGCCTAATGTAAGGCTGTAAGAGTGTGAATATTTTAGTAGTTTGTGTTCGGGATTGGGGAATGGTGAATGCATTTCGGTACGGGAAGGAAGCAAGCCGATATGTTATCTTTGAGGTTCTTGAACTGAGGAGGTAAGAGTGCTATATCCGGATTTGAACGCGAGATTATTTAATTATTGAAGTGCATTTTCTCTGATTTTTCTGGATATCCATGAGTTTATACAGAATTTATTTCTCTTTAATATTTTTTATCAATAATTAACAAAAGTAAATGGCTATACAGGCTGTCGCATGTCTGAGTGTCTTAGGTTTTTCTGGAGAACTGGTTATATTTTTTAGAGTTTTTTTTCTTTATGGAATAGCTAGATATCGTTTTGAACAATTGTCTGCAATTTTCGAATAACGAAACGATCGGTTTTAACTCCCTGATGAAGAATTAAACTTGAGTACGTACGACCAATCGTAAGCTCTATAATTAATTTTCATTCAAACTAAACTGGACTACAGAGGGTATTTGCCCAATGTGAAAACTTAAAATCTTTATAAGTTTTTAACGCAGCAGAATGTGGAAAAACGGTACATCAAAAAAGTGTTTCTTATGATCTCAAGAACCTATGGATAAAATTGACGCAGTGGTCAAAGACTCACCCTATATATATATTTATCTCTATATATCTTCTGAAGGAGATGAGCTAATATAAGGTATTCATATGTTCTGAAAATTAATTGTCCAAATCAAGTTTGTTTTTGGGCCAAATCCATCGTTCAGCTGTTATGTGTGTACAAATTTAAGTTTCCTCGATAACTACTAGAATATCCATTAGGTCGTTGTAGTTTGGAAAATGTTTGAATGAGGTCGAAGCGACTAGGTTTGAAATATATCATGGAAATGTGTCAGACTAGATGATTTTTAAGAATTTCCTAAAAAATTTTTCTTCAAATACTTGATATCTTGATATTCATCAGAGAACCACAAAATTTGGAATTTATATCGAAGTTGAATCAACTTCTAACTACTGCATCGTGCCATCTTATTGTAAATAGTAATGAATTTACCCTAGTTGAATATCTCGGAACATGAAAAATGATTTTAGTTGCTTGTCCCCTTGAGATTTTGTGACTAGCAGGCTATTTTTTCGTAATATGGACTTGAATAAATGAGTAATGTCAAAAGACACGAGCCTACTGGATGAAATCTATAAATATCTACCAGGTATACCGGTATGAAGTGAGCGTCAAGATACAAATGTCTCGATAGGGAACATTTGTTGTGAATGAGCCCTTATTTTTATTTGTTTGTTTGCTATGACATCTGTGAAACATATTTAGTAAACATCAAGTCATTGAACAGACAAATCATCTTGCTAAAAATGTTGAATGTTGTACCAGAAAGTGATGATTTGCGGAAAGCATTAATTTTTTGTTTTTATTTGAAGAAAAGTGCTGTAGAGTCGCATATGGTGATCATGCTCCATCGCAACATGCTAAAGATGGTTTCAACAGTTCAGAAATAATAAATTTGATGTGAGAAATTAAGAACGTTTAAGAACATTAAAAAGTTTGAAGAGGCCGAATTGCAAACAATAATGGATGGAGATGACACTTTGAAACAAAAGCAAATGGCAGAAATGTTAAATGTTGAACAAAAAACAATTTCTGACCGTTTAAAAGCTATGGGAAAGATCCAAAAGTGTGGAAAATGGGTGCCACATGAATTGAATGAAAGACATATGGAAAACTGAAAAAACACTTGTAAAATTTTGCTTCAAAGACGCTAAAGATAATCGGTTTTGCATCGGATTGTTACTGGCGATGAAAAATGGATTTATTTTAAGAATCCTAAACGGAAAGAATCATGGGTTAATCCGGGACAACCATCAACATCGATTGCAAAACCAGATCGATTCGGCGAGAAGACAATGCTGTGTGTTTAGTGTGGCCAGAAAGGTGTGTTATACCACGAGCTTCTAAAACCTGATGTATCCGTTAATACTGATCATTACCGTCAACAAATGATCAATGATCATAAACCATGCATTGATCGAGAAACGACCAGAATGGGCCCGAAGAAAGGTAAGGTAATTTTGCTCCATGACAATGCACCTGCACTCATAGCAAAACCGGTTCAGGATACAATCAAAACACTTGGCTGGGAGCTGCTACCCCACCCGCCGTATACACCAGACTTGGCTCCTTTCGACTACCATTTGTTTTCATTAATAATTAGTGTTTTATTTTCACAAACGCTTATTTCATACCGGTATACCTGATATATGATTTTCGAGGTTCAAAATATACCTTCTATTGGTTTTAAAGGGAAGTGAATTTGAGCTTCGAACAAAACTGAAGTAAAACTGTGAGTGGTTGTTTTTAATTTAAGATGAAGGTTTATTGAATCTTTCACATTCATTGTAGCGGTTGTTTTAGTATAGTACTACACAAAAGACCTCAGAATAGGCGCCCAAAGGCAACTGGAATTATTTTTTGGGGTTCTTCTTCACCTGAACAGAGTGCTCATAGATTTTCCGGAATGCCTCTCTTAGAATATTTAAGTAAAACTTGTTTCAATATGTGACACATCAATGTGTGCTAGGGAAATTAAAAATCTACAAAATGGAAGATTTTTAATACGCGATATGGGGGTCCTCCTCGCTCTGACTCACGATTTCACATATCGATCACTTGCATCATCACGAAATGTTAACAAGGTTCACTAATTTTAATCTGTACACCATTGATATTTCGACAATATCGGTTCTCTATTCAGATGAATTATAACGGTAAGTTCGGCAACAATTCACCAAAGCGACTATTTCGCTAATCCATAAGAAGGAAGGAGAATACCAGGCTATTTGAATATATTCAGACTGTGATGATCTTTGTGAGTTTAAGGGGGCCCAATTAAAAATTTTATCGGTATGTCGAATAATATTGTATCAAATCAAAACTAAAGGTTATTTAGTTCTTTCTCATTCAAAGTAAAGGAAATTTAACTAATTGAATCATATTTTACCTGCAATGTTCTCACATATTCTTTGATATTTTATTTTATTTTTAGCAGATCCTCGAATTAAACTCATATATACATATATCGGGTGTCCCACGTTGGGCGGCCTACTAAATTATTCTGAATACTATTAAGGCAAATTTTTTCAAATTTTGTAGATCAGTATAAGGTTATCTAAGGTTAATTTCTGAAATAATAAGTATTGCCAGGTTAAGGCAAATTTGGCAACAGCTTTGTTACTTTAAATGAGACATCACGTATTTGAATTTTTTTATGATTCTCCATAAAAACTTGACTTAATTAACTTTACTTCCTTCTATTTTCCACCTTATGACTTGTCCTATACATTATTGTCACAAAGGATCAATAAACGTTATTATTATTATTATTATTATTATCTTAGCGGTTTTTGAGTTCTAAATTATATTTAAAAATTTCTAATCAAATTTGACTCATGAAAAATGACTACAGTTCAGTTAATATTCGACATCTCAGTTGGAAATTCGCCATGTTCTTAGAAAATTGCCTGATCTGCGCAACGGTTTTCTTAGTTCCTCCAGAGAAATGACAAAGAGTCCGTCGGAAGTATTAAGCTCGATATGCATCACAGATTTCAATTCAAAGAACCATTCACTATTGAATGAAATAATTTTGATATATAAGATATCTGATAATCCCTTATTGTGCTTAGGATAATAAAACAAAAACATTTTCTTTTTTTGTTGTTTTTTAAAAGTTCCATAGCATTTTATCAGATTGAATAATGCTCACGATTGTTTTAATGGCACCGATAAAATCAAAGACAATTAAAAAAATTTCAAGTGCTCATTTCTCTAAGTGAGTGTAATAGATAGTAGGTGTGCTAATTGGGTCTGCATGTGATGTAAAATTCTTAGATTTCCTTTTAACAGAATATACTGTGTACCCGTATATCGCGTTACAAGTTCAGTTGAGTGTTTTCCTATCAAATTACCCCATTTTTTCCTTGGCTCATTATGATAGTACGTGTCCACAATATTTTCCTTTCAGTTGAAACATTAGAAGTGTGGTATGTATGAAGTAAGTGAACATCTCAACAATTAATTCTTGTCTTACTTAAGATTTTCTGATTTTTCTTGTTGATGGAATTGAAACTGGTGAGAATCAGATCAGGGCCGTCCTCAGATATTAGTCGCTCTGGGCTAGAGAAAAACTTGTGACTTCCTATACAAATTTTATTATGTCATGTTTTATTTTTATATTGCAAGGGGAAATCAAATATGATCAATGGAATATAAATAAACAGTGATGAGCAAATGTGTGGAGCCAAGTGAATACCTCTGGAATTATTAGAAATATCAAAATGAAATTTGGAAGATGGATACTGCAGTATATATTCTTTTGAACTTTTGGCTTACAAAATTCAGTTAGCAAACAATAAAGCATATAGATCAGGGGTTAGTGACGGGGTGTCATACAATTCGGCGTATCACATAAAAGCCTAGGGAAAAAACCCCAGTAAAAAAACCCTGGCTCCCCGCCTAAGTGTGAAAGTACAAAAATAAGCTGAAATATATTTTAGGGATTTCTTTCTTCAAGAGTGGTCTTCTATTGATGGAAACAGAGACTTCTTCGAGTTGTCCACATCGAATCTGGAAATAAAATGATAAAAGCAGAAAAAAGAACTGAATAACAAAAATACAAAATTTGAAAGAGATAAAGAAAACACCCTCAAATTCGTCTTTTTGGATCAACTCGATATTGTGAATCAAGGGTTTTTTAACATAACAAGCTAAACCGTAAATTTTACTAAGGAGATAATCAATGAATTCTTCTTCTTCTAATGCATATTCACTAATGAATGTTTGCGACCACACGATTCATTTCTATCCCGTCTCTAGCTGTATGTATTAGGCTTTCCATTGTTCGCAAGCCCGTCCACTGTCTTATGTTACGTAGCCATGACATCCTCTTTCTTCCCATTCCTCTCCTTCCTTCAATCTTTCCCTCGATAATCAATTGTAGAAGCTGGTATTTCGGGTTTCGCATTTTATGCCCTAAGTATGCAGTTTTTCTTTTTTGATCGTCAGCAGCAATTCACGTTCTTTATTTATTCTTTGTAGGACATTTTCGTTGGTCACTCGGGCCGTCCATGGATTTTTAGTACTCTGCGATATATCCACATCTCGAAGGCTTCTATTCTATTCATTGTGACCACCTTTAGTGTCCAGCTCTCCACACCGTACAGTAACACCGACCAAATGTAACACCTCACAAATCTCACTCTCAGGTTTAGGTTAAAGTCCGCATTGGTAAGAATACGTTTAAATTTCATGAATGTGTTGCGGGCATTTTCTATACGACATTTTATTTCTAGGTCAGATGTCCAGTCTTCAGTGAGCCATACTCCAAGGTATTTAAACTTATTTACACGCTCAATTAATGACCCATCAGATGTTAGTTTTGCATTATTGAGTCTGTCTGGTTGACGAGTAATGACCATATATTTTGTTTTTTTGGCATTTATTTTAAGGCCCATTCTCTCGCTGTGTTGTCCTACTACGTCGATAAGGTATTGAAGATCATTCATATTGTTAGCAATTAAGACCGTGTCGTCCGCGTAGCGAATGTTATTAATCCATGTTCCGTTGACTTTAATACCCCTTTCAACGTCCTCAAGTGCCCCTTGGAAGATGTTCTCAGAATACAAATTGAATAACAGAGGTGAGAGAACACACCCTTACCGGACTCCTCTGCAGATTTCAACATTATTGCTTTGTTCTCCATCGATCTTTATGTGAGCAGATTGTTTCAGATAGAGATTTTCAATGCAGCGAATATCTTTGCCGTCTATATCCATTTGCCTCAGAATTGTTAGTAATTTATGATGTTGAACTCTGTCAAAGGCCTTCTCGAAGTCTATGAAGGATAGGCATACATCTTTCCGCTGATCGTGGTAGTTTTGTATCAGTACTTGTGTTGCTACTAATGCTTCTCGAGTTCCCAGGCCTTGTCTGAATCCGAATTGCGAGTCGCTGATGTTTTGCTCACATTTTCTGAATATTCTCTGATGAATTATCTTGAGGAACAGTTTTAAGGAGTGGCACATAAGGCTGATAAGTCTATGATCCTCGCATTTCCTAGCGTTATTCTTTTTTTTGGCAAAGGTATGAAGGTAGATGACAACCATTGAGCGGGATATTGACCGGTTTCATATATTGTATTGAAGAGTTTGTGAAGAACTGTTACCCCTTTGTCGTCAAGCAGTTTAATAAGCTCTGCAGTTATCTCATCGGAACCAGGTGCTTTGTTATTTTTCAGTGTGCGGATGGTCCTTTCTATTTCTGCTTTTGTTATTTAGGGTCCTGATAGATCATCCTCTGTATCTTGGCCAATAGTTCTGTCATCCGAGAATAGGTTTCTGATATAATTTTCCCATATTATTTTTCGCGCATTGATGTCGTCTGCGATTTCGTTATTCTCATTTGTTATGGTAGAGAAGTTTCTTTTCGGTATATTCCTGCCGTTTCTTTTAGTTTCTTGTGCAAGTTAAGATCATCATGTTGGGTTTGTAATCTTTCCATAATTTCGCATTCATATTTTAACATTGAATACATTATGACATAAGTCATAATGAATGTCAGTTGATAATTTTTCCTCTGCTATTTTTTCAATGAAATAAGTGTTATATCACAATCTTCCTCAACTATGGATGATGATTTCCCTTTGAATGGGTTCCATAGCAGACTTCAAACATAAGAAGATCTGAAAATCATCACTTGGACCGCAAGACCCGATTCGAAGAATCCTCCTTGCAGATTGGCGACAAATTTTCTGTATTAGATTTGAATATAGAAGGTATTTCTAAGGACAAGAGTGGCTATATTTCTAAACTAGCAAAGGACTATGGTGCTGAGATTATTCTCCTTCAAGAGATACATACGGATACTAAAAATCTTCGTTGAAGTGGAACCATAAAAGGTTATGTATTCATTCATTATCTCCTTTGTAAAATTTACGGTTTAGCTTGTTATGTTAAAAATCCTTGATTTACAATATCGAGTTAATCCAAAAGGCTAATTTGAGGAAGTTTTCTTTATCTCTTTCAAATTTTATATTTTTGATATTCAGTTCTTTTTCTGCTTTTGTCTTTTTACTTCCAGATTCGATGTGGGTACCTTGAAGAAGTCTCTGTTTCCATCAATAGAAGACCACTCTTGAAGAAAGAAATCCCTAATATATTTCAGCTTATTTTTGTACTTTCACACTTAGGCGGGGAGCCAGGGTTTTTTTTTTACGGGGTTTTTTCCTAGGCTTTAATGTGATACGACGAATTGTATGACACCCCGTCACTAACCCCTGATCTGTATGCTTTATTGTTTGCTAACTAAATATTGTAAGCCAAAAGTTCAAAAAGAATATATATATATATATATTGAATACATAACCTTTTATGGTTCCTCTTACACGAAGATATTTTTTTAGTATCCGTATGTGTCTCTTGAAGGAGAATAATCTCAACAATATAGTCCTTTGTAAGTTTAGAAATATAATCACTCTTGTCCTTAGAAATACCCTCTATATTCAAAACTAATACACAAAATTTGTCGCCAATCTGCAAGGAGGATTCTTCGAATCGGGTCTTGCGGTCCAAGTGATGATTTTTCAGATCATCTGATGTTTTAAGTCTGCTAGGGAACCCATTCAAAGGGAAATCATCATCCACAGTTGGGGAAGGTTGTGATATAACACTTATTTCATTGAAAAAATAACAGAGGAAAAATTATCGTCTGACATTTATTATGACTTATGTCATAATAAATATATAATAAATAAATAATACTGCAGTAGATTGCCTATTTGTTTTTATATTTTTTTAGCAATTTTGAATTTCCGGTTTCAACGGAAGTAATTGAAAATTGAAATTGAAATTGAAACAATATAATCTTTTACGTTCAAATTCAAACACTAATGACTTATTTTGACAACTACTATCACTTCTACAATGATCTTCATGAACTACTAGATACCATTGACATCACTTCCGGTAAAACCGGAAGTTAAAAATTTTAAAAATATAAAAACAAATAGACAATCTACTGCATTATCCATATTTCAAATTTCAGTTTGATATCTCTGAGAATTCCAGAGATATTTACTTAGTTCCACACATTTACCCATCACTGTATATGTTATGCGTATTCATTTTTGGTTGATGACCAAAGATACACAATATTCAAAACGCATTTTAATTCATTTTCCTTCCATATGCTTCCAATCATTGTTACCAGAACTGATAATTTATAAGTAAGTCTATCAATAATCAAAAATTGTTGACGAGATTTTTTTGATGATGGAACTCGTATAGAATTATCATATGGGCAATAACAACCATCTTTAATTGGTCTTGCTATTAATGTTTGGATAGACATCTTCTATATTGTTCAAAGCTAAAAATTAGCTTTAGAACTGAACTTTTTTTTTCCATTTTCATTACGTGTCAAGATTGACAGAACTTTGTACTCATCTGTAGTTCAAAGACTTCTTCAAGTTACTTCGAACAAACTTCCGGTAACTCAACTGATGAAACACTTATGTGATATGTAAATAATACTTTCATCAGTTGGCAACATGGAATGAATAATATAGATGGGTTCCTTCAACAGCTTAACACTCAAAAAGAAATTCACAATGACTATCAAGAAAGATAGTCAACATCTATTTTTAGATGTACTTGTTCATGAACAGAATGAAATCCCAAGAATCAGAGTGTATAAAAAAACAATTAACACAAATCAATATCATCGTTTTAATTCCAACCCACAACTATACAGGGTGTCTCAAGTTCGAGTGCCTATTAGACGTTTCTTGAGAACTAGACATATTTGAAATATGTAAATTGGGATTATGATATTGTTCGAAGTTCTCTACAGAGCTAAAATATTTTCGAAGCCCAAAAACTTCCGGTTATACAGGGAGTGAAAATAAATTCGACGAAAAAAATTTATTTTTCAAATTTTCCATTCCTGGTATGATCGAGTATTCAATAGTGAATACATTTCTATTAAAACCATTGTATTAAATCGAATAGTTTTCAAAATATCTGAAAAAAACTGGAAAAAAGTCAAATATGTTCAGTCAGTAATATGTTCATTATTCTTATTTTAAATATCCTGAGCGTAAACCGTTTTTACAACATCAAAGAGGATGTGAAAAGGTCATGCATCTTTTGGATTTCAAAAATATCATCACAGGGAATTTCAAATTTTGTGTTGAAAATTGTGATCTTAAATTGGCCATAACTTCTGTTTTTCAAATTAGAACCCTATTTTTTTATAATTGTGTTGGATTCTGCGGTCAAAAATAATGATAGTTTTCTCACATGATTATGCTTCTAAATTGAATAATTTCTGAGTTATTTGAGATTTTCTGGATTTATGTAGTACGTAGAGTCACATTCTTCGAATCTGATTCATAAGGATATTCTATGAGCATTGAAGATAAATCATCCCATTTATAATTCACAAGTGTCAGACAGGTCTTATTGTTAGTCGTTATGAAATTTTTTGATTTCACAAAATGAATCGTTGCTATTTTAATAATGAGATTTTGGATTTATTTCTTATATTGTATTTTTTCAATTGTATACGCAATACACATTAAAATGCACTTAATGATATTGTTTATTTCAAATCCATGGTGGATGACACAAAATGCTGAATATCCAATGAGTAGTATCCCCATTTTTTTTTACAATTTATGAAAAGATGTTTCAAACTTTCCAAATTTTGAAATGTAAGAGCCCCTAAAGAATACAAAAAAAGGGCAGTTGATGAAATTAGTATTTCGACTTATTTCGAAGCGAATGAGAATTCATCTCTTCAATAGGAAACACATTAAATAGATTCGCTAGTTCAGTACACCGAATTATGATTATAAATAAAATAGGATAATAAAAATAAGAATACGTTTCAAAACTCAAATTAACAAAATAAATGATCAGGTAAGAGTTTCAATATGGTAACCATTTTGTTGCACACACTTTCGAATACGTCTTGAAACACCTCGGTAAGTCGCTCGCTCAATTTCCTCCCCCTTTAGTGAGTGGAAAGCATCCTACACACGCTGTTTCAAATCTTCTTTGCTTTCAATAGGAGATTCATAGACATAGATGTTTTTTATTCTACCCCATAAATAAAAATCTAAGGGAGTAAGATCGGGAGATCGTGGGGACCAAAACAGTGAAGAACGGCGTCCGATCCACCGATTACCAAACATTGCATTCAGTTCTTCAGACACCTAGTTCGAACTATGTGCCGGAGCCTCGTCCAATTGATAATATGCGGTAGTCGACATACTCAACGGCAGTTCATCCAAAAACTCAGAAACAAAATTTCTCAGGATTTCCAAAAATGTTTCTGTATTTAAATTTTCTTCATAAATGTAGTACCGCACTTTATTGTTCATCAAAAGAGAAAACACATTAAAACTAAATTTGTTCTGGGGGTTTCTTTGTCTTTTTCTATGAGGATTTTCACTTCTCCAAATGTGGCAATTCTTTCTATTAAATAGTCCTTCATTATTGAATTTTGTTTCGTCTGTCCAAAAGATCTTTTTCAAAAAATTTTCATCATTTTCAAGTTATTTTAATATTCCCCTACAAAAATTTAACCTTTTTATGTAGTCACCTGGTTCTAATGCATGAACTTTCTCATATTTGACTCTTCCTCCAGTTTTTTTTTGGATATTTTGAAAACTATTCGATTTAATACAATGGTTTTAACAGAAATGTATTCACTATTGAATACTCGTTCATACCAGGAATGGAAAACTTGAAAAAAAATTTTTTCGTCGAATTTATTTTCACTCCCTGCATAACCGGAAGTTTTTGGGCTTCGAAAATATTTTAGCTCTGTAGAGAACTTCGAACAATATCATAATCCCAATTTTCAGATTTCACATATGTCTAGTTCTCCAGAAACGTCTAATAGGCACTCGAACTTGAGACACCCTGTGTAATAAATATGGAGTAGCGAAATGTTTGTTTAATGGAGCAACAAATATATGCTCTACCCAAGAAGAGAAAATTCAGTAAATAAATAACATAAAAACACCCAGGAAAAATGAGGAATCAATAAGATATGTGTGTTGATTGAGCTTTAGTTGATGTTGTATTTTCTACTATAAAATTTCGGTGGTTGTACCACCACCATTGTGAAATCATTTATTTTTTAAATTTGGGCAGGTATATGCCTATGTAACTTGAATTTCTTTTTTTTTTTTTTGTTTTTAGGGCCAACCTATGTACGGGCATTTATGCCTCCTGTAGGTCCTTGTATGTTTTTAGAATATGTAAGGGTGTTTGGAAATAAATAAATAAATAAATAAACGATTAGAACGATTATTTGAAAATTACAGACATTTGGATAAAACAAAAGAACTATATTCTACTAGTTTACTGGACAGGAACAAATTGCAACAAAAGTTTTTACTGCGAAATCCTTCGTTAAATGTTAAACCCAACGCAATTTTTTCTCGGTGTAGATATCGTAATGTAGTGATTTTCGAATGAAATGCTCTTAAAATAAGGTAATTATTATTTCCTAATACACCTCAATTT
Source organism: Micraspis discolor (assembly GCA_030674115.1). Classification (NCBI taxonomy): domain Eukaryota; kingdom Metazoa; phylum Arthropoda; class Insecta; order Coleoptera; family Coccinellidae; genus Micraspis; species Micraspis discolor. Next base: position 13,589,119 of record JARTUT010002175.1, read on the forward strand.
TAATCGTGAAACGAAATCAGTTGCCATCATAATTATTGAATTTCGATTTTCTTAGATAATTCTAAAAGTACCTACAACTTATCTGTTGAATTAATTTTATCTTTATGAGCTCCAGGAATAGGTATCATCAAGCTTTTTGTCTGTGTTAGTAATCGAATGATCATTAATCATAATATCAGATTTTAATTCTTGGAAGTCTAACGTGAAGTATTAAACAACCTAGTTTCATTTCATTATTTAGAGATAACATCTTCTTTTGATCCATATAAATTTAAAATTCCCAGCTGGTATAAGCCCGGGTAGCTCAGTCGGTAGAGCATTGGACTTTTAATCCAAGGGTCCAGGGTTCAAGTCCCTGCTCGGGCGGAAGCTTTTTTTCTTTCTTGTTCGAAGTTACTATTTATTTCAACGTCTGTTATTCAAGTATATTATATTCATTTAAAAGTTTATTATATAAATTACTGATTCTAGCAGTTTATGTTCCTTCATTGTTGATTTGAAGCTGTTTATATCGTTCAACTTATTTTTCAGTTCTGCGAGGATGCTTCAAAACACGAAATTGTTTTTGATCTATTGTTTTGAAAAAAATAAAAGTGATGTAACTCTTAGCACAATTACTCACAAAGTATTGAACTGAATATCATGAAATTTTAACAGTTGTCTTTCGAATGTTACTATTAATTGAGAAAAGGTGACTGCAATAAAGCTAGCACCATCTATGCAGTTGCGTAACAATAGGGTGGCAAGGGTGGCAAAATGCCACGGGCCCCAGACCTAACAGGGCCCCCCGACCTAAAAGTCTGGGAGTGCAGGAATTTTTTACATTACCTTCAAGTAATATGTTTTGCCTAAAGTATATTTTTTAAGTTCTGCTCAAGATCCAAGCTGAGAAAATTAAAGATCATAATATAATTTCAAATTAATAGCTTAGTTAAAAAAATATGTAGGTGAGCACTACTTTACGTTAAATTCTACACGCTTGTTCTGAAGGATTTTTCCGGAATTCGAAACAAGGCTCACAAAGATTGTAAAAGAATCAAAAACCTATATTTTGAATTGAAAATAAGCACTCTAGCTTTCCATTTATAATTATAAGGATTATTTGCTCGAGATATATTGTTTCGGGAATCCACTTGAGGACTTATGTCAACTCCTGAGGTTATTCATACGAGTTCCAAGTTTCAAATTGATCAGATAGATATTGTAGTAGATATTGAGACAACCATATGTCAGAAGCGCATAACTGGTGAACTATTCGATGAACTATTCCTTTGAAACTGTTTGCTAACTAAATATTGTAAGCCAAAAGTTCAAAAGAATATATATATATTCCTTTGAAAAATTGACACGAGGCATCATCACTGTTGACGTGTAATTTTGTCTATCGTGGCCACAAATATACTGCAGATAGCAGAGATTCAAGCTCCAACAAAAACTTCTTGAAAAAGGTTAAGTTATTAGGAAAATACAACCCGATTTTACAAGAATTATTTAGAATAACAGAAGGCCAGATGAAGTGTTTATGTACAAATATCCAAAATGAGTACATTTCTGTCTACATACTCAATTTTTACCATAGATTTTGGTTAGACATTCCAAATTTACAGGAATTTGGGCAAAATTTTAGCTCGCTGTTCCACTAACTAGGAACAAGCGCTCAAGGACGCTGTAACTTTTTGAAAGAGGCTATGTTGTGATGGAGATATACTGTGATTTATCGGAACTGTATACTTTCGATTATTTGATTTCGGCAACCTTGCAGAATTGTGTGTTTATAGGACTTCTTAATTCGTGATCTCATTAGTATATTTTTAGTAGGATTACCGTCAAAATTGCTGCTGAAACCGTTTCCTAAATCAACAAATATCACAAGGATATGTGTAACTTACTCAATAGATACGTTATTCAACGAAATAGCAAATCTGTATTCTGTTTCCAGAAATAGGTCCATAAATATTTCGTATATACTGAGTTGTTCATCTGGAAGCGATTTTTAATCGAGTGGTGAAGTTATTTACTTATTCGTAGCTTTCCTGAAGAGTTAAATTGAATTCGCTGTAAATTTTTAATAATACTGTTTAAAAATTTTTTCTCTCTAGAAATTATATGATCAATTATAGATCAATACTGTGTCATTCAGTTCTATCGGTACAATAATTCCATTAAAAAACCCTGTATCTTTCTTAATTATTCACTTTATGAAAACAACCTGTAGGTTCATACGAATTTGAATCCATGCATACAGGGTGGGCCATGCATAACTTTCCACCCTGAATTTTAAGCTTTGGTATGGAATAACGAAAAAACCAGGTCGAATTTTGTTGACAAAAAAGGGTGTTTGAGTGAGTTTGATGTCACTACCACTCTTGCCGCAACCCCTAACAACTCTCATTTTTTAATAGGGACGCAAACTAATCTTGTTTGAGAGGAACTTGTAATTTTTAAGTATCCTTCTAATGGTGGTACAAGAAATCCCAGATATTTCTTCCATTATTCTTGTACTTGAAGTAGTGTCATTGACGAAATGTCCTAAAACTTCTGCGTCCATATCATCATTTTGGACATGATTCAATTTTTTTTTTTAATTAACAACTGTGCCCGTCTCTCTAAACTTTCTGACCAAGTCCAAGACGTAAGTGTGTTCTCAAAGATCCAAATTCGGCGTGTGAAAGTTATGTATGGAATACTGAATCACTCTGTATAATAATAAAGCGATGAAAAACAACAAGGTGCTGCTCGACCGTTTTTCCCTATTCAAAAATGAGAAATGTTGGGGGTTGTTGCTAGAGGGGTAGTGATATCGAACTCATTTCAACACCCTTATTTGTCCTACTTTCGACAAAATTTGACCTGACTGAGTGTTTTTTTGTAATTTCATCCCAAAGCTCAAAATTGGTGGTGAAAAGTGATGGATGGCCCACCATGTATATTTCTGCTACAAAAATCTGTCATCAACAACGGCTGAGTGTTTATAAATTCTCATTCTATGTCGAGTTATTGAGGGTGGACGTTTTTGAGCGAGAGACTGTATATTAGCATCACATATATATACAGGGTAAGTCTTAGATCACTGATTTAATTTTAGCCGTAGGTTCTTGAGATCAAAAGAAACTCTTTTTTTCCATACCGTTTTTCCACATTCAGCTGCGTTAAAAAGTTATAAGCATTTTAAGTTTTCAAATTGGGCCAATACCTCTCTGTAGTCCAGTTTAGTTTGAATGAAAATTACCTTCCACAGCATCCACTTATGAATATGAATTGTTTAAAAACATTATATTCCCTCTAAGAAATGATTCACTCACTCATGTTTCATCAGATAATAATATTGATTTAATTCCCTTCAACGTCAAATATCTGAAAAATGGTGCAATTTAGGAAAAAAGATGATGAATGATTTTATCTGCAAAAAAGAATAATGATTCCAAGAAGTACAAGACATGGACCTTTAGTTCAAGTGATATTTGTTTATCATGCAATTTAACCAATCTGTACAGTAGTAGTGAGAAACCCACAAGAAATGGAATAAATCTATTGATGCCAAAATTTGCATGAATGTTATCAAAAACCTTCTACAAGAGATCATTTCAATTGATATTGTCCTTTGAATATTACTGGTGAAAATGCAATTTTTTAATGAAATTTCAACACCTTTCACATCTTTTGAACCGGGCCAAATTTGGAAAAATTGGAAGAAAATGTTTCTTTTGACGTCACGAACCTATGGTTAAAATTAACGCAGTGGTCAAAGATTCACCCTGTATATATATCATCTGTCAACTCCACTCAAGAAATATAGATTCGCAACACTTTTGAACTTAATGTTCCTTTGTATGAAACAACAATCAATAAAATTTTTTTATATTTAGCAAGAAAAATTTGTATAATGGTAGAAAACTTAAATTCCAAAAGCATTTGCTCCACCAATGATTCCTATTTACATTCCATTAATATCGAAAATTTGCGCCATGAATTTTTTTACAGGTTGAAACAACTTCGCCCGATGACACGCCACCATTACTATGAGAAATTTTTCTCTTGATGATGATGAACCGCTGAGGGAAAAAATTATTTATATCAGCCCTGTAACAACACCAACATCAACCGTAGATGATGAGAAATGTTTGGTTCGCTTCCAAACAAAACCTGCTCGCCGCAGTGTCCAAGATCTTTGGCATCATGGTGTTCAGAAATTGCCTTACCTTATGCTGGTGATAAGTTTAGTTGAGGTGAGTACAGTGATCTCATTAGAAAAAATAATTTTCGATAATTATTTATTGTCCCAAGTGGTCATCAGTTGGACGGCGGAATCATGGGTGACGGAATTTATCGCCTCTTCAATCCCTTTGTCGGCGCTAGCCAGACAGATCCGTATTCGTTATCGTTACAATATGTAAACTATGCTTATGGTCAGAAGCAAGCTTCTTGCACCTGTGAAAAAACTTATGTTGAACTGAACGAATAATCAAATAATAGTATATTTTAAAACAAGTTGCAGAATGGGCACCTGTTCCAACACGAATGCGAAATTCGAAAACGAGCAACGAAGGAGCGAGTTTTTGAACGCATGAGTGTTGGAATTGCCTTCTGCAACGAGTATTAGACGATATTTTCTCTATTTCAGTCAAGAATTGTGAGAAATTTATTGGAAATCAATGAAAATTTCAGATTATACCTCCTAGTGCCTTTTGTATTTTATTTTCGCAGTTGGTGTGACTGATACGAAAATTGACAGATTATAGAATTTGAATAATGCGTTCAAATCTCTACATGGTTTAATATTGACAACTGACATGCAATGGACGCATGTTGACATTAGAAAGGATAGGATGTCAGTGTTGTCAACCACAAAACAAAAAATATAACTAAAAACAATACTGTAATGAGTTCATTACAGCACTGTTTTTAGTACTGTAATGAACTCATTACGACACTGAAATAGAGAAAAATTTTTTCTTCAAAATGAGTACTGAAACCGAAATTTGAACAATTGCAGGCTGTAATATTCATCGAGTGTGATGCAGATATCCGTAAGTTGATGAGATTCGATCCAAGCAAGAAGAATCAATTCTGGAGGTACGTGACGTATATGCTGCTCCATGAAGATGTTATACACCTCACGCTGAACCTATTCTTGCAATGCACGTTTGCCTTTTTTCTGGAAACAAAACAAGGAAGACTGAAAGTAGCAATATTATATTTAGCCGGTGGGGTCACTGGAGTTCTCGGCGCATCTTGTCTTAATCCTGGAATTTTAATTGGTGCCTCTGCAGGAGTTTACTCATTACTTATTTCTTTAGTGGCCGATTTGTACTTGGTAAGTCACGAGTTTTTTGTGATAACTTCTAAAGGAAGTGACATATGGTATCTTTATATTTGAACTATCATTAGTAATTGGATGAGAGATGAAAAGTTCTATTATTGACTCGATGCTTGAAATTTATTGTATTTCTTTAGCTTTGTTCGCGTGTCGATTGGTCGAATGAAATGCTTCAAAGATACTATCACGGTGCTTCGAAACACGTCTATGACATCGTGACAGGTGATGAATCGTGGATTTGAGCGTATGAGTCCGAAAGTTAACAGCAGTCGACTGTATGGGTGTTTCAAGATGAGTCAAATCCAACAAAAGTTGCTCGCGTACGAAGCACTTCAAAGCAAATGGTGGGCTGTTTTTTCGGAAAAACTGGTCGCAATCGTACCACTAGAACAACGCAAAACAGTCAATTCTGAGTGGTACACAACCACTCAAACTTTTTTATTCCCGTACGTAAAAAATAAAATGAGATGTCACTGTTTTTCGACAACTGAAGAAGCGGTTGCTGCGTTCAGAATGCATGTTTTGGAGATACCTCAATCAGAGTGGCAAAAGTGCTTCGATAATTGGTCCAAACAAACGCATGAAAAATTGTATAGATCTTAATGGGGAATATTTTAAAAAACAATAAAGCGATTTTCGATTATTAATATTTGTTTTAGTTCTATATATATATATATATTCTTTTGAACTTTTGGCTTACAATATTTAGTTAGCAAACAATAAAGCATATAGATCAGGGGTTAGTGACGGGGTGTCATACAATTCGGCGTATGACATAAAAACCTAGGGAAAAAACCCCAGTAAAAAAAAACCCAGGCTCCCCGCCTAAGTGTGAAAGTATAAAAATAAGCTGAAATATATTTTAGGGATTTCTTTCTTCAAGAGTGGTCTTCTATTGATGGAGACAGATACTTCTTCGAGTTGCCCACATAGAATCTGGAAATAAAAAGACAAAAGCAGAAAAAAGAACTCAATAACAGAAAATACAAAATTTGAAAGAGATAAAGAAAACGCCCTAAAATTTGCCTTTTTGGATTAACTCGATATTGTGAATCAAGGATTTTTTAACATAACAAGATAAACCGTAAATTTTTCTAAGGAGATAATCAATGAATACATAACCTTTTATGGTTCCTCTTTCACGAAGATTTTTTAGTATCCGTATGTGTCTCTTGAAGGAGAATAATCTCAGCACCATAATCCTTTGCTAGTTTAGAATTGTAATCACTCTTGTCCTTAGAAATACCCTCTATATTCAAATCTAATACACAAAATTTGTCGCCAATCTGCAAGGAGGATTCTTCAAATCGGGTCTTGCGGTCCAAGTGATGATTTTTCAGATCTTCTGATGTTTGAAATCTGCTATGAAACCCATTCAAAGGGAAATCATCATCCATAGTTGGGGAAGGTTGTGATATAACACTTGTTTCATTGAAGAAATAGCAGAGGAAAAATTATCGACTGACATTTTAGTTCTGTAATCTCGAAATATAAAAGGCAGCCCTCGTACACCGTGGTAGATGCTTACAAGACCCTTCACTGAACCCTTATCCCTCATTAAATTTGGTATAATCCCGAACAAGATAATTCGACAAGGCAGTGGCGGATTTACAAATTTGCCGCTAGTAGGCCATTCAATTTTTGCCGCCCCTACTGACTTTTGAAATTCAATACGTTAGTTTAATCCCGTTATTAGTATGATTGTGAACTTAATGATATTTCTGTCAGTTACTAGATTATTTTTGTAACCCGCTATGTACTGAAGAGTTTAATGTTGACCTAACAAGTTTATTTGACAGGCAAAACAAAAAACCCCCGACTTTAAAGCGTAAAACCTCTGTAACTTTTAAACGGCTCAATCGATTTTCATCCAACATGTCTAAGAACACTCGCCCGTAAAACACCTGTAATACAAAAAAAACTAAATTGAAATCGGTTCATTCGTTCGGGTACTATGATGCCACAGACAGACACGTCAAACTTATAACACCCCTCTTTTTGCGTCGGGGGTTAAAAATAGCAGCATGTACTAATCATAAGGTGGGGAAAGGGATGACTTAAAAATACCTACACTTTATGAACACAGACAAAATAATGAGTGGTCAGAAATCATTGTTTTTTTTACATATTTTTTATTGCACTTAACAGTTTAAAAACAATACAAACAATTTCTATTAAAATAAAACATGTTAACAATCAGTTATTGGTGACAGACAATGAGATCAAATAAGTTTTACATTATTTTCTTGCGAGATTTTAAATTTGCAAAATCATCAATTATATCGTTGTATGAAATCTTTTTCATAAGTTCTGACTCTATGCACAAAAGAAATAAAGCATTAAGCTTTTCTTGACTTAAAGAAGATCGTAGATTTTAGGTTTTTAACCCGTTTCCGGTTGCTCACTCGGGTATCTGACCTCGCTCCGCATCTCACCAGCGCTATTGCCTCCCCCCAACCGCCGAATTGAAAAAAATAAATATGTGGTCCTCCACCAATTACTTTAAAGAATATCCATGAACAATTTCAAAGAGATTGGACCACGGAATCACGTAGTTCCATACAAACGTTGACCCCCTTTTTGACCCCCTTAAGGGTACAATTTTGATAAATATTTTATGCTAAATGTTAAACCGGACTTCAGACTACATAATTCAAGGAGATTCATGCAAAAGTGCCCAGTAGTTTTTGCGTGATGTTCATTCAAACAAACGGACAGACAGACAAACAATAAATTTTAAAAAATCTAATTCTACTCAGTTACTCATCTTAAGCCATCCTAGCAAATTTTTTTTCGAATATCCTTAATGTATAGACTATTTTAGGTTTACGATATTATTATAGTATAGACTGTGTACACGTATAATTATAAAAAAAAATCTATAAAAAAAAATTTGCTAAATTTGCCGCCCCTTTAAATCTGCCGCCCTAGGCACCGGCCTACTTGGCCTATTGGTAAATCCGCCACTGCGACAAGGCCTCAATCAAAAAATTATTTCAAAGCTAGTTCATTAATTTAGTCATCTCAATTTCATAAAATACTAAAAATATCATTTTTTTCAGAATTATGAGAATATAAAACACAAAACTTACAGAGCAGTATGCATATTAGTAATTGTTTTATCAGACATCACATTCAACCTTTACCACTTCTGGTCCAGGGAGGAACCTTTTATTTCTTGGGAAGCCCATCTATTTGGAGGTTTATCTGGACTAGTTTTGGGCCTAGCCTTATATAAGAACACCGAAGGACTTCAGCAAGAAAGAAAGAGTATATGTTTGACATTCAGCTCACTTGTGTACTTTCTCATATTTACAACTCTTGTGATAATAACAATCGATTCAGGTGCTCCGAAATGTGTTAATAAATTAAAAACATGACATGGTAAATTTTTTAGTGTATACCTTTCGTACTGAACTATATCAATTTATACAATTTTGAAATAAAATGTGATTTGTGAGGGATGTGTTTACAATGAACCTTCTCCTGAATATTGGCAATTTATTGATTTTATATAGCATTTTTGTTCAAAATTGAAACTGTAAATACGAACAAACAAAACAAACCAGGTATAGATTCCGCTACCCCCAATCAGGAATTTTTGGCCCTGATCAATCAGGATGAGGTGGCGGTTTCTGTCAGACATTCACGTTACTTCAGTGGCGGCGTAAAGGGGGGCGGTGGGGGCGGTCCGCCCCGGGTGCCAAGCATCAAGGGGTGACAACACGGTGACAAAGAAATACCAACTCTGTCACGCAGATAGTAGCCGCTGGCGAAGTGAAGGAATCATTTCTAGGTTTCTTCCATATAGCTGGAAAGACTGCAATCGAACTTACGGAAAATATCCTTACGCAGTTAAAGAGTGATAACTTGGACATTCATAGATGGGAAATTCTAATGAAAAGTGTAGGCGTATCGGTCAAAAGACTAGTAGAGACAAGATGGAGTGCTCATCACGTGCTGTTAAGTCATTGAAGAATAATTTTGAGAAACTTGTATCAACACTCGAAGAGATGTGTGATCCCAGAAGCAGCAGAGAAAACGTCGATACAAGAGAAGCAGCATCCACACTCTTACCAGCTTTATGTGACTTCAGTTTTTATGCTACCTCTCTTTTTGGTGTGAAATTCTAGAAGAAGTTAATCAGACACAAAAGTATATCCAAACATCTGGACTATCGCTGGAAAAGTGTGTTACAAAAATTAAAGCCCTAAAAATTTTTCTTCAAACTCAACGTATACAAATAGTGGAAAGAGCTATTTCCTACGCAACTGAGAAATGTGAGGACTTGGATATCTCAGTTGAAAGAAGAGGAAGGAGGAGATTCCGAAAACGAATGCCAGGAGAAATGTCCCAAGATGTTGGACTAACATTGCCAGAAGAGTTGCATAGAGCTATGTTAGAATGTCTTGATAGATTTTACGAAGAACTAGAGCATCGCTACAAAGCAATGGATGATATTCTCATAACATTTGGTGTTGTTCAGTCTGAAACTCTACTTACGTCAACAGAAGAAGAACTTCGTGATAAAGTTCCAAATCTTACAAAAATCTATGATGAATTTTCTGCAGAGGACATTATTTTGGAGATTTTACGACTGAGGCGCCACTTGGAAGCCGCCAGTATTTCTCTTCAAGAAGCGATCCAATGGACTACCTCGGATCTTCTGAAATTTATTGTAAAATGGGACTATTCTGAGTCTGTTCCAAGTCTAGCTCTATGTCTAAGATTTTTTTTAACTATTTGTGTTTCGGTGGCTACTTGTGAAAGAAGTTTCTCAAAATTAAAGTTAATAAAATCTTACTTAAGATCTACAATGAGCCAAACACGACTTTCCAGTCTATCCATATTGTCCATTGAAAAGGAGAGGAAAGTAAATTTTGATAATGTCATTGAGTATTTTAGCAAAATAAAGTCACGTAAATACGTTTAATATTTGTCGTTTTATTTTGAGGGTGCTCGATAGAAAGTCGCCCCGGGTGCCAACCTATGCTACGCCGCCACTGCGTTACTTGTTGTTTCTTACCTGAGTTCAGATTCAGGGAGACAAGTAAGTGATAGGCATGTAACAATCGTAACTTTTTTTTTTTTGAAAAAGACTGACAAATATTCTTATTAAAACTAAATCAAACCCTGGAGTCAAAATGACACCAGATAGGTACAAGGATTTGTTGTTTAGTGGGGAAACAAAGATGATAAATAAAACACGATGGTTAGACCCAAATGATTAGTTCTTCATTCAGAGTCTAAAAAAATGAAAGGGGAAAGCCTTAGGCAACAAAAAATCCCCTTACGATGAACACATTAATGCTGAAAGGATAGAAGATCTATATAGGAACCAATCTATTTAAGAACTAATTAAACCATTCAATAATTGTGAAGGTTGTTTTAATATCACATTATTCCAGAGTACGGGAAGTCTTTAAAACAAGCGTGCACAAGCTCCTGACCTTACGTCAGTGTTTCCCTACTTTTTTTCGAAATGAATCAACCGCTATTGGCGCATCCGCCAATTCTGTTATTCGGGGTAAACTGAATCATTCACCTAATGTCCTCTTCCGGGAAAGGCTTAAACTACATATCGGAACTCTTGATCATGCACCGCGCATATTCAGGTGGGAGATTCTGACGTAACTCTCACTGACCTTGCATATGTTTGTAAACACACAAAAAGAATAGACACGTTGATTTGATTTGTATTACCATCACAGTGTTGATATTTCCTTATCAAATTTTGGAACCCAGTTATAAAAATGGATTTTCAAGAAATGGCAGTGATCGAGGAACAGCCTACAACGGTAATTAAAAACTGACAATAAGCGTCTTTTATATAATCACAATTTTGTCATGTTGAATTTAAAGTATGCTCGCTCAGCTCAATGCTTATTTTGTTTTGAATGGCCGACTGCATATCATACACCCATTTTTTGGTGAGTTTCGGATTGTTTCATATTCAAATTGGTTTTGCTTCCATTGGTGATGTAAATTTGGTTCATCAATTGAAATTTTATTCATTGTAACAGTGGGGCACTTTTGGGTTAAAATTCTTGTTTACTCACGCATGCGTACAATTTCTTTGGTTATCAGGTGAATGAAAAATCCCTTGAATTTCACCGTTATTCTGAAAAGTATTTTACATGGATTAAATTTCAATATCCTTTGTTACTATAGTACGAGCTCTGAACTTTTGACCTTAATTGGTGTTTGTTTAGGTTTGATCAGAAGTGTCGTATGCAGAAATTCCAAATCGTGTTCATCTAAATCTGATTATGAATTCGCGCATCCGCCAAAATAGTCTCGTTTTATGTAAAAGACATTTTTCTTGCTATTCATAATAATTTTATCTTTCACTTCTACATTTTGAAATGTATTTGATTCGTTCAGAAGTTTTATATATGTATTAATTGTGCCTAATATCGATGGTAGTATAATTTATTCATTGTATTTCCGTTTTGGTTTAATTGCCGTTTCCACTTGCAATTACTGCAACTGATCTAGAAGAGGCTAATTATATCTCGTATTTTGCATATTATCAATTCATATCGTTGTCCTTTACTTTCTTATTCATCGTTCCTGCAATGATTACATGTTCGATCGTTCCTCCTCGTCCAACTGCGCATTACCTTCGATATAGAAGGCAACGATGTCATATTTACACGGTAATACCTTCTACGCTGTTGGCTGTCTGGTCAAAACGTCTTTTACCAGACATATAATAGGTATAAACTACGCATTTTTTCTGTGTGAAACGGCGAACGGTGAGTCGAATAAAACGTACTATGTATCTTATTATCTGGTTTTGTAAATTTTCAATGAAAATTATAGTTAATCGGCACACCTTTCATAAATTAACGCAGTATACATTTCTGTATGTTCCGATTAAGTCGAGATTTTATATTTGTTTTGGTTAACTTGTCAAGGAGTTGGAAAATACGTTTTTTGTTTATACCGGATTGTTGGCTTCAAATAATGTACTTTTTCTGATTCATTTCATGAACGTTTACTTTTGATTTGCAATATGCATATGTCAAGGAGTAACTTCACTTATAATGCGTTCAATTTTCATTTACAAAGACGTATTATGAACTTGATTTTTGTTAGTATTTTCTCTAATACCCCTAGGGAATTTATCAGATTTTTCTCATTTTAAGTTATATTAGTTCTTTGTTTATTTAACTCGCATAGATGAAAATTTATTTTGTTTTCATAACAATGCCTTTCATTGTAATAATACCGGCTTTGCTATTCCATCACTAGCCAGTAACTTCTTTACATACCTTCCTTCGTGGTTTGGATTCAGAAAATGTTAGTGTTGGCTTGCATATAAAACATTTGGTTACTTATCTACTATCTAATGCTTTTTAAGTTTTTTTTTTTTCAAAATGAAGATCGCATGATTCACAGAATACTTTAACGAACTCGACAGATTGACCATAGAATTTCGAATACACGGAAATATGGCCATAGAATCGTTCAGTCAAGCAATCAACTCTTATGAAACCTTATTACTTCGTAAACGTTGATCGCTTGATCGAACGAATCTATGGCCGAAATTCTGCAAATTTAAATTTCTATGGGTTCATCTGTCAAGAACGTTGAAATATTCTGTGAATCGACGAAACGATCTTCATAAAATCCACCTTTAGTCACTTAATTTCACAGATGACAGAATAGACAATAATAACGGATCATGGCTATTTATACATTTTGGAAACCGCTTATGGAAAAAATTATATAATATATCATTATTTTAGGAAATTATGAAAAATGCTAAGAAACGGCAAGTTTTGAATTTGGGTGGACTCAATTTTAAAAATTCATATCTACAACGTCATGCTCGCAAGTCTGCTTTACTCGGTGGCCTTTTTTTCCAAATGGGATAACTTGTATACCCGACCATAGAGTATGTTTTATTTGAAAATAATAGCTCATATTTTCTTACGTTCACAAGGTTCGAGAAGTTGCCCTTGTGATAATTGAAGACGTTGCTGAATTTTTTGAATGAAACAAGTACAATTTACAATAATTTTCAGGAAGGACCTATTCGTAAAGAATCGGGTAAGAGAGGACGTAAACCAGGAAGAAAATCAGGTGAAAAAGTGGACATGAGAGCTAAATTAGGTATGATTTTCTTTCATTTCATTGAGTGAATTTTTCTTACCTCCATAGCTGATTCATTTACTGAACTCATACTAATTTACTCGCAACAACTGACTCTTCGACTTGTCCTATCAATTTTCAAATATTGGGAGAACCATTTCATGAAGAATTCATCTTTGTTCTTTAATAATTTGCTTATTTTACGAGGTTGGATTGAAAAGTACCCGTGTTTGGCAACAGAGGGAACTGTAAGTAAAAAATGTGTATACCATTTTTTGATGCCATCCTTCAAACGACGTCTGTCAAAATTTCGCATGGACCTACCCCATTCAAGATGGCGTCGACCGACAAACAAGATCTGTTGCCATAGCAACCAGAGAATCTGATCATATATCGAAGAAATTTTCCTTTAATCCGTTCTGATCATGGATAATCTCACTTATATTTACTAAATAGATGAAATTTACGAAAATGTAAAGCAGTAACAGTGTTCATATTTCTTTGAGTCAGTTAACTATTTCATTAAGACTTCTTGAGTTGAATTTTAAGGGATGAGTTTGTTTGGAGTCACACGCCATATGCAATTTTTGATCTGAGAATTCTCTGGTAGGTCTATTCATCGACTAGTTTTGATTTGCCGATATTTTAGATTAGACTACTTCGTGATATTTTGAAAAATGGAAAAAATTCAGTGATTCGATTCCTGTATTCGGAAGAGAAGGCGTGTGAGGAAATCAAAGATCGGTTGGAAGCTGCTAATGGGGACCATGCTCTTTAGATGACGATCAACGAATTTAGTGACGAACATCAGTGTTCGGCTAGGACCTCCCAGGAGGTCCGAATGAGGTGACTACGAATGATATGGACGATAAAATCCATGAGATCGTGTTGGCCGATCGTCGAGTGAAGATTAGAGTGATTGCGGAGATGCCAAACATTTCATATAACCGCCTGCACAATATTTTACATCAACGCCCTAACTACATGCTTTGGACTTGGTTATTATGTATCAACAAAACGGTGCCACATCGCATACATCCAGGGTTACAATGGAAATACCGCGAGACCTTTTCTCACGACAGGTTATTTTCAGAAATGGTGATGTTATTTGATATTGTATTCATACATCCATCAATTTATGATCCTTTCTCTTTCATTTAATCAAAAATTATAAATAAAGGAATAGACTACTTCACGGCGGACACCATATAGTAAAATAACAACCAGCTGACTTCGCACTTTATTTTGTTAATATTGCAATTTTTCTTTATAGAACGCAGCAGACAGAGTGCAAGAGAATGTAGAGCAAGAAAGAAGCTAAGATATCAGTATCTTGAAGAACTCGTTGCAGACAGGGAAAAGGCAGTTTTTGCTTTAAGGAAAGAATTCGAAAGGGTATGTAGTTTTCATTCTAAATATTATGTTTTGAGAGTGAATATTGGTATGGTATATATCCTGTAGAAAGAAGATACTCATGAAGAGAAACTAAGGTTTATAGGGTAAATGAAGCCGTAGCAGAACGTAAAAGCAACGGAGGCAGTAATTGGCGGCACATGTTTCTGCTGATTGGCTTTGTCAGGGCAATGCACTGTTGGGATTGGAGAGATGATGAAAAAAATTTTGCGATCCTAAGGCGCTCACACACGCTTGTTATTCGTAACAAACAGCAAACACCCACTAGGCATTGGCCAATGATACCCCATATAAACAGGGCATCCTCCCTCTTGGCGAACAAGTTCCGCTAGCTGGTCTATTTCGTGTAGGAGTAATCTGGAAGACGCAGAGCTTATGGCAGCTATTTCTTATGGAATAGCCTATTTTCATTAAAAAAGAAGGAATGTGAATCGAAATGCATTCGAATAATATACGAAAATATTTACCAAATATTAAAAAACATTATAATTCTGAACATCACCCCAACATTGCGAGCGGTGAAACCGTCTATATATTACATCGGGTGTCCCAAGGTAGGTGGCTTCTTAAATTTTACTGCAAACTATTCATATGAAATGTTTCGAATTTTCCAAATCAATATAAGGTTATCCAAGGTACATTTCTGAAATACTTTCAAATTTGCAGTGTTGCCAAATGTATGCAAATTTGCCAACAGCTTTATTATGTGAAATGAGGCATCTCGTATTTGTATTGGTTTCATGATTCTCTTTTAAAAACTTGAATTAATTTTCTTCACTTTCTTAAACGGTTTATGAGTTATATATTATTGAAAAAAATTTGATCAAGTTTGAGAGTCGCGAAAATGAAAATATTTCGCTCAATATTAGAGATTTTCGTTCAAATCTACGTCACCGTTTTCCAAATTTTAGATGTCCGTTATACAGAGTGGTAAAAAAATTGTCAACTCATAAAAGGGTGGATAAAAACTCTATTTTTTCTGATCAGACACCCTGTATGTTTCACATTTTCACTCTACTATATTTCCATACATTTTCTTATACGAGGATTGACTTTTATATTTCGGTATTGGACAACCCAAGTGTTGTCATCTGCCAAATGACAGCTCTATCATAAGGCTTGACATTTTTGAGGTTATACGTAGTCAGAACGTTTTGACATACGACGCTATTTGTGTTGTTTACAGTAAATTACAAAATTCATCTCGCCCAAAAAATGTAATTAAATCGTGAACATTTTCGTGCGATTATTTTTTACAACTTTCGACGTGGATTAACTCAACAACTGTGCATCGATGAACTTAATTCAATTTTTGGCAATGGAGCTCCATCAACAACCAATGTTTATCGATGGTATGGTGAATTCAACCGAGGTCGTAGTTCATTCCACGACGAATTTCGTGAAGGTAGTCCAGAATCAGTTGTTGTTCCCAAAACCATTGATACTGTGCGCCATCTGATTTGCAATATCCGTCATGTGACCTATCGTGAGATCGAGACAACCTTAGGCATTAGTGGGACCAGCATACATTTAATATTGCATGAATATTTGACCGTCAAAAATATTTTTCGTATTGGATCCCACACAATCGTTAAAAAAAGGCTCGTGTCGATTGGTCGAAAGAAATGTTCCCAAAATACGATCGCGGTGCTTCGAAACGTGTGTATGACATCATTTGTGGAAAACACTCTAAAGTATCAAAAATGTAGCAAACACCCATCTATACGCTTGTATTTGTAATTTGTGTTAACTGTTTGCCTCCAATTCTCCAAGCGTATATAGCAGACTTTAGCTTTCTCACTATTCCAAGGTTGCATTGCCCTGACAAAGCCAATCAGCAGAAACAGATGTCAAATTCCTCATTTTTTCTTTTCCTTTCTGGTACTTGTGGTGTTACCTGATAATTTTGAATATGAATTTTAATAATATTTCTTATTTATATTTCAGTATGTTTCTTGGGGTAAAGAAATAGACGAGGGAAGAATTCCTGATGGGATACAAGAGGTCCTGGAAGAATTTGGCGTCCTCAAACAAGAACAGTGAAACTATTGTGATAATTTTTTAAAGAATATTGTATTGTTGATATGACATAAACCAGTTATTTTTTAATTGTTCCTTTAAGATGTTTATATTTATTGAAGTAAATGTTGAAATTGAATACAAATCCTTTTTTAATTCAATCATACGAAAATGGTCCCAAGCAATTTGGTTCAAACCCTGATGAAGAAAGTGTCCAGAAGTTGAGATTTGACATTATTTATAGGCGCTTTCAGGGATGGCCTTCGTCCCCTTCTGCGATTTTTTTTAAGGCTTCTTGGAGTTTAATCTGGTTTCCCGGAGCGGTAATTTCAGTCTGGATAAAAGAAGAAAGTTACACAGAGCTAGCTCAGGGGAATAAGATGACTAGTCAATGGTATTTATTATTTGGTCTTAAAATCTTTAACATTCGTGGTTCGATGAGATGGTGCGTAATCGTCATGCAAAATCCACAAATTGTTTTGCCACAAATCTGACTGTTAACCGCAAATATTTTAACGCACATGTCTCAAAACAGTTCTTTTTACCTAGCGGAACGAATTCATGATGAACCACAATACAAATATCGAAGAAAACAAGAAGCATCGATTAGGGTAGTACTGGGAGTGAAACGTGAAACCTTATATGTTTTTATGAATTTAATTTGGGAATAAATCCATCATCAAGAAATTATAGCGAATTAACAAATACCTCAGAAGTATTGGGCCCATCTACAGCTTTTCGATTGGTTTGAGGGTCCTTGTAGTACTGGGGTCTCCTAGCGCCGCTGGATCTGCGGGTTCCTCGCTACGCCACTGGTTGGTGATTAAATATCATTATCATGAGAAGATAATCATATCGTAGAAGTTTTAAGAATAGTATAAGTCGACCTTCGCATTGCAAGCGATTTTCAAAAGTACAGTTGTGACAAAATAATATGGATATGGTTTTGCCATTTTTAGATTAATTTTAATATGTTTGAAGCAATGTTGTCAGAAATCCAGAATTTTCCTGAATTTGCAGAATTTGAACCTCAAAAAGACATAGCTAATAAAAATGCACCAAAGCTTCTGACCGTACGTCAGTGCCTTTTTACATTTTTTCTAGCTAAAATTGTCTCTGAGATTCACAATAAAACAAATTTGGGACACTGGGTATAGTTATTTTGTTTCTCTATGGTATCGTTGATGTATAAATATTTGCCTGAACCTCTGATATCTCGGTTGTTAGGTAACCATAAATACACACAGTGAGATTGCGTGAAGCATGCTTGACAGTCATTGATGAAGCAAAATGCTACTATTGTGAACTTCCATTCATCATTGTCCTTGGAAAAAAAAGTACAACTTGCACCTACGGTTCCGTTGGCTAAGCTCACTTGTAAACTTCGCTCTCTGTTTATGGTGTTGGAGTGTTGTTGATTGTGCTGGTGGTGGTTTTAATATATTTATTGAAGTGATTAAAGTTAAGTGTTGATCCGACGAAAGAGGACAGCAGAAGACTATTTATTTGACATCTGAACTCTTGAAGAAAACAAATGAATGATTGAATAGTCTCCGTATCTTACACATGAATTGCAGTAAGTATTTCAATGTTATGATTATCTGGAGTCTTTTCACTTTGAAATACGTTATTAACTTCTAATCGCCAATGTTTCTTTCAGTCTTGTTAGACCATCAGTGCATTCAAGAAATGGAAGTTCTGTGACACCTGTTGCTTCAGTTAACAGTTTAATCAACCGTTTCCTGTGTTATAAAACGGGTAACACTATGTAAAAGTGCAAGAGTTTCAACTATGTATAGACCTCCTGAAAATACAAATAGGGTTCAATCAATCAAGTCTAAGTTTGAAAATATTGATAATTCAAACTGTACCAAAGAAAACTTCAACTCTAGAAATGGAACTAGGAGTAACTTGAATAATCAAAAAAGTGACACAAAATCATCAGAAAGTAGTGTTTTGCCTTTGAATCTCCAAAGACAACTAAGTGATCCAAGCAAAAGAAATATCAAAAGAACCCCTGCTTTCCGTTTGGACAAAGACAAAGTTGCAGCTTTTCAACGTACAAGTGCGTTAAATAAAAGTCAAGAATTCAAACATATCTTGAAACCAGTTAGTATTAGGAAAACAACTGATTGTGATAAAATTTCAAATACCAGTGAAGTTATTTGTGTTAAGAAAAACGTGCCTTCTTTATCGAAAGATAACAAACCTATTTTGATTAAGTCTAAAAGCTCAATGGATTTCAACGTTTTAAGGAATAAATTTAACACACTCAATACGGATAGTAATAATAGTAATGACAAGGAATCAAACCAAAGAAATGATAATGTTGTGAAAAATGTATCAGTTTTATATACTGAACCAATACCCAAATCTCTGAGATCCAAAACTTGTGATAAGACTGCTTCCAAACCAATTTATTCGAATTTGAAAGAATTTCCTGTGACGAGTAAGTTGACTGATATACATAATGTTAATACTCTTGAATTAACAGATAAGCAAAAATCTGATGTTATTACTCCTGTAAGTACTGCAAGAAATGGTATTTTGATGAATAATATACATGTTTCACCTGGAAATCTTGGCTGTGCTGAAAAGAATGAAAAAGGTGATATTGTTAAGAATGACAAGGATGAACTGACGTCCGCTTTGAAAAAATTAGATACTTTATTGCAAATGACCAAATCCAATAGTTTGAAGAAAACTCAAACTCAAAAGGATGGCAGACAGTTAGAACTGACGGATACTCTGAAAAATGCCTTGAAAAAACCTCTACCAACTGGTCCAGCCCCAAAAAAACCACCTAGAACGTTTTTACATTGTTCACAGAGCCCTAGTAACAGTGAAAATGAAAAAGGTAGTTTTGATAACTTTGAAAAGAATATATCTTTCTTGCATGTATCGAAACACACTGATAACGAAGTGAGAGAACCTTTATGCTTAAAGGAGAAAACTAAATTGAAAAGAAATGATCCTAAATACATGCTCAACAAGTTAGAATCTGCCCTTCGCAATAATAGATTGAAAACTAAGAGGACAATTAAAACGGATGTATCCACGACATCAGGTGAAGATAGTGATGATAGTTCCTTTAAAAACAGTTTGAATAAGACAGTTTCTGACCATGACAGAACCCTCCCTCCAGTACCTGATACTTCTCCGAGAATCTCTTCTAGTAATAATTCTTTAGTGCAGGCGTTAAATTTTAACTGCTTAAATGGCAATAATTATGTTACATCGCCCCCTTACAATAAGTCGAATAACTCTAAATCATCGTTTTTTGTGAGTGTTAAAAAGGAAGAACCAGTGTATGCTGAACCTTGGCAGTTCGAAGAGATGTTGAAGCCAAATAACTTTTCCCGGCAGAGGAGTATATCTAGCGATAGGAACACAAAGAATAACCGGAATAGCTTATACTATTGGGTGAGTTTTTTGAGAAGAATATTTTTTAGAATTTTCTATTCTTTTCGTAAACAGGAGTACAATAGATGATTGTAAGGTCATGAGGGCCATTGAAATAATTTTAGTTCTATTATGAATGATTTGGAAAGAGAAATTCAAAAGTTAATTAAAGTGGATTGATTATTGTTACATCATGAATTCTTTTATTTTAGGATAGTTCCAAGTAACCGTGAAAATCTGCAAAGAATATTTCAAAGGCCCTGTTAGATATGTATGGAGACTATATAAATCGATATATTTTTTATATTAGTTATACAGCAGATTGTATGTATATGAAGATTTTTTTATTGGTATATTCAATGGTTTTCTGTTAAATCAACTTCCTCAACAAACTTGTCAGAATTCAAACTGTTCTTAGCTTTTCAAGAAAAAGGAAAAGGTTTCAGGATGAAAGATACTTTCCATGATTTTAACGGCTACATATGAAGAATGGAGAAAACATAAAAAGTGTTGAATTCAATGGTATACCCCAAGGCGCAACTTCTCCAAACAGATTTGCCTGTAGAAAATTTCCACTTGAATGTATATTTTCAATTCATAACATCAATAGGAGTAAAAATTTCTAGCAGGGAACTGATAAGTGTTAAGAGAGCTCATGTGGGGCAAAAAACTATTAATTATAAGTTCGAGAGACCAAACTATAAAGTAAAGTGTGCTGTATCAAAATCATTGTGTACTTCAAATTTTAAAAAAAAGTGTGAATTCCTATGAATTCAGTGCAAATGCCTCCCTTTATGTTCTGAATGAACAGTTCTGCAAGAATTACAAGGACATCTGATGGTAAGATCCCTTCCATGGGTTACTAGTTCACTGGTTTCTTGCTTCATTTTATGACTGAAGTTCATCATGTAAATTTTAGCTCACTTAAGCCTGCAGAAATTTATATGGTTTATTAGTTGATTAAGTGAACTGGACTTCACAACAAAGTTTTCTATAGTATCGAAGTTGATTATTGCAGATATTTAAATATAATCAAAAAAGTATTCGTAGGCGGTTCAGACGGAAGTTATGGAAGTAAAATAGAAATTTTTGGTAGGTATTTACTGACACGTGTTTCTGCTTATTGCCTTCTTCAGGACAAGGCAATCGTGAAATCAAGAAGAGAGAGTGATGGTTCCCAAGATTGAGCCTACTTATTTATTTTGCGATTTCGAATCTAGGATTCATGGGACGCGCTAAACTTAACGTGACTTTTAGACGTTATTGACGTTCTGGTAATAAAATATCGTCGGTAATTGGTTTTTTGAAACGTTTATTTGTTATATCCAGTACGTATGAATTTTCCACATTTCCTGTATTTACTTATATTTTTATATTTGAATTTTTAAAATTCTACCCCACTGGAAATCAGAATGCGAATGTAAAATATGACGAACAAATTTTTTATCAACAAAATAATGATGAAATATCTTATGGGTTGTTAAAATTTCTGTATATTTTCTTCATTCGTTATTTATTTGAATATTTTTTTAGACGGAATGGAATTTTTGTCGACGATAAAATGGAAAAAATCTTATTGTATTTTTATTGGTTTTTTAAAATTCTACGCCATTAGGAAACAATAATAGTATATTCTAAAACAAGTCAAGATGACATTAGTTGTTCGGTCAAAAATTCTAATTCTGATGAAGATTTCTTCAAATTTTTCCTGAAATATAAGTGAAGACACACATTTCCTTCTGTGACTAAAAATGTTCATTGGGAGGGACGACATGGCACCAGGAGACTTGTCTCCGAAATTCCCAGAAGTTATATAAGAAGACAGTTCCACTCCTTGAGTTTCATCTACTTGAAAGGACAGTTATACTTCTGAATGACTCCAATTAACTATACCTGAGGAGGAAGGGTTTCACATATTAGCAAATTTATAGCATAAATCATCTCTTGATTGTCACACACAGGTACCTTTATACCTCAGTGATGTAAATATCTGAAACATCTTCTCCAAGATAATAATAAGTTGCAGAATGGGCAGCTATTTCAACACGAATGCGAAATTCGAAAACGAGCGACGAAGGAGCGAGTTCTTGAACGCATGAGTGTTGCAATTGCCTATTATAAATATTATAAATATTTTCTCTATTTCAGTCAAAAATTGTGAGAAATTTATTGGAATTCAATAAAAAATTCAAATTATACCTCCTAGTGCCTTTTGTATTTTATTTTCGCAGTTGTTGTGACTGATATGAAAATTGACAGATTATAGAATTTGAGTAGTGCGTTCAAATCTCTACATGGTTTAATATTGACAATTGACATGTGTTCGATTACCACATTTGAAAAGGCGTCAAACATCCACAAATTCAAGCTGGCGGCAAATATCCTGGCGCCGCCTTTGTTCAATCTCCCTCAGGCCAGTCCTACATTGGAAGCGGATTTAGTCTGGCCAGCCAACCCGACCCGATTTGGTTCTCTTCAAAGCAGTCCAGACCAGATCGAACACTGCCTCCAATGTAGGAGGAAAGTACGTTTTCTTTGGTTTTGTTTCCTCCAGACCCAGCCAGACCCGTCCAGACCCTCCAGACTGTCTGGTCTGGAGAAATTCCGCTTCCAATGTAGGACCGGCCTTAAGCTTCCAAGAATACAATACCATATATGGGCATTCTAAAAGTCCTCGAAGAGGGAGTCATCCCTGTCGCATAAATAGTCGGGAAGTATCCAAAAAAAAATCATTCGCCTTCCAAGTCAGTAAGACCATTCTTATACAGTCAAGCATTCCAAGTCAGTAAGATCATTCTAAGGCCAGTCCTACATTGGAAGCGGATTTGGTCTAGCCAGCCAACCCGACCCGATTTGATTTTCTTCAGAGCAGTCCAGACCAGATCGAACACTGCCTCCAATGTAGGAGGAAAGTTTGTTTTCTTTGTTTGTGTTTCCACCAGACCCAGCCAGACCCGTCCAGACTGTCTGGTCTGGAGAAATTCCGCTTCCAATGTAGGACCGGCCTTAAGCTTCCAAGAATACAATACCATATATGGGCATTCTAAAAGCCCTCGAAGAGGGAGTCATCCCTGCCGCATAAATAGTCGGGAAGTATCCAAAAAAAGTCATTCGCCTTCCAAGTCAGTAAGACCATTCTTATACAGTCAAGCATTCCAAGTCAGTAAGATCATTCTAAGGCCAGTCCTACATTGGAAGCGGATTTGGTCTGGCCAGCCAACCCTACCCGATTTGATTTTCTTCAGAGCAGTCCAGACCAGATCGAACACTGCCTCCAATGTAGGAGGAAAGTTTGTTTTCTTTGTTTGTGTTTCCACCAGACCCAGCCAGACCCGTCCAGACCCTCCAGACTGTCTGGTCTGGAGAAATTCCGCTTCCAATGTAGGACCGGCCTTATACAGTCAAGCATTCGCATTCCGAGTCAGTCAACCATTCAGATTCAGTCACTCATTCTCATTCATTTACGCCTTCAAATTCAATCACGTATTCCACTACAGTCCACTTATTCATTTCACTGTGCTGATACATAAATTTCCTTTCGTTCTGCAAAATTGTTAAATTATCAAGTATTCCTACGTCGAGTGTCCTCAAACCAACCACTTAGTGTGTAATCAGTTGTGTCAAACAGTGTTAATAAAAAACATATCAAAATCAAGTTATGTGTTCTTAATAATCGAATGAATACAACATGCAATGGACGTGTGTTGACATTAGAAAGGAAGGGATGTCAGTGTTGCCAACCACAAAACGAAAAATATAACTAAAAACAATATTGTAATGAGTTCATTACAGCACTGTTTTTAGTACTGTAATGAACTCATTACGACACTAAAATAGAGAAAATATATTACAATAGGAAGTGTGCCTTCGATGATTGCCAAATAGGTACCAATAATCGGATAATACCAAGGCATATTCAGGACATTGTTTGAGACGGACTTCAGAAATTCGTATAGTATGAAACCTTAAAAATGCACGAAAGATGGAAGAGTGCATCTATGACAGAACGTTACATTGAGCAGAACATTTTCTCCAAAAACAAAGTACTGACGATGATTTTGAATTCGGTTACAGACTCTGATGAACTTTCGGGTGGTTCTCCTCTGAGATAACTTCCTAGTAGCTGTCGTCAAGTTTCCGCTTCAGAGGTTTCGAAAAAATCTGAATAATTTTTCCGGGAAATTCGAAAACTGAACATTTAATCTGAATTAGACTTTGTTGTTAGAAACTTTTCTGTTAATATCTCGGTAGGTATTGAAATAAAACCGGATATTCTTGTATTCGTAATAAAATGTTCCATTGCAAATATAAAATTACTTCCGGTAAAACCGGAAGTTCAAAACTGTTAAAAAATATGAAAACAAATAGGCAATCAACTGCAGTATCCATCTTCCAAATTTCATTTTGATATCTCTAATAATTCCAGATATATTTACTTGGTTCCACACATTTAACCGTCACTGTATAGATAAGTTTTCATAAATAATTTAACAAACAAAGTATCGACGATGATTGCGAATTCGGTCACACACTCTGATGAACTTTCGGGAGGTTCTCTTCTGAGAGAACTTCCAAGTAGCTTTCGTCAAGTTTCCGCTTCAGAGGTTTCGAAAAAATTTGAATAATTTTTCCGGGAAATTCGAAAACTGAACATTTAATCTGAATTAGACTTTGTTGTTAGAAACTTTTCTGTTAATATCTCGGTAGGTATTGAAATAAAACCGGATATTTTTGTATTCGTAATAAAATGTTCCATTGCAAATATAAAATTACTTCCGGTAAAACCGGAAGTTCAAAACTGTTAAAAAAGATGAAAACAAATAGGCAATCAACTGCAGTATCCATCTTCCAAATTTCATTTTGATATCTCTAATAATTCCAGATATATTTACTTGGTTCCACACATTTAACCATCACTGTATAGATAAGTTTTCATAAATGATTTAACTGGGAGAAAGTGTGGCGAATCAAGCTCTACCTAAGATTTGAAATCGTTAGTTCCATTATTGATTCAATTCTGCATTGCATGCGGAGTCAATGCATCATTCATGATAATTAAGATCAGGCCAGAGATGAGGAGAGAGAAACCAATGGACTCCTAGCGCCGTAAAAATTATGAAACAGGTTTGATTTCTATGAAAATGAAGGAGTGTTCCTTTCTAGACACTGTTTGCACTTGATGCATTTCCAATCATCTTCAAATCTAATTGAAAATTTCGAACTCAGTGAAAACTTCATTCTGAACATAGTACTGAGCATTTTTTGTAACCCATTTCAATCTTATTCGCTCTTTTTTTTCAAGTTACAAATTTAACTGGTGGATATTTCTCCGGTTATTAGGAAACCAAATTTCGTATACTCCAGAATCATTGGTGAATTTTGGACACTTCATTTATACCGGCAATGTAAAAATTCTAGCTCATCTACATCCTTGAAGAGTTATCGCCTAATGTGGGAGGATCAAAAGCGAGGAGTTGATACCATTTGAAAATTACACAATAGGGCAAAAAAGTGGTACAGAAAAATTAAAAAAAGCCTTCACGTAAGGAGAAGCTTTAGCGCACCTGATTTAGTTTTTTCCCCTCCTCTGGAACAATGTGATACTAATACAACCGTCAAGATGAATGAACTAACATATATCCCAAATTAAAAATAACTACTCAGTTTTCCTTAACTTTTAATCGAAGCTCAAACTAACTCTTTCTAAAAACCAATCAAAAATCGGCATATCAACTTCATCGAAAAGCATTAAGAGTATCTTCCGTTCACTAAGCTATTGTCTGTTTAAATACCTTATACAGGGTGTGTCTTTGACCACTAAATTTTAACCATAGATTCTTGACGTCAAAAGAAACATTTTGTTCTTAAAACATTTTTCCAAATCTGGTCCTGTTCAAAAGATATAGGGTGTTGAATATTCATAAAAAAATTGCATTTTCACCCGTAACATACAAATGACAATATCAATTGAAATGTTTTTTTGTAGAAGGTTTTTGATAACAGTCATGCATATTTATACAGATTTATACCATTTCTTGTGGGTTTCTCACTTTTACTATACAGATTGGTTAAATTGCATGAAATATCACTTGAACCAAAGGTCCGTATCTTGTACTTCCTAGAATCATTAGTCTTCTTTGCAGATAAAATCATTCATCATCTTTTTATCCTTATTGTACCATTTATGAGATATTTGAAGTTGAAAGGAATAAAATCGATGAAACATAAGTGAATAATTTCTTAGAGGGAAAATAATGTTTTTAAACAATCCAGATTCAATAGTGGATGCTGTGGAAGGTAATTTTCATTCAAACTAAACTGAACTACAGTGGAGTATTTTCCCAATGTGAAAACTGAAAATGCTAATAACTTTTCAACGCCTCTGAATATGGAAAAACGGTATGGGAAAAAGTGTTTCTTATGATCCCAAGAACCTATGGTTAAAATTACGCAGTAGTCAAATACTCATCCTGTATATTCAAGTCCAAGTTACAACTTACTTGAATGAAGTATTAGCCAAGCTAACAGTTTTCCTTCATCTCATTTCAGCCACAATCCTGATTCTATCCAGAAAATCTCAAATAACTCAGAAATTATTGAATTTAGGAGCATAATCATGTGAGAAAACTATCATTATTTTTGACCGCAGAATCCAAAGAAATTATAAAAAAATTGGGTTCTAATTTGAAAAACAGAAGTTATGGTCAATTTAAGATCACAATTTTCAACACAAAATTTGAAACACCCTGTAATGATATTTTTGACATCCAAAAGATGCATGACCTTTTCACATCCTTCCTCTTCGATGTTGTGAAAACGGTTTACGCTCAGGATATTTAAAATAAGAATAATGAACATCTTACTGACTGAACATATTTGACTTTTTCCAGTTTTTTTTGGATATTTTGAAAACTATTCGATTTAATACAATGGTTTTAACAGAAATGTATTCATCACTATTGAATACTCGTTCATACCAGGAATGGAAAACTTGAAAAAAATTTTTCGTCGAATTTATTTTCACTCCCTGTATAACCGGAAGTTTTTGGGCTTCGAATATATTTTAGCTCTGTAGAGAACTTCGAACAATATCATAATCCCAATTTTCAGATTTCAAATATGTCTAGTTCTCCAGAAACGTCTAATAGGCACTCGAACTTGAGACACCCTGTACAATATTCTTTACGCTTATTCGAGAATGATGTTAAGTACAAAATATCGTCCCTGAAGTTTTTGCAAAAATAGTTATCGTTACTATTTCATACATTCTCGATTATTTAAATTGATCAGACAAGTGGAGGGCAGCAGCCTCAAGTGTAAAATCAAATCTGGTCGACAGGAAATACCTGTTCCAATGGGAATCATCAAACAATGAACTCTCAGCGTAATATTAACATTTCAACGGCATTCGTTCTTCATTTTCCCTAGGAAGCTTCTATATCCTGTCGGATTCTTCAGGCTAATGCAAACGTTAATATTTATGCCTTCTAGAATAACAGTGAATCAGTATCGAGGTGTTGTTTGCTATTGACCTTAAACCTGCCCCCTATATAATTAAGTGGGTAACATCAATTGCAATAGGTGTGTGATACAGTTCGGATCGAGGAGAAAAATGCTATTGTTCGAAAACATTCCATGAATCATACACGGTTTAATACAGGTATAGTTTATCGTGAATTTCTACGAATAGAATGTTGCTAAACAATTCAGGAAAGATAGTGGCGTTTAATATTGACCATCAGAAGTGACTTGGAAAGTTATCGCTAATGCATATAATAACGGACAGGTGTAATAGCAAAAACGGTTGTCGATAACTAGTTTATATTTTCGTTCTGCATTCAATGTTCCAGCTGCCGTGAGAATTGGAGAATTGGAAACCGCCACAAAGAATGAGAAAGAATCAACAAACCTATACCTTGAATTAAAATTAACGACAGTTTTAATTGTATTACTATTACTATTTGATCGAGCGGATATTTGTTTCTCTATTTCAGTGTCGTAATGAGTTCATTACAGTACTAAAAACAGTGCTATAATGAACTCGTTACAGCATTGTTTTTAGTTATATTTTTCGTTTTGTGGTTGACAACACTGACATCCTATCCTTTCGAATGTCAACATGCGTCCATTGCATGTCATATGTCAAAATTAAACCATGTAGAGATTTTAACGCACTATTCAAATTCTATAATCTGTCAATTTTCGTATCAGTCACACCAACTGCGAAAATAAAATACAGGCACTAGGAGGTATAATCTGAATGTTTCATTGAATTCCAATAAATTTCTCACAATTCTTGACTGAAATAGAGAAAATATCGTCTAATACTCGTTGCAGAAGGCAATTGCAACACTCATGCGTATAAAAACTCGCTCCTTCGTCGGAGCGATAAATTTTCCGTGATATTAGCTCTGAAAATTGTCAAAAAAGAGTCCATATCTTCTTTTGTATTTACTTGAAGATGAAAGTTGAGTATATGCAATATATCAACAACAATTCTTCATTCAGATCTGACAAATATCTCATGAGTAATCCCATATTAAAAAAAATCGAAATACTTAAAAAATTGTGTAGCTCGTGGACTCCCTCTTCTCAACGATATTAAAGGATTTTCGCGTTTCAAAACGATCGGATAAATATTGAAAGAGTTATTGAGGAAACCAAATCTGAGATGATCATAACTTTTAAACGATTCGACGGATTTGGCCCAATAACGAACTTCGGGCATCTAACTTATTAGGAAAGTATGAAAACTCTTCCCTATCTCCTAGGGATGAAATAAAGTATACGGCCGGCCAGCCAGACATACTCAGATTTGACTCCGGATTCTTCATCAAGAAGTCAAATCCAATCGATTGAGACTATTTTTATATCGATATTCGACAATTACAGCTATTTGGACAAAACGAAAGTCCGCGGTTCTACTAGTCTTCAAACTAGAATAAGCGTGCAAAAATGTAGGAGAGTACTGACGTGAGGTCAGAAGCTTTTGTTCTGAAGTGTTTTCCAGTATTCTAGAACTAGAAATACTAAAACAACCGCCAATGTGAATGAACAAACTTCTATCTTACATTAAAAATACCCACTCATAGTTACCCTTCAGTTTTATTCGAAGCTCCAATTCCCCTGTCTCAAGAACCAACCAGAAAAGCGTATATCTTTTCTCTCAAAAATCATATAGAATAATTAGCTCTTTTCTTAAGTGAGCTCTTGTCCTTAGAAATACCTTATTCATTCGAGTTCAAATTAGAAAAAAGTAATGATTTTTCTGAATCAATCCTTCTGAATCCAATAAAGGACCCTAAGGAGGATTAATCATCTCGTACGAGGGTTGCCTTTTATATTTCGGGATTGGACAACCCTATAGTTACAATCTGCCAACTGACAGCTCAATCGTAAAGTTTGACATACCAGCCCTATTTGTGTTGAATGATTGTTTGGGCTATTACCGTAATCTATTGTGGATGTAATGATTTCCGACGTTTCGATAGACATCTTCTATCTTTATCAAGGAGAAAAGTAGGAAACCTTTTGAAAATTATCAATTATCAAAAAGTCAATATTGACAGAAGTCATGAAAGAAAATGAACGATGTTATATACTCATCTGTGATATGATGATCTTTTTAAGTTGGATCGAACTATCGGCGTCCAAACTTCTGGCAACTTCATAAAAATAATGAAACATCAAGAAATCATGGAAGAAGACGTTATGGTCAGCTTCGACATTACCAGTTTATTCACTAATATTCCGACAGATAAAACACTTATCATAGTTAGGAAAAAGCTTGAAGAAGATCAAACCCTTAGTGAAAGAACTACACTAAGCGTGAATGCAATTATGGAAATGCTTTCTATTTGTATTGAAACAACATATTTCCAATTTGAAGACATCTTTTATCAACAAGAATTTGGAATGGCCATGGGTTCACCACTATCACCAATTTTAGCTGATTTATATATGGAAATTTTCGAACAGAAGGCATTAGAAAAATATGTACTTAAACCCAAACTGTGGAAAAGATATGTAGATGATACTTTCATTATTTGGCAACATGGAAGAGACACTATAGATGGATTCCTTCAATATCTAAACAATCAAGAGGAATCAATTAAATTCACAATTGAAATCGAGAAAGACAGACAACTTCCATTCTTAGATGTACTCGTACATAAACAAAATGGAATCTCAAGAACCACTGTGTATAAAAAGCCAACGAACACAGGACAGTATCTACATTTTGATTCAAACCACCAACTAAACACTAAATTGGGAGTAGCAAAATGTTTATTTGATAGAGCAATAAATATTTGTTGCACTGAAGAAGACCAAAATGAAGAAATAAATAACATCTCGGAAACTCTTAGAACCAATGGCTACCCTAAAAAGATATTAGAAAAAGCTAGACGAACAAGAGAAAGTCAACCTGAACCAACAGATATAAATCAGACCATTAAAACCGTAATTCCTTATGTAAAAGGTTTGTCGGAGAAAATGAGAAGAATTGGAAATAGATACAACATAACGACTGCATTCAAAACTCAAGACACTATCAGAGCTAAACTTACAAAAGTTAAGCCTAATAATGAGACACAAAGGACAAAGAACTGCATATATGAATTACCTTGCGAGTGCGGAAGATCTTACATCGGAGAAACTAAACGCCCTCTGAATGTACGAATAAAAGAACATCAGAAGCTTCTACAAGTACTAGACAGCGACAAATCCAGGTTGGTCCAACATGCTGTAGATGAGAATCATCGTATAAAGTGGGATGAAGCATCAATAATATCAAAAGAAGAAAAACTTGCAAGAAGAAAAATCAAAGAAGCAGCATTTATGAAAATAACACCTGATTCCATAAGTGCTCCATCTATAGATCTGCCAGAAGTTAGTTCGATCCAACTTAAAAAGATCATCATATCACAGATGAGTATATAACATCGTTCATTTTCTTTGATTGATGCGTTCAGAATAGGGATGGGACATCATCATCGATGTTTGAGTATCGATGTCGATGTTTTTATTTCAGTTTGTTGACAGGAAAAAGGTCAGGTTTGTTGAAAAAAAACCACTTCTTAAAACAAGGCCGACTAGTTTCGATTTTTAATCTGAAATCATCTTAAGGGTTCTAAAATGAAAAAAGAACAAGAATTATTACATTATAGTACATACAACAAGTAACAAAAAGTGACAATGGCGAAAAACATTAATATCAAAATTTCAATTTTATTAATCAATCGAGAATGCTGAGGAATAGAGATATCACAGTGAGAGAAAACGGAGGAAATTGCAATGTTTACAGTAAATTTCTTTTTTTTCCTTATTCAAATCTTATAAACATACCACGGGTACTAGTTATAATGGAATTGTTTAAATAAACACAAGAAAACAAGACAATGAAAGAGAATCCGGAATGTTTTTACCATCGATGTTAACTGATTTTCAACATCGATGCTGACATCGATGTTGCGGATAGAATATTAAACATCGGTTTCTCGATGTTTTATATATATTTATGGAAATTCAGCTATTGAATCATTTTTCAGTCAACTAGGTTTGTTTTTATACGGTTGATTTATATATTATTCAAAATCATGGATATGACTTGTCAAAAATTTTAGAAGAAAACAGCGTCGTACTCAGAATGAAGTGTACAATGAAAGTATGAGAAAATATACCGATTTTGCCATCAAATATTCAAAAAATAGTCCATTTTCTGTCTAACTGGAAATATTTGTGACCCTTCTTTGGCACAACCAAAAATATTCCACACTGCAAAATATCGAATTTCATATCCTCATTAATATACAAACATGAGCATGATTCCATATTTTGTTGTCACCCTGTATAGACAGATGGGTGAAATTAGTCGTCACAGTTCTGGTTGACGTCAGGAGAAAGTTATATTCGGATTTTACCCCAATTTTGTGTTATGATAATTTTGGAATCGGTCGTTTACTATACAGGGTGTCAATTACTTGTGCAAACTTTAAGGGGTTAAACTTTGCGTAATTTTAAAATAAAAAAGTTCATATGAACGACTTGATTTCTGAGATCCCAAAATTAATTTTACTTGATTTTGTGCTTTCCAGTTTACACTAATTTGGTGATAGGGATATGTAATAAGGAGTATTTGGGACCTTTAATTCATTTCAGTGTCCATTTTTATTTTATGCTTTTCCAAATTTATGTTATAGTTACCTGTTTCTTTTTTCTAATATAAGAATTCTCAGTAGACATTGAAATTTTTTTTGATATATTGGGAATTTATCGTTAAAAATTATGAATGATAGATATACCTGAGTATAATTAAAGTGTAAAAACACCAATGTTCACAAACATCGATGTTCAGTTAACATCGATGGTACAGTTCGATGTTATCATCGATGTTAAACATCGACGAAAATCTATCGATGTCCCATCCCTAGTTCAGAATGCATGTTTTGGAGGTACCTCAATCAGAGTGGCAAAATTGCTTGGACAATAGGTTCAAACGCATGCAAAAACGTATAGATCTTAATGGGGAATATTTTGAAAAACAATAAAGTGATTTTCGATTATTTTTTTTTGTTCTCTAATCCCGAAATATAAAACTCTCTTCAGTTTATCCTTATTTTAGTTCTAACGGCAAATAAAAATTCAAAGCTACCTGTGATGTTATGGGTAAAATTCGTTCTAATTCAAAACTGAAAAACTTTATAATTTATTACATGTTATAAATTTCGAACATTTATTTATTGGAATGTCTAAGTTGTAACCTTAAGGTCATTAAACATGGGCTCTGCGATTTACAGGATACTTAAAATATTTACAAAGTTTTTGACAGTGGTTGAAGGAGGAAATACGAAAAGGATAATTATTTCAAAAAAGTAGTAATAAATATTATCACAGACAACCTACCAATTCAGCGAAAAACATTGAGTAATAGACTAAAGAATTACAGTCCAAGCAGCACATTATCTTTTCACTCTTTTTAAACGTATTTTCACTTCACATTTTGTATACCTACATGTTCTTTACGGTATCAGCCTAATTTGCCCGGAATCTCTTATTCAGTATACTTTTTTCTTCAAAGAAAACTGAGTATTAGCAACAGCTGGTTTTACTCTGTATGGAGGATCCATACAAATTCATCACGAATTTTCCATTTATTTCGTCACTTATTGGAGTTTCGTATACGTGTCCTTTTTTGTGACGTTTCTCCATCAATGTGTACAGGCCCCTCAAAGACGATTTTTTAAAGAGCGTCTTGAAGTTAGACATCCTGAAAGATTGGATCCGATCTCTTATGTCCCGATTCAATCTATTCCTCTTCAAGGTTTCTGTTTCGAATGCTATCTCGTCAGAATCTTCCTCAGTTTCAGCAGATTCAATTGTGTCTGTTGCATCTTTAATAGATTTGTCTGGTTCCGTATCGAGTGAACTGTCTACTTTTGTTTCTGTCAAACCGCTCAAGTTTGGAAATGATTGGGAGGAAATATTTTCACGGCTTTCAGCGTTTTGTGCTGTATAATATGACCCGCTGCTTTCTTCTGATTGGCTGTCTTTTGACGATTCTCTGACTACGAAGTTAGTGTTCTTTATTTGTGATTTAAGTTCTTCCTCGGATGTTGTTCGGTTTAGTTCTTTTTCTGCTGTTTGTTTGTCGTTCCGATTACTGTGATTCTCTTCTAATGAGTTGTTGGAATATGTTCTACAGAATACAGCATTTCTGGGTTCTCCTTTGGATTGACAAGTCGTATCAGCTTGGGTCATTAAACTTTCCAGTCTTATTGAAGAGTATTCGATAAGATCGTATTCTCCACTGGGAACACGTGATTTTTAGTCTCCGCCATTACAGAGGTCTCTCTTTTTGCCATTTTTTCTTCGTTGATTTTGTTTCCGCTAGATGGCGATGGTAATTTGGATATAGGACTTGGGGCATCACGTCTATCATTAGAACTGTTGGGTTTATCTTTATTCTTAGAATTCACTTCCGTCGAGTGTTTCGATCTTTTTGATTTATCATATTTAACTGTACTTTTCGCTATGTTTTCAAAGCTCAAAGTTCCTGCACGTTTCTGTTTCGTTTCGAAGTCTTTTGTAATAGGTTTATCTTCTGGAGTGAAATATGTCTCAGATTCTTCGACATCACAACTAGTGTCTCTGGAAGTTGATGACTC
This sequence comes from Micraspis discolor, assembly GCA_030674115.1. Classification (NCBI taxonomy): domain Eukaryota; kingdom Metazoa; phylum Arthropoda; class Insecta; order Coleoptera; family Coccinellidae; genus Micraspis; species Micraspis discolor. Next base: position 13,623,535 of record JARTUT010002175.1, read on the forward strand.
TGTTTCTTCAGAGTTCGAATGCTTTCGAACTGGGTAAGAATTCTCATTTTGTATTTCACTTCTATTATTCACTAGTCGATTTCCCAATTGCTCATCTCTTCTTGGTTCCATATGTACCTCAACGATAATTTCATTTTCCTTTCTGTTTTCTGAATAATTATTTATTTTTGGAACTGAGTTGGCAGAATCAGTTGGTGGTGATTTCACATAGATTGAATTATCGATCATGAATTCATCTTGTTCAGTATTGTTAGTCATTAAATCGTTTGTGTCTGAATGTTTTTCTTTGCGTTCTGCTGATACAAATTTCAGTTCTTGGTAGATGTTTTCATCCTCAGAATGGTGTGCTGATGAATCATTGCTAGTTTCGCATTCTAATCTAACTGCCTCTGAGTTTGCATTTTCCGTGTTCTGTCTGTCTTCCATTCCTAACTTTGAATACTTTGATTCTCTCAAAGTATCTTCTCTAACCAATTCTCGTTTGAATGAATATTTGGCAGAACGAATGCAGAGTAATTTCTTCCAAAATTTATTTCTTATCTGAAAAAATGAAATCAATTTTATTCAATGAGTTTTCAATTTTTATTTTCATCAATTGGCAATATTTGCGTACGGAGTTCGTTTATATTTTAACACGCTTATATTAGCTTCACTTGTAAGTATGTATGTCAGTTTTTAACTCTCCTTAAGCGTGAGTGGCTCATTACTGTGAAAAGATCCCACTTCTTTCAATGCGTTCGTTGGCCGAGCGCTCTGAGGTGCACGTCTTCTTTGACGTCAGCTGTTGGATTCATCGATCGTGGATTCGATTCTCGTCCACGCCGAAAAAAATGTTTTTTCTACCATATTCTAAGATTCAAGAATATTAGAATTTAGGGCTTCATTTCAAAACCTTGATGCGTGAGCTGTGCATGTGTGAAACATGGGCCTACTTTTCGATGTGCAATCATAACTTAATGATAACCATTAATATTTTTATGACAGTCACTAAAAAGTAAAAAATAAATATAGTTTAAAAAAACTAAAAACACGCTTATAAAGAATATGGGACTAAAAAAGTTAGAAATAATTTTAAAAATCAATTTATGACAATAGTAAATAAAACATACAAGTTAAATTGAGAAAGAAGCGCGGGGCGCTGTGTGCCATAATTTTCATATATTAAACGCCCCACGCTTCTTTCTCAATTTTACTAGTATGTTATATATACTATTGTCATAAATTAATTTTTAAAATTTTTTGTAACATTTTTAGCCCGATATTTTTATAAGCGTGTTTTTCTAGTTTTTATAATCTATATTTATTTTTTATTTATGTAATATTTGCATTCGTGCTGAAATTTTGATAAATCAACAAAACCAAGCCTTACAAAACTCGTATTTTGCATCGCTTCGACAAGGAAAGTCTTATTTAGTCAAGTTTCATCCATAAATTTATCTCAAAAGTGTTGAACACCACCGACGTAAGATCAGGAGGTTTTTGCGCTCTTGTTCAATTAAAGAAATCATTGGATCGATAAGTTCTGGTGGAGCTGTGAAAATTCACTTACAAGATTAACATCATACTGTATATTGCAAATGAAGGCGATCAAAACCTCTTGAAACGAGGATATACGAGGGTTGCCTGTTATATTTCGGTATTGGACAACCCTAGTCACAGTATAGGGACCAGGCAGTAGTCGCACTCCGTGGATTTTGAACTGAAATCGCTTACACCAAAGAGAACTCGCGCATTCCTCCCTGCGCATCTATATAATATCACTTTGAAAGAAACAGTAATTAGTGATGAAATTTACTCAAAAGTTTACTCAGGAACAGCCTCTGAAACTTTTTGAAATGTGTTAAAAATCATAGGTACCCTAGGTTTGTAAGTGAAATGACTCATTAAAATTTTTCTAAACAAAGATTGAGTTGAAGAGTAGGTATTATATGGAAAAATAAGTAGTTGGTGGTTGAAAGCATCGAATGTATTTAATATCAAATCCACAATACTTAAACACTGAAACATTAATCTTCGAGTCCATGAAAAATAACTTTCTTTTTATATAGAATTGTTTCGAACAATTTTTTTCAATGAATTCTCTGATGATTTAGTTTGAACTGATACTATTTTTTACTATATTCAATTTATGAAAAGAGGAATTTGATTATGGCATTCTAGAATTAGTGGCAAGTTTTAGCGAGGGACCTGAACTGATCTTGAGTGTAAAGCGGAGAAAGGGGAGGGAGGTTGTTAATTACCCCCAGTACACCCCCCGTAAATACTCCCCTGCGCTAAATATGCTGAGTGTTCTCTAGAAAGGGTTCCCTCATTATGGTGGGAAAAAATGAAGAACCTATTGAATTATTGTTTTATATATATATATATATATGTATAATATCATTATTATTTCTATTTATATAACTGAAAATCATATAGATACACACTCAAATATTTATTTATGAAAATTTCACTCTTCTGCATACGCATGCAGTAGGCGTAAACCTCCTGAAATTCCATTGTTTCTTGATATCTCAACTAATCGTAAAGAAATGACGACTATAATAAGCCTGCTGTAGGCGTAAATCAGCTTAAATTCCATTGGTTCCTGATATCTCAACTTATCGTAAAGAAATGACGACAGTAGACTTAAACCTCCTGAAATTATATTGGTTCCTGATATCTCAACTAATCGTAAAGAAATGACGACAGTAAGCTAAAACCTCCTGAAATTCCATTGGTTCCTGATATCTCAACTAATCGTAAAGAAATGACGACAGTAGGCGTAACCTCCGGAAATTCCATTGGTTCCTGATATCTCAACTAATCTCAACTAATTGAATGAAGCACTACTCAAATAACGGAGCTTTTAATAAACAACATTTTCTACAATACTATATGTATAACTCACATATCGGTGTCTAATGGTATTGAGAAAAAAGAAAGTTTGGGATTATTGAAACTATTGTTTTTGCAGTTGTATACGCTACAATTGTTAATCATTTTGGAATTAATTTGAAAATAACACAAAATTGAAACAGAATACTTACTGGAATGAAAATAAATGATCAAATAAATGAGCTTTGCTGTTTCATGGTATATTTTGACTCAAAGAAATTCCACTGAATTATAGGTGAGGTTGTATTTTTTCTCCAACTTCTTTTTTGAATTTTAAATAGATCTCAAAAAAATTATTTTCTTCTAAATAGTAAACGAATTAATTATACAAAGGAATTATTTAAGATGTCTAAAATGATAATAATGACATTATTCCAGACATCTTAGAATTATTGATGAAAACAATGAACAAGGACCAGAATATGAGGTTAGAATCCCTGCGAGATGCGAGAGTCAGACTTGGTGTAAGAAAATCCACGGAGTGCGACTACTGGTTGGTATCTATACTGTGCCCTAGTGTTACAATCTCGTGGTCGAAAGAAATGCTCCAAAAATACGATCGCGGTGCTTCCAAGCACGTCTATGACATGGTGACAGGTAATCGTGAATCGTGAATTTACGCGTATGAGCCCGAAAGTAAACAGCAGTCTACTGTATGGGTGTTTCAAGATGATCCAATCAACACCTTGTATTAGCCACATTTGATGATTTAAAACGTTTACTTTTAAACAAAGTCAAATTGAAAAACATTTTTCAATGGAAATACATTTTCCAGAAAATCCCCAAAATACATGAAATAAAGCCCACCGCTTTAATATTTTCTCGATCAAAATATTTGAAAAAAATTGTGTTAGACGTGTGTGAAATTGTGCTGTCAATAATGTCAGAAATAAAGATAGTTTCCGAAAGAACTGCTAAATCGGAAAAAAGTAGCCTAGCTATTTTTTGTGAAAGTCTTATCAACACAAGTCCGAATAAATGTAGCACAACTGAATAAAACAATTTACATAGAAAAAAAGGCGAAGCTAATTTTTTCCGATTTTCCAGTTTATTAAAAATCGGCTCAATTTTTGCCAAAATTTTACATACCGCACAATTGTTTCCACACGTTTCAATTAAAAAAAACATAGTGCAGGGCTTGCGTCGTTTTATATTTTGGGCATTTACATCACAAAGGACAAATTCATCATTGGCAAATAGCAAAAACAAAAGTGCTGAGCTACATCTTTTCAAAATTTTCAGGAAATTGAAAAAATTATCTCAAAAATTCAAACAGTAAAACTCAATATAGGCATGAGCCACAATTCATTCCAGCGAATTTTCGGAAAGTGCTGGGCTCATCCGTTTAATGCAATTCGTGAAAAATTCAATAAACAACATGGAATAAAGAAAAAATTTGAACTGCACAAAGAAATCAATTGAAATGTTTTCGAAAATCGAAAAGTTCTGAGCCACTTCACCGATATCAAAGACTCACCTTATATTTGTAGGGCAATTATAACAGTCGTTGAAACGTAATTTTCATTAAGTGCAGGGCTGGTCCATTTTGTACATTTCAAGATATTCTCAGAAAATGCTTGGAATAAAACAAAAAACCAAAAAGACACAAATCAACCACAATTTTTCTTAAATGAATAAGTGCGTGACTGATTTCACAGAAATTACAAAAGAGAAACAGCAAGAAACACTTAATATGAGGCGAGATATGTACTTAACACTTCACAAAACAAAACATTTATATTATTTTGAAACTCACCCTCTTCAAGGTGCTATCCGGTGCTCTCGAAGTTTTCGTCAAAAATGCCATTTCAAAATATCACTCATCACTTCTAGACTGTTTCTACTGCGAGTGCCAAATGGTATGAACTGTTCTCGATCTACCTGATTTTGGAAATTTCGGTTAGCTATTTGCAAGTGCGTACCTATATCTTTTACAATCTTCCGACCACTGTCGGGTGGTTTGTTTACAGAAAATTCTTGCGTTAATTGTTGTAATATTTTGACGGAGGGTGCACAAAAAGGTTTATGGTTTATGAACCATGAGACGACAGTGTTAAGGCGGGACTGTAATTCGAGTTGTGAAGTAAATATTTCGAGTTTTGCTATAATCCATATTTTGCAGTTATATGGTTGACGTCATACTCATTATTTTTCAGTAAATCTTTCAGCCTGTCGAAGGTATATGTATCGAGACAGCAGGTGCCTTGGTGTTAACGTTTTAAATAGTCTCAAGGAATCAGACACAACGGGGATGGTTGAAGAAATATTGAAATGCCCTGAAGTTAGGTCGGGAGCTTTTTTAATACTGTCATTCTAAAATAAATATATCGTCATTCGCTTGAGTATAGCATAACAACATATCTTATTTTTCGTTATTTGCAATATTTCGGGCCATTAGAGATTATAAACAGATCGACTATTTTTAATCTTAAGAGAAAACTATGACAAATTAACCACAGATATACTATTGAATCTGAATTGTTTAAAAACATTATTTCGCCTCTAAGAAATGATTCACTTACCCATGTTTCATCAGATGATTATATATATTTAATTCCTTTAAACTTCAAATATCTCAAAAATTGTACAATTTAGGAAAAAAGATGAGGAATGATTTTATCTGCAAAAAAGAGTAATGATTCTAGGATGTACAAGATACGGACCTTTAGTTCAAGTGATATTTGTTTTTAATGCAATTTAACCAATGTGTACAGTAGTAGTGAGAAACCCACATGAAATGGAATAAATCTATTCATGTTAAAATATGCATGACTGTTATCAAAAACCTTCTACAAGAGATCATTTCAATTGATATTGTCGATTGAATATTACAGGTGAAAAGGCAATTCGTTGTGAAATTTCAATACCCTTTTGAACGGGGCCAAATTTGGAAACTTGTTACAGCAAGAAAATGTTTTTTTTGACGTCAAGAACTATGGTTAAAATTAACGCAGTGGTCAAAGACTCACCCTGTATATGAATTACTCCTAAAATTGTGCTCGTAGAAGCAAATAAGCGAGTTATTCAGCTTTATTGAAAATGTCAATTATCGAATTTCCGTTATAACTCAAAATTCATGAACAGCAAGCTGGATGTATTTTCATATTCGAATTATTCAAGGAAAAAGTTCTTATAATTCTTTGCTACTAAAATATTTCTTTTATAAATCAATATCTTTCTTCGAGTTAGCTCTTGTTTTGAAATAGCATTGAGTTTGAACTATAAAAATAGCTTATTTATTCTAGTACACGAAAAATCTCCTCAAAGCGATTATCATTGAGAATAAAGTGTGAAATGAAACAATGAAGATTTTGAAAATTTTAATTCATTCACTTTCGGTTTGTACCATTTGTAAAATTTGAAAAAGAAATATACATTTTTAACTTTATCCTTCATTAGATGGAACAACTCCCATATCTTCTCGTGGGTTTAGTCTACGAATATGAAATTTCACAATGTCCAAGAGATTAATAAGCTCAATATATACACAATTTTTTTTTAAACCCGAAGAATATTCTATGAGTAACCGAACATTTTCTAGACTAACAATTTTCACAAAATACGGTTGACTTCTTTCTTTCAACGTTATTCGAACGATTTTCAAATTTCGAATCGATCTGATGGATATTCTAGAAGTTATTGAGGAAACCAAATTTCAGATGCCAATCACGGTTAAACTCCCCGACAGATTAGACCCAATAATTAAACTAACCGAGGTTTTGGACAATTAACGTATTCTGAAAATATGATAACTTCAGTTTATCTTCGGAAAATAGAGAGTGCACGTTCTACTCAAGTTTGACCACGGATTATGCATCAGGAAGTCGATATTCGAAAATAACAGACATCTACGTTTTCTTAATTTATGATGTATGAAATAAACTTAATTATTTATCTAGTGAGTTATTGGGTGTCAAAAACCATGAGCCACTTAACATAATCGGGGCTTACCCACCTCGGTATTGAAATCTGTTGCCTTCTATTATTAACATCCCCCAACTTCCTTGACCCATAATAACAATTCCTGTGTGGGATGTTATTATCAAATTCCTCAAACACCCTTTTTCTTAGAATTGCTGAAGGAGAGTTCTTTGCCTGTTATTTCCATCGTCTCATTTCTAAATGTTATCAATCTGATTACCTAATTATGGTAATTTAAACAACATGGTGAACTATAAACAAAATGACATCATTTGGTTCATAGACATGTCTGATAATATCCAGTGAACAGGTCTTTGAAATAAAACGCAAAAATTTTGCACTTTCATATTTACGAAACATCGTTCAAAACATTAACTTTGAGACAATCTCTTTTTGGCGCTCTTGTTCACCCGAACAGAGTGCCTATCATTTTGCCCAAATGTCTGTAATTTTGGAATATCGAGGCGAAAATGGCCTCAATCGATTGGGTTCGACTCCCTGATGAAGAATCTGTGGCGAAAGTTGAGTCTGGCCGGCCGGCCGTATCCTCTCTAGCATCCAAAAGAGATGAGCTAGAGTTTTCATCTTTTCAGAATAGGTTAATGGTCCAAATATCTCGGTCGAGTTAATTATTGGGCCAAATCCGTCGGATGGTTCAGTTGTTATGAGCATCTGAAATTTTGTTTCCTCAATAACTACTTGAATATGCATCCGATCAAGTTGATATTTGAAATATTGTTGAGGGAGGCTGCAACAAAACGGCTCGCAAAATTTCGCCGAAATTGTCACGCTAGAAAATTTTCAAAAAATTCCCAAAAAAAATTTTTCAATACTCACTTTCTCATAAGATATTTTTCGGATTTCAATAAAAATTCGTGAATATATTGAGGTGATCGATATCTTACTTATCCTCAAATTTCATTGTCGTAGCTCTTTCCCATCTAAAGTAATGATCATTTTTTGCATTTACTCAAGAGAAAAGATGATTTTCTCTTAACGATGGCCATCACAGATCGATATACGATTAACAAATGCCGTGCTCGTTAATCAGTGTCAGTTGGCGTAATAATAATCAAAATTAATCATAACGGAAAATCATAGAGATATAATTCAATCTCGGTCGGTGAAATAATATACGTTGTCAAAATTCAGAAAAGCACTGACGTAAATTTTTAGGGGAAGGGAATTATAGCTTCGAACAAAACTTGGGGAAAATTATGAGTAGTTATTTTTAATTTGAGATAGGTTTGTTCATTCAAAAGACTATTGTTCACCTAATCAGAGTGCTTATAGATTCGTTAAGGTTTGAATATTTACTCGCAAGTAGCTCAGCAAGAGCGCCAAAGCAATCTGACCTCACGTCAGTGCTTTCTAAATTTTTTCAATATTTTGTTGCTTTGTAACGTTCGCGGACTGGTTTCAACAGCTGTCGTAAACAAACTACGTAGTTGACAGACCTACCAACATACAGAAACTTAAAAAACTTAAAAATACTCAACGTTTTCAATTTAGATGACAATTTCCGGATCCTTTTTTGTCAGTGTACTTTATTCACTGCTTCTGGAGCAGGGAGATTGTTGCTGCTAAACCATTGCTCATTTAAAGGAAAATGGGAGAGATTACAAGTGGTCAGTGCATCCCAAGCCATTACTCCAGCACTTGTGTATATGTCCGAACTGTTGGAGTAATGGTTTGGCTTGCTATAGGCCCTCAACAACAAACCTTTTATTTAGGATGTGCCGATATTATTATGATTATTGTGCGTGCCTAGACGGAATCGCCATTTTACAGGTTTCATCACAACACACTGTAATTGATGAGTTTTATGATTGTTGCAATCTTATCATTTTTCAATGAAATTGATATGGTTGCTATGGTGAAGGAAAAAGCAACTAACAAAACAAGGATTAAAAAACTCATTACATATGTATAAATTTATTATAAAATATTTTATATACAGTAAAATGTTGAGTCGAATTTACATTTCATTATATACCTGATTACTAGTGAATTAAGCTCGTTATAATTGATTATAATTAATTTAAAATAAATTAATTTTTATCAATCGGATATGAGATTGCGATGATAAGCAGTTCGAAATTCTACCATCAAAAATTTCTCATCAACAGTTCGAAATTGTGAATATTTTGATCATGTTTGCTTTTCTTCTTGAATAGTATTTTTTAACTTAATATCTCAATCAACATGATTAAATGAAAATTAATTTTTTGTCATTTATTAAATTTGTTTCATTTGTAATAATACTTTTGTTACAGTTATTAGACTAGCCATACTATTAAGAAGATGAATTTGTAGGTGTTCTTTAATCAAGAGGTATATAAATACTAATTGTACTTTCATATGAGTACCATGAGCATTGATCGTAATCATAGCAATACATGTCTGTAGTGTCACACTTTTTGTAATTGGGATCTTCTGATTGGTTATAATAGTCCTGTCCATGGGTCCAAAAAACCATTTTAATAAACGAGTTTTTGGCCAGTTAAAACATTCCTGTTTCTTCTCAGCCTCCTTATCCACCCGACTTAAGTCCTTGTGACGTTGAAAAATTACCTCAACGGAAATCATTTTGGGACAGTCGAAAAAATTCAAACGGGTGTTACCGACCAGCTGAAAGTTATTTCAGTATCGGAGTTCCAGCACTGCTATAAGGAGTGGAAGAAACGTCTTCAGCGCTACGTGGCCTCGGAAGGAAGTTATTTTGAAAGTGACAATATTGAATTGTAATTATTTTTGTATTAAACATTTTGAAAAAATCATTACTTAATTTACAGACCTCGTACATCGGGTATTTTCAGATATCCCCAGGTGCCAGGAATCTAATAAAAATTGTTGATGCCACCAATTAATTTACATTAAATGGATTTATCGAAATTTCAAATTATTTATTTTCGAGTTGGTTTGAAAGGAGACGGTGATTAAAGAGATTAAACATAATATTAATAATAATTTTATTGAATCCTTTCAGACATGTTTCATGTATAGGACAAGTCATTTAAAAAGTAAAGACAATTTGACAACAAAAAAAAAACAAATATGTTTCATACAATAACAGAAAACTCATCTTTGCATCAAGAACTCCTTCAGTTCCCTCTTGAAACTAAAATAATCAAAATTTTTTAGTTTGCAGTTTGTTTCAAATTTTATTCTTACTATACCAAAGGAATTAAGATTTGGTTCATATTGACTGGTATCATATTCATGATAATATACTTAAAAGAATAATCTTAACATCATTTAGTTATATTTATTAGCTTCACAAGCTATTGGATATAAAACAAAAATATATACATTCCATCGTTATATTTATAAATAGACAATTCTATGAGAATTATTTAATTTTAATTACAATAACTATTTTATTATCATTCGTATAAAAAAATTTGAAAAGTGTTATTTGAATAACACATTGAACGAAGTTTATAGATGCGTGCACTCTGAAACTGGAACCAAATATATTTCTGAATCAGAATATGAACTTAAAGCCCCCTCTGATGCAATTCTGGAATTTTTTTGCAGTCTTTCTGTATCTCCAGATTTCATGTATTTGGCTTTATATACAATATCCTTTTTCTGCGACGAATTCTGCATTTTATAGTGACCTGAATTTTTCTTAGTTTTCTAAAAAACAATATATGAAATATTAAAGAATTATAAAGAAACAATTATCCATACATATAAGTAAAATTTGAGTGTATGTGGGGCGGTATTAATTTTTCAAATGGATCTATACACGGATCATCTACCTAAATTTTTGTGTGCTTCTTTTTTTCCGGCTAATCTCTGAAATGGCTGTACTGGTTCATCTTGGACTTTCGTCGGCACATCACTGTAGTACCAGAAAATAGTTCGATTTCACGTAAAAAATTTATAACCATGAAAAATTCTATTCAAACCGTAATTATCTCTTCAAAATTTCTTTTGTTTACTCACACAATATTATCTTTCATTTCAAGAAAAAAATTTTTTATTTAATATTAAAATTAATTCAAAATTCTGTGAACTTGCCGGAATTTTAGGTAGGTACTTTTAGTGTACTACTATACTGTGAATGAACTAAGAATTGAAAAATTTTATGTTGTATTTATTGATAAGGCCCTATTGCATTCTATGTATCTAACCACAGTATAATAATGAACGCCGAACTTCATTAAAGAAAATTAATTAATTAATGATATGAATATGAGTATTCTGAAACAATTTACTCTTCGCTGTCACTAATGTTCCTTCGAAATCACACGATAATGTGAATACTTTAATATGATTTAAGAAAAAAATTATTCTAAACGTTACTCACACATTTAGATGAGACGTATGCAAAACAAGTTTGTTTTGTAGGTGGTTCCATATCCAAAAGTTTCTGTAAGATTGAAATATTCAGGATTATGGCGGATCTTATGTTCAAGAAAGATTCTTTGAAAATTGCCTAGAGACAGTTCAATAAATGTATGCTGGTTTTATTTGTGAGGTGATGTAAATGAAACCTAATGAGGGATGATAAGTCATGTCGTCCATGATTCATTGAATTTAATCAGTTAACTTTAAATGATTTTAACCTCAGGATGTTGTTCTGCCACACATTTCTGAAAGGTAGATAACAATTTGTTTATTCATTTGGACAACATAATAAACTTAATGCCTACTTCACAATTAACTCAATGCGCAACAGTAGTATAGTACGTTCAAGATATATTGTCATCAATGCAAGCCGGTGCAGTGTTGCCAACTCGGATTTTGAAAATGCGTAGATCAAATGAGAAAATTACGTAGGATTGGTAAAATTGCATATGAAAAGTTCGTAGGTCTACATTTTTTTCTAGTTCTGATAGATCATTTCCTTGTAGATACATGTTATGATTGATTTTTGATGGAATTTTGAGGAAAGCAGTTGGTCAAAAACTACATTCAACCAATGCCAACGTTTCGTAGATATATTTCTACTGAAGAAGTAGAAATATATCTACGAAACGTTGGCAGATTGCAACACTAGGGTTCTCCAATCCCGAAATATAAAAGACAACCCTCGTAGAACATCTATGTGTCTATTTGAATTCGATGCAATTAGCTGTTCTGTTTTTTGTGCGAAAGCTCAAATTTTGCGTAGAAAACTCTATGTTGTTCTACAATTCCATGCTTGCAATTCAGATCTTATTCTTTTTCAAGAGGAATTCATCATTTGAACCCATATGTTGATTCGTTCATTGAAGAAACTTATACCAAATTGTTTGGATTGTGGAAGTAAAAATATCTACTTATTAATTTGAAAAAACGAATGATTCAACTACTCGTTCTTGATTGTGCACGTTCTTATCATCTCGATTCAGCAATACTTTGGTGAAAAATGGCGAATGGTCAACAATTCATTCGATAATGCTGATTTCATTTCGCGCTGAGCTTTCAGATTCCAGTGGTTGTTGAAAAGGTTCATTCATACAGAGTTATTTTCGGTCGGCGGTCGGTGGTCGTTGCGATCGCCGAAAATAGTATTGATGAGATTATCGAAAAAAATGTGGAAAAGCACTGACGTGAGCGCAGTAGCTTCTTGTCCGGACTCTGGAACAGTGCAATATAAAGACAATGGGGATAGATAATGTAAAATAATCAACGAACTAATATCATTAATCAATAATAACAAACTTTCAGTTTCCATTCATATTTATTTCAATCAAAACTACTTTTACACATTAAAATCACAAAATTTAATGAAACTTCAGATATTTCTACTTTAGATGTAGAAGTACCAAACAAATAATAAATAATTGTCGAAGGGTATTAAGAAAAACAATTCTATTGTATTTCTTTTATTTTTCTCTCAAAAGATAGGATGTCTTGGTAAAAAGCGATGAAGATATACAAATTTCAATTTATGGCCTTTTGATTCGTGCCCTTTATAATTCATGGAAATTTATGAAAAAGGAATAATCCATCCTTAACTTTATTCTAGCAACTTCTGTGACTTCATCTATTTCAATCGGGTTTTCCAATGCGGACTTGACAACTTTGAATTCAATTTGTGAACACACCCTTAGACTAATCATCGAACTGTCATCGTCAATACATTCAGTAAAGTCAACATGTTCATCATGGTGAAGTACACGAACGAACAACGTTTGCAAGTTTACTACCGAAATTTGGAGTCAGTGACCACAACTTCAAGAGCTTTAACTCCAATTCACGCCCTAGTAGACAGGCAATCACAAGTTTAGTGCAAAAATTTGAGTCTACATATTCGCTGTTGGTTGTTGTCGTGCCAGTGAGACAAATGACCGGTCGCAGTAGCGAAAACATCGCTGCCGTTCGACCTCCGTAGCCGATGGCCTAAATCAGGCAATTCCACGGCGTTCTCAAGAATTCGGCATCCGTCAGACCACTCTATGGCGATTTTGCGTAAGGATCTTGGTTTACACTCGTACAAGATCAAGCTGACTCGAGAATTTAAGCCGTTGGACCATTTGAAGCGACGTACGTTCTCCAATTGGGCTCTGGAAAAGCTGCGTCACGATCATGATTTTCATTGAAAAATCATCCTCAGCGATGAAGCTGATTTTTAGCTCAATGGCTTTGTCAATAATCAAAATATGCGTTAATACACAGGCAACAATCCACACGTGATTCACAAGACTCAATTGCATCCCCAAAAAATCACGGTTTGGTGCGGTCTTCATGCCGGGGGCATCATTGAACCGTATTTTTTCGTTGATGCCAACAATCGACACGTTACGGTCAATTGCGATCGCTACCGCGCCATGATAACGAATTTTTTTGGCCCCAATTACTAGGGCCGAATTTTGGCGGTGCAATCTTTCGAAAGATTCCGTGTCTTTCAAAAGATTCGTATTTTAGCGTTGCAACGGTGACGTCACACGCAAAATCTTTCGAAAGATCTTTCAATCTTTTGAAAGAACATTTTTGGGTAGTTGGAATGTTTTGTAAATATGTCAAATGTCAATTATGGCGGATAATTTGAATTTTGCTTATGATTGTAATTTGTAATATTGCATTGAAAAGCTAAGCGCACGTTTATATTTATTGTTGAAGTAATGGCGAAATAAATAAGAAAGTGATTATTTACAATAATTCTGTGATTCAAGAAATGGGGTTTGCCATGCTTTGCAAGATATCTGCCTTTTTCGTTTTAGTATTTCTGAAAGTAGTCATTTTATTGAATCAAAACTTCTAGATATTTTAACTATGTATCAAATACAAATTGGTTTCAGCTTCTAACTGGATGAGGATATGTGATACGTTGTCAATAACAGAAATAACTGCATCCTCCATTTTAATGAGGATTAATTCTTGAACATTAAAAATGTAAATTAAATTCTCTATACAATTTCTAACAATCGCAATATACTCTTAAAGCACTAATAACGAACTACTCCTATCAGAGATAACTACTGCAATGGGTATTGAAAAACTAACCTAAAATCTACAACACAGATTTTAAATTTCGCGGCTTCTATGACGTCACCAGTTCGAAAGATACCGTTTTAGCGAGTATTGAACCCATGACGTTACAGCAAAAATCTTTTGAAAGATTTTTCGAAAGATTGCACCGCCAAAATTCGGCCTAAGTATGGACTTGGCCAACATGTGGTTTCAACAGGATGGCGCCACTAGCCACACAGCACACGTAACAATCCGTTTATTGAAGCAGACATTTGGTGAGCGTGTAATTTCGAGAAACGGCCCTGTTGATTGGGCGCCTCGTTCGTGCGATTTGACGCCTCTGGACTATTTTCTTTGAGGCTACGTCAAGTCACTGGTCTATGCCAACAAGCCGACGGCATTGCAAGATCTCAGGGACAACATTGACAAAATTGATATGACAAAATTGATATGACCGCTGCAAATGGGCCCGTTGTGGTCATATGAACGAAGTCGAGTTCCATTCATCAATGTTATGTGTGTACTTCAAGCCAATAATAAAGCTTTCGAAATATCTATGTGTTTTATTGAGATTCAAATTTGTCAAGTCCCTATTGGAAAACCCTTTATATCGCCTCGTGGGATATTACGAAGATGAAATTTCAGATTATGAGAATGTTCAATAACCACCATATATGCACACGTTTTTTGTTGGGATCCGAGAAATATCTTATGAATATTCCAACATTAAAACATAAAAATTTCGGAATTTTTTAAACTTTTTCTAACCTGACGGTTTTCACAAAATCCATTCTATCGACATTATTCAAACTATTTTAAAGTTTCAATCGACTGGATGGATATTTTACTAGTAGAAGTTGTATAGGAAAACAAATATCAGATGGTCAGAACTGCCGAACTATTCGTCCAATAATGAACTTCACCGAATGTTTGGTCAATTAGATTAAATTAAAAATTATTTTTGGCTTAAAACTGGTTTAGATCACCCTTAGACTATATGAGATAGACAAAGCATTCCTTTGTTAAATGTCGATTTGTTTTGGCTCTCTCATTGAAAGTGTTAACCTCATTGTGAGTCTCTTGTGAAACCTCACCCGGCAACACCGCATAATATCTTTTTCCATTTACGCGGATCACATTATCTTCCGGCTCAAAATGATCTGAACAAATGAAAATTGCTTTCTTTGGGCAAATACTTGATCATCCCAACAGCGAAGCCCAAATTCTTCTTCTTTCATTGTCATCTGGGAACCTTAATTCAAGAAAACCATTCCTTGAGTCCATCTACTAGAAAAAGCAGTTATACCTACTTCTCAATGACTTTATTTGACTCTACCTGGAGGAGAAATGACACCCACGTAGGTCGATTCTATCAATGATCATGCTTCTAGTTTTCCATATTAGCAAATTTATAGCATGATGCATCCATTGATTGTCACGTGCAGGTACCCATATACCTCAGTGATGTAAATAGTTTATTCGCTCGTTTATTCGCGAAATAAACTAATTATTATTATTATTAATAATCTCATTGAAAACTTCCCTATTTAAACTTTCTACGCTACTGAACATGTAAATAACTAAATACTTCGTTTCTAACAATACATATACCTATGGAACATTAAATTGGGATTAAAATTTTTTCACACTTTCACACTTACGAACAATTTTTAGTGCGATGATAAGTAATAAACAATAAAAAATATGAAAAACCTAATACAAACTCTCACAAATTTTCTTCAATGTGCGTATTTATTTTCGATACAGAGGTGGCAACGTGTGTCTTCTAAACATCATGTAACCTTCAAACTGTCAAACAGAGAATGCGGCAGCGTTGTCTTGATTTTCATTTGAATTTCTTTCCATCTGTGTTCTCTGACATAAAATAGCAGA
This sequence comes from Micraspis discolor, assembly GCA_030674115.1. Classification (NCBI taxonomy): domain Eukaryota; kingdom Metazoa; phylum Arthropoda; class Insecta; order Coleoptera; family Coccinellidae; genus Micraspis; species Micraspis discolor. The sequence goes on from JARTUT010002175.1 coordinate 13,639,636, forward strand.
ATCAACTAAAGTTTTTCTTTTACTTATTGCTAATATATACGATAAGACAGTGTCAATTCAAAATTTAAAATTTAAATAATGTTTTGAATGCAGATTAGAGAAAAACTTTTTATTCACAATTATAGGGGAAAGGGAGAAACCTACTATTTGCTCAGTTTGGCAACATGAAAATTTTTTTATGACCTGAGTGGACCAGCTCAATACGTTACAATCGACCAGTTTTAAGTTTCAGATGCGACACTTTTCAATGTAAATAAAGGGGTCTATTCTTATATAGTCTAAGAGATCACCCTAGTTCAGTCCTTGAAAGTGTTCAAGAGTTTAAATGAGCAATCTTTGATATTTTGGTTATTTTTAATGCCTGTAAGAAGGGTTTATAAATTGTGAAATTGATCAATATACTCAAGAAGGCTCATTTGAGTTAAAAATGTATTTGAAGGTGATTGTAAAACTATGACAATATTGATCACATAGATGTTCTTATGACAAATTTCAGTTCATTTGATCTTTATGATCGCCATCATTCTACTACTACTATGATTTAAAAGTACCAGAAATAACTCCATGGGTCTGTATATTCTTTCCTAAATACCTACCTACATATCATTTTCAAGGTGATAAAAATTCGAGTATGCAAATTAAAATTAATTTAGTATTGGATTTTCATAAGCGTATTTCGTCTACAGTTAAAATTGTTTAATCGATTCAAAACCGGACCTGAAACAAAATTCGATTTTTTATTACTGACTCCACGGCATAATTAATTGATCATCTATTTTCGCAACCTTGGGTTTCATCTTATACGAGATCCTGCAATAGTGCGTCGGTCTTCTATAGCATTTTTGTTCGAATACAGGTCCTTGGATTTCTAGAGATTATATCACTATACTTGGTGAAATGAATGAAGTGATTTTTTAAAATTATCACCCACAAACACGAGACATAATAAAGCAGAGATTCTTTGCTCAATTGTGTTATCGCGTTTACACATCTTTGGTAATCAATATTAGACGTTATTTGAAAGATCACTAGGAGCGGTGCATCATTGATTCCATCTCGTTACCATAATTTTTGGCTCATCATGATCCATACAATTTAAGGTCATGGGATTCCCTACATTCAATCTCTATAACTTGTTATATTCTACAGGGAAATTTCCGACGGATTGCAGGAGTATCTTTTTTAATGACTCAATAAAACAAATTGCTTGTGGGTTTGATGATCCTCTGATCGGTTCCCACTGAAATGACAACAAAATGACATTATGTACCGGTTGGGAAGAGACTTACCAGGTATATCGGTATGAAGTAAGCGTCAAGATACAAATGTCTCGAAAGGGAACATTTGTTGTGAACAAGCTTTTAGTTTTTTGTGTGTTTGCTATGATTTCGGTGGATCATATTTAGTATACATCAAGTCATTGAACAGACAACATCATATTTTTTCATCGTGTTAAAAAAGTCGAATTTTGTACCAGAAAGTGATAATTTGCGGAGACGAGAATTTAAATTTTTTGTTTTCATTTGAAGAAAAGAGCTGCAGAGTCGCATCGAGGCATATGGTGATCATGCTCTATCAGAAGCAACACGCAATAGATGTTTTCAACGGTTCAGAAATAATGATTTTGATGTGGGAAATGAAGAACGTGGAAGACCACCAAAAAAGTTTGAAGACGCCGAATTGCAAATGATATTGAACGGAGTTGACACTTTGAATCAAAAACAAATAGCAGAAATGTTAAATGTTGCACAACAAACAATTTGTAACCGTTTAAAAGCTATGGGAACTAGTGTGGAAAATGGGTCGCACATGAATAAAATGAAAGACAGATGGAAAACCGAAAAAACACTTGTGAAAATTTGCTACACAGACACGAAAGAAAATCGGTTTTGTATCGGATGGTTACTGGCGATGAAAAATATATTTATTTTGAGAATCCTAAACGGAAAAAATCATGGGTTAATCCGGGACAACCATTAACATCGACTGCAAAACCAAATCGATTCGGCAAGAAGACAATGCTGTGTTTTTGGTGGGACCAGAAAGGTGAGGTGTACCAAGAGCTCTTAAAATCTAGTGAAACTGTTAATACTGATCGCTACCGACAAGAAATGATCAATTTGAACCATGCATTGATCGAGAAACGACCAGAATGGGCCAGAAGACACGGCAAGGTAATTTTGCTCCATGATAATGCAGCTGCACACAAAACAAAATCGGTTCATGATACAATCAAAACACTTGGCTGGGATCTGCTACCCCACCCGCCGTATTCACCAGACTTGGCTCCTTCCGACTATCATTTGTTTCCATCGATTGGACACGCATTGGCTGAGCAGCACTTTGATTCCTACGAGGAAGTCGAAAACTGGGTGTCTGGTTGGATTGCTTTAGAAGACGAACAATTTTATTGCCGTGGTATCCACAAATTGCCAGAACGGTGGTCAAAACGTGTAGAAAACAATGGCCAATACTTTGACTGACCCATTAATAATTAGTGTTTTATTTTCACAAAAAAACGCATTTTTCATACCGGTATACCTGATACATTCTTGGACCTTTGTGGAAATAGCCAAGTCTAGGCGCAAGGCGAGACTCGGCAGTTAGGATATAGACAATAAAATAGAATCAACGAAGAAATATATTGAATTAAAAATAACCAAACTGGTTCATTTCAGCCTCAATACTATTCCGCTTCAATCTGTAGTAAAACATCTTACAAATATCCTAATACAAGATTAAGTCATGTAACTTCAAAGCAGATAATTTGACAGCAGATTAGAGCACGCTGTTCTATTAGTTTACTGGACGCGCAAAAAGAAACTCCCATATCTTCCCGTGGGTTTACTTCTACGAAGATGACATTTCAGAATATGCAATATATTAATAACCTCCGCAAATGCACAATTTTATGTTGAGATCCAACGAATATCGTATAAGTAATCTTTCTAGCTTGGAGGTTCACAAAATTTGGCAAACCCCTTCCTTTCAAAGTTATTCGAATGATTTTCAAATTTCATATCGAATCGTAGGAATTTCTGTGAAACCCTAATTTCAGTTACTCATAACTGAAATATGTTTTTTGCAGCCAGTATAGCTCGTTCGCTCAACCAATCATGGTTTCTGTAATTTTGAGAAACATCTGGAAACACCTTCTGAATAAGTTCATCTTTTGATCAAGTTAACTGACAAAAACTTTGAGGAAAGTTAATGCAGCCAGTCAACATGTCTATAGGAAATTTGCCATTACCAATGTCAATGAGTTGTTTAGAGAATATGTTTCCAGATTGGTCATTTTGCAACTCGACACGAATATTCTTGCTTAAATGAAGTACTTTGACATGTTTCCACAAATTGGAGGACTTTAGACATGCATTGAGTTCATCAGCTGGCGTTGATCGTGGAATCACTGGCAATGTTTGACGAAAATCTCCTGCTAATAAAATCATTGCTCCACCAAATCGGTTATTATTGCTCCGTAGATCTTTTAAGGTTCTGTCTATAGCCTCCAAAGATTTTTTATGTGCCATCGTGCATTCATCCCAAACAATCAATTTACATTGCTGCAAAACCTTTGCCATTGCAGAGTTCTTCGAAACGTTGCAGGTTGGAGTTTCATTGCTTTGCATATTTAATGGCAATTTTAGTTGACTACGTTTTAGTTACAAATCATTTGTATGGGAAAAAGAAAAGGGCTATTTTTAGGGTTGTTCCAGCAATAATTCTAATTTTTCTCGTCATCAACTAATTTTTCTCGCCGTAAAAACCATCCTTGAACTTCAACGAGCATTTTAAAAAAAGATTTGGCCAAATTGGTCCAGGCGTTGTTGAGTTATGCGCTTACCAACACATTTTGCGATTCGTTTTTTATATTATAGATTTGAAATTACTGCTATCAAAACAGAGATTGATTCTGTATTCAATACTGTGATATAAATAATTGACGCTCTATGGAATGCGCATGTGTCAGAAAAACTCGCTCACTATTACATTTAACAAAATTTTCTTATGTATATAATACTACTAACTTGTAAAAATTTTGCAAGTTAACTGTCAATTTTACAAGTTAGTGACTTGATGAAGTAAACTTTCCTGATTAATATTGTGTTTTTGGAAACTGACGTTTACAAATGAGAAACAAATAAAAATTTTTTCATACGTAAATCACGAAATGTTGGTATTTTCCATTGCAATGATCAAATAATTGTAGGAAATGTGAAGATTACAGAGATAATGAATTCTGCAGCTGCAGTTCTTAGTATTTTTCAATTTCTTCAAAAAAATCATTTAGCCTTGAAAATTTATCATCCATTGCTCTTTCACTAACAAATTATTCAAATTGTTGGGGAGGGCATGACGAAATTTGTCAAAAGTTGATCGCTTCTGTTTTTGCTTTATTCGCAACCGAATATTTATTCCTTTGAAATTTTTATTTTACTTTCAGGATATTGGTACTATTTATCGCGCTGCAAATATTTTATTGATTGGCATAAATTTCCGTGAAATTCTCATATTAACTTTATAATTATTTATCAGGAAGAATGCATGCTTTAGTGAACACCGATTTTATCTGGCAGCTTTTCAGGAAATGCTCTTATCTTATCATTCTTGTGTATGTCTATTATTCATTATTTTTTTATATTTGTTACAGAGCAGTCCAGTGTTGTGTAGTACTCCTTGTTCAAGCAGTTCTAGCAGCATGAATCTTTCTTCAAAACAGGTAAGCTTCAAATTTGAAGCACTTTTTCAATTTTTTTGTTTCATTTCTTATTGCTACGTTGTCAGTTTTCGTTGCAACAATGTTGAGATCTTCTAGACAAAACGAAAACTTTAATAGAACAACATGAATATGCTTCCTAGTCAATAGCTGTTATTTGTTCATGAAACATGTAGAAAAATTGTTGCCTTTTATATTTCGGGATTAAAACAAATATTAATCATCGAAAATCACTTTATTGTCTTTCAAAATATTCCCCAGTAAGATCTATACACTTTGTATGCGTTTGAACCAACTGTAGAAGCACTTTTGTCACTCTGATTCAGGTATCTCTAAAACGTGCAATCTGAACGCATCAACCGATTTTTAAGTGTCGAAGAACGTTGACCTCTCATTTTATTTTTTTCGTACGGGAATAAAAAGAAGTCATTCGGTGCCAAGTGACATTACGGTGGATGACTCATCAAATCGATATTTTCAGTGCTTAAAAATGCAGTTGTTTGAACCGACTTCTTGAAAGACTGGCAAACAAATGGTTGTGTACTACTCAGAATTGACTGTTCTGCGTTGTTCTAGTGGTACGGTTGCGACATGTCCAGTTTTTCCGAAGAAATCAGGTGTCCATCTGCTTGGAAGTGTAGATTTGGCTCATCTTGAAACACCCATACAGTCAACTACTGTTTATTGTCGGGCACAAACAAGTAAAACTATGATTCATCACCTGTCACGATGTCATGGACGTGCTTCTAAGCACCGCGATCGTATATTTGGAGCATTTCTTTCGACCAATCGACAAATGCTTTTTTTTTGAGCGATCGACAAATTGTGTGGGATCCAACGCGAACAATTTTTTTGAAGGTCAAATGTTAAATATTGAATGTATGCTGGTCCAACTAATTCCTAAAATTGTCTCTATCTCACGATAGGATACATGACAATCTTGGAATATCAGTTGGCGGACAGGTTTTCGCAACAAAAACTGATTTTGGATGACCTTCACGAAATTCGTCTTGGAGTGATCTACGACCTCGGTTGAATTCCCTATACCATCAATAAACACTGCCCCTTGATGGAGCTTCATCGCCAGAAATTGAATTAAGTTCTCTCGTATGCATTCTTGTATCAATTGTTGAACTTTTAATACTGTCGACTTCGAGAAAAATGTAGTTGGGAACTTATCAATATTTCAACAGATGGTTACTTTGAGTCGACCGATTCTAATCGAGGTTTACAGTGTTACACTTATGGTGTTGTCAGTGAATTTTAATGAAAACAAACGATAATTTCAAACCGATAGTGTAGTCGGGATAAACTTATCCCAACACCCGAATAAAAGAACGTATCGATTACCAAATTGGCCAATGATAATTTAATAACGGCTCTCCAGGTCAGCATAACGAAATGACCAGAATTAAAGGATGTAGAAAAGCAATGACGTGAAATTAGGAACTTTGATCTGGAGTCAGTTCCATGAGGAATAAAAAGAGAATATTTTCATTCTTATTATAACATCATACAATTCAATCAAACCATGAAATTTAACACTACACGTATTTCGGGATTTGCCTTTTGGGCTTTTCCTTCATCAGGTATTTATAATCAATTAAAATTAAATATTTTAAACGATTCTTGGTTAAATACTCACTGCGCCATATGTTGAAAACGAATCTCTTGTATGTTCTATTTTGAGGTGAGTCAGTGTTTAAATGGCTATATCAAAAGTAGCATAGGGAAATTTTTCATTTTCACCAAACGGGACAGAAAGCTACGAAGTCTGTAAATTAAGTAATGATACTGGCAACGGTGCGTTTGATCTGGCAACACTGGAAGCGCGGGGCTTAGTGGGGTGGTAGAGGAACATGTTATCCACCTTCAGTACGAGTTTGACCTCGCTCGAGTCATTTGTTTGTGCGTAGCGATTGTTTTTTTTTTAAACAGTTTTGTGTTTTAAAAATTTCGAGTAACGGTGTGCTATTTTGATTCAAACTTGGGCATAGTGCCACGAAAACTCTTCTTAAACTATAGCAGGCCTACGGAGATAGTGTTTGTGACCAGGTTTTTCGGTGCTTTAAGGCATTTTCAAAAGGGAGAGAGTCGATTGAAGATGGACCACGAAGCGGAAGGTTTTCATCTTTAAGAACCGATGAAAATATCGACAGAATCCGGGATATTGTGCGTTCAGATCGTCGGTTGACAGTCAGAATGATAAGGAAGAGTTAAATTTGACTCACATCGCCGTCCATCAAATATTGACCAATGAATTGGGGATGAGGAAAATCTGCGCAAAAATGGTTCCAAAATACCATTTCAATAAACGTGTTTTAAGTCAGTAAAAAAATTCCTGTGGCTCCTCAGCCTCCTCATTCGCCCCACTTGAGTCCTTGTGACTTTTTTCTCTCCCCAAAGTGAAAAAAAATACCTCAAGGTAAATCATTTTGGGACAGTCGAAGAAATTCAAACGGCTGTAACCGACCAGCTGAATGTTATTTCAGTATCGGAGTACCAGCACTGCTATAAGGAGTGAAAGAAACTTCCAGCGCTGTGTGGCTTGAAAAGGAAGTTATTTTGAAGATGACAAAATTTAATTGTAATTATTTTTGTATTAAAAATTTTTGCAAAAATCAGTCTCATTACTTAATTAACAGACCCCGTATAACTGCATTCTATGGTTTTCTATAGAAGAGGACTGCATAGAACGAGTCAGAAATGCGTTCAGGTTTGTTTAGATTTTTAGATTCATAGTTTTGAAACTCAATTTGGTTTTTAAACACTTTTGCAGATCTCTTCCTCCCGATGAAATAAGAAGAGCAACGCACGAAGCATTCCTGAGACGTATAAATAAATGTCTAGAAATTAACGGTCAAATCTTTGAGCATCTTTTCTAGTTATAACTGCGAGAGTTTGCCATGGTTCTCCTAATAGTAACTTGAAGTCGGTTTCAAGAAGGAGTGAAAAATCTACAGCATGGTTCAAATAACAGTTCCTGAAAATTTCATCTTTTTGGCGTGAAGGGAAAAGAAATAGCTGAAAATTCAAGACGAATAACAGTTTTTGTGAATAACTCAGAAAATATCCACTTTTAGGCAAGGGTGTGATGCATACACTCACATTATTTTTAACGTAGATTCAATATCTGCCATAAAAAAATTTGAAAAAATTGATTTTTCACGATTTTGTCATCCCTAACTTTGAAAGCGATTTTTTCACCCCCTGTATCATGAATAGCGATTTCAATTTTTAAAGTGGATACATCAATATTACATCTTGAAAAATCCCAAAATTAAAATTTTCCATCCAAAAATCTCGAAGTTATTCTTGTTTCAGCGGAGCTCTATTTTTCGTTTTTTTTTTTTTTTCGAATTTTCCCGCTCAGAGAGAATTTTCCAACCAAAACTGAAAAATGTTACATCAAAATAACTTGAAATTTTCTAAGGAATCTATTTCTGCAATAAAAAAATGGTGTTGTAATTTGAAAAACGGAAGTTGACGTCATTTCCGGAAAAACCGGAGGTGCTCATGCCTTGAAAATATTTTAGATTTCATCAGCACCGTGAAATACTTATAAGTGCTGAATTTCATGAAAATACGTTCAGTAGTTTCCCGTATAAATATGGGTGAGGTTCCTCGTGAAAGACCACCCTGTATTTCTCATTATGCTGATACAGATATTAGTCCTTCACTACATACATCATTTTCTAGTAAAGTCGGTTTTGAGTGACGAGATCATAAATGCAATGACTGAAATGATTAAATTTGAAGAATGAAATGACGAATTAATTCGTCAATGAGATTTCTATAGTATTTCAAAAATTTAACAAATTTTCTCTATTTCAGACAGACGTGCCATCACATAATCTGAAGTGCCGTTCGGAAAAGGTATAAATTACATTATTTATATTAGTCGACTCGAATTTTAGACTCTTGTCCATTCAATAATACTTCATTTTAAAAAGTTTAGAAGATATTCATTAATTTGACAGTACCAGTGATATTTGTAGAAATTTATACAAGCTCGTAAATATTCTTCGTTAATAAGACGGGCGGTTTCATAAAGCTTTGAGTGGCCAATCAATTCTTGTGGATAATTCCGTTTGAATCGTCGGGTGGAGGGTGTATGAGTACTGTCCTCCAAGCTTTCGGAGAAGTTTGCTTATTAACCTATTTCTTTTTTGTTTCTTTCGATTAACTGTAGAAGGTAATGATGCCTATTTTATAAGCTCATACAATTTTTTAACACACACTGTATTATAATATCGGATTTGAAGGCTGTCTCAACAATCTTGAATTCCACGTATCAATTAAATAAATTAATCATTACGTCAACCACGGTAGAATTGCGTGGTCAGTGTTGGCTTCAATAATTCTAGACGATTGTGTATATATTGATGGTCAAGAATTGATTTGTTTTCAAGATATTTTTGCAGTTCTCTTAAGAGTTTCATTCAAACAGTCTATTAATATATCGTTGATCTGCAATCCAGCGAACGACGTAATCTAATTGGTGATACTGAGTTAAAATACCATAGTGTCCCAAAAAAAAGTCTCCAGCGGAAGTCCAGAGAAGGTATAGAACTTTTGGTAAACGAATAGCGCCATTTTTCTTCTGCCAACCGAGTTTTTTCTCATTAGTTTTTTATCCAGTTGATCCAAAAGATTTTCAGTTTTTTCAAGATTATCACTCAACAAAATCCCTTTCGTTCTCCTAAAATTGGTTATACAGTTGTATACAAACCTACACTACTGGAAAAAATTAAGGGATCAAGAAAAAATCCCAAATTTTTAGGCAATTTTCAACAGACCGTAACTTCGAGAGAAATGGTCGTACAAGAAATCAAATAAAAGAAAATTGTAGCTCCAAGTGTCTAGTTTTTGGGTTAGAACTTGAAAATATTTTAACCTCTGCGGTTTTTGAGTAATTGTAGAAAAACCAGCAACAAAAAGAATTTTCAAAATTTTTTATGTTTTTTTTTTTGTCTACGAGCGTCGACAAATTTTTTTATTTTAACCGTTCACAGGATCGGATACTTTGTTCATTTAGCTTTAATTTATTTTTTATACACCTTGATACGTCCATTTCCTGCCGAGATATCGGTCTTCAAATGGAAAAGCGTCCTTGTCTTTGATTATCGATATCTCAGCAACCAATGATCGGACAGAAAGTTAAAGGTGGGTATCGAGAACTTGAATGAATTCTCCTTAACGACTAGTCATTGCTTTGAAAATGCAACAAAAATAGGGCTTTTGGTGGTTTTTTGGAAAATCAAGCGCTAGATCGAAAATATTGAGGAAACCACTAACGTTATGTGTGCCTTTTATAGTTCATTATATCCACAAAACGCCTACAAAAAACCAAATTAATCCAGCAGGCCGTTTTTTTGTTTCACTAAATCGAATTTTGAAAAAATTAAAGGATCACGTTTTTTGCTCTGCAAAGCTCATAATTTTTAAAATGAGAAAAAAATTCCGAGCTTTTCTCACATATTTGCCCCAGAAAGTGCTTAAATTTGAAACAAAAAGTTAAGTCCCCACCTTTTAACTTTCTGTGCGTATCAAGGTGTATAAAAAAAGAAATTAAAGCTAAATTAAAAAAGTATCCTATCTGTAAAATGGTTAAGCTGAAAAAAAAATTTCCACGCCCATAGCCCAAAAAAAAACTTTGAAAATTTTGAAATTTTTTCTGTTGCTGGTTTTTCTACAATTACTCAAAAACCGCAGAGGTTAAAAATTTCAAAGTTCTAATCCAAAACCTAGACACTTGGAGCAACAATTTCCTTTTTTTTATTTTTTGTACAAACATTTCTCTCGAAATTACGACCTGTTAAAAATTGCCTCAAAATTTGGGATTTTTTTGATGCCTTAATTTTTTCCAGTAGTGTATATTGGAATGTTGCCAACTTAATTTCGATTCTTCAAAGCCCCGCTGATGAAAGTATATCTCGAACGTAACGTACGTATTTAAAAAAATTTGTAAGAATATATTTACAATAAGAAAAATAAAACTATGTTGAAATGACCAGATTTTTCTGAGAGTTGACGAACCCGGTCAACTTCGGAGTGCTGCAACCGCGTTCTAAATAAATGAAATAAAAAAATTATAAGTCATAATTTTCTTCGAAAGGTAACCTTCAAGATTGATCTGAGAAAATTTTTTTGGAAAATGTTTGAAAAAAGTTATAAAGCAAAAAGAAAATTTTTATAAAAATTGTATCATTTTTCTGCTTATAACTTTTTCAACTTTTAATTTAGGCGAAAAGTTATAGGAAATTAATATTAGACAAATCAATTTGAAACAAATTGGGTCTCTATAAATTTTTTGTAGGACGCATAGTTTCCGAGATATCACGAAAAAAGTTTTTTCACCCTTTTTCAAAATGATGGGCGAGGGACAAGGTAGGCGACCCCACAAACTTGAGTTTAAGCTTTAGGATCCCCCCGACATATCCCAAAAATAAAAGCACGTCCTCTAAAAAATTCAATATTCGGTCTTTAAATTGTAACTTTCAATTGACTATATTCAAATTAAGTGTATGTTACAACTTGGTTGTAATAAAACTACTTTTGTGAGCAAAACCTTTATTCTCTCGGTACTCCGAGGTTTTCGCTACAGAGCTTCGGAACATAATAATGAAAACTCGTTCCCTTTCTACACATATCGACTAATTCGTCAGCGGTTATTCTCGCTTCCATAAGATTGATAAATCACCGACCAATATTTGAAAAACAGGCATAAATATAATAAATGTCAATAAGGATATCAACTTCAACGACGAATTCGTCAGCGGTTATTCACGCTTACATAAGACTGGTAAATCACCGACCAATATTTGAGAAACACACATAAATACAATAAATGTCAAAAATAATATCAACTTCAATCCTTGGCGGCTCATTAGCCTTGTAAATATCCAATATCCCATAATAACTATAACATGTATCTTTTCGCTTCAAGAATCAGTAGTTAAAGTTAACGCAGTGGTCGGTCGAAGCTCACCCTCGTTCAGAACTGTGCATTTGCAAACCGCTTATGTGTTATCTCTTACTTTTGAACTCCGGTTTCATACGGGAAACCCCCGGAAAGTTCAAGGCATTTCTCGTATTATCAGTCCAAATCACACATCAATTCAATCTCTTCTCTAGAATCAGCGCCAATTCTTCAGATCGGAGGGGATAAAACAGGAATCACCCATCGCCAGTCGTGACTCACGTGAAATAAGCGTAAATTATCTAGAACTCGAACATCAATTTCAGTTGGTACAGTAAGAACAAAGTGCTCTGTTGTTGGTTAATTAACACTACATACATATCTACCATTTGTAAAATGGTATTTTGAACGAGTTCATCTTTACCGAATGTGTACATTTATGTTATTAGTTTGTGTGATTTTCGTTTTTATTTTGTGTTCATGCCAGAGGATTCAAACGTGTACAAGAAGTTGATCCACATGATATTTATATTCATAAAAGGAATCTGATAGTTTTTCTGGATCTGTTTACACAAGGCGAGTATGCATAAAGAGTCGAATGTCACTATTGTTCTTTAATCGTTTGAAGGTTTTTTTTTCAACAATGTGATATCGCGTAGCTTTGAACCCAATTAACGTTATTAAGTTATGAGCACCAATTAATTATCTCTCTGAGAGTTTAGGATGTATTAAAAAGGATTCCATTGATAACTATGTTTTCTAGAATGTTATTCACCTCAGATCATTTAACTTGATATCGTTTTTATGGATATCATATGTATATCTCATTTTGAAGAAGGAAAAATTAATTCGTGTAGTTTGCAAATCCTAAATTTTATTTTAATCGTTATCTGAACCGATTTTGTTCTTGAAGGAAATTGTATTCGACAATCCTACGGTTTATTTAATCGTAACTGTAATAAAAATGTGGAAAATCGCTGAAACCCAAGATTTTCTGAATCAGGGGAAACCCTTGATTTCGAATAGGGATGAGGGGTGTTGCGATACATGATTTTGAAGATCTTAACGAGTACTATCCGATCCTGAAATTTTGCTCCAAAATTTTCATCTATGACCAAAGATGGATTTTGGCGCTTTATCTGCAGTTTACTACAAACGGTGCATTTTTGCGATGTTAACCATTTAAATATGACGTATCTGTGACGTCATGACACGTAACTTACCTCGAGAGCAAGGTTACATGAAGTTCATGTGAGAAATAGAGCATTTTGGGCTTTATTTGAAGCTAATATAAATTTACAATTTAGAAATTATAGAATCTTGATGAAGATAATAACTTTCGATGTTCAGGTTATTCCATGACCACTCACTTATACAGGGTGAGTCTTTGACCACTGCGTTAATTTAACCATAGATTTTTGACGTCAAAAGAAATTTTCTTCCTATAACATTTTTCCAAATTTGGCCCCGTTTAAAAGATATAGAGGGTTTTGAAATTTCATAAAAAAAAATTGCATTTTCACCTGTAATATTCAAAAGACAATATCAATTGAAAGAAGGTTTTTGATAACAATCATGCATTTTTTGGCATCAATAATAGATTTATTCCATTTCTTGTGTGTTTCTTATTATTACTGTATAGAGTGGTTAAATAGCATGAAAAACAAATATCACTTGAACTCAAGGTTCGTATCTTGTACTTCCTAGAATCATTAGTCTTTATGCAGTTGGAATCATTCATCATCTTTTTTTCTAAATTGCACCATTTTTGAAATACTTGAAGTTGAAAGTAATTAAATATATATAATCATCTGATGAAACATGAGTGAGTGAATCATTTCTTACACGGGAAATAATATTTTTAAACAATTCAGATTCAATAGTGGATGCTGTGGACGGTAATTTTCATTCAAACTAAACAGGACTACAGAGGGTATTTGCCCAATGTGAAACCTAAAAATGCTTGTAATTTTTTAAAGCAGTTGAATATGGAAAAACGGTTTGGGAAAAAGTGTTTCTTTTGATCTCAAGAACCTAGAGTTAAAATTAACGCAGTGGTCAGAGACTCACCCTGTATATCAGGTGTCTAAGGTGGGTGGCTTATTAAATTTTGATAGAAACTATTCATGTAAAATACTTAAAATTTTGTTGATCAATATTAAGTTATATAAAGTACATTTCTGAAATACTTCGAAATTTACATTGTTGCCAGATGTATGCAAATTTGGCAAAATTTGTTATTCTAAATGGGCCTCCCCGTATTTAATTTTTTTTCGATGATTCTCCATAAAAAATTAAATCAATTCACTTTTCTATATCTACCTTAAACAACTTTTGAATTATGAATTATTTTCTGAAATTTTAGATCAAATTTGAGAGTTACGAAAATCACTATATTTCGATGAATATTCAAAATTTCAGTTCGGAATTCGGCATGAGCATAGAAAATAGTTTGATCTGCTCTACCTTTTTCGCATCTTAGTTTGTCAGTTATACAGAGTGGTAAAAAAATTACGATGTGTCAACTTACGAAATAGTAAATAACTCGTTTTCCATCCAGGGTGTTTTTTGAGTTATCTAGTGTTTTTTTACCATTCTATATAACTGATATCTAAGATTCGAAATTATTGGCGTTGGTCGAACTATTACCTAAGGTCATATCAAAGTAAATTAATTCAATTTTTTATGGAGAATCATAAATAAATACGGTGTCCATTTTGTAAAAAAGCTGTTGCCAAATTTGCATACAGCAATTTTTTGCATAAATAAGAATTCAATAGGCCTCCCACTTTGGGAAACCCGATATATTTGTTCTATCAATTTATGTTCATTCACATGGAAGATATTAATTTATAGAAGTATAATTGAAATAAACAAAATTTTATACCGTTGCAAGAAAAAAAATTGTTCATGTCCCAATTTTGAATGTTCTCACTTTTTGGATAATTTTGTTTTCTACATGAAATTTTGGAATGATTTACTCTGGTTGGTTTCTTTTACATTAATTAAAATGAAGGTACTTATCGAAATTCCATTTTGGAATAATTCAAAATTAAATAACACCAGGCACGTCCCTGAATTTGATCACAAACGATAGTAAAACATCATTCAATAATTTGGATTGTTTAAGCTCTCTATATAATTTTTTGAAATCAGTTAATCAAAGGGATTTCAAAAATATACAAATTTACAGGACATGCCTAACCTTTTTTTTTTTAATTTTGTAAAATAAAGATATTATTCTATAAGTGGTTTCCACACGGTATTATTTGCCGTCTCGCCCGATACCAAGTTATCATTGAGTTTCGAGACATCCTGTACATTATGATTTCGATCATCAATTAAGCTGAGACCCTGCACCAAATATGTTGTTTCATAGTTTCTTTAATGTTATATCCCATTGATTATTTTTTCTTACATCACAGTTTCCTGTAGATCCAATAATAATTTATCATTCAATGGGACTGTTTATTCGAAAGTCACATACTCCATAGCCTGAGGGTTCTGTCTCGATCGGGTTTTACAGGCTTGTAAATGAGACTATTACTGCAATGGAGTTAGGTAATTTTTTTGCCGATTCAGTGCACTTCTGAATTGTGGCACCTTCGATAAAAATTCATTGCTGTGAAACGGATGTGAAGCCATATGTTTATCTCATTCGATTAGGAAAATGTGAAGCGAAGTTATAAAAACTTTTTCAACGACATACTGAGTGTTTGAAAAGATGAGATAAGGCTCTCGAGCAAAGGTATGTGAAACTCTATCAAATAGCTCAATAGCCTCAATTCTTTCATAAAAAAACTATTAAACTCGTCTATCCGACAGTTTTGCCAATGTCAACTGATAAATATATCTATTTATCAGATAAATTCGAAGAGAAAGCAAATCATCGAAAATCCTCATTAATATTTTTATTAAACTCTTTTCGACAAATCTTGTTACAAGTTAACTCAATTTTGAAGATGATTTATAAGAATATGGGCCAGGACGTATCATTCTTTTCCTCCCATACTAATTTTACGTCCTAATAAAATTCAACTCACTTTGGAGTAAATAAAAAATCATTTTTGTGGTTTTTCCTAATTTTGACACAATTTCAAAATTTCAACCTCAGATTTCACTGACATAACTTTGACTCTGCCATCTAGTTCAGAAATATTTCTGTTATCCTTATGATTTCCCATGAAATACTCAGTAAATGTTCATCAATTATTATTATGTCTCCAACTTTAAATCTGACTTCTCGATGAGGAATTTTTTTCTCGAGCTGTCTTCGTCTGTTTCATAAATAGCTTTGTTTAAAGTTTGGGAGGCACCTCTTAAATTTGTGCAATTATCTGATAAAGTACCTTTTAAAAATATTACGAGATATCACTGAAATAAACTAATAAAGAATCGGACCAAGATGAAAACCCTGCGGAACTTCAGACATACTGTATTCTCACCTCCATCAGTATCGCTTAAGCCATGCCATTAGCTCAGTAACATGCACCTGACTTTCTGCTTGAATCCTGAGGTTTATCAGAACCCATAACTTGTGGATGGTATCTGAATGAATTAATGAAAGGTTACTACGAATATTCTAAATCACTATTATAAAATTTATTATGATTTACCACCATATATAACATAGTCTTAATCAACTATCGGTCCAAAGCAAAAACCACATCAAAAACAATCTTATCAATAAAACTTCTTAGACAAAATCAATGTACTCAATTATATCGCTATAAAAAAATTATCACTTATAATAGCCCAAACAATCATTCAACACTTCAAAATTATCTGGTATTTCCCGATAGGTTCGTTGCAAACAAATGAAGGAATCAAGTTTTTCAGGTTAAAAATTTTTCCTGAAAAACTTGACGATTTTATTTGTTTGCAGGAACCTATCGGGAAATACCAGATAATTTTGAAGCTCGTGTGGTATTCGGGGATTATTTTTCTGTCCCAAATGTCGGCCAATAGAATTGCACCATGAGACGAAATGTACAGTTAACAAATAAGAATTTCATAATGAATAAAACAACATTTAATTAAGAATCAGGGTAGTGCAATTAAAAATACAATTGTTGTAAACATTGGTGCATGTTTTCTTCAAGTCAGAGTTATCGGTAATGGTCCCAGAAGAGGTAGATGGCATGAGGTTTATGCTGTTGATGGCATTTTTTGTTACCAAGGTCAAGCCCAGCTTTTTGTGCTGACTCCTTAACCCACTTTGAAATCGTGTTTTGGCCTACTGGGGAATCCTTGTACCACCTAGCGCCTGGAACTTTATTCCAGAATGGATTTTGGGTCAGGAATAGTCTGTCGCTCTTGATATTGACATCTCTCTTCTCTCTCAATTTCTGGAACAGTCTCACTGGGCACTTGTCAGGGATTTCCCGATTCTCCACCAGCCACTTGCTGTCTGATAATTTTTTATCACCACCTTGTGTGGTCTTGCTGAAAATTGGATTGTATTCAATTCTCCCAGTTGTTTCCCTGTCATTTCGATGTTCTGCCTTGAAGTGATGTATTGACGCCATGCTGCCCTCACCACCTCTCCAAGCCAATTCCACTGATATTATCATGAATATTTTTTTCTGGAGGCCATCAGGAGTTTCCTCGTCCCAAACAGTGGTCATTGCATCCCAATCTTTTTCCTCCAACGCTGCTGCACTTGCCTCCGTTTTTCCGGAATAGATTGTAAAGCCTTAGGCTTGGCATCACGAGCTCCTCGAGCTGTCTTGAATGCAGCATCCGAAAATGGGTTGATTTTGATGTCGAAATCGTTCAAATACTTTTCTTGAAGTAATTTGGCAGTCTGATTCCACATTGTTTTTATTGTACCTTCCTTATAGTCTTCTCCATCCATTTTCTTCATATTGTAAGCGTAATCTTTCATAATGTTTGCCAATTGCGCTTCTCTCGTTTCAGCACTCAATGTGTATTCCCTCTCAGTACAAAAAGTAGTAAATTGGTTCCAAACTGTTTTTTTGCCTTCTCCGTATTAATGGGAAAATTTCCTTTGACTTTTTATCGATGGTGGACAGAGAACAAACTCCAAATCGACTCATTTTCATGCAAAATCTCCAATTTTCACAATTGAATTCAACCTGTCAGTTTGACGTGTGCTTAATTTGATTGGATCATGTTTTGTTTATATATAGCAACTACCAGAGAAAATTTTCAAAAAATTATCAGTATAATACCATGTAGGTTGTACCACGTGAGGTCGAATGGTGCAATTCTATTGGTCGATATTTGGGTCGGAAAAATAATCTATAGAATATCTATGAAGATGTAAAAACACACACACACACACACACACACCAAATGATATAATGAGCAATATTTTAAGACCCGAATTTCTATTCTGCCCTTTTCGAAGATAAAATAGGATAAAGAAGTCATCGTGAGTTTGTTAATCAAAGAGACTCCCTCTATATTTAGTTTGATAGAGTCATCGAATGCAGACGAAATTGGTCACTTATAAATATTAAAAGAATTCTTTGTAATAGTTAACTTATTTTACTCCGAAAATTGCACTATGACGACCCTTCTTGGACCGTTTAAATAGGTCCATTATGTCGTTAAACCGCGATTGAAGTCATCATTTTATTTGCTTTGAGAATATGATACTCTTATTGTCATTTTTAATGAATTTATCACAATAAGGAATGACTGCATGTTTATGAATATCTTCTATTTACTGAACTTTGTTTTTGTATTGTTTTACAATATTTTGTATTGATATTTTTATCTGTTCTCACATCAACCAGTCTCATCTATTTATGTCGCAAGATTTTTATATAGAATCTTTTACATTTCAGTTTTGTTATGAATATTTGTAAGAAACGTTTTACTTGGAAATAGATTTTTTTATAGCATGAAGCATGTCTTATTTGCCCAATGTATTTCTATTATAGACTAATTATAGACAGCTGAGAGGCTATACTAACAATTATAATGAAGCTATTGACGCTGTAGGTAATTAATTTTGCAAATTAATATATTGAGCTTTTTTAAAATATCTCGTATGAGGTACAAGCTATAAGAAATATTTGTAGGCAAAATGAAACATATTTCTATGTAGATCAGTAATAATGCTGTATTTAACCTAAATTTTTACTAATAAGCGATAATTTTGACAATTACAGGATATGGATTATTTAATAATTTTAAATTTTGAAATTCAATAGTTGAATCGGGCGTGTATAACTAACATTTACATTATTTATTTTTAAATATCCTTCTTTGTGAAACTATGTAGTACAGTGGAGAATTATTTAGTAAGTACTTTATATATGGAATAAATATGTATGTAGATTGTTATTAAGAGATTAAGATGGCGCATTAAAGAAGGCATTAATCCAATTTTGACGTATAACAAAGATATGAATCATTCCATGGGACAACAAGGGTAAGTTGAAGGTAATCCACTTTGTACTTGCACTTAAATGTCTATTTCACCTTTACTTAAAACTTTAATATTTTTTCTTGATGTTGAAATACAGTTGTATATATTGCTTACTAAAATGATAATATACTCAGAAATAATGATACAGGTCTTTTCGATTTGAGGGTAATTCGTGCAAGTCTGCCGTTCTCGGTCCCTTTTTTTATCGGGATGCCCTGTATATTTGAATTGTATTGTAATATACAGATATAAAGGACATAAAAACCAAGAACACCGAGTATGATATACTTGCGCGAATCACCCTGTACATTTGAATTTATGTGTAAATAACGCACACTTGAATTAAAAATTTGACTTGTCATTTGTCATAATTTTTTGAAATAAAGATATAAAGAATTTTATTCAGTAAGTGTGTAAAAATTTGTTGCTCAGATATCTTATTGAACATTCACCAGAGATGTGTACAGAAGTATAACATGGCGAGCATACTACTCTAAAAAATTATCAGGAATTAAACAATTTGAACTCAGACTCTTCATTTTTCATCCAAATTTATTTTGTCACCTTTCGAAAAAAAAATGCACTTCAGCTCTCGTGGTCAATTCTCTTATGTATTTCATAGACTGACCTTCAAGTGTTTTGGAAAATGAAAAAGCCAGCCGCTGCCATTATCGGAGAATACGTAGCTTGTTCGAAAGTATTGGATGAATTTTTGGTCAGTAATTATTTCATAATGATAGCTTTATACGCTGATGCATTGTCGTTATGTAAAACCTAGTTTTTTAATCTTTTATTGATATTTGCAAACTATACACCTTATCTTAGTTCCAACTTTCGATTTTTTTCAGAGTGGCAATATCATTCTTATCTTCTTCAAAATGAGATATAATTCTGTTTATTACATTTGATTGATCTGTTTATTATTTATCTCTTAAAATGTATTGACTCACTCACAATTGAATCTTTTGCTCTAAAATTCTCATGAATAAACAAACATTCATTCTTTGTTTTATAACATAAAATCACTATTATAGATTTTGCTTGTTTACAAATTCAACTAACAATTCAATTCGTTTAGTATGTGGATTAATAGATATGTATATAGTTGGTAGGAATACTTGTGTATTATTTATAGTTTTGACGGTGAAATAACCTAGAATTTGACTAACCCAATAAAGATATTGGAATCAAACCCTTAACTTATATTCATTTTTTATTTCTTAGGAGTCACCAACAGAGTTCTCTTCCTTATCATCATTCACTTCAGAATCTGCCTCATCCACACCTATGGACGATATAGAAAAACCATTTCCAGGCACTATTAAACAACTAATCGAAACATTTGAATCAAAAACGAATATAAAAAAAGTTGAAGAAAACGACGAAACATATACTGATGATAATGATAAAAATAAAGACTCAAACAACGAGTATGAGGAACCCGAGAAAAAAGCCGAAAATTCAATGGCGCAGATCAAAAATGAAGATAGAATATCTACTTTAAAAAACGCCATAGAGAAAGACATGAACGACAGTTTAGATTTTAGTGAGTCAGGTTCTGCAAATAAATGTGATAGGAGTTTACCCTTGGAATCGGATAATCCCTCTGAAAGAAAAATGTCTACAGATGATAATATTGACAAGTTCAGAACTTATGTGAGAAATGTTTCACAGTATGCAAAAAATAGACATCAGTCGAAAAAATGCACCTTGTTTGAATGTTGTCTAATTGTTGAATGGAATGCTGATGTGAGAAGAATCAAGTTCAAATACCCCCATGATGTGAGTTATACTTCTGAATGTACTTTAACCTGTTAGAGAATCCAATATTTCAGCAAGATCATGCTCAATGTCTTGTTGGTTGAGCTTTTTTCAAGCAATCTTTCGATCTTCCACCCATGAGCATGGGACATCATGAGTAGGAGGATTGAAATTTTACCCCAGCTCCTTCGCACTCTATAGGTAGCTTGTGACAGTACCCCTCAAAACGAAATAAATCATTTAATTGCATCAATGCCAATTCCTTAATCTCAATCATTTACTCCTTACTATTATATCTATGTTTTACCAAAAAAAAATTGAATTTAGGCAGCTTGTTCTAGATGTTGCAGTTTTTTTGTCATTTAGTATATCTCCCTTCCTCTTGGAGTCTGATAAGCTTAGTACTTTTTCGTTCTTATTTTTAAGAAAACTAACTTTTATTTTAGTTGTTTCTCCTGCAATAAACTTCTTTGAAATTCTGTGATCCTGCTTAAGGCTTGCTGTGCACTAAGCAGCCAGTTAAACACACTACATTCCAAAAGAAATCGAACTTCGAAAAAAGCCGAAGTATATTTTGGAAAAAAATCGTTTTTATTAATCAATGTATTTCCCTTCTGCATCGATACTCAAATTTGCACACTCCAACAACTTGTCAAACGACTTCTCCTTGTCCTTTGTTGGATTGGTCGCCTTATCAATATCCTCAATCGATGCGTGCCACTTTCCTTTCACAACAAATGCAGTTTAGGTAGCAGATAAAAGTCGCACGGAGTCAGATCTGGTGAATAGGGCAAAAGAATAACGTAATTTTTGACCAAAAATTCAGTTACATGTTCTATAATTCGTCTTTAATAATTGTTCATTATACCGAACCATGATTTCAGTAAGGCCAACTATTTAATTTGCTCATTCTGTTTACAGGTTCAAGTTCCTCATAAAATAGAGGACCTCTGCTTTCCTGACGCAGCCTGTGGTCCTCTGGATAAAACGTTAAATGCTCAATGTTATTCTTTAGTCATAACCAATGATAAAGGTGAAAGAACGTTTGGTTATTGCCGTAGAGTTGTACCTGAAGGAAGTAACAATTGTCTTCCGATAGCGTATTGTATATTAAGCAAACATAAATCTCCAAGATTTTACAAAAAAATACTCATTGAACTAGAATCTCGACATGGGATCTCGGAGAAGTTTAGGAATAATCTACTCGAAGCTCTCTATTATAACAAGTTTCCCCAACCAGGTGAAACAGTTAAGATAAACTTAGCAGAAAATATAGGATGTGGAAGAAATAAGGAAAATTTATGCAATATAATGGAAGCGGGCGAAGAGGATGATCCTGCTATCTATAAAAAGAAAAAAAATAGTACAAAAACAGAGGATGACAGTGTTAGTAGAAATTCCCTAGAAGATTCAATTGAAAGTAGTTATGTGATAGTGAATGATAATGGAGAGTATGAGTCGTTAACAAAACGTAAAAAAGAAGAGGCAGATAATATACAGTTTCTTGATGTTTGTGGTGAAAATGAGATCGTTTTAAATGTTCACCAGGATCCCATTTACGAAAACTCAGATCTCAAAGATTTGCATGAGTTGCCCATAGAAATACTGACGAAAATATTCGCTTCTCTTTTACTTGAAAGGAAAGTTATCCTTATTAGTTGCCTTCTTAGGTGAGTTAGCAGCTTTGTTTTGTGTTTTCAATTATTTTCAATTATGTCATCTTTTACAGTAAGTTATCGTCATGCGTTGAAGCTCTGCAAGCTATTATTTATCCATTCACATGGCCACATTCATTAATTCCAGTGTTACCAGAATCATTATGGGAGTTCGTAGAAGCGCCCACACCGTTGATATGTGGCATTCTTTCAGTTGAGGTTCTGAATAGGCACAGTATTGAAGATGTAAGTAGAATTGAGGTGAACCTTAAATAAAAAACTTCCACAATGCATTATATACTGTGAAAAAAAAATTGCTCTTGTTCAAAAATTACAAACATTAAACCAATAGTATCAGACTGGATGGCCTATTAAATTATTGTGGAAACAATTCACACAAAATATTTCAAATCTTTTATCTATAATATAAACATGAATCGCAAAATGTGTTGGTAAGCGCATAACTCAACAACGCCTGGACCAATTTGGCCAAATCTTTTTTTAAAATGTTCGTTGAAGTTCAAGGATGGTTTTTACGGCGACAAAAATTAGAATTATTGCTGGAAAAACCCTAAAAATAGCCCTTTCTTTTTCCCATACAAATGATTTGTAACTAAAACGTAGTCAACTAAAATTGCCATTAAATATGCAAAGCAATGAAACTCCAACCTGCAACGTTTCGAAGAACTCTGCAATGGCAAAGGTTTTGCAGCAATGTAAATTAATTGTTTGGGATGAATGCACGATGACACATAAAAAATCTTTGGAGGCTTTAGACAGAACCCTAAAAGATCTACCTACGGAGCAATAATAACCGATTTGGTGGTGCAATGATTTTATTAGCAGGAGATTTTCGTCAAACATTGCCAATGATTCCACGATCAACGCCAGCTGATGAACTCAATGCATGTCTAAAGTCCTCCAATTTGTGGAAACATGTCAAAGTACTTCATTTAAGCAAGAATATGCGTGTCGAGTCGCAAAATGACCAATCTGGAAACATATTCTCTAAACAACTCATTGACATTGGTAATGGCAAATTTCCTATAGACATTTTGACTGGCTGCATTAACTTTCCTCAAAGTTTTTGTCAGTTAACTCGATCAAAAGATGAACTTATTCGAAAGTGTTTCCAGATGTTTCTCAAAATTACAGAAACCATGATAGGTTGAGCGAACAAGCTATACTGGCTGCAAAATTCAAGAACAAATTACAGGCGATTTGAGGATATATAAATCAGTTGATTCGGCTACTAATCAAGATGATGTAGTCAACTATCCACCGGAATTTTTAAACTCGCTGGATTTGCCAGGATTGTCACCTCACAATCTTCAATTAAAGGTTGGATCGGTGGTTATAATGTTGCGAAATATCAACCAACCGCGTCTTTGCAATGGTACACGGTTAGCGATAAAAAAATTACTTAACAATGTGATAGAAGCAACTATACTCAAAGGAAAGTATAAAGGAGAAGATGTTCTCATACCGCGCATCCCAATGATTCCGACTGATGTGCCATTTGAGTTTAAACGACTACAGTTTCCAGTGCGGCTTGCTTTTGCTATGACTATAAACAAGTCCCAGGGGCAATCATTAAGTGTTTGTGGTATTAATCTAGAAAACCCATGTTTCTCACATGGTTAATTGTATGTTGCCTGTTCCCGTGTTGGAAAACCATCAGATTTGTTTATCTATGCGCCAGGTAATCAAACAAAAACATCGTATACCACAAAGCACTACAATGATAATAATAATAATTATGATTCACATGATTAACAATAAAGCGATTATTTACTTTTAAATCCTTATATATGTTTTATTTAATTATTTTTTATTCACAACGCCCTATCACCAGGGTGACGGTTCTGTTCAGGAGAATTTTTTAAAATACGTAGGCACAAAAACTGCCACATTACAAATCTTTTTGACAGGACGAAGTCTGTCGGGTCAGCTAGTCTACTATATAAAAATAAGTCGAGTTTTCCTTCCTGACGCTATAACTCCAGAACGCACAAACCGATTTCCACGGTTTTGTATTCATTGGAAAGGACTCCGTGAGGTTTATATCAAAGAAAATTCAGGAAAAATTCAACGGAAAAGCTGGAAAATCTTTTTTCACGTACAGCGCCTTCTCTGATACATAGCATGTACTACAAACCAATATTTTTAGTAGATGCGCCGGTGCGTGATACATTGTTTGATGCGACTACGGCGACTCTTCTAGATGGCGGTCGTACTACACATTCTGCCCTTAAGTGGCCACTCAATTTAAACACAGTTGATACTCCCACATGCAATATTTCCCATCCATTGCAATGGGAAAATTGTTAATGCAATGCAAGCTCATTGTTTGGAATGAGTGCACAATGGCACATAAGAAATATCTTGAAGCACTTAACTTCACACTGAAGGATCTTCTGCGAAATAACAACATCTTTGGCGGCTTGATGATACTGTTGGCAGGCGATTTCAGGCAGACGTTGCCAGTAATTCCCCGTGGAACGCTTGCAGATGAATTGAATGCTCGCCTGAAGGCATCTCCTTCATGGAATAACGTAAAAACATTATCGCTAACCACTAATATGAGAGTTCAACTTCAAAATGATCAAAGTGCTGCACAATCCCAAACAATTGTTAGCTGTTGGAAATGGAAAAGTCCCAGTTGATGCGACATCTGGATTAATTACTCTTACCAACGACTTTAGCCGATTTGTAGACTCTCAATGAGCTCTTATTGAAAATCTTTTCCCAAACATTAGTGAGAATTATCAGAATTATGCTTGGTGAAGTCAACGAGCAATTCTTACCGCAAAGAATAATGATGTACACGCACTGAATTTCACCATTCAATCAAAAATTGCTGGCGATTTGGTGACATACAAATCTGTTGATTCCATAACAAATCCCGATGATGTAGTAAATTATCCAACGGAGTTTTTGAACTCTCTGGAGTTATCAGGATTTCCACCACATAACTTGCAACTCAAAGTTGGTACAGTTATTATGATATTGCGAAATTTGCAATCCACCGCGACTTTCGGTAAAAAGACTTATACCGAATTTGATTGATGTATTCCTCGAATACCAATGATTCCGACTGATCTTCCGTTAGACTTCAAACGATTGCAATTTCCAGTTCGCCTTGCGTTCGCAATGAAAATTAACAAATCCCAAGACCAATCGCATAGTGTTTGCGGGATAAATTTAGAAAATCATTGTTTTTAACATGGGCAGTTATACGTTGCGTGTTCACTAGTTGGAAAACCATCCATTTTGTTTGTATTAACGTCAGACCAAAAAACAAAAAATGTGGTTTACCAAAGAGCACTTCAATGAAACGGATAATTTGCGGACACGTATAACGCTTCGATTCAGTATTTACTTTGGATTCACTTTCATTTACTTAAAGAAGTTCAACTAAATAACACTTCATTTTTGTAATCGAAATGAATTCATTACTGTTGTGAAATAAAATTTTTCCCTTTCAAATATAAAACAAAACAAAAATGTTTCATCTTTTAATCACCAAACGAAATGTTACATAAAACGAAGTCATCTGGTGGAGTTCGCCGGGTTTGCTAGTACATACATATCAATATAAGGTTATTTAAGCTACGTTTATGAAATACTTTCAAATTTCCAGTGTTGCCAAATGTATTAAAATTTGGCAACAACTTTTTTATTTTGAGTGGCATACCCTTCGTTTTAATTTTTTTATGATTCTCCATAAAAAAATTTTTTCAGGGTATTGTCGTAGATTTGGATGAAAAGTGCATTGTAAAAGCAATGGGAGATGAAGATAGTGTTCTCTGCTCTACAATGCTTAAGCCATGGCGTAAACAAATTGATGCTGCCAAGAGTCTTCCTGTTAAAGATGAATCTTACTCTTTCTACTTGACCGACGCCTATATACACCTGTTTGCAGTACCATTGAAAAATTATAAGGACTATATTGTAAATGGGAACTTCCAGGTAAGAATTTAATACCTAGTCTTCAAGGTCTGTAGGTAAGAAAGGGTGAATTTGGAATTTTTACGGGCTGTGTAAAAGCGATCAAGAATTTTGTTGTTATGTTGGTATATCGTAGGTGGTATTTTCAGCAAACGAGAGAAGGTTAGTCACGTTTTTGTATGTTCTTCGATTTGCATCCATGTCAACAAGC
Organism: Micraspis discolor; assembly: GCA_030674115.1. NCBI lineage: Eukaryota > Metazoa > Arthropoda > Insecta > Coleoptera > Coccinellidae > Micraspis > Micraspis discolor. The sequence goes on from JARTUT010002175.1 coordinate 13,666,255, forward strand.
AATTAAAACATCGAAGCAGTGGAAAAAATTGTTTTGGAAAATCATCAATTGGTGAAGTTGCAGACGATTTTGGCATATCAATCAGTTCCCATATTTTGTACTACCATTAATTTTCATTCTTAAGACCAATCGATTATGCTTTATAATTAATAATTACAATAATTGTTTTTTTCCATTCCAGAAAGAGGCATTCTTAAGTTCAGTAAAGAAAAAAAGGGTGAGAAGATTTTTGAAGTGGTTCACAGAATCGAGCATGTTTTTAGCATTCGTGGATACAGTGATTACCAACTCTCAGGATCTTTCTGGGTTTGATAAGAAAATCGCCTTGTATTCTGATCAGACTGGACTGGAAAAAATATTCAAATTTTGACTTAATTCTTTTGATATTAGTAATCAAATTATTGTAATTTATTTTTATACTTGAATGTTGCCTTTGATAATCAAAGGTTTTGTATATGCAGCTTTTAAGTGCAGATAGGTTTTTATACTTGTTATTTGATTATTTTTCAATAAAACTTTGAAACATTTATTTATTTCTTTTTCGCGCTCTTGTCCACTTCAATAGGGTGCTTAAAGGTTTTCTCAAATGTCTATATTTTTCGAATATTTTATAATTATGTCCGTCAGTCCGTGAGCACGATTACACCCGAACGGAAGGAGCTGGAGAGCTGACATTTTTAGGGTTTTTTTGAGGGATGAATATCTTGACTAAGTTCGACATTCGGTCGTTCAAATCAGCTCAGTAGTTTCGAAGTAATGATAATCACTTCGATATCTTGTTAAGTATGAGCTTCTAAAAATTGGTTTCCTTCTAAGTGGAGAAATATCAATCTGATCAATTTGTAACTTGTAACGTTTCAATAAGGTCTGAGAAAATGGGTTTGTGAAATTTCCTGAAGATTTTTGGACAAAAAAATTTATAAAATTCCCAAAACATTTTTGAAAACATATCTTTTATATTTTTTCTCAGTTGTCCTCGAAATTTTGTGCGTAAATGGATGTAATTGATATTTTAATCAATAAGTATCGTAGCAACATCCAATCCTGAGGAAGTGAAGGAGTTTTGAAGTTCGCGGAATGAGTAGGGAGATGATTAGTGAAGGTACTCACCACCTTACATTTCTGACCTGGCCCCCAGCTATTATATCTATTCTATAAATTTCAAGATGGTTTTAGGGCTATTCACGATGTTTCCGATTCTTTCTTGGAATGGGTTATAATTTTCAAGCAAATTTGATATCTATATTTTGTATTCACTTCTTTTTTCTGCTTTTGTCTTTTTATATTCAGATTCGATATGTGCAACTAGAGGAAGCCTCTGTGTTTATTAATAGTCCTTCAAATATATTTAAGCTTTACACACAATACTTATGAGAATTTTTCAGACAAAGATCAAACTTTTTTTTTCAAAGGGATAAATTGAAGATCTAAAAAATGGATTCCCCATTCCGCGAACTTAAAAACGTCCCCTCGTATCTTTGAAGGCTTGGCAACGCTGGTTTGTGGGTAACACCTCACGACTATCCCAGCGATATCCGACTACACGTCATGAATCGTTACCACAGATCATTTTTGGTAGTTCCCATTAATGCATCAAACCATAATAGTGAGAACTACCTAAGATATAGTAAACAGTAAAGATACTTATCTTTTCTCTATGATTTTGTGGTAGTTCCAGTCGACCAGATTTTTAGTAAGATGTCTCTAAAAACGTCAATTTTCGACAACAAATTTTTTTATAATTTTCAGAAGTGTGTTTCGCAGCTTTAGGAAAAATAATTACAGCTCTATTTCAACTATTTTGAGTGAAACTTGGATATATCAATATGTGAGTATCATTTGTCTCATGAATTATTATGAAAACATAAGATGGTTATGATTGTATACCAGATGTTATTTTTAACTCTCCTAGCGAATCCACTGATATATACTATCTGATCTTTCAAATCTGACTAGTCTACACGTGCATCTCTATAGGATAAAAGCATGAAGGAATGAAACCGCGTATTAATATACATAATATTGCCTTTCAGGCATAATTTGAAAGACTTTGTATACTAACATATACATCTATGGACCAAAGAAAAGATGTATACGATTACCAGTCAAAATGTTCCATTGATATTAACGAATTAATTAAGTTTTCTGGAATTGAAAAGAAAAAGGTGGCTCGGAGACGGTGGGCTATTCTGGCAAAGGCATTGAAGGTAGAAATTGTTGTTGAAAGACTTGTAAACCTATTATTTGTTCTGTTTGTTGCTTTCAATGTAATTGCTTATCTCATCATATTCAGGCATGGTTCTATTATGTTTTCTTTGAATCTTGTTATTTTCTGTTTCAACACTACATCTCTGTTACACATTATCTCTTGCAATGAATTATAACCAGTCGTGAGTATATATCAGTAACCAAAAGATGATTTTATTGCAATGTTGAAGTAAAAATTCATTTTTATTAGGAGTCTGTTTTTGCTCACTTGTTCTAGTTTTTGAAACTAGTAGAACAGAGAGCTATATTCTTTTAGTAGTGTTCATTCATACAAGCAGATATTGCCATATTATTGAATTAAGTTCACCTTGTTGTTGACGAGAAATGTTTACTGATGGAATTATGTAGAATTATTATTTGGACAATGAGAGCAATGTTCATGAATGATGCATCTTTGATTTTTCTGTTGTGGGACTCTCATCTTTGGATATTATAGATATTTCGTTCCATTTTATCTTGTGATTTTCATCCACAGCATGTTGGACTAACTTTGATCTATCGGTGTCTAACACTTGATAGACCTTCTGATCTTTTATTCTCACTCTCAAGGGGAGTTTTGTTTTTCTGATTTAAAATCCTCAGTATTTGTATGGTATTTCATATATGCAGTTTCTTGTTCTTTGATTCTTGTTATCAACTTTTGTTGGATAAGCCTTGTGTGTCAGATGAGTACCAATTTTATTTAGTTTTGATAGTTCTGTCCATTTGACATTTATTTTCTGATCTTTTCGGCAATTTTAAAAGCTAATTTTTGCCTTGAAAAATATAGAAGATGTCTGTTGAATGTTGAAAAGGATAACAATAAGAGATTTATGGTTATTATGTTATTACCCAAATAATGATTTCACATAAGTTCATCTTATCAGATATTATTCTAATTCAATATTTATTTCTAAACTAGCAGACTCCCCACATCTTATTAAATAGGTCGAGATCATTTTTCATCACAAATATGTATTTTAAATTGTTTTAAATCATCTGCAATATTTAATAATAAAATAGTCAGAAGGAATATAACTCATGATTACTTTTACAAATTACAGTGTATGCTTTCTTATTTTTTTTATTGACATAAATGAAACTGAACAGCTTATTTGATATCAATGAAATGACATACATCTTAATGTGGAAGAGTTATTTTCAACAATCCTTAATAATTGCAGCATAAAAATCACATGTACGCTCTATTTATAGAATTCCATTAAATATGGACACATTTAAACTTGATATTTTTTATGATTGAAGTTGTTACGAAGATTATTGAGGCAATATCCATCAATTAACATGATTAATCTTGAATGATCTAACTCTTTTACAGTCAAACTGACAATCAATTTGTTAAATAATTGATATTGCCTGAATAATACCTTTGTTTTGATCTAACATGATAGATAAGTAGAAAAATTTTATTTCTTGATGAAGTAAGCGTGACTTATCTCAAAATTTCATAGGTTTATTCAGTCCTTTTTTTTTTCAAAGCATTCTACCTCGAATAAGGCAGATGTTTGCCAAAATGTTGATATAATAATATAAACAAAAGATAATGAAGAATAGCCCAAATAATAATTGGACTTCTATGTAGAAACAAAATTAATACGAGGGTTGCCTTTCAAATTTCGGGATTAGAGAACAAAAACGAATATGAATAATCGAAAATCGCTTTATTGTTTTTCAAATTATTCCTCATTAAGATCTATACACTTTTGCATGCGTTTGAACCAATTGTCGAAGCACTTTTGCCACTCTGATTGAGGTACCTCCAAAACATGCATTCTGAACGCATCATTCAGGTGTAGAAAAACGTTGGTGCCAAGTCAGGACTATACGGCCGATGACTCATCAAACCGATGTTTTGAGTGCCCAAAAATGCAGTTGTTTGAGCCGATCTATGAGAGTTCGCATTGTGATGGTGAAGGGTGATCCGTCTTCGACGGTTGGTTTTCATGGAAGACAACTGGTAAACAAATGGTTGTGTACCACTCAGAATTGACTGTTCTGCGTTGTCCTTGGAAGTGCTTCGTACGCAAGGAACTTTGGTTGGATTTGGCTCATCTTGAAAGACCCATACAGTCGACTGCTGCTTACTTTCGAGCTCATACGCGCAAATCCACGATTCATCACCTCTCACGATGTCATAGACGTGCTTCGAAGCTCCGCGATCGTATTTTTAGAGCATTTCTCTCGGCCAGTTGTGTGGGATCCAACGCGAACAAATTTTTTTGACGGTCAAATGTTCATGCAATATTGAATGTATGCTGGTCCCACTAATGCCTAAGGTTGACTCAATCTCACGATAGGTCACATGACGATCTTACAATATCAGTTGGCGCATAGCGTCAAAGATTTTCGGAAAAATAACCGATTTTGGACGACCTTAACGAAATTCCTATTGGAGTGAATTACGGCCTCGGTTGAATTTACCATACCATCCGTAAACACTTGTCCTTGATGGAGCTTCATCGCTAAAAATTGAAGATGATTTTTTTAAGTTACTCTAAACAACACAAATAGCGCTGGTATGTCAAAACGACTACGTATAACCTCATAAATGTCAAGCTTTACCATATAGCTGTCAGTTGGCAAATTGCAACACTAGGGTTTTACAATCCCGAAATATAAAAGGCAACCCTCGTATTAATTCTGAAATAATTGAAGCCTCTAGATCTCTTCACATTATGGGATTTTTTGTTTTTGACAGCAGTGAAATTACAAGAGAAATATCCGAATATAAGAAGGTTTTCCATAGGTTATTGTGTTGACTGAAGAAGCAACAATTCACTCATATAACAGCGTATTTTTGTCTATCATTGGGTATATCAATAAATATTGTTTTGAGTATATTTTTGCTTGCATGTTATATTAGTTCGATTTCAAATTTGTCACTTTTTGCGTGTTTGTTCCTAGTGAAAGAGCAAGTTAGTGTTTTGTCCAAATGCTTAATTTTCCAATATAAAGCGGAAAATGGTCTCAAACAGTTCGATTCAAGTCCTGAAGGAGAATCAGGGCGGTCATCTACAGATTTATCGTAATAATCCGTCCAATAGACTTTTCTCATAGGTGAGAAAATGTCCACATCCAGTATCCTAGCCTTAAAAAACCCGATAACTATGCTTTGCAAGGCAATTAAATGATGTAGTTCGATTGAAACTATCACAATAAATTTATATTTCTTGGTGAATTCTAACGGCAATAATTAATTTTTTTAACTGGCAATCACATATTTCCTGTACTGAAATCGAGAAAAATTAAATTTAAAAGAGAATTCTCAGATTACAGCATCAAAAACAGTGCTGTAATGGACTCATTATATCGTGCTCATCACAAAACACTGTTTTTGGTGTTGTAATGAACTCATTACATCATGAGCCCATTACGATACCAAAATAGAGAAAATTAAGCTCTGTAGCACACGGTCAATAATAACTGTGACGTCCAATTTGGCATAAAACAAATCAATTAACATTTTTGCTCGCTTGTTTGAATTCAATTCATCGTTCGTACATTGTTCACGCCTCTAACAAAGTATTTATGGAAACTCCAATGGTGCATTTCCTCAATTTCCTTGAATTTATGCTTGGCGTTCATAATTCATCGTCATTATATTGGCGGTCATAATTTTCGCTTTCTATTTTCGAGAACCAATTTCAGGTGTACCTCGTTCATTGAGGTAATTTACTGGCAACTTGTGAGCCAAGTCCATTTGCCAGATTTCGTAGTTCCAATTTTAAACTTCGGGTCCATTGTTATTAGTTGATAATTCGAGTACATTTGCACTGATACACTTGTCACATCGGGGTGCAGGTGGAGTTCTCTTCATTTAGTAGATTTGGCAGCTGAGAGTTTATTAATGAGCCTGTTTACGAAAAAGGGACAGATACTTGTGAAAATTTAACAGTTGTTGAAGGACGAACGGATCTACTCAAAAATAGCGGATGAATTATTACTTGCTTTCCTCTGTTAATAATTTAAATGTTTATTATACAACGTTCCGTGTGTATAAAGATATTTTTTGAATAACCGGGGTCATTCTTTTTTCGGCTCAGTAAAATATCAGAGAGGAACTTCAATAAAACAAAAGAGATCTAAGTAGGAATGTACCACTGAGATTATTTGTTGAAACTACGAATAATCTTTGTAGGTAGGTAATTTTGCGAATTGAAACAACATTTCATAAAAATTGTTGGTCACCATGTGGTTTGAATTTTTTTATTTCATACTGATACTTTAAATAAGTAGAATATCCTTTCTTATGTTTATTCTATGAAATTCTGTGACTTCATCACATAAAGAAACTTCTAATCCGATGTAGAATTATTATTAACACGCTTATATTAACTTCACTTGTATGTATGTATGTCAGGTTGAGATTATCAGATTTTGAATGTAGTGGCTCCATTCTGAAATCAGTTGTTTTCGATCAATTCTAGTGATCAATAGTTTTTCTTTCGTTTGATTTTCTACACTCGATCGCTAAGCACCGCGAAACACGCAATTTGACCCAAGAGGAATGTGCCCAAGCGGTAGTTTTGCCAGAAGAAGGGTGGACATACACAAGAATTGCAGTTTCCCATACAAGTGTGTCCAGAATATTGCAGCGATTCAGGGAGACAGGTATGAATGTCCGAAGACCAGGACAGAGTAGACCACGGGTAACAACTACCATTCAAGAACGTTACTTCGTTGAGACAACGGTTTGCAACCGCTCGCCTCCTTCAAAATCAGCTTGAGCAAACTCATGGGGTGCAAATTAGCACTCAGAAAATAAGAAATCGCCTCAGAGAATATGGTTTAAGGCCTCGTGCCGCGGCAAGAGGCCCAGCTCTTATCCCAGACCGTCGAAGGGCCCGTTTGGATTTTGCGAGAAAGCATATCCATTGGGAAAGAGTTCTCTTCACAGATGAGTCTAGATTCTGCCTCTACCATTGTGACCGACGTTCCCTTGTATACAGACGTCCACATGAAAGATATGCTCAGTGCAATTTCCTGAATACTACTGGTTTCGGGGGAGGATCGATTATGGTATGGGGTAGAATATCTTTGACTGCTCGCACAGTCCTGGTGGTCGTTGATAATGGAGCTATGAATGCTGATAGGTAAATAAGGAAACCATCGTGCGCGCATCGTTCAGGAGTACCTTGAAGAGGTTGAGGTCTCTCGTATGGAATGGCCAGCAAGAAGTCCAGATCTCAATCGGATTCAGCAGGTTTGGGACAACCTCAATAGACAGCTGAGAAGTTCAGAAAATCATCCAGCTACTCTTAATGACTTAGGAATCTAACTCAGAGAAATCTGGGAAGGATTAGATCAGAACGTTTTAAGGTCACTCCTTTTGAGTATGAACCATCGTTGCCGAGCTGTAATTAATGCAAGGGGTGGAAATACCAAGTAATAAATCACTTATCAGCATTCCAGTATTTTAAAAATTGTTTATTTCTCTTCTTTCACATAAGATTTGGTGAAATCCTAAATTTTTCTTCTATTTAATGTGTCTTGTTTATTTCAAAACCTTCCTGAGAGAACATAAAAAATAAGTTATAAAGTCAATGTAGAGTCAACTTTCATTAATGTTGAATGATTGTTTGGGCTATTACCATCATCTATTGTGGATGTAATGTTTTCCGACGTTTCGATAGACATCTTCTATCTTTATCAAGGAGGAAAAGTAAAAAACCTTTTGAAAGTTATCAATTTTCAAAAAGTCAATATTGACAGAAGTCATGAAAGAAAATGAACGATGTTATATACTCATCTGTGATATGATGATCTTTTTAAGTTGGATCGAACTATCGGCGTCCAAACTTCTGGCAGATCTATAGATGGAGCACTTATGGAATCAGGTGTTATTTTCATAAATGCTGCTTCTTTGATTTTTCTTCTTGCAAGTTTTTCTTCTTTGGATATTATTGATGCTTCATCCCACTCGTAGAAGCTTCTGATGTTCTTTTATTCGTACATTCAGAGGGCGTTTAGTTTCTCCGATGTAAGATCTTCCGCACTCGCAAGGTAATTCATATATGCAGTTCTTTGTCCTTTGTGTCTCATTATTAGGCTTAACTTCTGTTCGAACAGAAGGCATTAGAAAAATATGTACTTAAACCCAAACTGTGGAAAAGATATGTAGATGATACTTTCATTATTTAGGAACATGGAAGAGACACTATAGATGGATTCCTTCAATATCTAAACAATCAAGAGGAATCAATTAAATTCACAATGGAAATCGAGAAAGACAGACAACTTCCATTCTTAGATGTACTCGTACATAAACAAAATGGAATCCCAAGAACCACTGTGTATAAAAAGCCAACGAACACAGGACAATATCTACATTTTGATTCAAACCACCAAATAAACAATAAATTGGGAGTAGCAAAATGTTTATTTGATAGAGCAATAAATATTTGTTGCACTGAACAAGACCAAAATGGAGAAATAAATAACATCTCGAAAACTCTTAGAAGCAATGGCTACTCCCAAAAAGATATTAGAAAAAGCTAGACGAACAAGAGAAAGTCAACCTGAACCAACAGATATAAATCAGACCATTAAAACCGTAATTCCTTATGTAAAAGGTTTGTCGGAGAAAATGAGAAGAATTGAAAATAGATACAACATAACGACTGCATTCAAAACTCAAGACACTATCAGAGCTTAACTTACAAAAGTTAGGCCTAATAATGAGACACAAAGGACAAAGAACTGCATATATGAATTACCTTGCGGAGAAACTAAACGCCCTCTGAATGTATGAATAAAAGAACATCAGAAGCTTCTACGAGTACTAGACAGCGACAAATCCAGGTTGGTCCAACATGCTGGAGATGAGAATCATCGTATAAAGTGGGATGAAGCATCAATAATATCCAAAGAAGAAAAACTTGCAAGAAGAAAAATCAAAGAAGCAGCATTTATGAAAATAACACCTGATTCCATAAGTGCTCCATCTATAGATCTGCCAGAAGTTTGGACGCCGATAGTTCGATCCAACTTAAAAAGATCATCATATCACAGATGAGTATATAACATCGTTCATTTTCTTTCATGACTTCTGTCAATATTGACTTTTTGAAAATTGATAATTTTCAAAAGGTTTTTTACTTTTCCTCCTTGATAAAGATAGATGTGTATCAAAACGTCGGAAAACATTACATCCACAGTAGATGATGGTAATAGCCCAAACAATCATTCAACACGAGCTCCATCATCAACAATATCTCGTCATCAACTTTCATTAAAGTTATTTTCAGAATGTGCGTTAATTTTTTTGCGCAGTGTAGTTTAAAAAAATCGGCTTATAAAGAATAAGGTTAGAAAGTTAGAAATAATTTTAAAAATCAATTTATCACAATAGTATATAAAACATACTAGTGAAATTAGGAAAGAAGCGTGGGGCGTTTTGTGCCATAATTATCGTATATCAAGCGCCCCATGCTTCTTTCTCAATTTTACTAGTATGTTTTATATACAATTGTCATAAATTGATTTTTAAAATTATTTCTAACTTTTTTAGCCCGATATTCTTAATAATCGTGTTTTTTTTTTTTTAGTTTTTTTAAACTATATTTTTGGGCAATAACCACCATCTCATATTGTTCTTGATGGAGCCTCATCGCCAAAAATTGGATCAATTCATCGGTGTGAACAATAATCGCACAAAAAAAAATGTTCACGATTTCACTCCATTTTTTGGGCTAGATGAATCTTTTAAGTTACTGTAAACAACACAAATAGCGCTCGTATGTCAAAACGTTCTCACTACATATAACCTCAAAAATGTCAAATTTTACAATAGAGCTGTCAGTTCGCAGCGTCCCTCTTTATTCGAAATCCTTCACTACACGATAATCGATTATTGATTTTAATAAAATGTTTTAATGATTTGAACACGGTTTTCTTTGACTCGTGGTCACTCATCCATTCTGCGTGTTATAAATTTTGCTTCCTTGGTGATAGCTGAAGACATCAGGTGAAAGTAAAGCGACAGTGCTGATGTATTGAAGTATTTTCTAGTTTCTTGGAAATGCCCCATATCGCCCAACTTTGTAGTCGCTAAAAATTCTTCCGAATTGATACTTGTTGCCTATGTAAATGCACCTTTAGTACTAGCAATACAAGGAAGTTTCCAATATTGGTATCTTTAATCTAAGAGAATGTAGAACGAATGCTTTAAAGAATCCTTCGCAAACGCTTTTGCTCTTGAGCTACCTTAATTCCCCACTGAGATGTTGAATTCTATTTAGAGCCCCACCGGAAGTGAGCCTTCCAGCCCAACGGACGAATACTCGGTAAGGCGGATTTCTTCCTTCATGCTTCTACAAACGCAACAGCTTCCTTCCATGTCCATCATATCCACTGATCAAAGGCAACTAGATCAATTTAGAAAGCGCACATGGTACAGTTACTCAATGGAGGTAGAAGGCAACTGCTTTTCTGTGTTCGTGGGACACAGAAATCGCACCTTCTCCGCCGAAGACCTGATGGGTTTCAATAACACCGGAAACATCTGCATTTGGCCCTCGGAAGAGACGCTGAGCTACTATGTATGTAATAATTTAGATATTTTTAACGACAAGAAGGTGCTCGAATTAGGCGGTGGTATGTCCTGTCTTGCAGGCCTCTACATAGCTAGGTATGGCCTACCAACTTCTGTTACGTTGACGGACGGCAACAAGATCTCAATTGAAAACGTCCAAGTGACCCTGGAATGTAATAAATTCGATTGTCCTGTAGACAGCAGGGTCTTGAAATGGAACGATGAAAGTTTTGATGAAAAATATGACGTAATAATTTGTGCCGATTGTCTGTTCTTCGATGACGCAAGAAACGATTTGATCGATTGTTTATGGAGAACTTTATCTTCGGAAGGGCTGGCCTTGGTAATGGCGCCAGAGCGAGGGAACACTTTGGACAGTTTCATCGAACAGTCCCAGAAGATAGGGTTCTCTTGTAAAAAAATTGTCAACTATAGTGATGTTGTTTGGTCCAAACGTTTAGCTTTATTAGATAACGTCGAATTTGATGATAATATACATTATCCTGTTTTGATCGAAGTGACCAAGTGTTAAGTGACCTTAGTATTTTGGAAAATGCAACCTGGAACCTCAAGGAATATTAAAATGAATTTTACTACGTATGCTTTGCTTATCCAAATTCAAGCTGAAATTGTTCGATGGATTTAATGTTTTTATTATTTTCATAATGTTTTGATATGCATAAGAAGCATCATAGCTATGTTTTTAATTTTTTCAGAATAAAAAGCGAAAATTAAAAATGAAAGAATCAAAAGTCATGAAATTATTTGTTCGAAACTAAGTGAAAACAAAAATCTACATTATACAGAATTCGTGAGAGATCCCTAATAGTTTCTGAAAGAAGTATATCTCCCTCCATGTTATATATTTTTATCTTTTGCTTATTTTCTCTCATTGTTATCTATTTAATGAACATTTTTATGTTATTTCATTTTCCAATTTGTAACCAAGTTTATACATTACTGGTAATAACACGACAATAAAAGATTGAAAAAGTTGATATCTTCGGTAATTTGAAATAGGAAAAACCATCACAGGGTGAAGGATTCCTTATTTTATCTTCAAATCTATAATTTTCATAAGTAACATAAATTTCAATTTTATTTTTCATCTTGAAACTTTTGTGAAAGCTTATATCACACTTATATTAATATATAACATTTGCTTTAGGCGATTTATCTCACTTATTTTATGTATTAATTTGATTCAAAAATTATTCCTTTGATTGTACCTTGGGTTCTTATGTTGCATCTTCCCTTCCATTTATCATTATATTCCTTGAATCTAGTCTGAATGTACCTTATCTGTGATAATAAATAATACCAATTTCCTCAACTTAACGAATTATTAGTCCATTATTCTATGAGAAGTGAACTATTAATTGATATCAGATGTACATAGTTATTTTGTGAATATAAATATTTATTTTAGTATCATTTATTTGTTTTTCATTTGTCAATATTTATGTAATTTTTCCCAATTGAAAGGGGAAAATTAAGTAACAATTGTAAATCATTCAGCATCATAGGAAGACAATAATTGAATACATTTTTCGATTAAGTTAATAGCACTTTTCGAATGCTTTTGAAAAATCTGAAATTCTACATTGTCTTGCCTAGAAGTAGTCCGAAACAATTTTTAGTAGCATTTCTTGAAAATTTGATATTTAATGTAACTATTTCAATACTTTATTTTTGTATTTCCTGAAGAAATTGATATTTATGCGATGAACGTTTTGAATGTTTTCATATTGATAATTTCGATGTATATCTTAGTATATGAAGTACCATCGAATAGTAACTAAATTTATTAGAAAAATTGTATATTCTGTTTTTTGGTTGTTTAAAATACGTAAAGTTCTAAGTGTAGGTCTTGAGTGACCCTTACCGAAATACTTGGATTTGCATCTTATCTCCGACATAAAAAATATTTTTATTACTTAAAATCATAACAATATCGATTGAAATAACCTCGATGGTGTACCACGATTAGCACTAATTAAAAAAATTCTTGAAAATGTTTCCACGCCTGTGAAGAAGATAAAAATACCTTGCCAAAGACGTACCATATGATCCATTTTCCCGATTCAAAAAATTCAGAGGGTTTATGTAGATGGCACACGGCGGCACAAAAATCCTTCAAAAATGCATAAATATTTGGTAAAAGTGAAACAATATTGCCAAGTACATATTTTTCTTTTAATAAAATGAATTAGCCCCATAATTTTGACTTGATCTGTATAATTGATCAGCACATCGTTGAAAGATTGATTTGTAATTTACCCCATATTGAGAGAGAAAAGATAGTTCCCCCCATAAATATCAATAAAATATTATCAACCAACTTCGGCTATAAATGGATAGGGAACTAAAGACCCATAAGACGGTCAGCTTGATTCATAGCATTAGATTATTTTCTGGGGACATATTATGGGCCAGCTTATAAAAATATACTACTGGAAAAAATTAAGGGATCAAAAAAATATCCCAAATTTTTAGGAAATTTTCAACAGGCCGTAACTTCGAGAGGAATGGTCGTACAAAAAATCAAAAAATAGTGATTGTAGCTCCAAGTGTCTAGTTTTTGGATTAGAACTTGAAAATTTTTTAAACTCTGCGGTTTTTGAGTAATTGTAGAAAAACCAGCAACAAAAAAATTATATACGAGCGTGGAAAAATTTTTTCAGCTTAACCAGTTTACTGATCGGGTACTTTGTTCATTTAGCTTCAATTCCTTTTTTTATACACCTTATACGTCCACTTCCTGCCGAGATATCGGTCTTCAAATGGAAAAGCGTCCATTTGTCTTTGATTATCGATATATCAGCAACCAATGATCGCACAGAAAGTTAAAGGTGGGTTTCAAGAACTTGAAAAGCTTTTTGAAATTTGGCGCGCATTTTTCAGGCGAACTTTATAAGTAATATAATTCTTTCGGGGAGTAACCTTATGATGACTGTATGTGTATTTTTCTAATATTGTTATCAGTGCGTCAAGAATAATTTATACATGTGCATTTCATTATGAATAAAATATATTTTTTCCAAATTTTGAAATGAGTGATTTCGGCATTCGGTAAACACGTTTGCGCATGCGACTATCCTACATATTCGAACGCTTCAAAGCCTATTATGTTGGCCTTAAAGTTATTATTACGTTCACAGTATTGTTCTTATAAGTAAATGATTTAAAGCCCCTTTTTCAATAGATTATTCTTTCGTAAAACGATTTAGGACAATTTTTTTCATTGTTGATGAGATCATTTCATAAGCACCTTAACACTCAATTGTATATAAAATATTTTGATTGGAATATTTTCTTTGGCGCCAAAAATTCAATCTATGAATTAAATATACCTTCCGTCTGCTCGCAGTTCATGATACTCAATAAAAACATTGGCAGCGATTACAGGATTATGAACCTCTGATCTAGCCAGACGAAAATGAAAATATTTATAAACGTCATAGTAATAAATTCGAGTGAAATCATCTGGCGAAGGGGTATCTACTTTTGTACGCGGTGTATGAAAGATGATGGGTTGTTCCTTGCCAATTTTTGACATTTGCGCAAGAAAAACATCAATTTCTATCGAATATGCTCTGGAAATCTATTTTTAATACTTGAATGCATCATTATTGAGGAAATAAGCTGTGATGACCTACTATGGTCTGAGGACATTCGAGTAAACATATTTTCAGATTGAATGAATGCTACATTGAAATAATAGCAATAAAAATGTTTCGTTTGCTTCATTCATCACACTAATCGATCTGCTATTGTATAAATGTTCGAATAAACAGCTTAAAATCGAAGTATCTTGACAATATTCGAGAGAATTGGATGGTCCGAATGACTGTGAGTTCAAATCCCACCGGGGGCAAAATCATGCAATCCGATTTTGTCAGACCACAAATCCCAGTCATGTTGCAAAATATAATTATCTGAGGTTATAACTGAGTTATCGAAGAGCCAGTTTTACCATCACCTTAATTAGATGTCCCTCATTCTGAATATACGCTTGCGTTTAAATTTAATCATTTAAGCGGTCCTTAAATATAATGAGAGAATACCTTAACATTTCCCAAATAAAGGATGACCGTATTTTATTAAGATTTCCCGTATTTTTATATTTCTCATTTTTTTTTCTCATTACCTTGAAACTACTAGGTTGATTCGGCTGAATAACCCTGAAAATTCAATCATTTTTCATTATTCAGAATTGAATTCAGCCACGGATTCTTCAGGGGTCATTCCAAACAAAACAATTAACGCTTTTACCTAAAATTCTAAAAATACCGATATTGAAAAAAAAAGTATAAGAATTTCTATTCAGGTGAGCTAATGAGCCAAAAATGAGAATTTGTTCAATTTAAAAATTTATTTGCTTTCGAAGAATATCACTCAAATTTGACAGCGCACAGAATAAAATAATTACGTCCTATAACTTGAATATAATATAATATTATGGTTACTACATATTTATTTTTGATTTTTATAGCATAATTCTTTTGCTTATTTTGAAAAAACCTGTTTTAAGTAAGATATTTTGATTAATATGCCGGGAGATTGACGTTTAATAAAAAACTAAATTCTTAAAATTTGTCTTTTTATAATTATTAAGGCTGAATTCACTTGTAAACTAATCATAATTACTGCTGTAAAGATAAGATTTAATCAGAAACTATTCAAGGTTTCATTCATTTACTTATTTTGTATTTTCTGGGATGCAAAAATGGGCTGGTGGGTGAGCGCAATTCTTTTACCTGGAATAACAATAGGCCAGAGTGCCATCCCTCTAACTCATTATGGTAAGAGCTGGCGCGTAACAATCCTAGCACAAAATAAGATACTTGCTTGCGAGTACAATCGCTACTGCCAACAGATCATCAGTTACGAATTGAATTTTATCGAACAATGTTACAAAAGGGGCAAGAGGACCCTGGATGTTTCAATAAAATTTTGTGGACTGATGAGTCACCCTTAGAGCCATGTGGAATATTCAACCTACATAATTACCATACGTGGGCTATTGAAAATCTACACAGCAAGAGAGATTCTAATTTTCAACATAGATTTAGTGTGGACCTGTAGTCTGGTACTTTTTTCAACAGTGACTTTATCTGTCTCTTTGAACTCTCATCCAGACAAGATGGAAAAACTTACAAACATTTCTTGGAGAATGAACTTCCTCAATAGATGGATCGGACGAAGAGGTCCAATTAGGTGGCCTCCACGCTCTCCTGGCCTTAACCCCATAGACTTTTTCATTTGGGTTTTTTTTTTAAGAAATCGCCTACGCTAAGGAATTTCCGAGTGAAGAAGAACTGAGGCAGAAGATTGCAGGAATCGAACGTAAATTAATAGAAAACAATGAAGCTTTTAGGCGATTAAGAGAGAATTTTTACATGGATGTAGAATCTGCATTGACACTGGAGTGGTCATTTTGAAAATCTGTTATAAATTTAATAAATAAATTTTCTTTTACATTATTGTCACTAATTCATTTAGAAAACCACCGCTTACTTAATAAATTTGTTAACTAATAAACTAAAGTTTATTTTGGACGATGATTGAATGGAAAATAATTCTAACACACTAAATCTTAGCTTATTTGCAGTAATCTTGATTAGTTAGAACAGGTGAATTAAGCCTTAATAATGATAAAAAGACAAATAAATTATTTAAGAATTTCCACCTTGGTGATTTACATGATTGAGGACCAAAGTTCTGAAATTTTCTAAAAAGAATTATAACTCGAAAACCGTGAATAATCGCGGAAAATACATGGGGTATTTCGGATACCCCATGACATAAGGGATCTAATTTTTTTTTGAACGTCAATCTTCCGGCCACCTTGTATACAATCAGTTTTATTGCCAATGATTTAAACATATCTGGTTTCGTTCATATTCAGTTATTTTTTTACAGTGATATAATATTGTCCTAATTGTTTTCAGCATCTAATTCTCATCATTATGCCTCCACTTTTGATAGTTTTAGACATATTTTACAAACTTCTCGTATTCGGCCTATTTGTATCATTTTTTCGATTTTTCGTGTAACTAATTAGAGTTCATAACGGATTCGTTCAAGTTTGATTGCTCACTCAATAATGATATTTAAATAATAATTGAGAGTATATGAGTATGAAATAATTAAATAAATTGTAATTTAAACCCTTGAAAAAACTGAATATTGTGAAATTTTGTTTCTCAGTAGAAATTGATTGATGTCTCAGAATACTTAAGAATTATTAGATCGTTTTCTCAATAAATTATATTAACCAAATTACTTTTTTCATACTGAGAAAGAAAGTTTGAAATATGTGAAAATTTGTTTTAAAAAAAATTAACAACGACTTCTATTTCTTCATCCGAGTGTATATTTGTAATTGATTCAACTCTACTGTAAAAAAATAGTATTTTTAATTAATAATAATTTCTTACTGTATCCAAATCACATGTAGTGCTCGACCAATGTTATATCCTATAGTGATCCGTCAGTATTTTGTGTGTCAAATTGTTAATTGTTATCATACTGTAATTATCCTCAAACATTTAAAAATCGTTTCATTGTACTTCGTAATGATTTATTGTAATTGGATTGTTAACGTATTAAAAATTCTAATTGAATTATAATATCACTTTTTTTCAATCTTTATTCTAAGGCTAACCTAGATTTTCATTTATATTTTGATTTTTTTTTTTTTTCATTACGGTATATACAGTGGATTCTTAAGGATTAATTAAAAAAAAACATTGATTAATATTTCCATATATCAGGGCAGACTATTGGGTGTCCCAAGAAAGAAAATACTGCGACTTCTGTAAGTGTTGGATTGCAAATAACAGACCGGTAAGTAACAATTCTACCTTACCATTGATTTTAGAAGAAAGTTATTTCGCTTTAAATTGCAACAAACACGTAAACCCATCCGATCGAATATGATTCGTACTACATCAGTCAATGAGTCTCGGTCCTAACTAACAGATGGTGCCACTAACACGGTATGTATATGATTTCTCGGAAGTGACAACATTGAAAATATAACTGTAAAATTTTCATGACGTTTGTCTTATTGTTTATCGAGTGGTTTAAGTGGCGCTCTTTTTGAGAACTGTAGAATCAAATCATGAAGCTTCTGCTGGCTAGTGTTGGGTAGTACACGTCTTAAAATTGAGTTTGTAAGAGGCCTCAGTTTTGTCCTGAAGCGGTACATTGTACCACTTCGAATGAGGCGAGGGGGTCTGGCCGTTCATGACGGAACAAAATTTGTATTAGTATAGACGACGAGTTGTTGAGGCGATGTAGCGTGGCGAGGGCGAGGTAGGTAAGACATATGTCGATGCAAAAGGAGGGTAACGTTAACTGTCGACAGAATTGAAGTAATAAAAGAGGCAAAATTTAGAATGCAAATTAATTGTTGGATTTTTAAACTTTAGGACGGTGAGCGAGTGAGGCGAAGATTTTACTGAATATGAGGGTTTTGTTATTCAAAAAAATTGAAACTAACCGTGATTATATAATCTCATGTAATTAAAAAATTTAAAGTTTCCTCTCACATCATACAGTTTTCCTGTTTGTTTTAGAACAAACTGTTTTTATAAAAGTGTATCCAATTACTAGTGATTTTGGGCTGAATTCTTTTTGTGAGACTTATTATGCCGAAAAGATATATTGCATACTTATCGCAATTCGCAATTTTAACAGTTATTAGGGTCATTTATTGAGTATTACTATTCCGAAAATTTCATCTTTGTAGTTTATCATTTGTGTTAATTTGGTTGATGAGAAACTGAATATTTCGCCCTTTGATAATAATAACAACTCGTTCAATTTTTCGTCGAATCGACTTTTCATGTCTTTTAATTTTTCATTATCTATGACGAACAGAATTCCTAATAAGAATTAATATTTTTAAATCGGAAAAATTAACATTGTAATGTCATGAGATACTGGTACAAATATAGCGGGTAGTAATCGAGAGCTTAGCGTTTTATTCCTTCTCTGAAGAATCAATATTTTCATACAATCATCGAAAATAAAACTGTTTTTCTGTTGAGTTCAAAGAAACTCCTATAAAATTCCATCATATTCGGTAACAGGTACATCCCCTCAGCCCTCATTTACCTCTGTCTCTGTCGTTTTTGTACCGGTGACCGGAACTTATCCCCTCTCTCCCTTTGTATTTGTCGCGTGGCTCTATCGCTTCCTGGTCCTCATCCAGGCGAAGTGGGACATTTGAAGTGAGGTGGAACATAGTATAAAAATGAGCCGCTCTTATATTTCCTTGTTGTGTAAGGGATAAATTAGCCGCCTCTTGTGAGAGGTGCCCAACACTAGATTCAAAGACCTGTTTGACGATGTTCAAGCAAAATAAGGAGTACATCATGTAGGTACATCAAAATTTATGAAACCGTTCCACTCCGTAATCAAAACGTTAGGCTGAGTGACGTGCAGATAAAGAAAACCGTCCATAAACTCAAACATCGACTGTGAAGATAATGTATTTTGAGATGCGCATGCAATTAATGTATTTTGGGAAGCGCATGCAATTTTATTCATTGACTACTTGGAATATGGAAAAACAATCAACATCGACTGTTATATCGGATTTTGGATCGTTCGAAGACCAAAATTGCCCAGAAAAGGCCTCATATGAAAAAGAAGAAGGCGCTCTTTCACCAAGGTATTACTCCGTGTCACAAGTCCATAAAAGCAAGTTTTAATTTCTACCGCACCCTCCGCAGAAGGAAATTTTGCTCAGCTAAGGAAGTGATTGCCGAAATTGAAGCATATTTTGAAGGTTTGATCATATATTAAAGAGAACTTCTTTTTAATCTATGGGTCTGCTAGATATTGTACAGATTTTTTACCTACCCTCTGTTATCAAACACGGGTACTAATCAATCCAACCTCGTATAAGTGAATGAAAATATATTTTGCCAAAAAAATTGTTATTTTAATACCTAGGCCCAAGACTGATTGACCGATGTGTTACGTTGTGCTAATAATTGTATCCCATCTAGAAATCAAGCAATCAACTTGTAGTAATTCCGATGTTTTCCTGTGAAAATAAAAAATTGTAAAGTGAAATCCTTCTCATTTCCTTCAGAGCGTCGAATTTCACGAAAGAGGAAGAAGACACCAGGAAAATGTCAAGAAGAGACTCAAGGACATTTCTAAAAACAGTTTCAAAGCTCAGAAAGAATCGGAGAAAGTGGATATATCCCTCAAACAGATGGAAAAGGCTGCTTTGGAAGCCTACAGAAAAGATGTTGAGAGTAACGCCGATTTGACTTCGATTGCAATAAATCAAAAGCTGAAAGAAGAAAATTTGCAGATTGAAAGTGGGAGTAAAAAGGTCTGGCATCAACTGAAATCCAAAGAGGGGGATTTTTACTATTGGAATACCTTGACTAATGGTAGGTTAAGTTCAGTACTCACCAGCATTATAGAGATATGCTGAATGCAATAACGTCATGCGTTTTAAACGTTCTACGCTTTTTACTTTACCAGCCATTTGGTTCTGAGGTAGTCGTATGAAAGACACTGTTTCACGATGTGCGAGACGTAAAATCATTGATAGAGTTAAGGAAATTAAACCATTGAAAAGAATTTACAAAAAATCTAATCAGAGCTGAAAATAGTTTGATTTAAACGAAAGACTTGGATGTAGACATTCTTGATTTCTATCACAAAAATGTAGAAAAACACTGGCGCACCGCGCGTTTGTTCTAATCTCTGTTCATTGACACTGAAACAGTGTGTTACAAAAATAACGGAGCTAGACAATAAAAAAACCAAAAAATTACACTTAAAATTATTTCCTTTCGATATGTTACATAAATATTCTCGTCCGGAATATGATATCACCCCCTCAACTCGCCAGTGGTCTTTTGATGAATGTTTATGCATTTTATGACCACTGGAAGTCGTTGAATTGGGAGTCATGTGTTGTCGTATGAATCTACAGAGGAAATGAGACCTATTCAGTTTTACAGATATAGATGGCGCTTCTTCTGGGCGTGTCTGGAAGTTTCGTCGCATTCTTTATTAAGACTGGCGTCCTCCTTCAAGATTGCAGTGCCACACTGTGCTGATGAGGGGCAGTTACACGTGAGGTCTGAATTCTCTGGGACATCCTACGTCAATCGTGGCTAGCTCCCACCATTAGAACGATAATTCTTCGGAAGTATCGTTCCTTTGTACTAATTTACTTAGCAGTGTGCCATTTATGCGCTTGAAATTATTTCCTTTGGATACTTTATGACATTATTTATTTCCCGAAAAAAAAATGGTAACCAGATTACGAATTTTTTCAGAAACATCTTGGGAACCTCCAAGTGAAGGATTTCTGAACCTGGAAGAACAAAGGGAGGAGTCATTCAAAAAGGCGAAAAAAGAACTGGATGCTGCTGAAAAAGAACGTAGAAAGCAGGGATGGATCAGGTACGGAAGTACATGTTTCAATTTTGCTGATAGGTTATATTCAATGCAAGGAGAACTGTTTCAATAAAAATAAATCGTTGGACAATAAATTTCTACTTAATGATTTATTTCTTAATTCTTTTTATACGTATGTGATTGTAGATATAAATGTAGGCAAATTTGAACTATTTTTTTAAATAATTAAAAACAAAGATATTCATTAGGCGATAAGCAATTTCATACAGCTACATTGTGAAATGTTTTTCAACGTTCTTTTCTGAATCTATTCTGTTTCTACTTCCAGTGTAGCAACATTTCAATGCATTTGTTCGAAAATTCGAAATTTCTTGCCAATCGAGTGTGGCAAATACGTCTTTTAATCAACACAGAAGAGTAAATATTAGGTGTACAAATAAGTTTCCGCGGTTTTTTATAAAAAATTAGGAATTTATTGTAAAGGAAAAGTACATTACGTTTTATTCAAAGTATTTTCCATCATTTGCCACTACTTTTCCCCATCTTTCTGGCAACATTCGGATACCCCGTCGAAAAAACTCTTCATCTTTTGACGCTATCCACAAATCTACCCAATTTTTGGTGACTTCATATGATGTGAAGCGCTGCTCAGACAGACCATGTGCCATCGACCGGAACAGATGATAATCAGAAGGGGCTAAGTCTGGTGAATAGGGCGGGTGGGGTAAAACTTCCCAGATGAGTGTTTCCAAGTATGTTTTTACCAGCGCCGCAACATGTGGACGAGCATTATCGTGTAAAAGAATAATTTTGTCGTGTCTGGAGTAGTAATGGGCGCGTTTTTCCTTAAGTGCCCGACTCAATCTCATCAATTGTGTTCGGTAGAGAGCTCCAGTAATGGTTTCGCTTGGTTTCAGCAATTCATAATACACGACACCAAGCTGATCCCACCAAATACACAGCATGAGTTTTTTTCCATGAATATTCGGCTAAGCTGTCGATGTTGATGGTTCGCCGGGCTTAACCCATGACTTTCTCTTCTTTGGATTATCGTAGTGAATCTATTTTTCGTCACCAGTGACTATACGATGCAAAAACTCTTTTTTTATTCCTGGCAAGCAGCATTTCACTCATGCATAATCGGCGTTCAACGTCTCTCGGCTTTAGTTCATATGGAACCCAATTTCCTTGTTTTTGAATCATTCCTAACGATTTTAAACGATGTGAAATTGCTTGTTGAGTCACTTGTAGAGTAAGTGCAAGTTCTTTTTGCGTTTGGGACGAATCTTCCTCCAATAGTGCTTCTAATTCCATGTCTTCGTACACTTTTGGCCTTCCACTGCGTTCTTTGTCTTTAACGTCAAACTCACCGTTCTTAAACTTTGTAAACCATTCCTGACAACTTCTCTCACTTAAAGCAGCTTCACCATATGCTTCTAGAAGCAATCGATGCGCCTCAGCTGCAGATTTTTTCACATTAAAGAAGTAAATCAAAAGTTCCCGCAAATGATGCTTATTCGGAATAAAACTTGACATTTCTGCACGAAAAAAATTATGTGATGCTGATACGGAATCACTAGTACTTTAAGGTTATGGTGTTGCCAGATGACTAAACTTGGGATATTACGTTTTACATCTGACAATTTCTCCATAACCTTCTGGTGGGGCCATCTTTTGACAAACCGCGGAAACTTATTTGTACACCTAATAAATCGAGGGAAATCTTTTCAAAACATTTTCTTTTGTTTTCTTATTGAAAAAAATATGAAACATATTTTTATATTTCAATTTTCAGAGCACAGCAACTGAAGAAGGAAGAGGATGAAGAGAGATCTCGTTTAGCAAGAGAGAAGCTTAAAGAGAGGAGAGTGGTAGATGATGTTCCAGAAAAATCCGGTCCAATAATCGAACCAGGAAATCCAAGCCCTTATGGATCATGGGTGACAATAAAAGAAACGTAAAAGAATTTTTTTAAATTAAAGAATATGTCTTAATATGTGTGGAATTGTTATTTGGGCAAAATCTTACTGTTCTTGTAAGCAAGAGAAAATATTAGCTTTTATGGAAATTTTAGAAAATTTTTCAATATTCACTAATAAGTGTCAAATTGACAGAAATGGAGTTATTTCTTTTATCGTTTGATATTCTTCAAACTTTTTTTTTATGATTGTAAATCCTTTATCCGTTGCAACATTAATCAACAAACTGATAACATCGAATCTGTTCATGATGTCTTCTTCAAAGTTTTCTTGGGGTCTCATTGTTTCATATATTTATGAAACTTTTGTATTTTTAATCATAAATGTTTGATAATTTCTTGAAGGAGATATAATTTTCATGAGAAATTGTTGGTAAAGTGAATTAATGGAACTCACAATGGGTCGCAAATGAATATATATTTTGTGTATTTTTGATAGACCATATAGATGTTGGCTGAATTGTTTGAAGAAACTTGAAGAAGTCTTCAAACCACAGATACGAGGGTTGCCTTTTATATATCGGGATTGGGCAACCCTAGTGTTGCAATCTGCCAACTGATAGCTGAGAGCTTGACATTTTTGAGGTTATATGTAGTCAGAACGTTTTGACATAGGTAAAAGTGCTATTTGTGTTAGTAACTTGAAAGATTCTCTCACCCAAAAAAATGGAATTAAACCGTGAACATTTTCGTGCGATTATTTTTTTATAACTTTCGACGTGAATTAACTCGACAACAGTGCATCGAAGAACTTATTTCAATTCTTGACGATGAAGCTCCATCAAGGACCAATGTTTATCAATCGTATGGTGAATTCAACTGAGGTCGTAGTTCACTCCAATACGAATTTCGTGGAGGTCGTTCAAAAACAGATTTAGTTCCGCTTTGCGCCAATTGATATTGCAATATAGTCATGTGACCTATCGTGAGTTTGAGAAAACCTTAGGCGTTAGTGTGACCATCATACATTCAATATTGCATGAACATTTGACCGTTCAAAAAATTTGTTCTCGTTAGATCCCACACGATTTGTCAATCGCTGAAAAAAGGCTCGTGTCGATTGGTCGAAAGAAATGCTCCAAAAATACGATCGCGGTGCATCGAAGCACGCGTATGACATCGTGACAGATGGTGAATCTTGGATTTACTCGTATGAGTCCGAAAGTAAACAGCAGTCTATTGTATGGATGTTTACAGATGAGCCAAATCCAACAAAAGTTGCTCGCGCACGAAGCACTTCCAAGCAAAAGGTCATGCAAAAGTGTATAGATCTTAATACTAAATAATACTTAATACTTAATAATAATGTTTTGAAAAACAATAAAGCGATTTTCGATGGTTATTTGTTTTTTTTTCTCCGAAATATAAAAGGCAACCCTCCTAAGTACGAATCTTATCTAGGTTTCAGAGTTCCGTCAATTGGACACTTTTGACAACTTAATGAAAAATTTTCTTATATCGTCAGCTTTTTAAAACCTAATTTTTTGCCTTGAAAACAACAGCAGATGTCTCTCGAAACGTTGGTTACAAGAACAATAATAATAATATTATTATAATATTAATAAGAGTTTATGGTAATTGCCCAATTAATAATTCTACTAGTGTTCCATTATCAAAAATTTCTCGTCAACAAATGTCTTAATATGCCCACATGAACTGATATTTAACTAAGATTTTTGTTTAGGCCCATCGTGGACTGGCAACTTCCACAGCAAGAATATTATGAAGCTCCAATTGTTTATGAACCAGAGCCAGTTGTCAAAGAGTTCAAAGAAAAAAAAGTAGAAAGCTTGGAAAATGTCGTTGGGGAAACGAATTTCAAAAAAAGAAATATAAATTTTGCTAGTAAGAAAAATGCTAGGAGAAGGTTGGAGGATTAGAATTATTCAAAATCTGAATAAGTTATAATAATGAATATATATAATAATAATTGATGTATAGTTATAGCGGATTGTGTAAATATATTTTTTTTTAATTAACTTTTGAATAATTATTTTTAATCTAGTTAGCGTTTCTTATTGATGCGAAATCAATTGGTGGATTGAATTTTATCTATTAGTCTAGTCAACAAGTCATTTTTGAGTCGAAATTATTCAGAACTTTTGCTAGAGGTGTCATTCAATTCTGAATTCAATGCATATAGATTCTGATAAAAGCGAAGGCCGCTCGCAAAAATTGCAATAGTTATGATCAATAAAGGAAACATCTAAAAAAAGAACCAACTACCCGAACTGATATTATTTTTAATCTATGCTCTAGTTTAAAAGTTGCTGCGCTAAATGTTAATACGCGGTAATTATAATAAGGTTTGCTACATATTTGAATTTTTTAAATCCTTTTTATGTAATGACGTCTGTCCTAAAACTACGCAATCCTCTATTAAATTGCTGAAGTCCATCGTTTATATAATGAATCCTCATGTTTATTATGCTCTTTGTCTTGGGAAACGGTGATTTTTTCTTATAGCTCTTTTTTATAATCATGTTACTTTTTTATTTTATCACAAATGAAAATAATGTGCAGAGTTCAAATATATTTAGAATAACACTATAAGTCTCGCACATTCTCTTCATTGGCTTTGTTGTAATCATTTAACAAATTGTTTTCGAATTTAGGCGTAACATGGCAGATGGGCGGGGCGTAAATCTAAATTGTTGCCACTGTTCAACACAAAGCGGCTATCATTTTTCATTGTTCACACCGGATCACGTAGTAAATCATCCTGTGTGATTTTATAAAATATCTGGCGCAGATTGTTTTTAACGTTTTATCTTTTTCGTCAATACAGATGCTTTTATAGGTTTGAAAGAAATGAATTTCTTATGTTCTGCCTTTCTGTCAGAAAACTGTTTCTTTTCAACATTAGTCTATAGCTGTTGAACTGTACATTATTTTAAATATAGTACATTTAACGTGAAATAAAATAAATAATTTATGTTGTTTTCATTAATACATTATTCATCCTTGTTACTATTGAAAGGACCTCTGTTTAATTCACATCATCATCTCAAAATAATTGAGCCAAAAAAAAATTCATCTCGAAAAGTTCAGCATGCATGTAAACAAGAAACAAAGACCTTCCCCAAAAAAAGTACCTCAAGACCCACTTTCTCTATACAAAAAATTCAGACGGTTGATGGTGATTGCACAGGGTGACACAAAAATCCTTCAAAAATACATAAAACTTCGATAAAATGAAACAAAAATTGACCTGTTTCTGTATTTTGTTGCCAAATATTTTACTTCTGCGAAAATGAATTTGTTCCATATTGTTGACGAGCCCTGTATTTATTTTTTTTTGTGTCCTTTCGATTTTACGAAATCTGACTTTGTTAAACGGTCTCCCTATGATTGTAGAAACATATAATAGTTTGGCAACGCCGCTCGGTATTTCGTCTATCACGCGTTATTGTACAACTTGTTGTAAAGCGTTGCCAGCCTTCACAGATGTTACTATTATTCCATTCTGTTTTCGAAAGTTGAATGGAATTATAGAAACAACCGATAATGTGATTACCGAACATAAGATTAGCTGGCTTCATGAGTTGATTCATGACTATCATATGAATGACCTACTAACCATAGAATTTATATCGTATGTCAGAATCTTGAATGAACGGCTGTTTACGTTTTGTGATTCATTTGTCAGAAAAAAGTTTTGTCCGTGTGATATTTTTGTATAACCCCTGATTTACACTCAGCCCAAGTGGGCAGAGAAGTGAGCAGAGAAGTGAGCAGCGCGAGAGTGTAAATACGACACTTCCCATGACATTGCCGCTGCCACTCGCACTGCCCTGCGCTCCCTCAATTGTCGGTTTTTCGTGCGCGAGTCAAAGGACTGGCAGCGGAAGTGAAAGCGTGTGTTTACATTCAGCCCTCTCGCTCACTTGTCGCCCAGCGTTTTAAGCTGAAGGACTTGTTTCTTTTTCTGTCCTGTTCAAGTACAGTGATCAGAGGTCCAGTTGTAGACGCCAGTTGTTAACAATGCCTACTCCACCACCACCAGAGTGGAGTAATGAAACATTAATACAGTTTTTGGAGTTATACGAACGTGAGAGAATAATATGGGATCCACGTGATAAAAATCATGAATAAAAACATAAAGTACACGATGCGTGAAATCGCATCAGTGCTCAAATGAACAATACTCCAATAGAAGAGTTAAAATGGAAGAAGCCCTTATGGCTACATTGCGACCACATTTTTTTCGATTTCTTTTTTCAAAACGTTTAAATAATTTATTACACTAAGTAGACATACAGTTGTCGCCGCAACAACCTCGACGTCAGCCATGGTTGCGCGCCCGGTAAAGAAGTATGAGGGCTGAGTGTAAACGACACTCACTGGCGTCGACTTCCGTCGACGCTGCCGCGGCAATATTTCCGGCATGACGAGTGACAGGGGAAGTGGCTGAATGTAAACGTAGCATAAGATTTTGCGTGCTGAATCGGGTGTAGTCTTTGTTTACATATTTGAATCAGAAACGTTTCATGATTGCGCTTTTTTCTGATATATAATGACTTCATTGTCCCTTCCCCGAGTTTTGCATCCTAGGAAAACAAGTTTGGAAATAGAACGAGAGTTATTTGAAAAATCACAGGTATATTTGCAGCATGCAATTTTTTACTAATTAAAGATTCAGTTTAGTTTACCATGGTGAATTTTTGTATGATTGGGTATTTCGTTCATTTCCCTCTCTATATAATTATAATAAGATTCAAATTACTATTCTATTTACACTTAACTACTCATATCCTGTACATCTGTTGGTATGAGAAAAACAGTAATGTATATGACGAAATTTTTGAATCCTTAAATATAATCAATGGGAATTTATGTTTGGGAATATGTAGGTATGCTGAATACACAATGAGAGACTGAAATGCAATAGAAAATATTTATTCAATTCATGCATACATAAGCAATTTTAAATAATATCTTTCTCATAATGTTATTCACCTCATTAAATATAAGATGAAAATTGAAAGAGGGGTTGCTAATACACCAATGAAAAAAGTTTGAATACATTTTTTTATGGAAATGACAATTATTTTAATTTAAATTAACCCTTCCCATAAATTTTAATGTGCTGCTGATATTGGCATTGTTTCATGAAAATTATTTTAACCATTCAAAAAAATTCTTTTTATTTGGATAATCCCTTTCCATGCAAAGAATAAATTCAACCATTTGAATAAAAAAAGAAGAATTACATACCTATTCAATAGGTACATATGTATATAATCTATCTGCTTGATTATTATTTACCATTCAACTTGATAAACAATTAGGACTGTTGGAAACAGTTGTTTATTTTTATTCTCAATGAAATTGTCATACAGGTTAATTGAAATTTCTTTTGGTGCTATGATGTTAATCTATCAATCCATCTTTATAATCAGTCAGTATTACTTAATTGTTTATCAGCAGATATTTAAGTATTAACAGATATCATTGTAATCATTGTATTATCAATGGAAAAATTGAAAAAATTGTTTTTGAGATGTGGCTTCTTTGAGATAACATTGCCATATTACAGATTTGCATGGTAGCATAATTTGAGCATTGCATGTTTTTAATTGGATAACTCTTTTAATGGCTAGAGAGTATACTTACCGTGATCTAGAAAAATATGTAAGTAAATTATAAATTGATTTTGTGTGTATTGTGTTAACATTGTCTAGTTTTGCATGTCATTGTGGTCATTAATGTGCATAAAGATCTGAAACCTTTGAAGTCTATTGGAAGTTGAAAAGTGAGAGATTATTATCTTCTTCAGATTTTCATTTGTGTGATTTACTTTTATTTAAGTCTGTCCACCATATATTTATTTCCCATTTCAGTTTTTTCAGAAGTAGTGTTATTTTCGGTATATCCTGTTATATCGGGTGTCCCAAATTATAATGGAAACTATTCCTGCTAAATATTTCAAATTTTGTAGATGAATATAAGGCTATCTGAGGTACATTTCTGAAATACTTTTAACATTCCAATGTTGACAGATATATGGAAATTTGGCAACTGCTTTGTTATTTTTAATATGACACCCCGTATTTCTGTTTTTTTTAATTGTCATAAAAATTATATTATAGTTAGTTATATATTATATTATAGTTAGTAATTTTATGTGGTCAGACTATTATTTAAGGACATGCCAAATTCGACCTGAAATCTCGAATATTGTGCGAAATTAATCATTTTCGTTACTGCCTAATTTGATTTAAATTTTTTAAAATTAATTTATAATTCAAAAACTGTTGAAAATAGATCTAGAGAAATAAAGTAAATTAATTGAAATTTTTATGGAGAATCACAAAAATGGTAATAGGGTATATCTCATTTAAAATAGTATAGCTGTTTCCAAATTTGCATACATCAAGCAATACTGGAAATTCGAAAGTATTTCAGAATGTACCTTAGATAACCTAATATTGATATAAATAATTGGAAATATTTTGCATGAATAGCTTCCGCAATAATTCAATAGGCCACCAACCTTGGGACACCCCATATTACCGTGGGTTCCTTAACTTCAAAAGCCGTTCATCATAGATAATTCGGTTTTGCTTCATTTTCAATGTATTTCTCATATCAGAAATAATTTGTGTGGTGAATCTTTGATATTTTGACGTATATTTGAGACTACTTATTGTAAGCTCAAGATTAAATAATAAATAAAACCCCCAAGAGGGGCACTCCACCTTTCAAAATTGGATAGAGGAGTAGAGTTGAGTGATACTTAATTATTATAAGTATCTGTTGTCAGATGCTCTTCATGTTAACATAGCTATAAATGCTGGTTCAGCATTAATAAGTAAGTGTTGCCTTACCACAACTTCTTTGCTTCCTTTTCATATAGGAGAGATTTTTTTTCTCTAATAATTCGATCAGACATTTCGTCAAGTCACTTCTAACTTCAATAAAAAATATAACCTTACCCAGTTACATAAAAACGCTAAGTGGAACTCTTAATTTTAAACGATTTTTGTTGTTATCTTATACATTTCCGCTCTTACGCAAATTCAACGATAACAAATATCTTCTGTCATTTTTATGTTTTCACCATAAATAAAGAATATGAGTAATGGTAGAAAATTTAGTAAATTAATGGTAAGTCAATATACATAACAATTCAACAACCATTTTAATATACATAAGAATACGAAATGAAAAAAAAACTTTATAATTTCATTGCAGTATATTTTTTTAATTTTAATTATTTTCTGTATCATTATACTGAAATCAATACAGTCTATGTTGAGACGAATTTTCAATGAATAGTCTCGTTTACGGTTTTATTTTGTACAATTGAGAACCAGATCAAATCTTGACGGGGCGTTTCATGAAGTCTTAATCGGTCGATCAGCCCCATGATCTTCAATTAACTGCGGAAATCTAAGCACGCAGTTTTTTAACGGATGTAGTTGAATGAATGTTTCAGTTAAGAACAGTGCATAATTTGATTATTTTATAGGTTATTCGATTATTCATTTCGTTACTTATAAGGTCTATTATATAGAAATTTTTGTTAAAAAATTTTTTTGTTGAACTTCCTCATTATAACTTGTTATGATCCAACTGCGTTTTTATGAAGGATAGAACCTCAAAAATACCGAGTATTCGGGCTAAGTGTCTTCATTTTCAATCCAGACAGTTTGTTAATTTTTTTCATATCATTTGAAAATCTCAAGTATACAAACGTGTTCAAAGGGGGTTTGAAATCATTATAATCATGCCTTTTCATTCCCTACGTGGGGTTTGTTGATACTATAATATCATAATGGATGTTTATTTAAGGTTGATTAACTGAAAGCGGAATTTAAAAAATCTCAAATTTGTTAGTTTGGTTGTGGTCTACCGTATTTTTTCTATCACAATCTAATTGGATTGAAGCAGCTTTTTCAAGGCAGAACCAACTGTATTTCCTCTTACGAACAACTTTTTTATTATTTTTGCGTTCTTGTTTCTATTGGAACAGCTAGCTATCGAATTAGGTTTTTATTGAAAATAATGAAAATATAGAAATGCCCCATTCAGAATAACAAAGCTGTTGCCAAATTTGCATACATCTGGCAACACTGGAAATTTGACAGTTTTTAAGAAATGTACCTTAGATAACCTAATATTGATATACAAAATTTTAAATATTAATAATAATAAATTAGAATTGTAATTTATTAATAATGGAGGTACAGTTTCGGGAATAGAGACTTGCAGTGAGTTTCCTCCTTTTTCTAGATTTTCTTCTAAAATAAGAAAAATATATTAGTTTACTTATTATTAGTTCAAACCTAAACTAGTGTTGAGTACCTTGGCGATTCATTTGTCCTGTATACGACGAGGAAATGTAAGAGCGGCTTATTTATATACAATGTTCCACCTAACTTCAGATGTCCCACTTCGCCTCGATGAGGACCAGGAAGCGATGGAGTCACGCGACAAATACGAAGCATGTTTTTTAAGTAAGTACCGTTTTGGAATTAAAAAAGACGTGTAAAGATATCGCAATAATTTTATTTTTACATGAAAACCTGTATCTTAATCTACTTTTCAACATAATTTCCGTGAATATTGACGCACTTGTCATAACGTGGCACCAGTTTTTGGATATGCTCCTCATAAAATTCTGCCGCCTGACTTGTTAACCACTGTGTCACAAATGTTTTGACTTCATCATCGTCTTGCAGACGCTGACCGGCCAGGTGTTTCTTCGAGTGCAGGAACAAATGGTAGTCTCTCACCTTTTCGTCCACTTTCTGCACCAAATCTTCATTAACGACCGAAGGACGCCCACTCCGTTCTTCATCATGCACATTTGTGCGGCCATCTTTAAATGCTCTCACCCATTTCCTTACCATTCCATCATCCATAATGTTTTGTCCGTAAACTTCACAGATCTCAGGATGAATATCGATCGGTTTTATTCCTTTAGCACTAAGAAATCGTATAACAGCCCGTACTTCACAATCAGCGGGACTCACGATTGTCGGATACATCTTAAACAATCTGTAAACAACTTATACAATGAAGAATCAGACTGTAATGGCGTTAGTGCGTAGACAAGAGATGTAGGTAACCAACGCGCATGCGCGGAATGCCGACCGTAGCGCTACGGCGGCGGAATCGCAAAACGGTACTTACGTAAAAAACATGCCTCGTACAAAGAGGGAGAGGGGATATGTCCTGGTCACCGGTACAAAAACGACAGAGAAGGGTAAATGTGGGCTGAGGGGATGTACTGATTCATAGTAGACAGTATACAGATGTCGTAAATTATGGAATTACGGAGGGTTTTATGGCGCAGCGGCGTCTTTATCACTTGGGCACCGCTTACCAAATATGATGGGATTTTATAAGAGTTTCTTTGAACTCAACAGAAAAACAGTTTTATTTTCGATGATTGTATGAAAATATTGATTCTTCAGAGATGGAATAAAACGCTAAGCTCTCGATTACTACCTGCTATTTTTGCACCAGTATCTCATGACATTATAGTGTTAATTTTTCTGATTTAAAAATATTAATTATTATTAGGAATTCTGTTCGTCATAGATAAAGAAAAATTAGAAGACATGAAAAGTCGATTCGACGAAAAATTTAACGAATTGTTATTATTATCAAAGGGCGAAATATTTTTCTTATCAACCAAATTAACACAAATGATAAAATACAAAGATGAAATTTTCGGAACAGTAATACTTAATAAATAACCCTAATAAATGTTGAAATTGCGAATTGCGATGAACCATAAATAAGCAATATATCATTTCGGCATAATGAACTCTCACAAAAAGAATTCAGCCAGAAATTACTAGAATTCTAGTAATTGGATACATTTTTATAAAAACAGTTTGTTGTAAAACAAACAGGAAAACTGATGATGTGAGAGGAAACTTAAAATTTTTTTATTACATGAGAATATATAATCATGGTTAGCTTCGATTATTTTGAATAACAAAACCCTCATATTCAGTAAAATATTCCCCTCACTCGCTCACCGTCCTAAAGTTTCAAAATCCAACAATTAATTTGCATTCTAAATTTCACCACTTTTTTTTTACTTCAATTCTGTCGACAGTTAACGTTACCCTCCTTTTGCATCGACATATTTGAAGTGAGACAGACCATCAACGTTCCTAGTTCTTACCTACCTCGCCCTCAATATGCCACACCGCCTATACTACAAATAGTACAATTTCTGTCCCGACATCGTATCGCGAGGCACTTCTTACAAACTGAATTTTAAGACGTGTACTACCCAACACTAACCTAAACACACCTTTTCTTACCATATTTAATTGTTTATAACTTTTAAGATTTTCAATTAACTACTTCAATTTTTGTACAATGATCTAGTGATAATCCCGAATCGAATGAGCTATATCTTTTAATTTTAGTAAAAAATATGTCCTCTTAACGCCATTTTTTATTAACTAGTCATTGACTTAGCACAATTGTGTAAGAAAATTTATATAATTGACATAGTCGATGATTTAATTCAAATTTTTAAAAATGCACACTCGGGGAACTTTAAAAAAACTAAGAGAAGCTAAGTTAAGTTTTAGCAGTTAATTCCCGCATTATCAAATTACTGAAACTACAATACCATTACTTTAGACATCTCAATCCATTACAATATGTTTTATCTGTTATACATGAATAAATAGTATAAATAATAAGAGTCAACAAATTGTGTAGTATATTCAGTTGAAGTTTATCAAACCCATTTTTCATGTGCTTCATGTGAAAGATTAAATTAATATGAGATAATTGTATTTATGGAATTCTTCCAACAGCAACAAGCCCTTCAGAAGGCAATAAACAGCAATGAAGTTCCTGTCAAACAGAAGCATGTGCGCTCTGCAATTATCGGCACCTTCCACACCCAAGGAGCACGTACTTTCTGGGCAATTGTTTCAAAATTACCCGCCATGGAAGACCAAATAGTCGCATGGAAGTTATGCCATGTTGTCCATAAGATTTTAAGAGAAGGTCATCCCCTGTGCCTTGTGGATAGCCAAAGGCACGTGAAAGATCTGGATGAAATAGGAAAATTATGGGTAAATTATTGTTATATTGTGTTGATGACTAGTTTATTTCGAGAAAATCCATCATAATTATGGAGAAGAGTAGTATTTTATATAATTTTCACTTTATTGGCCTTACAAGAAGACCAGTTCCGGTTATCAAACTGTCGTCAGGTGTTAGATACAGACTGAAATATTTAATAATGGGTTATCGCATTTGGATATTAAGCGAGGAAAGAATTTGGGGTTCTTGTATAGATTTGTAACTTCTATAGATTCCAGTTTCACGCCTTTCTCGCATCTGTGAAGGATAAAATGCTTTTAAGTCATGATATGATTATAAACTACTGACTGTTTATCTGATTTCAGGTGTTCTTTCAATTAAGTCTCCAAGCTTCTGCCAGTTTGGCCAACATATGCAGCATTGCAATCTTTACAACTGATTACAAATGATTGTTCATCGAATATGAATGCCTGATAAGAAAAGTGTTATACACAAATCTCGAAACACATCTGTCGTATTCTATTTCATTTTTTGATTAATTTTTTTGTAGTTTTTTTCAATTGTTTGATGTTATAATAAGAATGAAAAATTCTCTCTTATTCATTAAAAAACAGTGTTTTCTAGAATAAATAACGAGTAAGACTATAATTATCAATTATAGATATTTTAAAAAATATTTCAGTTTGTATCTAGCACCTAAGCATGGTTTGATAACCAAAACAGGTCATATATTAATATTAATAAAATGAAAATTAGACAAAATACTTGTCCAATATTGTTTTACAACTGAAATAATTTAAGCTGAGGATCAAAGAATAAATGTTTCTTTTAATATTTAAAGTGAAAATTAAGCGAAATACTTTTATCTCTCAATATTTAAATAATAATAATAATATTTCAAATTGCGTTAATTTCAATCATTTCAGAATCATTTGAATG
The DNA here is from genome assembly GCA_030674115.1 of Micraspis discolor. Taxonomy (NCBI): domain Eukaryota; kingdom Metazoa; phylum Arthropoda; class Insecta; order Coleoptera; family Coccinellidae; genus Micraspis; species Micraspis discolor. The sequence goes on from JARTUT010002175.1 coordinate 13,701,408, forward strand.
ACGGTTACGGGAAAATGATAAGATTATATGCTTCTCTTTTAATGACGAAATTGGAATTCCACAAGAGAAACCCAAGGTTTCCAGGACATTTGGGAGTGACGCCGGATGAACTGGAATCGATTGCAGGAAATGATATCAATAATTAGTGAGTAAATATTTTCTAGATTCATTCTAGAGTTGGATTGATTCAATACAGCCTAAGATCGAATGTAATGATTATTGAGAGTATGTTCATATTGTATAAGTGTTTCATCAATTCCATACTTTAAAATGCCAACTCAAAGATAAAATATACCGATAACACGAGGATTCAGTACTACAGCAAGGGAATTTGCAAGAAATGGTGCTGACCAATCTCTGTTGTCCTCATTGCTTTGTTAGTAATAACAGCTACGTCAACAGTGACTCAAACATGTAGGTGATGACATTTGGGCCTTAAGCACCGCCTTTCTGTCATCTTATTGCATAATTCAAAATAATTTACGAGATTTTAATGAAGTTTATCTATTGTGATATTAAAAATCAAGTGCAGCTACGATGATGGGTTGATGAGTACCCATGTTTGGATAGAGAAGGCAATTTTTTGGAATTTTCATATTTTTAGCTCGATACACTTAGCCCAGCGATATTTCTTGATTTTACATAAATCTTTTTATGCTATCAATAAATTGTAACTATTGTTACAGTTTTGAGATGTCAGTGGAAATGTTTGATTACCTTGATAACATATTAGATTTACAAGCAGCAGGTAAATACCTATTATTATTTTCATACAAATGAATCACCTGAATTTGTTGTTTTGCAGTTTTTGGATCATTGGATATGGCACGTTCTAACTCTATGACGAACACTGGTCAATGTCGCTTATCGCCTCTTGTTCCATGTATTCAGGATGCCTCAAAATTGTATGATTACTGTGTGAAAATCCTATTTCGTTTACATTATGCTTTATCTCCTGATACTTTGGCAGGTCATAGGGCTAGATTCATAAAGATTTACAAAATGTTGAAGAAGTTTTATAGCAACACTACTAATTTGCAATATTTCAAAGACCTCATCTCTATACCATCGCTTCCTAATGTAAGTCCCAAATCAAATGCATTCGAAATTTTCGTTAATTCAAAGCTTCATCTAGGCTCCACCCAATTTCCTGATCCAATCCGAATTCCGAACATATGTTACCCAAGAAGTGGTTGTACCACAAGAACCTGAAGAAGAACCGCCTGCCGAAGGAAATCTAATTGATACAACTGATAGCGATCAAACAGAATCTTCTAGTATAATAAGCCAGACAGTTTACGACCAGATTTTGACTGAAAAGGACTTTTTGAAAAATCAGTGCGAAAAATTGAGGTAAGTTTTGTTCAATATATTCATCCTGAAGAAGGGGTAATTTAATGGTAATTTTATCAAAAATACCACGACTAGTAGTTATAGAAGTTGAATGGAATATGCAAGAGTTGGAAGGTTCGAGTTCTTGATGTAATTTTTTTCTTCATTAGTATCTTTTCTCTATTTCTTGAACTATAATAAACTCAGGTACCAATTGCCTTAGACTCTTGTATATTTGGTATCATTATTAGAACCGTACAGTATAATACATCTGCGTAGCTTTTCAAATACTTTGCAAGGTCAGTTTTTGTCTGACTGCCATCTTTTACCTTTTTCTTGTGTTAATAACTCATTTTCGAGCGTCAGCTGCATTAATTTTACCACTTTTTTATTCAATTACATCGGGTTGGGATGGTTTTTTGAGCTATTCGAATTAAGATATTTTAAAATAAAATAGATATTTTTTTAAATAAAATTAAACCAAATATTGTATACATATGTATGCACTATATAAATATGTAAGCATCACATCCCATGTATGTATATTTTCTGTGAAAGTTTATTTGTTTCAGTATGGAGATTAATGGCCTTGTAAAGCAACACAGACATGAGATAAAAGTATTAGAAAGTAAAGTTAAAATATTAGAAACCGATTTAGTAACAAAGGATCACGAGCTGATTCAGGAAAAAAAAGACAGAGAAGATTTGATGAACCAAGCATTTGCTGCTGTTCAGTCAAAGGACGGTGAACGTGAGTAGGTTTAGTGATGAAGGCTGTCCAAATTTCATTGAAGACCGATATGTTTTTTACAGAGAAAGCGAAAGACGAAAAATTTCAAAAACTGAAAGATTTTTATTATAAGTTGAGGGATGAGCATATCCAGAAATTGAGAGAAGTAGGAAAAGTTTTTTCGTTATCGTTTATTGATCAAATACGAATTATTTTATTTTTTAGAAAGCTGAAATCGAAAAACGACTCAGAACGGTGGAGATGAAGTTGGAGCAAGTCGAAATTGAAAAGGGTGCTCTTTCACTTGAAATCAACCAGTTGTCTGAGCAAGTGAAAAAAGCTGAAAATGAAATGCAAGAAAGTTCGGTTTCCCAAATTGAAGAACTTGAAGAGCTCAGAAAAGATAAAGAATTGTTCAATATGGAAACTGAGGTGATTGTTCCTCATATCTTTTTGTTGAACATACATTGAACTAGTATATTTTTAGATACTTAAAAGAAGTATAAATGACCATTGCAGAGAAAGAGATGAATACAAAGCAGAATTGGCTATTGCCTTGCAAGAAAAGAATGAATTGATATCAAAGGCTGAAGAATTAAGTAGCAAATTGTTAAATACTGATCAAGAAATTTCAAGTGGTTAGTATTTAATGGTGTTTCAATGGATTGACGTTTAAAGAAATTTATTTTCAGTGAAAAAGGAAAAAGACTTACTCCTAGAAGATATATTAGCAAAATCTGTGGAAGGTAGCAAGGATATAATAAAACATGCTGTTATGGATCTAGACGACCCAGCCTTTGTTGCACTTACTTGTAGCCCTGATTATTTGATTGGGTTAAAGAAAGACTGTGTTGCATGTTTGGAAAAATCTAAGAGTTTATCTTTTGACGATATTGGTCAAATCATCATTATGTCAAATGAAATTTCCAATAAATTTTCCTCATTCATCATACATGGAGGAGCTACTTGTAATACAAGTCATGATATAAACTTTTCTGATAGTAAGTAATAACTTCTTGGCTAAAAAGTAATTTTTCTTGACTCTTTGGGATTTCTATTCACAGGAATTTTGTAATGACATTTTTAATTAGTTTAACTTTGTAGAAATGTCTGAATATTGTAAAAGTCTTGGAGTAATAACGGTTAATATTCTTGAATGTCTGAAACAGCGATCAGATACAAACGAAAAAGTAACAGAAGCATTGTCCAAATTGGAAGAAATAAGCTTATGTGCTGAAAGTATCAGCAATTCTTTAACTGAGGAAAATAAAGAAAATCTGGCCGATATGTTGGAAAATGAAATGGTGGAAATGGATAGAACTATAGAAGAGGCAGCAAAGAGAATACAGGTAAGATATATATTCTTTTGAACTTATGGGTTACAATTTTTTTATTGGCAAATAATAGAGCGTGTAGTGTTAGCAGGGCTTAGTGACAAGGTGCCATACAATTCGTGTATGACATGAAAACCTAGGGAAAAACTCCTTTAAAAAAAAACCCTGGCTCCTCGCATAAGTGTTGTTGTGTGTACAAAAATAAGCTGAATTATATTTGAGGGACTTCTTTCTTCAAGAGTAGTCCTTTATTGATAAAAACAGGCTTCTTCAAGTTGCACATATCGAAGCTGAAAATCAAAAGACAAAAGCAGAAAAAAGAATTGAATACTAAATATAAAATTTGTTTGAACTGATTGGTCGATAACTATTAGGATCACAAGGATTTTTCCTCTTTTCAAAGTACCTATTACTTTAGCCTTACAGAAATCGGAAGAAAATTGAGAATATTGTTAAAGAAAGGCAATAACCAAGACTAGGCATTTTTTCCTAAATGTTTCATGAATTCAGGATAAATTCCATCAAAACCTGCTGCTTTCCAAGATTTGGTAGATTTAATTGCAGCCCTCAATTCATCTATATTGAATGGATGGACAATATTATTTATGAGTTTTTGGTAAAAACAAATTTGAAAAGTCTGAATAAAGTTGAAGTATAATTTTACTCAAAAGTTAAAAAGTAAATATGTTAAAAATTATTTTGAATAAGGGTATTGAATAGCCTTTGAAAAAGGAAGATTAATACAGAGTTATCAAAACTACAAAAAGACGGTACTTTCTCTATTTATTTCTGAGTATGAATAAACTGTAAATAGAAAAGCCGTGTTAGGAGGAAATTTTCTTAATTTCTAGACCATTGATTAAAAAAACCTACATTTATTCAATATCAGATTGTGCTATTTCGAAATAAAATACAAATTCTTCTGCTTTTTTTGTATATGTATGTTAGGGTCTTATTATTCAAGAAAAATACATTATAAAAGTCAGGCAGTCTAACTGGTTCCGTCAAATTCAATTAATCAATTGAAAACAATGTATACATATAGAAATCAAAAACAAGCGCTAAAAAAACAAGGAGGTATCATCATCCATTAGTTGCAAGTATCCCAAGCATCTCGTATGTCTCCCTCCCAACAATAAATAAAATAAATTTGAAAAAAATAAATTATATGTTTGAAAAATCGCATATTATTAATTTTTATAGCCATTTTTTTGCGAGATATCCAACTATTTTTACTTGATCTGCGAGGCAAAAATCCATTGTAGAAATTAGCCCCATCAAGTAGACAAAAATCTTTAAACATTTTTCTTTATTTACCTTATATTTTATTGGTTTCAATACTTCATTTGTCTTCGTTTGAAAAATTGAAGCTAAGATGATACAACATTCTTTATTATTTAGGTGGTTTGAAGTTTGTTGGGTCAGTCATTTATTTCTTATAGAGAAATTAATAATGAATCATGCTAAGCAGAATACTATTTTCAGGAAATGTTGGAGAAATCTAGGGCTGACGATTCAGGAATTAAATTGGAAGTGAACAGTAGAATTCTAGATTCGTGTACAACTCTGATGCATGCAGTTAGGATACTTGTTCAAAAATCTAGATCTCTTCAGGCAGAGATAGTTCTACAAGGAAAAGTACATCAAGCATTTCGAAAACAAAACAATTTCTAACTCTCTTATTTTAAGGGTACAGCTAAGGCTAAAGAGTTTTATAAGAGGAATCACCAATGGACAGATGGTTTCATATCTGCAGCTAAAGCAGTTGCGACTGCTGCTAAATTTCTATTGTAAGTATATGGTGGTTTCACAGCACTAAATTGTTGGATCTATTGTATATTTCCCATTCTTTATTGAATTTTATATTTCCTATTACATAGAACTGCTGCTGACAAAGTTGTAACAATGAATGGAAAGTTTGAACTATTAATGGTAGCTGCCCAAGAAACGGCAGCATCAACTGCTCAGCTGGTTGTAGCAAGTAGAGTTAAAGCAGACAGAAAAAGTACAAACCTCCAACAACTCACAGCAGCTTCTAAAAATGTCTCAACTGCAGTGGGTGGGTATAAAAAACCTTATATTTTCTTTATGTTGTGAATAAAAATGTTAATAAACACCCAACTCCATGTAGACCGGCCTAGTGGTTGCTTAACGTGTATGTATATGGTATGCTTCTTGGGAAAAACTCATATTTCTTATTTCTGTTGCCATAAAACTATAGTTTCAGTAATAAAAATATCTGAATAACCTACATGTATTGTAAGATAATGAAAATATTTTAAACGATATAAACTTCTTATTTATTCAATGAAAAAAGAAAATTTGTTTTCTTATTGGTCAGCATGATCAAAAAGTATAACTTGAATTAATATCAGAGAAATAAACTACTGCATAAATAGATATATATATAATATATTATAATTGCATAATTTGATAAAAAATACTATGTAATAGCTTTACCACGGCAGTCTAGAGTGTCATGATGTATTTCTTATAGGCACTGTTGTGGCAATTGCTGAAGGATGTCGACAACTTGTTGATGAAGTCGAAGACCTTGATACTTCCAATTTGACTTTACATCAAGCAAAAAAATTGGAAATGGAAGCACAAGTGAAAGTTCTCGAATTAGAGAAAGAACTAGAACAAGAAAGACTTCATCTAGCTTCCTTAAGAAGACGACATTATCAACTTGCTGGAGAAGGGTAAAATCAAAAAATAAAGTGAGGTGAAATTTTCTTAATTCATCCTCGAAATTATTCTGATATCTCTTCATTTTAAGGTATTTGGAAATAAATGGAATTCACATCGAATGTCGAACTTATAGTTCTAACAACATATTTCAGGTCTCCCAAAGATTATTGTTGAAAATTTACTGAATATTAGCGTTACAACTTACCAAAAATGTAGTTTATTACACAAAATCTTTTTACCATATACATATTTTATATGTTCTTTTGTATTGTATTGCTTATTACTTCAATTTATTTAACTATTTAATATTTCAATTTTATTGTTGAATTTGATATAAAAAAATATTACTTTTCAATGTTTTATGACTCGAAATACCAACAAATTCAAAGCATGAACTTGATCTTCGAAATGTAACATTGATTAAATTTCTAGTTTTACAATAAATACTTTATTCCCAATGATTTTTTTGTACATTTATTTTTTTACAACTGGCTTGACACTTTGAATTTTCTTCAGCAGAATTTTATTTTCATATTCAATTTTGGCTTGGGCCTTCTTCCTGTTTATGTCAAAACTTGATTTAATTTGGGGTTGTTGATATAGTTTATATTGTTTGGCTCGCTTGGATTTCGATAATATTTTTGACATAAGTATTGAATTATCTCTTTCAATATCCCTTAAACGATTATCACTGAATGTTTTGTTGAGAACTGGACCATCAGAATTCGTATATCTTCCAAATCGTAAATAGCTTGAACTACTTTCACTTACAGTACGAGACTGTTCATCTGTAAAGTCTATTGAGGAAAGACTCTCGTTTTCTCTATGTGTTACATATGCTTTGTGAATTACTCCATCGTTATTATCATGAAAAAGTTCACTATCTTGAGACATTTATAAGTACTTTCTTCCTAAATATGATTTTATGTGGAATGAGGTGACAAAGTATTGTGTGTATATCAAAACATGAGTTACTATGGTTTTTCAATTCATTTAGCCATCGATTTAATATATATTATCCAATGATATTTAAACATAAGGGCCCTTGAAAATTTTCAATTTTGAATTCAACAACGAATATCCTTTCATAGAACTTTCATTGTAATAAATTTCTGTGATAAACTTAACCTCATTGTTCCGTATCAACAAAAAATTTCTGATTAAAATTTTAACAAATAAAATGAACAGAAAGGTAGTTGTAACTGGCATGGGTGTTCTCTCACCAGTTGGTTGCAGTTTAAAAGAATCTTGGAACAATATAAAAGCTGGCAATTGTGGTATAAGTAAATTAGAAGGACCAAGTTATGAAAAACTACCATGTAAAGTAGCTGGTTTCATCAAATCAAATGGCAAAAGAATCGATCTCTCTGATCGTTTTTCAAAGACTGAACTGAAAACCATGGGTTCCGCAACAGCTTATGCTCTTTTAGCCACTGAAGAAGCTCTTGTTGACTCAAATTTTCACAAGGTTGATGAAAAAACTAAGGAACGAACTGGTGTAGCAGTCGGTATGGGTATGGTAGATTTACAAGATATTTATGAAACAAATGAAGCTTTAACTAAAGGTTATCGCAATGTGAGTCCTTTCTTTGTCCCCAGGATATTACCAAACATGGCTGCTGGCCAGATAAGTATAAAATATGGCTTTCGAGGACCAAATCATTCAGTTTCAACAGCGTGTGCAACAGGAGCACATGCTATCGGTGATTCTTTTAGGTTTATTCGTAGTGGTGATGCAGATGTAATGATATGTGGAGGCACTGAAGCTTGCATTTCACCATTATCAATTGCTGCATTTTGTAGGTTGAGAGCATTGAGTACTTCGTTCAATGATCATCCTGAAAAAGCTTCTCGCCCTTTTGACACTAAAAGGGATGGATTTGTGATGGGGGAAGGATCAGCAATACTTGTCTTAGAAGAATTACAGCATGCACTCAAAAGAGGAGCTACAATTTATGCTGAAATTTTAGGGTATGGATTGTCAGGAGACGCTTCTCATTTAACAGCTCCAAGTCCTGATGGAACAGGTGCATATTTAGCAATGCAACGAGCCGTTGAAGATGCTAGTATAAGTGTTGATAAAATAACATACATAAATGCACATGCAACATCAACACCTTTAGGAGACAAAATAGAACTCAAAGCAATTAAAAAGCTATTTGAAGATAATTTTGAGCATTTAGCTATTTCTTCAACAAAAGGAGCACATGGACACTTATTAGGTGCAGCAGGTAATTTAGAAAGTGTTTTCACAATCAAAGCAGTACAAGAAGGTGTATTACCTCCAACTATAAACTTAGAAAATAGCGAAGATGAAAATATTAATTTTGTACCTCACAGGAGTAAAGAATGGAAATTTAATACTAGGATAGCACTAAAAAATGCATTTGGATTCGGTGGAACAAATGCTTCTCTTTGTATTGGCCAATATATTCAATAAGTTAAGTTTTTGTTATTTCATTTATTGGTTCCCAATGAAAAATGGTTAGCCTTGTAGATTTGCAATTGAATGATGATCAATGTAACAGTAATAATGGTAAGTTTATAACTCTCAACTGTTGAAATAGTATATTCTAAAACAAGTTGCAGAATTGGCACCTATTCCAACACGAATGCGACATTTGAAAACGAGCGACGAAGAAGCGAGTTTTTGAACGCATGAGTGTTGGAATTGCCTTCTGCAACGAGTATTAGACGATAGTTTCTCTATTTCACTCGAGAATAGTGAGAAATTTATTGGAATTCAATGAAAAATTCAGATTGTACCTCCTAGTGCCTTTTGTATTTTATTTTCGCAGTTGGTGTGACTGATACGAAAATTGACATATTATAGAATTTGAATAGTGCGTTCAAATCTCTACATGGTTTAATATTGACAATTGACATGCAATGGACGCGTGTTGACATTCGCAAGGATAGGATATCAGTGTTGTCAACCACAAAACGAAAAATATAACTAAAAACAATGCTGTAATGAGTTCATTACAGCATTGTTTTTAGTACTGTTATGAACTCATTACGACACTGAAATAGAGAAAATGTCATTTTGGCCTTGACAGTTTTCACTTCAGTTCTTCAGTAACCTATTGTGCATCGAGCGTTTGCCGCGCAGCTATACAGAGCGCGAGCAACATGATAGCCTGTACGAATCGATGCTCGTTTGCCGCGCAGCGCAATAATGTCAACTCATCTCAAGATGATTCAAGAAAGTAAAACATTTTATTATCTAATAATTTAGGGCAAAATATGATCTATATACATATATTAACATTGATACAATATTATTTGATGTGCAGGGTATAATTTGAATAATAACATAATGCAATTTGGCAATGTTGGGCAGTGCCTTTTTTGCATCGTTGAGAAACAAAATGTTATTTCCCAAAATGTTGCCATATTACATTGTTATTATTGAAATTATACCCTGCACATCAAATAATATTGTTTCATTTCTAACTATATAGGTAAATACTTTTATTCAATATATTAACATTCAGATTCCATTCCAAATGTGTGAATGATAATGAATTGATAAAAAAATTTTTATTTGCAGTTGTGTTGACAACTTCTTTTTTTTATATTTTTATTCGTTGTTTACTTGTACAATACATTTTACTTTGCAAATTAGTTTTCTGCTATGTTATTATTGTTTTTCAACATATTGTTAACATGATAAAATAGTTATTCATATCCCAAGGGAGCTATGAGGATGTTAACAGAGGGCAGTAGAGTTGAATCCTGGGGGACTTAAGTTTCTTGTCAAGTTACCAGAAGTTGTTTAATCCAAGAAATATCAGGATAAATAAATTAGTTTCATTCAATCGGTCATGAAATAATTAAATATCATAAGCAGTTGTGGAGAACTGTCTACTGCGGTGATCTGTTAGTTGTTAATTCATTTAATGTTTTCTTATAAGAAGAGCACTGGATTTTAATTTCATGGGAAGTAATTTTTTTTAAATTAAAGAAACACTCATTAACTTTATGAACATCAAAATAATTTGTGTTTTAGAGTGGATCATTCCAATGAAGATCTTCACAGTTGTCATATCAAACGAACTTGAATGAAAGTCTAATAAATATTATATTTACTTTATTTCTTACATAGATTGAAGATGGATGCCATATAGTGCATCTATCCTATAAAAAACAACTCTATTTTCAACATTTAACCCATGGAATGCAACAAATATGTTAGTAAAATAAAAGGTATACATTCATCTCTTGTTCGATCATCTTTTACATAATAAAAAAAATTCTACAATTGAAAAAAATTACTTGTTGTGCTATAACAATCTGTCTTTCAGGAAACAATACCCAATGTTGAAAAAAACTTTCAGGTCAAAATAAAAAAAAATTACAGAAAAAATTACTCAATTTGAAGCATACTTGGATCAAACTAATATAAGGGCGGTGGAGTTGGACCATAAAAATAATAATGCGCAAATTTATCCCATAACTTCTCTCGTAACTCCAGACGTTGTTCTTCAATCAACTGCCTGTTTTTATGGAATTCATTCAACTCCTCTGTGGGTATAGTGCATAGGTCATCTTCGTCATCACTATTATCCTGAAAGGAAAAATATTATTTAAACACTCTTCTCGCTACAATACCTATCGAAACGTCGGAAATCATTACATCCACAATAGATGATGGTAATAGCCCAAACAATCATTCAACACGAGCTCCATCATCAACAATATCTCGTCATCTACAATACCTTTCATAATGTGGCACATGTAACATAAACCCTTTTACTCTGATCTCCAAGATTACTTGAAAAAACATCTTCAAGAGCCCTGAGATCAGCATGAAGCAGAATTAATCCCATTTATATCAAAATATTCGTAAAATACATCTGGGTAAATCTATAAGCATCTAGTTCAGGTGAACAAGAGCGCTAAAAAAAAAACAGCTACTCACATCTAACATTTCTTGTAAACTAGGGTGGTGGCATCCGTCTCCACCAAATGTGAGCCTATAATTTGAGACATAATTGGTTTCATCATGGCAGCAAGAGTCTGAACACGCCACTTCTGAACCTTCTGGGGAACTGGATAAGCTGGATACAAGAGAACCAGTTTCACAGCAGCCATTATTGTTTTCTGATGAATAGCCGCAGTCATGGGAATGATCACTGGAAGAGCCGTTTTGTTTTTTGATAAAGACTTCCCCTTCGCCTGAAAATTGAAAAAATTTCAAGTAAAACTATTTAGAAGATCCAAAATAATTCCATGTTGCCAGGGCTCTTTCTTTTTCACAAAAAAACTTCATTTTGTGCACGGATCAATAAAACTTAGGAAGACATACTTAAAAAGTTTCCTCTTAATGTTGATTTAACGTAAATATTTTTTCACTTTAAATTCGAGAGTATAATACTCACTTTGTGTATATCAAAACCATATTTCAGAAACTTTTATTTTTAAAAATAAATGTAGGTTATAAACTTGTTCGTTGTAGTTTCATAATGAAACAGGAGAACTACTTATTACGATGCGAACTTAGATTTACCAATTGACTCTCAAAATGAATGAATACATACTATTTGCTTCCTATTATATTTAAAGATCTTTTCTCTATTTCAGTGTCGTAATAAGTTCATTACAGTACTGTTTTTAGTATAAAAAAACTCATTACAGCATTGTTTTTAGTTATAGTTTTCGTTTTATGGTTGACAACACTGACATCCTATCCTTTTGAATGTCAACACGCGTTCATTGCATGTCAATTGTCAATATTGAACCATGTAGAGATTTGAACGCACTATTCAAATTCTATAATCTGTCAATTTTTGTATCAATCACACCAACTGCCAAAATAAAATACAAAATGCACTAGGAGATATAATCTGAATTTTTCATTGAATTCCAATAAATTTCTCACAATTCTTGACTGAAATAGAGAAAATATCGTGTAATACTCGTTGCAGAAGGCATTTCCAAGACTCAAGGTGCCCATTCTGCAACTTGTATTAGAATATACTATTAAAAGGTGTCGTGAATGCGCAGGCGCATCTGTCAAAATAAGGGAAACCTTATCAAGGGACTGGCAAAACCGACTCTTCGATAACTCTCTATTAACTTTGTATTATCAAACTGAAAAAGAGGTTAGCTCAATTTGTTATTGCGCAGATTAACTGTCATTTTCTGTCATTCCAGAATGAAATTCCTTGGTCATAGAATTTAATGTGTAGGCAACGATAGAGAAACACTGAACTCTGTTGTTTCAAGAGGTCCTGATATGGTTTTATAAGAAGAGTTGACGAATTCAAATGATTCAACAAATTTCATTATATTTATGTAAAAAAAAAATTTTCTCACCTCCATTCGGAACATTGCAATTATCACATCGAAACGGAATTTGACTGTCAGGTTTCCCTCCACTAGATGAACCACATTTACAATCCTTGGCACCTACAGCGCTGCACTGCGTGTCATTCAATTTATTACAAACATCATAATTGTCATCCGTTGGATTTTCTGACTGAAAACAAAAATGAACGGTATCAGAATTAACATTAATAAATTTTGAGTAGATCATATAGAATTTCAAACAAAAACATATCAGAATGAAATAAAATTTTTCTGATTGTTATACTTTCAATCGAAATGTCAACAGGTTATTGACTGTGAACTTTCGGAGATGAAAACATCACTTAAACGTAAGACGCTAAACTTTGAATACTAACTCACCTGACCACATTCACATTTTATCGATTCATTCTCGTTTTCTGAACAATCACATACTTTCTCCAAACCATCCTTGTCGTCATCCTCTTCATCGCAGTCATTACAAGTCTCTTTGGAATCGTTATCTGTGCATTTCCCCTTTTTACGTTTCCGCTTGATCTTTTTCTGTTCTTTACGAACTTGCTTCAATTGTTCCTCTTTCGCTAGTTCCTCATAAAGTAGTTCCAATTGTGAAACTCCTTGTTTATCCTCGACCGCCATGTCGAAACTACGGCTCAGAGTATCCAGTGCAACCGCAGCGAAAAGCTGGCAAGTGCATTCCTCTTCCTTGATTCGGATGTAAATGCGATGCAAACGTTCGTACATGCATATGCCCAAGCAGGTGAGGACCTCTTCCTGGGCTATTTCCAAAGTTTTCGCATGCCTTTCTCTCCGGCTGGAATTGTCAAAATTTAGATTTAGAAATGAGTTCAGATTGCTTTGAAACACTTGAAAGAAAGAAACGTGTGTCATAAGACCACGTCATATACATGGTATTCTGTACTCAGAACGTCTGAAAAGTAGGGAAATAACGATATTTCATAAAGCAGATCAAAATAATTTACTGTTCGAATGAATTGATAAGAAAAACCAAAACAACGAGGTGACTTAACACAAAAATTGGAACAAAGAGATCGCGGTAAGAAAACAACAGAGATTTATGGTGGTATTCTGCTTTTCATGTATAAGCTTCAGATCTGTAGCATACGATTGATCTGTAAGTGGTCCACTTACAGATCTGTGAATAATGCTATTCTGGAATTGTAACTCTGTCTTATGTACACTGGTACTTTTAAACTACACATCTCCAGTACTGGTAAATATTTATGGATTTCTATAAGCTAGAGATCTCGTAAGGTCGTCCAGAATAACACTTTTCTTATAAGCTTATAAAAAGTTACAGATCTGCTTACAGATGAAAGCAGAATACCACCATTAGAACATAGAACCTCTTTATTAAAAGGTTCTTCAAAAAAATGTGCAAAAGGTTTCAAGCATAATTTCAGTAATTTTAATCATTGAATTTAATATGAAATAAAAATGGTCAGAAAACATATATATATTAGACATATGTTGTGAATCAGTCCAAACGCACCGAAAATTGATGCCAGGATGACCTCGTAGCATCATCTCTCGTCAAAATCGCCGCTTGTTGAAATTGACAGCTAGATTTGGCGCGAATTTCTCGGCGAACAGGAAGTAACCTTATGATGCTTTTTTGTAATATGCGAGAAAATATACTAATGATGATTAGTATTCACTTAAATAAAACTTTCACTCGAAATACAATAATGGCATTTCGAATTTCAAAATGAGCGATTCGAGTTTCCGAACATCGCATTCGGGTAGACTCGTTGGCGCATGCGCAGTTTAGACTATGCTGCGAGGTCGAAGGTGTCAAAGCCTACTATGTTGGTTTCAAAGTTTTTATTACATTCACAGTATTGTTTTTATAAATATATGTCAGAAAATGCATTCTTGTCAACAATACACATAGAATTCGATTGAAGTTTATACCTTAAAGTTTCAAAATTGATGAAATTTTAATTGGTATGCCTGCATCATAACAAACATTCAGGTGCTACACTATTGCATAAAAATGATAATAGCAAGACATTAAGTAGGAAACCTGCGCACACCCCACTATCAGGCACGCCTAGCTGTTCTCTCCTCAAATAAACTTCATATCAATTAAACAGAACAGCAGCAATCGTTTTCAGAAAAAACGATCAACAAAGAGCTAAATATCACCTTTTAACATGGAGATCACATTCCAGTTCTAAAAAAGTTAACCAAGTTTTTATGTCTTATATGTGGATAAGTTTCCAAAATTGCATTATCATGTTGATTGCTTTGTTATTCTCTAATTCAGTATCAATGATGTGATAAAGAATAATTAATTGCGGATAGTACATTGTGTTTTCAGAATTAAGATAAGGATTAACACAGTTGTGTTTCTTACACTACCTGATATGATGCAAAAACCCCAACATGGATTGATAACATAATGATGACTAAACATGTTTATTATTTTTATTTGAAACAAGTTTAGAGATTACACTAGTAAGCACTAACTTTAGTCCAGATAGCTCTGGAGTAGTTTTCAATTTTTGAAAAATCTTATATCAAAAAGTATTAGTTTGTCAAACATGTGCAATACGAGGATTCCCTTTTATATTTCGGGATTAGAGAACAAAAACAGATATTAATCATCGAAAATCGCTTTATTGTTTTTCAAAATGTTCCCCATTAAGATCAATACACTTTTGCATGTGTTTGAACCAATTGTCGAAGCACTTTTGCCACTCTGATTCAAGTATCTTCAAAACATACATTCTGAACGCATGAACTGCTTCTTCAGGTGCCGAAGTACGTTGACCTCTCATTTTATTTTGTACGTACGGGAATAAAACGAAGTCATTCGGTGTCAAGTCAGGACCATACGGCGGATGACTCATCAAATCCGTTGTTTGAGCCGGTATGTGCTCGCATTGTCGTGGTGAAGGTGATCCGTCTTCTGCGGTTGGTTTTCTTGATTTCAGGGAAGACAATTGTCGAACAAATGGTTGTGTTCCACTCAGAATTGACTGTTCTGCGTTGTTCTAGTGGTACGATTGGGACATGTCCAGTTATTCCGAAAAAACCATTTGCTTGGAGGTGCTTCGTACGCGAGCAACTATGGTTGGATTTAGCTAATCTTGAAACACCCATACAGTCGACTGCTGTATACTTCATACGTTTAAATCCACGACTCATCACCTTTCACGATGTCATAGACGTGCTTCGAAGCACCGCGATCGTATTTTTGGAGCTTTCGACCAATCGACACGGGCCTTTTTTGAACGATTGACATATTGTGTGGGATCCAACGCGAACAAATTTGTTTGACGGTCAAATTTTCATGCAATATTGAATGTATGCTGGCCCCACTAATACCTAAGGTTGTCGTATCTCACAATAGATCACATGATGATCTTGCAATATCAGTTGGCGCACAGCATCAATGGTTTTCGGAACAACAACTTTCACGAAATTCGTCTTGGAGTGAATTACAACCTCCGTTATTAAATTCACCATACCATCGATAAACACTGGTCCTTGATAGAGCTTCATCGCCAAAAATTGAATTAAGTTCATCGATGCACTGTCGTTGAGTTAATCCACGTCGAAAGTTGTAAAAAATAATCGCACGAAAATGTTCACGATTTCATTCCATTTTTGGGAGAGATTAATCTTTTATGTTACTGTAAACAACACAAATAGCGCCTGTATTTCAAAACGTTCTGACTACGTATAACCTCAAATATGTCAAGCTTTACGACTGAGCTGTCAATTGACAGATTGCAATACTATGGTTGTCCAATCCCGAAATATAAAAGGCAAACTCTTGTATGAAAAAAATTTTTTTTTCGATGCTCTGTAACTAATGGGCCGATTAGATCAACTAAGGAACTTGGCTGAGACCCCCTCAAACTTACTCTTAAACTTTCAGTTCTTTAGCTTTTTTTTCGGGAGTTTTCACTCTCACAAAGAGAGAAAATTGATTTTGACTACGGATTTTTCATCAGTGAGTGCAATCAAAACGATTGATACCATTTTCGCCAAAAAAAAAATATGTCAACTAGATAAAGTATCAGTTATGTAGGAGAAAAGTGTTTATTTGACTCACCTCCCTAGAAGTTCAGGCTCAGCTCTACTTATCAACTGCGTAATGTAATCAGACTTAGATTGTAGGTGTATATGCTTTTCAGATAGACACCTCTTAATACCTGCATAAAGTGAAGAAACATAGCCTTTGTCTTTACAGGGATCTGGTTCTTCTACCAGCAATGAGTATGCTGAAAAAAATATTGTAGCAATAAAGTCTTCATTGTTCCCTTACAATGCTGTTATAAAAAAATGCAGAAAATTTGAGAAATTTGTAGCATTTGTAGCTGTGTACTCCGTCCAATGAGGTGCCCAGATTCTGTCGGGCTTTAGTGATGATAATGCAAGGGGGCATTTGAATCAAAACAGGTTAATTGGCCCCATTCATTGAAATGGTCAAGACAGGTCGATTCTTAAATGGAAGGAAAACTTTTTGATACATAATCATTAATGAAAGAGTCTCTCACTGAATAGGATGGCTCCCACCTTGAAATTTTGGAAAGAGAAGATCGGTTAGTTGAATCAAGTCTCTTTTAATTCATTCCATTCAACATTGGCTGTAAAATTATTTTCAAATTATAAATCGATCAGGTTGATGTTCTCATCGTTATTGAGAAAACAAAACTGCAGATATAATATTTAAGGTCTGCCATAAATCTTGGAGCATCTACCGGGACAAGTGGCACAAAAATAGGTCAAAATACCGTACAAAAAAGCTCATCTTGTAGGTGTTATATATATATGACTTTATTTATTTGTTTAAAATTTCTTGGGTGTATAGCACTTATTTTACTAATAATGGTATTTGTTAAATTATTATTTTATTTATTTTATTTTTCCAACATATGTTTCGGCGTATCTACGCCTTTTTCAAGGAATATAATGACTTTATTTATATATATATATTTTTATTATAGATAGGGGCACGCGCGGTAAGCTGGCGTTATCGGCCATTGGTCTGCGATTGCGTGACCCCTACTCCTACCCCGATGGAATGCTGGGGAGTCGTCGGCTCCTTACCATCCTAGGTTCTAGGAAGCGAAGAAAACGTTAATCTTGATAACGACCAAATTCAAATTACTGACCGGGACAATTGAATACCTGATGGGGACGCCGGGATTCAATGCTTCAAACCGGGACATGTCCCAGCGTACCAGGACGTATGGCAGCCCTATCATAATATCAAAATCGCACAAAAGATTTTGCTTTGCAATTAACTCAACCAAGTTATTTGAACAATTAATATATGCTGAAATGTTTACTATGGCTCCTTTTCTAAGAAAGTTCTTCCTCAGGGAAACAAACCCAAGTGTTTATGTCATTTGGGTAGATATTAGAATCTGTCCTACGAGAAACAGGAGGCAATATCAGTATTCTCAAATTAAGACACAGCTAGTGAGAATAGTACAAGGTCAAAGAAATGTTAGAGAAATATGTAAAAACAAGATTGCATCGATTTAAGACTCAATTCTCTACAAAAACTCACCTCTTAGAACTTTAGTTCGGCATTCCCCACAAAATCTATGTTTCCTGAGGTAAGTCTCTAGTGTGGCATGTAAGGTTGGAGCTTCTATAATACAGACTTCCTTCTTACAATCTGCTTTCATGCAATCCCACACATCACGCCACACTGGAGTAAGAGGTCTGCTTCTTTGAGAGTCAAGTGAATGCAATCTACACCTCAAACTTTTCTTTTTCCTTTTCGGTTGGATTTCAATCAACTTTGCTAGTCTTGCCCTTTTAAAAATTCAGATCTCAGTATTGTGAATTATTCTCATTAACATCAGCACTTACGTGTGGTCATGAAATACAGTACATAAAATTTGTGGATCTAAACGTTTATCTTCTGCTATAGTTATGCTGCCATCTTTTGTTACTGTTAGAGGTTTCAAAGAAGGATGTCCATATTTGCAAACCTGGTCATACAGTCTCTCCACACTAATAGATATACATGACTGATTAAAGTAGCAGTTAAAATGTATCAATGTTTATATACCTCATTATCCCCAGATATATCAAATAAACAATTAACTAACATATCAAAAATAATTTCAAGAAGTTTAGCATTTACAGAATTTATTCTTGATTTGCGGGAGGAAAAGAGCATAAAACTTTGCTGCCAATAAAAAACAAGCAATTATTCACCTTTTTCTACATCCAACACATGATACATTCTGATTTATCACGCTTAATAATTGCACCTTCGATATTTGTAGAGATGACCTTAATTCTGGCTCTGTTAATTTACTCCATTTCTTTGTGAATTCCTCAAGTTCTTTGCCTCTCACGAGAGGGCTATCAGCCACTGTACCATAGCCCTCCAAATCCATAACCAACTGCAAGCAAGTAAGTGAAAAGATTGTTTCAATTATATTAATAGGTCAAGCAAAATACTGAATGAAAATTAAAGTTTTTATAGCAGTCGAAATGAACTACGGAAAAACGTTATCTTTTTTGTTATAAATTAAGTATTTTTTTTATGATTTATACATTACCGTTAAGTTTTCATCCACAACAAGGGGTAACTGCCACTTGTATAATGAATTTTTAGGAGTCTGGCGATACACATCTACCAGTTTAGGTAGCTTCTCTTTATTGCTCATCGTTGCTTATAAGAGTTGCTGTCTAGCAAGTAGTAACTATATCAATATCCTCAAACAATACTCAGTTACTTCCGAAATAATACAACATGACAAACTACCATTTGCAATAAAAAATTTCAACGACAAATCAGTCTGTCAATGGTTATCAAGGTTGTCAAGAAATGAAAAGGACGTCAGTTTTTTTACACAGAAATGAGAACACAGATACCTTATTTCTCTACAAAGAAAACTTTTCAGATTTCAGGTCTTGATTCAACGTTTTTATTTATTATTATATACTAGATTATACATATTATATCATATTTTAGTTAATTTGGTAATAATAAGTCGAAATGATATGATAATTTTCAAATCTTCAATCAATCCTAAACGAAAGACCGGTCGTTGTTGCTCATCGTTTAGGTCCTTCGAGCAGTTATTTCATTGAATCTTGTGCAAAGATATTAAATAATTATACAATATCTTTGATCTTGTGCGATAAGCAATGACCGCAAAGACCACAAAAATTACCGGTCTTTCGCTTGGCTTTAGATAAATGAAATTTTGAAGAAGCCAGTGGCGGCGAAAAACCTAGGTAACAGAACAGCAATAATATGTACTTCTCAATGAGAGAACCTCATTTAATTGAAATTAGTCTTGAGTGGCAATCATTAAAAAGGGAAATCTTAACATTACAATTCTACACAAAATCTTGTGGAATATCACACAAAATGCCAGACCTCCATTTTACATTGGATATCTATTCAAACATAGCAGAAAAAAATGAGTGAAAGTGACCCCTCATGCCTTGAAAAATTAAGTAGACTGAAAATGCTAGATTCAAATCTAAACAGCTTTTAATGCGTTTCCTTTTTGACGCTGTGGATATCCCGGAGCTCCTTTAGAATAGCGAAGCCAGATATGCCATTATAATAGTGAGCGATACTGAATCATCATGTTTTGGTAATAATCTCAGGTAATGAGCAGAATTAAGTAGTTGTACGATAGATGGGCGTGGCTTAAGATCTCTTTTTTGGCACTGTATAAAAAGGTTTCTGATTGGCCAGCGACTTATCTTGCTGAATGGCCTTGTTTTAATACTGAAACATCATGTTTTGGTAAAAATCTCAGGAAATGATCAGGTAGTTAAACGACATATAGGTGGGGCGTAAGATCTAATTGTCGGCATTGTATAACGAGAGAGGCGACAAGACGACCAGGTTTCTGATTGGCTAGCGCTTTATCTGGCTAAATGCTTTTGTTTTAGTACTGACTCATCATGTTTTAGTAATAATCTCAGAAAATGATTAGAATTTAGTAGTTAAACAACCGATGGGAGGGGTTTAAGATCTTATTGTCGGCACTGTAAAAAGGGGGAGGTGGCAATAAACTATCAGGTTTCTGATTGACCAGCGACTTATCTTGCTGAATGGCCTTGTTTTGGTACTGAATCACCATGTTTTTGTAATTATCTCAGGAAATGATTACAATTTAGTAGTTGAATGCCAGATGGGCGGGGCTTGAGGTTCTGTTGTCGGCCCTGTATAAAGGAGGAGGCGACAATAGACTATTAGGTTTCTGATTGGCCAGCGACTTATCTTAATAAAGGCTCTCGTTTTAGCACGGACTCATCATATTTCTGTAACAATCTCTGGTAGAGATAGTACGGAATCATCATGTTTTTTTTTAATATTCTGTGGAAATTATCACAATTTAGTAATTAAACGACATATGCGCAGGCTTTAAGACCTTATTGTCACTACAGTATAAAAGGGCAGGTGACAAGACGATCAGGTTTCTGATTGGCCAGTGTGAATGAAATTGTTTTAGCGCTGAATCGTCATTTTGCAATTATCTCTGAAATTGATCAGAAATTTGCAGTTGAACGCCAGATGGACGGGGCTTGAGGTCCTATTGTCGGCACTGTTTAAAGAAGGAGCCGACAATAGACGATCAAGTTTCTGATTGGCCAGCGACTTATCTCGCCAAATTTCTTTGTTTTGTTACTGATGTTTTTGTGATTATTTCAGAAAATAGTCAGAATCTAGTAGTAATACGACAAACGGCCGGCGCTGGAGATACTGTTGTCGACATTATGAAGGAGAAGGATACAATAGACGGTCAGGTTTCTGATTGGCCCGCTATTTATCTCGATAAATGCCCTTGTATTAGTATTGAATCCTGTTTTTTGTAGTAATCTCAGGAAATTAATATTAAATGTACAATTCTGTTATTTCTGTTTTTACTCACTGGATGGCACCAGCTATGCGCAGTTGGCGTAGTCGTAATTTTCAACTCTTAAGTTAGTTGACAAGTCGAGATCGAGATTCATGTACGTAACAAGTAAATGTTGGCGAATGTATTTTTTTCACTTTTCGTTATAAACATTTTGTTCTTTTCATCCGGCTTTTTACTCTGAATAAAAATTAACAGGATTTAGTAGTTGAACTACAGATGGGTTGAGCCTTAAGACCTAATTGTTGCTACTGTATAAAGGAGGAGGTGACAATACCATCAGGTTTCTGATTCGCCAGTGCCTTATCTTGTAAAAGCACTTGTTTTAGTGCTGAATCATCTTTTTGTAATAATCTCAGGAAATAGTCAGAATTAAATGACAAATGGGCGGGGCTTAGAACCTAACTTTTCGGGAGTGTAAAAAGGGGAAGCGACAATAGACGATCAGGTTTTAGATTGGACAGCGACTCATCTTGCTAAATGCCGTTTTTTTAGTGCTGAATCATGATGGTTTTGTAATAATTTCAGGAAATGATCAAAACTTAGTAGTTGAACGACACATGTGGGCGCGGCTCAAGATCTAATTGTCAGCACTGTAACAAGTCGATCATGTTTCTGATTGGTCAGCGTCTTATCTTACTTAAACCTCTTGTTTTATTACTGAATCGTCAAGTCTTTGATATAATCTCAAGAAATCATCAGAATTTAGTAGTAAAACGACAAACGGGCGGGGCTTGAGACACCGTATGAAGAAGGAGAAGATAATAGACGATCAGGTTTCGGATTGGCTAGCGACTTATCTTGATAAATGCCCTTGTTTTAGTACTGAATTATGTTTTTGTAATAATCTCAGGAAATTTCCAGAATTAAGTAGTTAAACGACAGATGGGCGAGCCTTAAGACCTAATTGTCGGTGCTGCTTAAAGGGGAAGGTGACAAGATGATCAAGTTTCTGATTGGCCAGTGCCTTATCTTGTAGATGAACTTGTTTTAGTACTGAATCATGTTTTTGTAATTGTTTTCTTTGGAAATGATCAGAATTTTGTAGTTGAACGCCAGATGGGAGAGCCTTGAGGTCCTGTTGTCGGCACTGAATAAAAAAGGAGGCGACAATAAACGATCAGATTTCTGATTGGCCAGAGACTCTCCTTGCTAAATGCTTTCGTTTTACTACTGAATCATCATGGTTTTTTTAACTCAGGAAATGACATGAATTTATTTGTTGAACGAAATACGGGGGTCTTAAGATTTCATTGTCGGCACAGTAAAAAGGTGTAGACGACAACAGACGATCAGATTTCTGATTGGTCAGGGCCTTATCTTGCTAAATAATCTGTTGTCTTTGTTATATTCCCTCATTTATCTCTCTCTGCTTCTTTAGTATCCCTTTGTCGCGTTCTCCTCTTGAGCCTCATAGCATCGAGGGCCGAGGCGTACTCTGACAGTCGAATTAATGTGATACATTAAAAAAAAAGTCCCATTTACATTTCTTCGTCGTGTACGGGACAAATGAGCCGCATCTTGTAAGACGTACCCAAGACTACATTCAAACATCTTCCAAGTTACAAATTGATCAGATGGATGTTCTAGGAGCTATTGAGGGAACCAAAATTCATGCTCAGAACTGTTGAGTCATTCAACGGATTTGACCCAATAACGAACTCGTTATATGGAAAAAGAACCTAACATGAAACTATAAATTATCCTGCAGGTTTCGATATATATAATTCTTCAATGCAAAATATCAAACATTTCTTGATGACGTTGAAAAGTATAAATGAAAACAAAACATTTTCAAGCGGAAGGCAAAAGGTGACCGCCCATTGTTTTGGTCTTTCTAGAGGTCATTTCATAGCATCTTGCACCATTGGCAATGACAGTTAGGAAGACCAAAATAATGTTTATGTCACCTTTAGAATATAATGTTTATGATAAACAAAAAGGAAGGGGCTAACAAAGTCTAAACAATAGAAGTCCAAAATATGACGAATAGGAAACTACCAATCAACTAGTGAATAACCTTAGACTATTATCTAGTAGTTTTTAAGTGAATTTAGAACGGTTGGAAAACTTTTTTTAATCCATATTTTAACTCTTTTCTTAAAAGTATTTATGTTGTGGATGATGTGTAGAAGATTTGCCTTATGGCGCCCTCACGTAAATATCACAGGAAACGGTCTACTTGTCGTGGTTTTTAGAATGACGTTCTCATTAAAATCATGGGAAGTGTACACACCATTGTTGAAGACATTTTAATCTCACAGGATCGATTCAATACTATTGGTTCCCGTTTCTGCGATTACAAATATAAAATGACGGATAAATGAAGGATAAGAATTTCGTGATTCCATAAATGTTTAAACATTAAAAAATACAAAATATATTCCATTATATAACCATTATTTATAAAAAAAAAATCAACAAATTACTGCAGAAATTACAAAAAAATGTCTTAATAAATCTAATAGAAATTTATAAATTTTGATCTGAATAAAGGTAGTAAAATACACTAAACTAAATCACATTTCAGAGGTTTTTGCTGGTAACATCATTTGATTGTTTTTCATCGAATAAATCCGAAACTCCTTCTGAGGAATCAAGACTAAAGCTGTAATCTTTATCGAAATGTACAGGGCTCAATCTCAGCAGTGGGTCCACACCTGAAAACGAAATATAATTCCTAAATGCATGTGAAATTTTTTGCTTGAATAAATCAATTGTGCTCAAAATTCATAAAATAAGTCGAATGTTATTTTTGACACCTCATTTATAAGTTAGGCATACTTCAAATATGTCATTGAACTGACAATTACTGAATTTTCTGACAGATCTAAAACAGGCAAAATGTTGAATGTATCACGAAACATCCAATTGAACACTAGAAGAGTATTAAAGCATATCAAATATTCGAACTCAGAATACTCGCAATGTTCAACACAAACAGGCCCAACTGAGTCGGTAACTACCAAAGAAGAGAACGTCAATTCCGGACAAGTCATGGCAGTGATTGGTGCAGTTGTAGACGTGCAATTTAACGAGGCACTTCCCCAATCTTGAATGCTCTTGAGGTACATGATCGTAAACCGCGTTTAGTATTGGAAGTGGCGCAACACCTGGGCGAAAATACAGTCCGTACAATCGCAATGGACGGCACCGAAGGACTTGTCCGAGGACAGAAAGTGTCAGATACAGGTTATCCCATACGTATACCAGTTGGAAAAGAGACCTTGGGCCGAATCATGAACGTAATTGGCGAACCAATAGACGAAAGGGGACCGATTGAATCGAAAAATCTGGCACCAATCCACGCCGAAGCACCAGAATTCATTGATATGAGTGTAAAGCAGGAAATATTAGTTACAGGGATAAAAGTAGTAGACTTGCTGGCACCATATGCAAAAGGGGGTAAAATAGGGCTCTTCGGAGGCGCTGGTGTGGGCAAGACAGTGTTAATCATGGAACTGATAAATAATATAGCCAAAGCACATGGTGGGTACTCAGTGTTTGCCGGCGTTGGAGAGAGAACACGTGAAGGAAACGATTTGTACATGGAAATGATAGAATCAGGAGTGATAAATCTGAAAGAAAACACTTCAAAAGTAGCTCTTGTTTATGGGCAAATGAACGAACCTCCAGGAGCAAGAGCAAGGGTAGCTCTAACTGGTTTAACCATCGCTGAATATTTCCGGGACAAAGAGGGCCAAGATGTCCTCCTTTTTATAGATAATATTTTCAGATTTACCCAGGCTGGTTCAGAAGTATCAGCCCTGTTGGGAAGAATACCATCAGCGGTTGGTTATCAACCTACCCTGGCCACTGATATGGGATCTATGCAGGAGAGAATAACTTCGACGAAAAAAGGGTCCATTACTTCGGTGCAAGCCGTTTATGTTCCTGCTGACGATTTGACGGATCCTGCTCCAGCAACTACTTTTGCCCATTTAGATGCTACAACTGTTTTGTCCAGAGCCATAGGTAAATGCTTAATGGTACAGGGCAGTGAAAGAATCTTGCTGATTTAAACAAAATGATTTATGCAGGCTTTACCGCCGAATAGTTCAAGATAAGTGATTGTTTCCAATAATTTAGCTGTGTGCCATGAGTGTGTGATGTTCCCTACAGGTTTAAGGTGGTATATATGGCTCTTATATGGTATATATTTCTTGGGTTGGTGCAGTTTCCTTCTGATTTCCGCCGTTTGTAATTGTTAACAATGGTTGTTTTAGTTTTTTTTATTCATTGATTAGTGGATTACTATGATCTCTGCGTCTTTTTCATAATTCTCGTTCAGTTTGTTCATGTATTTAATTAATGTTGGTATCTGAGTGTCCTTGTGAATGAGCTTGTTAATGTGGTACCAAGGTAATGGACGTTTAACACCACTCTTAAGCAAATGTTTTGTATGATCTGGATCTGAAGTTGATATCTGATGTATATATCCAGCTGGTTGCTGCTTAAGTCATGGTGGCCCTATTGTTACTTGTACATATTTTCAGTTGTTTCTGCCGTTTATTCTGCTCTTATCAGTAAAAAAGCCTTTGATCCTTCTAGCTCCCGTGTTCATTTCTCTAATGTGGGCGTTGAAGTTGAATTTTTAGTCACAAATTAGGGAGAAATTAACTTTATTGATGATCAATCAAATGGCTATCAACCAAAGTCTTTCTGCCAATGACATTTATAATTTATAAATTGTATTTATTGAATAATTTGGTAGTGCTGGTAGTTTGGCCTTTGGTGGGCTCTCTCTGTCATATTGGTGCAATAGTGGTGTTATAATAGTCTTGTTAGTGATCTCCTTGATGAATTATTTTTGCTCTGTTACCGCAATCTTGGTTCTATTTCCGTTGCTTCATACAAAAGTTGATTGGTGGATTGTGTAACGGATTGTTAGGGTGTCTGATCTTGGTAATTTTTCTCAAGCAGGCCCTTTCAGCTATTTCAAGATTGTTGAGAGTTGTTTCAGAAGTTCTAAAATTGAACCTTGTGCTTTGATGTCTCTCTTCTGTTGTTTATTTTCTAAGATGCACTCTGAATTTCCTCTTTTCTAGGTAGGATTTGATAATCCTGATTAGATTTTTAGATATTTTTCATTCGAAAATTTATTTCCCCAATAACAGTGAGTAGCAATTTGATATGATGAGGAAAAACACTAATTATGAGAATGTTCACAGCTGAACTTGGTATATACCCAGCCGTAGATCCTCTGGATTCGACATCTCGAATAATGGACCCTACAGTTGTTGGAGAGGAACATTATCAAGTCGCCAGAAATATACAGAAAACGTTGCAGAATTACAAATCGCTGCAGGATATTATCGCCATACTGGGCATGGATGAGTTATCGGAAGATGACAAATTGACAGTGGCCAGAGCTCGAAAAATTCAACGTTTCCTATCCCAACCTTTTCAAGTTGCCGAGGTTTTTACTGGACACCCAGGTAAATTAGTACCGTTAGAGGAAACAGTAAAGGGATTTCAGAAAATTCTCAGCGGAGAATTGGATCACATTCCAGAAATGGCCTTTTATATGGTTGGGAATATTGAGGAGGTCGTCAAAAAGGCTGAACAATTGGCTACTGAAAGATCGGTCTGAATTTTTTCTTTTCGTTATCCTTAACTATTTGATTTCTCGATTGACTGTGCAACGTTGGTATAGGTTATAGCGTAGGTAGTAGACTATCAATTAAAATCTGTTTAATTCTTCTGGTCTTCATTTCATTTAAATCAAAATTCTCTATTTTTATGGATATTAAACTGATAACTGGAAGTAATATGTTTTATTTTCTTCTCCTCTTGCTCTCCAAACAGAAACTTAAATTAGTATTTGTTGCTAGGAAATTAAATATCGCAAAGTGTAAATTTAGATTTGAATGAATTATACATAAGTAGAAGTAGATAGAAGAGAATATGAGTAAAATAAAGTACTTTGAACAGTTTGTCACAGTGAAAAAAATAATTTCCTGAAAAAAATACATGTTAAGCACTGAACCTTCAGTCTTGGGGACACAACTCTGTTATGTTGCTGTTGAATCGAATATCATCATCACATCAAGAAATATAAATCATCATCTTTTGAAGATTAAATTGCAAGAAATTTTGTGTATTCAGAATATGCTTCACAGAATCCTTTTATTTTCAGCTGTAAATACTGATTTCTATTTTGTTCCATAAATTAGTGATGTACCACAAAAACAGATAATGCTGCCGCTTGTTCAGTAATGAATGTCTCAGCTATTTTCTGCTCGTTAAAAACCAGCACCACTAAAGTCAAACTCAGCATATCCCAAATTAATACAATGAAGCAGAATATATAAAAATATTTTAGACCTAAAGGGGTATACAAACAATGAACACAACTCAACCTAAAAAACACTAGGTATTGAGGCAATCAAAGATGTAACGATTAGAGAACTGCCCAGAAATAACCAAAAGTTGTGGTACCTAACATAATAAATCTAATAAAGAGGAAATTATTTCTGATTGTTAATTATTAAACTAAAAGAATTTATACTCTAGTGTTGTTAGATTAAACAAGATTTCTATCAAACAAGCGAAAATATATCAGAATAAGGTGTATTAAAAATGCATTAGCGATTCTACTTCTTCTAATTCTGATATTTTCAAATGTCATTTTATTTTTCCGTTTGTGTGTAAGTGGAATATGCAAAGAAATAGCCATTTAAAATTTAGTACCTCAATACAAAAAGTAATTGAACCTCGTTATGAGGCACGTTTGAAACAAAATTTTTAGCAATATTACATGGTCTTCTTCAAATCTTTGCTGAAAATCAGATTTGAACTTACCATCGGTTAACTTTATATTATAATTCTTTCTCTTATCTCTATTGTTTCTAAATATGACTTCAGCAGTGGCCAGATCTGGATCTTCATCTATATCACATTTTTTCCTTTTAAGAGAGGGTTCATATTCATCAGTTTGATGCTTTGAAAGATCCTACGAACATAATATTTCTAATATGAATGTCTCAGAACCTACTTTACCAACTACCTTTCTCTTTAATGGAGCTGAGGGTTCCCTTTCATGGATAAATAAATTTGCAATCATCTGGCCTCTGTATGATTTCATTTTTAGATAATACGAATCATCATCAATCTTCTAAAAAATAGTAGGTAACATATATTAAATTAAATATAAATATGTAATGTACATGATATTTAATAGATGTTGCTCCCACAGGACAGTTGACAAGAACAACAGTCTGATCTTCACGAAAGCATTGCTTTAAGTCATTATGGGTAACATACAACATTTTTTTTGTTTCTATATTTTCAGTGATGTTTTTTATACTTTGCTCAACCCACGACTTATAATTATCCAACTCTAGTTCAGAGTCATCTAATTTTGAAATTTCTTTCTTCAACTCAGTTGCCCTAACTGCGAAGCCTTGTGTATTACAACCTGGCAAAGAGGTTTTGTATGTATAAGGCCTGCAAAAAGCTTAGTATTATATTTATTCCATTATAAACATTATATCAGCACTAACTTCCATTGTATGCTGTTTTTATTTTTCTTTTCTATTAAACCAATACCCTCAAGTACATTAGTTATGTCATATATTCTTCTTTTTTGCCTAACTGCAAGCATATCAGCTGCCTGAAATAATAACAATGAACGTAAATTAAAGAAAAATTCCTATTTTTTTACTACCAACCACTTTAAGATCCAAAATTCCGCCATCTGATTTCTGTAAAAGATTTACGAATTTTGTCGTCAACAAGCCGAGAGATTTTTCAAACCTACTCTGCGAATTTTCTGACATAGTTCAATAAGTAAAAAAGAAAGGAATAAAGGGAGAAAAATATATTTTTTTCAAAATTCAACTACAAATTGTATCCAAATTCAAACTCTCCCTCTTCATCATTTTTGACATTAGCCAAGAATTGTGACAATCTTGCCAGAAGAAGAAAATAAATGGAAAATAGAACTACATCATAGAAATGTAAATAAAACTTTTTAAGAACACATGAAAACTATTAGAATATTAGTGTTCTGTGACCACATCTTTATTATCCTCAGGATAATATCCTGCCACGTAAAGAGTTATTTGCTATGTATTAAAAAATTTTAATTAGGTATTTATCTATCATGGAAAATATTGAACACTACGAATTTTTTAATAATGAGTTGGTGCCAACAAGATGGCCTCTGTAAGTTTCGAGTTTCAAGGAGATATTTTACGTCAAACAGTTTAATACGAATGAAATAGGAAATACCTGCAGAAGAAGTACATATCGACAGTATTGTTACAATACCACCTATTTGCTTTCACCTCAGTTTGCAGGGAAAAAAAATTCTGATTCGAATTTAGCAAGAAGATGGCAGATGGGCGGGGCTTAAGGTTCACTTCTCGAGAAGTGTTATTAAAAAAATCTAATAATCCAAAACTAATAAGCGATTTGGCTGAATAGCGAACTCATCCAAGATATGCATTCCTAAAACCTATCCTGAAATTTTATCTCTCCTACTTATTGCGTGCCTGCAGACGGAAGTATCGAGTTTGATCGCGAATTCTTAATAGATGTCAAATTTTAAGGAATCCAATTTTTTCTTTTGAAATACTCGATTAGTCATAAGTTATTAGTCAGATATCAGAAAAAAGTATTTATGTATTTGTTTATGCTGATGACATTGATATTGCTTACCAGCATTCGGATTTCCATACTCGGAAAACAAACCATCATCTGATTTGGAAATTTTAAAGAATTATTTTATTGAGTGGTGATTATGTCCCAATCCCAACAAAACAGAGGTATTTTGTTTCCATCTGAATAACCATGAAAAATATAGGAAATTCTCCTATCGAACATAATTTCTATCCTTAGTACTTAAGAGTTAAATTAGATTCATCTCTCAATTACAAGGCTCATTTAGATGATCTAAGCCTAAAACTGAAAACTAGAAACAATTTCTTTAGAAATTATCTGGATCATGTTGGGGTGAAGATGGTCATGGTCGTACTAATTTTCTCAAGTAGGACTCAAATGAATAAGGTAATTGAAAGGACAAGAGCTTATTGGAAGAAAGATATCATTTTCTAAATGAATTTCGGTGGGGAAGATATATCTTTTTTTGATGTGTGGAAATTTCAACAAAACTGAGGTTATTTTTAATTCAAAATTCAGTATTTCTTTATTCTTTCACGTTCATTGTGGTGGTTGTTTCAGTATCACACTGTACAACGGCTGGGTTAAAAATTAAGATTAAGGACGCAAAACCTCCTGACTTCACGTCAATGCTTCACTACTTTTTTTTTGTTAATTAATTTCTTTTTGAATTAATTAAAAATTCAACTTCGCATTAATAACTTATCATGGATGAATAAAAGGCAGTAGTCATTTAAATTATTTCAATTTATTATTAATTGTACGAAAGTTCGTACCAACATCGAATTATTTACAGCTGTATCATATATATTAAAATAATCTGTCTTAAATTTATCGTTGAATAACACTTGATACTTCAAAATATCAGCGTCAATATTTCTTTCACAATCGAGACATTACTTCTAAAACTAAGCAACAAATACTGAGGCGACAAGACGATCATGTTTCTGATTGGTCAGCGTCTTATCTTACTCAAACCCCTTGTTTTATTACTGAATCGTCATGTTTTTGATATAATCTCAGGAAATGATCAGAATTTAGTAGTAAAACGGCAAACGGGCGGGGCTTGAGACACTGTATGAAGAAGGAGGAGACAATAGACGATAAGGTTTCTGATTCGCCAGCGACTTATCTTAATAAATGCCCTTGTTTGAGTACTGAATCATGTTTTTGTAATAATCTCAGGAAATTACCAGAATTAAGTAGTTGAACGATAGATGGGCGGGCCTTAAAACCTAATTGTCGGTGCTGTATGAAGGGGGAAGTGACAAGACGATCAAGTTTCTGATTGGCCAGTGCCTTATCTTGTAGATGAACTTGTTTTAGTACTGAATCATGTTTTTGTAATAATCTTTGGAAATGATCAGAATTTTTTAGTTGAACGCCAGATGGGCGGGGCTTGAGGTCCTGTTGTCGGCACTGTATAAAAGAGGAGGCGACAATAAACGATCAGGTTTCTCATTGGCTAGAGACTCTCCTTGCTAAATGCTTTCGTTTCAGTACTGAATCATCATTTTTTTTTTAAATCAGGAAATGACAGGAATTTATTTGTTGAACGAAATATGGGTGGGTCTTAGGATTTCATTGTTGGCACATTAATTAAAAATTCAACTTCGCATTAATAACTTATCATGGACGAATAAAAGGCAGTAGTCATTTAAATTATTTCAATTTATTATTAATTGTACGAAAGTTCGTACTAACATCGAAGTATTTACAGCTGTATCATATATATATATTAAAATAATCTATGTCTTAAATTTATCGTTGAATGACACTTGATACTTCAAAAGATCTGCGTCAATATTTCTTTCATAATCGAGACATTACTTCTAAAACTAAGCAACAAATACTGATTAATTCGATTTTGGTATATTCTGGGATGTTATCACTGTTCCAAAGTTATCGATAATAAAGAGAATAATTGACGCATCTCTAATAGAGGATTCCCAATTTTCGAGACATGAATGAATCTTTACAGCTCAATATGAGGATCCATTTGGGCATGAAATGCTTCCAACAGAAGTGAAATCCTTCCTAAACTATATACATGCTTGAAGTCCTTTTATAATTCCTCCTTCTCAAGTAGAGAAATAAATAAATTAATAAAAACGAAAACACTAGGATAATCTTGAACCACTTAAGTAGTAGGTCGAATTTACATCTTCATATATAAATATATATTATATTTACAATATTTATTTACACTGGGATCAACGAGTTCCATAAAATTTTGTGATGTTTTGAAAAATTCTTATCACTAACAGATAATCGCAAACAATATTCAAGGTACTGGAACGATTGGAAGTATTTAATAGATTAATCTGAATAACTAACATCAAAAACTGGGTAAACAAACAATGAACAATCTTCTACCTTATTTTTGAGGCAGGCTCATAATCAAATTATCCATAATTTATCTCGAAACAAAAACAATTTTCAAGAGAAGATAGGTAAGATAAGATAAGAAAAATTGAATTCTTTTTCTGGCTTAATGCAATATTTGACTAATAAAAATTCAACTTCTATTTTAAACCAATGAAATATTAAATTACGAGAAAACTAGATGCTGGATGAAAATAAAATTCCTTTTGTTGCAAGTAAACTAAAATAATTCCCATCTTCCATAAAGTCATGTCAACATCGGTTTTCTTAACAATAAAAATAAAACTAATGTAACTCTAGAATTATTGAAAAAATAAAAAAAGCTTCTACCCTTAATAGTCGAGATCATCTCTTAAAAGAATTTTGTACTTTAAATTTATAACATGTATAAACACTTATATACATGTTCCACAATTGGCAAGAACCTTTTAAAAATTTTATATACATTTTAATGGCCCATTTATCACTGGTTAAATTTTACTCAAAAATAAATAAATATCTTTATATCTCTTTGTCATATACAAGCCAAATATAAATTTTGAAACAAATAAATAATAACAAAACAAAAACAGTTCATGCCATTTGTGGAAGTTTGTACCAAAACAAAACTAATTTCATAAATTCTTCTTAAGTTAGGAGTTATATACAAACTTTACATTTCTTACATTAAACTACAAAAATAAAGCAACTCAATAATAAAACAAACAAACTCATACCCAGACGCTTCCTGTGTTGTCAGACCATAATATCTCTTATTCTTCACTTAAATATATTTAAAAATAAATCTCCAAAAATAAAACAACTATGTACAATGTTTTCCCTAAATGTCGATGATTCAAAATGAATCATGATTGCACACATCCTTCTTTTTACAATGAAATTCTGGTCTTCCCTCAAGTATCCATGTCACTTCCTAAATGACACGGTGGTGGAGAAGGGTTCCTTCCTTCGTATCTACCGTCTTCGTCTGAAAATATCAAAAGAAAAACATTAAATAATTTAATGAATCAAACATTGAATAGACTAACTACAGTTCCTACTCAGAATTCAGGTTTGAACCAGACCCTTGACATCAATGAGATCATTACTTAATTTTCAAAACAACAAATTCAAAGCAGACCATTAAAACTTAATGGTTTTAAGAGGTTTTATCACTTAATAAAAAAAAAATTAAAACACTTGAAATACTACTTGTTCATTATGATACAATTAATAAAGCACTGAGATTAAATCTTCAAAATTTTCCCTTTTAACGGTCTACTTTGATTCTCCGAGTGATGAATAAACATAACAATAATGCTTTTGTAATACTTCTTGTGTAGTTAACAATACTCACCGATAACAGAAGTATAGTTGATGCTTGGATAAATCGGGTTGTTGAACGGTGGCACATAATTGATACTCTCGACTTCTGGAAACCCTTTCTCTTCGATGCCTTCTTCTTCATCTGGGGTATAAAACATGTGAGGTTTCACATTGTCGTCATCAATTTTTATTTCTTCCTCTTCAGCTGAGGTGGGCTCTTGGAAATCCATTATTTCATCTTTGGTTGGGGTCTTATCCCCATCCATAATTTGCCTTTCGGAGGATGGTAACATCTCGACATTTTCGGGCTGAGACTGCGATGGAGACAACGCAACCGGTGGGACAACTTTCTCTGCAGAGGGTTCCCTCTCAGTTTCCCTGATATTCGGGGAAACACTTTGCCGATCGGTCTGAGTTAAAATGGCGTGGAGTCGTGGGGAATTCAACGATGATTTATTGAAGTCCGTCATATCAACGCCAGATGGGGTAGGAAACACTGGGCTGTCTAGCATTGTGAATGACTTGATCAGAGGGGGAGCAGTTAGTTCGCTCTTGAATATAGAGTCACCAGTTAAAGCTGAAATTTTTTTGTTTTGTTAATTTTAGTGGCAATATGCAAGACAAAAAGGCACTAATAACTTTTGGCACAATTGAATTTTCTTCTGAGAAAATAAATTTGTTCTTAAATTTTGACCCCGCACTGAATAATGAAAGAGATATAAAGATAGACAAAAAATTGATATAAGAATATATACTATTATCATACTTGTGTTTCATTGCGATTAAATAGACTGTATACTACTACTAACCTGGTTTTTTAGGGTCCACGTCAATCGACAATCCAAATGCCTTCTTCAATCTCAGGCTCTGCATCTCCCTTTGCCTTTCCAGTTCAGTTGGTTCAGAGTTGAATGCTGGTACTAAATATAATTGAGTTAGATGGTTATTTTCAACTTTTCAAATGATTATACTACCTTTAGCTGGTAGTTCAGTGATAACAGATGCTTCATCGTCAGACGAGGAGCTGGATGAACTACTCGGACTATTCAGCCTTGGGCGAGCGGATAACGTATGGAAGGATTCTGAAGAATTGTTTTCTTCATTTACACAGTCGTCTGTATTGATGGTCTCTTCAGATTTGTCGTTTATTTCGTTATTGTTGAGTTTCTTCCTTTGTCTGTATTCAGTAATGGATAACTGTAAATATTAATTAGATTTTTAGAAGCTGTTTAATTTATTTATGAATGAATGAGATTGTGATTTTATTATGACTGACCTTTCTCTTAGTTTGTTTAAAAGGACTGACCTTTCGTCTTGCAGGCGGTAATGCTTCAGGTTTCCTTTCTTCGAATCCAATGATGCTTAGAGCTTTCTCAACAGTTCCAACAAGATGTTCGCTGTTAGTAAAACTATGACTCCTCAGCCTAGGATCCATCAAACATCCAAAAGAAAGGGTATTGGGTCGTTTGTTGATATCAGTTGTTGCCATAGATTGAACCATGGTTGCTCCAAATTCTTGTTTCATTTCTGCCGCCCTCTCTTTCAATATATTATCAGATTCTAACAGATCTTTTTGATTATCATTACTATCGTCATACAAAAGGTGGAAAGAGCGGTTTTCTTGCGACGAACCGGCTTCACAATCTATCCTCTAAAACGCAAACTAATTAAAAGTTGAAACTTATGAAAATATAAAATAAATCACCTACATTTTCAGGCGGCACCAAACTGGTAGGTGTTAACGGAGGTGTGTTATCATTTGATATAGATTCCCTTGGTAGCCTTCGCTTCTTTGGTGGTGCCACCATGTCACTGATTGGCGGAGATTCTGTGAATCAAAAAACAGGCTCTTATGATCACATTATCTTTGAATACACAGAGAAAATTGTGACCGAACACAATTTCAATCAGAAAGACTTAAATTTCTAAAAACATGGTGTGTTCACTTGTCAAATTTGAATGACATTACATGATCCAAATTCGGTGATTTCCATTAGGAACTCACAGTTTCGTTCAAAAAGAAGATGAATTTTTGAATGTAATTTCACCTGCTAGGTTAGCATACTGAAAAAATTTTGATACAATACTTTCAACAACTAGATGGAATCCCATTAAAAAATTTTCCAGTTTTTCGAATTAATGAGTTTCTAGTGGAAAACTTGTAATTGAAACTGTAGTCCTATTCATACCTATATCTTTGAAAAGTTGAATCTAGTATCAAGATATTTTACCAAATAATTCAGTAAATAGCATGAACATATTTATTTCTTGTAAATACCATAGTTCTTCTTCCTATTTTTTTAAATAGACCTATTGGTCTGTTGCTTGCTGAAGCCGTCTCTTTCCTGCCACCTTTTCGGGGGTCTTCCTGGTGGGCGCTTTCCGTGTGGCTTGCTCTCCATCATTATGAGCGATAATCTGTTTTCGTGCATTCTTCGCACGTGCGCATACCATTCTCTTTGTCTTTGGCTGCCTCATCTGACTATGTCTACTATGGCGCATTGAGCTCCCATGTCAGTGTTCCTTATCCTGTCCAGTCTGGTCTTTCTGAGGATAGCTCTTAGGGTTTTCATTTGGCGTAGTATACTTTTAGTTTTGTTTGTGTCTTCGAGTGCTTCTATGCCGTAAGTCATGATAGGTCTAATGCAAGTCTTATAGATCTTCACCTTGCTATCTGTTCCCATGTGCTGGTTTGACCATATCACATCTCTGAGACACCCTGACAGAGCTGCTGCTTTAGTTATGAGACTTCCTACTTCCTTCGCCGGATCGTGGTAGCTGCAGATGTTCATGCCTAGATATTTAAAGATATTGACTTGCTCGATTGACTTGTCTTCCACAACCACTTTACACCTGACAGGTTCTCTGGAGAATGTCATAGCTTTGGTTTTTGACATTGAAATCACCATATTGAGTTGTTGGCTGACTTGATAGAATTTAAAAAGCTGTCTCTGAAGATCGTTCTCCGTTTCTGCTATAATAGCTGCGTCGTCAGCATAGCAGACCACAGATATTTTAGAGTGGCCCATTCTGTACCCCAAATCTAAGGATGTGACTTGTTGTATTATCTCATCCATCAAAAGGTTGAAAAGGAAAGGGCCCAGGCTGTCACCCTGTCTAATTCTGCCTGGAGTTTTTATGTTAGGTGCAGTATGTTCGCCTGACTTGATCTTTGTCACATTTCCGGTGTTTAAGCTTTTAATTAGTTTGGTGATTTGGGACGGGGACTGTCTTTATCAGAATTTGTAGGATGTCTGTCAAGCACACTTTGTCGAATGCCTTTGTTAAGTCTATGAAGCAGATGTAAGCAGGCTTATTGAACTCTATTGATTTCTCCTTTAGTTGTTTCATTATGAAGAGAGCATCCGTTGTTGATCTATTTGTTCAAAATCCAAACTGTTCTTCTCTATTCTTGAAACATGATTCCAATTTGTCTTTTAGGATGCCAGTGAGCAGTTTCATGGACATACTTAGCAGGGTTATACCCTTGTAGTTTTCAAGTGATGTCTTTTGCCCCTTTTTGAAAATAGGAATAGTGATGCTGCTGCGCCATTCTTCAGGAATCTGTGATGTGTTTAAAATTTCAGCTTCTCAGTGAGTTTCATTCCCCCATATTTTAGCAATTCGTTCGAGATGTTGTCTGTTCCCGCGGCTTTCCTGTTTTTTAGCTTTTGTATTCTTTTTCTCAGTTATCAAAACATCATCAGGTGTTTCGTCTTCGTTCACCCATGTATCAGTTGTTTCTTCATCTTGGTATAGCTCTGTAAAATATTTTTCCCAGATGTCAGGTGATATGGTTTTAGTTTGAATATATTCATTTACTGGCTTTTTCGTGTTTTTCAGCATCTTCCATACCTTTCTTTGGGCTCCATAAAGGTTTATAGTTCCTTTCTCATAATTGCCAAGAATTTTAATATTCATTCAATAGAGTAATAACCAAGAATAAATGATATTCTTAATTATAGGAACTCCAGTAAACTTCTTCACATCAAAGTCACCACTACAAATCTTTCCAATTGTTAGCTGGGAAATTGGAGTTCTTCTTGAGGTTCAAACTTGTCATTAAATACAAAAACAATATTGTTTTCCACTTATTCACATAAAAAAATTCAAGTTAATAAATCGAGCGGTACTTTGGACATCTAAGAAACTAATAAAATAAATAATTTTACATCAAACACACCTTGGGGACTATCACATTTATCCTCGCTGATCGCTTGCCTTAGCCATCTTTTCTTGGCGCTTCCTTTAGGGCCAGATTCGTTCGGAACAATTTTAGATGGAGTGTTATGAGCAGAATTCGTTTCAACTTCAGCATTATTGATATGTAAAGATAAAGGAGTTGTTGTACTTTGACTGGCCTCAGGGGCTTTGTTGAGCCACTCGTTCATCAAACCCTAAAAAAAAATACAAAAATTTAATTTCATTCAATACAATGCACAAGAAATGTCTATCTTACCTTTTTGGTTTTTGGAAATTTGAATCCTGACTCTAAAGGCTCTACAGCTGCTTGGACCAGAGAGCAGGCCAAAGACAGTGGCGTTTCAGGTGAAGAGTGGGCCGAATTTGAGTTGGAGTCATTCTCTCTTATTGGGGACTTATCTCTTTTGTTGGTCTCGTCATTACTGGAGTATGATAATAAGAATCCATCATTTTTTCCAGACGTAATATCATCTAAAACAATAGTCAGCGTTGAAAAAAAAATTGCATAAAAGCACTGGTTACGATCGGGAGCTTTTGCATGCTGGTTCTCTAAATGATGTACCTAACACAAAATTTTTTTAAATTATCAGGGGAACAATTTTTTATAGTTATTGAAGATTCTCAGCACTGCTGAACAGTGAACATATTCTGCCCAATAACAAATTTAGCTACCTATTTTAAAATAAATTGAATATTGAAAGTTGACACCAGAAGGTCAAACTTAATCGTTTTAGATAAGTGTTAGCACAAAAATGCAGTATTAAGGAACAGTGCATTGCTATTTTTACAAGAGCAAGCGTGCAAAAATACCTAGCCATGAATTTTGAAAATTTCACCTGTTTCGTCAATTTTTTTTGGATGTACACCATCATTCGGAGACAGGAGATTCTCATCTCCAGACGTAAAATACGAATCACCAGAATTCAGCCTATCTCTTCTAGTGCTATGTGTACTTGTTGTTCTAGCCCTACCTTTCCTTCTGGAAAAAATATATTACATGTATTCTTTGAATGTTTGCAATAAAAAATATTTCAAATTACCGTTTACGTTTTTGCTTGTTCTCGGGGGTTCTTTCCTCATCCTTAATATGAGGAGATGGCTCAGATTCTCTTCTCTGTACATGTTTAGGCTGTTTATGTTCTTGTTTTTTCTGATTGGCCTTCTCCATTTGTTCAATAGCTCTTAAAATTGCTTCCAATTTTCTCTCTTCACGACTCAACTTCTTGTTCTTGCTCTTTTCTAAAATTTTCTTCGGTTATTTTTTATTTTTCACGATGAATAGGTTGGCGGTCGTCTAGATCTACTAGTTAAATAAGTAGGCATAAACAATTTAAATGAGTTCAAATACCTGGTTTAGTAACAGATTTCTCCTCGCCCTTTTCTTTATCACTTTTGTTCTGAGATGATCTCCTTGTGGAAACTGGGCTCTTCTTGCATTCATTTTCTTTTTCCTCTTTTTTAATATCTTTCTCATCAGTTTCAGATGTATCATAATGCACTGGCGATCCCTTAACATCGATAGGAGTGGGTGGTCTTTCTTCATCTTCAGTCAACTCAGGTTTAATGTCCAAGATTTCTTCTTTGATTTGTATTTCTTCATGTTTTATTTCTGTTTTCACTTCATCTTCGATTTTCTCAATCTTCACATTAACTGGACTTGGAGAACGAGGTATTACAGGTGGGGCAACTGGAGACAACATTTCACAACTCGGAGCTTCCTCTTTGACTATAATTGGTGGTGACTCTGGCTCTGACGGTGTAGAAACTGAAGTGATCCTTCTTCCTCTCTTCTTCCTGCATCTACAAAATAAAAATAATCAGAAATCAACAGAGATTTTGAGAAACTCTACTTACACCTCTGTTAAGCTCTCTCCATTTTTCTTCACAGTTGTCTTATTCACTTTACAATCAGCTTGATTTCCGCAATAGCAAGATATTTGAGTTGTCCCAATGGCTGCTAAATCGTGAGATTCATGTTTTATTGTAATTTCTACATTTGTTTCCAATTTTGAAATAGCTACTATGAACAAATGAAGAACTCCCTTTTCAATGCAATGCCTCAATTCCGCATTAGGTTTACATGAACGCCTGACAAATCTTGCAATGTTGCCATAGGTCCTTGTATCAACACAAACCTGAAATTTTTTTTTTGGTCAACGAGTTTCAAGATTTAGAAAATTTAATCATTAATTATAAAATTATTCACTCACTTCAGTGTTGTCCTTGATAAGTCTGTAAAAAAATAAAAATGGACCAGGCCTTTGAGCATGCTGTCTAGTATTCAATGCTCCACCGGGATTTCGATGTTGGATGCTCAACATATACTTTCCTCTCAATTCAATGATCGCGGACTCGGGATATATCTCTTCAGTAGCTACCAAATATTTCAGATCGGTTAATGGCAAAGTGTGAACTCTGCACTTGTTAACTGTGGGATCATATGGCACACAAGTGTCAATATTCTGAGATCCATTAACTCTTATATTAGATATCCTTGCTCTCAATTCTGGAGAATAATGATTGGTGACAGCTTCTTCAAAATTTTCAATCCATTGCCTGAGCTGAGGAAGCTGGGTCATCACGATGGAATCTCGATTTTCTTCTTCTTCTTTTTTCGGCTGTAACTTACTCTGTAAATCAACAGAATAATTAAATTGTCATTCAGAAAGTATGATGAATTATTTACCTTTCTACGAATCAATTTGCGTTCACGTTTTTTGAAACCTTTTCGTTGTAAACTTGCTTCTTTCAGTTCCTTCTTTTGTTTGAGTGTTTGCTTATCTGATTTCTTTCGTTGAGACAAAGGCGTACGTCCTTTAGGTATTACAGTATTATTATTTCCTGAAATGAATTTGAAACATGCTGAAGATTGAAAAGAAAATTGGACATAAATTTAAAATTTGCTTTGATTTCTAAGTCATTGTTTCTACAAAATACATTATGTTAAACTCATCAGCATAAACCAGTAACTTTATGAATGTTTAATTTAATATGGGTAAATTTTAAAATTTGGAAACAAAGTCCACATCTAATGATGAAAAAGTTTCTACTTTTAAGGTTAAATTTAGGGATTTAGCAAAATTAATCTCATTAGGAGATGTGTGAATACGGGACAGGAAAACTATGGTTGAAGCATGCAGTATATCGACATTTGTAGTAGAATGATGTATATGCAGTTTACTACTAAGCCCTTGAAAGGGTTGGCGTTTTGATGCATCTATTAACATATAGCTTCTCAGTCCTACAAAAACTTCTCAATAAACCTCTAGAAGATCCTTCCATCAAAAATTGTCCTTTTCCATGATAGGTTTTTAATTAAAAAAATATCAAACGAACCAAATAATCCTGTTTTCACTAGAATATGATTTGAGAGATTGATTGATGTATCAAGAAAAGACCAAACCAATTTTCGAATCAACAAACAAAAAATACACAGTTTAGTATCTCATTCAACTATGTGCATCCTTTGTGAAGTAAAGGTGTTCGATATGAAAGTATTTTTCCACAAATAAATATGTACTAACTTTTAATATTACTCTTCCTTGAAACCAATTGCAAGAACAAGTGTTAGTTCACAACTACCACAAAAACTCACTGAAAAACCAGGAATATGTTTTATGATGATTTGATAACATGTAACAACATTTACCTTTCCCAATAAATACAACAAATTCAAACCAAATAGGGAACTCAAATGGTAAACTGGTTAAGTTTCAATACCTTAAGAACCAATTTAATACTATAATCTTTAATCTTCCTTGGAAGAACCCAAGTTTTCATTGTATTACTAATTACAGGACGGTTAGCAGGGAATTTTTTTTTCTAGATTGTAGACCCCTACTAAGCCCAGTAACTCCATCTGTATTCAAGATAAACAATGTTGGATGAAAAATGTTATCAATTTTTTATGATTTTGCAGAAAACTAATGGCAAATAAGGCTTATTTCAAGAAAACTTTCAAAATCAGTTTGTGCAATAAGGTGCTTTTGGTGAAACCTGACACGTAAACCATTTTCAGAACATTTGGATTAGAAATTTGAAAAGTAGTTTTGTTGGTGTGAGTTTCAATATTAATAATCAAATATAAGCAAAATAAGTGATTGTACAATAGCGTTTGATGTGCAGGTTTCAATTTGATTTACAAAGTGATATAGTTTGGCAATGTTTCACTCAGTGCCTTTTTACAAGTCTTCGAAAATAAAATATTTCAAGTCATTTTCTAACTTATTTTGTTGGATGTCATTGGGGTTATGCTCAAATTATTTAAAG
Source organism: Micraspis discolor (assembly GCA_030674115.1). Classification (NCBI taxonomy): domain Eukaryota; kingdom Metazoa; phylum Arthropoda; class Insecta; order Coleoptera; family Coccinellidae; genus Micraspis; species Micraspis discolor. The sequence continues at coordinate 13,743,476 of JARTUT010002175.1, forward strand.
CGTAAACAAATTTACTCTATGACAGTTGTAGGTAGCTCTGTGATCGTTCATAACCTAATCAGTCAATGCCTTGACAAATAATGTTTCGTCAAACATCAAAATGACATACATGCTTAGTTTCATAACCTATGATATAATTTCCATCATTTATTCCAAAACATATTCTTCTGAAATTTCCTTACAATTTGAACAGTAGTTTTGGCAAAATCTTGAAAACCTGTACATTTTATCTATCAACGGCGTTCATCTTGAATATATAGGGACTACTACATTAATTTTAACCAGATTCTTGAGACCAGAAGAAACATGTATCATCTACAATTTTTTTTTATTCGGCTCTGTTCAAAAGATACAACGTATTAAAATTTCGTTAGAAATATAACTTTGTAATGGATAATTCAGATGAATTCAAATTTTGCAGGTTTTAAACAAATGGGACACGCCATTCAGATTACACACACCTAATCCTTAAACCATTAAAAACTTGCTTTAAAATGAGCTGTTACGAAACACATCCTAACATTTTCTGTATGCGGGAACATTTTAGGAGAATTACCGTTGTTCCATATTTGTCTTCCTAAAGTGGTCAAGATATTCAACGTGGAATGGTGTGAAATTTTAGAAAAAATGAAAAAAGTGCTTTTTCTTGGATCCGGACCAGACAAAATGAAATCAGAGCCAAAATAATTCCATGTTGCCACAGCTCTTTCTTTCACGATATCATTTTAATTGAGAATTTTGCTATTGAATGATATAATAAAAATGGTCAATGAAAATTAAGAACTCAAAAATTTTCTCCTTAACGGTAAATTTAACATGAATATTTCGTCAGTTTTCAACTTGACAGCATAATGCTCACTTTGTGTATTTAAAGCACTTTTAAGAAATTTTAATTTCTCCAAATTCTGATAGAATTAACATAGGTTATGTAAAACTTTAAACCATTTTATAATAAAACAGGAGAACCAATAAATACCAAATTTCAAAAACGAAGTATTAAAATCTACCCTCAAAATGACTGACTACAAACTATTTGCCATGTTTTTTGATCAGTAATAATTCTTCAATATACAATACTAAATATTTCATCATCGTTATTATTATTATTATCCATTTTGAGTGAGAAACCAATGAAGAATGACAAATTATACTTTATTCTGATGGAAAATATATGAGGCTTTGGAGCCTCAAACAGGAAAAGGGTGCATGAACAAGTAGGTCTACTAATTTAGGGACTATCGTAAAGCAAATGCTTTTTGTGTAATCTCAAAAAGAAATAATTGGCAGTTTAGCTCAATTTGAAACCTAAAATCGCTTATAACTATTGAACGGGGCAGAATTGGAAAAAGTCGTAGAGGGAAAGTGTTCTTTTCGTTTCAAGTATCTGTAGTTAAAATTAACGCAGTAGTCAAAGACTCACCCTGTATATGGCATTATAAAAATTTTCAACTAAGTGAACTCAAATTATTTTACAGTTCTACCTATCCTAGAACCAGGGTCACCTTTCATATATTGAATTTGTTCACATTTCTATTTATTTTTTTTGTCATATTATATTAACCCTTAAAATCAATAAACCTGATACATAAGACATATCAGTCTTCCTTAACGAATTATCTCCAAGTAACTCAATTGCTCGCACAGTTCCAACAGTCAATTCTTTTGCAGTTCCAATTGGTAGCCTTTCGAGTGCACTTTTTCAGAACTGCGAAGGTTCACATTTTGGATAATTTTCATAGACACACTTCGATGCCTAAAACGGTAAAGGTACAATACAAATACTATTTTCAATACCTTAAAAACTTTCCTGATTATGGTTTCGATTGGAATGTGCCACATAAATACAAGACTTATCAGTTGCCCCCTTAGTATTGAGGCTTGTACTTGTACTCTGAGCTCAGAAAATCCAGGTTTGACAGCTTGGATGCTTTTTACTGTCCCTAAGATTCAGTAGGTTTCTTTTAATTGATTCTTACAGCAGTTGAAGTAATACAATACCACAATGAATGAAAAAGTTACCTGATAAAGCCGATGAGATTAAAGAAAAAAGGCAAAAATTCTTACTATTCTTACATGAAAATTGTGAAACTTCAGTATATTTTCTTCGTTAATCGAAAAACTGATGAAAAATTAGAAACAAACAACAAAAATTCAATAGAGACAAACGATAATCCACACTTACTTGGATTTTCTGTATCTGAAGAGTCACTATCAGTTGGGATTTCCTTTAATTTAGGAGTCTCTTTCAATTTGATGTCTTTCTTGAAGTTCTTCATTTCAGGTAATTGCCTCTCTTTCAACCATTGCTGTTGGATCAATCTAGCTTTATGTGGATCAACTGGTTTTGTTGGATTGCATCTCTCGCAAAGATACTCATCTGGCACTTGCTTATTTTTAACAACACACTGCACATGCTGCCAAACTTTGCACTGATCACATTCAACCATGTAACCATCATCATGTATAAAACCGCTAAAAAAAAAAATCCTTAGTCAAAAACGACACTTACTTTTTAAATTTGTATTAAAATGATGTAAACCTAAAGAATACAAAATGAAACTTACCATATGCATCTAGTAACATAATCTCCATAATGATCATATAGTTCTTCATTATTGACAGCTTCCGCTTCAGGAGCAGTATCTGTTTCTTCCCCCTCAGTATCATGTTTTCTGTCTGAACAGTCACTGATATCAGAAGCTGCATCTTCATCTTGAAGGTTAACCAAAGAAGCACTGTTACTTGGCAAGGAAGATGAAATGTTTGTTAAGCTTGAACTGGTTGATACTGGATTTGAACAAGATGTTGTTCTTTCTGCAACATAAAATTATGTTTAATACAAATTAGAATACGAAAGACTGGAATAGCTCACTTCTCTCCAATGGAAATTTTGTCTTGGAGCTTGAGCCTGGCGAATAGATAGACACTGAATTTCCAACCATGCCATTGGCTTGTATTGAATTACTTGAAAGAGGAGCAACTCGAGACGGTGACTCTGGTGGTAAAGTTGCAGTATAATTGTGATCAAGTAGAACTGCTTGGCATATCAATGATAAAGCATCCAAATTCAAATTAGATTTATCTTCATGTACAATTGGTTCCCTGAAAAATATGATTTGATTATATTACTCATTAAATTCACTTATTCTGCCATATTTAAAATCAAAGTCACTGAAACATTAATTGATCAATAACTAAAACTTCAAATTTTAGAATATATACCATTTAAAATAAAACTACATCACAATAAACCACTTACTGCTTATTCATTTTGTTGATTTAATTATATTAGTTTAGACGTGCATAACAAAGAACTTTTATCACTCACAAAAAAAAAATGCATGCTGAAATTTTATCTTGAATGTAAACAAACATCTAACCTAACCTATTTTTTTTTTTTTTTTGGAATAATTTGATAATCAATAAATTTCTGTGGTTAAATAATTAATTAAAATCACACGTAGAGAATTAAAAAAATTTTGAATCTAAGAGAAAAGCTATCTACTACAACATAAAAAACCTTTATGATGAATACATTTATGTGGATAATCATTATATAAACTGTTAGCAGTTAATGAATTCAAGTTTTATATAGAATTTAATTTTTTTGAACTGAATTTCGATGAAATCTAGTGTGTCTCGATGTTTTTAAAAGTAAAATTTAAACCAATTTTAATTATATCATAAGATACTTACTGTTGTTCTTCGTAGGGAGTAGAAAATCTATTTGGCATTATTTCATAACTTTTACTTTGCGAACTTGTTGTAGGCCCACTCTTATTACCCAACGTTTCCAATATCTCGGCAGTCAATGCTTGATTGAAAGCCAATTGTTTATTAGATTGACAATTATAAAAAGAATTTTGTTTTAAAGGCTTGAATCTAGCTTGACCCTGTTTCATTTTTTGCGCTTGTGCTGCATGTTTCCCTATATAATTCAATTTAGTATTAGGAAGTTTAGGAGGCCTTTGAGGTGGTATCGTCCTCAAACCAGTTCCAGTTCTTTGGACCTGAGCAGGAATATTCTTTGGCTGAGGAGCTTTTATTCCAGGTTTTGACATATAACTGTTCACAGGAGGCAAAGTCTTAATTTGACTTTTGTGAGTAGGATACAAGACTTTAGCTTGCTGTTGCTGAGGTTTTTCTACGTTTTGTTTTAAATTTCCCATAGTTTTTTGTTGCTGGTTGTTACATGTCAGTTTATTAATAAATTTTTGTTGACTTCCGTTTGGACCTGAAACTTTTTGTCTTGGAATTAATCTCTGAAGCTGCTGTGACTGGGAGTTTGGTTTAGCGATCACTTGATTTGAAGATGTCTGAATATTAGAAGAACTTGTTATGGGTACGACCATGTTAGTTAAAACCTTCAATTTGTTCCTTTGATTGTTATTTGCGCATTTTACAGTAGTTGTAGGAATACTTGTCAAGACCTAAAATATAAAATACTCAATTCAGTGAAATGTTTCTACATACCTCCGATTAATTACATTTCCTTGAGAAAAACTAGTTGTTGTTATGAATTTATGTCCTTGTGGTAGATCACCCACAGAAGAATCAGAACAGGTGTTCTTAACAAAAACATTGTGTGCCCTATTCTCTATTATTGTTGACACATTTTGTGCATTCACTGGGCAAGTATTGCTCTCTATAGGTTTGTTGTCGATATTTTGTGTTTGTGGAGTCATTTTCACATATGTAACTGGGGTATTGAGTAGAGTTATAGTTGGAGTCTTCCCAACAGCATTGGTGACGTTTAAAGATTGATTGTTAACAAGTGAGAAGTGAGGTGCACTTGATACCCCTGATGTCATACATATTGTCTTCAGAACAGTTAAAGGGCCTCCAGATGAATTGAGAACTGTTATAACTGGAGGATTTGATAATTTTTGTAAAACCGGAGTAACATTTCCTAGTACTGATGTCTGATGATTCGAGACTAATAGTTTAGTAACTGTTTTTTTGTGCACTAATTGTTGGTGTTGTGTATCATTCAACTCAATTGGACTAGATATTGAAGTGGTTGTGGTTGATAATATAGATGTATTTTCATTGGCAGGTTTCTCAGATAGCTGTATCGTAGAAGCTGTGCTCACCGGATTGGCGAGCACATTGTTGCCATCTAAAACAGAATTATAGTTGAATAATTTACAATAGTAATTGAATTGAAAGAAGTGAGATAATTCAATAACAAACTTACCAATGCAAATGCTCATGTCTGTAACATTTTTAGTGTGAAAGAATACTTGGGTCAAAGATCCACCAACACTTTTATTCGATCCCAATTGTGATTCCAGTTCACAAATATTCACTGAAAAAATATATGGGCATAAAAACATCATTTAATTTAAAAAAGATATTAAAAATAAGAAACAAAGAAAAAATACATCTAATTATCAAATTAGAGGCGAAATCGACTTCCATATAAATTCTCGAATGCAACTAAATATTTACCCCACATTCTCTCATATCATCGATCCTATCAATATATTCTTCATAAAAAAATTATTTGTTTTTCAAACAAATTATCTAAAAACTTACGAACATTTTCAGGTTATATTTGTACCAATCATAGAATTGCATATCCCCCATTTTGTTGATGAAGTTAGAAAATAACAATGGAATGTTCGAGATTTAATTTTACTGATTAATTTATTATAATACAACATGGAAAAGACGGAAATTCAGCAAAGCTACAACAATTTACTTTGTTTATTAAACGACTGCGCGAAATTCCGTAGACGCGCATGCTCGGTTCTGACAAAATGTATAGGAGGCCCATGAAAGGAGAACAAGCAAATTCGCTGCATTGCATCGTATCTTTAGGGCAATAGTGACATTACGAGTATCGATTGTTACGTTCTTGTGGGCGTTTACGAAAGGAATTGAAATAATTGAGAAATGAAAAACCTAATACCCCACAAGATACTAGGATGCAAAATATTGAAAAGGACTGATAAATCAATATATTCAACGCAATAAATCTGCTGGAAATGAACGTACTCGTTACGTAACATTATAAACAAATAGGTGAATGAAGTGCCATATATCAAGACGTAAAAAACAACAGGAAAATTCGTAATCAAAAAACTTCTCAGGAACATGTAAAGACAATTTGAAAACTCAAGATCATCTGATTGATTCCAAATGAAAAGTCTATTTTGCTCTTTGATTTAATGGTTAAAACTCTAAATGAAGGCATTCATAGAATGCCTTCTATTAAATCTTCATTTCTACTTAAAATACAAATATCAGATAAAAATAGATCTAAGAATCAAATTAGATGTTTGTTGCAGCATTTCTTCCATTTTTTTAATGAGAATTTGTGAACTCTAACGTATGGCATCATTTTGGATGTGAACTCATTACAATTTTCAGAGAATTGAATACTGAACAAATCAAAATTATAAAAATCTTCAAAGAACAGCTCTTAAAGCATAAACTGAAAAGTTTACTGGTTGAAAAAATATCGTCATTAAAATTGCAAACACATTAAAATAGACTTCATCACGAACCAAGGAATATTTCTAGTATGAAAATTATGCTTGAATCAACCGAATAACTCATCCATTTTATTGGATTTATTAAGGCGTTATATGAATTTTCCTACCCAAAGATTCTGAACTCTTCAATCCAACAAAATTTCGTCGAACTTTCGAATTAATTGAACAATTTACCTTAAAATGACATCGAATGAAGGAAAGTTTTCAATCACCGATGTAAACAGTAACATTTCCCATTAAAGTATGGAAAGGCAACTGGAATTACATTGTCCATTATGTACAAACGAATAAATCGTATTATTCTCACTCGTCTCGCACCTTTTATTAATTTTATTACATTAATTCATCACTAATCACCGTTTCTCGTTTGAAAACAGACATCCAAACTAAACATGGCAGCCATATTCAATGCAAAACAAAGGAAACGTAGCTAGGAATCGGGTTCGATAATCTCGAACCCGTATCCGTTTTCCGGTTTGAAGCTTCATGTGTTAAAAAAAGAGGTCGCCTGGAAACAATTTCAGTTTTCTTTTTCTTATTTGAAGCGGGAAAACTCGATTGAATGAGGAATTTTGTATTATTATTCACTTTTTTTATTTTGCAATTCATAAAAAAATCATTTATATCGTTTTTCTTTTAGGAATACTGTAATTTTTGAATTTTCAAATTTTCATTCGAAAGAAGAAAACTTATTATTTTGCCTTTCTTTATGCTCCTCCTGCGTTCTTTATCAATCCTGGCAATTATTAATTTTGTTGTTATGGCGTCGCTTTGGTTCTCGTGGAATTACAAATTTTGTTTCTTTTATCGTTGTGGTTGTATCAACAAATACACGAAAAGTCGAATGTTTCAATTTAACGTTTGCTTTCACTGTTATGAATTAAAACAAAAGTTTGAGTTTTAGAAAGCAAATTCACCGTACAGGCTTTACTGAGAATTTCAATGAGTTTGAAATCTACAAATATATAAAAGAGTGTCACAAACATGCAAAATTACATTGGTTTTTTTATGATGATCACGAGCTTAATTTTTTACTCGTTTCAGATCTCTTAAGTTGCTCCTCTCAATGATTGTGATCTGCTTCGATGTATTTTATACTTATATTTATCTATGATTTTTATCATTTTCAGAATTCAAAAACATCGATTTTTTTCTTTATATTTGACGTGCTTGGTCAGGTAGGAGTCGCATAATCCTTAAATTTGCGTGCTTGTTCTAGTTAATTAATCTAGTAAAACAGCGTGCTATCGTTTTGCCCAAATGTCTATTTTCGAATATCAAGCCGAAAATGATCTTAATCCTGATGAACAACCAGTGTTCAATTTCATATTTTCAAAGTGATTTTGTTGTACAAATATCTTGGTCCACATCTGTCGAATAATTCAGCAGTTATGAGCATCTGAATTTTGATTTCCTCGATGACTCCTAATTTATCCATCCCATCGATTTGAAACAACGTTGAAAGAAAGCATTCTGCTAAATTCTGTAAAAATCCCCAGGCCAGAAAATTTTTATTTTATTTGTGTTTGTCTGATCTCGACAAAAAATTGTGCAATTATGAAGGTTTAGAAAAATTTCATCTTCGTAAAGCAAACCCAGGAGAAGATATAGGAGTTTTACTTTACAAGCTTGTACTAAAGGCAAGTAGTTGATCAGCACTGCCTAAATGTAATGTAATATCGAATATCAAGCCGAAAATGGTCTCAATTGATTGAGTTCAAGGTGGTAATTATCATCCTCTTAAGGACATAGCAAGCCTTTTATTTTTATTCATTTATCTATGAAATGAAAATAACATCTACAAGATCTTGTTATCATATGAATGTGCATATTTTTATTATTTGAAAATTTTTTATAGTAACATCTCATCATCATGGATAAATTTTTCTTATCTGAAGAGATTATCTCCTCCTCCTAGAAATTCTTCCTAGGACCACCCTTTGTCCAATTGCCATCATTCAAATATTCGAGTCTCGTTTTTGATTGGTTAGCTTCATAAATGGCTAATTTTCTTTATTTCGGTACCTGCTGAACCCACTTGTTTTCGGTATACCTACTTTATCTTAATTAGTCACATTTTTGATTTGCCAGCTTTTCTTATAATACCGAATCTGTATGTTTTCGGTATATTTTGTCTTTGAATTATTTGTGGGAGGAACTTCGACATAGGAATCCAATATTTTCTTCCTCTCAACTGTTTTGCTTTCTTGAAGTCATGAAAAGGAGGTATATACCCATGATTTCGAATATCACAATAAATAAACAAACATATTCGGTTATTGTTATTTTTCGCTAAAATCCTATCAATTGATTCGAATTTAGCAATAAAATGGCAGATGGGCGGGGTCTGAGGTCCTATTGTCATCATCGACATGCTTGAGTCACTGTAGAGGTAGTTGTTTGTTAACAAGACAATGGGCTAATAGGTTAGGATTCTGATTGGTCAGCAAGAATAAATCTCCATTCTCATTAGTATACACTTTGGAAATTGTATTAGTCCGTTTAAAAAGTATTACAGGTGAATCTTAAGTAAATGTGCGTTTAAAAGATTTTGATTTTTTGAATCATTTCAGAAACAAGTTCACACGCGTATAACAGAAACAAGTTTATACTGGTATGGCACGAAAGAGTTCAAAACTGAGTACCTACTAAACATAGATTTACTTGAAATATCTCTGTGTTCATTAAATCCATATTCGATATATTTACAATTCTGTGAGGTAATTGAATATATCCAAAGATAATATAGCATTTCGTTGCCAAGTTACGCGCTCTATGTGAATACAAATAAATACATAGTGAAGTCACAAAATCTGGACTGATGACAATTTTTAAAAGAAAATGCTTGAGATTTCGGGAAAAAGTTCACTGACAGATAAAAAAGAAAGAGATGATTCGCATTCTCCGAGTTGTATATCAACCAGCACTAACTCAACAAGCGACGGTATTACTAAAAACAATAATGCAGTTTCAAGTTACTTGAGCAACAGAGAAAGAGTCAAAAAATTGATCGATTGTATGAAGAAAAAACAAGAATCAAAGACAATTGCAGTTAAAAGTGAAGAAAACTCACTGAAAAATGTAGGGAGCACTTTCCAGAATCGCTTTTTAGCACAGAAGAATATAATAGACATGCAAAGATCTAAATTGGTAGAACAGGAAAAAATCATTAATGAACTGAAGATGGGCATAATATCAAGAGAAGACTTCGAGAAAAACGATAAATACGACATCAAAGAGTTATTTAAAGATTGTAGATTAAGACTGCTGGGAAAAGTTCCCCTAGATTACCTCCCAAAGAAAGAAGATTTTCTAGTGAAGACAAAAACTGCACCTAAAATAATCCAAGAATTGGAGAAGAGGGCTTTAGAGAGGATGCAATATAGAGAAATCATTAAAGAACGGAGAAAACAATTAGAAGAAACAAAAAAACAACTTCAAGAAGAAAGTCTCAAGAGAAAACACCAGATGGAAGAAGAGGACAGATTGAAACACCTAGAAATGCTCAATGAAAGACACAAGAAAGAGCAAGAAAGAATGAGAATAAGACAAATAAACAAAGAAATTTTTTTAAGGAACTGGAACAAAGCTGTTTTATTCCATGAAAAAAAAGTTTTGAGGAAATCATTTTATTTCTTGAGATCAGAATATGAGTCGTCTCTTGATAAATTCAGAACCAGTGAGGAATTTTATAACAATAAAATTATAAATAAATATTTTACAACACTTTTTAGCATCGTAAATTCGAGAAATATGATGAAATGCGAAATCGCCGACAATTTTCAAAAACATATTTTATTGAAGAGGAGTTGGCGCAGTTTGAAAGAGGTAACAATCATTATTAATAAATAGCAATAAAAGACATAAGCATTTACAGACAATATTCGAAACATTTTGAGTTGAATCTATCTGAATACAAGATATTACGAATGAAGTAATGAATTGAGAGTAAATGCTGGAGAAAAAATAAATTATCATTTTCACATCTGGGTGAAAAATTCAATATTAATTTATTTGAAAGAGTACTTATACAGCGTGTGTCTTTGATCACTGCGTTAATTTTAACCGTTCAAAAGATGTTGAAATCAATATCAATTGAAATGATCCCTTGTAGAAGGTTTTTGATAACAGTCAGGCATATTTTGGCATCAATAGATTTATTCCATTTTTTATGGATTTCTCACAACTACTATACAAATTGGTTAAATCCCATAATCAATTTAGCAATAAAATGGCAGATGGGTGGGGACAATGAGCCAATAGTTTAGTATCCTGATTGGTCAGCAAGAATAAATCTCCATTCTCATTAGTGTACACCCTTGAAATTGTATTAGTCCGTTTAAAAAGTATTACAGGTGAATCTTATGAAAGTGTGCGTTTAAAAGATTTTGCTTCTTTGAATCATATCAGAAACAAGTTCACACGCATATAACATAAACAAGTTTATACTGGTATGGCACCGATGAGTTCAAAACTGAGTACTAAACATAGATTTACTTGAAATATCTCTGTGTTCATCAAAACCATACTCAATATATTAACAATGCTGGAGAAAATATAAATTATCATTTTCACATCTGGGTGAAAAATTCAATATTAATTTATTTACGGCGATCTTCGTCACCCCAAAAAGAGTGCTTATACAGGGGGTGTCTTTGATCACTGCGTTAATTTTAACCATATATTCTTGACGTCGAAAGAAATATTTTGTTCCTATAACATTTTTCCAATTTGACCCCGTTCAAAAGATGTTGAAATTTCATAAAAAAATTGCATTTTCACCTGTAATATTCAAACGACAATATCAATTGAAATGATCTCTAGTAGAAGGTATTTGATAACAGTCATGCATATTTTGGCATCAATAGATTTATTCCGTTTTTTGTGAGTTTCTCACAACTATTGTACACATTGGTTAAATTGCATGAAAAACAAATATCACTTGAACTAAAGGTCCGTATCTTGTACTTCCTAAAATCATTAGTCTTTTTTGCAGATAAAATCATTCATCTTTTCTCCTAAATTGCACCATTTTTGAGATATTTGAAGTTGAAAGGAATTGAATCGATATAACCATCTGATGAAACATGAGTGAGTAAATCATTTCTTAGAGGGAAATAATGTTTTTAAACAATTTTGATTCAATAGTGGATGCTGTGGAAGGTAATTTTCATTCAAACTAAATTGGACTACAGAGGGGTATTTGCCCAATGTGAAAACTTAAAATGCTTATAACTTGTTAACGCAGCTGAATATGGAAAAACGGTATGGGACAAAAGTGTTTCTTTTGATCTCAAGAACCTATGGTTAAAATTAACGCAGTGGTCAAAGACTCACCCTGTATAATAATTATATTTCTATGCTTTCATCATTGTCTAGAGCCTAACGAAGATTTCAGTGTAATGTCTACTCAAAATTTGTATAAACCCAAGGTTCGCGACACCATTATCTTCCTTTATGTGCAAACTATTAGAGCCAAAATAGATCATCAGTACAAAAGTATATGGACAAAATTTGTTTCAGTACAAGTATAATTTTTTTTAATGTCAGGTTTGAAAATTGTATTCCGCCCCCTAACCTGACTGTTCACTAAATCTTTGTACAAAAATCAAATTCCACGTATTTACTACACTCTGGCAAAAAAATGCCCTGAAATTCTCATTTAAATTGTCCGCTTCAAGAATTTGAAGTTTCTTTATTGGTATGATTGTCTGTAGTTACTATGCCAAACAGGAGCGTGGTCTGTCAATTAATTTGTGTTGTGAAGGAAATTTCTGTGTGAATGGCTTATGGAGACTCTGTTTTATCGAAAACCCAAGTATACGAATGGTATAAAGCCTTTAAAAACGGTCGGGAGATCGTCGAAGATTTACTTCGTTCAGGACGTCTGTCGGCCTCTTCAACCATAACTTCAAAAAATTAAGGAAATTGGGCTTGAAAATCGTCATGCAAAGTGATTTTTACTAAAACGTTGATATCTAATATCTTCATTATTTGCTATTATAATGTTCCCAATTAATAACCTGGCTTCTCCAGCAAAGGTGTTGATTGCCGGTTAAGCAAATTCGATCAACTGTGTAAACCTATTTGGTAAATTAGAATTTCATCTAAAATGCCGTATAAAGCACATCAAACTTTTTTTTAACCACGAAGGAAGTGATACCTCAAATTTCTTTTTTTGCAGAATTAAAAAACAGATTTTCAATAACAGTTGTTCAAATTATTATATATTTTCTTTCCAATTATTCATATTTTAACAAGGGTTCAAGAAAAGTCAACTATAGGCAACAAAATTTCTTTAATGACTTTATTTCATAATAAAAGAGAAATAATCTAAAGAAATGCTATAATCAAATTTCGGAGCCAACAAAAAATTGGGCTTTATTAAAGATTAAACCTTTATATCATTCTTGAGTCAAATAGAATGTTTATAATGATGACATTTCATACACACTTGCGCTCATCAAAGCTGGCTGTGATATGCTTTAACTACATTCCACATCCAGATGATGAGCCCAAAGATGTACAAAACGTTAAATGACACCAGAAGAAAATTTTCCAAGTAACACTCACCAAAGCTGGCTGTGATACGTCATTAAATAAACCGTTTCACCTCCAGTTTGATGAGTGCCACTGGAACATTCAAAAATTTCCAAAAATTCCATTAATGGACATTTAGATACGAACATGATCAAATTAGAGGAAGAAGTAAGAATAAATCCATTCATTTCATTGTATTAGTCCGATTGAATTGCACAAGTTGGTGCCCATAAACGAGATTTGGTGCTAAGAATTACAAATATTTAAGCAAAAGGACAATATGCTGTTTTACTAGACTAGAACAAAAACACTGTTCTGACGCTGTATGTAATTTTTTTTCTGGTTAAAAAGCCTAAACGCAAGACAGGTGGCTGAGAATGTACAATGCACTTGATGGTCAAATTCCACAACTGACGATAAAATCATGGAATTGCCTAATGCAACCGTCATGAAGCATTGTTCCGATTGCCGAGAAACTAGAAATGACACCAAAACATGGAAATCCCATCCCAAGTGAAAACAACAAGGCATTATCTCTGCTGCCCTGCAGCAGAACGTAGAACTATAGACTCGAACTATGCTACTGTCAATAGTTCTCAATAAGACCAAAGTGACTAGAGAAACAGGAATAAGACTTGACAATGGAGGGCGAAAGTGGATAACTGAAAGTTGAGGGATAAGAATGTATAACGATAAAACCTTCAAAATACAACAAATTGAGAACAATCTGCACAAATGCGACCTTAAGTAAATCATCCCAATATAATCATTAAAACCAGTTTCCTGCAAAAATAATGGATTTATTCTTACCAGACCTTATACAGTACACAAGGGTGAATTTTCCTAGAGTTTGATTTCACAATGAAGGGTGCTATAAAGAAATCAATTTGTGACACATAGAATCTTGCTGAGTTGGTAGTAATTTTGTACACACGTGAGCTCATCAAAGCTGGCTGTGATATGACCTAACAACATTCCACATCCAGATGATGAGCCCAAGGATGTACATACTGGATACCTCCTATGTAGAAATATGAGATCGAAACTCTCATCAAAGCTGGCTGTGATATGACAAAGAACCACATTTCACAACCCCTTGATGAGTGCCTCAAACCACAGTAGCAACTAAAATATTAACTCATTCCTTAAATTTTCAGAATTATATGAACGGCATACGATCATGGCAAGTAGCCGAGGACTACAACGATTTTATGATTGAAAGAAAATTTTTTAAATGCTTTCATGGCTTTGCTTGCAAGGAAAGAATTTTAAGAGAAATCAAGTATCAACAAGCATGTTACCATTACCATAGGAAAATATTATTTTATTCCTTCTTCCACTGGAAGTCTCTGCCTTTGGTTTTGAAGATGGAGAAAGTGAAAGAAGAACGCAAGGAGAAGTGGAGAAAAAAAGTATTGGAAATTTTACCAGACTTTTGTCCCCCTGAAACTTAAATAATCTGTTATATTAAATTTTGTACTTTTTTATTTTAAATAATAAAAAACTTGAACCAATTTTTCATTAGATAACAAAACAATATTCAACAAAATCATCAATCATTTTTATAAAGTTCGGTTTATTCACAGCAATTGCGCAGCAATCAATTTAGGTTCATTTCTTCTTTCAATGGTTATCCTTCAAGTTTTGCTTGGATCGAATATTACTCTTTAATTCCATTTAGAAATCCTTCTTCATCAGAGTTATGTTAAATTTATCACTCTGCATTCAAAATAACGCTATCTTTATTCAGAGTAATGAATAACATGACAAGATTCAAGCTTCAACAAAATCATCAAAGGAATAATCATCGTCATTCTCCTTAATTGCTACTTTAGTCAAATGTTCAGACAATTGCATTGCCACTTTGTCTGCCCTATTCTTCTTTTTCTTTTCTTTCTTGAATTTTAGTTTTACTAATTTGTTTAATTGCTGATTACCTTCTAATTCCAATTCTGAATCTTTCTTCTTTTTTTCAGATTTATTTTTCTTCTTTTGTTTTACTTGAATCACTTTGTCATCCAGCTGTAAGAAATTATTGTGACGATCATATACAGATTGCTTATTCTGCTTTCAGTTGGAATTATTTTCACTTACCTGTGTTTTTGGGTCGGTTTCCATTTTTTCATCCTCGGCTGGCAGTGAATTTTCAATGAGAACACTGTTTTTTGTGTCTCCAGGTTGAGAGAAATTTGTTTCCATTAATTCAAGACTATTAATTTCAAACTCTTGAGCTTCTTTAGACAAAATGGCAGAAGCACCATGACTTTCTTTACTAGTTTCTGGAGGTAATGTGTAATATTTTATTTTTCCACTACAAAAGAAAAAGTATTATATTTGGAATAAATTGATGAATCAACACACACACACCTGTTCCAATCATTTAGTAAACCTCGTGCTGCATTATCTATATCTGGAATGCCTCCTCTTCTCAATAGACCATATCTTATAGCTTTTAATGTCAAAAATTCCTGCAAATTCTAAGTTGTAAGTATGTACTGTGCAATTAACATAATTTATTCTTACCTCCGGAGTTTGGTACTCATTAATGTCATACAATTCCATCATGACATTTTTTGCAAATTTCTGCAAAATCACTTTAGCAGGTGCAATGGGATCTTCTAAGGATGAAATCTTAATAGCGTTCTTCAAAATTGCAGTTGAATCGGATCCTGAAGCAAACACTATTCCGGGACAGTCTAGAAGAACTATTTTCGAATCCAACTGAACATGCTGAATGGTTCTGTGAATTGAAATGATAAATTGCTTTTCTTCATCGATAAGTGATCAAAATCATTCATCAACAATTTTTCAAACGCATAAGGTACTTACTTAGTTATACCAGGGATAGCTCCAACGTTGCATGCCTTGGATCTTTTCAAACTATTTATCACTGAGCTCTTCCCTATGTTGGGAAGACCAACAACTCCTACTCTGAGGTAGTCCTTTACATCCTTGTTTCGACAATAATTTGCCAAGCAATGCATCAATAGTTCTGCCCCTACGCAAGCAGATCCCTGCATTCCCTTCTGATTTTTGGATGCTTTTCTGTGTCCCAACTTATTGCTTTGATTTTGTGTTGAGGCTTTGAAAGGGACCACAGCATAATTTTGCTTTAGGTAATTTATCCATTTGTCCAATATATCTCGTGGTACCAAATCTGCAATATACACAATGAAGATTATACTGTGAATCCAAAAATTTTATCATAATGTCTATCAGGTGTCCAAATGTTGGTGGCCTATTTGATTATCAGGGAAACCATTCATGCTGAAAGTCTCATAGATCAATATAAGATTATAGAAGGTACATTTTTTAAATACGTTTAAAATTTTCAGTGTTACCAAATGTAAGTAAATTTGGCGCGATAGCTTTGTTATTTTAAATGGGACAACCCTTATTTACATTTTCTTCATGATTCCCTATAAAAAATTGAATTAATTTACTTTCATTTTTGTATATGGTTAGAGTTAAAAATTATATTTTGAAATTCCATCAAAATATGACATACTTATAAGTCTCCTGTTAATGTTGATTTAAACGTAAATATGTGTATTCAAACATGTTATTAAAAACTTTCATTTTTTAAATTCAAATAAATCCTAGAGTAGGTTAGGAAACGTTATCGCTTCATAACAGGACATAGAATAAGAGAACCAAAACTAACTATGGAGAATTTTGAACTACCACATTTCAAAACAAAATTTCAGAATCGATTTTAAAAATGATTCAATACGTACTATTTGCTCTGTTATTTGATCAGTTATAATACTTCAATATGCAATACTGAATATTTTATCTGAAATTCTAATAAATATCTTATCCATTCCATCTTATACTCCATTCTGTGACAGAAAACATAACCTTTGATTTAAAAAAGTTGTTTCTTTGAAATAAATAGCATGCAGCTTTTCCTTCCATTTAATGCGTACAAATAAATCACATGAACTACATTTATATGAAATAATCTTGAAGGTAATTGATAGTCAACCATTATGCTTCGAAGCGCTATTTCCACCAACAAATGTACCTTATTTTATTCATCTTGAAAAAGAAATTATAGCCAATATTATTACCCTGATCTTATGTACAGGTGAAATGAATGAACAACATACATATCTGAATTTCATAATCCCCAATGGTGTTGAAGTTGATTAAAAATTTTTTTTCGAAGAGGTTTTCACAATACAGCTTTTCATCGAACTGACTTTTATGTTGGGAACCTATTTAGACTTCAAAACTTTTTTAATATATTTAAGCTATGAAATTCAAAAAGTTTTGAATTTATTATTTATATTCTATGCTTTATTAAAATTATGGAATATTCTATGAAATTCTCTGGAATTAATAGGTTCCAAATAGAACATAGAAGATAACACACATAGAAATCTGTGATAATTATGGAAAATAAAGAACATGACAATTGTGTTGATTTGATGATTCTAAGAATTGAAAAGACTCAGAGTACTGGGAAAGTAAATATTAAATATGAGTATTTTCTCATTAAATGTACAATTAAATTGTGAAAAAAGTTAAGAAACTAATATTTTCACAAACAAATCTATGAAGATGCTTTAGATAATATAGGCTACTTAAGTGTCGTAAAATGTGTAACTATTCGAATATTGGTGATCCAATAATATAATGAATCAACAATCGATTCGGGAAAATACTAGACTTCTTACTTATCCAAACTAGTATCTAAAACAAACAGGACACTTCCAATCTTATTAGGTATTTAATTAAAGAAAACTGCAAATCTGAAAAGTGAATAAGAAGGCATTTATAAAGTACTTACCAGCTTTGTTGAGTATTAAAAGCAATTTCTTATCACCCGGAGCACTACGTACTAGAGTCTCCACATGCATGTTCTTAGTACCAAGAGGATCTCTTGCATCAAGCACTTCTAAAATAACATCTGCAGCTTCAAAAACTTTGGCAAATTCTTTATGAAATTGTTTGAAAGACAAATCAAGCCTTTGATTCTTCTCAGATTTGTCATGCCCTATAGTCTCTTCATGCATTTTTGCTCGAATTTCTGCCTTATCCATCTGAGAAGAATAAATAATTGAAGTCTCTTATTATCAACTTAAAGATTTAGTTGAACTTACCATAGTCTCAAGTGTTGTAGCTTCCTTCTGCGTGTTCTCCAACTCCTTTTTTCTCTGAAGAGCTTCCTCTCTTTTCCTTTTCAACTCTTCAGCTTGATGCTTTTTCATTTCCTCCACTTCTTTCAATATATTCTCTTTGAAAGGGCATATATTAGGAATCTCAATAAGTCTCTTTTTTCCTTTATTTTGATTCTTTTTCGCTTCCTTCTTCATTTTTCTGTTGTGTTGCCGTACTTTTTTTTCAATTTTATATCTCTGACGAGCAGGTTGTCTTTTGGAAGGCTTATCTGAAAAATTTTCAATATTCTAGAAAAATACCGAACCAGAACGCATTTAACCCAAGCGTGAGAAAATGAAGCACGCCTAAGGATTAAAAACGTTTCTAATTAGAATTGAATGGAAATATACTTACTCAGTTTGAATTTGGCCATTTCGGTGATTTTTCCGACTAACTATTCAATAAATTAAATGCCCTAAACCTACAATTACTTTAAGTACACGTGAAAAGTACGAAGCACTCCTTGCATCAACATAACCTCCGCTTTTCCAAAATGGAGTCTGCAGCGTCCTTTTCATCGACCCCTGTGTGCAACGATGCCAGATTTTTCCTCAAATTCTTCTTTTGCTAAACTGGCCTCATTTATTTCATTTTGATATAAGAATTTATAGGTAATTATATATATTTTTGGTTTTATAATAGCTTATAAATTCTGTGTCTCAGTATAATATTCTCAAGAAAATACTGCCTCACAAGTTTGATATTTCATTTCAAATTATAAAAATTCATCAGAAAACAGGTATTTTGATTATTTCCAACGTTACGATTTTATTTTTTCAAGGAGCCATTTCGAATAATGGATATTGAATTTTTCTTCATTTTGGGATACCTACCATTTTTCTTATAACCATGCAAAAATATTTTATAATACCTAATATCTTTTTTTTCTTCACGGGAGGTGTCCACAGTTATTATTTAGGTAGGAAGGTCATAAGTATCAGGGGAGGAATATTGAGGTATCAGGTACAAATTTACGTGGTTGTTGTTGTTGAGAAAATAAACGACATCTGGTTCTAAAATCTTAATATTTTTGGGGAAACGCATTAGTCCGAAACTTACTCGAATTTCAGATTTTTGGTAATGTATATTTCTTCATATGTTCAATATCTAGAAAACTCCTGGAAAAAAAAGTAAGCCGGCATCATGGCGAAAGTGTACACACATGCGTTTTACGTTGTTGAAGGTAGGATGTCCGATGTTGATTATGGTGGGGAAAACTGCGTAGTTTCATTGTATAGAATTTCATTCATTATTTCGATTATCATGTGGGATGCGTAACTTTGCTATTTTGAAAATATCGCTGGTTTTTTTTTCAAATAATATTGACAATCATCTGATTGAGATCCGACTTAATATTAGGAATTTTAGTTTGAGTCTTTCTATATTTGAGTATTTTCCGGCGTACACATGCTCAGAGGACATTGACCTATGACTTATGACGTCACGCATATTTCTAGTGGAACGGAAATGCCGGGAAAAAACGTAATTGTTTCCATGAATTACGTCGTACCTCGTGCCGTTTCGCAACATGATTCAACACTTCTTTGCGTGGATATATTTGTTTTAGGAAATATTAATTGGTCAAATAATTTTTTTATGGTCGGCGATAATAATGTATTCCAATTTACTCATAGTGCATTGACATAGTTGTATTTTTTTCTAATAAAATATCGATCTGAAAATTGGAATGGATCTGCTTTTGAATTCATTAGAAAAATATCGAAATAGTTTGTCTTG
Organism: Micraspis discolor; assembly: GCA_030674115.1. NCBI lineage: Eukaryota > Metazoa > Arthropoda > Insecta > Coleoptera > Coccinellidae > Micraspis > Micraspis discolor. The sequence goes on from JARTUT010002175.1 coordinate 13,763,419, forward strand.
AAACAATCGATAGTTTTTTCATGTTGTTTGATAGATATGCAAGTCATGACTTGCAGGTATGTTGAGAATAAAAAATTTGCTGTATAGAAAAAATTCAATATGTTATATACGTTGAACATCTATATATATATATATATATATATTCATAATAGAAAAAATATTCATTAGTCCATTTTAATTCAAGTTTTAGTAATTTTTTTCCTTTGTTTTTAGTGGTGCCATCTGTCCTGCAAAAGCTATACTTCATCTAGCGTAATAACTGAAAATTAAAGATTTCTTCCCTATTGACTTATAGAAATATTTTAAAATTGGCCTGAAGCGTTTTAGTTACTAGCTCACAGATGACGCACTAATATATTATTGCTTCATCATAGATAACTTCCATATTCTACAAAATATGATGAGTAAGAGATGGCAGTTTCACACAAATAACTTATTCATGAAATTAAAAGAAAAACATCTGCAAAATTTCCCTAGAACTAAGTTCACATAAATCAGAGATTACCTGCTTGAATCGTGAATCCATTACATAGATGCCCAACTCTCATCCTGATACCAATTTCAATCTTCCATAAAACGACATCTATATTTTTTGACCAGATTCATTCAAAAAACGAGTATTAAAAATTAAGAATTATTACCGAAACCCATAGCAGCGTGGGTTCCAATTCCTGACATTATTGTGTCAGGCCGGTGAGCTTACCAAATAATTACCAGTATGGTAAAACGTTAAGATGTTTATTTAAATTGACGACTAAGTTCACTAGATGGCGCTGCCAGGCAAGAATCCTGCTCATCATTATTATCTGATGTCATATTATGAAAAAAAACAAAAAATTCAAACTCAAACACCCTCTACCCCAAAATCGAAACGTTTAGGATCCCATATCTATGTGACTTTTTTTCTTAAAATTGTTGAAGCAATCTCCATTCTTCGTTTTTACATACAACTCAGGAACAGCCTGTAAATTCTACCAAATACCTGGCTCGAATTGGTAGAAATTGGATGATTCTTCATTATCTTTATTGAAAGAATTATTATTATCACATTGGAAAGTTTACTGTACGACAGGCAAATATTCTATTCAGGCATAAATGGCTATTCATTTCAATTGGAATGGATTGATACCATTATCGACTATCGAGTGTCCCAAAAAAACTCACTACAACTTCGAATGCCTTTATATTCCCACAAAATGTAGAACCATTAGATCTGAAATGAACTGATAGAAATATTCTCTTTCCGAAGTCATTATAAACGTTGAAAATTATTATGCGCCCTTTGAAGTCGGTAGTAGAGATATCTGGAAAGGATTCTTTAAAATTTGGTAAAATGATCCAAACACAGGATGTATTAGGCATATTTAGGAGATTCACTAGACTAGAAGGTATTGTGATTTATGAATATTAAAAAAAAAGTACAAGTAGTGTTTGAGTCCACTATGTGTTGTTTAATACAATAATGTTGCAAGGGGTCAGGAGTATTTCTTTTTGGATGAATAGAGAACAAAACAAAAACAACACATCTAATTTTTATGTTATAGAGGGTTTTCCAATAGGGACTTGACATTGTGAATCTTAATAAAACACAAACCATTTGGGATATTTCAAAAACTTTATTTTTGGCTTGAAGTCCAAACATAATCAATTACAAGGCTCATTTAAACTGTCTGAGCCTAAAACTGAAAACTAGGAATAATGTTCTTCAGAAATTAGCTGGATCATCTTGGGGTGCTGATGCTTCCACTCTTCGCACAGCATCTCTAGCCCTAGTTTTTTCTGCAGCTGAGTATTGTTGCTCTGTTTGGTTTAATAGTGCACATACACAAAAAATTGATGCACAATTGAATACATCCATGAGAATAATTACTGGCACCATAAGATCTACACCGGTTCATTGGTTACCAGTTTTGTCTAAAATTGTCCCTTCCCATATTCGCAGACAGACTACAGCTTTGAATTCTTGGAACAAATATCATTCTTTTCCCTATTTATTCCCAATTATTTCATATATTCCACAACATAGAATTCCCAGATTGAAGTCACGTAAACCATTATGGCATAATATGAACATAAGTGATAAAGAATTATGGTAGACTGAGTGGAACTCTTACGAAATGTTCAATAAGTATCTCGTTTCTGATCCTTCTGAAAAAATTCCTGGTTTTGATCTTCCAAGAAAAATTTGGACAATTCTTAATCGTTTGAATTCTCTGGACCCAATTTTCGATGACTCGGCAACACATTTCAGCCGCTATTTCGCGTTCAATGTTGTCTCTGAGCTCTTGCAATGTCGTCGGATTGTTGGTATAGACTAATGACTTGACGTAGCCCCAAAGAAAATAGCCAGAGGCGTCAAATCGCACGAACGAGGCGGCTAATCGACGGGGCCGTTTCTCGAAATTACACACTCACCAAATGTTTGCTTCAATAAACCGATTGTTACGTGTGCTGTGTGGCGGGTGGCATCGTCCCGTTGAAACCACATGTTGGCCAAGTCCATACCTTGAAATTAAAGCCGAAAAAATTCATTAACATGGCGCGGTAGCGATCGCCATTGACCATAATGTGACGATTGTTGGCATCAACGAAAAAATACGGTCCAATGATGCCACCGGCGTGAAGACTACACCAAACCGTGATTTTTTGGGGATGATTTTTCGATGAAAGTCATGATCGTGGCTCAGTTTTTCCGGAGCCCAATCGGAGAACGTACGTTGCTTCAAATGGTCCAACGGCTTCAATTCTTGAGTCAGCTTGATCTTGTACAGATGTAAACCATAATGCTTGCGCAAAATTCGCCATAAAGTGGTCTGACGGATGCCCAATTCTTGAGAACGGCGTGGAATTGACCGAGTTGGGTCGTTGGCTACAGAGGCCCGAACGTCAGCGATTTTTTCGTTACTGCGACGGGTCCTTTGTCTTACTGGCACGACAACATCCAACAGCCAATATGTAGACTCAAATTTTTGCACCAAACTTGTGTTTGCCTTAAAGTTGCGGTCACCGACTCCGAATTTCGGTAGTAAAATTTTATAACTTGCAAACGTTGTTCGTTTGTGTACTTCTCCATGATGAAAATGTTCACTTTACTGAATGAATTGACGTTGATAGTTCGACGAATGGTCTAAGGGTGTATTCACAAACAGAAATCAATCAAAGTTGTCAAGTATCCATTGGAAAACCCGATAAATGCGACATATCTAATTAAGATTACAAGTAAACATATAGATTACATTTCGAAAATATCTTATTTGAAAAATTTAGTACCTGAAGAAGACATAATGTAGTGAAACAATTGTTAAAAACAATACAAATCTGTGAAAATTTCATGCTACTATAATATTTATTCAAAAATGAATTTCCAGCACGGACAGACCGATACAATATTTGAATATTGTCTAACATGTTACTGAAATATTATTCAACTTATCTGCATTCAAAAATTGCTTATTCTTTTGTAATATATTCAATTTGGAACATTAAAATGAACTAACTATAAACAATTTAATTTCTTAATTTTATTCCAGACTATAGGAAACATACTGAAGATCGACTTAATTTACTTATTCAGTTGACTTTTGATCTAATGAATTTACCACCTATTCGACTCATCATCATCTACACTTTTTGTCAATATTTTTTTGCCACTGTATTGACAATCTACCATTTATTGGATACTTTCGATACCAAAATCCTTCTCAGGCATGGGTCATTTTGTGGCATACAGATCTTTGTAAGTGTGCGTTAATTATTAATTAATTATTTCATATTGATTTTCATTCAGGTTTTGATCAATTTGGGCTCCATAGTTTTCATGGCAGATAAGTTCTATCAGTTCCTGAAAATTTATAGGACTGCCATTCTTCCAGTTGAGATTCTGGATGAAAATACTCTGGAAAGAGTGAACGTTTTGGGTAATTTAATGAAGGCAATATGCTGCATAAATATTGTTTGCGCCACCATAGCAGCTCTTGGTTTCATAGGAGCTCCGGAGTATTTCGACGAGAAAACCTACTTGTCTATTTGGATTCAAGAAACGTTTCCTGAATATTCTAACTTGATGCTGTTGGTGGTACATTTGACCAGTATGGTCGTAGCACTGGTCATGGCAGGATCATCCATAACTTGGGCATATGCAGGCACGCATGCCCTCTTTCAAATTTATATAATGCGAGAGATGGTTGGCGATATCGGAAAAACTAATATTCCTAAGAACGAGAGGAGACATTCATGGATCTACCAGAAAATGATCAAGCAGAAGATGATAATGTCCATTATGGCATATCAAATGGCTGTCAGGTGAGTTATTAATATGCTTATTTGAGAGTACGGACTTTAAAAGTTGTGGAGTGTCAATCGTCAGTTGTGAATTTAACGTTAAGTGTGGAATTGCCTCGCGTAATCATTTATATCCTGTTCATTATGTCCCTTATGAATTCCTGAGTCTTTTGGAAGGAGGAATTTATTATTACTACCACAAAAAACACAAAAATTAAATGTGTGTAGCATCAAACTAAATGATCTGTGTTTCAGACCATATTGGAACGACAAAATTAAAGTGGGATTGATTGATAAACTATGATAATAACCACTAAACTACAACGCTATCCTTCCGTAAATTAGATAATGCGGTAATGTTAATCTGACCGCTATTTGTATTGTGGAACGCGCATGCGCTATAACGTAAATAGCGTACAACGCTAATAGCACTTGACGTTATCTCCCTATTTGCTACGGTGTCTTAAGCTTTTCGAAGGGACAAAGCAAGCTCCCAAGATTGGCTTGTTGCATTGAGTATTATTAATGTAAGGAGATGGTCATATAAGGGGGTTGCCTTTTATATTACGGGATTGGACATCCCTAGTGTTGCAATCTGACAACTGACAGCTTTATCGTAAAGCTCCACATTTTTGAGGTTATACGTAGTTAGAACGTTTTGATATACGAGCGCTATTTGTATTGTTCACTTAAAAGATTCATCTTGCTCAAAAAATGGAGTTGAATCGTGAACATTTTCGTGCGATTATTTTTTACAACTTTCGACGTGGATTAACTCAACAGCAGTGCAATGATGAACTTAATTCAATTTTTGACGATAAAGTTCCATCAAGGACCAGTATTTATCAATGGTCTAGTGATACATTCAATATTGCATGAACACACTGTAAAAAATAAAATTCTGCGCTCAAACTCCTCAGGAGTTTGAGAATTTTTTTTTCAATCAAACCATTTTAATTTGAATTAATCTAAAATTAATTACTCCAAATGAACTATTTTTCTTGATTAAAACAACCTAGTTGATTATAGAGAACAGCTAAAACATTCGCTTGAAACTTTTCACATTTCAGCGAAATGAAAGAAACAACTGATTCAACATAAACATACAATTACAAGAAATTGTTTATGCACTTGTCTCAATATCCATAATTGATTGATACAAATACATTATTCTAAATAGGTTTTAACGAAACCATTCGTTCGTTTCATTTTTATTTGTTCAATAGAACGAAGGTACGGTTGTCGTAAATTCTGTCAGTTGATGCAACGACTACAGTTTCTTGAGACAAGAATCTCGTGAGATTATATTATTCGCCTCATTTACTTGAAGAAAACTATAAATATTTGAATAAAATTGAACATATAATTGTTGCAATATGCAGTGACATTTGTAAAAAAATATTGCGTAATTGATTTAATAAAACGAATTAATTGTAGCAATTTTTCTATATTGGCTGCAATTAAATCAAAACTCTATCTCTTTTATATTAAATATATCCCATTTAAATGCAATTATTTGTGCATTTTACTCACAATATTGTTGTATTCGGTGATAAAGATGACATGGAATACATGATGCGCAAGCTAATTAAAGAATACGAGAAGTGGGGCTTAAATGTTAACTTAGAGAAAACCAAATATCTTTGTGTTGGTGGAGAACCGGGTGATCTGGTATTGGATGATGACAGGGATGAGATGATAACCCACTGCCTGGACTATAGCTATTGTAGCGGCAGGGGAGTGTATAGGGATCTCTTGGCGGCACTCTATATAGCCACGCATAGCTTAGTTCACAGCGCTTCGGTAGCCTAGAGGTTTGCGCTCAAGTTTCACACCGATTAGGTACTAGGTGCCGGGTTCAACTCCCGGCGGCTCCTCAAAACTTCTAACCACTGCGTCTATGGCATGGCGCACACAAGCCTTACTGATGAGTCCAAATGTGTGCGCCAGGGACGAAACGCATAAGTAGGGATAAATTCCTTCGATTCTACATTGGTGACCCCGACGTGATGGGAACGGTTGTCTTTACGACGTGTCTTGAAAAGCAGACGGTTGACGCTTGAGGTATACTCGCTCCCTCTCTGCAACTTCCAACGAAACTCTAGACGCCTTTCCCATTCCGTACAATATTCATGGTCTGCCGCTGTATTCCGGTATTTATTAATATAAAAGAGAAATTATTGTTCTGTGAAGAAAAATAATGATTACATACAAATGTTTTTTTTTGTTTTATCAAATTATTCCTTTGCTAGTGTCAAAAACCCTTCAATTTAGCTCAAATCAATCAGTTTCTTAACCCAAGAAACTTTCACTTGACATAAGAGATACTATCATTTTTATCGACTGAATTCTCGACCCATTCAACTAAGATCCTTTAAATCAACTACAAATCGAGTTTCAGTGAAATGTAATATTTATTTACATGAAACCAAAATTTTTATTCTACGAAAAGCATGAATAGTTACATACTAATTAATATTACCGTTGGATCAAATTTTTTTACCACCTGAGACAATAACTCTGAGCTTGGTTGAAACTAATCAGTTTCTTAGCTCAAGAAACTTTTATTTAGGGTAAACGCCATTCTCAACCGTAGAGGGCGGTAGGGTCAAGTACTTTATGCATTTGGCTGTATTCAAACGTACGGAGTACTTGAGACAAATTAATATGGTTTGAGATGAGGAACTATTTTTTACAGTGCATTTGACCATCAAAAAATTTGTTCGCGTTGGATCCCACACAATTTGTTAATCGCTCAAAAAAAAGGCTGGTGTGGATTGGTCAAAAGATATGCTCCAAAAATACGATCGCGGTGCTTCGAAGCACGTCTATGATATCGTGACAGGTGATGAATCGTAGATTTACGCGTATGAGCCCGAAAGTAAACTGCAGTTGACTGTATGGGTGTTTCAAGATAATCTAAATTCAACAAAAGTTGCTCAAGCACGAAGCACTTCCAAGAGAATGGTCGCCTGTTTTTTCGGCGAAACTGCATGATTTTGAGATTGAGTTGAATTAGAGTGGCAAAAGTGCTTCGACAATTGGTTCAAACGCTTGCAAAAGTGTATGGATCTTAATGTGGAATATTTTAAAAAACAATAAAGTGATTTTCGATGAATAATTATTACAGTATTTATTTCAAATTAATGTTTTTTTTCAGCTTCAATAACAACGCTTGCGATATATTGGAAGCTCCTTTATTGTTATTCTCACTAGGAAGTATTATTTTAGGAGGTTCTTTGATGCTAGAATTCCTCAGTGTAAGTCCGAATAGTGAGTAAGATGAATTTGAAATATTTGAAATTAAGGTTCATAAGAAACTGTCTATGTCATTGGATTTGCTAAATTTGGATTCATCAAAATACATATATTTAATTTTTGTTGGAACGAAGAATATTTATTCCTGAAAAAAGAAAGGGTAATAACAGCTGGTAATGTTGAAATTTTATATAGGGTTTAGCAGAGAGGACATACTTTTTAGAGATGTGTACTACTCCCCCCTCTATCTATGAGAGAGGTTGGGACGTTACCGTTTTATTCGGGAGTTTCTAGCATTTTTATCAGTTCAACAAATTACAAAAAGAGCTCCGCGAATAATTAGAACCCCTGAAAATGTTGAACGGGTTCGACAAACTCTTCTTTACCGACTCTGATCGGGAAACAGGTGTGAACGTGCGTGAACCCAGCGAAAACCGTCCAGATTCACGTTCGCGCCAGAGATATAGAGTGGGGAGAGTGATCTTCGAGATGCGCGAAGTGACTAATTTTTCGTCCGCCATTTTTATACTTTCGGTTCATTGGCGTAGAAAACAATGTATCTGAGGGATAGTTTCTATAAAATGAAAATGAAAATTAAATGTACAGAGCATATCAATTTTTTAGATAAATCTATAGCTTCAGAATCTACACTCAGAATATCAGTCCAAACTGTCCTCATATCAACTGATTTTGGGAAACTAAAAAGAATCATATTACTTTGGAAAGTAAACAACACGGCACTGAGCAAATAAACAATGCCAAGCGGTATGATCAGTCGGATAATTTCAATAAAAACTTGCGTATAAAATGATATTTCCTCGACCTTCTTTGTTTTATAGTTTTTACACGTTTTAACAATACAAGACATGTTCAAAGTATCGAAGTATCTATCAGTACAATGTAAAATTCGAGCAATTTCTAACTCATCTGACAAGTATGTCAACCTAGAACCGCTGACTACGAAAGTATGAAAATGGTCAAAATTTGACATAAGAATTTAGCCACCAATTTTGGATGCGCAGTGGTCGAAGCGTATTCTCCCCACTCTATATATCTGGTTCGCACCAGTTGACAGAACTTCACGGCACTAATGTGAAGCCGCCAGGATATACTCGAACTTCCAAGAACGCATCCGCGACTCCTGCCCTGCATCAACGATTACGGCAACCACATGCCTGATATAATTTTTACCCTTGTTTTTCCCAAATACTATTTGCGATCCTGATTCTATCGATAAATTTGATTTAGAGCAAATATTGACTATTTTATGATTTTCTGAAATCTTCCGTCTTCTCTGCCGCACCCTGTATTTATTTTTTTTTGAACTGTTACAATTTTTGCGCATGATTTATTTATTTTTACACATTTTTCTCTGCTTTTTTTCTAGAAAATTTTTGTGATGGGATTTACGACGTTACAGTTTAGTAAAAAAGTTATTTGTACTGTAACAAAACCGAATATGAACCGTCTAATGACTATTACGTCAACAGAGGAGTTCCGCTTCATGCGCCGACAAAGGGATTAATATCGCGATAAAGGGACCGCTCGCCATAAAGCTGTCACATAAAAACGTTTAATGGTGGCATATTTATGGCCATTTAAAGAGGCCGCTACGAATTGTTCTGGAATGTGAAGCATCTTTCTGGTAACTTCTAGAAAAACAACGCCGGATATAAATGACTGAAGCCGATTCATGGATTTATTCATGAATAGAACTTGCCGACGAATAAACAGGTGTTCCTAGTGAAATTCTGTAGATAAATTGTGTATATAAATTATTGATTATTGTTAGTTAAGTGTGAATCTAAATTAGTTTAAAGAAGACTTGTAGTGTTTTTCTAATTCGCTGAGGAAAAACGTAACAGCACCTAAGTCCTTAGATGAGTCGTTTTGAAGATATAAGCCATTCTCGGTATTCAAAGCACAGACTATATTCCTTATTATTTTCATCTCCAGATGTTGTTGGTTTACTTAGCTTATAACTGAGAAGTTTTTCAATCAGCTTATGAAAAAAAAAAACACTGCCAGCAACAAACTTCTTTTTATATGATATTTGTTTCAGAACCAGGAACAGAATTTTGGAGACCAAAGAACTATTTATGTTGGAATATTTTTCTTTGCCATCGCTGGAATAATTTCAGCGAATCTTTATATTTTATTGGGCCAAGCTTACAAGGACGAGGCAAGTGAATGATATAACTTATATGAGATATTGAAATGATTAAAATAATTAGGGACTCTAGAACAAGCTTACAAATGCTTCTGACATCTCGTCAGTGGTTTTCTACATCTTTTCTAATCATCATTTCGTTTCAGTCGGATGGAATCAATTATCAACTGAGACAGCTTCCCTGGTATGAAATGAACGCTGAAAATAAAACCATTTACTCAATATTTCTATCGAGGACTCAAGAACCGTTGTGCATTTCTTGCAGCCTTGTCCAAATAGATTACTTCCTCCTAATGAGGGTAAGTATTTTACCAGTTAAAAGTGAATTGAGTTGTCATGAACACCACTTTTCTTCTTTCTGATTTAGAAACGAAATTTTCATATTGATTTTAGATGGCGACCACCTTCTTCTTCTACAGCTTATATTGTCCACTCCTGGACAAAAGCCTTTGGCATTTGCTCCCATTTTATATGACCTTGCGCAGTCAACATCCAGTTTCCAGCCATCCTTTTGTACTCATCGCTTCAACAGGTAGGTGGTCGACCTCTGTTGCGATATGTTTCTGGTGTTGGACTCCATTGTAGCGTTTTCTTTGTCCACCGACCCTCTGCTGGTCTGGTAATATGTCCTGACCAGTTATACTTCAATTATAGGATGGCTTAGCAAAATTTTGAACTTTTGTTTCGGCTCTTATCGTTACATTTGAAACTTTATCTTGTAGGAATATGTTCAGCATTCATTTTTTACTTGTATCTTCTTGATGTTTCTCTTAGTAAATGTTAATGTTTCTGCGCCATATCTACGGGATTAATTTCCTATTGGCTGCCCAAGACAGACCTATTCATCTATGGTTGTCTAACGGTTACTCATCAACTGGGGAGAATTTTTAGCACTATATTATTAATTAAGAAAATAAAAACAAAGTAAGCTTGAAAAAATCACATCAAAAGCTCTTGTTCTGCAACTCAGAGCTCTCTTAGACTTTAGTCTTTCCAACGTAAAAACTGCTACCTTGCACAATCACAAGTCTTTTTTCTTCGTCGATAATCAGGCGATGGATTCAATTCCGAAGAACCTCAGAAATGGCTACTAAACAAAGAATATTAGCGGTTTCTACAACAATATTCAGATACACCGTTCACACGTGATACCTCTTCAAACCGTTCGTTCTAGATCGAATGTTTGAAAGGACACTAATAAATTGTTATATTGAAATAGAACGACAATTACGAAGAATAATCGTTTCACGGGTGCGAGATAGTCATTATTGACGCATGGTAATCTCAGAGAATCAAGACCTCAAGTGCAACGGTGGACCGGTTTCGAGGTGACTGCATCTAATAGGCTAGCGAATACCCTCATCTCTCCATTGGTACTTTCATGAATGTCAACACATTCGATGACCATTGATAGTTTTGAATTTGGCAAGTCATATGTTGTCGTATGGATCTGCTGAGAAAGTGAGTCTGGTTCCAGTCTTCTTCTCAGTTTCGCTCTCTCTGGATATGTCTGGAAGGTTCATCACATTTTTTGCTAAGACTAGCAGTCTCCTTCAAGACTGTCAGTGCTACACTGTGCTGATGAGAGGCAGTCACCCCGAAATCGCTCCATAGTTGTACTTGAGGTCTTCATTCTCTGAGATTACCATGAGGCAATAATGACTAGCTCGCACCACAGGAACGATGGTTCTTCGTGATTGTCCTTCCTTTTTAATTTATTGCTTTGTCTGTGCCGGCTCAAAGGCATTAGTCGAAATAATTTTTTCTCTCTAATAAATTGTTATTGACATGATTTTGCTTCTGGAATATAGTTGAACTGAAATATATGTGAAATAAAGTGTCGTTTTTTCAGATTTGCAAGTCGCTCTACTCACTGGCTGCACTCTTGGCACAGTTTGTTTCATCACATGGAACAGCCGATGGAGTATAAGATTTTGATAGATGAAGCAATAGACTTATGTTATCGATACATGATGAATAAAATAATATGCAAAATTTATATCTTTTAATCTCATTTTACTTATCTTGATTTAAACAATCATTTTTTTACCACATATTAATATTTTATTCAGTTGTTTTCTTTGTTCGTCATTTTTTAGCGCCTTTGTTCACTTGAGTAGATTCTTTCGAGACGAAAAAATTGTTTTCCTTACCTACCAATTAAAACAAGACGGACCCTATCTGGTGCTTATCAGACATCTTCGCTACAGGTTCACCTTATCTTGATGGATTTTCAAGAGAACCAAGTATGGGCTTCGAATAAAACTGAAGCAAGAGAGACTGGAAACTTAAATTTTCAAGAGCCTCGGGTCAATGTGAGGCAACACCATGTAGCAGTTGACGATCAAATACTTCAAGCCTTTGAAGAAGATCCAACTACAAGCATTAGTGTCGTTGCTCTTTGAGTTTCGTGGTGGGGTAATCTTCGATCAGGAAATTTGGCTTGATAAACCCTTTGAGCTGCACGAGCAACACCATCGGCTTTGCCATATGCCATCACCATATCAGCATACTCAGCGTTGGTGAAATTAGGCATATCAACAACCAAAATTAAAACAACAGTAGCAAAAAGTCGATAAATGTAACAAAAACAAAAAAATACAAATTTAAAAAACTGAACAACGCGGCACAGACACTTCCAACAGCAGAGACACAGTTGAATCTCGAATGACGGTAGGGTCAAGTCAGCGGCGACTAACCCAAGCCAACCTAAGGACAGAAATAGTAATAACAATTCACACGCGTCTAAAACGGGCAGGTAAAATTTCCTTGCTCGCTGTGTTCTGTCGAAATCCGTACTTTTATTTAGGTGCGACTTTCTTCACTCATCTGACTAAAACCTTATTTGCAGTATTATTTTTTTTATTGACTTACGTAAATAGCATATGGTTAGCAACGTTATAAACCAAAGAACATTTTAAAATAAAACTAAGTTTGTAATAGCTGTAACTTTTTTTTAAATTTCAATAGGAGTGTAGATGTTTTCATACTTTCATAATTTTTTTTTTAATAAAAGGCCGACGTGTTAAATTTGTGGTGTTATCTGTAACAATAAATACGTTTTTTTTCAAACACACACTTATGTAGACTTAATACAATACTAAAAATGCTTGTAAAAGCACACGCAAAAAAAGTTATGGGGCTTCGAAGGGTACGTAACCGTAATACTAAGGACCCAGGTTCCAAGACTGAAAAGGTAGCAAATGACCCTACCAACGCCCCAAAAAAATTTGACACCCTGTATAATTTTTTCATTTTCCAAATCCTCAGATTTTGAACAATTTTTGTTGTTGATGAAATTGTATCTCCCAGTATTTGAAAGCAATATTCAAAATTCGTTCAAATGCGCCTCATCATTTGAACAAACACAAACAAGATAATGAATTCAGTAATTGATCTATTCCAAAGAATAACTTTGAAGGTCGTGAATTTCGGAAATGATGGTTGAGATCATGACCATTGAGAAAACTTGTCTTCTTGAGAGAATTTTAAATGAACCCAACTTTCCTTAATCTATAAACGCAATATTCTATCAAAGAACTAAATGATATCCCATTTCCATTGAAAGGGGTTCCTCATTTCACCGAATAAATGAGTATAAGGTGCGATAAAAACTTTTGTTTTAATAGTTTTTGTTTCTCTGAAGAAATTATGATCTAACAATCTGTAGAATTTCGTTCAATCAAAATTCGGCTATCCAACAACAGAATACTAGGATGAAGAATAAAAAAACAAAAAAATTCCAACCAAATATGGCTACAGCTAAAGATGTTAGCGGCATATACGAACGAATTACAAAACTAAGTGGTAGGTGTGTCATGAATCACAATTGTTTTAAACATCCAACAAAGTTCTCTTTCATTTTTATTGTTATTATTTACATTGTGGATTCAAACATAAACAAAAAATTACATATATCATGTCCTTAAAATACTCGATAAATGAAAATTAATTTTTATTTTATTATTGTATTCAGTTCATCACTGTAGTAAATCAATGTTGTAATGAGTTTACACCGTTGTTTATGGGTAAATTTCTTGTGATTTAATCTAATCAAATTTCAGAATTAATAATATTTCAAATATTTCGGTCCATTATTATTTGGCCAAATCAGTCGAAGAGTTCAGTAGTTATGAGCATCTTAAATTTGATTTCCTCAATTATTCCTAGAATATCAAATCGAAAAATTTATTTATTTATCTATAATATAAAAATGAATCGCAAAATGTGTTGGTAAGCGCATAACTCAACAACGCCTGGACCAATTTGGCCAAATCTTTTTTAAAATGTTCGTTGAAGTTCAAGGATGGTTTTTACGGCGAGAAAAATTAGAATTATTGCTGGAAAAACCCTAAAAATAGCCCTTTTCTTTTTCCCATACAAATGAATTGTAGCTAAAACGTAGTCAATTTGAGCTTTATTGCTATGGTATAAAGCTTTGAAAGAATTAATTCAAACAAATCTTCCACTGTTAAATGAACAACAGAAGTATGTATTTGAAACTCTTATGAAAGTAACAAATGATGAAACTGGAGGAATTTACTTCTTAGATGCACCTGGTGGTACAGGAAAAACTTTTTTGATTTCATTAATATTAGCAACAATTCGCTCACAAAATAAAATTGCACTTGCACTCGCTTCGTCGGGAATCGCAGCAACTTTGCTTGAAGGTGGTCGAACAGCCCATTCAGCACTAAAATTGCCATTAAATATGCAAAGCAATGAAACTCCAACCTGCAACGTTTCGAAGAACTCTGCAATGGCAAAGGTTTTGCAGCAATGTAAACTGATTGTTTGGGATGAATGCACGATGGCACATAAAAAATCTTTGGAGGCTTTAGACAGAACCTTAAAAGATCTACCTACGGAGCAATAATAACCGATTTGGTGGTGCAATGATTTTATTAGTAGGAGATTTTCGTCAAACATTGCCAGTGATTCCACGATCAACGCCAGCTGATGAACTCAATGCATGTCTAAAGTCCTCCAATTTGTGGAAACATGTCAAAGTACTTCATTAAAGCAAGAATATGCATGTCGAGTTGCAAAATGACCAATCTGTTAACATATTCTCTAAACAACTCATTGACATTGGTAATGGCAAATTTCCTATAGACATGTTGACTGGCTGCATTAACTTTCCTCAAAGTTTTTGTCAGTTAACTCGATCAAAAGATGAACTTATTCAGAAGGTGTTTCCAGATGTTTCTCAAAATTACAGAAACCATGATTGGTTGAGCGAACGAGCTATACCGGCCGCAAAAAACATAGATGTAAATGAATTAAATTTCAAAATTCAAGAACAAATTACAGGCGAATTGAGGATATATAAATCAGTTGATTCGGCTACTAATCAAGATGATGTAGTCAACTATCCACCGGAATTTTCAAACTCGCTGGATTTGCCAGGATTGCCACCTCACAATCTTCAATTAAAGGTTGGATCGGTGGTTATAATGTTGCGAAATAGCCATTACCAACCGCGTCTTTGCAACGGTACACGGTTAGCGATAAAAAAATTACTAAACAATGTGATAGAAGCAACTATACTCAAAGGAAAGTATAAAGGAGAAGATGTTCTCATACCGCGCATCCCAATGATTCCGACTGATGTGCCATTTGAGTTTAAACGACTACAGTTTCCAGTGCGGCTTGCTTTTGCTATGACTATAAACAAGTCCCAGGGGCAATCATCAAGTGTTTGTGGTATTAATGCAGAAAACCCATGTTTCTCACATGGTCAATTGTATGTTGCCTGTTCCCGTGTTGGAAAACCATCAGATTTGTTTATCTATGCGCCAGGTAATCAAACAAAAAACATCGTATACAACAAAGCACTACAATGATAATACTTTGTTCTTCGAAAAGTTGCAGGTTGGAGTTTCATTGCTTTGCATATTTAATGGCAATTTTAGTGCTGAATGGGCTGTTCGACCACCTTCAAGCAAAGTTGCTGCGATTCCCGACGAAGCGAGTGCAAGTGCAATTTTATTTTGTGAGCGAATTGTTGTTAATATTAATGAAATCCAAATTTTAAATTTGGATATTAAAAATAATAAAACACTGTTGGTAACGCGATTTTTGTTTGACTGATGTAATGACGTGGAAACTGATGCATTTTATCTCGCGTGCCGAAACTAATACAAAAGAAACGCGAGTTTCGGAACGCGACATTAAACTCCTCCAACTATGTATTTTGTGCTCCAACGCACACACGCACATTGTTTTGATAGATATGATCTTTGACGTTAGGAACACACCTACATTGCTTAGACAACAGTGAGTGCTTGTAATTTAATATGAACTTTATACCATAGCAATAAAGCTCAAATTGACTACGTTTTAGTTACAAATCATTTGTATGGGAAAAAGAAAAAGGCTATTTTAAGGGTTTTTCCAGCAATAATTCTAATTTTTCTCGCCGTAAAAACCATCCTTGAACTTCAACGAACATTTTAAAAAAGATTTGGCCAAATTGGTCCAGGCGTTGTTGAGTTATGCGCTTACCAACACATTTTGCGATTCATTTTTATATTATAGAATAAAACACTAGGCTTTCTGTTTCATGAATATAATCAGATTCCTGACACGTGTTTCGGTCTTGCGACCATTTTCAAAGGAGTTCATAAAGAAACGTTTGAAAATGGTACAAGACCGAAACACGTGTCAGGAATCTGATTATATTCATGAAACAGAAAGCTTAGTGTTTTATTTATAATAAGTTATTATAATGTTTCATCTCGAGCCACCGCAAAATCTATACAATTCATTGTTAAATCTTCTGTTAAAATATTGTCAACATGCTTACCAAAATTCAACTTACTTTCTCTATTTCAGTGTCGTAATGAGTTCATTACATTACTAAGAACAGGGCTGTAATGAACTCATTACAGCATTGTTTTTAGTTATATTTTTCGTTTTGTGGTTGACAAGACTTACATTATATCCTTTCGAATGTCAACACGCGTCCACTGCATGTCAATTATCAATATTAAACAAACCATGTAGAGATTTGAACGCACTATTCAAATTCTTAACCTGTCAATTTTCTTATCAGTCACACCAACTGCGAAAATAAAATACAAAAGGCACTAGGAGGTATAATCGGGATTTTTCATTGAATTCCACTAAATATCTCACAATCCTTGACTGAAATAGAGAAAATATCGTCTAATACTCGTTGCAGAAGGCAATTCCAACAAGCATTCGTGTTTGAATAGGTGCCCATTCTGCAACTTGTTTTAGAATATATTCCAGTGTGATACCCAGATCTTTAATTTCGTCCACACTCTCTTATTTAAACCCACTAAATTTCAGGAGAAACTCAAGGACACTTTTATTTTGAGTAAAAGTTATGTGTTTACACTTATCAAGATTCAGAGTGAAGTATCTCTCGTTGCAAATTGCAAACAGCCTATTGAGATCCACTTGAAAATCTATGTAATCCTGGACTGAATAAATACTTTTGTGTATATACGAGGGCCATTCAGAAACTAACCTCCGATTGGTCACAGTGCGGGTAGTGGGGGGGAGTAGCGCGCCATCTGTGCATTCACGCGCTCAGCAGGTCAGTCGGCATCAAGCCGTAGTCGAGTGAACATCGTACAACATTGTACGAGATAGTGACAGCAAGATTGGGTTACCGTAAGTTCTGTGCACGATAGGTGCCGAAAATGAGTCCTTCAAGTGGGACGTTCTCAACCATCCACCTTACAGCCCAGATCTGGTGCCAGGCGATTATCACCTCTTCATGCATATGAAGAAATGGCTCGGGTCCCAGCGGTTTGATGACGACGAAGAGCTCAAAGATGCGGTCACAGGCTGGCTCAAGGCACAAGCGGGTGATTTTTATACAGAAGGAATTTCAAAGCTTGCGAAGAGATACGATAAGTGCCTCAATCGTTATGGAGACTATGTCGAAAAATAGTGCAAAGATGTAGTTGTAAGATGTATACATTAAAATATTTTTACTTAACTTGGTGTATTTTTTTCAATTAACCGGAGGTTAGTTTCTGAACGGCCCTCGTATTTTCAAATCATCAATTAGTTTGGAAGAAATCTTAACTTTGAAAATTTACCAAAAACTGTTTTTTAACATTAAATACTTGTCACCTGAAAAGATACTCAACAGAGATGCTCCAAATTCTTAATGGACATCGAGTTACAGAACTTCATGAAATAAACAGAAGAATGGATATTTTTTTAGTATTTTCACGAGTTGCTCCCATCGAAAGAGAATATATTGAAGTTTGTGAATTGTTATTTCTAGCTATCTTCAGGCATCCTTTCTTTTAAGAAAATATATTAATATTCATAGACATTTCTTTTACGCTTATATAAGTTACTTAATTTTATCTCCATTGTTTTTGTATCGTACCGTTCCAGAGTCAAGGAAAAAACCACAGAACAAGCAGGTAAAAGCTCCTGACCACACATATTTGCTTTTTTACAGATTACAAGAGAAAGAGTGTAGATCGCCTACATATTCTTCTTCAACTAACATTCGATGCTATGAATTTTCCACCAATTAGGTTGTTGATAATCTACGTATTTGGTCAGTATGTTTTTGCGACATTATTGACCATACACCATCTTTTGGATACTTTCGACACTGCAACTTTACTACGACATGGATCTTTTTTCGGCATACAGATTTTTGTAAGTAAATTTTTTATTGCAACTATCAGATTCTGTCAATTTGTCACTTCATAAATTGCCACATTTGGGTTTCTGAAAATCCTAGAGCGATAATTGAGAAGCCTTTTTTGCATGCCCAACTTGTAACGCGTGATGTTAAGAACTAAATTTTGGCTTATCATTGATGACATGGATATCCCTGATATATGGTTTCAACAAGACGGTGCCACTTGTCACAATTTATTGCAAACCAAATTTGCTGATCGCATAATTTCACAAAATTCAGCTATTAAATGGCCAGCAAGATCGTGTGATTTAACACCACTGGATTATTTTTTGTGGGGCTATCATAGGGATATATCATAGAATCTATACGGAGCCAATCGAATCGTTGCAGCCTCAAAACTCAAAATCTGTGATGTGAAATAGACCCGACATTTTACCAGATATCATTTTTCACTTATAATGGCCGAACTTTTCTTTTTGTAATACAATATAAATTTGAATCATCGTCATCAACTTTTTTGTTTTAAAAAACAAAGTTTTTGTTGAAAGACCCTTTGGCGAATCTCAAATATAGCATTTAGAGCATACCTGTTTGTTTTAATCCCCTACCTTTACTCAGAAATCCAGCTGGAATTCTAGTGATCATTCAACATTATACTACATCGTCCAATGAAATCGCTCAATTCTTGAAAACGGACCAATAGAAACAAATTGTATCTGAAAACACTCAACCTCAAAGTGTTTTCACTTTTAGAAATTTGTTTTTAACAAATGCCTAATTTGCATAGGAATTTAATACGTCCGGATAGCTTTGGCCGTTGGTGGAAGTAGCGGTCGTCATGGTTACGATAAACAAGCAGTTATTAGAGATAACTTCAACAGCACATTTGGCAGTTCTGTCAGTTTATTTTCGTATTTTACCATAAAGTAGATAAAAATTAAACGTTTTGGGAATTACAATATTACTTCAATTGAGGAAAGTGTGAAGAAAAGTGTGCCGCTTAATACAGTGAAGTCAAGATCCTACATTTGGAAACAATTTGAAGAATTCTGTGCTGCCCGGGAATACCTTGTAAATGAAAAAACAAGTTTGTCAGAGCTCAATAATATTATGTTAGACTGGGCTTTCAATATGAAGAAAAGAGATGGATCAGACTACAAGAAAAGTGTCGTAAAAACCTTGTGGAATAGTATGCCAAACAGCTGCAGGAAAAATTCTATTCCGAATGGGGCGTTAGGTTCGATCCATTCACAGACGTGGCTTTTAAAACGGCGCGGGATGCACGAAATGCCAAGAGGCGTATTTTGCAAGTGGACCCTGAGAAAAGAAAAGTTAGTGCCAAGGCGTTGTCTTTGGAGCAACACAAAAAGATGGTCAACTTATGCAAAGAAGATAATCCAGACGGTTTGAACAGAAAATTTTATTTTATTGCTGCATTGGAGCTTGCTTGGCGCTGCGGAGAGGGTTCATAATGCCTAATTTCGCATTTCCAATTCGAAATTGAAAACGATGGTAATCCCACGGGCCGAATTGCCTACAATCCGATATTTTCTAAAACAAGACAAGGTGGTGCCCAAACATATGCGGAAACGAAATGGCTGACTCCCAATATTGAAGAAGATATTTGCCCGGTGAGGTTATATAACCTACTTGTATCCAAAAGAACTGCAAACATAATCACTGAAAGAATATTCCTTACTCCACATAAGAATTGGAAATATGGTTCATGGTTCAAAAACTCCCCAGTCGGTCCCAATACGATAGCTAAATGGACAAAAGAATCGGCAGAACTCATTGGCATCAACACAACTAAGTCGAAGATAACCAACCACTCGCATCGAGCTACTGCTGTCAGCCAATTAGCCAAAGCAGGGATTGGCGAGGAACAGCTGATAAAGTTAACAGGCCATTCTCCTGCGGTGTCAGTGAAACTGTATCTCCAACTGGATCGACAACATCACAAAAAAATAATCACAGCCATAAGAAATGAAAAAATGTTCTTCAAGAAACAACATCAGTATCTATTTCATCATTCGAAAATAATGCTCGTAATGTGTATAATAATTGTACTATCAATAATTATTATTTTGAGAATAAAGATGAATAATTTGTTGTTATGCTTCTATCTGGTTATTTTTGAATAAAAATCTATTTTTTATTTCGTTTGATTTATATTGTTGAATGATCTTTCCAAATACCATACGAGATTCGAATTTTTTTTGAGAACAGTCGTTTTTTGAAAATTATCATGACTCGATTGCATTTTTTTAACATTCTACCATTGTTGTTAATTCTGTTTATTACAGGTTATACTTTGCAATTTAAAGAAAAGTTTTCATCTGCTTACTTCTCTTAGGTTTTGATCAATATGGGAGCGATAGTTTTCATGGCAAACACTTTTTACAAGTTTCTTGAGGATTATAGAAAAAGTATGCTACCAGTAGAGATCTTGAAAGAGGAGACCCTTAAAAAAGTTATATGGGTGGGCAACATAATGATTTTTATCTGCCTTGTCAATATGCTTTGCGCAATCATAGCAGCGCTGGGCTTCATAGCGGCTCCACAGTATTTCAACGAAAAGACCTATTTGGCGGTGTGGATCATTGAAAAGTTTCCAGAATATTCTAGTTTGATGCTTGTGTTTATACAATGGACCAGCTTGGTTGTTGCTCTTGTCATGGCTGGTTGTTCTGTTGCTTGGACATACGCAGCATGCCATGCCATTTTTCAGATTTATATTATGAGAGAAATGGTTGGAGATATTCCCAAAACATTTATACCATCGAAGATGCGAAGAGATTGTCCATTGTATCAGGAATCTATAAAGCAAAAACTGATATTATGTATTACTGTTTATGAAATGGCTGTCAGGTAAGATGAGTATGTTATAACCAACTGGGGCTCACACTATTTCATATCGTATATTATACCATAAGAAGGAGGTAAGGAACTCTATGTGGATATAAGAGATTTGAAGTACGTCATAATTAGGCGTAAGATAAAGTGATTTCCTATAAAAAATGCTATTTTGAATATTTCGTGACTTTTGTAATTTGACGAGTGGAAATTAGGTAGGCCTTCAATAAAAATATAGCGAAACACGTTTCGACAAAGCATTGAATTGATCACAATTCACTATAAAAATTTTTAAAATTGGAAGAATACGTTTCGTGGACAAAAACATTTCACCAATGCCCAATAGTGGGCATTTTTCAAATGTATTTATACCAACTGGATTGGCAGTGCATTTATTATTGATGTATTCCAGGAAAAAACGACGATGTTTAATAACAGAACAATAAAAAATATTTATCGCTATAAAAAATACTTATTATATATAAAAATGGGTCGTATTTCATATGATTTTTAACTAAATTGCCAACTCGTACAATTCCAAAGAAGTTTTACTTCAATCGCGTGTTAACGTTACACGCACTCATTTTTATTTAATATCAAAACAACACCTCCTATAAGCGAACTCAGAGGTGAACTTATCGAGATATAAAAGTGAATACGACAACTAAAATGCAATCATTTTGGCCATATTCATCTAGGATCTAAATAAAACGCCAGTTGGTGTTTTGATTGCCTTTAATTACTTTGATCTGTGGATTCAAATTTTTGACCACACCTCTTAAGAATTTTGTATAAGTTCTCACTTACCAAAAAATCCATCTGTTTGCAAAATGACACAATCCAATCTTGATTTTAATTGGTATCTCTTTCAACTCAAACGAGTAAAAATTTCCAAGAAAAAACTGACAGAACATCCTTGTCTCTAGGTGTTTGTTGTTATTTTGAGCTCTTTAAAAAATCCATATATTTCAGCAATTCTAGAATAATTTATTTAGAAAATGATTTTTCTAGGTTTCAAAATATCGCAAATGGCATATTGGAACTCCCTATCTTGATGTTTTCTTTGGGAAGTGTCATTTTAGGGGGCTCTTTGATGATTGAATTTCTGAGTGTGAGTTGAAAACTTGAACATTTGTAGAAATCGAGTTTATAAACCATTATCTTTTGTCTCCAATTACAAAAAAGTATGTGTTTTACAGAATCAAGAGCAAGATTTTGGCAGTCAGTATGCAATATACGTAGGAATCTTTTTTTTCGTCATCGCTACTGGAATTTCTGCCAATTTGTATATTTTGCTTGGCCAAGCTTTTAAGGACGAGGTAAGTACTGACATCTTTGCTTTTTGACCTCGGATTTCTTATCATTGAGTCCAATCAAAACGATTGATTTGGGCAAATTCAAAAGCATTCAATTCTGGTGAACAAAGAACGTATTAATTTTGGCGGGTAAACGGAAGCTCGCAATGAAAAGTGACACTAATATTCTACGAGAACAATGATTAGAAGGTCATTCGGAGATAAAATAAAAATCTATGACTCACCCTTAAATGACTAACATGGGTTGCTGCATTAAGTAGAAAACCTCTAGAACTATTATCTAACTAGTGCGAAATCAAACTGATAATATTTATGTTTAAGGATATTTATTTTTGAAGTGAAAACTTCTTTATCGGCACTGAGCACTCTCTTGTATGGGTAAAAACATCCAAACTCGCGTCAGGGTCACGTGATTGTCATCGAAAAAGTGTAAGATCGAGGAGTAGGAGAGGGAATAATATCCCCCACTCTTTCTACCGTGCCTGCGTGTGCTGTTTCGTTTAGGCGGTACAGGGCGCTTGTGCGAATGTTTGTGTATGTTAATGTAATATAAATTAGGTTTGTTCGCGTGGCAGTTTGAAACTGTAATTTTTGCTAATTTGTGGTTCCCACCCGTTCGTCTGGGACGGAACAGGAGTTCCTTGTCGTTCGTGTGGTCGGAACACTTGATTTCGGAACTGTTCGTTACTGTTCTTAGGGTTCCTGATCTAGAGATGGTACAAGGTACAACAGAAGAAGCGGTAAATTCAAATCATCGGTGATTAAAATTTTCAGTAGTTCTAATTGCCAATTAAGTTATATATTTGGTGACTAGGATATTCGCATAGCTGTTTTTGAGTATATTTGATGTTGTGGGAGTATAAATTTTTAATCAATTCGTTATAATAGCTTCTCAAAATTTTTGTTATCTCAAAGAAGAGGAAGGATCATTTGCAATAGATGAATAAAACAATTGCATAGTTGTTGATCAAAGTATGTAAGACAATTATTTTATATTATTTATATATACGATATTTCGTATTTATATACTATATATTTATTTTTGTTATTTCGTGATTGTAGTATCTTTATTTTTTAACCACTCAAAATGTATTGAAAATTTAGGAAGGAAACGGAGGAATGACCTCTTTCAAGAACACAACGACTTGTTAAAACAATTCTTATCTAAAAAATAATTACAGAGCTATGAAAATTGTTAGAAAATATTTTTATTTATTTCCCAAATGCCACCAGTTCCATATACAATTACCTAATTCTATTATATAAAATTTTCTGTACACAGTTTCCACCAAAATTACAATGAAATAACAGAAAAATTCACAGTTTATCCAGATATGAACTAACAAAAATAATTTCTCCACTGATGACCACTACTACATGTAATTGAAATTTCAAATTATAATTAAATTAAATCATTTCTTTAAATATTTCATTACATATAAATTATATTTACAGTTATTTATATGGATGTTTATTTATTTATGACAAAAAAATTATTCAATTTTAATATTTGTAATTTCTAAAGTATTTCCACCGTAGGTATTAATAACACAATAACTTATTCAAAATCTTTTTAACACTATCCATGATATGATCCATGATCATTGAACTCTATATGAATACCTATATGGTATTTAGAGTTCATGATGTACAACATAACCTTACTTTCACTTATCTATGCACTTAACGAAATCGTTTTGAAATTATCTGTTCCCATCTGATCTCACCCGTTCGTGTCATAGAACAACTTGCGACGATTCCAAGAGTTACAGAACCTGGTTCTCTGTGACCCCAATACAACTGGGAACTGCCACCCGAACAAACCTATTGTCATTTTTGTGTACGATAGCGCAATAAATGAATATTGTATTCCACCACATAAATAATAGCACTTTTATACTGATAATGAAACCAATTCATACAAAATTATTCTCTAACCATTCCAAAATATCAAAAATGCACAACTTTAATATTGAAGTTTTCACTTCTGCCGGCACTCCCGGAGTGCTACCGGTGTTTTTTTTTATATTACTTTATAAAAAAACCAAAAAGTGTCAGAACGCCGGAGTAATTGAACATTAGAAAATCAATGAATATTCATAATATTTTTGTAAAGTCAATAAAATTTACTCATCGTGAATGCTTGGAGATATTGATTATTCCTCGGATGTTTAATTTATACCTATGTATTTTTTCAGTCAGAACTGATCAACTATCAACTAAGGCAAATGGCATGGTATGATTTGAATGCTGAAAACAAAACGATCTATGCAATTTTCCTTCAAATAACCGAGAAGCCTCTGTGTCTTTCCTGCAGGCTAGTCCAGATTGATTATTTCCTACTTGTCAGAGTGAGTCATTGATTTGAACACCTACTTAGGGCTCGTTTTACTAGCTGGCATCTTAAGCTCTAAGCACCACTTTCCCTTAACTTGACAATTTCAGATCTCGTTCATATTGGATATGTAACTTATTTCCAAAACTCCTAACTCCTAAAGAAAGATAGTTATGTTTTATGCTCTATGACCACAGAGCATAGAGTTCAATGCATAGACAAAACTATTACACAGGCCTACAAAAAAATTTTTTTTTGGTGCCTAGGCTTTTTGAGCTGGTTTCAACTATATTTTTATTGCTGAATCTAAATGTGATAGCAGTTTTTCTGTATCAGCTCTAGATTTTTAGATAAATTCACTTATCTATCAATGCTTTTTCCTATTTAATACTTTCAAGTATGAGTGTTGTAAAATTTATACAAGTGATAGATTCATGTATATTTTCCTTATTGTTAGTCTTTATTTGTAACAAATTGAATTTAAAATAATAATATTTATTATAATTATTATTTTAATTCATTTATTACAAATAGAAGACTAACAATATGAGATATATAACTGATTGACAAACTGTTAACGAGTGGGATTTAATCCTATTTAGTGTCATCCAGTTAGTTCCATAGAAATCCAATATATGGAGCTGTCCAGTCTGAAGTGAACTTCAACTGCAGTTGAGAGTTGAGGTTAGTTTGTGAATTCCCGCGGTGCAGATAGATAAAACTTAGCGTCATATGAAATTTCTCTTTCGTGAATTGTTGTATTTGTGTTGTTGAATAGAAATGAGTTCAAGTAGAAGAAGCTATGTACATCATCCTGATATTATTTGCTTCATAAGCGGAGAATACACATTCTTGGAAAACAGAAAAACTATTAGTGACTTTGTGAAGAAGGCTTATCTTGGATATTTTGGTGTTAAGCTTAGTGATCAGGATGAAACCTGGGTACCGCATATTGTCTGTAAAACTTGTACAGAGCATATACGACAGTGGACTACCGGGAAAAGATCGGAGAAAAGGAAAAGTCTGAAATTCGGAGTACCAATGGTTTGGAGAGAACCAAAAAATCACTTCGATGACTGTTATTTCTGCTTACAAATATTACTGGAATAAATCGAAATAGCCGTAATAAGTGGACTTATGCAGATTTAGTCTAGACGCCCTATCCTTCACTCAGAAGAAGTGCCAATTCCAACTTTTCAGCAGCTACCAGAACTCACACAGAGACACATGTCTCTCTGATCAGAATTCTGACACTACTGAAGGTGACAGTGATTTTGAAACGATGTCTTCAATACCTCAATGTTTCAACCAAGATGAGTTAAATGACCTCACTAGAGATCTCAACCTGTCGAAAGAAGCTTCTGAATTACTGGCTTCCAGGTTGAAGGCAAAAAAATTACTTGAACCAGGAACGGAAATTACATTTCATCGCACAAGGGAGAAAGATCTGTTACCTTTTTTCTCTGAAGAACAAAATCTTGTATTTTGCCATGCTATTAGAGAACTCCTGGTAAAAATGGGTCTTCCTGAATATTTTCCGGATGATTGGCGCCTATTTATTGACAGCTCAAAGCGAAGTTTGAAATGTGTTCTTCTACATAATGGGAACAAATATGGCTCAATACCAATTGCTCACTCAACGAAATTGAAAGAGCAATATGACAACATAGCTTTGGTTTTGGAAAAAATAAAGTATCATGAACACCAATGGGTGATTTGTGTAGACTTAAAAACAGGGCCGGATTTAGGGGGGGGGGGGGCAACAGGGGCAACTGCCCGGGGGCCTCCACAAAATAGGGGCCCCCACAAAAATGGGCCACCACTCAAGAAAATTCGGAAAAATTTTAAATTTCAACTAGGAAACACTAGTAAAAAAATTTTCCTTCAATATTTTTTATAATGTAATTAAATCATGAAAAAAAAGACGAAAGTCTTCTACTGGACAATAATTTCTGTTGTGGTATTCGATGAGTGAACGTAAACGAATTAAACGTGCCGCGCAAGCGCTCACGCTCAGGCAGGCGTATGGCGGCCCACTGTTCAATTTTACGTAAGGGAAGCGTTAGGCATAATACGCGTGTCCGAGCTACATTCCCAAACATCGAAATCGCGTTGAGAATGTATTTGGTTCTTATGGTATCCAATTGCACTGGAGAACGATCATTTTCGAAAATGAAAATCATCAAAAATAGACTCAGAACGACTATGGGACAAAATCGTCTCTCAAAGCTTACTCTCCTAAGCATTGAGAGCGATTTACTCCGTGAACGGGATTTTACTGAAATAATTGACGATTTTTCAGCCAAAAAAGCTAGGAAGGTTCCGTTCATTTAATGACACTCAATTATTGTTTTTTCATACTATTTTTGTTAAATAATAAAAGAATCATGGTTTCACGATAAATTATGTATTGAAAACCCCTACTTTAAAAGATCATCCATTTTATTTTGAAAATAATTCGAGGCTAGGGGGCCCCACTTATTTGTTGCCCCGGGGCCCCCACACCTCTAAATCCGGCCCTGCTTAAAAATGGTAAACTTTCTCCTTGGACAGCTAAGTGTTTCTTGTGCCTCTGGGATAGCAGAGACAAAACGCAGCACTGGGTTAGAAAAGATAATAAAAATTCCTTTATTAATTTATTTCTTTAAACCATGGTTTTTCTTTTAAAATAGTGTAATGTATAATTAAAAAAAATGTTGATATCTTAAAAATTCGAGCTGACAGGCAAAAACTAATAGCATATTTGAATTCAGGGCATCAAATTGATATGAAATCACCTCCAAAATCTTCGGCACCAAAACCACTGTTGACCAGTGTTATTTGTCTCTCATTTGTAAACGTCAGTTTCTAAAAACAGACTATTAATCAAGAAAGATTATTTTATCAAGTCACTAACTTGTAAATCTGATAGTTAACTTGCAAAATTTTTACAAGTTAGTAGTATTATTTACATTAGAAAATTTTGTTTTATCGTCATATATGTTGACAATCATGATACAAATGTTATTTTCAGTAACACAGATTTTTGATGATGCAAGAGTTCAAACTGATATTGTTTATTAAAAGCTCCGTTATTTGAATAGTGCTTCATTCAATTAGTTGAGATATCAGGAACCAATGAAATTTTAGGAGGTTTACGCTTACTGTCGCCATTTCTTTACGATTGATTAGTTTAGATATCAGGAACCAATGGAATTTCAGGAGGTTTACGCCTACTGTCGTCATTTCTTTACGATAAGTTCAGATATCAGGAACCAATGGAATTTTAGCAGATTTACGCCTACAGCAGGCTTAATTAGTTGCATTTTTTTACGATTAGTTGAGATATCAGAAACCAATGGAATTTCAGGAGGTTTACGCCTACTGCATGCGTATGCAGAAGAGTGAATTTTTTTTTAGATAAATATGTTCGAAAACGTTCCAATGGAAACGATCTAAACCTCCCCTCCCCTTTTCCCGGTTTTCATTCAAGATCAGTTCAGGTCCCTCGCTAAAACTTGCCACTAATTCTAGAATTCCATAATCAAATTCCTCTTTTCATAAATTGAATATAGTAAAAAATAGCATCAGTTCGAACTAAATCATCAGAGAATTCATTGAAAAAAATTGTTCGAAACAATTCAATATAAAAAGAAAGTTATTTTTCATGGACTCGAAGATTAATGTTTCAGTGAAATTTAAGTATTGGGGATTTGATATTGAACACATTCGATGCTTTCAACCACCAACTACTTATTTTTCCATATAATACCTACTCTTCAACTCAATCTTCGTTTAGAAAAATTTTAATGAGTCATTTCACTTACAAACCTAAGGTACCTATGATTTTTAACTAATTTCAAAAAGTTTCAGAGGCTGTTCCTGAGTAAACTATTGAGTAAATTTCATTACTAATTACTGTTTCTTTCAAAGTGATATTAAAACCACAATAAAACAATAATGTTAATGAAGAAATGGATTACATTTACAGTTACATTATAAGCGGAGTCTTAATTTTTATATGAATATAGACTAAACAATGGTCCATACACTCTAAATATCACTGTGAAAACTTATTACCAGCTTAAATCAAAATATTTAAGTTTTCAGATAACGCAAATAACCTTTTCTAATCAATTTTTAAATTCGCGGTCGATAAGATTAGATGCGCAGGGAGGAATGCGCGAGTTCCCTTTGGTGTAAGCGATTTCAGTTCAAAATCCTCGGAG
Organism: Micraspis discolor; assembly: GCA_030674115.1. Lineage (NCBI taxonomy): Eukaryota > Metazoa > Arthropoda > Insecta > Coleoptera > Coccinellidae > Micraspis > Micraspis discolor. Next base: position 13,792,487 of record JARTUT010002175.1, read on the forward strand.
TGCGACTACTGCTTGGTCCCTATACTGTGTATAAAACAATACACGCAAGGTAACGAGTTTTACTGGCTCAAGGAGGTCCTCCATTCGCCAGTAAAAACCCTCTTACCTTGCTAGTAATGTAATACTATATCCTCTTCTGCTAAATTTTCAAATTATCACCATAAAAATCATATCTTCCACGTTCTCTACGCATGTGTCTAAAATATTCGCTTGATATTGGATACCCTTAAGTTGTCAATGATTTTTTTCAGATACTTAAGTCACTATACTCACTGGCAGCTGTTTTGGCACAGTTTGTAACATCGCAAGCTACAACAGAAGTTAAGGCGACTTGAGTTGAAAGCCAATTGTTTGTTCATTAATTTTAATTCAGATAGAAACAAAATGAAAAAATATACAGTGATATGGAAATAAATTATTTGAGCAGTAATGTTTTTTAACTGAATGGATAAGTATTCATTATTTATGCATAAATATTTTAAGTATGTTGAATAATTTTCTTTGAATATATTAATTTGTTGACAGTCGAACATGTTTCATTGTCAACAACTTAGTTCACTCGGCTTTTCCATATATCTTAATTCAATATAATATAATAATAATAAATAAATCGACTTTAATGGCTCAATTTAACAAAATAAAATAATTAAATAATTCACAAAAACCGAGAAGAACCGCCGGAGCGAAGTTTAGTCATAAGGACTACTCCCACACTTAACTCCGCCAATTCTTCCATGGCAAATTACTATGAGAATAAAAACATTGAGTGCATATACAACAAATAGCAAATAGGTCGATGCAAAAAGAAATACATCCTAGTTTTCTATATATAACAACAAATATCAATACTACGTACTAATTCATTCTCCAGCAAACAGAAAGGACCTAAGCTGCGACTTGAAAGTAAAAAACGAAGCAAAATTCCCAACATCGATATCGAATGCATTCATTACTTTTGCAGCATTGAAAGAAAAACACCTACGAAACCCAGGCGTCCGATGAGCAGGAATCGTTAACCTGTACGGATATCTGATGTTCACCGAGTAAGCAGCAGACCTAGGTATCAGATGATCCATGACACCACTATCTATAGGATTCCTTATGAGCCTGAACACAAAACATCCCATGTGCAGCCTGACCCTACTTTCCGTCCTAAGCCAACCCAAATCCTTGATCTTACCAGGCACGTGATCAAACTTCGAAGACCAAAAACAAACCTGCAGCACCAATTTTGAACAAGCTGAATGCTCCTTTTATGAAAACTATCCAAACAGGGCCCATAAATTATGTCGCAGTAGTTGAAAGTTGACAAAACTAATACCTCTGATAGATTCTTCTTCATCTGGAAAGTCAAATATTTACGCGCATTTTGTCCAAAAGGACAAAAAATTTATATATAATAAACTCTACCAAACTTTCTGCGAATTAATCTGAGGTGCTTTCAATGATGTATTAATGGAAACATTTCATCCTCAACATGCGAATTAAAATAATGTAGGTACAGTGCAACACCTATAGATTAAGTTTAAAAAGCAGGAATAGTTTTCTGACAAAAAGGTATAGTATAAAATTTTTTTTTAATTTCAAGCATACTACTAAAAACAATCATACATATTAGCGAAATAGATAAAAGGATAAACATAATTCAACCCTAGATATACGAGAATTATAAAATTACACAAGATATCTGCAGGGGTCTTCCAAGATGTCAATTATTCAGGTGAAAATATTTTTGTTTGGGATAAGATACCATTTCTGGAAATACTCACTCAGCATATCTTAATCATCAGATCTGTGTAAAAAAATTTCCTGAAGTTGGTAGTCGGTAGTCCATCTACGTAGAAATTGAACAGTAATGGCACAAGCACTGACCCTCGAGGGACACCATTATCCGGTTATTTAGCAACTCGATATTCTATATAGTGTAACAGTTTCAGTACACTTATCAATTGACCCCCAAATTAAACGAGCAAGTTTTTTATTTAGTTTTACCATGTATTCAATGATTTGGCAAATTTGATGAAATCGGTGTTAACATCATTTTTTCTCACCTAGGTGATCAATCTGGAAGCCAAAGTTTTATAGGTTGACCAGTTTCGAACAAAACTTATCACGGATTATCACATGTTAGTGCTTTTCTGAGTATTCTTCAAGAAAAATAAAACACAATATACTAATTTTCATTACCATTCATCTTGTGGTTCGAACAAATATTGGGAAAACAGTAAAAAGATGTTATTTGATTATTGATTACTTTAATTCCATAATAGCATGAAATATCATTGACAATATCTCAGTTGACTTACAATAAAAACTATTTCATATATGTTCGTCTCGTATAATATTTCACGATTGAAGAGAAAAATGGTGAATTATATCACCACATCCTTTACATATGGATACAATATCATTTACAACAAATACAACTTATTTTTTGATTATTACACTGATATATTTTATTTAGTTTTATTTTCTTCCTTCCCTATACATCCTCTGTGTTTCTTCAGACCTTATTATGGCATTAGTGACCTCTGAATTTCTTTTGCCTTGAATGGGCAAACGATATGGTATCACTGGAAGGTCCTTGATGACTGTTATCTCCTTAGGACGCCTCTGCGCTGTCAACCAACTAGCCAATTGGTGGGCACCAGGACTTGAGTACTGTGAAATCAACTTCAAATTAAATGAGAAGGAAAATAAACGAAAAATCGCTCGGAGATATTTTGGGTTTTCAACAGAGAAACACATACGAATGTTTTTGAAGCATGCAACATTTTTTCGACTTCACAAGAATATTTGATGATATACCACGTTTTTAAAAGTTTTTAGCCAGGCAATTTTTGCCAAGCATTGCTCAGTCATCTTAACCTTAAGTTGAAAGATTGAGCAACAATCTTCTCAGCAACCTCAGCAATAAAATGCTTTGCAACGTTCACTAGTTCCTTTCATTTACTGGGAAATTGAAATGACTAACTGAAAATCATTTTACTGCATTACTTATTTTATATATAGTTCAATTCAGGTGCATAGTTTAGATACTGAACTGGTATATTTCATTCACTTGGAGAGCTATTTTGAAAACTGAATGGGATAGCATTACAATCTTCTACAATTTAGTACAATTTTTTTCTCAATCGATAAATGCTGTTCCTTAAATTTAGATTGTTATGTATTTAAATTTTTATTTAAATCTCGAGAAAAATCATATGGGATTCAGATTTAGCTTACGTACCGTTTGTAATCTATACAATAGTTTGAATAGTGCCAATTTTTTTGTAAATTATTATAATAATTGATTGTTGTAATTTAATTTCTCTCATTTTATATTTCTGTATATGGTGCTACGTTTTGAGACGCCGAACTAATGAAAATGATGATGATATAATTAACTTACCTCTTTTTCGGTTAGTATATAATCGTCTCCTGGTGAAGGGTAGGCTAGGGAATAACTGAATAGAATAGCTAAAACCAGAGGGTAGATGAAGTTCGTGTGACATTCTCCTGCCGATATCAACCTGTGAATAGAATAACAAATTTAAAAATATCTAATTTGTATATCTCCAGTTTTTGGTTTGTTTACCATTGTTATTATTAAATCGAAGTATTTATGGCGATTGTGTGCCCTTTTTTCATAGACAGCAATCTCAATGGTGATAATTACTTAGATCTCATAGAAAACAATGTCTATCCTATGTTGACAGATATTTGACTATTTAGATTAAAGATATCCAGGCGTTGGATTAGATGATGGGGTGGCCTGCTCATTACCCTGATCGGTCGCTCGTAGATTATTTTTTATGGGGTAATTTGAAAACTAAAATTTATGCGACGCCACTGCACTTGGATGAATTACACCAGCGCATAGTAAACGAATGTCGTTTGATAAAACCTGAAATGCTAAGGAATGTGAAGAATCGCTGCTGTATGTCATTTTGAGCATTCCCTAAATCGAAGTATTTATCAGCATGTCAATTCATTTTATCATTCTTCGTCATTCAATAAAGAGAACAGTTTTTTCAATCAATTACGCGTTCATATCCTTGCATCAAACTCGTCCAAGTGTTTTTTCGTTTTCTCATACCGAAGGTCAAACATTGCGGTAGAAGTTTATGGATTGAAATACTGTTTTATACTGTTTAATAGCTAAGCGATCGAAGAAAAAAAATAATACGTTTATGCAGGTAATTGAATTATCTTTTCAACAAGGCTACTCGACCTATAAAATTTATTCAAAAATAGTTGTTCCAAGTGGTAGGTGCTAGAAGGGTAGCGATATCGAATTCATTTTTTTTCCATCTCAAAGATCCAAATTAGGCTTGTGGAAGTTATTGATGGAATACTGAGTCATTCTGTATAAAAATGAAGCGATGAAAAAAATACACCCATACAGGAAATTGAATTGCCTTTTCAACAAGATGTTGCTCGACCTCTTCTCCTATTCGAAAATGAGAGCTGTGGGGAGTTACGGTAGTGATATCAAGCACATTTGAAGACTATTATTGGACCCCTTTCAACAAAATTTGACCTGTTCTAGCCTAGCGTTTTTTCGATATTTATGGATGACCTACCCTGTATATACTGAATTTAATGGTTACCCACTTATGCTCAATGCTTCCTTTATGTTCTTCTCATTTTCTTTTTTTTGAAATCTCGTTACTTTAATTGAAATTCATATATCCAGTAATCAGCTTTTGTTTTGTTTATCAACAAGAATAGATATTTTTTGTTAGTTTTATATATGATATCAACCTTGTTACATCGGCCTAATTTTGACAAAATTATAGAGAGTCCTGTTTTTTTTCAATAGTAAACATCTTAAACAAAACTAAATTAATTTATTTTCCCAATGGACATAGATTATAATGGTATCATTTTAGAGGAATGAACTGGGTCCATAGCATTTCAACAAATTCAAAGAAATTTTTAACTATTCTATTTACTTATTCGAATTGTTTGCTTGTTGCAGATTGCACAAATATTTTATTAAAATGAATGCTTTATCTGAATTGAAATTAAACTTTCAACTTAAAAACACACGTTGTAAAATCATGAAACCGATACTCCACCTTTTAATATGATGTGTACGTAATATTTCTGCTTATAAAATAAAAATCTGTGGAAATTTCAAGTTCGTTATTAATTTATAAATTAATTCAAGTAAGCATCGATCTAATTATATATTTAATGACAATAGTGTTTTGCTTTCTTGGGCTGCTTCGATCATCCATGACGATAGACGAACGGCTACATACATCGGAAAAATGTACCAAAATCATAGAAAATAGGAACAGCACAGAAAACCCTAAATCGCTCTATGCTCAATATACATATAACTCACAGAAGTATTCACCTCTGCCCAACAATAAAATAACACAAATAGTTTTCTAAACTCACCTCATTCTGATCAACAAAAAAGACCTGCTGAATACTGTTACAGTTGTGAACTGGGGGAACCAACCCCAATACATGTTTATATATGCTTCCGGTCATCCCCATTCCTCCAAGTGTTTTGGACAGTGACATTTCTTCAAGAGATATTGCCATATTTGGATCGAACGCTGCTACGCTAATGTAATACCAATTAAACTGTCAATAAAATGTATATCTTCAGATTAAATTCTTATTTTTCCATTAAGACGTTCTCATTACGTCTTCTGGATATGTTATCGATTCGCAGAAGTTTGTAACAGTTTTGTAACGATTTGGAATAGGAACAAGAATGATTAGAGATAAATTTAATACTACCTGATTAAGGGATGTTTACGAGAAGTAAGAGGGATTTAATTACCAATTTTGACAAGAACGGAGAAAAATAATAAACCATAGATATAATGAAGTAGGAAAAAAAGGCTTTTGACCATTTTCTATCACTAATATTCATTCAAACCATACAATGTTGTATATCTTTGAAATAAAAAAAAATTAAGCTTGCAGAAAAAGGTACAAAAATATAGTGTTCCTATTAAAAAAAATAAAACATTGAGTCATAGTTTCGTAATTGAAAATGATGCGAAAAGAAGAAGTACGCCACTGGATTCTACGTAAAAAAGTGCCAGTGCCTGTGTAATGTTCTAATTTCAGAGCTCAGTATTAGCGGAGATATAAATTTTGTTCTATATCGCCATTTTTCCAATTTTCACTTGTATCTCGAAAACAAAACAAGGTAACCAAAACTGAATGCTACTCTAGTTATTTTCGGAAAAAAAAGAGAACGAGAATGGGGTATCATATTATATCTATCTTTTCTGGTTCAAAAGTTATAGTGCAAAACGAAATATGCCACCGCATAAGTATAAACAAAATATTCGTCAGAGGTGCAATCTTTGTCTGAAAATCTTTAAAAACCATATTATTGGTAATAGGCCTTTACGTTAATGATTTAGTTCAAGTATATATTAAAATCTTGAGCAGAAATGCACACAAAGTAGAAAAAGTGTTTTTTTCAAAATAAATTGATCAGTTTTTCATAAGTAAAAGTAAATATTGATTGTCAGGGTTATAAGATAATTACTAGGAAGAATTCAAGAGGTTTTTAGAACAACTATGGTGCATTATATTTGAAATCGAATTTGGCTTGGAAACATTTTGAAATATTTCAATGAGATTCTGTATTTGAAGATACAAACTGAACCAGAACTGCTCCAAGAGAGTACAATCCTTTAACGATCTGAAACAAAATTGAGGTACTCATCAATTTCATGATGACCATTATGGTGACATTTGATCAAGGGAAAATTATTTGATATCATCTAAACCTAATAGGCTGAATGCAGAATCAGTATTCTGACTAATCTTCAAGTTGTACAACCTCATTTCTAGGGAAGGCGAACTACTAATTATTCTATTATACAGGGTGGCCATTTGAAAACGAAACAGACGAGATTATAGATATAAGTTTTTTCGATAGAAATGCTCAGACGGGTCGATTTCTGTTTCGAGGGGGACAACTTAAGATGTAGGTTACGGACGCATAGCGCTTCAACCCTTGCAACTACAACCCCCACCCCCAAACTTTGAATAGGGAAGATGGGGTGAGTGATACCTCATTTGAAAGGTATTTTTATACTGATTTCAGCACAGTAATTGTTTTTTCATTTTATGCATTAGTTCTCGAAATATTCTTAACTAAGTATTTGAAAATGAAGTGGTGTTTTCATAGCACTTGTAGTGTTTTTTTGTGAAAAATCGACATTTTGAGCTTCAAAACAACCATGACTGTGGCTTCCTTCCTCCAATCCACTGACATAGAAATCTTCAATCAAGATGTCGAACGAACAAAGCGCATTGCGAAGGAGCTCAATCTTGCTGAAACTCAATCTTAATTCTCTTCGATATAATTTGCAGTATTTCCAATAACATGCGGTAACACTTGATCGATAGAAATCTCCAAAAAGTCCAAATACGTACATATCTCTAATCAGATTACCAGGTAAGAAAATCAAATCATTAATGATGCCACAGAAATATTCCAGTCCCAATTCGTGAAACGATTTCCGACTCAATTATGAAGTGTTTTCTCAGTTGGCTTCAATATGTTTTTATTTTGTTGATCATTGAATTCATATCTTTTTCAAAAAAATGAGAATCGATAATTTTTTATTTATTACGAACAGATCATTAAGTTGGCTTACTGGTTCTTTGAAATGTGAATTATTCAAGTGTTACCGCATGTTATTGGAAATACTGCAAATTATATCGAAGATAATTTAGATTGAGTTTCAGCAAGATTGAGCTCCTTCGCAATACGCTTTGTTTGTTCGACATCTTGATTAAAGATTTCTATGTCAGTGGATTGGAGGAAGGAAGTCACAGTCATGTTTGTTTTGAAGCTCAAAATTCGATTTTTCACAAAAAAACACTACAAGTGCCATGAAAACACCACTTCATTTTCAAATACTTAGTTGAGAATATTTCGAGAACTGATGCATAAAATGAAGAAATAATTAATGTGCTGAAATCAGTATAAAAATACTTTTGAATTGAGGTATCACTCACTTCTTCCCTATTCAAAAATTGGGGGTGGGGCAGCAAGGGTTGGAGCGCTATGCGTCCGTAACCTACATCTTAAGTTGTCCCCCTCGAAACAGAAATCGACCTGTCCGAGCATTTCTATCGAAAAACCTTATTTCGTCTGTAATCTCGTCTCTTTCGATTTTAAAAGGCCACCCTGTATACAAAGTGTTCGAGAAAGGAGTCCACTCTTAGTTCGGTAAATTTTCTCTCTGTATAATAGTGATGATGTATTTTAGTATATTCGTAATAAGTATATTACATTAAAAATATAAATGCATATCTTCACAAATTCTGTTCACATTTCAATCTATGATAAGCAGACTGAAAATCGCACAATTCCATTGTTATATTTTGGAGTAAAATAATTTTCCCTTGTCTTCTTATTAATGTCATTATGATATGGTTCGTTAATCAACTTTTGTTACTGGATGTCACTTATCTGCTGCGTAAACAAGTTATGATCAGTAGTTACTTCAAAAACTCTCTTATACAGGGTGTCACATTGGAAAATGTCCACCTTCAATAAGTCGTCATCGAATCAGAATTTGTGAAAACACTCAGACAGGTCGATTTTTGGTTACAAGGGGATATGATTTGGGATACAAAGCTTGGCACTACCTGCAACCCCCTGGAGAGGGTTACAATCTTAGACTATATAAGATAGACAAAGCATTCCTTTGTAAAATGTCGATTTGTTTTGGCTCCCTCATTGAAAGTCTCTTGTGAAAACTCACCCGGCAACACCGCATAAAATCTTTTCTTTTAACAACACAGACTACTTGTTTGACAAGACATGGGCTTCCCATCTTTCCATCGTTATTTAGAATCACTTTGAACAAATGAAAATTGCTTTCTTTGGGCAAATACTTGACCATCCCAACAGCGAAGCACAAATTCTTCTTTTTCATCGTCATCTGGGACCCTTTATTCAAGAAAACCTCATTTTAGCCTATAATAATTTCATTGAAAATTTCCCTAGGCTACTGAACATGTAAATAACTAAATACTTCAGTTCTCACAACACACTTACCTATGGAACGATAAATTCGGATTAAAATTCCTGTCTTTACTACAAGTTTCACATTCAAGATCCATTTTTACTGCGATGAAAAGTAATAAACAAAATATGAAAAACCTAATACTGATTCCCACAAATTTTCTTCAATTTGCGTGTTTATTTTCGGTACAGAGGTGGCAACGTGTGTCTTCTAGAACATGTGACCTTCAAATTGTCAAACAGAGAATGGAGCAGCGTTGTCTTGACTTTCACCTGAATTTCTTTCCATCTGTGCTCTCTGACATCAAATAGCAGAATTAACTAAAGTTTTTCTTTTACTTCTTGCTAATATATCCGACAAAACAGTTTCAATTCAAAATATAAAATTTTATACAATGTTTTGAATGCAAATTGGAGAGAAACTTTTTATTCACAATTATAGGGTAATAGAGAAACCTTCTATTTGCTCAGTTTGGCAATATGAAAATTTTTTATGACTTGAGTGGACCAGCTCAATACCTTACAATTGACCAGCTCTAAGTTTCAGAGGCGACACTTTTCAATGTAATTTAATATTCTTATATAGTCTAAGGTTACAATAAATAGGAATTTGATTAGGGAAAGTGTATAGTTTTGTAGCCCATATGTTTGTATGAACCAGCAGTTTATGAAGTGGATACTCTCAAATTAACAGGGTGTTTTGATAGAACTATGGTGCCGATAAAACCAAATGAAGAAATGTTCTAATTGATCGTATAATTTCAAGTAAAAGAAAATTTTTTAAACTAGCATTATATGTAAAAATTTACTGCAAATTTTTATAGGGCAAGTCATTAGATTGCATACAGTGAAACAAATGTTTTTCAAAATAATTTCGTACATGCTGTAGAATTTAGCAAGAAATGTTACGACATCCTGCCATCGTTATATGTTCGTCCAAATCTGCAACTCTGTTTTTATAAACATGTGATTTCAAGTGGCCACAGAGAAAAAATCGAGCGATGCTAGATACGCCGATCGTGCAGATCACTCTACTGGGAACCTTCGCCCTACCCAATATCCACGAAACCTACAAATAAAACAACAGACCATTGAGAGAGTTACCCATTTCACCTATCCTGTCTTGTGTATGTTACATCACAAAGCATCTTGACCCAGATAAGGAGATCCAATGCAGGATGGAATCAGCTCGTAAAACTTTAAGAAAATTTGTTCATTCTTCTCTAACAACAACTTGAATCTAAATTACTGCAAATAATGATCAAATGTCATATTATTATTATTATATGGGGCTGAAACCGGGACCCCAAAGGTTTATACAGTTGACCATTTTCGAAGACTGTGGACTTCTAGGCAGACCAATGAAGCAGTATTAAATGAAACCTAAGCAGCACGTGAGATGTAAGTGACCATCAAAGTTGAGAAAAATATCACATCTGGGGCACGTTTTTACAGGAGACCCATGCAGATATCTTCAATTTATAATGAAAGAAAAAATTGAGGGAAGGAGGACCTAACATGGCACCGAAAGAAGGAGAATAAAGGCTTTGATGGATGTATATGAATAACACAGAGAAGTCAAAGGTATTTTTTTCTATGAGATTACGTTGTGGACAAGTGACTATTGTTGCGTGAATATTCTAACAAAAGTTTTTCATCGCTAACAATGCAGTTACCAATTTATTTTCTTTAGTTGATTTACGAACTATATACTTAGTTATATACTTCACAAGACTTTATGGTTACTCACTTTAACCAGTAATACATAATCTATCTGTACTACACTGTTTGAAATTGCCAAATTCTTATCGGTTTGATACAAAAAAATTGAATAGATCATTCTGTTTTCCTTGTTCATATCATGCCATGATAGTTGGCGGAGGGTATAATTGCACCTTTGAGACTGAAAAGTATTAAGTATTAAGTATAAGTTACAAATGTAATAAATTTCTTACCTCATCCTTGAGGGCTTGTCCAGGCAAGAGATATAGATTTGCCGAAATTACTCCAGCAAGAGAGAATCCGACGATGCCAATATAAACTTCCCATTGATCACCTATTTCCAGGTCCTGATTCTGTAAATATGGATAATACAGAGTGCGGCAAAAGACAGTTTACACTGTCTGATATCTATTAATTTTTTCGTAAAATTTGTTTTACCGTGACTAAACGATGCCGCACGTGTGTTGAAGAGGGGGGGGGACACAAGTAATTTTTGATGTTATATTATTCTCGAAAATAAATTTATTTGCAATTATTTTAGCTTTTTTTCTCTCTCTTTTGCAAAACGGCAAACTGACTTTTGCCACACCCTGTAAATTTATCACCTTTCCATTTTGTACCATTATATCTATAAAACGAATGACTAAAGAGAAATGAGTGACGTATTCTATTCTATTCCATTTTTAAATTAAGTTTTTGTAGTTTTATTGAATTGTTCGATGTATATGATAAGAATGAAAAATGCTGTCTTATTCATCAAAGAAAACAGTGTTTTCTAGAATAAATAGACGTATCATTGATACTTAAATCGAAAAGTGCAAGACTGTAATTGTCATTCATAGATTATTTTTGTACCATTTTGTGTGGTTTTAAAGGATGAGTAGGTTTCTTTCTGCAACTCAGACTGTAAAGAATAGAAGAAATACGATAGGTCCAATGACCTATCGTAGGTGAATATCCAGGTACGCGAAATCTATAGTTATTGTGAGTAGGTACCGCCCAATCTAATAGGAGATCCAAACCAGGAACTATTTGACGATTGTCAGCAATTTTCACATCGATATGTGAAAATCGATTAAACATGACCCAATCATGTTCAACTAGAGTCCAACACATAAATCCGCGACCTAGGTAGAAAAAAATAAGTTCCATTATTTCTCCAGCTCTTCGATACCACCGGTGTAGAACGATTTATCGAGACATTCGAAGTATGTTTCAATCTGAGATCATTAATCGTCATCAAGAAGAAAACTCACACTTAAGAATTCTATCATCAGAGAACCTCCTAAAACTAAACTGCCTATGGCCATCAGTATCATTGGTACTTCTAAAATATCTGAAGAGTGAGCTTGATATCTGAAAAATAAAGGATTTATTGAAAAATTCAACTTTTAATTGATAACCAGACTTTATGAATTCTTCAAAAAAACTTATGAAAACCTTGAAAGAAAAATTATGGTTTTTTGTCTACTCCAATTTATTATTCACAAATTGCGACATATGTTTCGACCTAATTAGGTCATCTTCAGGCACTCGATCAACAGAAAGATGTTTAAAGTTATGAAAATTATGAAAACCTTGTTGAAAACCCAGATAGAAAATCATATAATCAGTAGGAAAATATTGAAAGTCTTAAAACTACTTTAATTTGAAACTGATATGTTTCGACTATACAGTCATCTGGTCTTGTCAGCTGGAATTATCTACATTGAATTGATTGAATAGAGTTCTACCATTGCTTTTTATTCTGCTCTATCTATATTATATATATGTCATATGTATCTTCTTTTCATTCCTCTAGATGGAATAGAGGCTATAATTCTGATCTCTGTCTAGTGTCTTGTGACTATACTTGTAAATCGCTTTCTACAAAACGAAAAATTCTAGGAGTTTTTCCTCATAGCCAGTATAGACCTATTTTGTTGACTTTAAGAAATTTCATTCAATATGCTGAGTGTTCAAAAAGACCTCGTTGGAATTTCAAAAAAGCAAATTGGATTGAATTTGCCAAGAAAGTAGACAGTGATTTTAGGTGGATTAAACCCACATGGTAACTATTCATAGGTGTTGTGAAAGCCGCAGCAAAAAATTTCGTTCCAAGAGGTTTCCGGAACGATTATATTCCATAATTTGTATAGAGACTATCAAAAATCACCATCCGATGATAAATGTGAAACGCTTATGAATTCTATCAATACAAGCCAAAAAGAGAAATAGAATAGTGTTGTATCAAAAATGAATTTTACACATTTGAGTATGAGTTCATGGAATATATTGAGAAAATTAGGCGAAGGAACTCCCCTTGACTCATCATCATCAAAAATTGATCCAATATTAATCGCTCGCCGTCTAGTTGATGTATCTGAATCAGTTAATATATCCCAATCTAAAATGAAGAATATGAAGAAAAAATTACACATATTCAGGAGATCAGCTCCTACTTTAGAACATGTGACACATCCATTCAATATAGATGAATTGAGGGCTGCAATCAAATCTACCAAATCTCGGAAAGCAGAAGGTTTTGACGAAATTTAATTGCAAAGATGTAGTTGTAAGATGTATATATTAAAATATTTTTACTTAACTTGGTGTATTTTTTTCAATTAACCGGAGGTTAGTTTCTGAACGGCCCTCGTAAATATATTGATGCCATCCACTCCCTCGGATCGAGATTTTATTGCATCTACAGTTCTCAAAACCTCAATCTCATCTACCTCCGTAAAGCTGAAAGGAGAAACCACTGCGTCCAATATATTGTCTCTATAAAAGTTCAGTGTTGGAGAAATTGAAAGTTTCGTGTTTTTGTTGACAATAAGAGTAGCAATTTCAAAACATTGAAAAACGGTCTTACACAAAGATCAGTTCTAGATCCTTTATTTTTCACATTATATCTCAGTGACTTATCCACGACATCATCTCAGAAATTTGTTTATGCTGATGATATTGCTATTGCTTACCAGCATTCGGATTTCTATACTCTGATTCATCTGATTTAAATATTTTAAAGAATTATTTTATTAAGTGGCTATTATGTCCAAATCCCAACAAAACAGAGGTATCTTGTTTCCATCTGAATAATCATGAAAAATATAGGAAATTAGCTGAACTTTCAATGAATCTCCTATCGAACATAATTTGTATCCTAGATACTTAGGAGTTGAATTAGATTCATCTCTCAATTACAAGGCTCATTTAAATGATCTGAGCCTAAAACTGAAAACTAGGAATAATGTTCTTAGGAAATTGGCTGGATCATCTTGGGGTGCTGATGCTTCCACTCTGCGCACAGCATCTCTAGCCTCAGTCTTTTCTGCACCTGAGTATTGTTGCTCAGTTTGGTTCAATAGTGCACATTCACAAAAAATCGATGCACAATTGAATACATCCATGAGAATAATTACTGGCACCATAAGATCTACAGCGGTTCATTGGTTATCCGTTTTTGTCTAATATTGTCCCTGTCCATATTTGCAGACAGATTTATTATATTATTTTAGATTAATATGTTCATAAACAATGGCAATCCAAGATCTAGTGTGTAAAAAAAACCAACAAACACAGGTCAATATCTAAATTTTAATTCCAACCATCAACTAAATACTAAATCGAGAGTGGCATGTTTATATGATAGAGCAATAAAAATATGCTATCAAGATAAAAATAAGGAAATGAATAACATCACAAAAACACTCAAGAGTAATGTTTATCCCAAGAAGGTATTGGAAAAAGCTGTTTTAGGCTTTCTGACACAGTTTGTTAGATGTAAGTAGAACAATTTTCATTGTGGTAAATCCTGAACTAATTATTGGATATTTTTGGGTTTTGTTTTTTCCACTGTTCCAGCTCACAAGGCTTATATTTGACAATAATTGCCAAAAAAATGGTTGTCAAAAGCCGCTAAAATCTACCAGTGCTATTTGAAAAACCCTTTATAAATATGTTATTAAACTCAAAGTAAAGTTTGATATTTACCGTATTGTGTGCGCATGAGCATTTATGGCCATAATCATCTTCTGTTTAACTGTTTTTTGATACAATTCAGAATCCAATCTATATTTCTGTGGTATACTACTATTCGATATATCGCTGATCATATCCTGTATAATAAAAATTTGAAATAAAGCAGTGAATGTTAAATAAGCGAATCCAGTAGCAGATCCTGTCAGTGACAAAGCAACAACCAAGCTAGTCCAATGAATGACTTGAAGCATCAGATTCGAGTAATTCGGAAAATTTTCTGTTACCCACACGCAGAGATAAGTTTTCTTATCGAAGTATTCAGGTGCTGCTATAAATCCAGCAGCAGCAATGACACCTAAAATCATATTTGTGAAACATATAGTTTTGACAAATTTGGTCAAGAGAATGATTGCTTTCAACTTTTCTTCCTTCATTATGTCAATAGGAAATATTGTATGGCCGTATTCTTTTAAGAATTTCAGATTTTCCTGGAGACCAAAGATCAGCGAACCCAAGTTCAGCAAAACCTGAAAAGTTTGATGTGAATGAGTGTCTAATAATAATAATAATTATTATAATAATAAAGGTCTTTATTTCCAATAAATAGAAATCCCAAGGGGAAGTTCACCCAGAGGTGTTCTACCACTTATCCCTTGTTACAGTTAAGCAATTTGGGCATTCACCATTTATAAAGATAAAATAAAAAACAAAAATGAAATAATACATTTCTGAGCATACTCAATAGATCTACATCTTATTCTCGGAGACTGAATTTTAAAAACAAATTAGAGACGGCCAAGGAAGTTCTCTTTTATGTCAGTCCTAAATCGATTTTTGCTGAGCTGTTTCAGGTGTTCAGGAATATTGTTGTACAGTCTATAAATATTATATCTGAAACTTCTTTGAAAGGTAGATGTTCTGTGATGGGGACATGACAGCAAATTCCTATATCTTATATTGACGTTATGAACGCTCCATACCTTAACTTACTAAAGAGATAGGGTGGGCATCTCTTGACTACTATTTCGTGATAGGTACAGACAGCATAACATTCGAATCTAAACTTCATCGGCAGCCAACCCAACTCCTTCAGCTTGTGAGATACGTGATCAAACTTTCTGATACCAAAGATGAACCTCACGCAACTGTTCTGAACACGTTGAATTCTGCTAAGAGACTCCTGGTCCAGGCAAAAAGCATAGACAGTAGAACAGTAGTTAAATATTGACAGAACTAAAGACTCACAAAGCAGTTTTTTTGTATCGATCGGTAAGTAGGATCTATGAGGGAACATCATTCTAAGAGCTCCATAAGCACCACAAATTAATTTCTCAATATATTCCCGGAACCGCAGTGACTCGTCCAAAATCAAACCTAAGTCACGCGCACTTTCAACGAAATCGATAACACAACCAGAAACAGAAGGTTTGAGCTTATTCTAGACAAGTTGCTTATCGTTTCTGGAGCCAAAAGCAAGTGCATATGATTTCCGCGCATACAAAATCAAACCATGCTTCTTCGCCACTTCACATAAGCTACCCAAATCCCCATTAAGTATAATTTCCGCAGCAGTCAACTCATCAATGTAGAAATCCATGAAGAGCTGGAAGTCATCGGCATACATGTGAACCTTGCAGTGATGAATGAACCTTATGAATTGGCATGTATAAACTATGAATAGTAAAGGTCCAAGAATTGAACCTTGAGGGACTCCACTGGCCACGAGCCTGGACCCAGGCAGTCTACCACCCAGCTTCACGAATTGTGAGCGCCCACCGAGATAAGACTCGAAAAGAGCCAGAGCCGGCCCAACCACTCCACAAGACTCCAACAAGGCCAGGAGAATGTCATGCCTCACAGTATTAAAGGCTCTACTAAAATCAAGCAAAATTAAAGCAGCACATTTGGAGTCATCGAGAGCCTGCAGAATGTCATCGGTAACATCAAGGAGAGGGCCGGTTGTGTCATAGCCTGGTCGAAAGCCGGACTGAACATCCGGAATTAAATTATTAGTTTCAAGATAATCCTGAAACTGAACCGACATTACCTTCTCCATTAATTTGGACAATCCTGGCAGAATACTAATTGGCCTAAGATCAGACAATTCCATAGGTTTTCGGTTTTTTGGAATAATTGTAAGAGCACACTTCCAAGCGGTGGGGAATTTGGAGTTCAACAAGATGGTGTTGAAAATGTTGACAATGTATGGGAGAATATATGGGCAGCAAATCTTAATAAATGAGATTGAAATGTTATCACAACCTGGCGCACCATTTTTAGATCTTTTCAGATAATTAAATACTGTTTCTTCATCCACCAGCAGAAAGTTGAACCACCCTGTACATATAGGATTGTTTTTATAATCATCAATAACCGAAGGGTCACCAATGCCCGCTGAGAAATTCAGGAAGTGATCGTTTACTACATCCGGATCAGTAAACTTGCCTTCAATATCAACATTCGAATTATCCGATATCCCCAAAGACCTAAGTTCCCTCCACTGATTTTTCCTCGAAGTATTCACTGCAACATGCCGAAAATATTCACGTTTCTTTTGAGTTATTGTTCTGTTCACCGCATTCCTCAAATGTTTATACGAATTCCACGACTCTTCCGTCCTGACTCTCCTATAATTATCTATTCATTATGATCCCAAGATTTCT
This sequence comes from Micraspis discolor, assembly GCA_030674115.1. Lineage (NCBI taxonomy): Eukaryota > Metazoa > Arthropoda > Insecta > Coleoptera > Coccinellidae > Micraspis > Micraspis discolor. The sequence continues at coordinate 13,809,845 of JARTUT010002175.1, forward strand.
TTGGTACTTTTTAAATCTATATTTTTATTTTAAGAGTTCATCAATGTTGATATACAAATTATCGGTTTCTTTCGACCAACCTGGAATATAATCGTTCAGGAAAACTCTTGGAGCAAAAAAGTTCGTTCCAAGAGGTTTCCGGAACGATTATATTCCAGGTTGGTCGAAAGAAACCGATAATTTGTATAGGGACTATCAAAAATTACCATCGGTTGATAAATGTGGAAGAATTATGAATTCTATCAATACAAGCCGAAAAGAGAAATGGGATGTATCAAAAATGAAATTCACACATTCGAGTAAGACTTTATGAGATATATTGAGAAAATTAGGTGAAGCTACTCCCCTTGCCTCATCATCATCAAGAATTGATCTAATATTTCTCGCTCGCTGCTTAGTTGATGTATCTGAATCAGTTAATATATCTCAATCTAAAATGAAGAATATGAAGAAAAAATTATACATATTTAGGAGATCAGCTCTTACTTTAGAACATGTGTCACATCCATTTAATATAGATGAATTGAGGGCTGTAATCAAATCTACCAAATCTCGGAAAGCAGAAGGCTCTGACGGAATTTATCCTGAATTCATCAAACATTTATCAAAAAAGGCCTTGTCTTGGTTAATGGTTAATGCCTTTTTATAACAATATTCTGAATTCAGGACACTTTCCTTCCGAATTCCGTAAGGCTAAAGTAATAGGTATTTTGAAACGAGGAAAAAATCTTTGTGATTCGAGTAGTTATCGACCAATCAGTTTATTGATTGTTTCTTTCAAGATATTAGAAGGGTTAATTCTTTTCAGAATTGAATCTTCTATAGAATATATATATAAATATATTCCCCGGAAGGCTATAGAAAAAGTTCAGATCAGGTTCTCAGCTTTACAACTTTCATTGAACCAGGCTTCAATAATAGGTTGAAAAACAGGAGCTGCTTTCATTGATTTATCTTCGGCATATGACATGGAAAGATGGGTTAATTTTCAAACTTTATACCCACCTAAAGTGTGGGAAAATGGTAAGATTATTAGAAAATATCTTATCTAATTGAAGGTTTCAGGTTTTAGTTGACAATAAAAGTAGCAATTTCAAAACACTGAAAAACGGTCTTCTACAAAGCTCATCGTGTACAACGATTCAGAAGTTTTCTCAACTGAAAAATTATTGAGAATGAAAAGAAAATCTATAATTTCTTTAAATGAACAAGTATGTTAAATATATTATGTAGAATGGTAATCATTTTAAGTAATTTTTGTGAAATAAAAGATAGTAGATATTAATAAACCAGTACCTTAAAATACTCACAAATATTTGAAGACCACAGAAAGATCCATGTAGCAGGAGTGTTTCTCGATCGAAATTTCTCAACAAGCAGTATATTGTAAGAATAGTTGCGAAAGAATATTGACAAAATACATAGAAACAGCAAAGCCTTATGGGTTTGTAACCTAAAGCTACAGCGGTGTTGAGCAATGGCTGTAATATATCAATTCTCTTCTTTTTCCTTGCTGCGAAGAAAAAAGCATTCAGTAGGTTCCATTCAGTGGAAAGAGAAAGATGAGTTCTAGTAGCTATCCGACTATGTATCTATATATTTGAAAATAAATTGTGTTAGTTACACTATTTGTAAGTCTAGAACAGATTTTGATGAAAATTGGAGGAAGGGTAGCTATTATTAATACAGATTTTCCTTAAAATTTTCTCTCCAAAAAAATGGCAAAAGAGAAAAATGCAGATATGGATCAGTACAGTGAGAAAAGTTTACTAAGAATATTTGTTTGATAGAGAGGCTTTTTCCTAATATTATTCATCCAAAACTTTAAGTGAATATGGTAGTTTCCAATCATGGGAACCAGATGATTTTTATCATACATGCAGTGAACATTCCATGAAAACGAGAAGAGTACTGCAATTGATAGTCATTTATTTAATTCAAAAGTTGAGTGTAATTTCAGTTACCTACTTATGTCGAATTTCATTCTACTTACACAAATCAGAGTCTTTCAATAAGAACTTCGTTTTTAAAACAAAATGAAACAAAAAATGTTGATGACGATGATTCAAATTATTATTGTATTATGAAAAAAAAAGTTCGGCAATTACGAATAAAGAATTATATCTGGCAAATGTCCACCACCACCACGCTGACAGAAGTAAAGTCTTTCATCAAAATTTTCAATCATTTTTGGCAAAATGTTGGGTCTATTTCTATTTGATTGGCTCCGTATAGTCTCTGTCCTTAAGATAATCCCACAAAAAATTATCCAGTGGTGTTGAATCACACGATCTGGCTAGCCAATTAACAGCTGAATCTCGTGAAATTATGTGATAAGCATATTTGGTTTGCAATAAATCGATCGTTTCATTGGCTGTGTGACAAGTGACACCGACTTGTTGAAACTACATGTCAGTGATATCTATGTCATCAATGATAGGCTGAAATTGAGTTGTTAACATCTCGAGATAGCGTGATGCATTGACCGTAACCGCATTTCCATCCTAATCTTCGAGGAAAAAATGGCTCAATCACGCCTCCAGACCACATAGTGCACCATACAGTGACATGTTGAGCATGCAACGGCTTCTCAATAATCGCTCTAGGATTTTCAGAAGGTCAAATGCGGCAATTTTGCTTGTTGATCCAGCGTCGAACCTGCGTTGGTTTTGGTAAATTTTGTACCGGGCCCCTCGACTCAAATTCAATGATTAAACAATATGTTTAATTTTCATTGCGGTCTGATCATTTCTTTCCATGCAAAATACATATTTGAGATTTGAAAACTATATTATTTATATAGAGGATAATGGGAGGATACAATTGTTTAGTCTAGCCCTGAAGATGTAAAAATATATTTCCGAAACGACTGACATAATATCATTTTCCTGTTCTTTGATCCTGCTACCACCATTTAAACATTTGAAAATACAATTTTGGATCACCAATTTGAATTTGAAGAATTAAATTTGACAACTTCCCTTGAAAATGATATGGTTTTATAATGACCGATTGACCATTTAAAGATTGAGCTGATAATTGAACTCAAGTTTTAATACCTACGAGATATAGATTAATATACAACACAGTATAGGGACCAAGCAGTAGTCGCACTCCGTGGATTTTGAACTGAAATCGCTTACCTACACCAAAGGGAAGTCGCGCATTCCTCCCTGCGCATCTAATCTTATCGACCGCGAATTAAAAAATTGATTAGAAAAGGTTATTTGCGTTATCTGAAAACTTAAATATTTTGATTTAAGCTGGTAATAAGTTTTCACAGTGATATTTAGAATGTATGTTTAGTCTATATTCATATAAAAATTATGACTCCGCGCATAATGTAACCGTAAATGTAATCACATTTCCTCATTAACAGAAAGATGCATTCAATAAAAGATATATTATTTTATTGTGGTTGAAGAGTAGGTATTATATGGAAAAATAAGTAGTTGGTGGATGAAAGCATTGAATGTGTTTAATATAAAATCCTTAATACTTAAGTTTCACTGAAACATTAATCTTCGAGTCCATGAAAAATAACTTTCTTTTTATATTGAGTTATTTGGAACAATTTTTTTCAATGAATTCTCTGATGATTTAGTTCGAACTGATACTATTTTTTACTATATTCAATTTATGAAAAGAGGAATTTCATTATGGAATTCTAGAATTAGTGGCAAGTTTTGGCGAGGGACCTGAACTGATCTTGAGTGAAAAGCGGGGAAAGGGGGGGAGAGGTTTAGATCGTTTCCTGGGGGGGTGTTAATTACCCCCAGTACACCTCCCCGTAAATACTCCCCTGCGCTAAATATGTTGAGTGTTCTCTAGAAAGGGTTCCCTCATTATGGTGGGAAAAAAATAAAAAACCAATTATAGTATTGTTATTTCTATTTATAAAATTGAAAATCATATAGATACAAATTCAAATATTTATCAAAAAAAAATTCACTCTTCTGCATACGCATGCAGTAGGCGTAAACCTACCGAAATTCCATTGGTTGGTTCCTGATATCTCAGCTAATCGTAACGAAATGACGACTATACTAAGCCTGCTATAGGCGTAAATCTGCTAAAATTCCATTGGTTCCTGATATCTCAACTTATCGTAAAGAAATGACGACAGTAGGCGTAAACCTCCTCAAATTCCATTGGTTCCTGATATCTCGACTTATCGTAAAGAAATGACGACAGTAAGCGTAAACTTACTGAAATTTCATTGGTTCCTGATATCTCTGGGATCTCTGGGATTATTGAAACTATTGTTTTTGCAGTTGTATACGCTACAATTGTTAATCATTTTGGAATTAATTTGAAAATAACACAAAATTGAAACAGAATACTTACTGGAATAAGAATAAATGATTAAATAAATGAGCTCTGCTGGTTCATGGTAGAAATTCCACTGAATTATAGGTTAGGTTATATTTTTTCTTCAACTTCTTCTTTGAATTTTAAATAGATAAAAATTATATTCTTCTTAATATTAAACGAATTAATTATACAAAGGAATTATTTTAGATGTCTAAAATAATAATAATGACATTATTCCAGCCATCTTAGAATTATTGATGAAAACAATGAACAAGGACGAAAATATGAGGTTAGAATCCCTTCGAGATGCGCGAGTCAGACTTGGTGTAAGAAAATCCACGGAGTGCGACTACTGGTTGGTATCTATACTGTGTATATAATACTTTCAATTACCAGGTCTTGATTGACTAGCTCGTTCACACTACATTCATACAACCATGTAGAAATCATTATAACTTACAAATCGTCGTCAATTATTTCATCTACGTGTTATTTCTTATTTGAAATTTAAACATTTATGTTTAGTTCAATTCAAATCAATTTCCTATATCTAGAAAATGAATAAAAAAAGAAATCCGGATGCGAAATTTTCAATTGAAACAATGTACTTCCTTGTAAACTATAAGAATATTTCTTATATAAAATTGTAATAATACCTCCCAAGGTAGCAAGTTTGGCGTAAATACCCAATACATCCCCATTTGCTCCCATTTCTCTCCATCCACAACGATTTGGAATGTTTCTGAATCGAATAAAATTTTCTGCACTTAATGTCAGCAAAAACTATAAAAAATAGAATAGAATAAATAGGTGTGTGGGGGATAATGAAGGAATATTCACTTTGATTAGAACTGCTATTTTTCCATGAAAATATTTTTATGGTGATGGTAATGATAGGTTCTTATTGGTGTTGTACCAAATGTCAGAATGCATTATTAAAGGAATATCTTATAAGAAATTCTCATTAACTTTCCTTCTATATTATGCGAAGTAAGTATTAGAGGAGATAATGGGGTTACTTTAGCAAAAGGATTGAATACACATTTCTCTCAATGATTGGTCACAACAGCAAGCTCAGGCCGGTGCAAAGATGTAAAAAATTTAGAAAGCACCGACGTGAGGTCAGATTGCTTTGGCGCTCTTGTTGAGCTACTTGCGAGTAAATATTCAAACTATAACAAATCTATAAGCACTGTGATCATCAGGTGAACAATAAACTTTTCCTGTACAATGAGACAATGTGATGCAAATATGAACGCCTAATGAATGAACAAACCTATATCTCAAATTAAAAATAACTATTCATAATTTTCCCCAAGTTTTGTTCGAAGCCATAATTCCCTTTTCCTAAAAACTTACGTCAGTGCTTTTCTGAATTTTGACAACGTATATTATTTCAGTCATCGAGATTGAATTCTATATCTATGATTTCCCGTTATGAAAAATTTTGATTAACATTACGCCAACTGACACTGATTAATGAGCCCGGCATTTGTCAATCGAATATCGATCTGTGATTTCTATTTTCTCTTGAGTAAATGAAAAAATCATCATATCTTTAGATGGAAAAGAGCTATGGCAATGAAATTTGAGGATAAATAAGATATCAAGATAGGAGATCAATATATTCACGAATTTTTATTGAAATCCGAAAGATATCTTTTGAGATAGTGCGGATTAAAAAATTTTTTTTTGGGAATTTATTAAAATTTTCTAGCGTGACGATTTCTGCGAAATTTTGCGAGCCGTTTTGTTACAACCTCCCTCAACAATGTTTTAAGTATCAACTTGATCGGACGGATATTCTAGTAGTTATTGAGGAAACAAAATTTCAGATGCTCATAACTACTGAACCATCCGACGGATTTGGCCCAATAACGAACTTGACCGAGATATTTGGACAATTAACCTATTCTGAAAATTTGAAAACTCTAGCTCATCTCTTTTGGATGCTAGAAAGGATACGGCCGGCCGGACAGACTCAACTTTCGCCATGGATTCTTCATCGGGGAGTCGAACTCAATCGATTGAGACCATTTTCGGCTCGATATTCCAAAATTACAGACAACAAGAGGGCCAAAAATACAAAAAACCGTATGGAAAGAATTCGAGAGCATTTTGGACATGATTCATGTGAAGGATTTCGAAAAACTGCAATAACAATAGAAATTACTAAGCAAGTACATGATCTTGTTAATGAACATTCAAGTTTGACCAAACATGAAATTAGTATTTCCGGTCATGGCAATAGATAGATAGATAATTTATTCATCCTTTAAGATATCACAAAGATATATAGGACATGTCAGCATTCAAAATACACAAAAATAACGAAATTAATCCTAAACAAACCATCAACTTAAGTTACTTGAGAGGAATTCATCAGCACTATAATAACATTTTTCAATTAACAAGTCCTTAATTTCACGTTTGAATTGTCTATCGTTCAATAATTTATATCTATTAGGCAAGTGATTATAAAAAGCTATACCTGCCAGCCTTGGTGATGACTCATACTTAGAGGTTTTGTGTTTTGGAACACATATGATGTTAAGGTGCCTAGTTTTATAATTATGGAAGTCAGAGCACCTAACAAAGCTATCCAGGTTTTGCCTCACAAACAATAAACAATTAAGTATATATATACAGGGAAATGTCAAAAGTCTGAAGTGCCTGAATGTAGCTCTACACGTTTCGCCATTTTGTATATTGAAAATTAACCTTATAATTTTTTTCTGCGTGGAGTTTTAGTCACGATGAAACAGTACTCGGGGACGCATCGCGCATTTTGCGTAAGAGCGTATTATTATAATGGTGATTCAATAATGACTGCTCAATATCTCTATCGTGCGGAATATCGTACACGCCACGCACGATAGCATTAGGAAATGCATCAGGATATTCGAGAATACAGGTGCGACAGTTGTCGACGTTTTGAAACTCGAAATGTCGATTTTTAAAAAAAAATTCAAAAAAACACTACAAGTGCCATGAAAACACCACTTCATTTTCAAATACTTAGTTGAGAATATTTCGAGAACTAATGCATAAAATGAAAAAACAATTACTGTGCTGAAATCAGTATAAAAATACCTTTGAATTGAGGTATCACTCACCCCATCTTTCCTCTTCAAAAATTGGGGATGGGGGTTGTAGCAGCAAGGGTTGAAGCATCTTAAGTTGTCCCCCTCGAAATAGAAATCGACCTGTCCGAGCATTTTTATCGAAAAAACTTATTTCGTCTGTAATCTTGTCTGTTTCGTTTTCAAATGGCCACCATGTATGTCAACGTGAGATCGCCAATCTTCATTTCCGTTTAGAAGAGTGCCAGCAACGCAAAGGTCTTCATTTGGATAGTATCATCTTTTCCAAATAATTCTCCAATTCATTTGTTAAAAATAAACAATAAACTCTTGTATTGCTCAGAAATAGTTTTTGTTTTATTGAACTTACAAATACCTGATACCCTTTCTGGACATCTTGTATAATGATATAATATTACAATCTACTATTTTACCTATACTTTTGGTTGGTTTGGATTAGTTAAATAAAAGAATAGGGGATTGGAAATATGAATTGTGATTATATTTTTATTACTTTATGGTAGAATCGGGTAGATCCCAGTGGCGTGGAAAACTTAAAAGAAATATTCTGAATGAACGTCGTACACGGTTAAGTGCAATTAAATTGAAATAACTTCCGTTTTTAAATACTTATGCACAAAGGTTTAGTGAATAAGATAAGTTTAAGTAGTTCATTTCATTCACGTTTCATATAATCGTTGATGTTATTTATTTCAATGAAGAAAAAAATTTAAATTATAGTTTCTTCACCTGAGCATTCGTGATAATAAGTTGTTTCATATTTTATAAACTATTCCCTACTTGATTTTTGTACCAAAGATTCATTAAACATTACATTTTATTTCAGTTGTTCCATTATTTCTATATACATTATTATAATCTTCTCTTGATTCTATTGAATTTAGTATATTATTATAATCTTATATTATTATAATCTTCTCTTGATTCTATTGAATTTAGTATATTTTTGGTTGTTTCAGAATTTTCAGGTTATCTGTTTGATGCCATCACTTCCAATAAATCCACCTCATTCTACATTGGAAACAACTTAGGCTCGAACGTAGCATCTTTTTTCCTAATGCTACATCGGTCAGTAAGTCGCAGACCTAACCACCAGAGTGCACCACTAACAAAATATTCATATGATTTCGTGATCTATCTTGTTTGGGCATGGGATGTTTAACTTGAGAAGTTGAATTAGACAATATATTTATTAATTCGGTTAAAAATATGCTTAATGTGACTCAAGAACAATAATGGTGCTCTTCATTATGACTATAAAATGAGACCTTAGGATTTATACATAATAAAATAATTTCACTTTCCTTGTGAGGACACAAACTGTGCGAGAACTGCAGCTAGGGAATATAATCCTTTGCAAATCTGAAAACAATTATAATATTAGGTTCAAATTCTACAAATATACCTGGTTAAAAACTTTCATATAATAATTCATAGGCACGGTTTTTTTTATTTCAGAATATTATCTATTAGAAAAGAATGTGGATCACTAGGCCAATAGATCAACAGGCCGTAGATCAATAATTCTGCATACCAACGATCCCCTTGATTTCCAAAGAATTAGATAAATACGTACACAGATCGCGGGAATCCTTAAAGGACGCGGATAATTGTATACAGTACATATACAATATGTTGTATTTCTCAAATTAAGATAGTCTACCCATGTGTTATAACAAGTCAATAACCCTCGTTGAGGACTCAACTTTGAGAAGCTGGATGTTGCGCGGGGTTTGAGTATCCATAGATAAATTTGTGAAAATACCTACCCTGACCAGGAGTTCATAATCTACCTGAACCATACTGTTCGATAGAGCCAGATTTCTCTGAGTTTGATAAAGAAATATGGAATAAAGTTTTCTGTTGTCCTGGTCCATATCATACCATGGCAGTTGACAAAGTTTATAATTGCAAGTTTCAGACTGAAACGATGAAGACCTAAGTTATATAATTATTAAATTGAATGAAAAGGTTATTTACCTCATCCTTGATCACTTGCCCTGTTATGAGGTATAAATTTGCTGAAATAACTCCTGCCAGTGAAAAACAAGAAATTCCAACATAAATTTCCCATTCATTTCCTAGATCCAGGTCTTGATACTATAATAATTTATTAAAACTTTCGTAAACCATTCTTTCAAAATTTAAAGAATGTTACTACAAAAGAATCATTAGAAAATTAAAGACGTGAGGCCAGGAGCTTTTGTTCGCTTGTTCTGAAGTCTTCTTTCGCATTCTGGCTTAGTGTATAATACTAATACAACCTCCTCAATGAATGAATAAACTTATCACAGTTGTCTTCAATTTTTGTTCGAATCTCATATTCCCTTCTCTTTAAACCCAACCATACGTGCCGGAAAACTCTTAGTGGTTATTTTAAGATTGATATACAGCCCATCACTGCATAGGTTTTTTCATTCATTGTGGCGGTTGTTCAGTATTACACAAGGGCCATGAAAAGACTTCGGAAAGCTTCCTATTTCACGTCAGGGCTTTTTCACAATTTTTATTAAGCGACTATATTTTTTTGTACAAATGATATAAAGAAGGATTAATCAGAAATAAAATTTAACTAATAAGAAGTTATAATTCAATCAACATGTTTTTGATAACCTCGGAAAAAAAAATGAAAAACCAACAGTTTTGGTGAATTCGAAGACAAATGATTAACTCACACTGAAAAATTCAATCATAAGAGAACTGCCTAGTATCAAACTACCAATTGCCAACAATATCATAGGTATTTCCAGTATATCAGACCCATATAGTTGATATCTGAAAAAATCATTGAAGAAAAAAAAATGTTTCATTTACATATAGTACATCTATTTATTTGATTACGACACACATGAGTCTTTAACCACTATGTTAATTTTAAGAACACGATCTTGAGATCAAAAGAAACAGTTTTTTTTATACTGTTTTCCCAATAGTCATGCAATAGGACTGTATCGAAATATACATTTACAATCGAAGATTTATTTCCATGTTTCCACCTAAGGAAATAATTTTCCTATTGGAGGCTGTGTTCTTAAGAGCAAATATGCAACCATCATTTAATTTTTAATCCATTTCCTAGCATATTCTTATTTATTTTCAAAAACCTTCATTTAGTAAAGGTTCCAAAAATTTCTGGGATAATTTTTGATACACAGATTTCACTCACAAAAAATAGATCATAAGCAAGGCAGTCCACCCAAGTAAGTCGTCTTTGTAGAAAGGGCTCAATGAAAATGGGCTCCTCTATAGTTAAAATAACAAAAATAAACGAGATCATCAAAATAAAATTTTTCATACACGGTTGTGATGGGGCTTCCAATACCTTCCTTTCAAATAAAAGTCAGTCAACCTCTCTTTCTATTCAATTTTGAGGGGTTCAAGAACCTCTTCTTAGGAGTTCAGTCGATCAATTTTTGAATATATCTCGAAAGATGTCCCCCCAAAAAAACTCATTCGACAATAAATGAAAATTAAAAAAATTTCAAATTTTGTCAGCTTTCTTGAAAACAATTTTTTTCCTTGAAAAATTCAGAAGATGTTTGTCGCAAGTTCGAAATTGAAATTATTGATTTTGTGTAAACGAAAGTGCTTGAGCTTCAAGAACATTTTGACTTTGCAGAGAGCGTAGAACAATATCGTTATCTCAATTTTTAGGTCCTGTCTTTCAGAAACGCCTTGTAGGCACTCGAACTTGGAACATCCTTTTTATGTGGACTGCCTTGAGGTCAATGATGCAAAAAATTCAATTGAAATACAATTCACATACTTGATTGTATTCTTATGAGCTGCAATAGCCATTATCATCCGTTGCTTCACCATTTCTTGGTATAATCTAGAATCCTTCCTAAGTTTTTGAGGAATACTAGTTTTACATATATCACTGATCATTTCTTGTAATATCAATATTTGGAATATTGCTGTACAAGTACCCCAAGAATAACCAATAGATGTGCCAGCAAGAACCCAGGCAACTGGTAAGCCGGACAAATGTACAATAAAAAGCATTGCTTTTGAATAATCTGGGAAAGTGTCTTTTATCCATACGCATAAATATTTCTTTTGATCAAAGTATTCTGTGGCTGTAATAAATCCCACGGAAGCTGCGAATGCCAAAATCATATTGACGAAGCATATAATTTTTATTCCAGTAATCAGGAGGAGAACCTTTCTCAATTTTTCCTCTTTCAATATTTCGATTGGAATCGATGCAGCTCTATAGTCTTCTGAAAACTTTAGTGCCCCTTCAAGTACATAAAAAAGTGATCCCAAATTTATCAGAACCTGAAAAATATCATGTCAAGTATTTTGTTAGATAAATATGAATTTTTTTCACTTCATTTATCTGCCAAATATTGAAAGGTGCCTACGGAGAAGATTTAGGCGCGTTTGCACCAATCACAAAACAGAATAAAATAAAAAAAGAAAAGCTAAAATAATTAAAAACAATATACTCCTCACTGCTAATAAATACTTTTGAAGGATCTTGTTCATGTACATTCATGTAGATCTCCAATTAAGTTTATCATTTGGGTCTGACCGTAGTGTTTTATTTCCTATCTTTGTTTCTAACCAATAATTTTCAGTTATCATAAATTTAAATTATTTCTCATGACATTACTTAGACTCCTAACTTTGCTAAATGATCACATTCAATGGCCAAATTTCCTCTCTGGAGCCCATGAGTCTCTAAGAATGAAGTTAGTTTAATTCCAATACAGTTTGTTATTTTTTCAAGGGAAAATTGGGGAATGTTAGGACTTTAATCGATGTTCACAAACGGTCATTAAGTTTCAAGTGATGAAACATGACGGTACATTACGGCATACTATATCCAAGATGGCCAATATTTGTGGATGTGAAGAAATTATTCGATTGATTAAACGTTATTTCACGAAACAAATCAAAGAATAAAAACTGTGTGCTAAACTATGAATATAATCTTCCATTCATAACTGACGATGATGATTTGGCGCAGTCCAGACGGTCAAAACGAACCGAATTTAATGAATATCTTTGGGTTTTTGAAGGTTCTTCCAACCCCACTGCAAACAATTGACACGCATAATCTTATTCAATGAACTGACGAAATCAGGTTATCAGTATTCTGACTCATTAATATTCCAGTCATTTTAGGCATTTTTTCTGGGGAAAAATTCCTAGTGGGCTGTATTTTCGCATTTCGGTCATATAATGAAGATATGCAAAATCGACATCGATATCGTACCGGCTTAAAAAGTACAAAGGTCTCAAAAATCAGTTCTTTTGCAAATATTTCGCAACCTATTGCTCAGAGGTCAATAGTGATCATTATAAAAATTGCTCCAGATACTCCAATGTTTTTTATTAATTTCTTGCAAGTAATTTTTTTTCTTAAAAACTGCTAGTGCGAGCTAGTCATTATTGACGCATGGTAATCTCAGAGAATCAAGACCTCAAGTGACATTGCCACACTGTGCTGATGAGAGGCACTCACTTCGAAACTGGTCCACAGTTGCATTTGAGGTCTTGATTCTCTGAGATTACCATGCGTCAATAATGACTAGCTCGAATTTTAGATGGTTCTATGTAATTGTCGTTCTTTTCTAACCTATTGCCATGCCATGCCGGCTCAATATTTCGTAAAAATCATTCTTTTCTCGTTAATATATTCTTAGTTTTTTTCAATAATTACTCACAAAAATTTCAATACCGCAGAATGATCCATGTTGCAGTAGGGTGGGACTATCGAAGTTCTTGAGTAAACGATGAATTGAAAGTATAGAACCAAGACAATATTGGCAAAATACATAGAAGCAGTAGATCCAAATAGGTTTATATGCTGCTAATCCAAAGGTGTAATCAAAGAGTGGTTTCAATCTGTCTTTACTATTTTTCTTTCTCTCTGTAAAAGTTATATTTCATAAATCAATTTAAAATTCAAAACTTTTTACCAAATGAGTATTGTTTCTTGTAACATTCAATAAGGTTTTTTACAAAAACCTTTATTACTATATTTCACTGTGGATTTATAATTGGATACCTGACAGAGTTGAGAGTTTTCCGTAAATTCCCAATTCATCTTCTTTCAAAGACATTTTTTCAAACTACTTTATCAAGTCACACACAAATCAATTTATAGAAATAGAAATTCAGCACAATATTCCTGTAAAGCACCTACCATGAAATATGTAGTAGATACTCAACGGGATAATGATGGATATCAAACTCATAGTGACGATAAAGAAAAAATTGATTCAATAAAAAATTTAAACACATTTGAAGACGTAGTTAATGCAAAAATTTTATTCCGAATGAATATGGTGAATTGAATTTAGAAATTAATTATTGATTCAATATAAATCTATTAAGCATACCTGTGCGATGAACTAAATAAAAAGATAAATATGACTTTTTCGCTTCATTTTATTTAGAATTCTGTATTTTGCTTTTTTCTGTTGACGATAAATTTTTGATGATGGTTTCAACAGACACCTTCTATCATTTTAGAGTCGAATTAGCTTATAAAAAAGCTGAAAATATCTGAAAATCCTTTTATATTTCGGAATTGGACAACCCTGGTGTTGCAATTTGCCAACTGACAGATCTATCGTAGAACTAGACATTTTTACAGTATCTTAAAGGATTCATCTCCACCAAAAAATGGAATAAAATCGAGAAAATTTTCGTGAGATAATTTTTGTCCTATCGTGAGATTGAAACAACTCGTGTCGATTGGTCGAAAGAAATGCTTCAAAAAAACGATCGCGGTGCTTCGAAGCACGCGTATGACATCGTGAAAGATGGTGAATCGTGGATTTACGCGTATGAGCCTGAAAGTAAACAGCAGGCGACTGTATGGGTGTTTCAAGATGACCCAAATCCAACAATACCGTTGAGTTTTCAATTTTCGGGCTGGAAAGAATTGAAAAAATGTACAGCGGCGCTGACATGAGGTCTGTTCTAATATCTTTTTCCGGGCTCTTGAACAGCACTGTAAATACCAAGAAGACAGATAATGTGAAAGTATCAATAAACATATTCTATGAACTTCTGTGACTTGATTATATAAAAAACACCTATTTCTTCTCGTGATCCACGATGGTGAAATTTCAGAATATGCAATATAGCAATGACCTCCGCAGTTGCACAGATTTTTGTTGAGATGAGTGTCCATTCAATCTGTCCTTTAATTTTGGTTCCGTCTGTCCTATGTATTCGCCCTCACAATTATTACAATTTAACTTATATACCACATGAGATGCTAATTTGCTATATAGATGTTTCACTTAAATGTATGGTTTGTGAGCTATTTTTACGTTGCTGTAAGGTTTCAAGATGCTTTTTATTCTTTCACATAGAGTTCGTATAGTATCGGTATTAATGTAATTGGTTCTACTTTTTTATTTGATGAATTTCCGGTGTTGTATAATTTTAGTGTACGCTGTTTTATTATCTTTTTTGTTTATGATGGAGGATAGATGTATTTTATTAAAAGTGGTTGGTGTGTATATAGGTGATGTTAGAGTTAAAGCTCTTCTATCAATGTATTCGATCATAATAGTTTTTATCTGTTTATTGATATCCACTGAATTGAAATCTATTATTCTGGATTAATTTTCAAACTCTATACCCATCTGAAGTGTGGGAAAATGGTACGATTATTAGAAAATATGTTATCTGATAGAAGGTTTCGTGTTTTTATTGATAATAAGAGTAGCAATTTCAAAACATTGAAAAACGGTCTTCCTCAAGGATCAGTTTTAGCTCCTTTACTTTTCAATTTATTTAATTTGTTTATGCTGACGACATTGCTATTGCTTACCAACATTCGGATTTCCATACTGGAAAACATACTGTCATCTGATTTGGAAATTTTAAAGAATTATTTTATTGAGTGACGATTATGTCCAAATCCCAACAAAACAGAGGTATCTTGTTTCCATCTGAATAATCATAAAAAATATAGGAAATTAGCTGTAACATTCATTGATTCTCTTAGCGAACATAATTTCTATCCGAAATACTTAGGAGTTAAATTAGATTAATCTCTCATTTAAATGATCTGAGCCTAAAACTGAAAACTAGGAATAATATTGGTCAGCAATTAGCTGGATCGTCTTGGGGTGCTGATGCTTCCACTCTTCGCACAGCATCTCTAGCCCTAGTTTTTTCTGCAGCTGAGTATTGTTGCTCTGTTTGGTTTAATAGTGCACATACACAAAAAATTGATGCATAATTGAATACATCCATGAGAATAATTACTGGCACCATAAGATCAACACCGGTTCATTGGTTACCAGTTTTGTCTAATATTGTCCCTCCCCATATTCGCAGACAAACTGCAGCTCTGAATTCTTGGAAAAAATATCATTCTTATCCCAATTTATTCCCAATTATTTCATATTTTCCACAAAATAGAATTTCCAGATTGAAGTCACGTAAACCATTATGGCATAATACGTTCTTCAATATGAACATAAGTGATAAAGAATTATGGAAAACTGAGTGGAACTCTTACGAAATATTCAATAAGTATCTCGTTTATGATCCTTCTGAAAAAGTTTCTGGTTTTGATCTTCCAAGAAAAATTTGGACAGTTCTTAATCGTTTGAGAATAGGTCATGGTCGTACCAATAGCATGCTATTTAGATGGAACTCAGTTCCTAGCGCAAGTTGTGAATGTGGAGAAGCAGAAGAAACAATACCTCATCTCATCAATAATTGTCCCATATATAAATTTCAAGATGGTTTTTAGGGCTACTCATGATGTTTCTGAGTCTTTCTTGGAATGGGTTATAAATTTCAAACGAATATGATACGTATTTTTGTTATTCAGTTCTTTATTCTGCTTTTGTCTTTTTATTT
Source organism: Micraspis discolor (assembly GCA_030674115.1). Taxonomy (NCBI): domain Eukaryota; kingdom Metazoa; phylum Arthropoda; class Insecta; order Coleoptera; family Coccinellidae; genus Micraspis; species Micraspis discolor. The sequence goes on from JARTUT010002175.1 coordinate 13,826,107, forward strand.
CCAGATTCAATGTGAACAACTTGAAGAAGTCTCTGTCTCCATCAATAGAAGACCACTCTTGAAAAAAGAAGTCCCTACAATATATTTCAGCTTATTTTTGTATTTTCACACTTAGACGGGGAGCCAGGGTTTTTTTTACTGGGGTTTTTTCCCTAGGCTTTTATGTCATACGCCGAATTGTATGACACCCGTCACTAACCCCTGATCTATAGGCTTTATTGTTTGCTAACTAAATATTGTCAGCCAAAAGTTCAAAAAAAATATATATATATTTTGTCAGTGTTTGTATCTTTTCTGTAAAGTTTATAATTGAGTTAATTACTCTCATTAGTGTTATGTAATCATTGAATTATTTATTTCCGATTCAAACGTGACTTGAATTTTATGATGAAAACTGTTTAAATCATTAATTATTCGTTAGATTTCTTTTTCAGATGTTATTATCAAGCAATCATCCACATATCTTTTGAAGATTGTTGTGTCATAATTCTTTCCGGAAAAACCTTTTCTTTTAAATATTCTATTACCAATTGAGTGATAGTACTTGAAATGGGACTACCCATCGCAACCATATCTATTTGTTGATGAATTGAATAAATTAATATTCTTCAACAATTCCTCTGGGATCTCGAGTGAGACCCTTCCAAGAGTACTGGTCGATTTCCCGATTTTTGAGGGGTGTGATATGCATCCAGGGGAATAAATAAAAAATTTTTGATTTAGAAACGAATCCCACAGTAGCACAATGAAATCTTATTGAGGCAGATTCTTCATCGGAGATATTAAATTAATTATAATTAATTCGGATATATGCTTGGGTTAGGGTGATGAACATGAAATGTTTAATTTGATAACATATTTATTAATTCAATTGAAAATATGTTTTGTGAGGCTTAGGAATAATAAAGGTGCCATTTTAAACAATAAAATGAAAGTTCTAGAACTCTTGACGATGAGGTAATTTCATTTTCCTTGTGATGACACGAACTTTGCTAGAACAGCAGCAACGGAATACAATGCTTTGCATATCTGAAATTATAATGAATTAAGGCTTACAATTTTATACTTTTTTTTACCTGGGCTACTTTTACGGATACTGAAACAACGGTCAGGGCGCTTTCCCTTCATCAGGATCTCGTATTTATGCTGTGGCTTACAATTGGACAACATATATCATGTTCGTTTTCAGAATGTCTGTTTTCTGAAAATATGAAAACTCTAGGTCCCTTCCTTCGGAATATCAATATAAATATAGCAGTAAGGAACGAACCAGAGAAGATTATGAGCGGGGGTCCCGTTAGGGACCCGGAAAGCGAAGCTTTTCGAGCGGCCCGCAGGGCCGATCGAGGGACAATTTAAAAAAAAACTCTTAGAAAAAATTCCTAGAAAAAGAAACTTTAGAAAATTTCCAATCTCTGGGTACCAATTTTCATATCCAAGTAGCGAGATAAGGCCGTGAATGCAGAAAAATTGGATTAAGATGTCCAAAAGTTTGTGGACATTGCCAAGGCCAGTCATGCTTAAACGCAGAATCAACCAATGATGAAAATGATGATGTTGATTTAAATATAGGAATAAGTCCACTCGACGTTTTGTCAGCAACTGTTGATGACACAGAAACTGAAGATATCGACAATGAATTTTAAAAAAAGAGTAGTATATCGTTATAATATAGTTTCTATATATAGTCGCTATACTGCGAGAACGGTGAATTCTACAGAAAAATGCATGCGACATTTTTTGTAGACAATTTCACGATAAAAAATTTTTATCATGAGCTTAATTGACCCCTGAGCAAAGATCGCGAGATATTTGTGAAAAACTGATTTTCGTGACATTTGACCTTTATAACTTTCTTAGCCGACACTATATCAATGTCGATTTTTCACATCTTCATTACAATGCCGTAATAAAGGTGTATACAAAAATTCAACTCACTAGGAATTTTTCCGCATATAAAACCTAAAATGCCAGGACAAGTCGGCTGACTGTTGCTTGAGTATCCGAGGAGAAATTTGTATGAATACCTACCCTCACAAGAAGTTCATAATCAATTTGCATCATACTGTTTGACAACGCCAGATTTCTTTGAGTTTGATAGAAAAATATGGAAAACAATTTTCTATTTTCCAGATTCATATCATACCATGGCAGCTGGCAAAGTTTGTAATTGCAAGTTTCGGACTAAAATATTGTAGAAAAAAGTTGTATGGTTATGAATTTAAATGAAAAACTTAATTTACCTCATCTTTAAGTACCTGCCCTGTTATGAGATATAAATTCGCTGAAATCACTCCTGCTACAGAAAAACAGAAAATTCCAAGATATATCCCCCACTGATTGCCTAGATCCAGCTCTTGATTCTATAATAATAAATTTATTGAAAATTTAAGTCAAACAATTTATGTTTTGGAATATTACTATCATTTTGAAAAAATTACGTAATAGAGTTTAAGGTATATGAATAACTTACACTTAAAAACTCGATCATAAGGGAACTGCCTAGTACCAGACTGCCCATAGCCATCAACAACATTGGTATTTCTAGTAACTTGGAACCATAAAGTTGAAACCTAAAAAACTCCATTCAAAAATGTCGAAAACATAGAAGTGAGGTTACAAGCATTTGAAAATGATACGATATCCACAGGACCCTTCCACATCAGGATGTCTACAAGGAACAAGATATCAGAAAAGTTTATTCTCTTCATAATTGACACTTTGTGGAAAGATGGGTTAATTTTTGGACTCCCATCTGAAGTGTTGTATAATAGTTAGACTAGTAGAAAATTCCTTGTCTGATTTTATTTTTTTCTGATAATAAGAGTTGCGATTTCAGAATATTGAAAAATTGTCCTCCACAAGGATAAGTTCTAGCCCCTTTATTCTCAGTGATTTACATACAAATTCTTACAAATTTGTATATGCAATTGATTTGGATTTTCATACTTCGGAGAATATTTTATCAACTGATATCTATAAGTACTCTTTTCAGGTTAGCGCCGAAAATAGAATAAAATTGAGATCTCAGTTACAGGGTGAGTCTTTGACCACTGCGTTAATTTCAACCATAGGTTCTTGAGAACAGAAGAAACAGTTATTTTCCCATACCGTTTTTCCATATTCAGCTGCGTTAAAAAGGTATAAACATTTTAAGTTTTCACATTAAGCAAATACCCCTCCGTAGTCCAGTTTAGTTAGAATGATCATTCAACACTATACTACATCGTCCAATGAAATCACTCAATTTTTGAAAACGGACCAATAGAAACAAACTGTATCTGAAAACACTCAATCTCACAGTGTTTTCACTTTTAGAAATTTGTTTTTATCAAATGCCTAATTTGCATAGGAATATTAATACGTCCGGATAGCTTTGGCCGTTGGTGGAAGTAGCGGTCGTCATGGTTACGATAAACAAGCAGTTGTCAGCACATTTGGCAGTTCTGTCAGTTTATTTTCGTATTTTACCATAAAGTAGATAAAAATGAAACGTTTTGGCAATTGTAATATTACTTCAATTGGGGAAAGTGTGAAAAAAAGTGTGCCGCTTAATACAGTTTAGTCAAGATCCTACATTTGGAAACAATTTGAAGAATTCTGTGCTGCCCGGGAATACCTTTTAAATGAAAAAACACGTTTGTCAGAGCTCAATAATATTATGCTAGACTGGGCTTTCAATATGAAGAAAAGAGATGGATCAGACTACAAGGAAAGTGTCGTAAAAACCTTGTGGAATAATACTGCCAAACAGCTGCATGAAAAATTCTATTCCGAATGGGGCGTTAGGTTTGATCCATTCACAGACGTGGATTTTACAACGGCGCGGGATGCACGAAATGCCAAGAGGCGTATTTTGCAAGTAGACCCTGAGAAAAGAAAAGTTAGTGCCAAGGCGCTGTCTTTGGAGCAACACAAAAAGATGGTCAACTTATGTAAAGATAATCCAGACGGTTTGAACAGAAAATTTTATTTTATTGCTGCATTGGAGCTTGCTTGGCGCGAAGGAGAGGGTTCATCATGCCTAATTTCCCATTTCCAATTCGAAATTGAAAACGATGGTAATCCCACGGGCCGAATTGCCTACAATCCGATATTTTCTAAAACAAGACAAGGTGGTGCCCAAAAATGTGCGGAAACGAAATGGCTGACTCCCAATATTGAAAAAGATATTTGTCCGGTGAGGTTATATAAGCTACTTGTATCCAAAAGAACTGCAAACATAACCAGTGAAAGACTATTCCTTACTCCACATAAGAATTGGAAATATGGTTCATGGTTCAAAAACTCCCCAGTCGGTCCCAATACGATAGCTTAATGGACAAAAAAATCGGCAGAACTCATTGGCATCAACACAACCAAGTCGAAGATAACCAACCACTCGCATCGAGCTACTGCTGTCAGCCAATTAGCCAAAGCAGGGATTGGCGAGGAACAGCTGATAAAGATAACAGGCCATTCTTCTGCAGCATCAGTGAAACTGTATCTCCAACTGGACCAACAACATCACAAAAAAATAATCACAGCCATAAGGAATGAAGAAAATGTCCTTCAAGAAACAACATCAGTATCTACTTCATCATTCGAAAATAATGCTCGTAAAGTGTATAATAATTGTACTATCAATAATTATTATTCTGAGAATAATGATGAATAATTTGTTGTTATGCTTCTATCTGGTTATTTTTGAATAAAAAACTATTTTTTATTTCGTTTGATTCATATTGTGGCATGATCTTTCCAAATACCACACGAGATTCGAATTTTTTTGGAGAACGCTCTGTCGTTTTTTGAAAACGACAGGCGAGTGGTATTTCGGGATTACTTTGTTGAGTGAAATTTGTATAATTTTATTTCAAGGATAACTTTGTTTCGTGAAATTTAAACGCATAATTCCCAAAAAACAAGTGTTCTCAAAAAATTCTCACCTCTAGTGGTATTACCCTTGAAAATTACCTTCCACAGCATCCACTATTGAATCTGAATTGTTTAAAAACATTATTTTCTCTCTAAGCAATGATTCACTCACTCATATTTCATCAGATGATTAGATCGATTCAATTCTTTTCAACTTCAAATATCTCATAAATGGCGCAATTTAGGAAGAAAGCTGATGAATGATTTTATCTGCAAAAGAGACTAATGATTCTAGGAAATACAAGATACGGACCTTTAGTTCAAGTTAGTCAAAGACTCACCCTGTATATAAAAGAAGTTTTGGAAACAGTGGCCGAATATTTCATTAAGAATTTCAATTCCAATATTTCATTTAAAATATCGAACAATCTAGGAGAACATAAAAAACAGCAAAGACTACACAGATCGAAGAAACTAATCAGAACTATAAGAGGATTTGTTCGGATAGCCCTATGGCTTATATTGGTCAAATAGGAAGATCCTTTAATAAACGGGTAAAAGAATATCAACGTAGTAACGTAACTTAAAATACAAATTCTTCATATGCTAAACACTTACACGAATACAGACACAATTTCGAAATCCTTCATACAGAAGTAAAAGATAAAGATTGACACATTTAGAAACGCTAGAAATAAACATATACAGGGTGGCTATTTGAAAACGAAGCAGACGAGATTACAGACGGAATAAATTTTTTCGATAGGGATGCTTGGACAGGTCGATTTCTGTTTCAAGGGGGACAACTTAAGATGTAGGTTACGGACGTATAGCGCTTCGACCCTTGCTACTACAACCCTCACCCCCAAATTTTGAATAGGGAAGATGGGGTGAGGGATACCTCATTTGAAAGGTATTTTTATACTGATTCACACAGTAATTGTTTTTTCATTTTGTGCATTAGTTCTCGAAATATTCTCAACTAAGTATTTGAAAATGTAGTGGTGTTTTCATGGCACTTGTAGTGTTTTTTGTGAAAAATCGACATTTTGAGCTTCAAAACAACCATGACACATTGATCCAATTTTGACAGAAATTATTGAAAACAATGCTGGAAATCATATGGGAGATCAGATTGTGTTTCAGCAGGATGGAACTCCTCCATACTACGCCTTACCAGTTCGAGAATATCTGGATCAAAGATTTCCAAATCGGTGGATTGGAAGAAGGGGTCCCACAGAATGGCCAGCCAGATCGCCAGATCTGTCACCACTAGATTTCTTTCTTTGGGGCCACTTGAAGAGTAAAATTTACTCTACACAGCCCGATTCCATAGAAGATTTAAGAAGACGTATAGTGAACGAATGTCGTCAAATCACTCCAGAAATGCTGCAAAATGTGCGCCATCGTTTCGAAAAAAACTTATTTCATTGTATGGAAGCTAATGGCGAACAATTTGAATATTTAATTAATTGATGTGACTTTTCGATAAATTATTTACTTTATTTTGAAAAGTGAAAGTGAAGTGAAAGTGAAAAGATTTCTTAGATCAATACTTCAAATCGTTCTGATACCGTACAGTTGGAGAATGATTTCAGTGAATAAAACAGCTAGTAGAACATCTGACCCTAGTAGCATTAACACGTACAGTATGACTTCATTACCTAGTGGTTGATGTTTTGCAATTTCAAATACAAGTACGGAAATTTTGGTGTTTCGGAAGCACGAAATGTCAGTTATTCGCAAAAAATTAATTTAAGTGATAAAATTAACTAACGCATGAATATTTCGAGAACTAATGCATAAAATAAAAAAAACAATTACTGTGCTGAAATCAGTATAAAAATACCTTTGAATTGAGGTATCACTCACCCCATCTTCTCTATTCAAAAATTGGGGGTGGGGGTTGTAGCAGCAAGGGTTGAAGCGCTATGCGTCCGTAACCTACAACTTAAGTTGTCCCCCTCGAAACAGAAATCGACATGTCCGAGCATTTCTATCGAAAAAACTTATTTCGTCTGTAATCTCGTCTGTTTCGTTTTCAAATGGCCACCCTGTATAATTATCGAAACATTCTTTTGAATCAACAAACAGATGTTGACCAATCCCCGTTGTTAAACATCTTCCTGAAAAAACCTACACAGTTTGATATTTATCACCCCATTTAGGGTGGCATTCCGAAAAAGTTTTTGTAGAGATGAATAAAATATACTTAGGCAAATCTTTAATTCAAAATGTTACACCTGAAGAAGCCATAGTGTTTGGCGAAACGTTTGTTGTGTAAAGCAATGAGAATATGTGGAAATGTTAAGCTTATTATTCATCTGAATATTGAAGAAATTTAATATTTTTAAGTTTCCGGATACTTTTCTGTCAGAGAGTAAAGTGTAGTTAACATACTTGATTGTATTCATATGAGCTGCAATTGCCATAATCATTCTCTGTTTAACCATCTCTTGGTACAAAGCAGAGTCTAGCCTGAGTTTTTGTGGAATCCTAGTCTTACATATATCACTGATCATTTCCTGTAAAATCATTACTTGGAATATTCCGGTACAAGTTGCCCAAGAAAACCCAATAGATGCACCAGCTAGGACCCAGGCAACTAGTATACAGCACCAATGTATAATTACAAGCATAGCCTCTGAGTAATCTGGAAAATGTTTCCGTAACCACAAGCATAAACATGACCTTTGGTCGAAGTAATCTGCGGCTTGAATAAATCCCAAGGAAGCTACAAATGCCAAAATCATATTGACAGAGCAAATCACTTTTATTCCCTTGATCAGGAAGAGTACCACTCTCAATTTTTCCTCTCTCAAAATTTCAATTGGAAGCGTGGCTGCTCTATACTCTCTTACAAATTTCCGTGCATCTTCAAGTATATAAAAAAGAGATCCTAAATTCTGCATAACCTAAAATAATACTATAATAATTTATTGGCCCCTTAGGATACAAGAATGTATTTTCTTATTGTTCACTTACTTATTATATAGGGTTTTTCAATTGGCGCGGGTAGATTTTGGCAGCCCGTGGCGGCCATTTTGTTTAGGGGAAATTTGTCAAATATTACATCTCTATTATTCATGAAATTTTTTTTTGTATATTGTTTATTGAAATTTAAAATCTACTTTAAAAAAGTATTCAATAAATATGTTGTATGTACAGACTAATACAAAGTATATCACATTTGTGGATTTTTAGTTATGATCAGTCAGTTAATTCGTTTGACCAGATACTTTTCAATCTTCGTGAGTTGAATGGATCATCTGTCAGTTGGCTGATCAGTTGGTTGGCATGTCTTTGCAGCTTCTGATGGTAATGGGTTTTCCAATAGAGGCTTCATAACTTTGAATCTAAATAAACCACAAACCATTTGAGATATTTCAAAAACTTTATTATTGGCTTGAAGTACAAACATAACATTTATGAATGGAATTCGACTTCATTCATATGGCCTCCACGGGCCCATTTGCAGCGGTCAATTCTCTGGACCCAATTTTCGATGACTCAGCCACACATTTCAGCCGAATCGGGTTCAATGTTGTCTCTGAATTCTTGCAATGTCGTTGGCTTGTCGGCATAGACTAATGACTTGACGTAGCCCCAAAGAAAAAAGTCTAGAGGCGTCAAGTCGCAAGAACGAGATGGCCAATCGACGGGGCCGTTTCTCGAAATTACACGCTCACAAAATGTCTGCTTCAATAAACTGATTGTTAAGTGTGCTATGTGGCTAGTGACACCATCTCGTTTAAAACACATGTTGGCCTAATCCATAACCTTCCAATTGGGGCAAAAAAAAATTCGTTGTCATGGCGCAGCAACGATCGCCATTGACCTTAACTTGACGATTGTTAGCATCAACGGAAAAATACGGCTCAATGATGCCGCCGGCGTGAAGACCGCTCCAAACCGTGTTTTTTTGAGGATGCAATTGAGTCTCGTGAATCACGTGTGGATTGCTGCCTGTCCAATAATGCATATTTTGCTTATTGGCAAAGCCATTGAGCCAAAAATGAGCTTCATCGCTGAAGATGATTTTTCGATGAAAATCATGATCGTAGCTCAGCTTTTCCGGAGCCCAATCGGAGAACGTACGTCGCTTCAAATGGCAAAATTCGCCATAGAGTGGTCTGACGGATGCCCAATTCTTGAGAACGCCATAGAATTGACTGATTTGGGTCGTCGGCTATGGAGGCCCGAAAGGCAGCGATGTTTTCGTTACTGCGACCGGTACTTTGTCTCACTGGCATGACAACATCCAACAGCGAATATGTAGACTTAAATTTTTGCACCAAACTTGTGATTGCCTGTTTACTAGGGTGCGAATTATGACCGAAAATTGGAGTTGAGGCTCTTGAAGTTGCAGGCACCGACTCCGAATTTCGGTAGTAAATTTTTATAATTTGCAAACATTGTTTGTTCGTGTACTTCATCATGATGAAAATGTTGACTCTACTGAATGAACTGACGTTGACAGTTTGATGATTGGTCTGAGGGTGCGTTCACAAATTAAATTTAAAGTTGTCAAGTCCCCATGGGAAAACCCGATATTTTTTCGAGCGGAATTCTATTTCTGTGCTGACATAAGAGAGTCTTAAATCTTCATGGATGGTGTGATTTGGGACATACCAAGGGGAATCAAGCAATGCATGTATTATTTTTCATTTTAGTCTGTGTATAATTAGAATATTCGATGGCTTAGCGCAACCCCATATTGGTTTGATGATCGCATTGTACATTAGCAATTTATTTGAACGTTCAATTTGGAATTCCTGTCTGTGAACCAATACATTTTTCGGAATTTAAGAGTTATTTAATTGTTCTTGGCATTAATGTGTTGTTTCCAGTTGAGTTTTGATAGGGGGACATATACCACAGTATAGATACCAACCAGTAGTCGCACTCAGTGGATTTTCTTACACAAAATCTCGCGATTCGCGCAGGGACTCTAACCTCATATTTTGGTCCTTGTTCATTGTTTTCATAAATAATTCTCAGATGTCTGGAATAATGTCATTATTATTATTTTAGACATCTTAAATAATCCCTTTCTATAATTAATTCGTTTAATATTTAGAAGAATATAATTTTTTTGAGATCTATTTAAAATTCAAAGAAGAAGTTGATGAAAAAAATACAACCTAACCTATAATTCAGTAGAATTTCTTTGAGTCTACCATGAACCAGCAGAGCTCATTTATTTAATCATTTATTCTCATTCCAGTAAGCTTTGTATAGTCATCATTTCTTTACGATTAGTTGAGATATCAGGAACCAATGGAATTTCAGGAGGTTTAAGCCTACTGCATGCGTATGCAGAAGAGTGAAATTTTTTTTGATAAATATTTGAGTGTGTATCTATACGATTTTCAATTATAAACTAAACGTTTTGTTAACAAACAAAATTGCCTTATATGCGATGACACAAAATCACACTAGGTTCACCATGTGATAATGCATTTTCAATAAGCAACTGTTTAGTGAAAAATTACGTTGGTTAGGCACTCTGAGAAGCCGAGGCGGGCATTTGAATGATGCCATCTATCATAGTTACTGGCAAGGATGTGCCTTTTAAATAATTTTTTTTTTAAAACCTCACACAGCTTGTTTAATTTTATTACAAAATCTTCCTACGCTAATTGAAAAACCCTTTACAACTAGGTAGTTGGAGAACAGAAAGGATCTTTTTGACCGAATGGAAGTATGTAAAAAGTAATAGCTCTGTAATTTCATTTCATTTCATTAATAGGTTTTTGATCACTTGTTCTAGTTTATAGAACTATTTGATCTGAGGATTGGCACAAAGTTTAACATACTCCCGTTTTCAATATTGTTTGACCGATTTTCAAGTGAAAAATCGGTTGATAGATATTATAGGAGCTATTGGGAAAACCATATTTCAGATATTGGTAAGTGGTGAACTACTTTAATTGACCTAATTCGAAAATACGAAAACTCTAGCTCATCTGCTTCGGAAGTTAGACAGTATATGGCTGGACAAACCCAAGTTTGGCAACGTATTCTTATCAAGAATTTAAATTTAACCGATTAAGACCATTTTCTGCTCGATATTCAAAATTACAGGGATTTTGGCAAAACAATAGTAAGCTGATTAAATAGTTTATTGGTCTAGTGCTCAAAAAGGCAGTGACTTGACTACTTTGTCAGAGATTTGGAAGCAGAGCAAGCTGAAAACTCCTTACTGATAAGTCACAGAAGATTTTTCTAATTGAATCGATAGCGGTTTGCGTTCGCTAGGTTTCACAAAGATAAAGCTCAATATGCCATCTCCACTCAATTCAGTACTCTATTATTGTACACCTTCGTTTTCGTAGTACGCTTCAATGAATACTCACAAAAATTTGTATACCGAAGAACGATCCAAACTGCAGCAGAGAATCACTATCGAATTTGTCCAACAAATGATAAATTGTGAGTGTAACCGAAGCAGCATATTGACAAAATACAAAGAAGCACCACATCCAAATAGGTTTATATGCCGCTAATTCCAGGGTGTAATCAAACATTGCTCTTAACCTGTCTGGACTTTTTTTTTTCCTCTCTGCAAAAGTTATGTTCAGTCATATCATTATAGGGGTTGATTTTCAATTTTTCTCATAACACTAAATATGTTCAGTAGTCATGTATACATATTATACAGGGTGAGTCTTTGACGACTGCGTTAATTTTAACCATAGGTTCTTGAGATCAAATGAAACACTTTTTTCTCATACCGATTTTTTATATTCAGCTGCGTTAGAAGGTTATAAGCATTTTAAGTTTTCACATTGGGCAAATACCCCTCTGTAGTCCAGTTTAGTTTGAATGAATATTACCTTCCACTATTGAATCTGAATTGTTTAAAAATGTTATTTTTCCTCTAAGAAATGATTCACTCTCTCATGTTTCATCAGATGATTATATCGATTTAATTCCTTTCAACTTCAAAATTTCTCAAAAATGGTGCAATTTAGGAAAAAAGATGATGAATGATTTTATGTGCAAAAAAGACTAATAATTTTAGGTAGTACAAGATACGGACCTTTAGTTCAAGTGATATTTGTTTTCATGCAATTTCACCAATCTGTACAGTAGTCGTGAGAAACCCACAAGAAATGAAATAAATCTATTGATGCCAAAATATGCATGAATGTAATCAAAAACCTTCTACAAGAGATCATTCCAATCGATATTGTCGTTTGAATATTACAGGTGAAAATGCATTCTATATCTTTTGAACGGGGCCAAATTTGGAAAAATGTTATAGGAAGAAAATATATCTTTAGACGTCAAGAATCAATGGTTAAAATTAACGCAGTGGTCAAAGACTCACCTTGTATATGTATAAATTATTATATATATTTATAAATAATAGAGAATAGAGAAAGATCCCAGAGCGATAACATATTCTTAAATAGCTGAAATGTTAGGTTCTCAGTATTACCTTAAATTTAAATGTTTGATATTTATATATGTTTTCAAGAATATTATTCTCAAGTAGTAGTAGACACTTTCCATCTACCAAAACTTCAATGAGTCGCTTTAAATCTCCACAAAAATGAATTAACTTCGCTTATTTTTAAATGCCAGATTTTCAAATATGTTATCAAGACATTACCTGTGTCCCAAATATCCATCCGAAGTAGGTAAATCGAAGGTTATCAGAGTGATAACTCCTTCTACTCTGAGTGAGTTGTACTCTCTTATTTCTATGGAGAACTTTGGCGTGGTGTACTCCAATTATCCAGTTGATTACAAGTATCAACATTTTATTAATATCTTGAGGCATGCAGTTGAGATTTCTTGTCCGCTGAGATGTATCACAGCTCGCATGAAGCCAGAACCGAAGTGGATTAGTTCTGAAGTTGTGAAAGCACGAAATCATCTCAGAAATATTCATTGGCCTTAAAGGAACTTGAGGTCATGTGAAGCTAAGGAGTTGTACAAATGCACAAAGCTCGAATATGATCAACTTCTGCGACGGTCTAAATTAGATTATCACAGAGCCATTTAGCATAAGGCGACTAATATCAATAAGACTGTATGGAACATGGTTGATGATGAATTGGGGATTAAAATGCGTAAACACAAGCAAATAATATTGAAGGTCGATGAGCAAGTTATCTCGTGTTCGCGATTGCTTACAGACATTTTTGCAGAATACTTTGCGGAAACGGGTAAGAGGTCTATTGCCGAATATTATGGTGACCAGATATCTGTTTAGTGTACATCGAATCGACTAATACAGTGTAATTTCTTCTTCTTTCCCGTGACATCTGATGAAGTCGCCTCTATAATAAATAGTTTGATTACTAATGCCGGTTATGGACCGGATATGATATCAGCAAAGATGTTAAAATTGCTTTCGGATCATATTGCATCCCTTGTAAATGAGTCTTTCAGTACCGGCCATTTTCCATCTGCTCTCAAATTGGTTAAAATCATACCAGTCCATAAGAAGGGTGATACTCATGAATTGACTAATTACCGTCCCATCTCCATCCTTAGTCAGCTATTCAAAATAGTGGAGAGAGTGGTTCACAATAGAATGTATAACTATCTTACTACATTCTCGTTACTGACGGATTGTCAGCACGGTTTTCGGTGTGGTAAGTCCACACAAACTGCATGCTGTGAATATATTGTATTCGTGTATGCCTGCTAGGATGAGGGTTCTCATGTGGAGGGGGTCTTTTTTGACCTGTCCCCAGCCTTTGACACCCTTCGACATGGATTTATGGAGGAGAAGTTATACCAACTTGGATTCAGCGGTGTTTTTCTACAGTGGATTAAGAGCTTCTTGTCTGATCGTAGAGTTTACCTACAACTGGATGATCAGTGTTCTAGTGAGTATGCTACTGACCTAGGAGTGCCACAGGGTTCGGTTTTGGGCCCTTGTTATTTTACTGTTTGTGAATGACTTACCAAATTACATCTTAGCCTCCGTCCTGATTCTCATTGCTGATGATACATCTATTGCTATTAGAGCCAATAGCCAGCAAGAGCTGAAGTCTCTTTGTGGATCATTAATTCAATGTTTCATTGAGTGATGTCGACGTAACGCTTTAGTTGTGAATCTTTGTAAAACCCAGATTCTCCGGTTTGGTAGCAGAGTGGCTCGGGATGCCGACCAGTTCGTCGTTCATCACGAAAGGATATTTGGAATCCTCAAGGTCAGTCAGGTTTCTTGGGGTATATGTTGATCAAAATCTTAGATGGGTGGATCATGTTGATCAAGTGTGCGGCAAATTGAATAGTGCATTTTATGCTATGTGTAGGCTTAGGAGGGCACTCCCATTGGATGCTTTTGTTGGGTTTTACTATGGTATGGTGAACAGTCGCCTTTATTATAATGTGGTTCTGTGGGGGTCATCGATTGATTCTGGTAGGGTTTTTCTATGCCAAAAAAAGATTGTCAGACTTATATTTGGTCTGATATCCCTTGATTCTTGCCGTCTAGTTTTCCGAGAATCCAAGATATTGACTTTTCCATGTACATATTTTCATTTTTTACTGCCTGCTACATATTCATCAGAATAAACATCTTTTTAAAAAAAGTTTTGATTTTCACAATTACGATACTCGGCATGGAAACCTCTTATGTGTTACTGGGCACCAAAATGAGGTTAAACATTTGTAAGCGAAGGGTTATTATTATAGTGTTAATGAGTTCCTTTCTGCTGTATTTAATTAATAAATTATTGTTAACACTATCTTTTTTTCTTATTGTTTGTTAAGCTTTCTTATTCTAAATTGTTCTATATATTATTCATGATGTCTGAAAGGATCACTAAAGATTTATTTATTTTATTTATTTATTAAGACTATTATTTAAATTTCGTCAGTTAGGCCAATTGTAATGACCGAATAGCCCATAAACATAAAAATTATCAACCGGGAGTATGAGTTCGAGAGCACCATCCAAAACCAGTTTTTGTTCCGAGGACCATTGATGCTGTGCGCCAACTGATCGTAATGTGACCTATCGTGAGATTGAGGCAACCTTAGGCATGAGTGGGCCTACATTCAATATAGCATGAACATTTGACCGTCAAAAAAATTTGTTCGTGTTGGATCCCACACAATCTCTCAACCGCTCAAAAAAAGGCTCTTGTCGATTGGTCGTATGAAATGCTCCAAAAATAGGATCGCAGTGCTTCGAAGCACGTCTATGACATCGTGACAGGTGATGAATCGTGGATTTACGTGTATGAGCCCGAAAGTAAACAGCAGTCGACTGTATGGGTGTTTCAAGATTATCTAAATCCAACAAAAGTTGCTCGAGCACGAAGCACTTCCAAGCAAATGGTCGCCTGTTTTTTCAGAAAAACTAGGCGATCGTACCACTAGAACAACGCAGAACAGTCAATTCTGAGTGGTTCACAACCATTTGTTTGCCAGTTGTCTTTCCAGAAATCAGGAAAACCAACCGCCGAAGACGGATCACCCATCACCACGACAATCCCACACATCTGCTCAAACAACTGCATTTTTGAGCATTCAAAACATCGAGTAGATGAGTCATCCACCGTATAGTCCTGATTTGGCACCGAATGACTTCTTGTTATTCCCGTATATAAAAAATAAAATGGTAGATCAACATTTTTTCGACATCCGAAGAAGCGGTTGATGCGTTCAGAAGGCATGTTTTGTAGATACCTCAATCAGAGTTGCAAAAGTGCTTCGACAATTGGATCAAACGCATGCAAAAGTGTATAGACTTAATGCGGAATTTTTGTGAAACAATAAAGTGCCTATTAGCCAGCTCCATAAACACACAGGTATTCAAAGCACTCGAGATACTACTGAGAACATAACATTTCAGTTATTTGTAACTTGTATCGCTCTGGCATCTTGGATTACCTGTACCTCTCAAAGTGGAAAGTTTTGCGTAAATTCCCAATGTATTTTCTTGTGAAGACATTTTTTCGAACTACAAAGTAATCGAATTCAACATCAACTATCGAAGTAAATAATTAATAGGAATCGAAAGATGACGACGTTTTTTAAAGTACATACCATAAAAAATGAAGTGTACTACTGAAATTGAGAATTGAATAAAAAATTCATACTGCCGATAAAAAAAAATAGAATTTTTAAAAACCGAAACACATTTCATGATATCGTTAAGGTGAATATTTTATTCAGAATGACCCTGGTGTAATCAACATTTTGATTAATGACAATAATAATTGATATATCTTCAATCTATTCAGCATCTGTGTTTGATGAAACAAACTGAGCAAGGACTGCAGCCATAGAATATAATCCTTTGACGATCTGAAAAAAAAATTATTAAAACATCGTTATTAGAAAACCTTCACTTTGTTCATTTTAATAAATACCTACTTTAATCAAAAGTTCATAATCTATCTGAAATAGACTATTTGTGAACGTCAGATTTTTCTTTGTTCGATGTAAAAAAATCAAATAGATTTTTCTATTCGCTGTATTCATGTCATACCATGGAAGTTGGCTAAGTTTGTGATTGCAATTTTCTGACTGCAAAGAAACAAGTTGTATTAAGTTGTGAAAGCACTGACGAGATGTTTGTTGTTTTTGCTCCCTTATTTTCTGAATGATATGATCGTGACACGAATAAGTAAAGGGTGATTCATTTAGAGGTGTGTGGTGGAATCGCATTGGATAAATCTAATCTGGTTAAGATTTTAATTAGGTTAAATTAACAATATTGAATTGTCGAAATCCATAACATCCCTTCTTGCGAATTACAGATGTTAACACTAATTAAGTAGGTATAGGAATTTAGGTGTTAGGAAATATAAATAATGAGTGTGCGGTCACCGATCGGAATCGGGACTGCAAGTAAGCAAAATATTAATCAATAAGAGGGTAGCTGATCAGGTCTGCTCCTTGTACTTGATGATAACAGCTGAATTAATATAGATATCGAGAAGTACCCTGTAGCATGTTAATGAGTTCGAACCCCCCTAAAAAACACACAGACGATTACACCACAGGTGGGTACTTTTTTTAAATAAAAAAAAAATAATTTTATTTTATAATCTTCATTTACAAATAAAATTCTTTTACAATTATTTTTTAAAGATAATTTCTTTCAAATGCTGACGTCGACCACGGTTAATAAAATCCATTCGATAGTTCCTATTTTTGATGACGCGTGTGAGTATTTCGGGTAATATTTCTCCAATGACTGCAGTAATGTTGTCCTGCAATACCTCAATCGTAGCCAGCTTGTCCATGTAGACATTCGACTTCACATAGCCCCAAAGTAAAAAATCAAGAGGTGTGATCTCACATGATCTAGCCGGCCAATTCACTGGTCCGAAGCGTGTAATGATCTGCTCGCCTTAATGCTCTCGCAGTAAAGCCATGGTTTCACGGGCTGTATGGCAAGTGGCACCATCTTTTTGGAACCACATTTCGTCGAGACCACGGGCTTCAATTTCGGGCAATAAATAGTCTGCTATCATGGTGCAATAACGGTCACCATTTACAGTAACATTCCGGCCGTCCTCTGTTTTGAAGAAATATGGACCGATCATTCCACCAGCCCATGAACCACATCAAACAGTTGTTTTTTCTGGATTTAACGGCAATTCTTGAGACTCTTCGGGTTGTTCATCATCCCAGATTCGGGCATTCTCATCAGAGAACAAAACTTTTGTCGAAAGGAGTGGATCAACTGCAAGCTTGTCAAGAACCCAACGGCTAAAACTTAAGCGATTCGGTAGGTCGGTTGGGTTCAGTTTTTGAACTAATTGAATTTTGTATGCTTTCAAAGAAAGCTCCTTACGTAAAATCCGCCAAATCGTTCAATACGAAAGGCCAAGCTGTTGTGAACGGCGACGAATCGACACTTCAGGGTCATCACGAACAATCTCCCCCATCGCCGCTATATTCTCTTAACTACGAGCTGGATGTTACCTATTTGGTCGAGTATTATCCAATAACGAATATTGAGTTACAAACTTTGTGATGGTAGATCGAATTGTGCGTTCGGCAGGCCGATTATGTGGAATGTAAGTCACTCTATGTGCCCGATACTCGTTAATCGGAGAACGCCAATTATCGTAACGGCTGAACAATTGGTAGTCGCTGCGCAGGGCTAAGTAGTTTCAATATGAAATGTCAGAAACTACTGAGCCAGAATACCACTTCAGTTTACACGACGAATGCGCGACCAGCAACTAAATCTCCACCACAAAGAGTACCTCTAAATGAATCAACCTTTACAATCATTGAAGATGTTTTACAAGTTCAAAATTCCATCTCTGATGAAATACCTTCACATAATCATTGACTGATATCAATATCGGGTGTCCCGAAGTGGGTGGCCTATCAAATTATTATGGAAACTATCCATGCAAAATAGTTCAAATTTTGTAGATCAATATAAGGTTATCTACGGTACGTTGCTGAAATTTTTGAAATTTTCAGTGTTGCCAGATGTATGGAAATTTGGTAACAGCTGTGTAATTTCAAATAGGACACTCCGCATCTATATTTGTTTAAGATTCTCTACAAGAAATTAAATATTTATTTTACTTTCCTATATCTATCTTTATAGGTATATAATATTTTGGGTTCTTCAATAACTCATCCAATCAATTTGTGACTTGGAAGATGTTTGATACAAACGGTTTCCATAATTTGGTAGAAATCGTTGGGCTACAGAATTTTTAGAAAATGTTCGAAACTCTTTTTTTTTTAAACTTGATATCCCTTGAGAGATTTATCGAAGGCCAACAAAAATTTGAATGAATATCGAGGTTATTGATATTCAGAACATCTTCAAATTTCAGTTTTCTATTCTTAGCTTTTATTAATTTTTGATTTTTTCGTCTATTCTTTTATTTTTCGTTTCATAATTTCCTCCTCATTTTCTGTTTTTATTGCTTTATCTATTTATTTATTAGTTGGTAAATTAATTTCTTTTGAATAACAACAACTTAGGATCCACCTATATGATTGTATTCACTGCTTATTTCAGTATTCACCACCTACCTCTTCTTTGATTCTTTGTCCGGGAATGAGATATAAACTGGTTGAAATGATTCCTGACATTGTAAAGCAGACAATTCCGACGTAAATTTCCCACCGGTCACCAAGATTCTGGTTCTGATTCTGCAAGGAAACTTATTTTTATGTACACATCTCCTCAAATGAATAGATGAATAACTCTTTTTTTTTTGGGAAATCAACATTTACGAAAAACTGTGAGCTACAACATGGTTTTAAAAGGGAAGAAGGAAGTTTGTATTTGCAATCAAGGCAATAGTGCGGCAATTGAAATCATTATTAGTCAACAAAATTTCATCGCAAATAAGGCAATTGAAATCATAATAAGTGCACAAAGTTTCATCGCAAATAAGGCAATTGTGAGGCAATTGAAATCATCAGAAGTCAACAAAATTTCATCGCAAATAAGGCAATTGAAATCATCATAAGTACACAAAATTTCATCTCAAATAAGGCAATTGAAATCATCATAAGTCAACAAAATTTCATCGCAAATAAGGCAATTGAAATCATCATAAGTCAACAAAATTTCATCGCAAATAAGGCAATTGAAATCATCATAAGTGCACAAAGTTTCATCGCAAATAAGGCAATTGTGAGGCAATTGAAATCATCAGAAGTCAACAAAATTTCATCGCAAATAAGGCAATTGAAATCATTAGAAGTACACAAGATTTCATCGCAAATAAGGCAATTGAAATCATCATAAGTCAACAAAATTTCATCGCAAATAAGGCAATTGAAATCATCATAAGACAACAAAATTTCATCGCAAATAAGGCAATTGAAATCATCATAAGTCAACAAAATTTCATCGCAAATAAGGCAATTGAAATCATCATAAGTGCACAAAGTTTCATCGCAAATAAGGCAATTGTGAGGCAATTGAAATCATCAGAAGTCAACAAAATTTCATCGCAAATAAGGCAATTGAAATCATTAGAAGTACACAAGATTTCATCGCAAA
Organism: Micraspis discolor; assembly: GCA_030674115.1. Taxonomy (NCBI): domain Eukaryota; kingdom Metazoa; phylum Arthropoda; class Insecta; order Coleoptera; family Coccinellidae; genus Micraspis; species Micraspis discolor. The sequence goes on from JARTUT010002175.1 coordinate 13,845,938, forward strand.
TAAGGCAATTGAAATCATCATAAGTCAACAAAATTTCATCGCAAATAAGGCAATTGAAATCATCATAAGTCAACAAAATTTCATCGCAAATAAGGCAATTGAAATCATCATAAGTGCACAAAGTTTCATCGCAAATAAGGCAATTGTGAGGCAATTGAAATCATCATAAGTCAACAAAATTTCATCGCAAATAAGACAATTGAAATTATTATAAGTACACAAAGTTTCATCGCAAATAAGGCAATTGTGAGTCAATTGAAATCATCATAAGCCAACAAAATTTCATCGCAAATAATAAATTTCTTGAATTCGTATTTTGAAAATAATGAAGCAGATGCACAGTAATCGTTTAATCTGACCACAGGAAATAGCTCTTCAGTTTCTTTGCGAAGGCCATTAGGACAAAGACAATTTGCAATAGCAACATGCACCCTTTCACAAAGCATTAATAAAAACATTAATTTCTTTTATTGACGAAGTATACTACTGAAGATTTAAATTATACCTACACTAAAGAACTCTATCATCAAAGAACTTCCTAAAATCAAACTGCCTGCAGACATCCATATCATTGGTATTTCCAAGATATCCGAAGCTAAAGATTGAAATCTGAAAGACAAATAAAAATGTCAATAGCGTTCTTTCCGATGTGATAAGGGTTGTTAAAGTTAACTTATTATTTTCCAATAGGCATCATTAATTATAAAAATTGAGAAAACAAGTGGGAAAAACCAGATATAATTATGAGAGAAAAATAATTTTCGTTTTATTTGAAAGTATATATCATGATTTTATACAGGGTGAGCCTTTGACCACTGCGTTAAAAAGTTATAAGCTTTTTAAGTTTTCACATTGGGCAAATACCCCTCTGCAGTCCAGTTCAGTTTGAATGAAAATTACCTTCCGCAGCATCCACTATTGAATCTGAATTGTTTAAAAACATTATTTTCCCTCTAAGAAATGATGCACTTACTCATGTTTCATTCAAATTCAAATATCTCAAAATTGGTGTAATTAAGGAAAATATATGACGAATGATTTTATCTGCAAAAAAAAAACTAATGATTCTAGGAAGTACAAGATACGGAACTTTAGTTCAAGTGATATTTGTTTTTCATGCAATTTAACTAATCTGTACAGTAGTAGTGAGAAACCCACAAGAAATGGAATAAATATATTGATGCTAAAATATGCACGGCTGTTATTAAAAACCTTCTACAAGAGATCATTTCAATTGATATTGTCATTTGAATATTACAAGTGGAAATGCAATTTTTTTTATGAAATTTCATCAGAAACTGTTTCTTTTGACGTCAAGGATCTATGGTTGAAATTAACGCAGTGGTCAAAGACTCACCCTGTATACAATGAAACACACATTGAAATGAATACTGTAATGATTTGTATCTATCCTAGAAAATGAAATAATCAAGCTCTTCTTACTTCACTGTGTATTCATATGCTGTTATAGCCATCACCATTTTTTGCCTAACAGCCTCTTGATACAAAGTTGAGTCTCTTCTATGTTTTTCTGGTAAGCTACTGTTCGAAATATCTGCAATCATATCTTGTAATACCAAAATTTGAAATATTGCGACATGACTGACAAAAGCGAATCCAACAGATGAACCAGCTAGAAATAGGGCCACCGGCAAGCTGGTCCAATGAACAACTTGCAGCATCATGTTCGAATAGTCAGGAAATGTTTCCTGTATCCATACACAAAGATAAGTTCTTTCGTCAAAATATTCTGGGGCTGCTATAAAACCTGCAGCTGCAGCAATTGACAAGAATATGTTGATGATTGAGATTAATTTAATTATTCTGATGAGATGAAGTACACTCCTCAATTTTTCGTCATTCAACAGTTCGATAGGAAAGGCCTCATCACCGTATTTCTTTGAGAAGATAACTTTTCTTTCTGCCTTGTAAAGTACGGATCCAAAATTCAATAAAACCTGAAAAGTGGCCATATCAGAATTCGTAATTGGTAACAAGAAATATGAATTTGGAAAATTATTTTTTCTTCAATATGTCTTGATCTTAGGATGTAATAATAATAACAATTTGATGGATCGTGTTTCCATCTGCGATTCCTAAGCCAAAGGGAACTAAATCGATCCATTTCAGAAGAGGGTGGTTACTGGTGACGAGAAATGGGTCACATATAACGACGCTAAGCGAATATGTTCATGGTCGAAGACCAGTGAAGCAGCGCAAACGGTGGCCAAACAAGGATTGACGGCCCGGAAAGTTTTGCTATATATTTGATGGGATTGGAAGGGGTAATCTACTTTGAGCTACTACCCAATGACCAGACTCTTAATTCGGATCTCTACTGCCATCAATTAGACCGATTGAAAGTAGCAATTAGCAAGATACCAGAATTAGCAAATCAGGAGATCGCAAGGCCTCACACGTCTTTGATCACCCGCCAAAATCTTCGGGACCTTGGGGGAGGTTCTCATGCATCCACCTTATAGTCCAGATGTGGCACTAAGCGATTATCAATTATTTTGTTGATGTCTAACCCACTTGGTGGAGTAGAATTGTCCTCAAGAGAAGATAGTGAAAAATGGTAATCTCATTTTTTGGTAATAGGGCCCAGACATTTTGGGAACGAGGCATAACGGAATAACCTTCTAAATGGAAACAGTAACTGAAAAAAATGGGGGCATATTTGAGCTTTAACGAATGATTGTAACTATGTAAATAAAGCCACAAAATTAAAGTAAAAATAATGCATTTCCTTTTCTCCAACCTAATATTTTTATACGTATATAATACAATTCCTCCTTCCAAAGAGATCAGTGTTCATCATTAAAGCTAGGATCAAACGAATCCGTTTGTCTGACGGCATGATGATACGTCGGCTTCCCGATTGGTCCTCACTATATGAACCAATAGGAGGGTCCACGTTTCATCGTGCTGTCGGACAAACGGATTTATGTAACTTTAGCTTAAGAAGTGATCCAATGATCGTAAGTGGGTGGACATAAATGTATTCTTATAAATTTGGCAATACTTACGAAAATTTGAATTCCACAGAACGAACAATACTGCAGCATATTCTGACTATCGAAAGTCCATAGCAGATGAAAAATCGTTAACAAAGTTGCCAAAGAATATTGACACAGCACATAAAAGAAACAGATAGCAACAGGTTTGAAGGTGAGAAATCTTATAGTCAGGTCAAAAAGAAATCTTAGTTTATTTTTGCTCTTCATCTTTCTCTCTGAAAAAATATTTCGGATGTATAAAATTTAAAAAAATAGAATTTATGAAATGAGCGTGGAACATCTTACGTGGGAGAAACTGAACGCCGTCCAAAAATCAAGGATAAAAGAACATCAGTAACTTATTTAAGTGATATACACCGATAGATTCAAGTTAATTATATTAAGTGAGGGTTATTGCTCTCAATAGCAACGTGTTAAGAAATCTCGCAACCTCGCTAAGTTCGATGATTTTGTCGATTTCTGTAGTTGAAATATTATGAGCCACATGGAGCTACGAGTACTTTGTTGCAAGAAGATATTCGATGATAGTATCTGATGCATTCTAACTGAAAATCAATTTTCAGGAAGGAATAAACTTTATAGTACTACTGTTATAGGTGTTTTTATGATTGTTTCGTCGTTTTATTCTTAGTAAACCATTATACGTTCTTCAAGTATCTCGTTTCAATAAGTATCTCGTTTCTGATCCTTCTGAAAAAGTTCCTGGTTTTGATCTTCCAAGAAAAATTTGGACAGTTCTTAATTGTTTGAGACATGTCATGGTCGTACCAATACCTCATCTCATCAATAATTGTCCCATATATAAATTTCAAGATGGTTTTTAGGGCTACTCATGATGTTTCTGAGTCTTTCTTGGAATGGGTTATAAATTTCAAACGAATATGATACGTATTTTTGTTATTCAGTTCTGCAGCTGAGTATTGTTGTTCTGTTTGGTTTAGTAGTGCACATACACAAAAAATTGATGCACAATTGAATAATTCATGAGAATAATTACTGGCACCATAAGATCAACACCGGTTCATTGGTTACCAGTTTTGTCTAATATTGTCCCTCCCCATATTCGCTGACAGACTGCAGCTCTGAATTCTTGAAACAAATATCATTCTTTTCCCAATTTATTCCCAATTATATCATATTTTCCACAAAATAGAATTTCCAGATTGAAGTGACGTAAACCATTATGGCATTATACGTTCTTCAATATGAACATAAGGATAAAGAATTATGGAAGACTGAGTGGAACTCTTACGAAATGTTCAATAAGTATCTCGTTTCTTATCCTTCTGAAAAATTTTCTAGTTTTGATCTTCCAAAAAAAATTTGGACAGTTTTCAATCGTTTGAGAAGAGTTCATGGTCGTACCAATGGCATGCTATTTAGATGGAACTCAGTTCCTAGCGAAAGTTGTGAATGTGGAGAAGCAGAAGAAAGAATACCTCATCTCATCAATAGTTGTCCCATATATAAATTTCAAGATGGTTTTAGGGCTATTCATGATGTTTCCAACTCTTTCTTGGAATGGGTTATAAATTTCAAACGAATATGATACGTATTTTTGTTATTCAGTTCTTTTTTCTGCTTTGGTCATTTTATTTCCAGATTCAATGTGTGCACCTTGAAAAAGTCTCCATCTCCATCAATAGAAGATCACTCTTGAAGAAAGAAGTCCCTACAATATATTTCAGCTTATTTTTGTATTTTCACACTTAGACGGGGAGCCACGGTATTTTACTGGGGTTTTTTCCTAGGCTTTTATGTCATACGCCGAATTGTATGACACCCCGTCACTAACCCCTGATCTATATGCTTTATTGTTTGCTAACTAAATATTGTCAGCCAAAAGTTCAAAAAAAAATATATATATCTAAGTGATTTTCCCACTACATCATCTCAAAAATTTGTTTATGCTGACGATATTGCTATTGCTTACCAACATTCGGATTTCCATACTCTGGAAAACATACTGTCATCTCTTGAATGGTTGAGGTCCTCACTTGATGGAAATCCATTTTCATTTAGTTTGAATATGATTAAATAAAAACTTATTTAATAAAGTTTCCACATTTATTGTGTTTTAACAATATGTAACACTACATTTGCAACAATTGTTTCGCCAAATTCTTGGCTTGATGTTAAACATCGAACTCGCCTGAAGAAGCCAAGAATTTGGCGAAACAATTGTTGTTCCACATTTATTGTGTTTAACAATATGTAACACTACATTTGCAACAATTGTTTCGCCAAATTCTTGGCTTGATGTTAAACATCGAACTCGCCTGAAGAAGCCAAGAATTTGGCGAAACAATTGTTGCAAATGTAGTGTTACATATTGTTAAAACACAATAAATGTGGAAACTTTATTAAATAAGTTTTTATTTAATCATATTCAAACTAAATACTGTCATCTGATTTGGAAATTTTAAAGAATTATTTTATTGAGTGGCGATTATGTTCAAATCCCAACAAAACAGAGGTATCTTGTTTCCATCTGAATAATCATGAAAAATATAGGAAATAAACTGTAACTTTCAATGATTCTCCTATCGAACATAATTTCTATCCAAAATACTTTGGACTTAAATTAGATTCATCTCTCAATTAGAAGGCTCATTTAAATGATCTGAGCCTGAAACTGAAAACTAGGAATAATATTGTTCAGAAATTAGCTGGATCATCTTGGGGTGCTGATGCTTCCACTCTTCGCACAGCATATCTAGCCCTAGTTTTTTCTGCAGCTGAGTATTGTTGCTCTGTTTGGTTTAGTAGTGCACATACACAAAAAATTGATGCACAATTGAATAATGCATGAGAATAATTACTGGCACCATAAGATCAACACCGGTTCATTGGTTACCAGTTTTGTCTAATATTGTCCCTCCCCATATTCGCTGACAGACTGCAGCTCTGAATTCTTGAAACAAATATCATTCTTTTCCCAATTTATTCCCAATTATATCATATTTTCCACAAAATAGAATTTCCAGATTGAAGTGACGTAAACCATTATGGCATTATACGTTCTTCAATATGAACATAAGGATAAAGAATTATGGAAGACTGAGTGGAACTCTTACGAAATGTTCAATAAGTATCTCGTTTCTTATCCTTCTGAAAAATTTTCTAGTTTTGATCTTCCAAAAAAAATTTGGACAGTTTTCAATCGTTTGAGAAGAGTTCATGGTCGTACCAATGGCATGCTATTTAGATGGAACTCAGTTCCTAGCGAAAGTTGTGAATGTGGAGAAGCAGAAGAAAGAATACCTCATCTCATCAATAGTTGTCCCATATATAAATTTCAAGATGGTTTTAGGGCTATTCATGATGTTTCCAACTCTTTCTTGGAATGGGTTATAAATTTCAAACGAATATGATACGTATTTTTGTTATTCAGTTCTTTTTTCTGCTTTGGTCATTTTATTTCCAGATTCAATGTGTGCACCTTGAAAAAGTCTCCATCTCCATCAATAGAAGATCACTCTTGAAGAAAGAAGTCCCTACAATATATTTCAGCTTATTTTTGTATTTTCACACTTAGACGGGGAGCCAGGGTATTTTACTGGGGTTTTTTCCCTAGGCTTTTATGTCATACGCCGAATTATATGACACCCCGTCACTAACCCCTGATCTATATGCTTCATTGTTTGCTAACTAAATATTGTCAGCCAAAAGTTCAAAAGAATATATACATATTCACAAGTATTTGGACGTTATGTTCATGAATGATTAAGATGGGTTTAAGAGTTAATTCTTTCGTCATCCATGAAGGCTTAAAATATGAAGAACTCATCCTTCATTCAATCTGTGGTGCAAGAGAATTCGTGTATCAACTAAACTTATTTAAATTTTGGTATCATGTATGTTTCATATGAAGTTTTGCTGAAATTGTTTACGTATACTTAAACAATTTCATTATACAATGTGTCCAAAAAGGGTATCAGATATTTGGCGCCATATTCAGGTCGGGGCGTCTAAAAGGAGCGGGAAGTGGTTCGTGGCCTCCGCCATTTTGTGTAGTTTTATTTACGATGGAACAGTACTCGGAGACGCATCGCGCATTTTACGTTCGAACGTATTATCGTAACGGTGATTCAATAGTGACAGCTCAACGTCTCTATCGTGCGGAATATCATACACGCCACGCGCCAAGTAACGATAGGAAAAGGATCAGGATGTTCGAAAATACAGTTGAAATTCAAAACTCTGGTCGTCTTCGTTCAGCCCAAAGGTCGTGGTTTGGGCCGCTATGTCTGCTGAAGGCATAATTGGTCCTTATTTTCATGAAGATCAACGAGGCCGAGTAATTAATGTGAATAGTGATAGTTATTGCGATATGTTGCGAAATTTTTGATTCCAAAGTTGCAGGAGTGTGCTGGTTTCAACTGAGGAACGTGATTACAGCAGGATGGGGCCAATTGCCATACCTCAAATGATTCAATGGAAGTTGTTAACGAATTATTCCCTAAATAAAGTCACTTCGCGAACATCAACTGGCCTCCCAGAAGCGCTAACCTTAGCCCGCTTGACTATTTTGCATCTTAAAAGTAACGAATCTAACCCAGTTGAAGCAAAACATAAGGTCAGAAATGACAGCAATATCAATAGCTATGTGTCGACGTGATATCGCCAATCTTTGTTTCCGTTTTGAACAGTGCCAGCAACGCAATGATCATAATTTGGATAACATCATTTTTTCCAAATAATTCTCCAATTCATATGTTGATAATAAACAATAAACTTTTTTATTGCACTCAAATATTTTTTGTTTTATTGAATTTACAAATACCCGATACTCGTTCTGGACACCTTGTATACTTATATACTCACCTGTTAGCGTCGAAAGTTTTGCATAAATACCCAGTGTATTCTTTGATTCCGGCATACTTTTTAGAAAATCTTAATATGCAGTGAAAAAGTTAAAGATGAGATTGCCAATTCTCGAAATACTACTCAACGCAACATTTTCTATTGGATTAGATGTAAGAAAATTGATGATATTTATCGTTTACCCGATTCATGCCTTCTCTCCATTCGAATAATGAACTGATAATATTGATATTATGAGTTCACAAGAAGTTGAAAATCGGTATATAATTGGTTGTTTGATTATGATTGTTAATCGCCAACATTGGTACATAGTTTATACTGCCATGAGGAAAACTTTTCAAGATAACTTTAAAAAAATTGTTGGAACTGCTTAGACCAATATTGCGGCAGATTGTAAATGTTTGTAATGTACCATTAGCTGTAATAGAAGGTGCATTAGGAAAAATTATGGAAAAATATCATTTTATGGTGAGATTTAAAGAGTTAAAAAGTATTTTCACTAACATCATTGTCCGGAATTTTGAAAATTTCAAACGAAAATTCTCAATATTCTTCACCAGATATACCCAGATTTATTTAAATGCCATGAACAGATTTTTCGTCCTGAAAATAATGATTTGAGCATTTAATTGAAAGTTACAAAATTGTTTTTTTCAGATGTATTACCTATTTGTAATATTACATATAATGTTATTATATCCATATATCAATTCACCTATTTTTGAGAAATAGTTTGTCGAGTTCCGGTTGGAGTTTTAAACTAAAAGAATTCTCAAAATATTTCAACTTTGACTATCTTCACGAAATCAACTGCACTCTTTTATTAAAACCCTATTTTTTTAGTTATTCAGCAATCCAAATTATAGGTAGTTACCGAATGATTGGTCGGATTTCTCCCTGAAACTAACTCAGCTAAGATATTTGGAAAATCAACCTATTCTGGAGATATGACATCCCTATCTCTCCTCCATATGTATATAAGAATTGACTGAATAGCCTAACATATTCAACTCTTATTAAGGATCATTTGACACCAATTTCGACTAGGTCTTTTATTCTCCATGAGAAAAAACGTCTTTTTTATTAAAATTTGAAGTTGATAATAACTTTCGGTAGAGCTATTCTTCTCTATTTCAGAAAATTTGTATCCATCAAATATTGGAGGTGTACTTAATTTCAAAAATCTCAGGAAGTTCAGAAACATCTAATGCTCAGTTCATTGAAACCTCATCAACCCAGGCCCAGGCCTGAAGTCAGATGGCTTTGGTGCTCTTGTTGAGCTATCTCAGACATTAATACATCATCAGTGTCACGGTTTCAAAATTCCCGCTCTAGTTAGTACCTGCAGACCGAACTGGTGGCGTTGGTCGCAGTAGTTTACCAGCTTATCTCGTACGTTTCAATGAACTGTTGTCGGTGATCTTAGTCTGTGCATGTGACGTAGGTTGTCAATTACGTCGTTCTTTCCGCATATTTGGTTGGAATTTCCTGGAGTAATTAATCTCAATTTTGCGGATCTGAACAGGATTTTAACTGAAGCCCTGAGAGAAATCTTATCATGTTGGTTTGGTTTGTTCGTTGGTGAGATTTTTGCGCTTTAGCGGAGTGGCGTATTTGTTTGGAAAAAAAACGACGTGGGATTGGTGAGTTAACCTATGTTTGTCACGAGATATTTTAGATTTTTGTTCGTATTTTAGCATCATTCTGCTTCGAATTGGGAATTGTTATTGTACCGTTGCGAGGTACCGCAGATTCTGAACTGTCTTTGAAGTCTTCGAGCTGTTTGTCTAGGCTGATTTTGAATTACCGTCGAACTGCCGTGGGAGCTGTCTTTGGGGACCTCCACCAGATTTTGCCATCTAAGATACCCTACCCAGGGGGCATTATTGTGAGAAATTGTACTACGTTGGCCTAGGAATATATTCGAGCCCAGTTTCCATCTGCGAGACTGTGAGAGTAATTATGGTTTAAGAAAGTATATCCTTTTTGTACTTCAGTCAAGCCACGACCTAGACTGTTATAGAAGGTTAGTCTGTAGAATTTAGTTAAGATTGATTAGTATCAAAAAGCCCAATTCAGTGAATACTGTTTAGTACATAAAATCCGACCTATCGAGAAGGTCGCTTAGATATAAGTAAAGAGCTATTTATAACGATTACCATCGAGGCTCTCAGTATATACCTTGGGGTGATATTACTGTTTGTTTAGTAAGAGATAAAGCATTATATCGAATATTCGGGTTGTGAAGTAAGAACTAGTTAGTGATCTACCTTCTGTAAGATATATCCTCGTTTGAGGGACCTTGTGTATTTCATTTGGGCTCATTATTTTCTCTCTTTTGCGACCCTGAGATCTTTAGTGTACTTTCCTCTTTTTTTCTTTGTATTATCATAAAAGAGAGTGGCGCCTCTTTATAAGTAGTCTCAGCTCTAGAGCTAGCCGAGGAGGTACTTTGTGCACTCTCTGGAGCCGAGTGGGTTTGGTGACATCAGTTGGGACTGATGTAACAGAATTTAAATGTGGAACGGTTCCATGAAGAATTATATTGAAATAGTCAGATCCTCCATCTTGCCCAACATATTGAGGATGGTTACGAAGCTAAGAAAATAACCGATGTAGCATTTATTGGTTTTAGTGCTGCTTACGATACAGTTAATCATAAAAAAAAATTATAGAGAAAGTATACAATCCTCCGAAAGACTACAAACTTACTAGATTCATCAAATGTATCCTAGAAAACAGAAGATTCTATGTAATACTGGAGAATGAGGAAAGTCGATGGCAAATTCAAAAGAATGGGCTACCACAAGGAAGTGTTCTTTTTCCAATTCTCCATACCATCCATACCAATGACCTATTTTTCAATAAAGTAAGGAAATTTATTTACGCGGACGACACATCAATAGCTGCACAAGAAACCAAGTTTGAAGAAGTAGAACGAACTCTAACACAAGCCCTATCAGAAATGTCAATTTACTACAGAGAAAATCATCTAAAACCAAATCCAACTAAGACGTGTTCTTTCCACCTGAAAAACAACCAGGCAAAAAGAAAACTTGCTGTTAGATGGGAAGGTGAACAATTAGAAAACTGTAAAACACCAAATTACCTGGGTGTCAAATTAGATCGAAGCTTGTCCTATAAAACCCTTTGCAAAGACAACAAGGTAAAGGTTATGTCAAGAAACAACATAATCTGGAAACTAACAGGTACATCATGGGGTGCCAGACCTTAAACTTTGCGGACATCAGCAACTGCCCTATGTCTATCTGCGGCAGAATTCTGTACATTCGAGGGAAGTAGATGCGACAGTCAGAATAATATCTGGAGGCTTAAAACCCAGCCTCCTAGACAAGGTATATCCTATAGTTAATATCGCTCCACCAAAAATTCGAAGATAAGTCATTGCTGAAAAAATAGGACCAAACAAACTGAAGCTGAAAGATACCCCTTTCATGGATCGATTGAAATCAAGAAAGAGTTTCTGGAAAACCACTGAACCAATAACTAGGCCACCTGAGGAAAGAATAGAAGAACTCTGGAAGAAATCCACCAGAGACAACATCACCAGCAAAGAAGAGATATCACCTTACGCTACATGGAGAACACTTAATAGACTAAGAGTTGAAGTATCCCACTGTAAGAAGACCTTGGAAAAGTGGGGATACTCAAGTGATGAATTATGTGACTGAGGAATAGTTCAAGACGTCTGCAACAATGTCGGTATCACCTGCTCGAATCAAGACCTAAATCATCAAAACCCCTGAAGCCGTCACTGTGGCGAATCTCTGGATTTCACTTGCTGGAGATACATTTGGACATGGATAAGTTAAGTTTAAGTTGGAATCAAACAATAATTCATATAAATACTTCACAAGACTGAAGGAAATCACGACCATAGCAGATTTATACCATAACGACGAACATCACCCAGCAAATAGCAAATACCCCACACAGACACTGTTGTGGGCACTAGAGAATATTTAGTTTTTTTTTAAATATGTGTACTATACAGTGCGGAACAGCCAAATGGAATAAATTTGATAACGAATAAATATGAGCGTGTTTGGAAAAACGCTGGGACACGGCGATTAGTATTTTTAACTGAGCATTTAAAAAAAAAAAAATTATATAGGGTGCGTCATGTGACAGTGGCCAATACCCACTTTCTTATTTTAAATGCAAGCCCCTGTATATTATTAATTTTTTGGATTCTTCAGAGTATTCTAGACAGAAATCATGTACAATGTCCTATACCTATCTTCAACTGTTTCGGAAATATTAAGTGTTTTCAGATTTATTACAAAAATTAACATTATAAAAAGAAAATTATATTCTCTCACAAATTCGCTACATTACATTCAATACTTATTTCCCATTTAGCTCATGATAATGAGAAAGTAAACAAAAACCATTTTTGCGTTTCTTTTTACTGATATGAAATGAAAAAAATATAAAAACATTGTTTATTGTCGTATAAAACTGATAGCCCTAGCAACTTGTCTGCTTGCATGACAGTAGTGGTCAGTGTCAGTGCTATTGTCGTTTAAAATTCGTTAACCGTACGTAATAATACAAGAAAAATGGTTCATTTAACAGAAAAGCACAAAATAACCATTCTACAAATGATTGCTTATGGAGATAACACAAGGACACAAATGGAAGTTTCTCGCTTATTTCACGAAAAATTTCCACATTTGCCGCATGTAACCCAAGGAAAAATTAGCAAAATAGAAAAGCACTTTCGCGAGCTTGGTCATGTGAGACAGATAAAATAAGTAGCTGCCAATGCAGTAAGTAATGATAAATCTGAAAACACTTAATATTTCCGAAACAGTTGAAGATAGGCATAGGACATTGTACATGATATATGTCTAGAATTCTCTGAAGATTCCAAAAAATTAATAATATACAATATAATAATATATTGCATTTAAAATAAGAAAGTGGATATTGGCCACTGTCACATGACGCACCCTATATAATTTTTTTTTAAAAAAATGATCAGTTAAAAATACAAATCGCCGTGTCCAAGCGTTTTTCCAAGCACGCTCTCATTTATTCGTTATCTAATTTATTCCATTTGGCTGTTCCACATTGTATATGTTTGTATATGCAAGTTATGACTTATAATTGAACTATATTATATGATTTCTGTAAATTATAGGCTGAAAGACCAAAGGTCGATGGCCATTAAAGTACTCTTTCTCTCTCTCTCTCTCTCTCTCTATAAATACTCTGTAAAAGCTCACCAAATTACAAATTTTTGTGTAGATTTGTCATCCTGCTCCCCATAAACATCTAGTATGCACTTCAACTTAGTTCTCCCTGTATAATGGGTCCTGAATTTGGGTATCTGGAATAGACTGACCAAAAGTTACGCAACACTATTCACCTTTTTTAAGCCATTATAGCTAAAATTGTAAATTAGCAGTACAATAAAATTCATATCACGGATTCTTTATCAGTAAGTCCACACAAAACGATTGATCTCACTTTCACCCAAATATTCGAAAAATACAGACATTTGGACATATCTATAAAGACTGTTCAGGTGAACAAGATCACCAAAAAAATGAATACATTTTTGATAAGAAAAAAACAAGGGTGCATATTCGTTTACTTCTTGACAAACTACAGAAACAACAAATTTATATGTGAATTCCATTAAAAATTAATAAAAGCTTCAGTTATGATGAACATTTGAACATTCCCAGAATATTGGTCGCTATTGAACTTCTGCATTCGTAGAGGCAAATCTGGACAGAACTGCAGCCATGCTATATAAGCTTTTGATAATCTGAAAAAATGTAAATAGTATCCACGAATAAGTCATTTCAGTTCATCACTTTCTTTCCATTAATAGGGCAATATTAATATGAGTGTAAATCTGAAGGAATATTGACACTATTTAAAAAGAAATAAATCGCATCGCCGAAGTTAATTATTTGATATTACTTTGAATGATTAAAATTTATTTCATTCATCAATAGAGTGATGGATCAATCCAACATTGCGATAATACCAGTGTACAACTATTAATCGAGTCCTTCAAAATATGATTCAGTTTCGGCAGTAAGTTTCTCATATGAGCCAAATCTCTTTCCACTGAGCACTTCTTTGACCTCCGCGAAGAGCCAATAGTACCTGGAGGCCAGATCTGGAAAATAGGGTGGTTGCGGTAGCAATTCAGAACTCAAATCGACCATTTTTGCGGCTGTTTTTATTGACAGGCTGCATTGTCTTGATTAAAAATGCCTGCTCTGGGCAATTTCGGTCTTCAAACGATCCAAAAAACCCATATAATAAATAATTGCTGTTGATAAATTTTCCATGTTTTAAGTATTGATTTAAGAAAACCCATGACCATCCCAAAATGTAGATCCTTTACCTTTTCAGTTTATGTTAGCAGCTTAGGATGCTTTGAACATTTTTTCCCTTTGACTGACATTTTTTACATATTGTGATTTACTCAGGTAAAATCACTTTCATACTTCACCTAAACATCTTCAAACAGTTCTTTGAATCGTATAGGTACTAAGTGTTGATTTCCCTCTGGTATAAGCAAACGCTTCACCCATTTGCAAAACAGCTTTTTCATAGCTAAATGTTAATAAAAATGTTTTCATATATTGTTGAATATATCTTAAAAATCACAAAAATGACGTCTCTTTTAATAATAAATCAAACGTCATGAAGTTTTGAGAGTAATCATTTGAGGGTTTGCACTTTCGAAAAATCACATGGATACCTTGTTAGTGGAACCCTCTGTGAGTGGATGTTTGACTATGAAGAACCGCATAAGAATCTGGTTATTAGTTGACACTGATTCTTGGTGCTGGAAATATTGAACAGAGTGTGCGGATGATTTAGAAACAGAGATGTATTCAGGAAAATGTTGAAATTTCGATATGGAAAGAATGTGAATCTTCTCAGCAGATTTCAAGCAGATGGTATCAGCTATTTTTGATTCAATTCCAAAATTTTATATCTACTTAATGGAGCTTCATTTCGAAAAAATGTAGTGGAGACATTCGTTGTAATCTCGAGAATCTATGGTGGAAATAAATGCAAAGACTAACCCTGCATCACCAACAATGAAAGAAAATCATTATCTTGGAACAAATAATCTCAAAGATAGTCGATGAAAATCAACGTACTCTGTGAAGATATACTTACTCTCACCAAAAGATCATAATCAACTTGAAAGAGGCTGTTTGATAATCCCAAATTTTTCTGAGATCTATCCAGGAATATGGAATAATTTTTCTTGTTTTCTTCGTTCATGTCATACCATGCAATTTGACAAAGTCTTTTGCTTATAGTTTCTGACTGAAACAGGAAAACAGAATAATCATAGGTACATATTTCAATCTTTAATAGCATAGATAATGATTGATATTTTTCAGAAAGAAATGAATATGATGAATAAGATTCAACTAAAAGAATCAAGATTGTAAATTGATTCACGGTTACTTGCCCACCAAAAGATTTTACAAAAATTGAAAGTGAAACAATCTTATTTTTTTGAGGTATAGGAGGTTAATCGAACCTCATTAAATTCATTAGGTTCTCAAACTGATTTAGTGAAGATGATTTCCATTCATTACAAAAGAAAGAAAGGCAAAGTTTGGAAAACCCCACAGAAAAATGTAGAATAGGGCTCTTTCAAGCTAATAAGCAGATGGTACGGGTGCCTAATGGTACTGTTAATTTCGGGCGACGATATTGACAGAGAATATAGACGAGAGCAAAAATGATACTGTTCACATCTATTTGAATAAATTTCAGTTCGATGGAAATGACAGGTTTTACCCGGATATACAGAGTGAATATTTAACTAAAATACATAAAACAAAAAAAAAACTTTTTCCATACCGTTCAAAAGATACAGGGCATTCAAATTTCATAAGAGACGAAACGTATGTGAAATGGTTGACTGTTAAGCGTTCGTTAATATTTTACCCTCACCTCCGATTTGATCGCTTGACCAATCACTAGATACAAATTCATGGAAATCAAAGCAGCAACAATGAAACATGGCACAGCAACTTTAATTTCCCACTTATCACCAAAATGCTGGTCTTGATTTTGACTCTAATGATATAAAAAAAAATTATATCAGTTTATTGAAGACTTGGAAGATTATGAATACCAGAGAAGCAACCAGAATTTACGACTTTGTTCTTTGATTATCAATTACAGATTGAACATTGGTTGTTTCGGTTCTGTCAGTTTATTGTGTTTCATTTGAATTTTTTACATTAAAACAGTCTGGATTGAGGTTGAAACAGAAGAGTTTGCGAAATTTTGTGAAAACTGCAGGCTTTAGAAATTTCTGTTGTATCTGATTGTATTAGTGCAAAGTTCGACGTTTGTTTTCAGATTTCTTATACTTTTTTGAGATACCGAGTTTCCTAAGACTCGAAGTGTTGTTTTTCATTTTTCATCTTAGGGTTCTTGATTTGAATGAATATTTGTTGGTTTGATACTTGCTGTTTTGTAACATTCCAGGATTACAAAGCTCCAAAATTCACGTTGGTACTATGAAGGAAGTGTGTTAGCTCTAAGTTAAAGATCCTTGTGCCTAGGTTGAAGGGTTTCCTTTGCTGTTGAAAGTTAGGCGCCATTATAATGATTAATCACTTGTGGGCGAAGTATTAAATCTGTTTGTTCAGTTTGAGTAGTCTGGTGAAAACATCTTTTAGAGTCAGTTAAAGAATAGTTTGAAGAGTACATGATGTGTAATCTGGTGAGCGTTTAGTTCTATTGTTAAATATGCACTATTAGATATTGTGCTAAAAGAAAAACCCTTAATTCGATTTAAATAGTATCAATGTTATTGAAGCATAGCAACTGCTATTTCTTGATCCATTGTAGCTGTACTTTTTCCTGTGAGTTCAATAACCAATATGCCTTTTATAGGTAGAACTTCCTTAAGAAGGGATTGTTTTATTTCCACATTTATCAACTGGTGCTTGCAACATCGTATATGGGAATAACACCCAGTGATTGGTTGTTCATAAATGATGGTAGAGATCAACGCTATGCCTCTGAAAATATCCAAGTATACAATTGCATACGCCAGGTACACATATGTAGTGATTACGCGTAGGACGATCCTGTGTAGACAAGTTTCCACGCAACTCGAAATTTGCACAACCTAGCTTTTGGGTGGGGCTTGTATAATTTAACCATAGTCTAAAGATGATATATTCTTTAAACTATGGATGTAAATGAAACACTCTCACTGTGGGTGAACTTGCCAAACTTTAAATGGAAATCTGATGTGCTACAGTATTGTGGTTAGTATGGTTTCAGAGCAACAATCGAAAAAAGTTACCACTTTGAATAATTTTTGGCTGCATCTCTCATACTTATAAGTTTGTTGAAGTGAAACGGAGAAAATATACTTACACTGAAATATTCCAACATTAAGGCACTTCCTATGACCAAACTACCACTAGTCAGCATCAACATAGGCAATGCCATTGCGTCCAAAAGTTTAGCTTGATACCTGAAATGCGTGATCAATTTATGTTGTAAGGGATGTTGGAGATATTATATTCAACTACTCAATTGTGCATATCAAAACAGAGAAAAAGAGATGCGAAGCAGGTAGTATAAGAATTGATAGATGGTACAATGATTCACATGAATAGCAGAGTCGGAAAGCAAAATGATAGTTAAATAGTGGGTAAACACAGCGAGGACATCGTTAAAAACAACGGAGAGAGACTTATAGACATATGTACACAAAACCAGTTAAAAATATTAAATGGCTTCTTCCCCCATAAAATGATTCACAAATATACATGGATACAGGAAACAAGGAAAATGAAATCAATAATGAATTATACAATAATGAGACAGGAAACACAACTGAGACTACAAGACGTCAGAGTCAAACGAGGTGCCTCGTGCGGCAGCGATCACTATTTGCTTAGTGCAAGTAATTCCCAACTAAAAATACCTCTTAAACAACAACGAAAGAAAATATAAATGTAGAAAAACTTGAAGAACGAAAATATAACCTTAAAAGCTTGGACAACGAAAAAAAAAGAACTGTATCAGAGAAGGCTCTACGAAAAATTACAAGAAAAAGAAAATTTTATCGACTCCAATGACAGAGTCTATACATCGAGCATCCTTTGAAGCACTTGGATTGTATGAAGGTAAGAACAAACAAACACCTTATTGGTGGGACAATGATATAGAAGAAGATATCCAACAAAAAAGGGAAAAATATCATAAGTACTTAAGTTCCAAAAATATTGAAGATAGAATTGAATATCAGGAAGCACAAGCAAGAGTAAGAAGAAAAATATGCAAGAAAAAAAAACGAGGCATGGGAAAAGAATAGCCAGAGAATAAACTCGTACTTAAGAGGTACCAGAAGCTCAGAAAGCTGGAGGTTAATAAGAAACCTAAGAAAGAATCGAAGCAAAGAAGTTATAACAACTATACAAGCTCAAGAATGGGACGATTACTTCAAAAGACTTTTGGTTGAAAAAAAGACAAAATTCTTAGACAACAGCCAACGAGAAAAGAACCCTCGAAAGAATAATGTTTTGGGATCCTCCATCCGAATTAAAATAGAAGAAGTTAAGAAAATATGCAAGGAGCGGTAAAGCTGCAGGACCAGGTGGAATACCTCCAGACCTATTGAAATATGGTACTGAACAACTGTTTGAACACCTAAGAAACTTATTTTAAAACTGCCTCAGTATGTCAAAAATACCAAACGACTCGAAAATTTCCTATATGACCACTATTCATAAAAAAGGGGACAGAAGCAATTGCGACAACTACCGTGTTATAGCTGTTACAAGTTCGATGAGTAGAGTGTATGGTAAACTCATAAAGAATATAATAGAATCAGAATACAAAGACATGCTTGTGTGTATGTTACTTTGCGAGTAACCACAATTGTTCGAGGAATTTTGTTTTTTTATATAAAATTTTCACCGTTGCTGAGTTAGACTTCTTTGCAACATCCTTAATATATAGATCATAGATTACATGTGTGCGACATACTCCAGCAATTTATAGCATCAATGCCATTTTCATTTGAAGGATGTTTCATCCGGATCATCTTCAAGAAATTTATGAACACCTTCTTCAGCAAATATCCTTGCTTTCTTTTGGACATACAGACCATTTATTCTCTTCAGAAAAGCTATTAATTGTTGAATATATTTCAATGATATTCAAAATTTCGATACAACTCGTCCTTGTAGGTAGATATAGTTCGTTCCTCGATGGCTACAAACTGCCATCTCGTATAAAAAAGTACACTATACCTACTTGGAGCGCCAATAACTCATTATTATTGTTTATTACCTTGCGTTAAATTCGAACATTCCGATCGCCATAATCATTTTTTGTTTAACTCCTTCTTGATACAATTGACAATCTCTTCTATCTTGCTGTAATAAAGAACTCTTCGTTATATCATCGATCATTTCATTCAAGATCATTATCTGGAACACTAGAGTAAGTGTTAGATAAGCATAGACCATAGGGGAACCGACTAGTGCCAACGCAATAGGTAGACAGACCCAATGGGCCACAAACAACAAAAAGTTTGAATATTCAGGAAAAGATTCCTTCAACCAAATGCATAAACATGATCTCCAATCATAGTATTCTGGAGCTGAAATGAAACCAAGGGCAGCTATTGTACCCAACAAAACATTTATGAAGCATATCACGTGTATAATTCTAATCAGATATAGAACTTTCTTTAACGTATCCTGTTTTAATAGTTCGAGAGGCAACGCCATTTTGTGAAACTCTCTTGACACGTTGCCGAATTTATTAGCAACAATCGTCATTGATCCCGCATTCATCAAAATCTGAAACAAATTCAAGAGTAAATATAATCAAAAAACTTATGCTTGAATTTTGAGTTGGTAAATACATCCATACATTTGTTTAATCTTTTCAGTCAAAAACTTCATTGTTAACCTTGAAAGTTCAAACGGCTAAATTGCTAAATTTAGCAAGTTCAATATAAGAAATAAAAAAGTTTATTTTATATATTTGGTTCATTTAATATGGGAGCGTTCAAGTATTACGTAACGCAATTGCGGGGGATCACGTATAACGTTACGATGCGTTACAGGGTGGGAGGATGTATTACGTAACGTTGTTTCTTTCTTGGAATAAAAAATTAGGGAATTAAAACTCCCAAATTGGCAACCATTTTCGTTTACAATTTACGGGCAATCCCTCGATTGTATTAGTCTGGTCGTCGTTTTCAATTTGTTCTCGCAAGTTGGCAAACCTTTTCGTTCATATTTCACGGGGAATCCCTAGATTGTATTGTACGTCATTTAATGTTGTTTTCGTTGTTAGTATTCGTTAGTGTTTATGCAGTAGCACATTGCTGTAGTCGATGTTATTAAAGTGGGTTCATAGTGTTCATACTGTAATGTTCTCAAAACAGAGAGAATTGTGTCAACAGCTGTTCTTGGTCTATAAAAGCTCTCATGTTGACTTGCCAGCACAACTGTGTCAAAAAAATGCCAATGAAATTTGGAAAACGGCTAAAGAAAAGCTAAAAAATAAGGAAAAGTTTATACAACATATAAATGATGTTATACCAGAGTAGAAAGTGAAGTGCACGAAAAAGTAAGCAAAAGTGCTTAGTTATTTTACACAGGTAAGTTTATTGCTAAAATGTAATAATGACATAATTATTATGTAATTCAAACCTTGATTTTTCATAAAAGAACTGGTCATAAGTATTGTATTATATATTTCTAACTACCTATGAAAACATCAAGCAGGCCAGCAACTCAAAGGCCCAATGGTCCCTCGACTTCGAGTGCTTTTTAACAAAAACAGGTGCATATGCTTGTATATGGGTTATTCCCTGTCAAATCACCGAATTCTAAAAATCGTATTTTAGGATCGAGTTGAATTATTTATGTTTTTGTACGTGTCATATAGACGACTAACTCTAAATTTTATATATATATTAATTAATCAATTTATTATTTAATAAAAAAATACGATTTTTAGAATTCTTTGATTTGTCATGGAGTAATCTATATGTTGTATATTATGTTCTTTTTGGCGCTCGTGTTCACCCGAATTGAGTGCCTATCATTTTGCCCAAATGTCTGTAATTTTTTATTGCATGCGTCGTTATGAACCATCATCTGAGAATGCTGACTGGCTCGACGAAGTTGATGCAAGGGGATTAACAATTCCAGAACCGTCTTCGTCTGCACTCCCCAATGATGAAAGAATCTGAGTGGCTAGCAAACCCGTGGACAGATTATTAGAGCATTAATTTCAAAAGAATTGTTTTTATAGAACTACTTAAATGCTTGGTTAATAGTTGATTATATTTCAATTATGTTAAGAGTACAATTTTATTTCGAGTAAAATGTTTAATTTCAGTTGAGTTTCTGTTTATAATTGCATTGCCAAATATTAAAATAAATAGGTTATTTTATTTTTAGAGTTTATAATTAATATTAAAATCTAAAATATTTAGGAGAATGAAGGAGAAAAACAATTGTGTGTAAAGCCAAAATTTTATAAAAAATAAACAAAATACGCAAGGGTTGCAGATTAAAAATCTCTTATTTTATTCAGTATTATTAGCGCAAAGACAGTTGAAACAATACCAAGGATAAAAACTATAACATAACTTTTTGCCACTTAAGAGTAAAAATGATCACTTGAGTGCTACGTGACGTTTAGAGAGGGAGGGGGTACAGAAAAACGTTACGCTGCGTTACAGGAGGGGAGGGGGGTCAAAAATCTTCAAAATTGTATTACGTAATACTTCAATGCTCCCTATCTTAAAACAAATTCAAACCCTCATCAAATACAGTGTACCTAAACTGTAGTGTAGAATTTTAGGTTGATCATGATTTTCGTTTCGCGGCGAATTCGATCTTTTTGTACAAGATCTTTAGCATAAATATGAAAAAGTTTGTTCATCGAATACTCACAAACGCTTGCATCCCTCCGAAGGAGCCATGTCTCTGTAAGGCTTCACTGTCAAATTTTCTAAGAATCTCAATAATAGTCAAAGTTATTCCCAAAACGAATGCTTGTAAAATAACAATATAGAAAAATTTGATGGGCTTTAAGTTGAAAATTTCTACTGTGAAAAGTGCCAATGGCCACAGCCTATCATAGCTCTTCTTCTTGATTACTAAAAGAACCAAAGATTCAACTCATTAGAAATAGGAATTGGTTGTATATTTACCTCTGAGTTTAGCCAATCTACCATAAATTCCCAAAGTATCTTCATTTGCGATCATAATTGCCTGAAATCTGAAAATATCAATTAATTTATTGAGTAGTACGAGATTCCCCTCGGAAGCAACTTGTTATATTTCAGTTACTTGATCGTTTCTTGTCATATGAAAATTTCAGAGGAAACTGCTGTGATCTGCATTTTGGGATAGAACTTCTAAACTTCTAAAGAATTTCGGGCGTCGAATCCAACAAATACCTCGATTTTAAGAATAAGACACTTAAGCAAAAAATTTTTTTATATAAGATTCAATTCTAAAAAGAATTAACCATTCTAATATTTTGAAAGGAACGCTCAATAAACTGATGGGTCGATAACTACTAGGATAACAAGCATTTTTTTTCTCTTTTCAAAATCTTACGAAATTCGGAAGGACAGTTTCCTGAATTCAGAATATTGTTATAGAAAGACAATAACCAAGATAAGGCCTTTTTTCCTAAATATTTGATGAATTAAGGATAAATTCCGTCAAAATCTGCTGCTTTTCGAGATTTGGTAGATTTGATTGCAGCCCTCAATTCATCTATATTGAATGAATGTGACACATGTTTGAAAGTAGGAGCTGATCTCCTGAATATGTGTACTTTTTTTCTTCATATTCCTCATTTCAGATAAGGATATATTGACTGATTCAGATACATCAACTAGGCGGCGAGCGATTAATCTTGGATCAATTTTTGATGATGATGAGGCAAGAGGAGTAGCTTCACCTAATTTTCTCAATATATACCATGAACTCCTACTCGAATGTGTGAAATTCATTTTTGATACAACACTATACCATTTCTCTTTTCAGTTTGTATTGATAGAATTCATAAGCCTTTCACATTTATCAACGGATGGTGATTCTTGATAGTCCTTGTACAAATTATCGGTTTCTTTCGACCAACCTGGAATATAATATTTCCGGAAACCTCTTGGAACGAACTTTTTTGCTGCGGCTTTCACAACACCTAAGAATCTGTGATAGTTATCGTGAGTGGGTTTAATCCATCTAATATCACTGTCTACCTTCTTAGCAAATTCAATTCAATTCGCTTTCTTGAAATTCCAACGAGGTCTTCGTAAACATTCAGAATATTGAATTATACTTCTTGAAGTCAACAGAATAGGCCTATGTTGGCTATGAGAATAAACTCCTAGAATTTTACGTTTTTCAAGAAGCAGTTTGCAAGTATTGTCACAAGACACTAGGCAGAGGTCAGGATTGTAGCCTCTATTCCATCGAGAAGAATGGAAAGAAGGTACATCATTATTATTATAATCCCACATTACGTGGTGAGAATTGAAATCACCGCAATAAATTGAAGGATGAGGAAGATTTATTTCAAAACGTCTTGGCCAAATAGTATTTGGAGGTTTATAAATATTAACGATAGAAATATTACAAAATTTGAAAGAGATAAAGAAAACACCCTCAAATTCGCCTTTTTGGATTAACTCGATATTGTGAATCAAGTACTTTTTAACATAACAAGCTAAACCGTAAATTTTACTAAGTAGATAACCAATGAATACATAACATAACCTTTTATGGTTCCTCTTTCACGAAGATTTTTTTTCAGTATCCGCATGTGTCTCTTGAAGGAGAATAATCTCAGCACCATAGTCCTTTGTTGATTTAGAAATATAATTACTCTTGTCCTTAGAAATACCCTCTATATTCTAATTTAATACACAAAATTTGTCGCCAATCTGTAAGGAGGATTCTTCGAATCAGGTCTCGCGGTCCAAGTGACGATTTTTCAGATCTTCTGATGTTTGAAGTTTGCGATGGAACCCATTCAAAGGGAAATCATAGTTGGGGAAGGTTGTGATATAACACTTATTTCATTGAAAGGAAAAATCATCGACTGGCATTTATTATGACTAATGTCATAATAAGAACCTATTATAACATAATGGCATAGTACGTTCTTCAATATGAACATAAGTGATAAAGAATTATGGAAGACTGAGTGGAACTCTTACGAAATGTTCAATAAGTATCTCGTTTCTGATCCTTCTGAAAATATTCCTGGTTTTGATCTTCCAAGAAAAATTTGGACAGTTCTTAATCGTTTGAGAACAGGTCATGGTTATACCAATAGCATGCTATTCAGATGGAACTCAGCTCCTAGCGCAAGTTGTGAATGTGAAAAAGCAGAAGAAAAAATACCTCATCTCAACAATAATTTTCCTATATATAAATTTCAAGATGGTTTTAGGGCTATTCATGATGTTTTCAATTTTTTCTTGGAATGGGTTATAAATTTCAAACGAATATGACACGTATTTTTGTTATTAAGTTCTTTTTTCTGCTTTTGTCTTTTTATTTCCAGATTCGATGTGGATAACTTGAAGAAGTCTCTGTCTCCATCAATAGAAGACCACTCTTGAAGAAAAAAGTCCCTAAAATATATTTTAGCTTATTTTTGTACTTTCACACTTAGGCGGGGAGCCAGGGTTTTTTTTGACTGGGGTTTTTTCCCTAGGCTTTTATGTGATACGCCGAATTGTATAACACCCCGTCACTAACCCCTGATCTATATGCTTTATTGTTTGCTAACTAAATATTGTAAGCCAAAAGTTCCAAAGAATATATATAGCAAAAAATTGTGTTGAATAATAGTAGGACGCTCAGAAATTTTTTTTAAGGAAATGCAATGAAAAATGTATGTTGAGTTTACAACACTTAGATCCCTATTTGGACAATCTTAAATTCTATGAATTCAACAGAAGCGTTTTTGTTAGCTGGTGAACCTAAAGAAAACTT
The DNA here is from genome assembly GCA_030674115.1 of Micraspis discolor. NCBI lineage: Eukaryota > Metazoa > Arthropoda > Insecta > Coleoptera > Coccinellidae > Micraspis > Micraspis discolor. The sequence continues at coordinate 13,870,824 of JARTUT010002175.1, forward strand.
GTTAAAGATAAAAAATTTTCTGTTACCACTATAATAAAATAATCCGTCCTCTGATGTATCAGTTATCAGGTTTACCAAATATAGATTTTCATAACAATAGCTTTTTGTAACATTAACAATATATTCTGTTACGTCCATTGAAATATTTTGTTAAGCTGGTAATGGTTTCGTGAACAAACAAAATATAGGGGTGATAAACAACCCGAAAAGTCTCACGATGCCGTTAAATCCAGAAGAAACAACTGTTTGGTATGGATTATGGGCAGGTGGAATAATCGGTGCATATTTCATCAAAACATAGGACGACCGGAATGCTACCGTGAATGGTGACTGTTATCGCACCATGATAACAGACTATTTGTTGCCCGAAATGGAAGCCCGTGGTCTCGACGAAATGTGGTTCAACAAGATGGTGCCACTTGACATACAGCCCGTGAAACCATGGCTTTACTGCGAGAGCATTCCGGTGAGCTGATCATTTCACGCTTCGGACCAATGAATTGGCCGGCCAGATCATGTGCCATCACACCTCTTGATTTTTTCCTTTGGGGCTATGTGAAGTCCAAAGTCTACATGGACAAGCCAGCTACGATTGAAGTATTGGAGGCCAATTTTACTCGAGTCATTGGAGAAATATCACCCGAAATACCCACACACGTCATCCAAAATGGGAACTATCGAATGGATCTTATTAACTGTGGTCGAGTTCAGTATTTGAAAGAAATTATCTTTAAAAAATAATTGTAAAGAATGGTTCTTTTATTTGTTGATAAAGATTATAAAATAAAATTGTTTTTATTATTTAAAAAAAAAAAAAGAATCTCCAAATGAATCACCCTTTACTTGATCAGAAATATAAAAAATGAAATAGTGAAATAAGCTTCTCTATGAAGTATCACATGACCTATCAACCCTATGTAAAAATTGGGAGTTTAAGCAGCCTCGTTCAGGGGTGGCTTTTTACACATAAATGGTTCTGTTTCATTGTCAAAAAGCCACCCTGTCTATTATTTAATATTTTATCATTTCAGTGCTGTTATTCCATGTAAATAAAACTAAAATCACTCTAGGAATGAAAACTTGGATATGAGATAACGCATTCGATATCCCTACTTGGATTTTATCAGTTGGAGAAAAAGTTTGCAGAAACTCTGAACTTCACGTTGGTGCTTTTCTAATTTCTTGCAACTGGTTCCATGGCCGTGGTCCTTAGAGCATACCTATATTCCGTGTCATATTTATAGCACACGTCTTATTAATTCTATTATACGCGAAGAAACATATTCTGATAAAAAAGAAGTAATAAGTTGTCGTATCTTGAATTAAGTCCAAACTGGCAACGGAATAAATCCTCTATTTTTATGCCTGTGCTTTTTAGATAAATTTCTCGAGAGGGTGTGTCCAACGTTTGAGCCAGAAATTCGCACTCGATATCCTTGAAGGCCATCAACACCAGCACGTCAAAAACCTTTAATAAAGAACAGGTATAATTACCAATTAAATGTTTTGATCTTTCAGTTTAAGAGTCCATCTGGACCGGCCCATCGATTGATAACATTTGAATCAGAGATATTTTGCATTGCTCCCGAGATGTTTATTAGGTATTGGAAAACTTCCACTGTTGAATTCACTTCGAAGAGATTCACTTCTTCGGTACTCAATATCGCTCATTTTAAATTTAGAAATATGCTACTGGTAAAAAAAATACAGGAGAGCACTTACGTTGATATAAAGTTCTTTCCGGGACTTTGGAGCATTACTATATAGAAACAAACGAAATGGAGTATGCAAAACAATTAATAAACATATACAGGGTGTATTATTTAAATGTGTTTAACGAACTAGAATTTGTGATTTTTTAAAACCCACTTTCCTCAATGAAATTTATGGTGGATTGTACATCTACAAGTTGATCGGCTGGATATTCTAGGAGTCGTTGAGGAAACCAAATTTTAGATGCAAACAACTCCAATAATATTCGTCGAATATGGCCCATTAAAGAACTTGACGGGGACAGTTGAACAATTAATCTATTTTAAAAATATGATAACTCTAGGTATGGTCGAACGAACGGATATTTGGGCAAAATGATACTCGCTGTTCCACAAGGAACGAGCACTTAAAAATTATTATTCAAGCGATGGAAGTTATAAATTTTACTTACAATATGAAGTAATGAATTGCTTATCCTATCAATACACCTCAATATGAACAATTCCAATAAATTCGAAATGCACTTTTGACTAATGTCGTGTTTTCATAATCAGTTAAATATTCATAATGGCAAAAAACTCAATGATGTCGATGTTAATGAATGCAGAATTCGATGAAAAAATATCGTTTATATGTAACGCATCTAACATGCAGGTTTTTCAATAAATATGAAATGGAGGTAATTGTTGGAAAATAATCGAACACATTTCCGTTGTCTGTAAGGTTGGTTGATTCAGACGTTTCGAGAAGCTCTCATATGATGTCATTGATTTATCTTCGGCATATGACACTGTGTGGAAAGATGGATTAATTTTCAAACTCTATTCCCATCTGAAGTGTGGGAAAATGGTACGATTATTAGAAAATATGTTATCTGATAGAATGATTCGTGTTTTTAATGACAATAAGAGTAGCAATTTCAAAACATTGAAAAACGGTCTTCCTCAAGGATCAGTTCTAACTTCTTTACTTTTCAATTTATATCTAAGTGATTTACCCACGACATAATATCAGAAATTTGTTTATGCCGATGGTATTTCTTACCAACATTCGGATTTCCATACTCTGGAAAACATACTGTCATCTGATTTGGAAATTTTAAAGAATTATTTTATTGAGTGGCGATTATGTCCAAATCCCAACAAAACAGAGGTATCTTGTTTCCATCTGAATAATCATGAAAAATATAGGAAATAAGCTGTAACTTTCAATGATTCTCCTATCGAACATGATTTCTATTCAAAATACTAAGGAGTTAAATTAGATTCATTTCTCAATTACAAGGCTCATTTAAATGATCTGAGCCTAAAACTGAAAACTAGGAATAATATTGTTCAGAAATTAGCTGGATCATCTTGGGGTGCATCTCTTCGATATGATCTTTCAGAATTGGAGTAAATTTCATTTCAATATTACAATAGATTCAAGTTCAAGGTTTTTTTTTCTGAGTGAAGAGGTTAGGTATGAAATTCGAATTTCAATCGACAAACTACTGAAGGCTAAATGAATTGGGTGTAAGAGTATAATGGGCAAAAAACGTTTAAGGAAATAACACTAGGAGCAGTTCACAGGTAAGTTTTAGGACTTGTTTTTCATTGCATAAAGTTCAGAATACGAAGATTGATGGTGCCTTGTTCTGGAAACCCATTAAAATATCCTAACACTCGGAATATATTGTTGAAAGTTCGCAAAAATAGCTTGCCCTGCCTCTTTAACAAAACAAAATGGCATTAGTGATTCTGTTGTGGATCGGACGAATGATGTACATAAAAAAATTATAAAAACATTGACCAGGGTTCAGAAGCTTTTGTAGGCTTATTTTAAAGTCTTTTCCCGTACTCTGGAACAGTGTGGTACTAATATAACCACCATGATGAATGAACAATGCTATATCTCAAGATAATAATATTGAAATCAGAGGATATGTGTCTATACATGCACAAATTTTGTTTGAATACTTCGGAAATCTTATGAGGTATAAAGTATTAAATTAAGTTTTTTGGGAAATTTTTCAACTTTCTAGCGTGTCGATTTTTGCGTAATTTGGAAGCCGATGCGTTTCCACCTAAGTCAAAAATATTTCAACTTTCATCTTGCTCCGATAGAGCCTCTAGGAGTTATAGAGGAAACCAAATTTCATATGCTCATAACTCCTGAAGCATTGGACTGATTTGACCCAATAACGAACTTGACCGAGATATTTGAACAGACAATCTATAGAATTACTGTTTGGGCAATTATCATCATCTATTTTTGTTGTTCTTCCCGACGTTTCAACAGACATCTTCAGTCGTTTTCAGGGAAAGATTAGCTTTTACAAAAGCTGACGATACAAGGAAATTCTTTAAATATTCATAAATGTCAAATATCAGGAATACCGGTATGAAATGAGCGTTTTTGTGAAAATAAAATAAAAAATATTGATGGGAAAGTAAAAAACATTTCATTCAATGTATTGACCATTGTTTTGTACACATTTTGACCACCTTTCTGGCAATTTGTGGATACCATGCCAATAAAATTGTTCGTCTTTTAAAGCAAACCAACCAGACACCCAATTTTTGACCTCCTCGTAGGAATCAAAGTGCCTCTCAGCCAATGCGTGTCCCATCGATGAAAACAAACGGTAGTCGGAGGGAGCCAAGTCTGGTGAATACGGCCGGTAGGGTAGAAGCACCCAGCCATGTGTTTTGATTGTATCCTGAACCGGTTTTGCTTTGTTTGCATGTGCATTGTCATGGAGCAAAATTACCTCGCAGTGTCTTCTGGCCGTTTCTCGATTAATGCATGGTTCAAATTGATCATTTGTTGTCGGTAGCGATCTGTATTAACAATTTCACCAGGTTTTAGGAGCTCGTGGTACACCACACCTTCCTGGTACCACCAAACACACTGCATTGCCGAATCGATCTGGTTTTGCAGTCGATGTTGATGGTTGTACCGGATTAACCCATGATTTTTTCCGTGTAGGATTCATAAAATAAATTCATTTTTCATCGCCTGTAATAATCCGATGCAAAACCGATTTTCTTTCGTGTCTTTTAAGCACAGTATCACAAGTGTTTTTTCGGTTTTCCTTCTGTCTTTCATTCAATTCATGTGGCACCCATTTTCCACACCTTTGAATCTTTCCCATAGCTTTTAAACGGTCATAAATTGTTTGTTATGCAACATTTAACATTTCTGCCATTTGTATTTGATTCCAGGTGTAACTCCATTCAATATCACTTACGATTTGGCGCCTTCAAACTTTTTTGGTGGTCTTCCACATTCTTCATTTCTCACATCAACATAACCGTTGAAACCATCTTTTGCATGTTGCTTCTGATAGAGCATGATCACCATATGCCTCGACAAGCATTCGATGTGACTCTGCAGCATGAGAACAAAAAATTAATGCTTTCCGCAAATCATCACTTTCTGGTGCGAAATTTCACAATTTTAACACGATGAAAAAATATGATGTTGTCTGTTCAATGACTTGATGTACCTATACTAAATATGTTCCACAGATATCATAGCAAAAAAATGCAAATTCACAACAAATGTTTCCTAGCGAGCTAGCGAGTAGATGGACTACGAAAAATAGATAAAATTGGTACTTATCTGTGGTTTGAAGACTCCTTCAAGTGACTTCGAACAATTGGCCCCCAAACTTCCGGTAACTCAGCTGATGTCTAACTTATGGGGTTGGGAGCGATGTTTATGAATGAAATTTTTGATTTTTCTCTTTGTGGGACTCTCTTCTCTGGATTATAGATATTTCGTTCCATTTATCATGTGATTTTCATCCACAGCATGTTGGACCAACTTAGATCTATTGATGTCTAATACTTGAGAAAGCTTCTGATGTTCTTTCATTCTCACTTTCAACTCCTATATCTAAAATGAGGAATATGAAGAAAAAATTACAGATATTCAGGAGATCAGCTCCTACTTTAGAACATGTGTCAAATCCATTCTATATAGATGAATTGAGGGCTGCAATCAAATCTACCAAATCTCGAAAGGCAGCCGGTTTTGACGGACTTTATCCAGAATTCATTAAACATTTAGGAAAAAAGGCCTTGTCTTGGTTATTGTCTTTCTATAACAATATGCTGAATTCGGGGAACTTTCCTTCCGAATTTCGTAAGGCTAAAGTAATAGGTATTTTGAAACGAGGAAAAAATCCTTGTGATCCTAGTAGTTATCGACCCATCAGTTTATTGAGTGTTCCTTTCAAAACATTAGAAAGGCTTATTCTTTTTAGAATTGAATCTTCTATAGAAAATGCTCTACAAAATTTCCAGGGAGGCTTTAGGAAAAGTAGAAATTGTTCAGATCAAGTTCTCAGCCTTACAACTTTTATAGAATCAGGCTTCAATGATAGGTTGAAAACAGGAGCTGCCTTCATTGATTTATCATCGGCATATGACACTGTGTGGAAAGATGGATTAATTTTCAAACTCTATACCCATCTGAAGTGGGGAAAATGGTACGATTATTAGAAAATATGTTATCTGATAGAAGGTTTCGTGTTTTTATTGACAATAAGAGTAGCAATTTCAAAACATTGAAAAACGGCCTTCCTCAAGGATTAGTTTTAGCTCCTTTACTTTTCAATTTATATCTAAGTGATTTACCCACGACATCATCTCAAAAATTTGTTTATGCTGACGACATTGCTATTGCTTACCAACATTCGGATTTCCATACTCTGGAAAACATACTGTCATCTGATTTAGAAATTTCAATGAATTATTTTATTGAATGGCGATTATGTCCAAATCCCAACAAAACAGAGGTATCTTGTTTCCATCTGAATAATCATGAAAAATATAGGAAATTAGCTGTAACTTTCAATGATTCTCCTATCGAACATAATATCTATCCAAAATACTTAGGAGTTAAATTAGATTCATCTCTCAATTACAAGGCTCATTTAAATGATCTGAGCCTAAAACTGAAAACTAGGAATAATATTATTCAGAAATTAGCTTAATCATCTTGAGGTGCTGATGCTTCCACTCTTTGCACAGCATCTCTAGCCCTAGTTTTTTCTGCAGCTGAGTATTGTTGCTCTGTTTGGTTTAATAGTGCACATACAAAAAAAAATTGATGCACAATTGAATACATCCATGAGAATAATTACTGGGACCATAAGATCTACACCGGTTCATTGGTTACCAGTTTCTTCTAATATTGTCCCTCCCCATATTCGCAGACAGACTGCAGCTCTGAATTCTTGGAGCAAATATCATTCTTTTCCCAATTTATTCCCAATTATTTCATATTTTCCACAAAATAGAACTCCCAAATTGAAGTCACGTAAACCATTATGGCATAATACTTCAATATAAACATAAGTGATAAAGAATAATGGAAGACTGAGTGGAACTCTTACGAAATGTTCAATAAGTATCTCGTTTCTGATACTTCTGAAAAATTTCCTGGTTTTGATCTTCCAAGAAAAATTTGGACAATTCTTAATCGTTTGAGCACAGGTCATGGTCATACCAATAGCATGCTATTTAGATGGAACTCAGTTCCTAACGCAAGTTGTGAATATGGAGAAGCAGAAGAAACAATACCTCATCTCATCAATAGTTGTCCCATATATAAATTTCAAGATGGTTTTAGGGCTATTCATGATGTTTCCGACTCTTTCTTGGAATGGGTTATAAATTTCAAACGAATATGATACGTATTTTTGTTATTCAGTTCTTTTGTCTTTTTATTTCCAGATTCGATGTGAACGACTTGAAGAAGTCTCTGTCTCCAGCAATTGTTTGAACCACATTCAAATATCCTTCAAGGTACAATTGATCGATCGGATATTCTAGGAGTTACTAAGGAAGCCGAATTTGAGATGTTCATAACTGCTGAACCATTTGACGGATTTGCCCCAATAACAAACTTGACTGAGAAATTTGGACAACCAAGTCATTCTGAAAATATAAAACTCAAGCTAATCGTTTTTTTCGAATGATAGAGAGTATACGACCGATCCTACTCAAGTTTGACCCGAATTCATCATCAGGATGTCAAAGCCATTGGATTGGGACAATTTTGGCTCTATAGTTAAACACATTTGAGCAAAAAGACGCCGTTCTATTAGTTTACAAACTAGAACGAGTGAGCAAAAAATATAGGGAAATTATAAAATATAATTATATACCCATATCCGAAATATCTAATAGATTTATATGTAACATTTCGTCACAACCACTCCTGAAATAGTTTCTTGGTCACGATTTGAAAAGAACGGGTCGCAATCAATTTAACATCTTTTGTTTCCTTAACAGATCGCTGTTAAGCGCGATAAATTTTTTTTTCAACTTGACATTAGCCAGAAACAACCTAGATAGCATGCATCGGCATAATGACTAATTTGACCTACCTTTCAGTGTTGCCAGATCAAACGCAACGTTGCTGTCTCATATATTAATTTACAGTCCTCGTATATCCAATAGCATGGTATAGGTACCTATTCGAGAATTTTCATGTGTTTGTTTCATTCATTCTGATTATGCTTAGGTATGTTTTATTGCTCTTGCCTTATGTTTATTTTCTCAATTTTAATTTCTAAGTCTTCCAATTGTTATTTCTATCTGTATCCCAGCAGATTTTTTGGTTGAGGGACTTAAACCAAGGCCGTAAATACGGATTCATTTATTTATTTCTTTTTTTTTCAATACTGATTGAAGATATTCATATTTTATTTTCTATATATTTCTATACTGACCAGCAGTCGCATTAAAACACATGAAATTTAATTCACAATCTTGGTTTTATTAAAAAAAAAAAGATTTTGAGACAGAAGAAATGATAAAATATCATTAAAATCTTTAATATATAAATATGTTATTTTCTATGTTAAAATCAGTCATTCCAAATTTCTTCATGATTCAAAGGTTAATCTTCTAAAAAATTGTTCACTCACTGATTTATAACCCATCTTTTATGGAAAATAATTTATTTATGTGTGAATCAGATTTTTTCATTCATGTGATCCAAAAATTTATAGTAACTAAGATATTATTTCCTCGTTTGACTGGAAGGCTCAGGTATCATCCAACACTTTTTTCATCTCAAAAGTAATATGCATCGCATCAAAGTCTTTTACAAAAAAAAATCACTTTACATGTTCAATTCTTTCAATTGTTAAGAATACTCTGACCCAACAGCTGCCAATGGCTTTATCTAAACAAAATGGTGTGTACGAAAGGTATATTGGGTGAATCCACAAGTAGAAGAAGGAAATTAACGAAGATGGTACTTGCCGATACGTGTTTCCGCTGATTGGCTTCGTCAAGTCGGTCGCTCCTGTTTGTGTACCCCTATTATCTATTTTAACACGTGTCGGCAAGTAACATCATCGTTCATTTACTTGTGCTACTTGTGGACATCCAACATCCAAATATCAGAAGCTATGGAATTGTGATCACTAAGCCATGAAAAATATTTGAAGACGTGAAAAAGGAAAAAACTAAGAAAAATATTTAGGATAACCCCAAAGTTTATTCGTTCATTGTATATAATATTACACAAAATTATATAGAGAAAATATAATGATATAAAGTATCAGATTAAAATTATATCAAAAAACTCAGTTATATTTTGAACTGACCTCGTATTTATAAGAGAATTTAAAGAGATGTCATGTCATTAGCTATCTCGGTAGAAAATTGAATAATTAGAGATCACTGAATGATCCATGTTCGCGCTTGTGTTCTTTGATGATTTAACATTCAATTCCTGACGATACTGTTATTACGGAATAAATGAATTTTAAATCTGAATTGATAGCTCAAAACAAGAAAACATCAATATATTTGAAAGTATTATTAATCAAATCGAATTATTTCGGATATTCTTTAAATATAATAGTGATAGTCAAATTTGAGTAGCTATATCCGACCGTACAGCTCTAAATGCTCTGTCTTTCGAAGCAGATGAGTTGCAGTTTTCATATTTTGTTATTCATTCATTATTTATTTGTTCATCAAGCCATTGATGATCTGTTCAGATAGTCTTAAATCACAGCAACTAATCAACGACATATCAAATGATATCTAGGAATTAATCAAATATTAGTCATTACATATTGAATGTGAGGCATAATTAAATAAAAAATTCAAGATTGAAAGAATAATAAGTTTCTCGTCACAAACTATCTATTGCGTGAGGAGAAAATAAATGGAAAACCTAAAAACTATATATTTATTTTCTGAAAAAATTGCGTGTAATAGTCATAGTGAAAAATAACGAAGCACTTAAGACTGGAAGGTACATCTTGCAGCATCCAACGACTTGTCCAAGCAGTAATTTATTATCACTCTTTATGGTCAAACCAGACGAAGAACGCTTGCAAGTCACGACAAATAATTCAAACAACCTGCCGATATTTTTCTGCTACTCAAAACCTAAGATTCCTCTTCTTTTCCGAACTCATCAATCTTTCGGAGCTCCCCATTAATAAAACATAAAGTTGCCATTAAAATCGTCAGCTTTTTGACTAATCGCCAATCGTTTTCTTGGATTGTTAATGTTCTCCAAGATTACACCGTGTTTTTGGATAAATAACGGGTTATAATAGATTCGGAAATTTCAGAGGGGCATTACTCAATGAGATATACAGAAAAAATAGAGAAAAGCACTGACGTGAGGCCAGGAGTTTGCTTGCTTGTTGTCTTTTCTCGGACTCTAGAACAGTGAACAGTTGGTACAATAAATTTGAATAACAAACAAGCATATATCTCAGATTTCGATGAAGCCATACTTGCAACATTTAATACAAGAAAAAACACATGTCCCCCTGTTAAAATACTCGAAAAATAGAGACCGCACACACAAATCATCCTGAGGAGAATGAAATGAACCTGAAACTCCGAAAAATGTATTGGCTTATAGACAGGAAATCCAAATTGAGCCTTCAAAATAAATTACTGATTCACAAAACATTCATCAAACCTATATTGGCTTAATATTATTGATTAGATTGTAAATCTCAATATAATTCAGTACAAAAAAATTCTCTATCAATTGTAGCCAAGAAAACGCAATTTTTAACATTCGGTGAATTAGATATGCAATATTGATTTATCATATAATTTTATCATTAAAAAATGAGAGAAGAATTGAGGTGAGGTCAGGACGTTTTGTGGGCTTCTAAAATCCTTTCCGGGGCTTTGAAACAGAGGGATGCCAAAAGAATAACCGTGATATTTGAACAAGTAACCTTTTCTGAAAATATGAAAAATCTAGCCATCTCCTTTGTAAATAGAGAGTTTACGGTCGGCTGGTCGACCGGCATACTCAAGTTTGACCACGGATTCTTCTTCAGGAAGTCGAATCCAATCGACTGAGACCATTTTCGGCTCGATATTCGAAAATTACAGACATCCGGACAAAACGAAAACCTGCTGTTCTTCTAGTTCAATAGAACAAGCCCGCGAAAAGAGTTTTTCAACTAAATATTCTTCGCTTACCCGATAGAGACGCGAGGTTACATGATGATTTTTAAAGTCAAGGAGATCCGTGGCCCATTCATCTTAATAATGGACAGGAAAAAGAGTGACAGCTGCAGTGATGAATTGTTGTCTTTATACAATACCAGGTCCTACTCGAACTTACATTTTGAAAAACATCTATTATATATTGACGGAAATTTAACATTTGATTATCACTATATTGATGTACTGTTTTCAAAAACAAAGGCCAGTAGGTTTTCCTAGCAGTTTTAGATTTAGATAACTATGCTTGTTATAAAATACGGCAGGACGTTTTTAAGTTCGCGGAATGGTCAGTAAGAAAATACAAAATTATTTTTCCTTTCCAATATATGCACCTGCAACCCTTATACATTTTTCAGATCTTCCAATCAACATATTTATGCCTATGAAAAAAAAATTTGGATCAACGATAGTTCAAAGACTAATGACCAAATAACGATAAAACTTGGTATTTATAATAATAACGAGTTACTTAATTCGTTGGGAGGCTTTATAGTAGAAGATCCGAACCTAAATCGACCTTCACCGAGCTGATAATAGAATGAAACTTATTTTATAATAAATTTATTACATTCGAAATATATTAAACATAGGTTGTCAAAAAAAATCCTGGACAAAATATTTTTAATTATTTTTTAAGAAATGATTTTTCATTAAATTTTGCAACATAAAGATAAAAAGAAAATTTTATACTAGACTTAAAGTATAAAACATATAGAATGTGTAGACGAAGGGTTGTTTATAATTTACCTGAACTAACTACTAGGCTTCCCAGTATAAACAGGTATGTCTATGACAATTACTTTCATTTGTTGTGATAATTGAAAGAAATATATATCAGCGTAAGCGCTGTTTTATTGAGAAAAAGTTGATATAGGGTTGTCTGCAAAAAATTTGGTCCTAATTTCGAATTTTAAAGATTTAAATTTCCACGCGTGTGAAAATAAGAGACAGAGAGATCCGAGGTAAGTATACTGTGTAATAATAAACGACCTAACATTGCAGTCAACTCTGACGGGGCCTTTAATATAAGAAAGTGCGCATGCTTGCCACGCAAACTCTGGAATGCCGGGGTACCCCAACCATCCTCCATACGGTGTCGTACCTTCGCAATTTTTTCGTCACTACTAAACGAAATATTTGTGCATTATGATGAACAATGTTAAAAAGGTCACAACTAATTCATGCGTCCTTTTCCTCTCCCCATACCCAATCACCATTAACATTTCTATTCTATCTCTGTCACTTAATTCGGCAATTTTACGATCAATTAAAACAATATAAATATTTAACGTTCATATTCAAACACTAATAACTTATTTTGGCAACTACTGTCACTTCTACAATGAATTTCATGGACTACTAGGTAACATCAAATTTTTCCTTTCTTTAGTTACTTTTCTGTAAATATCTCGATAGGTATTGAAATAAAAAATATCGAACTCAGTATATTTGTTCACGTAATGAAATTTTTCATCAGAAACTGGAATAATATACAGGGTGTTTCATTGCAATATTGACATTACTTCCGTTGAAACCGGAAGTTCAAAATTGTTGAAAAATATGAAAACAAATAGGCAATCTACTGCAGTATCCATCTTCCAAATTTCATTTTGATATCTTTAATGATTCAAGAGATATTTACTGGGTTCCACACATTTGTCCATCACTGTATATCGAATGATCTGATATTTCTATATCGCCACATCTTAATGATAAGCACTTTTCAGGTGAACAAGAGCGCTAAAAATAGGTTATTCTTTCAATACTTTAGATGATTGGTCTACTGTATTGTTCTTACAAGGTTAACTAAGGAAGATTAGAATACACCTCCGTGAGGTTTTGACGTTCTTATTGAACAGGAGTCAGCGTTCCATTGTATTTCCGGACATGTTTTTAAGAGGTTTTCGTCATGAAATTACCTAAGTAGTATTCCCCTTTGTTTTGAATCACCCTGTAAAGAGCGGGAAACTATAACTTATTGCTCGATGGAAAAAAAAAACTTCATTCATAACAATTGCTTGAGAAAAAGAGGATGTTATGAGTGAAGTGGTGAATACCAATAACATAGAACAATCATATCTGATATCGATCTACTAACCATTTCGGTAGAAATAAGTATATACCTCTGAAGTTTATGATTTACTCGTCTCATTTGCTTTTCAGACAACAAATAATAATGGGATATCTTCAAAGAAGTAAAGCTTGCCACCGAATATTTTTTCTTTTAGAGTTCTATGTTGAGAAATCATCAAGATATTTTGGATTATGGATATCGTATACAATTATTATTTGAGCATTTTCACCATCTTTTATCGATGTTTATCCAACCCACGGTATGAAAGGTATCTTCTACAGTTTCAAATACGAGAGTTGCCTTTTACATTTCGGGATTAGGGCACTAAAACAAATATCAATAATCGAAAATCGCTTTATTGTTTTTCAAAATATTCCCCATTAAGATCTATACACTTTTGCCAGCGTTTGAACTAATTGTCAAAGAAAATTTGCCACTCTGAAGTATTTCCAAAACATGCATTCTCAACGCATCAACCGCTTCTTCAGGTATCTCATTTTAGTTTTTACGAACGGTAATAAAACATACAGTGGACTGCTCTTTACTTTCGGGCTCATACGCGTAAATCCACGATTCATCACCTGTCACGATGTCATAGACGTGCTTCGAAGCACCGCGATCGTATTTTAGGAGCTTTTCTTTCGACCAATCGATACGATCCTTGTTTTGAGCGATTGGCGAATTGTGTGGGACCCAACGTGAACAAATTTTTTTGTCGGTCAAATCTTGATGCATTATTGAATGTATCCTGGTACCACTAATGCCTAAGGTGTAATCAATCTTACGATAGGTCACATGACTATCTTGCAGTATCAATTGGCGTATAGCATCAATGGTTATCGGAACAAAAACTGATTTTTCAGGACCTTCACGAAATTCGTCTTGGAGTGAACTACGACCTCGGTTGAATTCGCCATACCAGCAATAAATACTGGTACTTGATGGAGCTTAAACGCCAAAAATTGAATTAAGTTTATCGACGCACTGTTGTTGAGTTAATACACGTCGAATGTTGTAATGTACCTGAAACAGTACATAATTTTCTTCAACTTGAAAATGCTAACTCATATACAGGTCATTCATTTCGAAGATCGTCCGCTACACTTTTAATTGAATCTGGGGGAGACTTGATGACACTAAAGAAACATGGCGGTTGGGAGTCATCAATGGTCGCTGAAGGGTATGTTGATGAATCGGTGGCATACAGAACAGAAATTGCTAATAAAGTGTTCAGAACGTGTGGCAGTTCTGAAATAACACCCGATTTACGACCAGGTACATCAACAGCAGTTGTGTCCATGTCAGAGAATATTATTTCAACACAAGAAAATTTCTCTGTTGTACCGAATAGTGCAAGGAACATGTCATTCACGCGATGTACATTTAATAATTGTACTTTTGATGTAAAGGAAATGTAACTTATGTTCAATAAAATATTCTAAAATCAAATATCTTCCATTATCCATATGTATATATATCCGGGAAAGAGGAATTTCGTGAAAAGTTATATTTTGTTACGTGTCAACAGAGATGAAATGTCAATTTTTTTCCCGTCACAGAAAAAAAATATATATAACTTAAATATCATTCAAAAAAATGATTCGTTTGAAATCTAAAACTAATTTGATAGTTTCGTGTTTCTTAAAACCATCGACTTTTTCATCTAGATAGATTAGAAACTCAGTTCTGAAAATCCATTACCACGAGTTTAACAAAAGTAAGTTTTTCCTCATGCAGGCGTCACCTTCATTCTTGATTCCGTAACAACTCGTGTCTCCTAAAAAATGTCTTGATACAATTGGAGATCGATTTCAATAGATAAATGAATACAACCAGTCCGGTAGCTCTAGAGATATTCAGGTTCAAGGTGATTCATTGCCATTCCGCATAAAGATGCACACGTTGATGTAAATAAGGGGTGCATTAAGGCCAGAACATCGAAGATAATCGCTAGGACCCCCGAAATGCGTCTAGAGCCGTTGGCTGTAATCCGTTCTTGTTTTCTTCTTTTGCTGGGATGATAATGCTTCTTTTTGTCGTCTCTCCCACTCCAAGCTTATAAGAAGGAGGACCTGGGACTCAAAACACATTACATCTTCAGTGTCCCCCTTGAATCCAGCTTTTTTCTGCTCTCGTTTGGACTGGTTCAGTTTTTTTGGTGGTAGTTCAGAGTTTCGTTTTTCGTGATTGAATTATGAAAGTGAGTGTTATTATATCTTTGTTTTTTGTATTTCAACAGAATTGAGGGCTATAGAAATGAAAAGGAACTTTTGGACACTTATTCGTTAATATCAGTTTCATCTTCCACATAATTTATATCATTATGTAGTTATTCCTTATAATTCATATTTATTTTAAATTTTGTTTGAAAAAAATTACTTTGGAATAAACAAAGTGAAAAGCACTTTAAGATATAAAAAAAATTAAAGACATTTAGAAGATAATATTTAAAAATGCTGAGGCACGTCAATTTTTGAAATCTGGTGAGTTATTCAAACATAAATTTAAATATTCAGGGTTAATCCCGCTATTCTCGGTGTTATTTTTTTTAATGGGTCTTCCTGTATATTCCTTAATGAAACAGTTTCAAGAAACTGTAATGAATGGTCAATTACGACTCATACATGGTAAAATTTTGGTTTAAATTTCTCTAAAAATATTGTTATTTTTACATTTCCTTGAATAAAGGTTCTTATCAAAAATCGAAGTCAATTGTCAAAGCACTGACGTGAGGTCAGATTGCATAGCGCTCTTGTTGAGCTACTTGCTAGTAAATATTCAAACCATAACAAATCTATAAGCACTCTGATCAGGTGAACAATAGTCTTTACCCGTACTATGGGACAATGTGATGCAAATATGAACGCTTAATGAATAAATAAACCTATATCTCAAATTAAAAATAACTACCTACTCATAATTTTCCCCAAGTTTTGTTCGAAGCTAAATTCCCTTTTAAAAACTTAATTTAGTGCTTTTCTGAATTTTGACAACGTATATTATTTCTCTCATCGAGATACGATTCTACCTCTATGATATCACCGTAATCAAAAATTTTGATTAATTTTACGCCAACTGAAACTGATTAATGAGTCCAGCATTTGTCAATTGAATATCAATCTGTGATGGCCATCGTTCAAAGAAAATCATCGGTACTTCATGTCATTTCCCTTTTCTCTTGAGTAAATTAAAACAATAAATCATATCTTTAGATGGAAAAAAGCTAGGACAATGAAATTTTAGGATGCGTAAGATATCGATCACCTCAATATATTCACGAATTTATATTGAAATCCGAAAAATATCTTATGAGATAGTGAGTATTGAAAATTTTTTTTGGGAATTTTTTAAAAATTTTCCTTCGTGACGATGTTTGCGAAATTTTGCGAGCCGTTTTGTTCCAGCCTTCTTCAACAATATTTCAAGTATCAACTTGATCGGATGGATATTATAATAGTTATTGAGGAAGAAAATTTCAGATGCTCATAACTACTGAACCATCCGACGGATTTGACCCAATATCGAACTTGACCGAGATATTTGGACAATTAACCTATTCTGAAAATATAAAACTCTAGCTCATCTCGTTTGGATGCTAGAGAGGATACGGCCGGCCGGACAAATTCAACTTTCGCCACGGATTCTTCATCGGGGAGTCGAACCCAATCGATTGAGACCATTTTCGGCTCGATATTCGAAAATTACAGACATTTGGGCAAAATGATAGGCACTCTGTTCGGGTGAACAAGAGCGCTAAAAACGAAACTAAATGAAACCTCATCTGTTGAAGAATTTAATGACTGAAAATTGGCTACAAAAAATTTCACTCTGAATATTTCATAATAGATATTTAAATAGAATTTGTTGACAGAAGTTTATAAAGTGAACAAATGAAGAGGATGATCTTTTTATGATCAAATAACGTACAACCGGCTCAAAAGTTGAGCTAACTCAGGATTTTTATAATTAGCCAAAATAATAATATGAATAAATTTAATCCTAAGTGACTTCCATTCTGTATCATAAAGATCAAGGATGTTCAAGCATTTATCATTATTGAAATAACATAACTACGAAATATAACGTTTTTTGTTATATACACAAGATAAAAATCTAAAAATTAGTGAAGATTCGAATTTTTATAAAAGATTTATCAGTTAGATCACGTATACTTTATATTTCAGTAATTTTGAAGTATCACTAAAATGAAATTTTCCATCTCTTAAGATTATGGGAGACCGATGCATCTTAATATAGGTTTATGAAATTTTAAAGGCGCTGAGAAGAGGTCAAGTGCATTTATTTGGCGCGTTCGTGAAACTAGTTTGTGAAATACTTAAGTTTTCAACATTAACACCTAAGAAGATACGAGTATTGGCTTAACGGAGTTGAGAAAAATATCAGTAGATTATTATGAGAAAAATGCATCATTCAAAAATTTATTCGGGAATTGAAATATACAAAAAATGTTGGAGAGCACTGACGTGAGTTCAGGAGCTTTTACGAGCTTGTTCTGAAGTTTTTTCCGCACTCTGGAACACTGTGATACTGATAGAACAGCCACAATGAATGGACAATCCTCTAGAATGAATTTATTTAGATTAATTCTCAAAGGTTTAGATAATGGTATGGTATAGTATAGTGAGAACAAGCGTGCAAAAATAAACAAATTATTCGAGGTGGCTCAATTGAGTTGAGAAATTTGATTTTTAGTGAAAACATTTCATTAGTGTTTGCAAAAGGTCCTTCGTATGAAGTATTACACAAGACATTTATTAAATTTTGAGTTGTTGAGCATCCTAAGAGGATGCTCGCTAAAGTCTATACCTCGAATTTGGCAATAAATATATAAATTTCGTGATCGAAATTTTAGAATAGACAAATTTTTGCATTCAGCACCCTAGATAAGACGAAAATATTCGAACGATCAATTTTAGAATAATTAAAAATGTTGAAAAGCGCCGACGTGAGGTCATAACAGCTGAATTATTCGACGGATTTGGCCTAATGAAGAACTTGACCGAGATATATGGAAAATCAACCTATTCTCAAAATATGAAAACTTATGCTTATCTCTTTCGGATGATAGACAGTATGCAGCCCGGCATAATCAAGTTGACCCTGTAATCTTCATAAAGACGTCAGTCCTTTGGTTCGCTATAAAAAATTACAGATATTGGGGCAAATATCAAATTGTTTTACTAGTATTTCAAACTAGAACAAGCGCTCAATAATTAATAACTAAAAGTGCCGCACGGAATACATAATTTAAAATCGTTGAGGAGAATGACTTCAGAATTAAAATATTACTTCCTGAAACTCGCTCAGCTTCTTTATGTGCTACTATAAAACTGAAACGACAAAGATAAGTTTATTATACCTACTCTTCATTGAACGATAATATTTTATGGTTTGTTTACATCTCCAATTTTATGGAGTTCAAGGATAATCCTTTCTAGACTGGAATGTCTTTATGCGGAAATTTCCACTGCTAGAGAATTTTGAAAAATCATATAAAAATAAATTTGACAATTCTAAACATTTTTTTCAGCAAAGGAGTTTTTTCACGCGAAAATTAATGCAATTTAAAAGCAAATCCATAAAATATGTTTTTAGAAACAAAATTTGAAGACGAATCATCCAAATGAGGAACTTCCAAAATCTTCCAATCGAAAAAAAAATAGAAAATTACTGACCTAAAGTAATTTTTTTGGTTATACATTTGTTCTTCATCTATCGAATAATCCACACACGACATATCTAGTCCGTACCATTCGAAAGTTTTGATTTTTTCTCGAATTTAGCAAGATGTCAGATGGGCGGGGCTTGAGGTTCAATACTCGACTTTGATTGGTCTCGTATTTTCGGTGAATTTTATTTTGATTGGGTACGTTTTTCATTGGTCAGAATTATTAAATAGCTGGTTTTCTGTGTTATAGTACTGAGTTCACGTGTTTACAGGGCTACAGTGTTATACAGGGTGAGTCTTTGACCACTGAGTTAATTTTAACCATAGGTTCTTGAGATCAAAGAAACACTTTTCTCCCATACCGTTTTTCCATATGCAGCTGCGTTAAAAAGTTATCAGCATTTTAAGTTTTCACATTGGGCAACAACCCCTTTGTAGTCCAGTTTAGTTTGAATGAAAATTACCTTCCACAGCATCCGCTATTGAATCTATTTAAAAATATTATTTTCCCTCTAAGAAATGATTCACTCACTCATGTTTCATCAGATGATTATATCGATTTAATTTCTTTTAACTTCAAATATCTCAAAAATTGTGCAATTTAGGAAAAAAGATGAGGAATGATTTTATCTGCAAAAAGACTAATGATTCTAGGAAGAACAAGATACACCTTTAATTCAAGTGATAATTGTATTCCATGCAATTCAACCAATCCGTACAGTAGTAGTGAGGAAACCACAAGAAATGGAATAAATCTATTGATGCCAAAATATGTATGACTGTTATCAAAAACCTTCTACACGAGATCAATTCAATTGATATTGTCGTTTGAATATTACAGGTGAAAATGTAATTTTTTCATGAAATTTCATCTTTTGAACGGGGCCAAATTTGGAATAATGTTATAGGAAGAAAATGTTTCTTTTGACGTCAAGAATCTATGCTTAAAATTAACGCAGTGATCAAAGACTGACCCTGTATATTTAATTTTGTGGAGCCCTGATGAATATCATATGAGATATCGAGTTTAAAAAAATTTGGAAATTCTTCAAAAGTTTCCTAGTTTGACGAAATTCTGCAAACCTATTCGTTTCGTCCCGATTCCATCTTTTGAATAACAAATTAATGGATAACTGGTGTTATTTCTATTGTTTATATAATTAGGTAAGAAATAATTGACAGTTCGCTACAATTGAGCAAATGTATTTTTTTCATTCACAATTTCATTGTTTAAGATATTGACAATTTGTTCTAAACAAATTATTAATTTTTAATTTTTTTTTCATCGATTTAATTGTCATAGTTTTAAAAATCAGAAAAACGCCCCTGTGCATCAAAATACCGATAAAATTTCTTTCTATTTATTATTTTCGCAATAAATTTTTTGCACAGGGACGTTTTCGTAATTTTCAAAACTATCAGAATAGAAAAGGGAATAATTTGTTTATAACAAATTATTAATATAATAAATAAGGGAATGTTAATGAAAAGAAACTTTTTATTTCTATGTTCTAGAGAACTGTCGAATATAGTTTAAACAAAAAATCTTATCTAGCTATGGAGATAATATGAAAAAAAAGTGCATAAACAATTGAAAACCGTTATCAAGAAAAAAAATTAATGAACATCAAGATTCTCTAAGAATTGTAAAAAAATTTTTTGAAATAGTCCAAATTCTAATAAATTTTTTGAAAACAAATGGACTATTCTGAAATTTTCAATACATTTTTGACAATTCTTAGAGATCTTTTATGTTGATATAAATTTTGGAGAATTTTTTTTAATTGATAAATGTCTTTTGTTAACAGGATAACAGTAAGAATGTAATTTTTTTCACAATACAACAATGAATTTGTTTTTGTGAAAAAAAATTGTATAAACAATTGAATTTCAGGACTCTATCTTATTTTATGGGTATACAAGAAAAACTGAAAAAAAATGTAAGGCAATAATTGAATTTTTTTAATTCTCAATGACTAAGGACGTTCCGGAAAAATTTGTTGATTGCCTAGTTCATTCAATAGATTAACTTTTATAAATATTCCAGCGGGGATCAGTTCTATCAGGAGTTCAGATAAAATTTTTTCAGACCTTCAAATCTACTATACATACCCTAAAATAATTTTTTATTGTAACTTACCAACTTGCGATGTCGTGCGCTCAACCTCAATATAGCGCACGGACGGCAATTTTAACGTCGAATTAAAATTATTATTAATGAAGGTACAGTTTTGGAGATCAGCACTTTCTTCAGTACATTTCCTCCTCCTTCAGGATTTCAATCCCAAAATCCAAAAAATTACTTTTATGTATCTCTAATTGTATATAACTTTAAAAATTTTTAACGCACTGATGCAATTTTTTCGCACAGTGATCTAGAAATAGTTCCGAATCGAATGGGCTACAGCTCATAATTTTAATAACAGTATGTCCTATTAACATAATTTTGAACCCATCACCTAGACTGAGATCTATTCTCTGAATTTTAGGGGTCTGATTGTCTCAGGTCCCAAGTACTTGTATGAGTTTTATCTATTCTATATGTATCGTTGATTCAAAGCAAATCGTTGAAATCAAGGTTTGTTATGTATTATGTCTTTGACGAGTTTATTTCGAGACCAACGTCTTGGTGACATTGTTTCTGGCTTGGTTGTATCATCTTTTATAAGAACTATGTCATCAGCGATGCAAAGGTTTTCTCAATGGATGTTATTCCTAAGCTATTATATTTCTTTTTGTTTATAATGCTTTGTAAGAAAGTGACGAGTAATTTAGGAGAGAGTGCATCACTTCGTATTAAGCCTATGTCGATTCTTAACTTGATAGTATGTTGACTATTTATTATTATAAATGTTGAGGACATCTTATATCTACATTAGGTTTAAAGATGGTCGAAACAGCATTCTCCGAGTACGTCTAACATTTTCTGGTGGTCCACCATATCTTGAAGTCTACAATAATCGTCATAAACGGTTGGAAGACTATTCTAAGGAATAATAGTTATTTAATCAACTAGTTTATTAATGATCGAGATATTTTAACATGTGAGCTGAGCCAGCGTGTTAATGTTCGAGATCATTAATCGCTATATTAATAAACGAGTTAATTACAAGATTTTTGCGTCCACCTCATTATGAATTAGAAATAAATTATTTATTCAAATAAATTTTATTTCTCACAATATAAAATTTGACAATGGAAATCTCGATGCTCACTTTGACATATTCATATTTATGTTTCCAATTGAACAATTCGTAAAATTCATAGACGGAATTTTCGAGATGTGACATTCTCAATAATGTGTGGAACTGGTGGGAGCTGATGTATTAATTACTGGTGAACGATTATCGCATGAAATTTTTTCAGCAGTTTCTAATCTATTTTTTATCGAGTTTTCGATGTACCCTTCTGCAACAGATGTTGATTTCCATCCTCAAAGCCGTTTAATGGCTGCAAAATCTGCTCCACTGTCCGAAAGGATAGATGCAGAAGGACGCCGAAAACAGTGACCTGTATACAGATTGGGTTGTTCTAATTTGAGAAATTTTGCAATTAACGATGGTAATTTCGAAAACGTATTGATTCCTACTGGCTGTATTGAGCATTCAAAGTTCGTGTAAAAGTCGAAAAACTTTTCGTGCGCAGTGTGAATTGGTCTCAAGGATAAATCTCTTGATTGGATTCAAAAGTGTACTCTCCTCATTATCCACCACAGTGAATGTCCTTTTCGAGTGCGTTTTGGATGAATTCATTGTTATATATATACACATCATTTATCTCAACTTATACAGCTCATCGTTTTGCAATGCCCCAGATACTCCAAATATCAAAGCGACCTTCAAATAAAAAATTCAAAGTTACATATTTTATACCCATGTGATAATAAGAAAAATTAAAAAAATTAATTTAATTGAGTTTTATTTTTACCTTTGACATCAAGGAAATAGTGTCTGGAGCATTTGCTATAAACTCTTTTACATGATCTTTCTCGAGAACTTTCGATTTCTTAGTTATATAATAAACTTTTTGTCCCCTAATGAACATCACCAGTTTGTGATATCTGCTTATATCAATATTCCTTTTAACGTTCAATGTTGCTTTCAGCATTGAATACTTTAGCCATAAACTTGCTAAGTATCCCTTTTCTGCAACACTCTTAAAGTATGCCAACAAAACTGAACATGAACATGAATTCTGCATAGGTTTTGTCATACAAATGTCGGCATTTATCAGGTAGCCGGGTCAAAGTTGCTGCTTTAGAAATTTCTGCAACGTCCGGGGGAGTTAAGGGGATATTGACTTCGTTATTGTTATTAAAGTAAGTGGCTATATTAGATTAAGATTGAAAGCAGCTATATAACTCGTAATTTGACAGATCGATTATGTTAGGATTTGTTTCATTATTTCTTTTCGCTGTGGATTAACAATGGAAATAAATACGCGAATATTCTGTGATTCAAGAGTGAAAGTCACAGACCTCATACATAAAATTGAAATTTCAGTCGAGTTGTGACGTTACTTATATTATTTCTGAATACTCTATGTTCGGTTGCCCATGACCAGTGGCGGCTTGTCCTATGAGGCAGGTGAGGCAGTGCCTCATCAAAAAAATTCTGAACCGTATATTTCTTCATTCCCTTTCATCATCACTTTTTTATTCAATATTTTTCCCAATCTCACGTTCCTTGTATATTCATAACAAATCAAATCCTCTTTGAATAAACGGTTCGAGGCATGCCTAGACTTCTTTGACTGAATTAGCGTGTTATCTACTTCGATGACCAACGAGAACGTCATGGAAACCCGTTCTAGGATTAATCCGAGGCTGGCCTCTGCGCGATCTTAGCCGATCTGAGATCGTTTCGTTTCTGCGATGTCCAACGGGTTATCTGCGTCGAAGCGGTGAGAACATATCTACGGCTTTGAAGGCGGCTTCTCGAGGAATTAGAGGCTGGCCTCAGGTTTTTATTCGAGTTAATCGGGAAGCGGGAAATAGAGAAATAGTGTTAGTTCACTTTGTCGTTATTTAGAGGTATCGCGTATGATTATAATCTTTTTAGGTGAATTTTTTCTGAAATATAAATCTTTTTTATCGAAAGTGACTACCAGATCGCGAAATGGATTCAGCGGGACCTAGTAATAGTAAATCTTTTGAAATTCCTAAGGAACATGTTCAGTGTACTTGTGATATTGTTAATTTTTTAATAAATAAGCAACATTTTTCGACTCATTCGTATGATGATAAATTATATTTAATTAAGGAAGTTAAGCGACCTGTTCCAGATTTGAGGAAATCTCTAGTGTCTAGTGGTGGGGTCGGTAAATCAAATCAGGGTTTCCAAAATACGTGGTATGACAAGTACGACTGGTTTACTGGAAGTATTACTTCGAAAAAATATTTTGTTGGCCGTGCATTTTATTCTCAGCAACTAATAGAAATTCCGACAGAGTTTTGTCGAAAAGTGGTTTTAGTGATTTGAAAAATTTATCTCGGGGTCTATCGCTACACAATAAAAGTGCTCAGCATATTTCATCTAATTGCAAGCTTACCGTTATGAGGAAGCAAAAACAAAATATCGCCACAGCAATAGACAATGCGCGTCAAATAGAAATTGAAAATTTCAATGCTAAAGTAAAAGAAAATCGACAAATTCTAAGAAGTTTAATAGATATTACGATGCACCTCTGTATGCAAGAGTTACCTTTTAGGGGGCACGATGAATCGAATGAGTCTTTAAATCGCGGAAATTTCGAAGAATTGGTAGTTCTTATTAGTAATATTGTCACGAATTTAAAAACCTTTTTAGAAAATGACACCAACAGCAAATCGGTATTTTCTGGTACATATAAAACCATTCAAAATGAATTAATTGATTCGGTTGCTTTTGTTGTGAATAAACAAATCGAGGACGAAATTTCACAATCATTGTTTTTTTCTTGGCAAGTTGATGAAACAACTGATATAAGCTGTCATTCCCAGTTATCAGTCATTTTTCGTTATGTAATAGATGACCAACTTGTTGAGCGCTTCATGGGATTTTATGATGTTAGTTCTGGGCGTTGAAAAGGATTAAAAATTATATTAGGAATACAACTGGACAGGCGCGGCTGAGTAATATGGCTAAAATTTCGATCGAAAAAGGATTCATAAAATAACTGGACGAAAATATTTTTATTGACAAGGTTATTTCGCTGATCAGAAAAATCGTAGAATTCCATTGATTTACATAAAATTTTAATACTGAGAACTCAATTTAGAATAATTTTCATTTATAACTTTCAGAATAAATCCTATTTTACTCTGCCTTTTTAATTTTTTTATTCAGTGTTAATTTTTTTCAGAGTTTATTTCATTTATTTAAATTTTATTTCGTTATTTTGAAAATTTCCAACTTGATCTGATCCGATTTCCTTCATTCCCATCCCACACGTGGCAGGAATGCTCTACACCTCCACGTTGGTTCTTGCTGTACAGCTGCATAATAATGGTTTTCATATTTTTGAGTAATTTAGTATATCGAAAAATAAGCTCACAATATATATGGAACAATTAAATTAATGGCTTTTTTTGCTGAATAAAATAAAGTAATATGTATATAAATAATTTGAGGATTCATCAAAAATTCCAAGCATTAGTGAAGAAATTTTTTTTAATATATTTATCATGCAACTGACGAAGTGGAGTTCACTATATAAACTTTGTTCGCCACGTAAACCCTATATATATATTACATTATTAAATTTTTTTTCATATGTGCCTCACCATACTATATTGTCACGAGCCGCCACTGCCCATGACAATTATGCATTAAAATAGAAAGAAATCAATGCATGATTTTGTGAACGTTAAACAGAACTTTTATTTGGAGGTCGACGGAAAAGTAATTTTCAGGACAATAAATAGTTATTATTTTCATTCTGCAAAGTTTCCAACCAGTCAGTAATATATTGATCAACTCCGAATTCATAAAATTAAACCAATTTAACCACATTTCATTATCAGTATCATTCCAACGCTAATACGTGTCTTCAAAATGAACTCTTTTGTTTTGTACATTTTCGTATAAGGGCAAATTATGCTGGTCGGAGGTAGACAACGCATTCGTTTATTTTATTATAATGAAGTCGGATACCGGTTCTGACGGAGATACGAAAGTATAATGACTATTAAGAGCACACCTTCTTAAAAAATAAGTTGGCATTCTGGCAAGAACGACAGGCTAGATTGCTGCTAATAACTTTGATAGAGATATGTCTAATGGAATTCATAATTTCGATCGGATTCATTTGGGTATTTCGATTGATTGTGTAATTTAACAGGATGTTAGGAATGTCTGTTTTAGTTGATTGTTCCTGATATTTGATAACACGATACGCTGTAATTTTCTTGCCGTGAAACTGATATCGCTAAGTGATATAGCAATTAAAGAATGTATTAAAGCAATGACGTGGAGGCAGGAACTTTTGCGCGTTGGTTCTTGATTTTTTTCCAAGACTGTGAAACAGCGTGGTACTAAAACGAATCCCAAAATATTTCTTCAATGCTCATACTGAAAATATGAAAACTCTATCTTATCTCCACCTTAAACTCTGACATATCTCATTTACGAGGGTTGCCTTTAATATTTCGGGATTAGAGAACAAAAACAAATATTAATAATCAAAAATTGCTTTATTGTTTTTCAAAATATGCCCCATTAAGATCTATCAGATATACCTGTATGAAATGAGCGTTTTTATTGTGAGAATAAAATACTAATTACACAGGCCTACAAAAAAATTTTTTTGGTGCCTAGAATTTTTCAGCTGATTTTAACTATATTTTTATTGCTGAATCTAAATATGATAGCAGTTTTTCTGTATCAGCTCTAGATTTTTAGATAAATTCACTTATCTATCAATGCTTTTTCCTATTTAATACTTTCAAGTATGAGTGTTGTAAAATTTATACAAGAGATAGATTCTTGTATATTTTTTTTATTGTCAGTCTGCATTTGTAAGAAATTGAATTTAAAATAATAATATTTATTATAATATAAAAAAATGGGTCTTCCTGAATATTTTCCGGATGATTGGCGCCTATTTATTGACAGCTCAAAGCGAAGTTTGAAATGTGTTCTTCTACATAATGGGAACAAATATGGCTCAATACCAATTGCTCTCTCGAGGAAAATGAAAGAGCAATATGACAACGTAGCTTTGGTTTTGGAAAAAATAAAGTATCATGAACACCAATGGGTGATTTGTGTAGACTTAAAATGGTGAACTTTCTCCTTGGACAGCAAAGTGGCCACACCAAGTATCCTTGTTTCTTGTGCCTCTGGGATAACAGAGACAAAAAGCAACACTGGGTTAGAAAAGAGTGGCCTAGAAGAGAAAACATGGATTTTGGGGGAAAAAATATCATCAACGATCCTTAATTTCCGCGAGAGAAAATCATGTTTCCACCCCTGCATATCAGGCTGGGTCTAATGAAGTAGTTTGTGAAGGCTCTTGATAAGAATGGATCATGCTATGCATATATAGGGAGAAAATGCCTCAGCTGAGTAAGGAAAAAATTAAACTTCATAATTTCAATGATTGAGATTGAACAAAATGCGTGGAATTCATTTGTTTCAGTTGTCCAAAGTTTTCTGGGTAAACACGAAGCTGAAAACTATGTTGAATTAGTCAATGAGATGCTGAATAATTTCAGATCACTTGGGTGTAACATGAGCATTAAGGTGCACTATTTACATTAGTGAGGAGCAAGGTGAAAGATTTCACCAAGATATCAAATGTATGGAGGATCGCTATCAAGAAAGATGGGATACTCACAAGATGGCAGATTACTGCTGGTCTTTAAAACGGGATTGTTCTAAAATACATTCAAGAATGTCACGCAAGAGAAGTTTCCGAAATATTTAGTGAGTAATTGGTTTAAATGATGACTTTTTCTGTTTTCTATAGTATATAATGAATAGATAGATAATAATTTATTTTGTTCGAAGTACATGATGAAATGTACAAGAAAAAAACGTCAAACAAAGATACATTAAAGAGAAATCGACCTTTCAGCCTTACAAAAATCAAAGTATTCCTTAATATTATAAGGTTCACACCTCAAAATAAAAGAGTTCAGCTTACACAGCAGTAGTTTCTCTGTATTTACATCACGAAATTGCCTTGGCAATGCATTAAACATTTTCATACACATGTACATAGCATTATGCTGTGTCAAAGTGAACTTATGAGCTGGATAGAGATAACAGTCTATTTGCCTTGTCTTTTCATTCTTATTTCGATATGGCTCAAAAATAACCCGATGCTGAATTAGAAACTTGATGGAAGTGTACACGTACAATCCTGTCAAGGTATGAATATTGCCAGCCCGAAAAACACCCCTACATGACTGCCTGTATTTCATGTTCATAATGGATCTTAAAGCATACTTTTGTTTTACGAAAATGCTGTCCGTGAAGGAACTGTTCCCCAGCAAACAATACCATATGACAAATTCGACTGAAAAGCAGCATAATAAAAAATCTTCAAGGTGGGCAGATCAACAGACTTCTTGAGAACATTAATGGCATACAACGCTGAATTTAATTTTTATTTAAGTGATGTATATGTACATCCCATCTCAACTCACGATCTACATGGACCCCAAGGAACCTGGTAGACTCAAAGATCTTCACTTGACTACCATCTAGAGAAATTTCTTCCGGGAATCGAAATTTTGACCTTGAAGAGTGAAAAACAACACATTCTGTCTTTTGTGCATTCAATTTGAGCATGTTTGTTGTGCACCAATCTTTTACACTCGAAAAGGTAGTATTCAATTCTTCATTCAATTGAGAGGCGTTACACAAGGTATTAATAATATTGGTGTCATCAACATAAATGATTGCATTCAACATTTGGTCAATATTGTGAGGTAGGTCGTTTATATATACAATAAACAGTAAAGGACCTAGTATGCTGCCTTGAATTACTCCATTAATGATATCCTTATCCTCAGAAATGAAGCTTTTATCGTTGATAGTAATGAGTACTTTTTGTTTTCGTCCTTGTAGGTAGCTTTGTATAAGTTTTAGTTGGTTATCCCTTATACCATATGCTTCAAGTTTACTTTATAATCTATTATGGTCTACAGAAACGAAAGCTTTGGAAATATCTAGAAATAGTCCTACCGGCACTTCACCCTTTTCAATTGCTGTGATAACAGTTTGAGTCAACTCAAAAATTGCTGTACATGTATTCTTGTTGTTCATAAAACCGTGATGAATAAAAGATGCCATATTTCTTAAAAAATTTAATAAGGCGATCTGAAAGAACTTTTTCAAAGATTTTTGCAAAAGTTGTTATAACATTAATAGGGCGGTAGTTATTAAAATCATCATTACAGCCAGATTTATATAATGGTGTTATCATTGATAGCTTCAAAGCAGATGGAAAAATACCAGTTATAAATGAACAATTCATAATACGCCTGATTGGCTCAACAATAAAGTGGGTAGCCTTCTTTATTACAATTCTAGGGATTTCGTCATAGCCTGATGAAAATGAGTTTTTCAACTGCTTCACTATGTTAAGAATTTCGACCGCTTCATTATCAAAAACAAAGAATGACTTGTCTAGACGTCTCAACCCACCAACATCACCATGTGAAAGAGAAACTGAACATTTAGAGGCATTCACAAAATGTTCGTTAAAGTTTTGTACTACCATTTGGGGGCAACCATTTGGAAGTACCTATGCTTTGCCTATGCTGAGTTCTACCATAATATCTGTAATCTCTCTGTAATATAATAAAAATTCCTTTATTACTTTGTTTCTTTAAACTATGGTTTTTCTTTTAAAATAGTGTAATGTATAATTCACAAAAATGTTGATATCTTAAGATTTCGAGCTGACAGGCAAAAACTAATAGCATATTTGAATTCAGGGCACCGAATTCATATGAAATCACCTCCAAAATCTTCTGCACCAAAACCACTGTTGACCAGTGTTATTAATGGGAAAGTAAAGACATTTCATTCAAAGAATTGGCCATTTTTTCCACACATTTTGACCACCTTTCTGGCAATTTGTGGATACCACGCCAATAAAATTGTTCGTCTTTTAAAGCAAACCAACCAGACCAATTTTCGATCTTCTCGTAGGAATCAAAGTGCTGCTCAGCCAATGGGTGTCCCATCGATGAAAACAAATGATAGTCAGAAGGAGCCAAGTCTGGTGAATACGGCGGGTGTGGTAGCAGCTCCCAGCCAACTGTTTTGCTTGTATCCTGAACCGGTTTTGCTTTGTGTGCAGGTTAATTGCCATGGAGCAAAATTACCTTTACGTGTCTTCTGGCCCATTCTGGTTGTTTCTCGATCAATGCGTCTTTCATTCAATTCATGTGGCACCCGTTTTCCACAGGTTTGGATCTTTCCCGTAGTTTTTAACACAGAAAACAAAACATTAATGCATTCCAAAAATACGATGTTGTCGGTTCAATGACTTGATGTATACTGAATATGTTTCATAGATGTCATAGCAAACAAACAAAAAATCTTTTAGAACTAACTAATTTTTGAGAAAAAATTCATATCACTTTCTAAATGGATTTTGATGGAGTTGATATATCTACTTTTGGTTTCTTTTAAAGTTAAGGCGATTCGAGCTTCGAACAAAACGGTAATTGGTTATTTTCTAATTTGAGATATAGGTGTGTGTTATTGTGACGGTTTTATTAGCATCACACTCTTTCAGAGTACTATAAAGAACAAGCTGTCAGTGCTTTTACTTTTTTGTAAATTTTATTAACGTTAGGAGGATATATCTCCCTCAATATGCATTTTGGGGATAAGTTAATTCATCAATATATTATGATTGCACTATCATCCCCAGAAAGCTCGGTACACATTTTTTACTCACCTTGTAGATTTCGTTCATTATATAATTATTCGGTCTAATGCCTTTAATATGAGATGTCTTAGACACTCTATATTTTCCTGCATTACATCATCTGCAACCATATCTATAAAAAAAAATTTCGTCTGTCAACCTCTGTTTTTCCAACCTTGCCAGACCTTCTAAGGTTTTCCGATTTAAAAATCGTCCGATGTATGATTCAATAAGCGAACAAATAAAGGTCGAACCACCTTATCCTATTGTTTATCGATGAGACCTCACGTTTAAATTGCTGGGTGTCAAAGTGAACTGAAGCCCTGACAAGAATAATGATGGGCTAGCGAAGACCCAAGATATTGGTCACTGGAACTCACGTCTAATGAAAAATTTTTATTCGGTTTCAGTTTCTCAACATTGCACTCAAAAGTTGTTTTTTGTTGCAGGCTGATGCCTAAGTGAATTCAACTTAGACGATAGATTTTTCCAGTTTTCAATGATTTTCAAGTGATGGATCAACTCGAGTGTTCTTCTATTATGGGGAGATGTTTATTGGTAAGTAGATCAAATTTTAATTGTCGTGGAATGAAAATAAGAATGTTACCTCAATAATGAAGAGTTTATTCTTGAAAAACTTTGCCCAATCTCAACAGAATCTACAATTCAAAATATTTTGGCGAGTGGATAAGCTGAGACTATGCTCACTAGAATGTAAAAATTTCATCTTCAGCTTCATTCATCCCAATAAATGTTAATTTTTATATAACTTTCATATGTATTTGATTTTTATTTTATTTATCTCAGCATTTTCAATTGTGATCAAGAGATTACGGTTCGGACTTTTTGTATTTTCTTTTTGATTCATCAATGAAAAAATTTTTATCCATAGGTTCAAGTATTAGAGAAAAACATAAAAAATATCGTGAAACCATACTCTGACATAAATCTCAAACACAAGTTAATCAGATCTCTTCAAAGTTAAATTACCGAGAAATAGCATCTCAGGAATCATACATGTCATCTGCGAAATTCCATGCAATGATTGTGAGGAAGTGTAGATAGTAAAGACAAAACAAAGACAGAGTAAAGGGTGATAAATTTTCAAATAACCAATCAGATCTATATAAACATGAAATAAACAGCAATCCTGGATTTAATTCCGGAAATGCAAAAATATTACCTAAGGAGACAAATGAGAGAACTAGAGAACTTTGACTCGATTTGCTCGATACTGAATCAAAAATAAATTGAAACATATGATAATAGTAAGAATATTATAAAATTAAGAATAACATAAACAATCTGAAAGGACTATCAAATACACAAAATAACTGACAAACGAATTTCCTCTGATGTCCTAGAAATCCAAAAACAAAATCCAATAAATGCCTGCACCGTGTTTTTCAGATAGCTTCATAAAAATGTAGAAAAGCACTGATGAGAGATTAGGATCTTTTGCGTGCTTCTTCATTTCCCGAACTCTCTCATTCTGTAATCCGAAATTTATTAATATAAGTAAATAATGACTAATATTGAAGGGACAAAAAATTCAAATGCATTAAAGGCTTGCAAGCTCTCTGCGATCAATCTAGAGATGAAGATTGATTTTATTTTTAACCTTAGTCATTAATTACATCAATTACGGTATGGTTCAACACCTATAACTAAACTGAGTTCTCTGAAAGAACGGCAAAGTAGAAGAAATTTTGTAATTTCGAACCTAACAATAAAGGCAACTGTACTGATGAAATAGATAAAAAATTACCACCAGATTTATTATAAAATCACACAGGATATTTGTCTGAAAATTGCGATTACCACGTGATCCGGTGTGACCAATGAAAAATGATAACCACACTGTGTTGAATAGTGGGGACAATTAAGACTTAGATCTGCCATGTGATTACTCTATTCGAAATAATTCTTTAGATAATAACAAAAGTACAATTGAGTGAAATTTTCGAGATTTATTGTGTTATATGGTATAAAAGGGTTGTGTTTTATATTTCGGAATTTGACAACCTTAGTGTTGCAATTTGATCCAAATAAAATCATAATTCTTCAATTGTTTTCTATTAGCATCATCAATAATGTTTCTTTAAAGTTTCTCGCCCAACAGAACAAATAATTAATAGCTGTCAGCCAAGAAATATGACTTATAATTGAATAATAATCGACAAGTGTAAAATTTGTCATATTTCCTCTTATTGAGATTTATTGAGTAATTTCCCTGGATAATGATCTTAAGTAGACATAGCATTCATCTGTACAATTTGCATTTTTAATAAGACGCCTTCAATACAAAACAGTTAGTAACACTCATGATAAATGGGTGTCGGTGTTCAGAATACAATTATCATGTATATCTCTTTTGATGAATGTTATGGCAGTGAGATTATACATTCTGGCAGTTGAATATATTCAATTTCTATCACAGATTTAGTATGTGGATGAGAAATCGATAATTAGGAAATTACATGCCAATAATACAATATTTCATTAGGGTGAATTTACGATATAGTTAACAGGAATGCTTTAATAGATTTCTTAGAGGAAGAGCCATCTATTTTGTGGTGAGACATTCTTCACTGAGGTGAATATCCTTCGATTCATTAATCTTGTAGGAAGCGGAACGAATCTCAAACAATCCTCCATATTATTTTGGTGCTGTCACCTTCTTCTTAAGGTAATGCTGGTCAATTGAAATTATGATTGAATCTCCTGAACAATAATTTTTTTTCATAAAAAGAACTATAGTTTTTCCCAAATGTCTGTCATTTTGGAATATTAAACCGAATTGGTTTTGACTTTATGATAAAGAATTCGTGGTAAAATTTGAGTATGATCAGTATTTCCAGACAAGATGAACTTGAGTTTTCAGATTTTTAGAATAATGATTGTTTGGGCTATTACTATCATCTATTGTGGATGTAATGTTTTCCGACGTTTCGATAGACATCTTCTATCTTTATCAAGAAGAAAAGTAAGAAACCTTTTGAAAATTATCAATTTTCAAAAAGTCAATTGACAGAAGTCATGAAAGAAAAATGAACGATGTTATATACGCATCTGTGATATGATGATCTTTTTAAGTGGGATCGAACTATCGGCGTCCAAACTTCTGGCAGATCTATAGATGGAGCACTTATGGAATCAGGTGTTATTTTCATAAATGCTGCTTCTTTGATTTTTCTTCTTGCAAGTTTTTCTTCTTTGGATATTATTGATGCTTCATCCCATTTTATACGATGATATTTATGAAAATAACACCTGATTCCATAAGTGCTCCATCTATAGATCTGCCAGAAGTTTGGACGCCGATAGTTCGATCCAACTTAAAAAGATCATCATATCACAGATGAGTATATAACATCGTTCATTTTTCTTTCATGACTTCTGTCAATATTTACTTTTTGAAAATTGATAATTTTCAAAAGGTTTCTTACTTTTCTCCTTGATAACGATAGAAGATGTCTATCGAAACGTCGCAAAACATTACATCCACAATAGATGATGGTAATAGCCCAAACAATCATTCAACACGAGCTCCATCATCAACAATATCTCGTCATCAACATTTTTAGAATAAGTTTATTATCTATATTTATTTATTATTTCCATACTCTGGAAAACGTACTGTCATCTGATTTGGAAATTTAAAAAAAATATTTTATTGAGTGGCGATTATGTCCAAATCCCAACAAAACAGAGGTATCCTGTTTCCATCTGAATAATCATGAAAAATATAGGAAATTAGCTGTGACTTTCAATGATTCTCCTATCGAACATAATTTCTATCCAAAATACTTCAATTCGATATTGAGAATGTTTAAGAAGAACTCGTTGGAATTTCAAGAAATTTCAAGAATTAGGTGAAGCTACTCCCCTTGCCTCATCATCATCAAGAATTGATCTAATATTTATCGCTCGCTGCCTAGTTAATGTATCTGAATCAGTCAATATATCCCAATCTAAAATGAGGAATATGAAGAAAAACTTACACATATTCAGGAGATCAGCTCCTACTTTAGAACATGTATCACATCCATTCAATATAGATTAATATTATTATTATTATATATATATTATCAAATATGTGTAGAAAGATGGATTATTTTTCAAACTCTATACCCATCTGAAGTGTGGGAAAATGGTACGATTATTAGAAAATATGTTATCTGATAGAAGATTTCGTGTTTTTATTGACAATAAGAGTAGCAATTTCAAAACATTGAAAAACGGTCTTCCTCAAGGATCAGTTTTAGCTCCTTTACTTTTCAATTTATATCTAAATGATTTACCCACGACATCATCTCAGAAATTTGTTTATGCTGACGACATTGCTATTGCTTACCAACATTCGGATTTCCATACTCTGGAAAACATACTGTCATCTGATTTGGAAATTTTAAAGAATTATTTCATTGAGTGGCGATTATGTCCAAATCCCAACAAAACAGAGGTATCTTGTTTCCATCAGAAAAATCATGAAAAATATAGAAAATTAGCTGTAACTTTCAATGATTCTCCTATCGAACATAATTTCTATCCAAAATACTTAGGAGTTAAATTAGATTCATCTCTCAATTACAAGGCTCATTTAAATGATCTTAGTCTAAAACTGATAACTAGGAATCATATTCTTCAGAAATTAGCTGGATCATCTTGGGGTACTGATGGTTCCACTCTTCGCGCAGCATCTCTAGCCCTAGTCTTTGCTGCAGCTGAGTATTGTTGCTCTGTTTGGTTTAATAGTGCACATACACAACAAATCGATGAAAAATTGAATGCATCCATGAGAATAATTACTGGCACCATAAGATCTACACTGGTTCATTGGTTACCAGTTTTGTCTAACATTGTCCCTCCCCATATTCGCAGACAGACTGCAGCTCTGAATTCCTGGAGCAAATATCATTCTTTTCCTAATTTATTTCCAATTATTTCATATATTCCACAAAATACAATTCCAAGATTGAAGTCACGTAAACCATTCTGGTATAATACGTTCTTCAATATAAACATAAGCGATAAAGAATTATGGAAGATTGAGTGGAACTCTTTTGAAATGATCAATAAAAATCTCATTTATGATCCTTCTGAAAAAGTTCCGGGTTTTGATCTTCCAAGAAAAATTTAGACAGTTCTTAATCGTTTGAGACCAGGTCATGGTCGTACCAATAGCATGCTATTCAGATGGAACTCAGTTCCAAGCGCAAGTTGTAAATGTAGATATGCAGGAGAAACAATACCTCATCTCATCAATAATTGTCCCATATATAAATTTCAAGATGGTTTCAGAGCTATTCACGATGTTTCAGATTCTTTCTTGGAATGGGTTATAAATTTTAAACAAATTTAATATGTATATTCTTTTCTTTTTTCTTTTTTCTGCTTTTGTTTTTTTATTTTTAGATTCGATATGTGCAATTTGAAGAAGCCTCTGTGATTATGACTTAAAGACCACTCTTGATGAAAGAAGTTCCTCAAATATTTTTAAGTTTATTTCTGTACACATAATAGGTTTTTTTTTACTGGGGTTTTTTCCCTAGGCTTTTATGTCATACATCGAATTGTATGGCACCCCGTCACCATCCCCAACATTTTATTGTAAGCCAATAGTTTAAAAGAATATATATATATCCAAAAATCATGTGCAGAGTCGAAATATATTCTGAATAACACAAGATGTTTAAGGTATATATGTGTATATGAAAATTTTTTATATTTGCATATAATTAGGAAAGATCCTGTATTTCTCCATTGAAGACACTTTTATCAACAAGAATTTTGAAAGGCTACGGGTTCACCACTGTCTCCTTTTATTGTAATTGTTAATTGTAAATGAAAAATTTCGAATAGGAAGCTCTAGCCTATATGTACGAGTATTTAAACCTGAATCATGGGAAATATATCTAGATGATACTTCTTTTACTTGGCAACATTAAAGAGACACTTTATTGAGGGATTCCCCCAACATCCAAAGAATCGAGATGAAACAATGAAATTCACAAAATAAATTAAGAATTGAATAACGTTACGAGAATTTTTCCATCATAACTTTTTATGAATGAAGATTCAGAAAAACATAACTTTACATTTTTATTCGATCAATATTTCAGTTTATTAGCTGTTCGAGATAACATTTGGTGTTCACTATGGCAGATCTATTGCAAATAAATTAATTCAGAGTGCTCTTCATCGAATGATAACTTCCATAATGGGTGAGACCGTGGTAGAATGAGTTCATAAAATGCCAATTTTATCAACACTCATTTTCCGAAATGTTGCAACTTCGCATCAAAATTCCTTTGAATTGAGGAAGACTTCGCGGTTGGATGGATATTCAATGAAAGAATGATAACAGAAAAAGCTTTTAAAATGTTTTCTTCTTTTTTCCAATCTTGGGTACAATCAACTCTGTCGTAGAGATGGTAATTTGCAATTTGAATAAGCGGAGGCGTATCTTTCCTATTGAAACGTGATATTGTTGACAGTGACTGGCGTAATCTGACAACTGGCCGTACTCAATTTTGGTACGTCAAATTCTACACTAACTGTTCTATCTGGAGATTATGTGATCAACACTTCTTTCACGTAGGTTAAGAACACTCCAGCGGACAATAAACTCTATTCGGATTTGAATTCAAGATCTGTCAGATAACGATTTAGAATATCGGGTGTCTTAAGACAGTCGGAATATCAACTGCAAATTATTTTGGGGATATTAATTCGATCTTGACGAATATA
This sequence comes from Micraspis discolor, assembly GCA_030674115.1. Lineage (NCBI taxonomy): Eukaryota > Metazoa > Arthropoda > Insecta > Coleoptera > Coccinellidae > Micraspis > Micraspis discolor. The sequence goes on from JARTUT010002175.1 coordinate 13,908,424, forward strand.
TCCAAATTGAAGGAATAACATAAAGACTATAATAAAATAATAATAAATATTCTAAAGATGGGCTGTCTAGCTTGGCTGATTTGAATGAGCAATAAAGAAGCATAAACGACAAGCTATTCAAAGTGATGAGTTTATTAGAAAAATTGGACGTTTCTATCGTTCCAAGGTAAATAAGCTTTTGAAAAAGCAGAATTTAAATGGGCGTTTTTTTGAGAAAATAAAATACAAATTATTAATGGGAAAATGAAAAACATTTCATTCAAAGTATTAGCCATTGTTTTGTACACATTTTGACTACCTTTCTGGATTTGTGGATACCACGTCAATAAATTTGTTCGACTTTTGTAGCAAACCAACCTGACACCCAATTTTCGACCTCCTCGTTGCAATCAAAGTGCTGCTCAGCCTATGCGTGTCCCATCCATGAAGACAAATGGTAGTCGGAAGGAGCCAAGTCTGGTGAATACGGCGGGTGGGGTAGCAGCTCCCAGCCAAGTGTTTTGATTGTATCCTGAATCGGTTTTGCTTTGTGTGCAGGTTAATTGTCATGGTGCAAAATTACCTTGCCGTGTCTACTGCCCCATTCTGGTCGTTTCTCGATCAATGCATGGTTCAAATTGATCATTTATTGTCGGTAGCGATCAGTACTAACGGTTTCAACAGGTTTTAAGAGCTCGTAGTGCACCATACCTTTCTGGTTCCACCAAAAACACAGCATTGCCTTCTTGCCGAATCGATCTGATTTTGCAGTCGATGTTGATGGTTGTCCCGGATTAACCCAGGATTTTTTCCATTTAGGATTCTTAAAATAAATCCATTTTTTATCGCCTTTAACAATCCGATGCAAAACCGATTTTCTTTCGTGTCTTTGACGCAAAATTTCACAAGTATTTTTCGGTTTTCCATCTGTCTTTCATTCATGTGGCACCCATTTTCCATACTTTTGGATCTTTCCCATAGATTTTAAACGGTCAGAAATTGTTTGTTGTGCAACATTTAACATTTCTGCCATTTGCTTTTGATTCAAAGTGTCATCTCCATCCAATATCGTTTGCAATTCGGCGTCTTCAAACTTTTTTGGTGTTCTTCCATGTTCTTCATTTCTCACATCAAAATCATTATTTCTGAATCGTTGAATCTTTTGCATGTTGCTTCTGATAGAGAATGATCACCATATGCCTCGACAAGCATTCGATACGACTCTGCAGCACTTTTGTTCGAATGAAAACAAAAAATTAATGCTTTCCGCAATTCATCACTTTCTGGTACAAAATTCGAAATTTTTAAAACGATATATATATATATATATATATTCTTTTGAACTTTTGGCTTACAATATTTGGTTAGCAAACAATAGAGCATATAGATCAGGGGTTAGTGACGGGGTGTCATACAATTCGGCGTATCACATAAAAGCCTAGGGAAAAAACCCCAGTAAAAAACCCTGGCTCCCCATCTGACTGTGAAAGTACAAAAATAAGCTGAAATATATTTTAGGGACTTCTTTCTTCAAGAGTGGTCTTCTATTGATGGAAACAGAGACTTGGATTAACTCGATATTGTGAATTAAGGATTTTTTAACATAACAAGCAAAACCGTAAATTTTACTAAGGAGAAAATCAATTAATACATAACCTTTTATGGTTCCTCTTTCACGATTTTTTTTTTGTTTTATTATCCGTATGTGTCTCTTGAAGGAGAATAATCTCAGCACCATAGTCCTTTGCAAGTTTAGAAATATAATCACTCTTATCCTTAGAAATACCCTCTATATTCAAATCTAATACACAAAGTTTGTCGCCAATCTGCAAGGAGGATTCTTCGAGTCGGGTCTTGCGGTCCAAGTGATGATTTTTCAGATCTTCTGATGTTTGAAGTCTGCTATGGAACCCATTCAAAGGGAAATCATCATCCATAGTTGGGGAAGGTTGTGATATAACACTTATTTCATTGAAAAAATGACTTGATGTATACTAAATATGTTTCACAGATGTCATAGCAAAAAAAAAAAAATAAAGGCTCTTTCACAACAAATGTTCCCTATCGAAACATTGGTATCTTGACGCTCACTTCATACCGGTATACCTGATATATAGGAAGGAGTGAATATATTACATAATATACATAGAGATGAGCCGTCAACAATTCCATGATTAATGTATGATTCCTCATTTTTTTTTCAAACTAAGTATGCCAACGGATTTTTTACTATTTGGAAATGAAACCCTAATGTCATTTTGTTTCTATTTTGATGCATCATCTACTTGACAACCAGATGAATCTGATTCCAAGCTAATGCTTTTTAGAGAACGTATAACAATAGGTATATACACAAAATTTCGTCAACATCGGAAGCGCATCTTATGAGATGTTAATTTTCAATTTTTTTTGGGAGAGATTAGCCCGCTGTTCCTTCAGGAAAAAGTGCGCAAAAATGCCAAATTAAAATTAACAATAAAAAATCGAGTATCATTTGACAGACTCATATGTCTAGAATTTAACTTAGATCCCGTTATAGAGACCGCTGGATTTCTAATATTAAACGTATCTGAATACTTCATGGGTATGGGACACCTCTTCGTTATTATCAGGAACCGTCATTCAATTGAACCCCCACCGGTTTTTCAATGGTTCAACGCAGTAGGAAGATATTAACAATGAATTACGACGATTCGAAAACATAAAATAGTGAATGAAAATCGTAAATTAGTTAATGGAGATATCAATACGCTATTAGTCTTCTTCGGTTAAGAACATTGGGCGGTCTTTTGGAATATACCGCAGATTGAATGACATTTCAGAAGGAATAAAATTGAAATATCTCCCTATTCATCTTGAATGACGTTCACTATTATCTTTATTATAGTAATTCCAAAAAATATTTGGCATTGTGTTTTGAGTTCCTAGTATGATTTACAGCTAGAAATGAAGTGAGGTGAAGCATTCATGTACATACTTACACATACATTTGGGCTTAACGATAGTTTCTTAAAGTTTACTGGACTAAAACCTACGCACAAAAATGAAATTATTGCACAGTGACATAAAGTACACCCCAGCAACTTCCGCGGAGCGGAGGTGGTTAGTGCGCCTTTGAAATAAACATGCATAAAACTACAGATGTGAGCCAAGACATCACGGCTGCTCCTCAACACTAACATATTTTATTTCATAATTACCATCCGTTTTTCTTATATAAATGCGAAATCCCAAGCACATCTTTTTGACAAGTCGAATTCCGAATAAAAGTACCTAGTCAAAGTGATGATTTTATAATAACCATCTGTTTAATGGGAAATCTTAATTCGCAAACCTGGCCCCTTTGTTTGAAGAATCAGGAAATATAGGATATAAAAAAATACATAAATACAGGAAATGACAGGAATAATAAATCATTATTCACATTGGATTCCCCATTGCTAGAAGTTGGTTTGAAGCCTTCATATGAACACAAATTTCGTTGACATCTGATGATCATCCTATGAAATACTGTATATATTCAAAACAGTAATGAATTATTTTTTGAGAATTCTGTAGCGTTAATATTTTCAGGTTTCAGTTTTTCAGGTTACAGATTGATCAGATACATATTTTTTGAGTCATTGAGATCATTGGATGGGAACTCAAGTTTGTCCGCTGATTCTTGATTAATTTAACCCATTCATATTAGACCTAAAAGCGAAACGATAGCTCGCTATCCTAGTAGATACATGAGCACAAAATTTCACCTTCTCATCATTTGGGAGTGTGATAATCTTTACAATGTATTCAGTTGTTAAACTTCACAATGAAGTTGTGTCTTAAAGTGTTGGATTGTTTTATTAATCATGTTACACAATGACTAATCTCCAGTACTCTGCCTAAGCAATCTTATCATTACGAGGGTTGTCTCTTATATTTCGGGATTAGAGAACATAAACAATTATTAATCATCGAAAATCGCCATATTGTTTTCAAAATATTTCCCCTTAAGATCTACTTTTGTATGCGTTTGAACCAATTGTAGAACGTGCTTCGAAGCACAGCGATTGTATTTTTGGAACATTTCTTTCGACCAATCTTCACGAGCCTTTTTTTGAGCGATTGACAAATTGTGTAGGATTTTTTTGACGGTCAAATGTTCATGCAATATAGAATGTATGCTGATCCCACTAATGCCTAAGGTTGTCTCAATCTCACGATAGGTCACATGCAGATCTTGCAATATCAGTTGGCTCACAGCATCAATGGCTTTTGGAACAATAACTGATTTTGGACGACCTTCTCGAAATTCATCTTGGAGTGACCTACGACTTCGGTTGAATTCACTATACCATCGATAAACACTGGTCCTTGATGGAGCTTCATCGCCAAAAATTGAAATAAATAATTCGACGCACTGTTGTTGAGTTAAACCACGTCGATTGTTCTGAAAAATAATCGCACGAAAATGTTCACGAGTCAATTCCATTTTTTGGGCGAGGTGAATCTTTTAAGTTACTGTAAACAAGCTGTCAGTTGGCAGATTGCAACACTAGGGTTGTCCAATCCAATATATAATAGGCAACCCTCGTATATTGCATGTAAATGAATGAATAGATTTTATGTTCCTTTCTAGGTAATTTTCCTTCTAGTCATCTGCCAAACGAATGGTGGAAACGAACATGAACCCCCTCCAGGTACCCCAGTTTTCCAGAGAAGTGCCGTTGAACAGATCCCTATATTGGACAGGACGGCCCCGTACGTTAGTGAAGAATTGGGGAGTAGATCGCTTCCGCTCAGGACAGCGGTAGAAAACATTCCAGACCTGTAAGTCACAGTATTTTGCACCTTATGTTTGGAAGATCCAACCGCAAATATTTGTAGGTTGTGTTTACCTGCATCAATTCCACATAATGGTAGGACCATGTAATCTATTCCTGTATGAATCATGTGTTCGAATCATTAGTTTTGGTGTTGGGATATTCGCAATTAAACCTATTCATAAATATGACTAAGGAATAATAAAACTTTGGTGGATTTGGTCAACGAACTTGTTTGTGAATTTTGTTTTCGAGGAAGATAGATTGCTATTCCCTCAGTTGGTAGATGAGAATTTCTCGCCATTTCGGTTTTTGGTTTGTTCGTATCATACATGGTGTCTCAAAACTCAATGATATCCAAGTCAAGGTATATCAGAATGAATACAGTAATAAAAAACACCGCATTTTAAAGTAATGTAACCAAAATCTTACAATAATATTTTTAATATAGCATGTGTATTTGGTGAAAGTTTAAGCAGAAGATGAAGTACAATTATTCTTAATACAGGGGTTGTCTTATATATTTCGGGATTAGAGAACAAAAATAAATATTAATCATCGAAAATCGCTATATTGTTTTTCAAAATATTCCCCATTAAGATCTATACACGTTTGCATGCGTTTGAACCAATTGTCGAAACACTTTTCCACTCTGAGGTATCTCCAAAATATGCATTCTGAACACATCAACCGCTTCTTCAGGTGTCAGAAAATCTTGACCTCTCATTTTATTTTTTACGTACGGGAATAAAAAGAGGTCAGGACTATACGGCGGATGACACAACAAACCTATGTTTTGAGTGCTCAAAAATGCAGTTGTTTGAGCCCAAGTGTGAGAGCTCGCATTGTCTTGGTGAAGGATGATCAGTCTTCGGCGGTTGGTTTTCCTGATTTCTTGGAACACAATTGGCAAATAAATGGTTGTGTACCACTCAGAATTCACTGTTCTGCGTTGTTCTAGTTGTTCTATTGCGACATGTCCAGTTTTTCCGAAAAAACAGGCGACCATTTGCTTGGAAGTGCTTCGTGCGCGAGCAACTTCGTTGGATTTGGCTCATCTTGAAACACCAATACAGTCAACTGCTGATAGAGCTGTCTGTTGGCAGATTTCAATACTAGGATTGCCCAATCCCAAAATATAAAAGGCAACCCGCTTATTACTAACTGTTCTCAGATGCTCTTCATGTTAACATAGCTTTAAATGTGGGTTCAGTATTGATAAATAAATATTGAAGTCATTTCCAAGGCCATGCCAAGCTTGAATTTGTACCAGAAGAAACAATTTGAGCACCTTCTTCAGTTTTAAGTCTACTGAAATTTTACTATAATTAATTGATTTATTCTGAATCAAAATTGAACCTTTCTGAATGTTTCAGAACAAAAACACTCAAAAGGCTTCCCCTCAGAGATGCAGTAGAGAAAAGACCAAGTCCTGACGAAGCAGAATATACAGATGACCAACCATCCGATGAATCGGAACTCAACAAACAATTTTCAATAAAATACGGTCTTGAAGGAAATGTTCTTCGTGCGTTTCCTTCCACCCCAAGTAACCACAAAACGAATTCATACTACATTCCAAACAACCAAAATGTATACAATAATTATCATAGATTTAGCCAAAATTACCAAAAACCACAATATTTTGGAGTCACTTACTATTCACCCATCCAGATATTCAGAACTATGGTTGGAGATTATAGAGGTGTTTCACCATATAGGATCGATAATGGTTACCATCAACTGTTGGTGCATCCAAATCAATGGGTTCAAGGAAGGAGTATTAAAAGTGGTATACCAAACAGATTGATGAGTAGTAAAGGTGAGTTTGAATAAAATTCATTTTTTAGTTGAAACTGATTTTAGCGTCTGCGAAATGAAATATGGACTTAAAGTAAAAGGTTTTTTCAGACGAAATTCCGAAAAAATGCATCCTCGAACGGGACTCGAACCCACATATCCAAATTGCGTAATACGTCTGAGGATGCATTTTTTCCGGAATTCCAAATGTCCCTGAATCCCTGAATATTATCAAAGTGAAATAATCGTTTTAAAAAATTGAATATTCTTTTCGAATCGTTACATCGAATGGGATGTTGATTCAGTCTGAGCATTAGCTGGTGACTCTCGCTATACTGCATCGGAAGATATTCATCTGGGGTATATGGGTGTCCCAAGGTAGATGGCCTATTAAACTATTGTGGAAACTTTTCATGCAGAATATTTCAAATTTTTTAGATAGTTTAAGGCACATTTCTGAAATATTTTTTAAATTTACAGTATTGCCAGAAGTATGCAAATTTGGCCACAACTTTGATATTTTCTAAAATTTTATGAGTTTCATGCCATGACCGATCGATCATAAATACGAAAAATCAAAAATGATGAAATAAACTATTTCACGATATTTCTCATAATAATTAAGAAAAATTAAAGTTATTCTTTATAAGAAAAATATATATACATATATTTCCAAAAAAAATTGAAAAAATGTAAGATTTAACACTGGCGTTAACAGTTACTGTAATGTTCATAACGAATAAGAATGGAGGAACCATTTTAGCTTTGCCGAGGCGTCACATAATCATCGATGTCATTCAGGTAGCTACTTTTCTTTCCTGATCCTTTATAAATGGTACCAACATAAAGTTATCTTTGATGGAAATGAGTATTTCATTTTCGATTTAACCTGGCGCGTTCGCCATTTTGTAAAAAGAAATTATAAAACCTATTATCTTATTAGTTTTGGTGAGTTGGAGGCTGTTACTTCTTGAATAAATTGAAAGCTTTTTCGTGTGTTGAAACAGGACGGTTTCTTGGGTGTTCAAACAAAAGATTTAATGGTACTCAATACCCCAGCATTTATGAAGAATAATTACCTACCTTAGTCCTCCATAAAGATTCCACGCAACAGATGACAGTATATTTTTAAAACCATAACATTCGTAGCAAAACATTATGATCTGTTTTCAATATCCTAGAAGATATATATAAGGTTTTTTGGTCAATGACAAAAAAATCAAAAGATAATTTATCTGAACATTAACATGCTAAAAATGAAGTGAAGATAATTATCTTAACACTTGCTGTATTTGACTAAGAACTGCATTATTTCTGCAATCAAGAAAAAATGAAATATTTGAAAATGTTCGAAAATATTTGAAAATACATAAATTTCATTTTAAAAAAATTATCAATCCGAACGGACGTAATCGGGCTCACGAACGGACGGACATTTGAGCCAATCTATAAGCACTCTGCTCAGGTGAACAAGAGCACCAAAAATATAAACTGAAAGTAAAACAGCGAATGAGATGTTCATATGAATCTGAAATTTATATTTCAAAACACTAATGGAAATTATCAGCTTTAAGATTCTTTTCTCAACAGTTCTCTTCAATGACAATAATGGCCAAAGAATTATATGCTACGTGCAGGGCCAAGCTGTATACAGAAGAGAACCACAAACATTTAGGCCCGAAGACCTCAATCCCTTCGCTTGTACCCACGTGATTTATGCTTTCGCAGCTATGGACCCACATTCATTTCAGATAACACCAAATGACGAAGAATATGATTTAATTCAAGGTGAGTCTAACACAAATAACAATCACTTGTTTGGATTAACAATTCGCTAAGCATATTTCACGCAACGAGATTTATATTCTAATATTGTCTGGGTCGAATCTTTCAAATTAGTCACGGAGATAAATTAGGAAAAAACTCGATCTGAAGAGCAACGAACTCATCATTAAACATTTCAGGTGGCTACACTGCAGTGACAGGATTGAAACGTCTCAATCCAAAACTAAAGGTAATGATTTCTGTTGGTGGGGGTGAACAGAGTGCCCCTCATAGGTTTGCAAGCATGGTGTCCAGTGCTACCAAAAGGAGAAACTTCATAAGGTCCGTGATACAATTTTTGAAAATACACAACTTCGATGGTCTGGACATTCACTGGCAGTATCCAGGAGCCGAAGAGTTAGGAGGTCACACTTCAGATAAGGAATATTTGTCACTCCTTCTTGAAGAGTTGAATGAATTGTTCCGGCCTAGAGAATGGTTGTTATCAGTTGCCGCACCTGCATCAAGATTCAGGGTTGAGGACGGTTTCAATCCGGAAAAACTAGCGAATCTAGTTGACTTTGTTAATCTTCAGGCATATAATTTCCATAGGGACAAAGAACCTGGAGCTGAACATCATGCTAATTTGAACGTTAGACCGGACGATCAAGATCTAGATACATTTTTCAATGTGGTAAGTCACGAAAAATAAGAGATTCGTAAAGAGCTTTCGTGAAAATTATTCTTGCCAAAAGTAAGATATCTATAGATGGACATTCAAAAAGTTTTTCTGCTTCTTTCAGGACTATGCAGTCAAGTACTGGCTCAAAAAAGGATTGCCACGATCCAAATTGGTGGTCGGAATACCATTCTTCGGAAGATCTTACACTCTTTTGAATCCGAATGATACTACAATGGGAGCTCCTATAAAAGGACCAGGAAACGAAGGATATTACACTCAAACCAAAGGATTTCTGGCATACTTCGAAGTTTGTGACTTGATGATGCAAGAAGGATGGCGCCTTCAAACGGATCCTTCCGGAGCACCATATATTGTCAACGGAGATCAATGGATTGCTTTTGATAACTCAGAAAGTATAAAGAAAAAGGTAAGTATAGGTATACCTACCACACCAAAAACAAAGAATATTAGATTATTTATTTGTTGAAAATATAAGGTCCCTTTATTTTGTAACAGATTACCTATGTAAAAGATTTAGAGCTAGGAGGTATATTCGTTTGGTCAGCTGATATGGACGACTTCAAAGGTTTATGCGGAGAAAAATGGCCTCTGTTGGGTACAGTGAATCAGTATCTTAAACGTAAGTACTTTTAGTTGATGACGAGATATTGTTGATGATGGAGCTCGTGTTGAATGATTATTTGGGCTATTACCATCATCTATTGAGGATGTAATGTTTTCCGACGTTTCGATAGACATCTTCTATCTTTATCAAGGACGAAAAGTAAAAAACCTTTCGAAAATTGATAATTTGGGCTATTACCATCATCTATTGAGGATGTAATGTTTTCCGACGTTTCGATAGACATCTTCTATCTTTATCAAGGAGGAAAAGTAAAAACCTTTCGAAAATTGATAATTTTCGAAAGGTTTTTACTACTTTCCTCCTTGATAAAGATAGAAGATGTCTATCGAAACGTCGGAAAACATTACATCCACAATAGATGATGGTAATAGCCCAAATAATCATTCAACGTAAGTACTTTTGTATTCTGGAAACTACCTTCCAATTAAATTTTCAATTATCTAGGACATAGTTTGGAAGAAATTGACTACTCCATGCCGAGTCGTCCGTTTGGAACATGCGAGAAATCTGGTCTCTACTCTGATCCAAATAACTGCGCAGCATACTACATCTGCAGGCATGGTCTGAACTATCACCTTTCATGTCCCATGAATACTATATTCGATCCAGAATCTGGAATATGTGGAAATTACCCAAGCACCAAGTGTCGTCCAGGGGAATCCTTTTATGTTTCCAGTAATATTAGAGCAAACTTTCAAAACGGTATGATGAGGAGTAGCCAGATAAATTACGAAAAACCTAAGGTATAACATGGACAACCGAAAACCTGATTGAATACTGAATTATTTTTCTAGGTTGTTTGTTATGTAACCAACTGGGCATTCTATAGAAAATCAGGAGGAAAATTCGTACCTGAAAATATTGACCAGCAACTTTGTACTTACGTTGTTTATGCATTTGCTAGCTTGGACCCTGAAAGTTTGATAATGAAGGCTTTCGACCCATGGGCTGATTTTGATAATAGTAAGAATTTTTCTTAAACGTTGTCTTACAAGATTTGATTTGATTACTCTCTATCGTAGATTTATACGAGAGGATCACATCACTAAAAGATACGGTTCCCTTACTATCTTTGGGAGGCTGGACAGATTCCTCAGGTGATAAATACTCGAAATTAGTCAACAGTGCCTCGTCCAGAAGAAAATTCGTTATTGCCGCTATAGATTTCTTGAAGAAATACGGGTTCAAAGGCTTACATTTTGACTGGAACTATCCAGTTTGTTGGCAGAGTAACTGCAACAAAGGACTAGCACAAGACAAGCCAAACTTCAGCAAACTTATCAGTGTATGTTTCTCAGGATTTTTCTGGAATTGAATTGAGTGAAATTTGTTTCCAGGAATTGAAATCTGAGTTCAATAAGTTGGAACCACCGTTGGTCATAGCAGCTGCTATCTCAGGGTACAAGGAAGTGATAGATGTTGCTTACGATCTCCCTTCTCTAGGTAAAAATTTGGACTTCATGTCGGTTATGACCTACGACTATCACGGTGCTTGGGAGAGGCAAACAGGTCACGTAAGTCCACTGTTTCATAGACCAGGGGACAAATATTCCCAGTATAATAGCGTAAGTATATCTGTACAATATAACTGATCAGTTTCCCAACAAAGAGAATATTTTGTTCTAGAATTTCACCATGGAATATTTGGCGTCACGAGGAGCACCAAGAAAAAAACTTCTGATGGGTATTCCATTCTACGGTCAAACTTTCACTCTAGCAAATCCAGGAGATTACGGACAAGGAGGACCATCTAAAGGTCCAGGAGAGCCTGGTGAATATACGAAACAACCAGGAATGCTGGCTTATTACGAAATATGTAATAGAATTCGTAATAGGAGATGGGTGATCAGTAAAGAGCCCACTGGAACGACTGGGCCATTCGCATATAAGAAGGATCAATGGGTTGGGTTCGAAAATCCACAATCTGTTAGAGAGAAGGTAAATTCTTCATGCAAAAGATGAGATCCTGCAAATTTTCATTTCATAATTAATGTTACATCGATATCTTCTTAGGCCAAATACATTAAATTGAGTGGATTTGGAGGAGCGGTAGCTTGGACAATAGACCTGGATGATTTCTCAAACACCTGTTGTGAAGGAACTTTTCCTTTGTTGACAACGTTGAATCGAGAGTTAGGTCTTATATCAGATCGTCCTTTACAAGAAGACTGTACACAACCGTTGCCTCCATCAACTCCACCACCCCCAATCACCACCACAGGAGTAGATACAGGAGCAGAACATACCACAGATCACAATCATGAAGGACACTATACAACAAGCAAAAAACCTATTACATGGTGGTCTACAACGCAAACTCCTTCCACACAAAAATCCACTACCAGAGCTACAACTCCTTGGTGGCAAACAACATACAGCACACAAACTTGGTGGACAACTAAAACAACGAGAAGAACCACAACATCGTCAACCACGCCAAGAACTACAACTTCATCTACTACAGAGTCCACTCCTTCAACAACGTTGCCTACTCCAGTGATAGTGATGCCAGAGATGGATCATCCTGTTGAACCATGTCAAACTGGCCAGTATCTTCCTGATCCAGCCAATTGTAACGCCTATTATAGGTGCATACTTGGAGAGCTGAAAAGGCAGTATTGTGCTGGCGGTTTGCACTGGAATAAGGAACGCGGTATTTGTGACTGGCCTGCTTCAGCCCGATGCAAAGAAACTGGTAACATTTCAGATATTTAGATGATAACAAACTATGGTATTTTGTGAATTAATCGCATTTTGATTGATGAGAAAAGACTCGATCACTAGAAATATACGATATATCAAGTGATAAATATATACTACTCTGTTTTTGCAGGTTCACAGAAACCAATGACAACTAGACGACCAACAACCGAGAGAACAACAACTGCATCATGGTGGAACCCACCATCCACCACACAGAACTGGTGGGAGATCACTCAATCTACACAGAATTGGTGGACGACAACTCGAAAACCGGTGATGAGCACGGAAGCATCTTTGCAAGACATTTCAGAGTTATCTTGCCTGAACGGCCAGTACTATCCTCACGAGAGCTGTAGTAGCTTCTACGTTTGCGATAACAAACAGCTGGTTGTTCAGAGTTGTGCGCCTGGATTGAACTGGAATATGGACAGCCGAATGTGCGACTGGCCTTTCAAGGTGAAGTGTGCTAATAGGAAAAAATTGGCTCAACCGTTCACCGAACTGGAGAATTTGATAAACAGTGAGTTCGATGTCAAAACTAAACATGACTATTATCCTACAAAATCATGACCAAGAAATTTGCATTTTTCATTTATTCGCAGAAATTCATCCTCTGCCATACACAACATGTACCGGAAATTCATTTGCGCCTTACAAAGGTGACTGCAACAAATACATGCACTGCCTATGGGGGAAATACGAAATTTATGATTGTGCTCCTGGATTACACTGGAATAACGTAAGAATATGATATGTACCTCACAACATAATCACAATAAATCGGAAAAATTACAGGATAAACAACTATGCGATTGGCCGGACAATGCCAACTGCCAAGCTGATAATGACATTGACGATAACAGACCAGGACAAAATCCAGATGTTCAGGAAGATCCCATTTACAAACCAACAATACCTACGCAAAGGCCAACTTCCGGGTACTATCCAGATTGGAAGCCTACAATACCGTCTACTACAACCTCTGAAGCTCCTGAGGTTCAAGAACCTTTGAAACCACAATCTGGATACTTCAAAATTGTATGCTACTTCACCAATTGGGCTTGGTACAGACAAGGGTTTGGCAAATACTTACCGGAAGATATAGATGCTGACCTTTGTACACACATAGTTTATGGTTTTGCTGTATTGGATTATGAGAATTTGATAATTAAGGCGCATGACTCTTGGGCAGATTTTGACAATAGTAAGTATTGCCGTTAAGTTTCCTTTCTGAAAATCATTTCTGACCGAAATAATCAATAAAAGAGGTCCAAACTGGTTTTATGTGTACGTTATCGAAATATTTGCTTTCAGAATTTTACCAACGCGTTACCGCTTATAAAGCCAAAGGTTTGAAAGTTTCCCTAGCCATAGGTGGATGGAATGACTCACAAGGTGACAAATACTCAAGACTGGTGAATAACCCAGCTGCTAGAGCAAGGTTCATTAAACACGTGTTGGAATTCTTGGAAAAACACAACTTCGACGGTTTAGATTTAGATTGGGAATATCCCAAATGCTGGCAGGTAGGCTTCCAATCAATCCTTTATTTCAAATCATATCATTTCCACAAGCTTTCTAATATAAATTAAAAATATACAATATTTCGATCTCTCTAGGTGGATTGTAACAAAGGCCCAGATTCAGACAAGGATGCTTTCGCATCATGGGTTTCAGAACTCAAAGAAGCTTTTCGGCCTAAAGGTCTATTACTATCAGCCGCTGTATCACCAAGTAAGATAGTAATCGATGCAGGATATGATGTAGCTTCTATAGGAAGAGACCTAGACTGGGTAGCAGTAATGACTTACGACTACCATGGGCAATGGGACAAGAAAACTGGACATGTTGCCCCTCTATACTACCATCCCGAAGACGATGTCGCCTATTTCAACGCTGTGAGTATATTCGATTATGAACATTTGCATCAATCTGACTAATCCATCGAAATCACCATAGAATTACACGATAAACTACTGGATCTCTGAAGGTGTACCAAGAAGAAAGATTGTTATGGGAATGCCACTTTATGGTCAATCATTCCAATTAGCCAAGGAAAGTGAAAATGGCCTAAACGCAAAAGCACCAGGACCCGGACAAGCAGGGCAATTTACGAGAGCCAACGGTTTCTTGGCTTATTACGAGATTTGCGATAACATAAAAAACAAGGGATGGAACGTGGTACAAGATTCCGAAAGAAGAATTGGACCATACGCTTACAAAGGCAACCAATGGGTTTCTTTCGATGATAAAGAGATGATAAGACTGAAATCTGAATTTATAAGAAACATGGATCTTGGAGGAGGAATGATATGGGCTTTAGATTTGGATGACTTCAAAAACAGGTACGTTTTACTCAATCCTGCATAAAACACTTTCACATTCTCATCTTCAACTCAGTTTATGACTTCCTTGATGATAACAGACTTCTAGAATCTTACTGCATACAAATCTACCCAATTATTGTACGGTTTTGCTCAACAGGTGTGGAGAAGGCAGACATCCTCTTCTGAGCACCATCAGACAAGTTTTAGCAGATCCTGGAACTGGTACGCCAGTAACTTCTACTCAATCTGCCATACCTTTAGAACCAAATCCTGATGGAGACACAGGAGGTACCAATGCACCAACTGTTTTCACTCCTATTGTTGAACCAATATCATCAACTGTTACATCTGTGACCGTCCCAACTGTAGACAAAGATTCTGAATTCAAGGTCGTATGTTATTTCACAAATTGGGCATGGTACAGACAGGGCGTCGGTAAATATCTACCGAGCGATATAGATCCAGATCTTTGCACCCATATTGTGTACGGCTTTGCTGTTTTGAATGGCGATCAATTGATCATCAAACCCCATGACACGTGGGCCGATTTTGATAACAGTAAGTATTTTGTTCAACTAATTTCCAGAAAGGTTGAAAACAAGTTTATTTTCAGAATTCTACGAGAAGGTCACCGCTTTAAAAGCGAAAGGAATTAAGGTTCTGATAGCCATTGGAGGATGGAATGATTCCGCAGGGGATAAATACTCAAAGTTAGTGAACAGTCCTGCAGCTAGAAGAAGGTTCATTAGTCATGTGGTCGATTTCATTGAAGAAAATAACTTTGACGGATTGGATTTAGATTGGGAATACCCGAAATGCTGGCAGGTAGGTTTTTAATACTTCATGTTATATATCTATTATTCTGGTTTTCTATTCGATGAAGAATTTCATGTAGAAACCTCTATTATTTTGGTTGGGGAGTATGAGGATTATTCAATTTACAATCAATCTGAGAACAACCAGCGAAATTCTCAAGGAAACACGATTTTGGAGGTTAATAGCTCTCTCTACTTGCAAGTTCATTATTCATGGTTTACACTTAGTATAGGATTCTTGATATTTCTCGTCTACATACTTTTGCATTTCCTCCCTGACGCACATAAACACACTGGACTTTTCAGTGTCGATGTGCCATGACACGCACGTTTGATTTTTTCCTATGATCTCTTATTTTAGATCTTTATTATCGGATTCTGTAGTTTCAAAACTTTATCATCATCATTCATCATCCTGATTCAGGTCCCAACCCTTGTGCAATAGCTCTTAGTTGCTGAATAAATCTTCTCCTGAACCTGAATTCTTTGCATAGGTCTTTACGACCTTTTGATAATAATGTTTCATCTGAACATACAAAATTATATTCCTTCGGTATGGCTAGACTACTACCAAATCTGCTGCTGGCTGAATTTGATAAACTTCATATTCAACTCAAGATCTGAATCTTGATAAATATTTCAAATTCTTCAATACACATAGGTCGATTGCAACAAGGGACCAGCTTCGGACAAGACAGGTTTTGCAGATTTCGTTAGAGAACTTCATGCAGCTTTCCAACCAAAAGGTTGGCTGCTATCTTCGGCCGTTTCACCTAATAAAAGAGTAATTGATGAAGGTTACGACGTGGCGACCCTTTCCAAATATCTGGATTGGATAGCAGTGATGTGTTACGACTATCACGGTCAATGGGATAAGATAACGGGTCACGTGGCTCCCATGTACGAACACCCTGAGGATGCTGATGCTACTCTTAATTCGGTAAGCTTGAATTTTTTTGAAGGGTTCACGTTAGATAACCCAGTTTTCCACAGAATTTTACGATAAACTACTGGATTGAGAAAGGTGCAGAAAGAAGAAAATTGGTGATGGGAATGCCAATGTATGGGCAATCTTTTTCATTGGCAGATAATAGTAACAATGGACTAAATGCTCCAACTTACGGCGGAGGTGAAGCTGGCGAAGAAACTAGAGCTAGAGGATTCTTGTCTTACTACGAGGTCAGTGCTGTTCATTTCTCTAATCTGAATATCTAATACGTTTCGATTTTTTCAGATATGCAGTAACGTAATAAATAAAGGATGGACTGTAGTGAGAGACAAAAAAGGCAGAATAGGACCCTACGCTTATCTAAGAGACCAATGGGTGTCTTTCGATGATATAGGAATGATCAGACATAAATCCCAGTTCATCAAAGCAATGGGACTTGGAGGTGGTATGATATGGGCATTGGATTTAGACGATTTCAAGAATATTTGCGGTTGCGAAGAATATCCTCTCCTCAGAACTATAAACAGAGTACTCAGGAATTATTCGAAGCCAGCTCCAAAGTGCATTTTGGGCAAGAGTCAACCAGAGAAGAAACCAACAGTGACAAGCACAAGAAAACCTGCAACACCGTCCTATCAACCAACGGAATCACCCATCATGCCAATGTATCCAAAAGAGATGCCGTGCAACGGTAGATTATTCATGGCTGATGAAAGTAATTGTCAAAACTATTACATCTGCAATCAAGGAAAGCTCCAACTCCAAGAGTGTCCTCATGGTCTGTATTGGAATAAAGATCATTGTGATTGGCCAGAGAACACCGCATGTCATCCAGACGCCACTACATCTTCACCTTCAGCTTCGGAGGCTCCCACAACACCCACAGATGTGTATCAACCTCCAACTGTTGAAATAACAACTAATCCCTTTGGTCCTGGTACAGATTTCATAACTCCATCAGAAAGCGGAATGAAAGTCGTGTGCTATTTCACAAACTGGGCATGGTACAGGTGAGGCTTCAGAACTCAAGATATAAATAACAAGATGAGGCAGTTATGAAAGAATGGACAAAGAAATGAGGGAAAACAATTAAGAATTTTTTTTTTCAAAATCGAAACTCGATATTTCCGATTCAAGATATTATATTACATATATTCTTTTCATCTTGCGATATCTGACTTGTGTATTAAGTATGAAACATCAATGAAAAAGCAATCAATCAATTGTCACCTTTTTTTAAAAGCTATGGTTCTTGCCCAAACAATAATTCTAAACAATAAAAGAATGACCATTTGTTATGACAAGGATACTGATGAGAGTGATTACACCATGTAGTGTTTGTATGGTCAATTTTAATCAAGCTTACCTAATCTTAATGAGTGATTGCTCAAGACATCTTCAGCGTCGTCTCATTAAAATTTTTCTCTATCCGTCATGTTATATAATCATTAAAGAATTCGAATTTTGTCAAACAGGCAAGGAGACGGCAAATATCTCCCAGATGACATTGATCCATCATTATGTACCCACATCACTTATGGATTTGCAGTATTGGATGCTAACTCTCTGACATTGAAGCCACATGATTCCTGGGCTGACATAGATAACAGTGAGTAATAATAAGTAACAGCAATGAAAATAATACATTGCCGAGCATGACAACTAATGCATTGCCGAGCATGACAACTAATGCAACAACGTTAGTTGAAAGCTTTCATAACAGTTTTCCTAAATTTCCTTTCCTGTAATGAAGATTATCTGCAGTTTACAAGGATCATCAATACATGTTACTGACAACAAAAACTATTAATCTCAATCAATTTCAGCCGAAACTTTGTATACAGTTATGTACCTCGACACTGAGAAAGTGATAAAACCGAAACTGTAATTCCCACATGCTAAGTTGAACTGGTCGGTAGACTTTTTTTTAGCAACCAACTCAAAGCAGCTCCATCTGTGTTGTCATACTCATTTATATTCCCTGTATAACAAAGATGCCATACGATTTTCCTCACTTTTTTATTGGTCTAATCGGAAATAACTGTTTTTATCCGGCTGTTCCAGATTTCTATTCTAAGGTGGTGGCATACAAGGCCAAGGGATTGAAAGTTCTGATAGCACTTGGTGGATGGAACGATTCCCTGGGAGATAAATACTCAAGGCTCGTGAATAACCCTGAAGCTAGAGCAAGATTTATCGCTCACGCTTTGCAGTTCATAGAAAAATGGGGTTTCGATGGCTTGGACTTGGATTGGGAATACCCCAAATGTTGGCAAGTAAGTAACATGAAACAAAATATCAGATAATCGAATATACTAGACCGAAAATTTTTGAAGGTGGACTGCAACAAAGGTCCAGCATCGGATAAAGAGGGATTCGCATCTCTGGTAAGGGAGTTGAGTGCGCAATTCAAACCAAGAGGATTGCTCTTGTCTTCAGCAGTATCACCAAGCAAAATGGTAATTGATGCTGGTTACGATGTTCCAACTCTAAGCACGTATTTCGATTGGATAGCAGTGATGACGTATGACTTCCACGGAAATTGGGACAAACAAACAGGGCATGTAGCTCCACTTTATTACTATCCTGGAGATGTATATGATTATTTTAATGCTGTAAGTTGAACCTCTAATGAAAGAGTTACTGAATGAGGTCTACACACTTATATAAAACTAATTGTATAATTTTATTGAATTTACCAGAACTTCTCCATGCATTATTGGATAGAAAAAGGAGCTCATCCTAGTAAACTTGTTATGGGAATGCCAATGTATGGCCAAAGCTTCTCTTTAGCAGATGCAGCTAACAATGGGTTGAACGCCCAATCTTATGGGCCTGGCGAAGCTGGAGAATTCACTAGAGCTGGAGGATTTATGGCTTTCTATGAGGTGAGCAGTGTAATACTAGTTGAATGGTTGATCTTCTAAATTTAGTTGTATGTCACAATTTCCAAAGTATCGTTAATAGACTATATATTCCATACCTAGTACAATCTTAAAATTTAGTGAACAACGCGGGTGGCGTTTTCTCATTTTACGCTTCCTCTGGTAAATCAACGCATAATTTCAACCGTGTCTGATCAAGCAAGGGCAGCCAAATGGTGCTACATTTGAATTCTATATCATAGCTTCTGTCGCAGAAAACACAAAAAAGCGCAGAACATATGTTAAGAAAGCCAACTTAAAAGAAACAACAGAGGATGTAAAATGGATTGAATATTATTTCACCATCTCATGAACTGCATCTAACAGAAAGTTTCTTGTATCTTATAGATTTGTGAAAGAGTAAAAAGGAGAAGTTGGAATGTAGTCAGAGATCCACAAGGTCGGATGGGTCCATACGCTTACAGTGGTAACCAATGGGTATCATACGATGATATAGCAGAAATAAAGAGGAAGGTAATCAGCTATATACTTCTAGAAAATATTCCCTTCTAATACTTTTCATCTTCCACAGTCCCAATTGGTGAAAGATCTTGGATTAGCAGGTGGTATGATATGGGCTTTAGACTTGGACGACTTCAGAAATAGATGCGGCTGTGGAAAACATCCATTACTGAAAACTTTGAACCGGGAATTGAGACAGATTCCTTCGGATGTCAATATACAAAACTGTACATAAAAAATTCGTGAAAGCGTGTGATATAAGATATATTTTTCCTTCTTTCGCATGTTTGTTCGATTTTAACATATTAAAGGATGAGAAATATGACAATTAGAATATAGTGAAACGCGAAAACAAGACAATAAAGTTTAGTAGATAAGAACTTTCCATTAATTCAAGGCCCCCCATTCCTTTATTTTCGTGACTTATAAAAATCATGATTTTTTCTCACCAGCGCCACAAATAACAAGAGTATATGAATGCCCATTTCACTAGGAACACCAGAATAATAGACCTGAGTGGCGTCTCTTTCTGGAGGAAAACAGGTGACAGCGTATCTCCTATCGAAATTGCTATGTCACACGGTGAGAACTCTCAAATGTAACATCCATGCCAAATTTCAGTTATAAACTGCAGACATGGAGAAAAAAGCTGCAACACTGTATCTCGAAAACAAAACGTTAACGACCCTATGGGACTTTTTTAAATTTACTTAAAGAGTCCCCACTTTTCATTTGTTTTTTTCTGATATTAAATGTATGCAACCAGTCACAATTTTTTGAAATATGGCTAAACACAAATTAAGAATCATATTCTTTATTTCAAATAATATAATTTCAACAGTGTTAACAATTAGATATATATATTAAATGATTCTCAATCAAAATAACTCCTTCGAAATGGTTTACTACCTTAGCATTACAAAATTTGTAATAAATTGACATTTAAATTGGAATAAGGTCATGTAATGCAGTGAAATTAATTCAAAATGTTCCATTAGAAATTTGAAAGATAACAATCATCAACAGATAGATATAACATCCCAACAAAAAATAAATAAATAAGACAAAGTAATCAACAAACCTAAATATCTACATGTAAAAGGAGCGGAAAACTACTTAATTAACTAAATATTCAAAATTTCTTATTCAGTGAGAAAAGACAATCACTTCAACGTTCGAATGAACAATATTAATTCCAGATTTACAATATTGGACAATAGAACAATCATTCAATCCATGCATAACTCCACATTGCACATCAATGAAAATGATTTCAAGTGAATAATTGAATTTAATACTCCTCTCTTTTGTACTACTCATTCAATTTAACAAATGTGGGTTTCATCGCCCTTGTCAAGTTGGAGATTATGTTAACTCAAAGATATGAATATATAAAATATTTTTTTATTGAATTCGAAACATTAATATTCTGTGCAGAAATTATAAGTGTAGCATTTCATCCATTAAACAGCCCTTATCATCAAATTTATTGTTTATATCTAGTAATTACATATAGTTTTCGGATTAAGGTACTACAGCCAACTACCCAGCATTTGTGTCGAATTAGGACACATTCGGCTTTTGTTATTCGTCGTCACTATCTCCATCACTGGAATAATCTAGGACAGGAACAGGACGTGTGAATGGGGCACCTGTCATTTGACTGACGTGATGTAAATTATGCGTTAATATTTTTAATGCAAAATTTGGCGAAAAAAACAACATTTAAAGAAATTTTGTTTGATTATTTTGAGAAAATTCTTATAAATATGGACCATCCAAAAATTATTGCACCTAAGCCGCCTTTGGAAAATAAAATTGGTAGAAGCAAATTCAATTATTTTGTAAAGGCGAAATTGAGCTCGGTAAATATAAAGAAAACATGGTGTTTCGATGTCAATGACTATTGTTGGATGGACAATATTTGAAAAAATCATACCAACCTAAAGGAAAAAAAGTAAGATCCACTAATCTTACTCACGCTAATCTCCTGTAATGATTCAACCATTCCTCTACCATCTGAGCTACCAGAAGCGGTCTTTTATGCAAGTATTGTTTAGCTACCAGTATACCACTTTTAGACTTCCATACGTCCATCCACTGACGTAATATATCTTCTTCTTTACCCATCTATAAATAAAAAATCAATCGTTCCTTATAGCGGACTTTCATCTTAGAGAAAGATCAACCCACCTCAGATTCTAACAGAAAATGAATTGGTAATAGTTTTCTGTCTCGATCCATCAAAGGCAGGAAAGTACATTGTAACTCGTCAGGTCCTAGGTTAGACTTGGGTAGTCCAGATTCATTACGGCTGTATGGCTCTATTGGAACCAAGGCTGAAAAATGTCCTCTCGTATAGCCAAGAGCAATAGGTGTTCTGACGCAAAAACTCTGCTCGCACAAAAGCGGCAGATATACACCTAAAACGAAAAACAAAAACATATAAAGTAAGAAGTTAAAACTTCTGGAAGACTGAAGAGTTTCATTTTGATTATCATTGTTGACCTCAATATATAGGGTGTTTAAAAAAAGGTGACCCCTCTCTAGGATAGATAGAAAACTGAAAAATAATTGGGGTTTGCTCAGTAGAAAATTTTCGTAACGCCATCCGTGTTCAAGATGCAGGGCCTTGAAGAAAAAAAAATTATACACATTTTTTAAAATTTTGCTGAAACTACTGCATCTTGAATACGGATGGAGTTACGAAAATTTTTTACTGAGCAAACCCTAAATATTTTTCAGTTTTCTACCTATCCTAGAGAGAGGGTCACCTTTTTTTGAAACACCCTGTATTCAACCCATTGATTGAACACTTTTTCGTTATAATCCAAAGATGTATAATTTTTTTTTTCATAGAATTTATCGGTATGTGCATGAACCGTTCTGATTCCTTCTTTCGTACTTCCTCCTATTGTTCTAAACTCAGGGCCAAACGATGTTCTACTAGAAGATTGAAGTACTAACCTTCAAACCTGGAATAATCCAAGGTTTCTCCTCGAAAGCTCTTGACAAACTTAACACCATACACTATGATTGGCCTCCTCAATATATGGGCTAAAGCAAATACATGAAGCATCTCTAAACTCATGCCAGGTGAACTAGCCAATGATAGCAAGCTAGACCAATCTTCCTCCCACTGTTCCTCTTCCAGGGAGTACTGAAGGAAAGACGCATGATTGGCCTCATATTCTCTCCACCGTGGGTAAAATCTAAAAAAATGATTTTTCATCCTCTCATGCAGTTTTGATGAATATAAAACTCACATATTACTGCCTTGATTAAGACTTTCCGCCAAAGTCCTCCTCAAATGGTTATCCCTGTCGAAAACACCCCAAGTTGCCTGCATCACCGAGTCCAACAAACAATTTCCAGCAGATCTATTCCATAAAGCATGCAATCGTGATTCTAAACGAACAGTCAAGTCTAGTGACCAATTTATTACAGCTGGCTCGGATTCGAGTTGGGCCTGCGCATCTTTGTCTAATAGTTCTTCAAAAAGCTGATCCTGAACAGGACCTGGTAGCTCATCCACTTCTATAACCATATATAATTGTCGTTTTTTATTTACAGAAACGAAATAATTGCATCTTCAACCAATATATCCAATTAGGTATGTGAGAGATTCAGTGGATAGGCAGAATATTAACTTTTCTCTATATCAGTGTTGTAATGAGTTCATTATTAAAGTACTAAAAACAGTGCGGTAATGAACTCATTACAGCATTGTTTTTAGTTACATTTTTTTGTTTTGTGGTTGACAACACTGACATCCTGTCCTTTCGAATGTCAACACGCGTCCATTGCATGTCAATTGTCGATATTAAACCATGTAGAGATTTAAACGCACTAAGATGTCTAAAATACTGGTGTGTGCACCCCTCCGATTTTGTTTTACAGGTTTGGGGACATGGGGATTCTTTCATTTTCTCTCCGCCAGATAGCGCCACTCAAATCTATTCGAATGTCAGTTTCTGATTAGAATAAATTATTTATTGCGTTATTCGGAATTTTTGAGTAAAAGTGTGTGAAAAGTGATTATCCATTTTTTATTATGGGTTTTTGTATTTTATGTGGACAGTCTAGTTTTCAGATATGAAAACTTCATAAGTTATAGGTTGAATTCTGTTGACAAATAATGTTTGTTTCCTTATAAATTAATAACTCACATACATAAATGAGCATCAACTTACCATTAATCAGGCTTGTAAAATCTTTATAGAATAATACTGAAAACATTTATGTTTGAGCAAGAGACCACGTATTAGTGAAAAAATCATACTTCAATGTATTAGAACAAAAATGGATAAACCATACTAATTGAAAGTATTACATGATCAGAACTCGCATCACAAGAATATTTATTTAAATGCCAGTTGATTGGTGAAATCCATGAAATATTTGTCTAGTTAATTTTTCAGGGGAATAAAATATATTTCTTTCATTTTTGAGGTTAATTTGATTTAAAATATCAACAAATGACAAGTGTTTGCGATGTAATGTTATGAATGAATTGCCTTGTGGCTCCCTCATGTGAGTATAAATGTCCCAAAAAGTAAAATGACGTTTCCATTTAAAATTTGACAAGTGCACACACCAGCATTTTAGACATCTTAGAACGCACTATTCAAATTCTGTAATCTGTCAATTTTCGTATCAGTCACACCAACTGCGAAAATAAAATACAAAAGGCACTAGGAGGTTTTATCTGAATTTTTCATTGAAGTCTAATAAATTTCTCACAATTTTCGACTGAAATAGAGAAAATATCGTCTAATACTCGTTGCAGAAGGCAATTCCAACACTCATGCGTTCAATTCCGCATTCGTGTTGGAATAGGTGCCCATTCTGCAACTCGTTTTAGAATATACTATTAAGATTTATTTCTCTACAGTTTCGTTTCCTGAAAACCTTTTGAATCAAACGGGGTAGATAGCAAACACTTTTAGATGCATTCATCACAGCATACAGGTCTCTTAACTTACCCGCCGGAAGAGCAAAAGTGGGGAATTCAGTCACAAAACTACAAGGAAAACTTCCTTTGCCATGGCGTATTGTAGCAGCAAAATGTCGTCGAATGTCAGCAGCTAAGTCAGGTGCTATGTAGCTGGGCACTTTTTTCAGTCCTGACCCTGAACCTTCTATTTGCGTGAGAAGTGTTGCCAATAAGTCGTCCCTTTGAAACCTGTTCAAACAAGTACAAGAACAAAAATGAGCTGACAATTACCAAACATTAGGAGAAAAATTTAGAAAGCACTGACGTGAGGTCAGTTGGCTTAGGCGCTCTTGTAAACCACTTACAATTATTTAAATTTTGAAAAATCACATCTCCAGAACTATTAGCTTGTCGAAGTCGAGAGTGGTATTTTTGTATACGTCTGATAAAACTGCACCATAAAAAAATTTTTATTTGAACAGTGTCATTTGAAAAAAAATTTTTTTTTTGTTACTCCGAACCTATTCGGCCGATTTGACCGAATAACGAACTTAGCCGAGATATTTATACCTCAAACCTATTCTGAAAGTTTCAACTCTCTAACTTCATCCGTTCGAGAGTTATCGTGTTCACGGAACGGACGGACGGACAGAATCGATTTTGACCACGGATTATTCATCAGTAGGTCCAAACAAAACGATTGATACCACTTTTGTCCAAAAATTCGAAAGTCACAGACATTTGGGCAAATTGATAAGCACTCTGTTCAGGTGAACAAGAGCGCCAAAAAGGGCATCTCAATACGATCTGAGAGAACGAATTCAGAGTATATGACGGATGATCCAAAAGTAATAATCAAAATAATAGTAGTTGAAGTTACAGAATATTTTAGTCAATAAGTTTAGTTCAACGTTTTTCTAAACCTAGGATTCCCTCAGAAAAAATCTTTAATTCGACTGCCCCAGATGTTACAAGTATAAGTGCTCAGATTTTGTTTCTGAAAAATGTATACAGGGTGTTCGGCACATGAACCGTCAAATTTTTTTGGGGCGTTGGTAGGGTCATTTGCTACCTTTTCAGTCTTGGAACCTGGGTCCTTAGTATTACGGTTACGGAGGTATGATTTTTTTATTAGGTTTTTCTAAATTACCCAAAATGTACCCTTCGAAGCCCCATAACTTTTTTTGCGTGTGCTTTTACATGCATTTTTGTTACTGTATAAGTCTACATGAGTGTGTGTTTAAAAAAAAAGTATTTATTGTTACAGATAACACCACAAAATTAACAAGTGGGCCTTTTATTAAAAAAAAAATTATGAAAGTATGAAAACATCTCCACTCCTATTGAAATTTAAAAAAAAATTACAGCTATTACAAACTTAGTTTTATTTTAAATTGTTCTTTGGTTTATAACGTTGCTAACCATATGTTATTTACGTAAGTCAATAAAAAAAATAATACTGCAAATAAGGTTTAGTCAGAAGAGTGAAGAAAGTCGCACCTAAATAAAAGAACGGATTTCGACACAACACGTCCGTTTTAGACGCGGCGTGTGAATTATTACTACTATTTCTGTCCTTAGGTTGGATTGGGTTAGTCGCCGCTGACTTGACCCTACCGTCATTCGAGATTTAACTGTCTCTGCTGTTGGAAGTGTCTGTGCCGCGTTGTTCAGTTTTTTAAATTTGTATTTCTTTGTTTTTGTTACTTTTATCGACTTTTTGCTACTGTTGTTTTAATTTTGGTTGTTGATATGCCTAATTTCACCAACGCTGAGTATGCTGATATGGTGATGGCATATGGCCATATCTCGAATGACGGTAGGGTCAAGTCAGCGGCGACTAACCCAATCCAACCTAAGGACAGAAATAGTAATAATAATTCACACGCGTCTAAAACGGGCAGGTAAAATTTCCTTGCTCGCTGTGTTGTGTCGAAATCCGTACTTTTATTTAGGTGCGACTTTCTTCACTCTTCTGACTAAAACCTTATTTGCAGTATTATTTTTTTTATTGACTTACGTAAATAGCATATGGTTAGCAACGTTATATAAACCAAAGAACATTTTAAAATAAAACTAAGTTTGTAATAGCTGTAACTTTTTTTTAAATTTCAATAGGAGTGGAGATGTTTTCATACTTTCATAATTTTTTTTTTAATAAAAGGCCCACTTGTTAATTTTGTGGTGTTATCTGTAACAATAAATACGTTTTTTTAAACACACACTCATGTAGACTTAATACAGTAAAAAAAATGCATGTAAAAGCACACGCAAAAAAAGTTATGGGGCTTCCAAGGGTACATTTTGGGTAATTTAGAAAAACCTAATAAAAAAATCATACCTCCGTAACCGTAATACTAAGGACCCAGGTTCCAAGACTGAAAAGGTAGCAAATGACCCTACCAACGCCCCAAAAAAATTTGACGGTCCATATACCGAACACCCTGAATATATCTTTTTTTAATAAACTAAACAAATTCAATAAAAATATTTACCTTATAGCTAAATGAACTAATGTATAACCCACGTCAAAAGCAGAGCTTCTATTCAATATGGCGACTTCGGAGGCAGTAAGAGTTCGTGCTGGATCACCACCAGCTGACAGGTAGTTCTCTACAGGTACTGGATCTCCCTCTATAACACCTACGCAAGCATTTAGCCAATTCCAATCGGCGTTTCTTCTCATTAGCCTCAATTGCCGTTCAGCTTCACAATTATTTTCCTCTGATAGATCATAATATTATTTCCATGATAAAAAATAGTAATGAATCTTACCAATTATGTTTGAAGGTGTTCTGTATAGGTCTTCTTGATTATTGACATCTATGTTTTGATTGGAAGGAGGAATAATATGGCTTGAAGACGGAGGTCTTTGTGAAATTTGAGGTGAATAACTACACATAGAACATTTAGTTGCCCTTGGCCAGTTTTCATATGTACATACCTGAAAAAATAAGCATTTAATTGAAGTATAAAATTTCATCAAACAGAAACATGTACAAGGTTTCTCATTTCCTTATGTAAGTAGTTCACAAAGAAACACAATTTGGTTTTATTAGTGATGAATAGTTTCAGCACTGTAGGAGGATCCTTAAATAAAAAACATACAAAATTTAGTAAAGCACTATCGTATCCAAATGGATAAGACAGCAGATAGATTCTAGATGAATACACTAACTTAGTGTGAGCAATGCTCAAATCTCTTAATCATTCGCACACAGACGAGTTTGAACATATCAAATGTTTCTGATGTTCTCTCTAATTATCTAACTTACATGTAATTTGAGTAACCCTGTATCCAAAAACAAAAAAATATGCAGTTTGACTATCATAATGAAAGTACACACCGTGCATTTCCATTTACGTAATGTCATTTTCTTGGTGTTCTCTACATTTGTTAAACTTGAGGGTGGGCTATTATTTCGAGGTTGCGACAAACTTTGAGCCAGATCTGAATGGGGAGTGATTTTCAAAGTTTGCATATAATCTTGCATATTACTCGCAGATACAAAAGCAGATCCACATTGGGTGCAAATATGATCCTTGTTGTGATTTATGTAAGTGCAAGTATCACACTGCCAACTGTTTATGTTTTGTTGATTATCACAAGATCCTGCTGCAGAGTTTATTTTGTCATCATTGTTATGTAGACTGTATATATCTTCACTGATGAATGGTCTAGATCCTCTACACATAGTACATTTGAGTGCTGAAGGATAGTTTTCATAAGTGCAATATTCACATGACCATTTCTTTTCGTTCCCACTCATCTTCACTGAAAAAATACATAGGAATAGAAAGAAGTTTCATTACTTTATAGGATTTATCTTTTCAATAATGAATTCTGTCATATTTCAGATAAATGCCAAAAGTAGGTTAGTTGCTGGTAACAAAAATTATAGCTTACCAACAAATAATTTGAATACTGTTTAATGATTAATACATATATCAATCTTTTGGAGTATATTTCCCTGATGTGAAATAAAGGATTTTCATTCAAATAGCAATGTGTCATGAATTAATCATGTTTTATTTATGAAAGTTGCATTATAAACTTCCAATCAACTCATTGTGTGATATCAGTAGTCATGTCTAGAAAAAAAATGTAAACATTAGATGGACAATAGTAAAAACATCAATAAAACTTCATGTAGATCTTTACATTTGCAGGATATGTTTGTCACTGTTTGAATATTAGGGTTAAAAAATATAACTGTTCCACTGCCAATGTCAGTTCTAAATTTATTCAGCAGACTTGAAAATGTGAACAATACATGCAAAACTTTCTACGTCTTGAAGGTGATTTTCCAAATATGTAAAACGTTATGTTTTTTTTTTACCTTACCTTCAAGCATTCGAACCAAAAAAAATTATGAAGGCACACTGAATGCTATGTATTTAGATAAACAAATAATTTAGATACCATTTGTGTGGCAATCGATTCACAAGATGTCAAATTAACAGAATTGCACATAAAAATGAATTTAATCAAAACAAAATGTTTTCACTCTCTCCAATCAAGATAATTCACTACTTTTCCTTCCGCCTTCCACTTCTTGACGAAGCCCATCACTTCATTTATTGTACCATGACCATGGGACGGAATTCAATTCTGAACGACGCCATAGAGAAAATGCGATCGTGAGGAAATTCGAAAGAAAATACCCGAGCAAAGAATCACTGAGATTTCAGTCGTGTGAAAAGTCTATGGTTTCGACTGGGAAAATTCTTTTGTTTAGTATATCGCTTTTTGATTTCAAGATATAGATATCTACAAACTTTTATTGAACTTTGAATGCATCTATTCGAGAAGCGGTTCATATCAATTACGCTCTATAAAAATCGAGATTGAGTACCAGGGATCAATATGAAGTATTAGGCCTAATTTTACCTACCGTTTGAATATGACAAACTAGGCAGGTATAAAGCAATGTCAGTTAATTCCAAAGATTAATTATTGTTCAATGAGACTAAAAAAATGGGAATTTTAATTTGTGAGAAATTTGGTGGATGCGCTCTCTTGTAAACAGTTCCAATCTATTTCACGTTTCTAAAATTTCCAATATATGAATGATAATGAATTAAAAGATTCTGCAAATTATAAATAGCATCATGATGGAATTGGGGACGATCTTTTTGCCATTGAAGGCTTTGAACTATTTCGTTGCTTCAAAAATAGAATAAATGATAGGATGGCGTGTTCATCTATGCAACGGAGCTATCACTCTGAATTGATGTTTGAACGCTTCAGATGTTGGGTATCGATGATTTATTTTTTAGTTTATCATTTCAAAGATTCTTTTGTTGACTCAGATGTGTTGACAAGCCATATCCCTTTGATACCGATATTTTTCTGTACGATCGCAGTCAAAGAAAAATAATATTAGTGTACCTATAATTATGAGACAATTCAGATCTTGGATTCGCCCGTTCTTCAGATAGCCCATGATCCTCACCATCGTCTTGCCCTCAATGAAAAACTCCGAAGAATGGAGGCCATGTGGTGGCAGCCATGTCCTTAACGCCAGGACTATTCCCGACCAGTATCCAGCTCGACACATCCAAGTTTATGCTCATATTCGCTAAATATAGAAGATCTTATTCTAGATCTAGTGAGAGTGTACAACCAAATCTCCTGTCAGAAGAAAAAGTTGCCAAGGTAGCCATCACCACACGATTTGATGGGATGTTCGAGTTTCCATTTAGGACGTTTGGACTACCAAATGCCTTTCAGACATCGACAAGGACTGGACTTTCGTTTCACCTATATTGACGATGTACTGATCGTCTTCCGAAGAGGAGCATATAGACCATCTCCGGATCATCTTCTAGAGGTTTTGAAACTACCCCATTGCCTCGAATCCGGCAGGATGCGTCTTTGAACAACCAGGAGCAGAATTCCTGGATTACCTCGTCTCTTTTTAGAAAACCAAAGACCTACAAGATAGAGTCAACTGGAATACAGCCAATTCACAACTGCCAAATAATGGAATTTTGTTTTGAGGAAATTATCCTAATTTCTTCTGATGGATTTCCTACACTGTGAATTATGTACCAAGAAAAAACTGCAAGTGGAGTAAATAGAAAAAAATCTGGTAAAGTAACGATTTCTGGGTCTTTCAATTGTGCTTGAGTCTGAAGATATATCTTATCTCGGGCAAGGATGTGAAAAACAATAGGGGCGAAAGTAACAAAACACAATTTATTGGACCCAATAAAATGCGGAAATTATATGCCGTTTTAAGAAAGATGATTTCTTTGTTCTCCCAATGGCTCCTAAAACTTATATATCGAACTTCGGTACCTTCGGAGGGTATGTCACACAGCATAGAATAAAAAGAAGTTCTCTTTAATCTATGTCACATAGGAGTAGCATCATTCAGGGCTATTCACTAACTTAAGTTGCTATGAATAGCCATCCAACATCGTTGTTTTCTCGGAACTCCGAAATCGACAGACTGACAGAGTCTCTGAGGATTTGTGGACCGGAGACTGGTAACACAGTTTCTACGAGATGTAGAGTGCAAGAAGGACTTGTCGGATATTTCCGGTTTCTTCTTGGACTGGATTTCCCAAATTAATGAAAAATCCCTTTAATTGAAAAGAGGTTGTACAACTTAAAACTTTATTTACACTATGTACACCTCGGATGTCTGGATGGCACATATAACCTCCTCTTACGACCACAATGAGTCAACACACTCACTAGAAATGTTGTAAATATTTCTCTAAGTCTTAACCTTAGTTCTATTCATGTTAACTGGTGAAATCAAACAAAACCTTGAAATATATACAATTTCCCTTTTTCAAAAGGGCGCGTAATAAATGGAAAGTGCAAAACGTACAATTCTGGCCTTTCCCGAAAATACCCAGGCGGAATTCCAGCATTCGACAAAGGTTCAAATATAAAGATCTATTTAATGGTCATCCGGTCATAAACTCATACCGAAAATACCTCGTTGTAAATTCTATCACTTTCGAAACTAATTGGGGTACTTCGGATATTGCAGTTCCATGACCGTTACAAATCTTAACAATCGTGGTTATCATCAAGGTCAGTTGCAAAGCGTGAAATCGGTATTCACTATTCAAGAAAGTGGTTGTGGAAGTTGCTACCCACAGCAACTAGTGGCTGTGAAATGTGTCTCATCTAAAACTTAGAGCTGGTCGAATGTAACGTATTGAGCTGGTCGACTCAGGTCATAAAAAATTTTCATAATGCAAAACTGAGCAAATAGTAGGTTTCTCTATTGTCCAATAATTGTGAATAAAAACTTTTCCTCCAATTTGCATTCAAATTAATGTGTGAAATTTTATATTTTGAATTGAAACTATCTAATCGGATATATTAGCAAGAAGTAAAAGTCTAGTATATTCTAAAACAAGTTGCAGAATGGGCACCTATTCTAACACGAATGATTGTTGGAATTGCCTACTGCAACGAGTATTAGACGATGTTTTCTCTATTTCAGTCAAGAATTGTGAAAAATTTATTGGAATTCAATGAAAAATTCAGATTATTCCTCCTAGTGCCTTTTGTATTTCATTTTCAAGATGAAAGAACACATAGAACAATCCTTCAAAAATTATGTTATGGGGCTCAATAGATATGATAACACAGTGTGGAAACCGATAAAAAATTCAAAAAGGCCAAAAATTCATATAGCACCTATACGCAACTCGCAAGGATCAACACTTCATTGGGCAAGAACGGATGAAGAAAAATCTAAAACATTTGCTGAACATTTAGCCAGAGTATTTACACCCAATGATAATCTCCAAGACGATGAAATCGAAAGAGAGCTTTTATATACTCCATCAAATGTCACCACCATCAAAAAACTCACATTGAAAGAAGTCCAAAACGAAATCAAATATTTGAATCCAAGGAAAGCAGCAGGAATGGATAAGATCACACCAAAAATGATCAAAGAACTCCCAAAGATTGGAGTATCTTTAATGACGCAAATATACAACGCTATTCTAAGACAAAACTATTGGCCTGATCAACTGAAGAATGCTGAAATAATTCTCTTTCCAAAACCAGGCAAAAATCCAAATGATGTCTCCTCATATCGACCAATCAGCTTACTGCCGATTCTGTCTAAAATATTGGAAAAGTTATTGCTGTTGAGAATAAAGTCAGATACCAACAACCAAGAAATAATTCCTCAACACCAGTTTGGCTTTAGAGCTCATCACTCCACCACACAACAGATTCACAGAATAAGCCGTGAAATCAGCAAAGCCCTAAAAGACAAAAAATAGTGTACATCTGCTTTTTTGGATGTCAGTCAGGCCTTTGATAAAGTCTGGCACAAAGGACTGTTATACAAGATCAAAATGTGTCTACCGCTATACTATTTCCTACTGATGAAATCTTATCTTACCGGAAGAAGCTTTAGAGTAAGGGTCAACGATAAAGTATCCGATCTTTATCCCATACAATCAGGCGTTCCTCAAGGGAGTGTTATTGGTCCGTTTCTATATTTGGTGTATACAGCAGACCTGCCCACATGTGCTAACACAACAATCGGAACATTCGCAGATGATGCTGCAATATTTGCAACCGACGAAAATCCTGAAAAAGCATCCAATATTTTACAAACGCACCTTGATAAAATACAAGAATGGCTCAACAAATGGAAAATCAGGATCAATGAGACAAAATCAATGCAGTTGATGACGATATATTGTTGATGATGGAGCTCGTGTTGAATGATTATTTGGGCTATTACCATCATCTATTGTGGATGTAATGATAATTTTCAAAAGGTTTTTTACTTTTCCTCCTTGATAAAGATAGAAGATGTCTATCGAAACGTCGGAAAACATTACATCCACAATAGATGATGGTAATAGCCCAAATAATCATTCAACAAAATCAATGCAAATCAATTTTACGCTTCGAAAAGGACAATGCCCTCCTGTTCAGTTAAATAACATTCAGTTACCAGTATCAAATAATACAAAATATTTGGGAATTCACTTAGATAACAAATTAACATGGAAGGAACACGTGGTTAAAAAAAGGAAGCAAATAGACCTGAAAGTTAAAGAGCTTTATTGGCTCATAGGCAGGAAATCTAAATTGTCGATGGAAAACAAACTTCTCATATACAAAGCAGTCATAAAGCCTATTTGGACATATGGTATTGAACTGTGGGGATGTACTTCTAAGTCCAACGTATCTATAGTACAGAGAAGCCAATTGAAAATACTAAGAATGATAGCAAATGCACCATGGTATGTGACCAATCAAACATTGCACGAAGATCTAAAAATACCTTATGTTATGGACGTCATAAAGGAAAAGAGCCAGAAACACCACGACAAACTACACGGACACATAAACGACCTTCTACAGCCATTGCTAGAACCACACACCACCCGAAGACTCAAAAGGAATTGGCCAGCAGACCTTAAGTAGGACAGAAGGGGTCTTTTCATTGGAGAAGACCCTATAAACCCACTTCAGAGCCTCATGCTCTACAGACATCTGATTAGCTTATAAAATTATTTTATTGTATTCTGATTGCTAATGAATAAATGAAATGAAAAAAAAAATTCGCAGTTGGTGTGACTGATACGAAAATTGACAGATTATAAAATTTGAAGAGTACGTTCAAATCTCTACATGGTTTAATATTGACAATCGATATGCAATGGACGAGTGTTGACATTCGAAAGGATAGGATGTCAGTGTTGTCGACCACAAAACGACGTTTTTAGTACTGTAATGAACTCATTACGACACTGAAATAGAGAAAAACTTTAGTTGATTCTGCTATTTTATGTCAGAGACCACAACTGGAAAGAAATTCAGGTGAAAGTCAAGACAACGCTGCTTCATTCTCTGCTTGACAAATTGAAGGTCACATGTTCTAAAAGACACACGTTGCCACCTCTGTATCGGAAGTAAATCCGTCATGAAGAAAATTTGTGGGAGTCAGTATTTGGTTTTTCATATTTCATATTGTTTATTACTTTTCATCGCACTAAAAATGGTTCGTAAGTGTGAAAGTTGTAGTAAAAACAGAAATTTAATCCGAATTTATCGTTCCATTGATAAGTGTATTGATAGAACCGAAGTATTTAGTTATTTACATGTTCAGTAACGTAGAAAGTTTTAATAGGGAAGTTTTCAATGAGATTATTATAAGATAAAATGAGGTTTTCTTGAATTAAGGTTCCCAGATGACGATGAAAAAAGAAGAATTTGGGCTTCGCCGTTGGGATGGTCAAGTGTTTGCCCAAAGAAAGCAATTTTCATTTGTTCAGATCATTTCGACTCTGAAGATATTGCGACCTGAGTAAATGGAAAAAGATTTTATGCGGTGTTGCCGGGTGAGTTGCTATAGATAGCCACGGCGATAGCAACTTGAGTTAGTTGATTGACTCAATAAGAAACATTCCACGTCGGCCTTACGACCTCACTAAAGCAATGTTGCCAATTCGTGTTCACGCGTACCTATGTGTGAATGTGGCTATGGCTTAAGTATGTATACCTTTAAGTATAAGGGCTCGTTTATACTGGCTGGTACCTTATGCCGTAAGCCCTTACCTTATTCCCTATGCCGTAAGAGTTTCAGTAGGCGTTTATACTGGCTGTTAACTTAACCTTAAGCAGAACATAGAGTTTATGGATTTTGCTGTATGCTTGTTAATAATTGTCATTTTGAATTTGAGTTTCAATGTTTTGAAACGTACTGACCATCTTGAATTATAATTTATTATATTATTTGAAATTACCGCTATTAAAACAGAGATCGATTCTGTATTCAATACTCTGATATAAATATTTGACGCTCTATAGAATGCGCATGTGTCAAAAAAACTCGCCCACTATTACATTCCCTTAATTTGTCTTACTTATAAGATAGTCTTATACACTTATAAGATAATCTAATCTAATTATGTAATATATATCTGTAATTTGTCCAAATTATTTATGAATATATATTTCTATGAATTTGTCCCTAGAAGTTGAACATTTTACCGGTAAGGGAAAAGGTTAGGGAATGAGTATGAACGAAAGCATTGAATTCCTATGGTTCAACTTTTAAGGTTAAAGTTACGGCATAAGGTACCAGCCAGTATAAACGAGCCTTTACTCTACCTGTCAATTACACTCTATATATTCTCTCTTCTTTTAAAGTCTATCAGTATTTATAATGGTACAAATCAAATTTATTGAAAATAAAACAGTAAAAAGTTGGAAAATAATGAAACAAATCTCTCGATATTCGGAATAATATTATAAAAGTATATGAATATACAGTAGATATATAAAAATGGATTACCTAATTACTCTAGTTATCAAAGCACAGTCACATTAGTAAGTCTTTTATTGAATCATCAAGAATTTTCATTGAAATACCGAAAAGGAACCATTACAAGCCATCATCGTCGTTATCATCCACCTCCATCACACCTATATCATCGTGATCGGGCATTGTAGGGTTTACATTCGCGTTCAGTTGCTGCAGGATGTTCAACTGTTGCATGTTGGCGTTAACAGCCGCCACGATGTTCTCCTGATGGTTTCCATTGTTCGCATTGTTTGCAACTCCAGCCATTTGACGTTGGTTCTCGATTGCAATTAGCTTCTGACGTTTCTCCTCCATTAGCCTGTCTCTGTGCTTGTGTATGTAATCGTTGACGTTCGGAAGGCCATCGATAACACAGGCCGATAAAGCTGATCTGTATATGTTCATGTCTGTCGCTTCGTACCATTCGTTTGTCTTCTCGTCGTAGCATTCCACGTGATAGATGGTGGTGACTCCATTGAAACCGCCTATGGCGAATATCATATCGTCTATGACTTCGATGGCGAAGTTGCTTCTCGGGTTGTACATGTCGGGGATTTGCGACCAGCTATTGGCTTGGGGGTTGTATTTCTCGCAGCTGCACATTCTCGATATGCCGTTGAAGCCTCCGATCACGTACACGTGACCGTGGTAGGCTATGCAGGATACTCCGGATCTTCTAGAACGCATTGGGTTGATCAGGGTCCATTGGTTAGTTTCGGGGTCGTAGACTTCAGCAGAGTGCATACATTCCTGGCCGTTGAAGCCTCCAGTTATGTATATTTTATCTGAAACACGAAAGGAGATAGAAAGCTGTGAGTTATAACATACTTTTAAATCTCTGTTGATTATCTCATGGCTTAAAGGATTGTATTGCTTCTAGTTGCATTTTATTGGTCTTTAATCTCTTACAGTAAAGGTGGCCTAGTAATATTCCTTTCTATAAACTGAAGAGAAATTTGCTCTTCTGGATTAAAACGGTTCATCCAAATTACGCTTTTCATAAACCCTTGTAAACAGAATAAACCCCTCTCCCTTACTAAGTTTTAGAAAGTTGAAGCGGCCACACACGATAATTATTGCTGTGTGTTTGTATTTTCAAACTTATTGTTGAGTAGATTCATACAAATAGTTGTAAAATCCCAGGATTTTGAAGCTCCAACAATCACGTTCAATTTCACCCTACGCTTGATACGCCTCTGTTTTATTTATCGAATATTTCATGATCTGTACCATGAAGAAAGCCATGTGGTTCTATGTTCTATGTCAAAAACAGCAGAATAAAAGGTTCCTTTGTTATTATGCGCCATTATAATGATTTTATAAGCGTGGTTAGAGAAGTAAATCTGTTGTTGTTTAGTTTGGGCAGTTATGGAATAGTGAAGAGATGTTTTAGAGTTCCGAAAAAAAAAGTTTGAAGAATTAATGATGTATATAATCTGATAACATTTTATTTCCAGCGTTTATTGTACAGTATCAGATATTTTGGTGAAAGAAAAACCAAATGTTATATCCATTTACTTATTTTTTGTTTAATTGGAAATCGTTTTAAATGTAATTGCAGCATGGCAACTATTATTTCTTGATTCATTATAGTCGTACTGATCCCGATGAGTTAACGGATTTACCTTTTATAAGTAGAACTTCGTTGATAAAAGATTGTTTGGTTTCCACATTGATAACTCTTACTTGTAACATCGTATATAAGAATAAAATCCACTGGTCGATTGTTCATAAATGATGGTAGAGATTTTAGAATATATTAGTTTAGATGAGTTTATATTAGGACATAGGGAATTTATTAAACTATCATTTTAGGTACCTTGAGTTATTGAGTGTCTTCAAGTCTGTTTCACTATGTAGAAGACAACAAATGATACAATCTAGTCATGCTTGTAATACTGTTTCAGCTACAGTAACCCTTTGATGTCATTGTTCCAACTCGAATTAAATAATAATGTTCTCCTTTCAGCAAACTATATAAATTGATTTGTGGTTAACAAATCTACAGCACTTATACTTTATACTACAGCTAAACTTATCGAAGTCCAGGATTCGCTGTTCAACGATAGGCAGATATTTAGTTGCTAACCAGTAAAATTGCTAATATGCTTTATATCAAATAGTGTATATAGCCAATAATTAGATTGTGCAAGGTTATCATTATGTCAAGTGGTGAAAGATGTTTTGTTTGTTTAATTGTGGATTTTTCTCTAGTGAATTTTGTGTATATTGTCTTATTGTTATTTATATCTGTTGTTTTACTGCTATTTATGCCTATGTTTCCTTACTGTTGTTTATTTATAGGTTTTATTGTTCAATAAACAGGTGAGAGCATTTCCTTAATTTGTTTCTATGTTTTCGTACGGCTTTCTATTTATCTGTATGTTTATATTACATGATATTTTTTTTTTTGAGGTCTTGGGACTGTGGACCATTCCTACATTACTTAGATTTCTCAGAAACCTGGATTGAAGGTCATGAATGCCATGACTATGAGGCATGAGAAAATATACTTTTTCTTCCTTTTTTTTTGACTAGAACCGCCGCTAGAATCCATGACCTTAGCCCTGTTCCTCCTCCCTTGGCTTCTACAATATTTGTAGGCGATGGTTTTCATACCGTAGAATCAATAGCTCTCATTATTATTTATTCAATATTATTTAAATTGTTACGATGATTATGACTATTGCATATTTTATATTACTGAAGAAGAAAGATATTCTTCACCCATATTTTCGTAAATATGACAACATTTATTCGGAGACCTGGGGTTTTTTTAATGGTTTTTTTTCCTATAGGCTTTCATATCATACACCAAATTGTATGGCACCCACTCACTATCCTCAGCAAACACTAAATGCTATATGGTTTGCTAACAAATATTGTACTCTAAACTCATAAGAATAAACGAACAAATTGAAGTTACGATGCATTACAATTTCCAATATTGATTGCATTGGAAAGATGACGATACCTTTACCATATCAATATACCAATGATTACTCCACGAACAGTCCAAGGGCAAACACTTCATGTTTGTGATGTGAATTTGGAGGAATCATGTTTTGCACATAGCCAACTTCATGTTGCCTGTTCCAGAGCCGATACCCCAAGCCATTAAAATATTAAGATAAAGTTTCAAAACAGTTATCAATTAATGAAATATTTCTTTGTCTGATAAATGAATTTGAGGTTCCAATTTTTTTTTTGTTATTCCACTTTTTACGTAGCGAAACACTTATCAGTCCGGTAATAAAAATCATGAAATTGCTGCGCGACTAATTAATTTGAAGTATTATTTGCATTTCCTATGGGTATTGAAGATTCCCAAGTCATAAAAGTTTTGAAAGCAATTACCATTCAGTGTGCAGGCGCTGGCGTCCGATCTCTGCATATTCATAGGCGCGATCAGAGACCACTGATTGGTCGAGTGATCGTACTTTTCGGAAGTGTTCTGTCGGTGATGTCCATCATAACCACCCATGGCGTAAATTTTGTTCCTGAGGACTGCCGTGCTCACGTAACAACGCCGTACGTGCATGGGCGCAATTTCCTTCCAGACTTTGTTGACTGCGTCGAAACACCTGGAAGAACTCGAGTGTAAATAACAATAATAACAGAATGGTTTTTTGAGGTATCACAGGGAATCTGTCAAAATTGAAATCCTCAATAATGAAAGAGCTACTCTATCTCTCAAGTAGTCGTGCAGAAATTGCAGCAGGATCAGTAGTATCGAGCTTCTGAAACCACTGAATGACTTTTACGATTAACATTAAACTGTTTCAGAACACAACTTCGCTTCTGAATATCGACAACATACGTTAATACATTAGTAAATGAACTATTTCGATAATTTTTCCACCAACTAAAACTGAAAGCTTTAATGTCTTGTTTATTTTAGTACTTTTCATAAAAATTACATTTCGACATTGTAATAAGTGCTTACGACTTCAGAATCTACATGTACTACCAAGTGGACCTGGTGAAGAGAAAATAATAAAACTCTTTTTGTTACTGTACCATGTTATGAAAGATGTGAACAGATCTTACAAAACAAACCACAGTTGCAATTTATAAAATATATCTATTTTGTTGTTTCATACCTACATAGTAGTTACCTGCAAGAATTGAAATAGTCCATCCCATCAAATCCTCCAATGACGTAAATATTGTAACCAACTACTGCAGTACCGTGATAAGCTCTGGGTCCTGTTGGATCGACTTCTTCGACGCGCACCCATCGGTCAGCCCTCGTATCATAAGTCTCGATAAAGTTGGTTGGAGACCCTCCACTCCATCCTCCAATGGCGAATAGTATTTCGTGTGGTATTCTTGGTCTGGCTATCTCAGGAGTGATGACTTCACCGTCTCTAAGAGTAATCGTCAAATTGTTGACTACAGAATTAATGATTGTAAAAGGAACGCTGTGTTGGGATTTGCTAGTTTGTAGCATGGACCTTTGCACAGTTTCACTGATGGTATTGCATTCTACAAAGTGTAGGTGGGATTAACAGACGTTTTTCACAACACTACAACATCGTAGATGGAGGCACTGCTCCTGGAGTACCAGCCTCAGATATGTCCTATATATCAGTAAGAAAAACAGATAAAACCTTGGTGTATGACCAAACAGAATTGCATTCTAGCAAATCATAGAATATCATACTGGTAAAATGTTCCCAACTTGCCATGTCGTTTCAAGTATAAAACTTCGATATCGAAGGGCAGCCAATAAAAAAATAACAAATGGACATTAAAGAGGAAATACTAGTGCTGGAGACAATATTGGTTGATGCGACAGGTTTCTCAAAGCTCTAGACAGATGACTTGCAGGCCATCAGAAATATATCAATGCACATTTTGAGATGGCAAAGTAAACAGCATGGACTTAATGCTATGAGGGACAGGGTATGAATTCCCTTGATACATAATTTGGACTCAAATCTAATAATACTGCCCTCTTAGAAATTTGAATAATATGTTTATACTGAGACTGTTTTTGTTTGTGATTTCACAATGGTTAAGGCAATTCTATTTTGTGATAGTGGAAACCATTCAAAACTTACCGAGAGGTTATCATTTCCAAATCGTATAGAAATTTCAGAGTTTCTATTATCATAGGCCGGCTCTCCTCACAAGATGTGACAAAGGGGTGATCCTTCACACGTTCCAGGAAAAATTGCGTGTCTAGTAGTCCCAGTCTGATGCACTTCATGAGATCAACTATGTGCACCTTTCTGTTCTCTGGTTCGTGGTTGATCCATTTGAGTATCGTCTCCCAAACGGTCTCTTCACTTTTTACGTTCAGGTAATCTGCATTTATGATCTCTTGGAAATCTTTGAGGGGCAGTTGGAGTAATTCTTCGCTCTGTATGGCAAGCTGCGGGAAGTTCTTCATTATAAATTTCCAGGACTTGTTGGCAAGTTCTCTACAGAAATGGTTCCTGGCGAAGAGCATTATTCCGATGCAATTACTGGGCTTCAGTATATTCTCCAGATAGTCGCAACATATGTCCAATACCCCCAATATGCTGAGATAATCTGCGGTCATAAGGACTTCGTACACATTTTGATCATTTATATCCAACTTTCTGAGGTAGATGTACTCGAGCAAAGTCTGCATCATATCCTTTGAAACACCAGGCAGATGTACCCTGCTTTTGTATTCGTTATGAAGTGGTGTGGTAAAGAGGGCCCTGAAATTTAAGAATAGATCGAAAGGATCACTGAGTCTTACTTTCTCATGAAGAAATCCTTGATTTCCAAGTAACTAAAATGCAATTTTGATTTGTTGATTATGTGGTATAACAAACTTTGGCATTTGGTGCGTTCAGACCTTATTTTGATTTATATGTCTCGATGCGTGTTTCGTATTGCAAGACAAAACTCAAGATTTTTGGAGTTGACCACTCAATTACCTCGAAATTGGTTTCAGACGAATGAATTGTTTATTATACTGCAAAAAACTGGACATTCTTAATTAAACAAATGAAATCTCGTATGGCCATGAAAAACACAACAGCTTGGTCTTAATCTCTACAGATTAAGATTCAGGGACATATAATTTTCCCTTTCTCTTTCTTGTCACATACTTGATTCTGAACTAGATATATGTAATGATTCAAATTGACGAATTTTTCCCATAAAAGGATACTAGTATTGATTCTGCACAATCTTCCAGAAACTCTGCAGATGTCACTACCATTGACAGGTACACCACAGAGTTCCTACTGGCTATATAAACAAGAAGGGAAATCAATATAACTTTAGTTTTCTTATCTAACATAATTGACACTGGCTGAGTTTTTGATCTCTTCACAATTCAGATCGTACCTGAAATAAGAGCTGCAAGCACAAAAAACAGCTCTATGAACTGGAATTTCCGTGCTATCGTCCAATACAATGGTAGCATCGCATAGCTGGTGTTTCTCCCAAAATTCGAATAGGGCTTGCATAGCCTGTATACTCATACATCTTCCATTGCCGACATTGAGAGCCCTGCCTCCAGTATCAGGTTCGCCCATTTCATTGTTTTGCGCCAGATTGTTGAGATAAACTTGCAAAATTAAGGATTTAGTACACGAATAATTTAGGTATATTTTGATGAAGTTTCAAAGTATGATGATGTAAAGTCAAAATTGATAGATCATAGATGAATTAAAAAGTCTGTACTCAGGTTTGATGAAAGGTATTGTACTCTCATTACTTTGAGTCAGGTACTTGGCATCATTGAGGGTCTTCATCATCAATTCCTAGAATGTTTCGATGTCATCACTGAAATTTAACATTGAACCTCGATAATCAAATATTCATCACTGGGATATGCGAACCACGTTTTTGTTTTGTCAAAGGCAAAGCTTTCTACTTCAAGTGCCATGTCATATTGACTTTGTCAACCTCTTTCACAAGAAATTTCGTGGTCAAAATACCGAGTTCAATAGCAATCATTCACAAACACACTAATTCAAAAATTATCATAACTCATTGAATTGAAATACTTTTATTGAAAACGATTATCTAATCTAACAATAAATTAAATCTATTTACAGGTACGTTAATATGCTAAATTAAATAATTTCTGGTTTTTGCATTGAGTTCAGCATCATGTTATCAACAAAATATGTGCTTTTCTTGACTTTTGGTTGTATAGATATTGAATCAAATAACCTCATGGTCCATGTCACAACAGTAAAGATGGCTGCATTGGTGGGAAAGGCTCTTATTAACGTCGGAGAAAGTCCACGAGTCAGAACACCGTATCCCTCTGACGACACACTCTTCCTTAAGCAATCAAATGCGTTCAAATACTTCGGTTTTGAGTTGAAACCGTCAAGTTGAATCCTTGTCTTTATAACATCTACGGGATAAGTAACAATCCACGCTGCCATTCCTGCTGTACCCCCTGCTACTATCATCATTGAGGTAGATACTTTTTTCCGTCCTTCAGACCTAGTAAGGTATTCGTATGTCACGAAATACGCAGCGAAGGATGGAACTTCTCTAGCTATGGTCATATTAAGACCTTTGTATATCCCTCTTACACCTTCTGCTTCGTAGATACTCCTAATACACTTGGTAAGACTCAGGGTCGGCTGAGAAACCTGTAGTCTAGTCTTGGCGAGTTCCATAGGGCTGCAAACGAAACTCTGAAGAAATCCTGCTGCACCACCTGCTACGAAATGGGAAAATAACGAATCATGGTTCTTAAATCTCTTCCGGGTGCTACCTTGAACACCGAAAACGATGGCGTTGATGGCAGCTACCCCCAAGAGAGGGCTGGAAATTCCTTTATACATCCCTTTGAGACCTTCTTTGATGACCAGCGTTCGCATCAAATGTAAAGATCCTCTATACTTTGGATTTTTTGCATTGTCATTCTGCAGATGAACTTTCAAGGTGTCTAGGGGGTGGCCGACTATCAAACCGGCACAACCTGAAACAAGGGAATTCAGAAGTTAATTCAACCAATATGAAATGGAATTTTTAATGGTTCAATAATGTGTGTGAAGTTGCCTTAACACTCTAAGATTCCCGAATTGAATTGTGTTATCCTTAATTTGCCCCTCTCATGGTACTTTTTACCGTTTGAGATTTTTTTTTCGTAAGATGTGTGAGGATGACTCAGCACTTGTTGATTTTATAAAGATATTCTGCTGTTATAAACTTGCCCGTCCTATGCGACAGTGTACCATTTAAGATATTTTGTGTGTATGTTAAGTTGCCTCAGCAACTATGTTCCTAATTCTACCAAACCAAATTTCACCTTCCAGAAGAAATAAAACGTTCGAACCGTTTCAAAAAAAGTTTCATACTCCCTCTGAAAATTAAATGTTACTACTGAGTTGAAGAATTTATTTTAAATGAAGTCGAGTAGTAAGAAAAAATCGACATCAGTTTATCCTTGTGTTGTATAGTTTTAATGTGTTGTTTTGTTGTCCGTAATTGTTATTTGTTTGTAGTAATATTCTCAATAAATTTGAATAAAAATTTCCCGAATTTGAATAACAATTCAGAACAACACCTTTTCTCGAAACTCAAAAAGCGCTGAGTTAAATTTGCACAGAAGTATCTAATTTTTATGTTATGCAAATAAATCTTCACTTCGAAACCATAGTTTTCAATACATTGTTTATGAATTAATGTCGTTAACGTCATGAGATATTCAACTAGATAAATTC
Source organism: Micraspis discolor (assembly GCA_030674115.1). Taxonomy (NCBI): domain Eukaryota; kingdom Metazoa; phylum Arthropoda; class Insecta; order Coleoptera; family Coccinellidae; genus Micraspis; species Micraspis discolor. The sequence continues at coordinate 13,953,203 of JARTUT010002175.1, forward strand.
GAAACCATGACGGAATTGTTATCATATATTTACGAATTTTTGTTTGGTTACTGACTTCGAAATGGTGATGTGTTATGTTGTTATGCATGATAAGAATTGTTATTAATAATTGCAAACCGACCTAGGTAACAATTATCTATTCTATTTTCGCAATTCATTGCCTTACTGGAAACATATTTCGTAAGATTTATCAACAAATATATGTTGTTCTTGACTATCAAAGTATTTTTCATGTTTACTTTCAAGTTTTTTTTCTTGATAATGCTTTCTTGTTTTTTATCTCAATTTCACGTTGAAATTTATGATATCCGAAGGTCATATTCACGGATTCTGTCGATGTTACATTTTAGGGAATTACATTTCAATACGATGCTCTTATTCGACTTACCTCCAACCCATCCTGCAATAAAATCAAGAGACATCTCCTGGGCTCTCGATATGGTAGGTGTCGACAAAAATGGGGGATTCTAAAGGATTCTTATTGAGCAAATATTTCTCTGCGAGAATATCCAAATTGCGCTTAGTGTTTCCTAGTGTGTATGACATTGACTCCATGTACTTCAGTAGAACTGTATGTATCTGAAAATAAAAATTTGTATTGAATAGCAACTCTTAATTTCCAGTGTTCAAGTTGTGAATGCCGGATGGATGTATTAGATTGCAATCAAAATTAAATGTTTTGATTGGACCGTTGCTTTATCGGTGAATGGAATATATCATCGTTGTGCAATTAGAAATATTCAAAACAAATTCGAAACATAAAGATAACTTATGTTGCTTGAATGAGTATAATTTCTGATGGTCTTTCATCAGAAAATTCTGGAATCAAATCCGCTTATTTAATTAATACACTCGCATTATGTTTGTATATATTAGCTGACCCGGAGAACTTCTTACCGCATCAAAGTCGATTCTTTGATTTTTTAGTTATTATAATGTTTATTTTGCTCTTTGGAACGTCTGATCACCACGTTTTATTTTTACAACTGTCCGTGCTATTGATTGCAAATTTTGTGGTGCTACTTCAGGCAATTTCAATGAATTCAAAAATTCTGTATGAAAGTTGATTACGTCATTCTGGTTTGTGGCTGTTTAAATGGATTTATAAATAAATAACGCTCTTAGAATGAAATTCTGAATGGTTGTATATGGTTCATCGACATCTTTTTGTTATGCTACCAATATTTCTCGTTCCCTCAGCCAATTATGCTTAATATATTGTTGAATATTGTACACACTCTGAATAAGCTCCTCTTTCCAGCATGTGAAGAAGAACGCTGTTTAACCATTCAATCGAGGTAATTGATGTTTCTTAAAGTGTCGTCACGAATTAGATTATTTTTGGCATGTTCGTCAGAAACATTTGAACCTGAAATAACTGAAAATATCAACAACATCTGACTACAGAAACATGGCTCCACAAAATAAATTAAGGTTGTTACGTAAATCTCTCAATGATCTCTTGTATGCCATTGTGGGTCCTTCCCAAATTACAAATCTGAAGAATTTTCATCATAGCTCCAATTTTGGCGATTCAACAAAACTGGTGCTTTGTTGATTTGCATGTTTAGTGGTAATTCCAAGCCCTAAAGTACAGTTCTTCTGCTGAAAAAGTGGTAGCTATTACATATGAAGCCAAAGCAGGGTCTACTTCATTTTGTGACGGGATCTATTCCAAGCACACAGCCAAACAACCAATTGGCATTATTGTTGAACTGTTTTAAATTTTTATTTTTTCTCCCAATTCTTCAGTTGTTATCATCTTCTAAACAGACGCTTTTATTATTAACTACTAATTGTGATATCACGATACAATAAACCCGACGTATTCGCCATTTTGTACCAGTAACAATAGTCTAGATAGACTGCAATGCCATCTGCCGGGTTTATTTATGAATATACACAATCTTCGAAACCACTCGAATACAGAATAAAAATTATTCAAACCGGTCTGGCCGTTTAGAAGGAGTTCACTATCAACACCCTTAAAGGAGAATTATACGAGGTCTGTCAATTATATTCCCGGAAAGGTGCTCGGACGGTCCGGAATTTACATAAATTCTTAAAAATAAGTTATAATCCTTCGCAGTAGTCTCCCTCTAGCTCGATGCACCGGCGCCACCGTTGGATCCACGATTGGAAGCAACCCATGAAGCCCCCCGAAGATAGGTTCCTCAGCACCCGTGTCGTGACACTTTGCACCTCCTCTACGCCGTCGTATCGGTTGCCCTTGAGGTAGGACTTCAATTGTGGAATAAGTTGAAAATCGCAGGGGGCCAGCTCCGGGCTGTAGGAGGAGGGGGGTGTGCGGAAGCGTTGGAATGCCGTTTTTGGTCAAAAAATCGCGAACTGCGAATGAGGAGTGGGTTGGAGCGTTGTCGTGATGCAGCACCCATTGACGTTCGGCCAATTCCGGCTGTGCACGAAATACACGGGCCTTCAGACGTTTCAAAACTTCAATGTAGAACTTCCCATTGACTGTCTGACCTGCTGGAACGTATTCGTGGTGTACAAGTCCATTAATATTGAAGAATGCGATGAGCAAAGATTTTACTTTTGATTTCGACATTCTGGCTTTTGTGGGGCGCTTCCCCCTTTTCCACCCACTGCATGCTCTGCCATTTGGTCTCAGGGTCATACTCAAACACCCAAGACTCGTCTCCGGTAATAACATTTGAAATCCAGTCCATAATTTGACCACTACTCTTTGCTCAGTTTTTTATCACACATTTTCGCGACAAGGAGTCCAAACACTGTAAGTAAAGTACTATAAAACACGAACTGAACAACCGATCGAGACGAAACTTGCACAGACTGGCGCAGAAATGAATCCTCTTTCGAATGACACCAACACGTAGCATAACGAGAGCCGCAGTGTTGCCACTTTCCGGGTATTAAATTGACAGACCTCGTACATATACAGTGATAGGCAAGCAAGTAAATATCTCTAGAATTATTATAGATACCAAAATGAAATTTGGAAGATGGAAACTACAGTAGATTGCATATTTGTTTTAATATTTTTAAAGAATTTTGAACTTCCGGTTTCACAGAAAGTAATGTCAATTTTAACGGCAATTCTCGAGACTCTTCGGGCAATGCATGCCCCCAGATTCGGGCATTTTGTTTGTTCACGAACCCATTAAGCCAAAAATGGGCCTCATCAGTGAACAAAACTCTTGACGAAAAAAGTGGATTCTCTGCAAACTTGTCAAGAGCCCAACGACTAAAACTTAAACGATTCGGTAGGTCGGTCGGCTTCAGTTCTTGAACTAATTGAATTTTGTAAGCTTTCAAAGAAAGATCCTTACGTAAAATCTGCCAAGTCGTTGAATACGAAAGACCAAGCTGTTGAGAACGGCGACGAATCGCCGTCATCACATGAACTCTCCCCCACCACCGCTATACTATCTTCACTACGAGCTGGATGTTGATTATTTGGTCGAGCATTATCCAATAACGAATATTGAGTCTCAAACTTAGTGATAGTAGAGCGAATTGTGCGTTTGGTAGGCCGATTATGTGAACCGTAAGTCGCTCTAAGTGGCCGATACACATTAATCGGAGATCGCCCATTTTCGTAATAAAGCTGAACAATTTGTAGACGCTGTGCCGGGCTAAGTCATTCCATTATGAAATGTTATACACTACTGAACAAGAATACCACTTCAGTTTACACGACGCATGCGTGATCTGCAACTAAATCCCCACCACAAAGAGTACCTCTAAATGAATCACCCTTATGATATTGACCCGTGTTTGTTGGTTTTTTGTACACACTGGTTCTTGAAATTCCATTCTGTTTATAAACAAGTTAATCCAAAAATGGAAGTTGTTTACATTTCCTAATTTCTATTGTGAATTTAATGATAAATTCTTCTTGAATGTTGAAAAGTTAAAGGGATCTATAGTGTTTATTCCATGTTGCCAAATGATGGAAATATCATCCACATATCTCTTCCATAATTTGTGTTTCAGTATATTAGAGCGTTTTGCTCGAAATTCTCCATTTATAAATCAAATGAAATACGAGACAGTGGCGTACCCATGGCCATTACGAATTCTTGTTGATAAAAAGTGTCTTCATATTTGAAGTATGTTATTTCGTTGCAAATGGAAAACATTTCCATTTTTGGCGCTCTTGTTCACCCGAACAGAGTGCCTATCACTTTGCCCAAATGTCTGTAATTTTGGAATATCGAGTCGAAAATGGTCTAAATCGATTGGGTTCGACTCTCTATCCTCTCTAGCATCCAATAGAGATGAGCTAGAGTTTTCATATTTTCAGCATAGGTTAATTGTCCCAATATCTCGGTCAAGTTCGTTATTGGTCCAAATCCGTCGGATGGTTCAGTAGTTATGAGCATCTGAAATTTTGTTTCCTCAATAACTACTAGAATATCCATCCGATCAAGTTGATACTTGAAATATTGTTGAGGGAGGCTGCAACAAAACGGCCCGCAAAATTTCGCAGAAATCGTCACGCTAAAAAATTTTCAAAAAATTCCCAAAAAAAAATTTTTCAATATTCACTATCTCATAAGATATTTTTCGGATTCAATAAAAATTCGTGAATATATTGAGGTGATCGATATGTTACTTATACTCAAATTTCATTGTCGTAGCTCTTTTCCATCTGAAGATATGATCATTTTTTTTCATTTACTCAAGGGAAAAGAGAAATTACATGAAATACCGATGATTTTCTTTGAACTATGGCCATCACAGATCGATATTCGATTGACAAATGCCGGGTTCATTAATCAGTCTCAGTTGGCGTAATATTAATCAAAATTTTTCATAACGGGAAATCATAGCGATAGAATTCAATCTAGGTGGCTGAAATAATATACGTTGTCAAAATTGAGAAAAGCACTGACGTAAGTTTTTAGGGGAAGGGTATTATAGCTTCGAACAAAACTTGGGGAAAATTATGAGTAGTTATTTTCAATTTGAGATATAGGTTTGTTCATTCATTAGGCGTTCATATTTGCATCACATTGTCTCATAGTACAAGAAAAGATTATTGTTCACCTGATCAGAGTGCTTATAGATTTATTATGGTTTGAATATGTACTCGCAAGTAGCTCAACAAGAGCGCCAAAGCAACCTGACCCCACGTCAGTGCTTTCTAAATTTTTGTATTTACGCTAAGTATAGTTCATTCACTTAATGTTTGATCATTTTCAAGCTTCTTTCTTAGATTGCAAGTGTTTTATCCGTTGGGATGTTGGTGGAAGACTATGATGTCTTTCCCATTATTTCTTTTGTATTTTAAATCATAAATGTTAAATGATTTTTTGGGGGAGACATGGTTTCCAGAAGAAATTTAGCTAATTGTTGACATGCTGAATTCCTGGAACTCACAGTGGGTCGTGAAGGAATATTCTTTATATTTTGGTAGACCAAAATGATTTCCATGCCGAAGTTATTCATTGGGATTCCTACATAATAGCTGCAAGTTGAAGTTTCAATTCTTAATAAATAAGTTCATAATAATCCCACTTTTCGACCTTATCAAATTTTATTGTCTTATTGATAATTTCTTGACTATAATTGTTGTAACGAATGGGTTTGACTAACTTCAGATTAGATTCATAAGGGAATCGTAAATTAAGACTAGAATCTAATCCTGAGGATATTACTAAGGCCTGTTTCGAAATGTTTAGAAGACGAATTTGATATCTGCTTCTGGAGAACACTGGCAATTGAAGTAAGTATTCTACAAATATTTCTTACGACTACGACAAAAATAAATAATCACTTTTTCAGCAGTAATTTTGAATATGAAAAACATAAAATTGAAATATTAACTCACCTTAAAGAAAAACGCAATTACAAAGTAAAACCCGTTCAAAATTACTCATAATAACAAATAGAGAAGGAACGAAAAAATCGAGGACACGTAAACGTGAGATGGGCTCTGTATGTATACTGATCAATCAAATTAAAATAACGCATTTAAATCGGACGTATCATATTGACCCGCATGACTTATTTCATTACACCAATATTTGTACATATTCTCTGATAGTTATTGTAACGCATTAATTTATTTTGGGAATATTCCTTTCCATAAAAAGGACACACGCAGGATCATAGGTCAAGTCTGCACTTAGAGGTCAATAATTAATTGTTAGGACGTCTTCGAACTGAGAGAAGAGGGGAATCTCATTGTCTCTCAGTGATTAATGATACTTCGCACTCTTGATAAAAAAAATTCAATGAAGGATCAAAACAGGAACTGAGCTATTGCATTTCTTTGCAACATATAATACAGTAAGGGAAGCATTGTACGAGGGTTTCCAGTTTTCGGAAAAACTGGACATGTCGTAATCGTACCACTAAAACAATGCAGAACAGTCAATTCTGAGCGGAACACAACCATTCGTCTACCAGTTGTTTTCCAAGAAATCAGGAAAACCAACCGCCGTCTCGAATAACTACATTTTTGAATACTCAAAACTTCGATTTGATGAGTCATCCGCCGTATAGTCCTGACTTGACACCGTATGATTTATTTTTATTCCCGTACGTAAAAAATAAAATGAGAGGTCAACATTTCTCGACACCTGAAGAAGCGGTTAATGCGTTCAGAATGCATATTTGGAGATACCTCAATCAGATTGGCAAAAGTGTTTCAACAATTGGTTCATACACATGCAAAAAAGTATAGATCTTAATGCGTAATATTTTGAAAAACTACAAAAGAGGATATAATGCGGAGAAATGAATCCTTGTATCCTTGGGTTTTGGTCGCATCACACAGGTTGCAAAACCGGAGGTATCTAGGGTTGAAGCCACAAATTGGATGCTCGCTCCTGTTGTGGTCACCTATTGTTTCATCTATATTTATTCATTTCCATCCCTATCCTGGTTTCTTGGTTGCCTTGCCCTGAAGAAGCCAATAAGCAGAAACAAGTGTCGGAAAGTACCTTCCATCCATTTCCCATATTTTCTGCACTCCTGCGGTTTCACCCATTATCCTTCTTCAATAACCAATTTTGAAGAACAATAAAGCGATTTTCGATAATTGATATTTGTTTTTGTTCTCTAACCAGAAATATAAAAGGCAACCCTTGTATTCTCTAATATTATATTTTTATGATAAATTTTGAAGGTTGCTATAACTACAAAATATTTTGATAGGCGTTTCTCTTGATGATAATAGAAAACTGTTACTAGCCTAATATCGATTATGTATAGAATCAGTACTCACCAACATATTAGTAGACACCTTCTTATGTTTCCAAGGTTAATTTGATTTCATAAAAACAGAAACTGACCGAAAATTTTTATATTTTCTTTAACATTAACAGAAAATGAAAAAATAAAAGTACAGATGGAAAATCAGAACCTTGTTAGACAGGAATAACAAAACACCTCTACCCAATATAAATAAAGCTGAACAGAGGGCATTAAAAGATCTTAAATCGGATAGTTCCATAAATATACTTCCAGCAGACAAAGGAAACGCCACTGTAATTCTACAATATTTTCTTATAATTTTTTTATAATTTTCTTACAATCAAAAAATCAATGAATTATTAGAAGCAGGAAAATACAAAAGACTAAAAAGGACCCTACCACCACAGTTGAAAACAAGATTTACAAAATCCTTTATAAATATCGAAATGAATTTCCAGATCAATTCGTCAGATCAAGACTTACACCTCACTTCAGTAAACCACCACATTTATATGGTCTACCAAAAATACACAAAGCAAATATTCCTCTAAGACCAATTGTGAGTTCAAGAAATTCAGCATGCCACCAATTGGCTAAATTTCTGCTGTAAAATATATCACCATTAAAAAGTAATTCATCATCGATGATAAGAAACACGAAACACTTCATAGAAATAATGAAACATCAAGAAATCATGGAAGAAGACGTTATGGTCAGCTTCAACATCACCAGTTTGTTCACTAATATTCCGACAGATAAAACACTTATCATAGTTAGGAAAAAGCTTAAAGAAGATCAAACCCTTAGTGAAAGAACTACACTAAGCGTAAATGCAATTATGGAAATGCTTTCTCTTTGTATTGAAACAACATATTTCCAATTTGAAGACATCTTTTATCAACAAGAATTCGGAATGGCCATGGGTTCACCACTATCACCAATTTTAGCTGATTTATATATGGAAATTTTCGAACAGAAGGCATTAGAAAAATATGTACTTAAACCCAAACTGTGGAAAAGATATGTAGATGATACTTTCATTATTTGGCAACATGGAAGAGACACTATAGATGGATTTCTTCAATATCTAAACAATCAAGAGGAATCAATTAAATTCACAATTGAAATCGAGAAGGACAGACAACTTCCATTCTTAGATATACTCGTACATAAACAAAATGGAATCCCTAGAACCACTGTGTATAAAAAGCCAACGAACACAGGACAATATCTACATTTTGATTCAAACCACCAACTAAACACTAAATTGGGAGTAGCAAAATGTTTATTTGATAGAGCAATAAATATTTGTTGCACTGAAGAAGACCAAAAGGAAGAAATAAATAACATCTCGAAAACTCTTAGAAGCAATGGCTACCCAAAAAAATATTAGAAAAATCAAAACGAACAAGAGAAAATCAACCTGAACCAACAGATATAAATCAGACCATTAAAACCGTAATTCCTTATGTAAAAGGTTTGTCGGAGAAAATGAGAAGAATTGGAAATAGACACAACATAACTACTACATTCAAAACTCAAGACACTATCAGAGCTAAACTTACAAAAGTTAAGCCTAATAATGAGACACAGAGAACAAAGAACTGTATATATGAATTACCTTGCGAGTGCGGAAGATCTTACATCGGAGAAACTAAACGCCCTCGGAATGTACGAATAAAAGAACATCAGAAGCTTCTACGAGTACTAGACAGCGACAAATCCAGGTTGGTCCAACATGCTGTAGATGAGAATCATCGTATAAAATGGGATGAAGCATCAATAATATCCAAAGAAGAAAAACTTGCAAGAAGAAAAATCAAAGAAGCAGCATTTATGAAAATAACACCTGATTCCATAAGTGCTCCATCTATAGATCTGCCAGAAGTTTGGACGCCGATAGTTCGATCCAACTTAAAAAGATCATCATATCACAGATGAGTATATAACATCGTTCATTTTTCTTTCATGACTTCTGTCAATATTTATTTTTTGAAAATTGATAATTTTCAAAAGGTTTCTTACTTTTCTCCTTGATAAAGATAGAAGATGTCTATCGAAACGTCGGAAAACATTACATCCACAATAGATGATGGTAATAGCCCAAACAATCATTCAACACTTTTCAATTTGGTTAGTGACCTAGTTACTGTAGCGAGAAAACTATTTTTTTGATGAGGAATCGCTATAATGAATTTCAGCATTTTTACCCTGTATAATATTGAGTTAATAATATTGATTGAATCATAACCTTGGCAACTATATTTTTTTGTGTTTAATCTTTCCCTGATAAAAATGTGTTGTGATTAAATCGTATCACAATCGGCTTTATTGAAGATCTGTAGCATAGCAACGAATAAACAACATATGGCATCAACCCACCACTTGTTATTAATTCCTGAAGAAATCTGCATCTCCTCAGATATTAATAGAATTCGAACACAGAAAATTTCCTCTTATTCAATTGAATATGCGTTAACAATAGTTTCCGTTCAAAGATCAAGCAATAATTATTAATAATTAACCAAAATCTGTACATAGAGTGTTTCTTTTTCGAGTTACTCTTAGATATTTCTGGGGAACTAGACCTATTTAATATTTAGATTATTAGGATATGTATAGATCTCAGTCGGGAATATTTTGAAAAACAATAAAGCGATTTTCGATGATTAATATTTGTTTTTATTCTATAATCCCGAAATATAAAAGGTAACCCTCTCATTCATCAGATATTCACAAAATTTGTAATTTACATCAAGGTTATTGTTATTGATATTTTTGGAATTCGCTTAATGAAATGATTTTAACAAACCGTAGAAATAATGGAACCTATTTTTCACATTACTTATTAAAAATCGAAACTAGTTGTCAGAAATGCTTTTGAAAAATTCAAATTTGAATAAAACCTTTAGGTCCATGAATTTCATCACAAATGCCTACCCTAAAACGACAATAGTTGTACCTTGTATAATTCAGAATTGACCATTCAGTATACTTTTATTGAAATCAGTTCAATACGAGGATCTCAAAAATATACAAATATTAGGTGTCTTATATAAAAAAGAACACCGAGTATGGAATACTTGCGCTAATCACCCGGTATATTTGAATTCATGTTTAAATAACACTCACCTGAATTTATGAGCTAACATGTCTCAGCATTTTTTGCGCTCTTGTCCACCTGAACAGATCGCTTACAGATTTGTCCAAATGTTTGTATTTGTCGAATATTTGAGTAAAAAGATTTTTTTTCACTTCACTGATAAAGAATCCATGGTCGAATCCAAGTGAAACATAATTTTCCGATTTAACATTTTCTGAGTGATATTCAAAGAAATATACTGAACTGATATAAATTTAAGACACATATAAAGTAGATTTTAGCTTTTCAATTTCAGTATACATTATACAGGTTGTTTCAAGTTGAAGTGCTAACTAAATGTTTATGGGGAGCTGGGTCACAAATTTGCCCAAAAATTTGTAATTTTCGATTATTTGGTGTATTTTTTAGAATTATTATTGGTCGATTTAAACTATTCCAATATAATTCCCCATCGAACCGCTTCACATTGAAAATCTGTTAATATCAGTAATATCTGACCGTCTTTGCTTTCTAATTTTCTTATTATTTAGAACAATAATGATTTCATTCCGTGGCTTCCACACTGTGGCTTGAATTCTTGAATAGAGCAATTTCTTGTTTATAATTTGTATGAATGCAACTTATCAGAATTGCCTGTTCTATTCATTAAAATAATTCCTTCCAATAATTGATAGCATTGTTTTCACTGAACCAAAACAAACTTTGAAGAATTTAAGCTATGGAATTCTTTTAGAAATATCTCGAGACTGCAATCAATTGGGTCTCTACGATAATATTACCCAATTATGTTTTTTCAATTTGATATATGTTCTATGTCAAGGTTGTCGAGTCGTTTCGGAATAAACACAGTAGGGTCCATGAAATTTAAAAAAGAATATCTAATCCGTAAGCCGAATCTCAGTTCTCGGTGGTACAAACACCAATTTTCGGAGAGTGGAAATTTTGGAAATAGTCATCAGAGAATACGTTTCTTTCTTGGAGCTATTTCTTGAAGTTTTAGAGTACTTTGTCATTAATAAATCGAAAAACCGTTCATTTTCACATTGTTATCAACGATTTACTCAGCTTCAAAGACCCAATGCATTTAACAAGACTTAAAAATTAATAAAAAACAAACAATTTTTGAATTTTTCCAACGTAAATCTATTCTTAGGCCATTGCAAATTAGCTTCACAAGGGAGAAAAATTCTCAGATGAATAGTTTAACAATTATCGCTTTTGCAAAGTTAATATTTGAAGTACAGAAGATTGTTAATTAACTAATGGATAACTCATTGGGAAATCGCGATGAAAATTTTTCGGACACAGATTCTATCCATTGATTTATTCCATAGGCCCCTATTATTCCTAATTTTTTATTTTCATATTTATTCAAGGAAGGTCCTAAGTGATCTTGGTTTCCGCGAATCCGCGTATTTTCAACCCTCTGAACTGAACATGTTCGAACTAGATTGTTTATTTTTTCAACGAGAATTTTTTTCTGATTGAATGCTACGATAATGAAATTTCTGAGAATTCGAAATATCATTCATCTCCATATTCACACAAAACTTGATAATTCTCAATTTTTTTTTTCAATGTTTGATTTTTTTTAATTTTTTTTATTTCAACGTTAATATTTCAAGTTATGAATTTATCAGGCAGGTATTTTTCAGTTATTGAGAAAACCAAATTTTTTTGAAACTTTTTATCTTAAAAATAAAAAAATATTAATTTGTGCTAAGGGAAGTTTTGCTGACTCGTTTAAGGTATTTCGCTAGAATGACATCAGAAAAAGGTAATTAAAATGATGAAATATTATAGGCAAAAAATCATAAAAAATAAAATTATCATACATAGATGTCTATTAGGTTATATAGGTTGATCAAATAAATATACCTACCTACATTTTTCCTTCCAGAACATCTCAAACTTCGAGGAAACTTTTTTTACGAACAAAATCTCTTGTAGCTTCTCTAGGAGACCACCAGTGAACAAATTTCTTATCCAATTACAAATATTCCATATGTTTCTCTTAAGAGAAATAAATAATATCATTTCTTTCGCAACCCGAGATATTTTTGTCGGATTGTTTCCAACTGCTTGGAAAATTTGTTGTTGTGCTGGGGGTATTGAATAAATAGTGTCCGAGATAACCATATATTACAAAATTTGAAGTTTCTCAATACGGAATTTTTCATAGGACCACATACCGGGTAACAATTCGAACAATTGCCAGGCCAATTATGTCACGATATAAATAAGAAAGATAAAAAAGGATTTTCTTGCTCTGTAAAACACGTCACGACATCGAAAAACTGAATTTTTTCTTGATCATCATCCAAGTCCATGTTTCAGAATTTCAATGCATTTTTATCTCAATGGATATATCAGATAGGTATGAGCGTATTTTTGGGAAAATAAAACATTAATTAGTAATGGGAAAGTAAAAAACATTTCATTCAAAGTATTGGCGATTGTTTTCTATATATTTTGACCACCTTTCTGGAAATTTGTGGATACCACGTCAATAAAATTGTTCGTCCTTTAAAATGAACGAACCAGACACCTAATTTTTTACCTTCTCGTAGGAATCAAAGTGCTGCTCAGCCAATGCGTGTCCCATCGATGAAAACAAATGGTAGTCGAAAGGAGCCAAGTCTGGTGAATACGATGGCTGGGGTAGCAGCTCCCAGCTAAGTGCCATGCAAGTGCCAATCCGATGTAAAACCGATTTTCTTTCGTGTCTTTGAAGCAAAATTTTACAAGTGTTTTTTCGGTTTTCCATCTGTCTTTCATTCAATTTATGAGGCACCCATTTTCCACACTTTTGGATCTTTCCCATAGCTTTTAAACGACCAGAAATTGTTTGTTGTGCAACATTTAACATTTCTACCATTTGCTTTTGATTCAAACTGTTATTTCCATCCAATATCGTTAGTAATTCGGCGTCTTCAAACTTTCTTGGAGGTGTACCTCGTTCTTCATTTCTCACATCAAAATCATTATTTCTGAACCGTTGAAACCATCTTTTGCATGCTGTTTCTGATAGAGCATGATCACCATATGCCCCGACAAGCATTCGATGCGACTCTGCAGCATTTTCTTCGAATGAAAACAAAAAATTTATGCTTTCTGCAAATCATCACTTTAGGTCATAGCAAACAAACAAAAAAATAAAGGCTCGTTCAAAAAAAATGTTCCATATCGAGACATTTGTATCTTTTCGCTCACTTCATACCGATATACCCGGTATTTTTCTGCATCTTTATATTCAGGCCATTGATCAATCCCAACAAATGACCTGTATATCGGGACAGAGTCTTTTATTTCCCAAACAAAAATTTGTTTGCTTAATTTGTCAGACATTGTTTTCAGTTTGTAATTATTGAAACAACGAAGTAACCAACAATTTCTGTCTTTGGAGAATTGAATTTGATACATCAACATAAAATAAGGCATTCATTTCCTGCTTTCGTTCGATCGATACACAACGACTCACCGTCTCGACGCGCCGGTTGCATGTCCGATCAGCTGTTTTCTAAATCTAGACTGTAGATTCAGTTATTCGGTACAATTGAACCAATTGCACCTAGTTAGAAGTGAACGCAATACTATCTTCATTCGATATTTGTCATGATGTAGTTTGATCGACGATTATTTGTGTTCCAATATTGGTTTTTTAACCTCACATCGAAAGAATGGATTCTTTTCTACAAGTGAACAGTGCTAATAATCTTTTGGGATCACCAACAAGTGCTTGCATTCCTGATGATGTAGCTTCTATCTGCCCCCTGATAACTCCTTCGCCGCCAACAAATGCATTGGTGAATCCCCTTCCAGAATCTCAAGAAACTGAGTATAATATCAGTAATGAGTTGGTCAGCAAACTGCAAAAAGTAAAGAGTAAGTGGAAAGAAATCCTATAAATAATTAAGATTATTTTTTAACTGTAGTAAACAACCAAATTACTTAATTTATAGTCATGTGTCAATCGATAAAACCCTTCATGTATTGCTTTCAATTCAAAAAAGCTTTGACTTGAGGTCAGGGTTTTTGCGCTTGTTGTAGAGTTTTTTTTCCGTACTCTGGAACAATATAACACTAATACAACAACACAATGAATGAACAGGCCCCCGCTAGCTGTCGGAGCGCCCGCGTGCAAATACTGTTATTCCGCCCCCAGTAGGGCGCTACATCAAGGGCGTATCGAGAAAGCAATTCGGGGAGGGGTGGGGGTAGTGTCAAGTTTTAGCGAGGGACCTGAACTGATCTTGAGTGAAAAGCGGGGAAAGGGGGTTAGATCGTTTCCATTCGAAGATTCAGTGTGAAAAACTCTTTTCTCCCGTTAATACTCCCCTGCGCTAAATATACTGAGTGTTCGCTAGATAGGGTTCCCTCTGCACCGTATACTCACTAAAGATCTATGTCTCCAATAATAATAATAATAGTGGTGTTTATTTTCAGAAGTATCATCGAAAGACAATAAGATGAAAACAAGTCCAAAATAATATACTACATAAAATCATTACAACTAGCATCAACTATATCGTATATGTATTACTGAAAGTTTTGAACTCTTCTAATAAATATGGTTCACATTTAACAATCATGAAAAATATGCACTTTCGAAACGCTCTGAATTCCGATATGCTCTTGACAATTTGAGGCAGATAGTTAAACATTTTTATTCCCATATATAAGGTACTCTGCACAGTTAAAGTGAATTTAAGTACTGGAAGAAATAGGTACATATTCTCCTAGTTCTATTGGTGCTCATATGTTTCTCCGAATAGAAGAATTTTTTCGGAAAAATAATATTATTGGCTCTAAATACTCCTCTACATGAAGCCCTGAATGTCATCTGAAACATTGTTCTCATTGCTTGTTTCTGCAGAATAAAAATATTCTGAGCTTGGGTGCTACCTCCCCAAAGAATGATGCCATAGCTCATTTGCGATTGAAAATTCGAGAAGTAAATCGTCTTCAATGTGTCAATATCTATTTGTTTGTTCAAAACTTTGAAAGTGTATATCACGGAATTGAGTTTCCTGATGAGACCTTCGCAGTGCAGTCCCCAGTTGAGGTTGCGATCTATAATATTACCCAAAATTTTTGTACGAGAGGCCACCTGGATGATCTGGTGGTCGAGAGTTAGACTGTCAGGGCATACTAAATTTGATTGAATGTTCCCGAAGAATACTACATCTGTTTTTCCAGTATTGAGTTTGAGGCCATTGCTCGAACACCAATCCTCGATCCTACTGAACACAACCTCACCACAAACAAAAGTTTGCCAGTCACTGCCTCAATCCGTGTACCAGTTCCGTGTAGAGTTGAGGCACAAACCGCTTTTGATTTATCATTGAAGTAGACTAACAGCGCATTTTCAGTAGGTTGTCTCACATTTTTTAAGCGGCACCACTTTTTAAAGGCATCGTACTGATGCTCGTATAGTTTTCTAGATTTCGGTGGTAACAATTCTTCACCTACTTCGGCTGCTCTTTTATCAATATCAGATACACCTTCTTCACTCATGATACCAATAATTATCAATAACAATGTTTCTTTGCAATGACACTAGTAATGACAATGCTTCTAAATTATAATTGTCACAACGCAATGTTACTATGGTAACTTATTTTAAAGACAGTTAATTAAATGAGTTGAAGAGAAAAAAAACTGATTGAAATTATTGAAATAATTAATAAAATCATACCGGAAGTACGAAAAGTATCGTATATACCTTGCGACTGAAGTACATTTAATCCTTTAGGTAAATTATGGCCCTCCCTGCGGTTGGGCCATAAACTTTACCTTCAGGATTAAATGTACTACTTCAGTCCCGCGGTATATAATATACTATTACCGTAATATTCACCCAATTAACGTATTTTATAAAAATTAAATTCCAAGTTGATCTATTTTTGAAGTCATTGCATATTCAGAACGATCAGACACCACTTAAACTGTGGATTCAAATTACTGACATTTTTCGGCATAACTACAGCTGGATGTTCAACTAGGAACAACTGCGCGAAAATTCTAACTTCTTCTGCTCGATGTTCTAACTCTTTACAGAGCAAAGCGGTGATGTAAATCTGTAAAACGATTCAAGATTTGTACAGATTCGTGTAATCATTTTCAGTTTTCTATTAGATTCTAATATATTTCAGTGAATAATAAATCGTAACAGTTATTATCTTGAAATGTTGATAACGTATAGTGTTGATGATTTCAGGTGAGAATAAAGAGGATGATTCAACTTCTTCCAATTCATCCACATTGGCCGAACCAGCGTGTGTCCAATTACTTAACCATAAAAACAACTCGAGCAGCTTTCCCTTTATTATAAAGGATGAGGAAAACATAGCTCAGGTAAAGAAAGCAAACAAATTCGTTCAACACGCAATCTGCTAAACTAAAGATATCCAACATATAATACTTTTTATAAACCGCAACAACAGTACTATGCTATCATGAAAAGCAACACAATTTAATAGTTTATTAAATTCTCGAACCGTTTTATTTGCATGAGGTAGCTGCAGAATTCCCAAAATTTCCAGTGCCTTCCGAATGGATCTGTTCGCTAGAAAAAATTCACCAGTCCTAACTTCTTTCAGGAATCAAATGGCAAATCCCAACCACTTCAACTCACCTTCAGGAACCCTCCGGAAAACTACTTCTTCATGTCTTGGAACTGGCCTCTTATCCGTAAAATATCTCTATGGACGTTCCTGTCAGGCTTGGCTGCGATGGTTGCCTTAGTGGTTGCCATGATTTACTCCCTTCCAAAAGTGTGCAACCCCCAGGTTGAATGGTACCAAGGCAAAGTGTTCTACGAGATATTTCCAGCCAGTTTTTATGACACAAACAACGGAATGACTGGCGATTTCAGAGGGATATCAAAGAATGCGGACTATATCGTCGCTCTGGGCGTGAGCGTCATCAGGTTAAATTCGATTTTTGAAACACCAAGGTATCCGGAAGACTACAAAAATATCTCTAGTTTGATCAACATTGCGAAGCCTCTTGGGAACATCAACGATTTTGAAAGCATGGTAAATCATCTGAAATCCAAGAATTTGAGCGTCGTTTTAGACCTACCTATATATCCCTTGATCAGAGAATTATCTTTCGATAAAAGGAATATTGTGAGAAACTACACATCTGATGAATCATCGGTTGATTTCTTGAGATCTGCCAATCAGAGAGATCCAGTTGAAGAAGCTCTTCTTCACTGGATCAGGTTAGATGTGAAGGGATTTTATTTAAAGGGTTTAGAAAACCTTGCAGACGACCAAAACCTTGTGTCATCTCTGAGGCGATGGAAGAGAGTGATTGGTTACGACAGAATATTTATCGTGAGTGAATCTCTCTTGAAAAACGCACCTTCAGACATCAGGAATACAATAATGAATAATGTAAACCTTATTGATATCAAACTTGACGTGGAGAAGGGTGCTAATGAAATAACTACAAGAATTTATAACGTAGAAAATAGCACATTGTTCACCAAGGCTGGAAGTCCCTGGATTCATTGGAGTATAGGTGATGAAGATACTAGACGTTTAGCTAATAGGTTACCACACGGCAATTCCACGCTAGGAGCCCTTCTGCTGAATCTAATGTTACCAGGAACACCATCTATATTCTATGGTGATGAAATCGGCCTCCAACAGATCTACGATCCTCATGGTGACAGAGAAGATTTGAAACACGTCCATCAACTCACCCCCATGGCTTGGCCTAACCTCAAACAACGCTCTTTCCCTTGGCTCCACGGAGAAAAAACCAAAGTTGATTTCGACCAAAGCGGTCTCATTTCCAAAATGGCGTCATTGAGAAGCGCCTCACCTTCGATTTATATGAACTCAGTCTATAAGAATGAGGTGAATAAGGCTAACGCTGAGGTGAAATACAGCAAGGAAGATCTGCTGGTAATTCAGAGATGGTATCCGAGAAGAAAATCTTATGTGATTGTAAGCAATTTAGGGAAGCAAAAAGTTGAGGCTGATTTGTCCACTTTATTGTATAGGGGAGAAGTGATTGTAGGCCCAAGGCCTGATTCTGTGCCTGGTACTATTTCTTTCAAGGAGGTATTCTTGTGGCCTGGCGAATCAGTTGTGATAGAATTGGAGTAGGAATATTTTCAGAATAAAGTTTATGAGATTTTTTGTTTTAATTGCTCTTTTATTGAACCTAGATGAGTTTCACGAAGTATAAATAATCAATCTTACACAATGAGAATGTTATACTGAGATTAGGTTTCGGTTTTGCAGGAAGTTTGTTTTACTGATGTAGGCGAAAAGTATTCCTTCATTTTAAACATATTTGATCAAGCAAACAGTTTGAAATCACTGATTTGTTTATGAGATCTGCTTTTACAAAAACTAACAAGGTCTAATAGAAGTGTAGTGAACCTCCAGTAGTCTTGTCAACAACGTGAAAATAGTAATTAGAGGGACTAGTTAGGTTATCCTGGGATTTAGAAAAACAAGACAATTTCACAATGAATATAATCAATTATTTATTGCTTTTAATAAAAATGATGGCAGCACCATACACTTGAATGAAGCATGAACAATTTCGATGCAAAATAAATAAAATTAAAACAATATAATGCAAATATATAATCAGTTAAAGTCTAATAACGTAAGTTGAGCAAGTGTATTCATTAAATTTTCATATTGTGAAAAACTAGTTGTAGTGGTAGAAAAAATAACTTTTATTTACACGCAGGAATGGCTTCGAAATGTTGGCATTCCAGTAAATCATTAACAAAATAACTGTCATAGTTTTACCAGAATGCCAAGTTTACATGACTTCAATTATTATTATTATTATATAAACTGCAATGATGGCACCCTGAGTATTGACAACTATTTCAGTTAACATTCTCGAACTGCTTCCCTTCGAACGAGAAAATCTATGAATGCGACTGCATCGTCTTATGCTTGGTTCTTGGATCGGTGAGTACATAATTATTTGGAGTAGCCCTCGGGATTTCTGGCAGCTTGTCACCTGGATGCCGGTGACTCACCATCGGAGCTTTCCTTGTCGTTTTATTTATCTTCGAACTACTTAAGCCTGATACAGGATACTTTTGACGGGTACTGCTGCAGCTGATTGACTGTCGCGGTACTAAATCACCAGGGTGTTTGGGCATCACGAATGCTTTAGTCTGTTTAATCAGCGACCTATCATTGCACAACGCCGATATCAAGGGCAAGTCCATTTTCTTGCTCTTTTCTCTTAGCGTTCGAATATCTAAAGCGGTCTGCTTCTCCGTACTCAAAGACACTTCACACTTTCTTTCACTAGTACCACACTTGCTAAGCTTACTTTCTAATCTCTCCTCCCTCTTATCGGATGCTGGAGGTGGGGGAGGTGGCAACCTTCGAAATTTTGGAGGTTGATTATCTAAAGAATTTAAAATATTATCATCAGATTGCGTCCTCATGAATCTGCTCGGCCTATTCGGTGGTAAAGGAGGAGGAGGTGGATCCAAACTTCCTGTAGACGATATACTAGGCGCTCCATACACCGGAAGCTGAACGTAAGTATCTGACAAATTTTGACTGGAGGAATACCGACACAGATACGGGGTGCTCCTATAGAAAACTGGTTGGTTGTTCTGCGCCAAGGCAGCTAGAATAGATCCTTGCTTAGCTTCCAGATACTCTTGTTTACTTATGGCAGGTTCTTTCAATGGAAACACTACGAAATCAACGTCGCTGTACATCTGTTGTTGATATTGTTCAATTTGCGACCTCGATAGTTGGCTGGTGTACACTGTCGTGACTCCTGAAGGTGGAGGAGGTGGAGGATGTCTTGGTGCTGGCGGCGGCGGTGGAAGAAACGTGCAAGGTACCAATACATTAGCTTTACTTGCAGCTACATCCAGATAGTTGTTAGGAGAAATGATAGCACTCATCTGTGAAGAGTTCCTAGGCAGTTTAGGGGGTATAGGAGGAACGATGGTACTAGGCTGAGAATAACTAGGAGCTGCATTCGAGCTAACAGCGCTGGTTTGCGCCGTCAAAATACTCGGAGATCTCGTCGTGATCAGCCTTGCATTCGCTTCGCTCGAAGTTGGATAAACTGGAGGAGGAATCGGATTCTCTGGATATGGAGGCGGATGCCTCAAACTCAGATCGCTAAAATCGATAGAAGAAGCGTGTTCCGAAGGAACTTTGTTCAACTCGGCCGGATATGGTGGTGGTGGAGGTCTATATCTTGATTCGACACTGTCAATCCTCACCGGAGGCACAGGCACGTATGACTTGTAGTTGGACGGTAATGTAACGTAGTCTGAATCTGAGTCCAAAGTGTTACTGACATTCTTACAACTGGGATATTTCCCCTTGCCGACAATGAGGTCTGAAAGTTCTTCTGCTGATAATAACGACTGCTTATTATCCGTGGGATCACTGCCATCTCCATGGAATGATCCAGAGTTGCTCACGTTAGAGTTCGACCTGTCTCTGAACAGACCGTCTATCTGATCACCTTGAGTGCTATATTGTTCGCTGGAGCTCAAAGTGTAAACTCCGCTGGTATGACTACTTGGGGCTGGCCCAGAAGTGTAGACTACTTCTCTTGTGTCCAACTCGATGCAAGTGGCGTCGCTAAGAATGGAATTTTGGGCTGTGTGTGAATATCCAAGTTCCAGGCTGCTACTTGTGGATAACCTTCGTCCAATTTTTGATTCTAAAAAAAAATAACCAAATCAGAAAGAGGGTTCTTTAATGGATACTTTCTTCTTAATAATTTGCTGCAAGCAAGAATGTAGTCTTTTCAAAATCGATGGCAATTTATGTCCTTAAGCTCAATTGAAAATGGACATATTTAACAGCTGTTATTCCGAATTTGGGCTTTTTTTTCACCATCAAAGGTTCTATCAGTTGATAGGAACGTGAAATTTTAAAAGTCTGATATTGAAACGAGTTATTTTCCTAGCATACAGAGGCTTTGAAAGTGATATCCAATAAGAGAGCATACTCTTCAAAGAAAAAAAAAGAACCCTAGAAAAAAGAGGTGTTGAAACTGAACTAGTAAATAGTCGGTTGCAAGCTGTCATCCTCAACTTGAAAAATACAGAAATTTCAACTCATGAACATCTGAAGTTGGACATTAATTCATTAACTTCTGTCCGTAAAAATACCAATCGGTAATCTCCTTTTATTGTTTCCGTCACAAAAGGGTATGTTCAGAAATGAATAATAAGAGATACTCACTAGTTTGCTTCGGCGTCACAACCACCGTACTACAGGAAGAGCTGCACTGAGACCCTGGGCACTTTCCACTCGTCGTCTTGGTGGAGCTCTCCGAACATGGCGGCTTCGTTATTTCATCTTCCTCTTCTTCTTTCAAAGCAAGTGAAGCAAAAGCGGCGGTCGCCGAAGCAGCTGAAGTACGGCTACTAGCAGGCGCACTGTCCAGCAGGTGTGCTAGAGCCAAACTTTCCATAGACTGCGCAGGAGGGCTTGTTATCA
The DNA here is from genome assembly GCA_030674115.1 of Micraspis discolor. Lineage (NCBI taxonomy): Eukaryota > Metazoa > Arthropoda > Insecta > Coleoptera > Coccinellidae > Micraspis > Micraspis discolor. Next base: position 13,974,971 of record JARTUT010002175.1, read on the forward strand.
TTATTTCCAATTCATCTTCCGAATGAACCCTATCACTAACAATCCCAGATGTCGTGTTGGAGGACGTTGAAGATATCACCGATATTCTTTGATCTCCCACCCACCTCTGTCGTTCTTCTTCTTCCTTCTTTGCTTCGTTTAATCTTGGAGCGACGGCCATGCTAAACTGGTGGGTGGCCTTGCATAGAGCAAGAAGAAGTCGACTCTTTTCGTCGCTACTGGTGTATAAGGTAAGTTTTTCATGGCCAGTTCTGATCTCAAACTTCTTCCTCTCAAAGCTCAGTTTTCCGATGGAACTCCAGAGGAAAATAGAAGGAGGGTTGTTGTCTGGACAAACTCTGAGGCCTCTGGCACATACGGCCAAAAGGATGGAACCTGGAGCGGACTCGACCTTGGAAGCTTTCAGTCTGAAGACGTGTGCGTTCACTGGTTCCAACAACTGGCACGCATCTGCTATAAATTTAGTCCTGGCTTCTGCCTTCGACAGCCCAGTGTGACTGCGATGGGTGATTTCGATGGCACGAAGGGCAGCAGGCCCACGCATGGTTGGCGGCAGATAGTCCTCAGGCCTGAAGCAGAGAGATTCGTGGTAATCTCCGAAATCAGCCTGTAGGGCCAATCCCGCCAACTGATTGGCTTTGTCCGCCGCCGCCCCTGAGGCAGCGTTGAGCCGCAGCTGCAGGTAGTAGTGGTGACGGGTGATGTCATCTCGGAGGAGGAGAGGACTGTCCACGTAGAACTGCACCCGAAAGTAGAAGGCAAGGGCAGGTCGACCATTAGCGTCGAGACCATGGCTGTGTGAAGATCTCCAACTTTTTGGAGCGTACTTCGATAGTTTGCTATCTGGCTCCGCAAACAGGTATTCTCCATCTGCAAGTAAGAAAATCCAATTCAAATCCGACTCATACATTGAAACAATTGGACTTAGTTTTTTCAACAACTCGACTAGCATTTCGCGACCACAAATCATCATCATTTGTACTCGGACCATAGAAACTTTCTTATATATTCAAAGAAGGGAAGTATGAGAGCCTTGTCCCAGATTAATATTGACAACACTTGTGGTTACTCAAAGTTCTTGAATGTGTAAACGGCGTTCTGCATGTGATAATGTCGAAGTAAATATTCCCGACACACAGTCGAAAATTTAATGTTCGAAGGTCCTTCAACAGGCGTTCAATTTACAATTAAAAGCAGATTTTTCACGAATTAATCGTTATTGAATCACGTATAAGTGTCTCTGTGTGAATACTGATTTATCGTATATTGGGAATATAGAAACTTTCGATGATACGGTTGCTGAAGGTGTGGTTACATATTATAAAGAATGTTGAAAAGCACTGAAGTTATGTTAGGAGTTTTTGTGCGCTGTTCTTTGAGTGATACAATCCAGTTATAACCAAGTACCGATGACATTAGTGAGAAATTTTACTATTTGTGGTAAATTTTCAATAATTATTTATAATTAGAAACTATACGATCAATTAGAACATCTCTGTTCCATTAAGTTTTATCGGTACCATAATTTCATAAAAAACCATCCTGTTACTTTGTTAATAATTGACTTTATGAACAATATCAATCAATATTTTCTTATGACGTTGTAACGATCAACTATCGTCAGTAAACCGACTTTTTTATGACACGTTAATGAATCTATGGTGCCATTCCATACAAATTCTGTGGTGCCAATCCTGAATCCTAATGCCAAAGTCCTGTTATTGACGAGGCAGAATTTTTTATTGCTTTCTACTTCCGCCAGAATAACAAGGGCATTTTTATTTCTATATCTATCATTATTCAAAGTATCTGATCATTGCGAGCACTCAGTCGTAAGCACAGAGATATAATACCTCTATGGTCGTAAGTCATATCTATAGACCATCGATTCGAATACCGCAAATTACATTCACATTTTTTCACGTTCCACTGTTCCAACTCCCATTATTTCAAATAATAATAACAGCCTCGATCAGCACACGCTTATTTTGCGCGCGTGCAACGCATATGCGAGGAATGAATCGGATAATACCTTCGGAGAAATCCGAAAGAATGAATAGAATAATGTTGAAAGCTGCAGACAATCTTCGCATTCCTGCAGAGGTGTGTGGGTTGGGAAGACAGGTCACTTGTCCATTTCGGGATACATTCAAATGCATTCACCTCGCCGTCGACTACCGAATATTGGATAGCTTGTAACGGCATATAAATGTGAAGACGGTTGCAAATAGTGATTTTCTGGGATGTTTCGAGCCGATTATTCTTTCAGTTATGATTTGTGGATGATCATCATGGCTTACGCCATACTAGAGAAATTTTTATAGAAGCTTTGTTCAAAAATTACCACGAATTCTGTATTTTTTCAAAATGTACTTATTTATTCATGAATATCTTAGGTGTTCCCCAAGGTTCCACCTAAGATACCAATCCTCAAAATCTTCAAAAAGTAATTTCTTGTGATCTTCTTCAGTTCCTCCGTCGATGCTATACTCATTTCCTTAAAAGTGCCGTAGCGTCGTCCTTTCATGGACCTCTTCAGTTGTGGGAACTGAAAATAGTCACAGGTGATCAGGTCTAAGGAATATAGTGGCTACGGAACCATTTATTTGTTGTTTTCAGCCAAATCTTTGACTACATAAAACGATATGTGCAGGGGCGTTATCAATTTTGCCAAAGTCAGTTTTTCTTCTTCCATAAATTCGAACATATTCACAAAAATTGCCTATAACTTCCAATTAATATTAAATATTGACCGTACCATCCTGTGGTAAGAACTCGTAATACACCACGCCCCTGTGATCGAAGAAAACTTTGAGCAAAACCTTCAAGTTCGCTCGAACTTGGCGCGCTTTTTTCGGTCTTGCACAAACTTTATATTTATTAACATTGGAATTTAGAATTATAATGCTATATAATCACCAACCAGAGGATTTACAACGATTAGAAGAATTTAGAATGTTCAAAAAGAGGCTGTACAATTATTTAGTACGCAAGGAGACCTACAGTCTGGATATTCGCCTGAGATGATCTAAAGTAGATTTTCTGTGATGAGGACATGACAGTGAATTTATATCAACATAAGAATGTTGACATATAAACCTCAGCTCTATACCTCAAGTTTCTAAAGAGGTACGATGGACATCTCCATTATCTATAATGTATTATTATCTATAATTTTGTGATCGGGCATTTCGCAAACGAAACTTCAACGGAAGCCAGCCCAATTCTTTTAGATTCAAACTTTCGAATCTCGAAAATGATCCTCACACAACTGTTGTGAACTGGTTGAATTCTGCTGAGAGATTCCTGGTTTGAGCAGAAAATTTGGGCCCAGAAAATCTACTGCCCAGTTTTACAACTTGCGGACGCCAACAGAGATAAGACCCAAAGAGAGTAAAAGCCGTTCCACCACCCAAAAAGACTCCAGCAAGAAAAGGAGAATGCCATTAAGCTCTATTAAAATCAAGTAAACGTAAAGCAGCACATTTGGAGTCATCAAAAGCCCGCAGAATGTCATGGGTAACATAAAGAAGAGGACCAGTGGTGAACTATTTTATTAGAATCGAGAAAATCCCGAATTTGGCCCGACATTATCCCCTTCATTAATTTGGACAATACCGGCAGAATACTGATTGGCATAAGATCTGATAATTCCATAGATTTTATCCTTTGCGATAGGACTACAAGAGCACACTTCCAAGCGGTGAAAAGTTTGGAGTTCAATAGGATGGTGTTAAGAATCTAGACAATGTAAGGGAGAATCTATGGGCAACAATTTTGATGAAGGAGATTGAAATCTAATCATATTTCATTGGTATGATAGAGCTTTCCACGTCGTAACTATAGACCCAGGATTTGTCACCAGTTATTACTCTCTGGAGCACATTTATGCAATTCCAACCAGAATATTTATCAGACGGTCTCAACAAATGCATAATATTACCGTATTTCAGCAGCTTTTAACGTGTTTTTTTTTACTTAATTAAGAAGAATATTATAGCATATAGAGATATAGATGCCTCTGAAATCTGCCAATCATAGTTCGGTGAGATCGAATCCAAAATCATATCGTTCTCAATACCGCGTCCAAATACGCGATACCCCTGTGAACCCAACCGTCCCAGATCATCCGACATGAATGAAGAACCTCTTCAATCTTGGGCACATGCACCAAATCCCTTAATAAATTCACTGAAACGTAGTAAAATCCTGACCGCTAACCGTTGTCGCAACTGAGTGTACCCTGGGCAAAAGTACCACAGAAAAGAGACAGTGCGAGCGGCTCCAAACGGCAGAGACCAGAGAGCATCGCTGTCAAATTTACGGAATTTCCGGTAAATCAACTGAAAATTGCTGAAATTCTAGTTTTTGCATTAATTCACGTCGAAATGGTACGTAAGTTTGCCAAAATTCTTGAAATTCAAGTAATAAATATTAATTAACGGGAGGTGCGACTTCGCTTCCTGAGGCCTGTCGCATACTTATACATTTGTTTTCGATATGTCGAATACATTTGGAAGACACGTCGCTTTATTCAAATGTGGAAAAAAATTTGTACTTCGGACATCAGTACACCATGTCGTCGGATGAAGATGGTGCTAATAACATTAGATTGTCTTCAATACTGATAAAGTGGTGGTCATCAAATGACCCTTGAAATTGTAGCAAACAGTGTCGTATGAAAATTATTGGTGACAAGTCTAATCTTATTTGAGTCATCATAATAATCCCCGTGTTGTATCTAAAGCGACTGGACTGTTCTAGAGGACATGTCAGTGCTTATCCACATTTCTTCCATAGAAAATTGTGTAACTGTTTGGTTTCAGAGCCCCATTTTAGAGGCGTCAGATTTCCTTTCCACTGAATTCATCCTTTAGTCCCGAAATCTGTGACCTAGCCGGGATTCGAAACCGGCTCTTTTAATTTCAAGACGGCGTCTACAGAATCTTGACCGAGAGCGTGTGGCAGCACTGCCGAAGAGCCAGTAGGAAGGAATGTGGCATCGTCGGACCGCATTCCTCTCTTCGTCAGTCACGTCACCGCCCTCCACCGCCGCTCCCCACCAGAACCACGCTGATACTATCTACCACAACAATCACTCCTGATATAGATGGACAAATTAATATGAATCCGGCGGCAGAATTTCGAATAACCTCCGTCACCTGGACCAACAAAAGAAATTTGTAATTTGGCAACATTCGGTCAACAAATTGGCTAGCGAGCCAGTAAGAAGATGCAGGACGTCGTGTGTCGTGTCTCTCTTGTCGAGTCTGCTTCCATCTGGTTTCGCTCAAACTGTGCTCGCTTCTACCGACAAGAAGAAGATTTTTTATTCTATGGTTTCAATGGCGCGAATTAAAAGACTATGACTATTCTCTAAGAGACAAATTGTTACTTGAACTTGCAAGTTTCGAAATGAAGAATTCTGTAATGGCAAATGTCAAACATTTCTCGACGACGTTGAAATGAATGAATGAAATCAACAATCAGTCAAATATAATGGATGATTTGCAGGGTTCGCCCCATGTAAACGTCGTAGGCAACAAGATGGGGAACTGAGTTACTAAATCGATATATATTTATATATAAAAGAAGGATAATGGGTGAAACCGCAGGAGTGCAGAAAATATGAGAATTGGATGTGTTTCTGCTTATTGGCTTCTTCAGAGCAAGGCAACCAAGAAACCAGGAGAGGGATGGAAAAGAATAAATATGGAAAGAAACGACAACAGGTGACCACATCTAATTTCACCGCATTATATCCTTTTCTGTAATATATTTATATATATATTTTACAATATATAAGTTCACATGAAAACAGAATATTGGGAATTTTTCAACGCATAAATTTGCACGTTCTATGAAGTATTTTTTTATACATTTCAACTTGCTTCCTTTTACTCCTTTTCTCTGAAATTAAATTCTGTTGAGAAAATGATCATCTCTTGATTTTTCTGTAGACATATCATAGGAGATGTTCTGTGATATATCGATGGGAGACTGTAAAGCACCTTCTGAAATGTTTGAGGTACTAACCGTAGGCAAGGTACATGAGTAACCAGATGAAAAATATGAACCTATCTATCACTTGAATTTCTCCTCATTGCATTTAAATATATTGTATCTTCGTGCAGACTATTCAGGTAAATTTCGATATTAATACACTGCATTTCAACATTGAATTTATAACTTAGTTTAGTGAATCTATTAATATCAATAACACCCACGTTGCTACTGTTAATACTTCCTCAGATAAATAAATCAATGTAAACAATAGTCCAAACTGGTATGCATAAATAACAGTGCGAGATAAAACTTTATAGTTTATAGATAAACCCAAAGATGAATAAGACATTCAGAATTAAAATATAGATATTCACAAATATAATGAAATGCTCCAAATTGAACTAACACTATGAGGAAATTGAACAAAACTCTTTAACACATGTAAAACAACACGGCAAACTAGGTAAACAATAAAATTTCGAGCGTTAATGGCAAAATCAATCAAAACGCTGACGATCATTGTCGCCACTGTTTTGTATAAAGTCACTGTATTGTAGTTTCAGCTCCATCTACTTGTCTCAAAACTAACAACGGCTCAAATGTAGTCGCTTTTTAGTACTGGCAATACAAGGCAGTTTAATATATGATTTTACTTTGAATGTAGATTTCAGACTTCTTAGACTATAAAAAGAGGACAGTACGCATAGGCTGTAATTGCTAAATAATAAAATAATTCGAGAAGTTACAACTACTATATATTTTTGAAACCAAAAGTACTAATATTTCTCATCAAGTAGCCAAGTGTACATGTCATTAATCGTAGCCATAACGCCCCTTAATTGGCAGAACTGATTACAGGTACTTAGAGACATTAAACTGTTCATCTCTGGATAATATCTACCAACATAAAAATAACGAAACCGTCTTCACAAACGGTTCAGTGACATAGTGTGCCGTGTCCTTCAGCGAGAATATGAAGGAAGATCTGTTACAGCAGCCTACATACTTGCATGATTATTTCTCAGAATACACATAATAATTTATTCTTGCGGACTTCTCGGAGAACGAAGACTTCGTCCGGATCAACTTCTTGGAAGCAATTTAAAAATTTCGCCCCGATCATTTTTTGGAATACTAGGCAATAAATCCTTGATGACTGTTGATGATAGGATGCTCGGATAATTCTAATCGTGCGACGTGTAAAAACAATTTTTTTCGGTTGATTGGACGAAGACGAAAATTCTGGAGGAATGGTGCCAAAAAGATGTCCGTAATCATCAATTAGATCGGATTGTTCTTGCATGACGACGTATGTTGCTCTCTAATGAAGTGATTCGTGAGGACGTATCTTATGGAGTATAATTTGGTTTTTTGATTCTTCTGATTTCGCTTCATAAAAAACTGGCGAAGCACGAAATTAGTATTTCGTGGAAACGTTGTATCTTGATGATAAAAACGCAGGTAATTTTATCCATTTGCGACTGGAACCTTTAAACTAACAACTGTATAAATAGGAAATCAAATAGTGTGGTTATGCTCAAATCCATGAGTTTCCCATTTCATATAGAAATTTATCTCTCTCTCTTCCAGTTACCTCTTATCCGTTAACATAACGTATACATTATCAAGTCCAAATTACAAAAAAATCTTCTGCTGGCAATTAAATCATATCCTTAAGAGTGTAAATCACTTTCATTCGGCCATTTCGATGCTAACTAGAAACTCTCAGAATTCGTTCTAGGTACTTCATATTCAGAGTGATCATTGACATATTATGGATACCTCATCAGCTGACATGCCTCGTTTGTCGAAGAAATCCATACTCCTCTGCTAATTATAATTTGAAAATCGAAATTTTCGTTGAATCCAAATATAGTCCTGAAAAATGATTCAACAAAACAAAGGAAAAGAACTGACGTGAGTACACAGAAACTTTTGATAGTTTGTCCTGAAACCTTTTCCCGTACTCCGGAACTGTTTGATAATAATACGAGGGATGCCTTTTGCATTTCGGAATTGGACAACCCTAGTTTTGCAATCTGCTTACTGACATCTCTATCGTACTGCTAGATATTTTTGAGGTAGTCAGAGCTCTATTTGTGTTGTTTACAGTAACTTAATAGATTCATCTCGCCCAAAAAATGGAATTGAATCGTGAACATTTTCGTGCGATTATTTTTTACAGTTTTCGAGGTGGATTAACTCAACAACAGTGCATCCATGAACTTAATTCAATTTTTTTTTCTTAGTATAATTAAAAATGTCCTACCTCATTCGGTTTTGTTTTCATAAGCTTCCCTTAAAGGAGAGGTTTTTCAGCCGGACCCTGTATAAGTAGCTACCAATTTTATCTAGTTTTCGTAGTTCTGTCAATTTGACACTTACTAGTTTATTGAAAGTGAGGGAAGCCATTTAAGGAATGTTTTATTTAAAAAGTAAGACTAACGGTAGACCCTGAGAATAGTACATTTTATTAAATGACAGAATGTGAACGTTTTCTTAGTATAAATAAAAATTTCCTAACTCATTTGGTTTTGTTTTTATAAGCTTCCGTTATAGGGGAGGTTTTTCTGTCGGACCCTGCATAAGTAGGTACCAATTTTATCCAGTTTTCGTAGTTCTGCCAATTTGATACTTACTAGTGTATCGACAGTGAGGAAGGCCACTTCAGGGATGTTTTATTTAAAAAGTAAGACTAACTGTAGACCCTTAGAATGATACAATTCAAATGGCAGAATGTCAACTTTTTCTTGGTATAAATAAAAATGTCCTACCTCATTTGGTTTTGTTTTTATAAGCTTCCCTTATAGGGGAGGTTTTTCTGTAGGACCCTGTTTAAGTAGGTTATCTAGTTTTCACGTCAATTTGACACTTACTAGTGAAGATTTAAAAATTTTTCTAATCTAGTCAGCATTTTCAAAAGCTAATTTCTGCCTTAAAAAAAGATATGTTGGATATTGCCCAAATAATCATTCTACATAGGTCGAATGTTATTGAAATTGCACAATGATGTAAACTAAAGAAATATAAATTAGAGTAATCTGAAAACAGTGAGAAAAACATACAAAATTCGTCGTTCTACTACCATAAATGTGCTCACTCTATACACTGATTTAAATCGATGAATACAAGCCAGAAAGATGACCAAGGTTTCAGAATAGCTCGAATGCTTAAATTGTTACCGTTAACTTGAATTGCGAACAGAAACACGTAGCTTTATTATAATGTAACTAGTAGAGACGGAGACTCACTTTCGTAATATCATTTCGCAACAAGTTCAACATAGGCGTAACTTCGAGGAAGAATATCACTTGAATGGGTGAAAACGATTTATGAATGCACGAATATGGAATTTCTCAATTTACTCTGATTTCTGTTTACTTAAAGGGAAATTTTAAACTAGGTCTAAACTGAAATGTGTTTTTTTGTTGTTTAATTGTTGTATTTCAGTTTTATATTGTATATTCAACATTCGTTTTGTTTAAAATTAAATCGAATTTATAATTATTAATGTACAGTTGCCTTTCATATTTCGGGAGTGGACAACTCTAGTAGTTAGGTGTTCGCATTGGATCCCACACAATTTGTCAATCGCTCAAAAAATAGCTCGTGTCGATTGGTCGAAAGAAAGGCTCCAAAAATACAATCGCGGTGCATCGAAGCACGACTATGATATCGTGACAGGTGATGAATGGTCGATTTACGCGTATGAGCCTGAAAGTAAACAGCTTTCGACTGTGTGGGTGTTTCAAGATTGAATTAAGTTCATTGATGCACTGTTGTTGAGTTAATCCACATCGAAAGGTGTGAAAAATAATCGTACGAAAATGTTCACGACTTAATTCCATTTTCTGGGAGAGATGAATCTTTTAAGTTACTGTAAACAACATAAACAACAAAAATGTCAAGCTATACGATAGAGCTGTCAGTTGGCAGATTGCAACACTAGGGTTGTCCAACCCTCGTATCAGGTCCAAGCTAACAAGAATTTAACCTGATAATGAAACCCAAAGAACGAAGAAACAAAGCGCTCTCTGAAAGTAGGAATAAAAGAACATCTGAAGCTTTCTTAAGTGTTAGACACCGATAGATCAAACTTGATCTTACCTGCTGTGAATGGAATAATTCTTCTATAACATCCAAAGAAGAGAAACTCATAAGAAGGAAAATCAAAGAGGTAGCTTCTGATCCCATCAGTACTCTATACTCTATCAATAGAGTTTTCGGAGGTGTAGAGGCCGATAAAGCTCTTCGAACCCACGTAAGTGCAATTTTATATAAGTAAGGAGTTCTGTCAGTCTTGACAATGAATGAAAAAAAAAATTTTTGGCGAATTTTCTGCTTTCAAAAGCTAATTTGCTTGGAGAACGATAGGGGATATCTGTCGTTCTGCATCAACCGACTTGTTTATTGAAATTCATTCAATTCAAAATTCAGATCATTTCAATCTGATTGTAGCGAAGCTATACGTTGTTTATTGCTTGGAATTTCTTGTTACACGGTATAAAATTAATGTCGGTGTCTTCGTTGGGGCAATAAATATTTTCGTGCATGTAAAACGATATTATACAACATGTCATATTCCGTGGCAGCATGTCGCATTCCACAGTCGAATATTCATCGAATAAATGTCGGTAATCCAGGTCAGGATTCGTTTCTTTAAACATTCGATACGTATTATATGGCGACTATACGAGGAAAGGTCAAATGTACCGCGTTTATTGCCAAGAAAGGGTTTACGATATGAATACTTGATATTTAATTGTCCATCGGTTTCTCAACGTGTTATCGTGATATTCTAAATCTAATTTGAGCATTCCTTTATTGCTAATTGGATTTTCTGGGTGAAGCTGAACAGATGAAAAATGATTCGGTAATGATCAAGGATTATTATGATTGCGTTTTCTTGCGAGTGGAAGAGCTTGAAATTTTTGAGCAATTGTCAATATATTTGAGGTTATCAATTATAAAGAAACAGGTTAGAGGCTGTTTTCGTTTACAGATAATTTTTTCGTTTTAAGTTTCGAAAAATTAACATTACATGCTATGAAGTTGTGGTAATGACAAGATAAACAAACCAGAAGTTACATTCTTCAATTTAGCAAAGAACACGAATCTGTAAGTATTTAATTCAATCAATTATTACAAAATCCTAAATTATTGTGATCCTGATGACCAGTGGTTGCTGGCGAAAATTGTAACAATATTTGGGATTTTTGGATGTTGTCGATGTGACGAAATTCTCTCCTTAAACATGAATGATGTAGAAAATATGGGAAAATACGTTATTGTGACATTGCGGCAAACAAAAATTTAACAACAAGAAGATTCAGCATAACCGATGATGGCTTCAAACCCTGCATGTTATACAGAAAATATGTAAATCTTCGGCCTCCTGCAACAGAAAGCAGAAAGATATTTTTTGACATACCGAGATGGAAAGTGCATTTCCCTTAATGTTGGCTAGCACACTATTGGTGGTGTCCCGAAGCAAATAGCGAAATATTTAGGTTTAAAAGACCCAGAGTTATACACCGGCCACTCTTTTCGCAGAACTGGAGCCACTATGGTTGCGGATTCGGGTGGAGATATTTTAGCACTAAAGCGTGCAGGAGGGTGGAAGAGCACCGAAATTGCGATGAGTTATGTCGATGATTCGGTCAACAAAAAAAATAGAAATGTCTAGCAAATTATTTGGTAGTAAGGAGAGTACAAATGTTCTGCAGTCCTCGAGTTCAGCAGTTTCTGAGTCAACAGATAGTTCATCATCATCAGTACCAACTGTTTCATCATCAAAAATCTGTGTTACTGGAAATAACAAATGTACCATGATTTTCAACATATTTGACGATAAAACAAAAATTTCTAATGTAAATAATACTACTAACTTGTGAAAATTTTGCAAGTTAACAGTCAGTTTTACAAGTTAGTGACTTGATAAAATAAACTTGATTGTGTTTTTGGAAACTGACGTTTACAAATGAGAAACAAATAAATATATTATAAAATTTCATGACCTTGTCAGTACTGTATCCTAGTCAACTCTTAGTAACTAGAATAATTCATGACTCTCAAGTGCTATTTTATTATTTCAAAAAACTTGAAATACATATAATAAAGAATTATTCAATTATCCAACACATATTTCATGGTACTTGATGTAATTCATATCATATCGTGAAACAAATGCTTACCTACATAGATTATGTATAATACTATAAATTTTGAAGATATAATTAATATTTTATTGTGTTTTTGACAAAAGCGTTCAATCTAGTTTCACTATGCATCATTTTATTCAGCACAACTGTCAACTCCAAGTGAACAATTTATTTCAATCAATAACTTAATATCATCATTCGATTGTGATTTTTTGTCTTTGTTTATTTATGCGTGTAGAAAGAAGTGATTGTATTCTAACTCAAATTATAAATTATTTTAATCAAGCATCAGTTATCAAATCTCAATTATTGTAATTATTCCTCATCAATCTAAGCACATTAAAAATTTTCAACTCCAGATTTTATAATTTTATAATTATAACTGTTGAACCCCAACTTTTATAAAAATGGTTTCAATTTTTCTCTACCATTAAGAACCTTTAATTGTAACATTGCAATATGAAAAATTTTCAGCTATGGTTCGATTTAAAATTCCCGCCTTCTATTACAGATTTCTCGGCGTAAACTCAAACTAACAACTACTGCTAAAATAAAGTCGCTTTTTAGTACTGGCAATACAAAGCAGTTTCCCATCTTTATACTTTTTAATCTATGATATAGAACATATATAACAAAATTTCCAAGCGCCTCGAATATATTAGCTATTATTGAGTTTCAGAAGATAAACTAAAAAATGAAATTGTGTACATTTCTCTCATTTTGGCCTCTACTGTAATGAGATTATATTTTTAATAGATACAATTCCTACAATTGGACTTTGGAAAATCCACATATTACAGTGGAGACACAAAATCAAGGCCGATACAGTTTCAATGATATGAATATTGCGGGATTTTGTTGAACCAATAATGTATGATTTTCCATTACAAAAATCCTCCGATCTTACAAGCCTCTTTTCATTCGAAAATTTACTTCAAATTATATCTTAAAAATTGTTGTAGGACGCAAAGTTTCCAATTTATGACGATGGTGGCCGGCAAACAAGGGCGGTGGTCCCACGAACTTGTAGATAAGCTCAAATCTCAAAAATACAATTGAAATATTTCAAGCTCATGTTATATTTCAACGAACTAGCGCATTTTTAAGATATCTGGTAAAGCTTACCGCATGAACGAGAATAAAATGTTCAATTACCATTGTGATGAATTCAATCCTATCATAGTGAATCCTTATAGTAATGATCGTCGATAATAAATGGATGAATGCACATTTATGTCTGCTTGAGAAGAATATTCAATTGTATTACAAGTGGCTTTAATGCCGAGAGCGTTCATTCAGCAACAATTTGATGAAATTAACCACATCCATATGGATGAAAATTTGTATCATAACGAGAAGTCGAAATAACACGAAGCGGAAAATTCAAGATCGTTTTGATACATCGTTGTTGAGATGTTTCCATGATATTTCAAATGAAGTATCGTTCAACACATTTCCTCTATTCAATTACGAGGATTTCAAGTGGCCCCTTTCAGGAGGTTGCCTCAAATAAACAGTAAAAAACACCCCCCAATAAAAGCATTAAAAGAAGATACGCATAGACTGAATTATCATATCACATGAGTACCAACATCAAAGATATCTACTCGTCAAAAAATACAAATCCTAAATACCGAGGTCAAGTCGGTCGTAATGAAATTTTCAAAAAAAAAATCGAAAGCTTGCGAGCGGAGCGAGCTTTCAAGAGAAACAATAATCTAACTTTTCCTCATTATAAACGACATATTTTCCTGGCTTTGGTTAGCATTCGCCTGTCGTGATGACGGCAAGACAATATCAACCGATACGTCGGAAAAAATCATGTCTGTCTCGCCTATCATCTTCGATTAATTAAAATTCCAGTAAAATTCGATGGACTTGATTAATTTTTATGATCTGTACGGTACAAATCATAGACAGGAATTTCTAAGATTTTGACTGTATAAATCCCGGTCTCTTGGTGCACGTCTATGTCAGTATGGCATCCGAGGCACGACCCCCTGCCTCTGCATCGGACTGTACCGGAACGGGCGCATTCCCGGAGTATACAAATGATCTTGATCCCCCCTCTTGCGCGGCCCACTCAGAGCACAGCTACCTGTCTTTACCGCGGCTCGCCGTGCAGTTTTTTACTCGTTTTTTACCCGCAGGCTGTCTTCATTTTTTATTGACCTGGGCCGACTTGGGCAGATGCTAAAGCACGGGACCGATGCGCGGTTCTGCCGGACGTCTAGTCAAAAGTTCGAAATTATTGCTGTAATTGTCAGATTGCACGATCACTGTTTTCGATTGCCAGGGAAAAAGGTTTTGAGGCGATTTTATCGGTAAATTGAAACTGGATTATAGATGATGAGAGAAACTTGTCGTTTTGAAAAATATTCGACAATGCGATACCGGTATATTCAATGATCCGCTCATGATACTAAAGAAAATTATGCCAGTTAATGTATGATTGAAAATTGATGAACGTATGACTTCCGATAGAGTTTGAGACTTTATTTCCACATAAAAATACACCTCGATTGATTTCTCATTGAAAAAGTCCTCGATATTCAGTTATTTAATATTAGAATATCGAATATGGTAGAAATATAATTCAGTTGAATCTTGTTGACTTTCTTTTGGATTCTAATTTAAAAAATTTAGAAGCACTGACGTGGGCTCAGGTTGATATGGTCTAACTACTTTCGGAATAATTCAAACTTTGAGAAATCACATCACCAAAATATACAGGGTGCGTCTTTGACTACTGCGTTTAACCATAAGTTCTTGAGATCAAAAGAAACACTTTTTCCCATGCCGTTTTTCCATATTCAGCTGCGTTAAAAAGTTAAAAACATTTTAAGTTTTCACATTGGGCAAATACCCCTCTGTAGTCCAGTTCAATTTGAATGAAAATTACCTTCCACAGCATCCACTATTCAATCTGAATTGTTTAAAAACATTATTTTCCCTCCAAGAAATGATTCACTCACTCATGTTTCATCAATCAGATGATTATATAGATTTAATTCCTTGCAATTTAGGAAAAAAGATGATGAATGATTTTATCTACAAAAAATACTAACGATTCTATGAAGTACAAGATACGGACCTTTAGTTCAAGTGATATTTGTTTTTCATGCAATTTAACCAATCAGTACAGTAGTAATGAGAAACCCACAAGAAATGGAATAAAGCTGTTGATGCCAACATATGTATGACTGTTATCAAAAACATTTTACAAGATATCATTTCAACTGATATTATCGTTTGAATATTACAGGTGAAAATGCAATTTTTTTATCTGAAATTTCAACATAACGGGGCCAAATTTGGAAAAATGTTATAGGAAGAAAATGTTCTTTTTGACGTCAAGAATCTTAAGTTAAAATTAACGTAGTGGTCAAAGACTCACCCTGTATGTAATCCAATATTCAGATTGAGGTCGTTTTCATTTCTGATAGCAAAAAAGTAATTTTATTCGATCACTAATCTCTAAATTTTACGCAAATCACATAATATCAAAAAAATATATTAAGTAGGTACACCTTCACTAAATTAGCATCGAAAAAGTTTCGATGTTCATATGATATCAAAAAAACTATAGTACAAATCCAAACATAACGTAATAACACATAAATTAGGATTTCATCTATTTTTTGTATATTAATGCTTAACTACATATGTTTCGGCGTACATTGAGCCTTTTTCAAGTTTACGTGTTACAAACACAGTGACAATCACATCTAAAATGTATAACTAGATTATTAGGTGTTTTTTAATATTTTGATATTTTATGCTAGCCTACCTGTCCAACAATTCATCTTAAAACTGAGAAAAATTAAAATCATGTTCATCATGTTGTGAACGCTGTCAATTAGAATTATTCTTTGTACATGCAGGTTTCCAATTTATCATTTGAAATGCCATCTGTTTATATGTGTGAACATTGTTGAAGAAGATATTTTATTTTCATTAATTCATTTTGATGATGTTTTCTGAATATATTCACAGATGCCACTTCGACATAAATTTGATATTATCCAAGAATGTTATAGTAAATTTTGGATAGGTTTTTCAGGTCAGTTCTATCATTTATTGAGTGTTTTTCTCTTTGAATGTATATCATTTCTTGGAATGTCCTTATTTTGTTGTTGGTTTCTTTATGCAGAATTTTAAAATTGTCAAAGTCAAATCTATGGTCATTCTCTCGTTCGTGCTTTTTAAGGGCTGTGGAATTTTTTGAATATTTATGGCCGTTGATCCTTTCTTTGATGTATTGTGTTGTTTGGCCTATGTAGATTCCTGGACACTCTTTGCATTTTAGTTGGTAAACACAATTCGATATTTTTTCTCTCGGAGTTTTGGCTTTTAGCTTCGTGTAGAGTGGACTTATGTGCAATTTTGATGTCTGTGTCTTTGAAAATATGGTTGATTTTTTCGGACAAGTTTTTCACGTATGGAATTGCATAAAGAAACCAACAACAAAATAAGGACATTCCAAGAAATGATATACATTCAAAGAGAAAACTGAAAAACCTATCCAAAATTTACTATAACATTCTTGGATAATTTCAAATTTATGTCGAAGTGGCATCTGTGAATATATTCAGAAAACATCATCAAAATGAATTAATGAAAATAAAATATCTTCTTCAACAATGTTCACACATATAAACAGATGGCATTTCAAATGATAAATTGGAAACCTGCATGTACAAAGAATAATTCTAATTGACAGCGTTCACAACATGATGAACATGATTTTAATTTTTCTCAGTTTTAAGATGAATTGTTGGACAGGTAGGCTAGCATAAAATATCAAAATATTAAAAAACACCTAATAATCTAGTTATACATTTTAGATGTGATTGTCACTGTGTTTGTAACACGTAAACTTGAAAAAGGCTCAATGTACGCCGAAACATATGTAGTTAAGCATTAATATACAAAAAATAGATGAAATCCTAATTTTTGATCCCGTGCTCTAACCCCAAGAAAATTACTTCTGAATAATATATAATATAGCACAAGAAAAAGCACATATTTATAACACATAAATATACATAGTCAAGTCATCCAATTCTAAGTGTATTTAGTATTTATAGTGATTTCGAGAGCGCTACCAAAAGAAATTGAACTGATTCATTCAGAATATCGTTTAGAATCTAAGGAGTTATGTGTCGAATGGTATGGAATCTTGTCGGACCGCATCAGATAGATACGCTCGTCCGGCCAGTACTTTAGAAATACCTTTGGCCAGCTGAAGTGGAGCTACCACTCTTGAAATAATTATTTTATCTACGGATGATGTCTGAAGAAGAATTATATGCCCAAACCCACCTAACTACCAAGTAGTTTGGTGTTTCTTGCCTTTTTTCCTGTTTTCATTTTTTTTTAACGACAGACTTATTAATATGGCCCCTTATTTGGGATGAGTTTTTTTTGGGACTACCAATCCTAGACGGAAAATTAACTTCTGAAATTCTGGGAAGATGCAATGAATGAAAGGTCCTGTAATGATACAGTTGGATTGAAAGGCGTTCCCAGCTGGCCGTGGTTTTGTGGTTTTATTAAGAATTTCGTCTTCTTTTTTACGTGTTGAGTGTGCAGAATAAAATGTTACAAAATATCGAAATGTGGATAAATAACTATTATTATGTCGTTAATAACTGTAATGTTTTAAATAAGGGTCCATGTCATCTTGGGGTACGTGACATTTACGATATTATTCTTTGTATTTGCATAATTTTGTCTCCAGATATCCCAGACAAGAAGGATGCAACATTTTATCATGGAAAAGATCATCATGAAGTTATTTTTAGAATTAAATATTCACCTGTCTTTGGAATTTGTGTGCTCCGAGATAGAGGTGAATAATTATTGCCAAAATCGATGAAAAAATGAAGATTTTTTAATTTAATCTGTGAACGCACCCTTACACCAATCATCGAACTGTCAACGTCAATTCATTCAGTAAAGTCAACATTGTCATTAAGGTGAAGTACACGACGACGTTTGCATATTATAAAAATTTACTACCGAAATTCGGAATCGGTGACCGCAACTTTAAGAGCCTTAACTCCAATTTCCGGTCGTAATTTGCGCCCAAGTAGACAGGCAATAACAAGTTTGATGCAAGAATTTTATTCTACATATTCCCTGTTGGATGTTGTCGTGCCAGTGAGACAAAGGACCGGCAGCAGTAACGAAAACATCGCTGCCGTTCGGGCCTCCGCAGCCGACGACCCAAATGAATCAATTATTTGTGGAATATCTGTCACATATGGTATTCTAGACTTTAGGATCCATCCTAGTTCTGTCATTTCAAAGTTAGGCTATAAATCTAAATTGACTAAGAAAAATTTCGATGCCTCAATAATTTTGTGTTCAAGATCAACTATAAACAGTTGTCATTTATTCAATTAAGTATTAATATTTCATTAATATTAATTGAATTGATTGACATTAATATTGAATATCAATAGCCATCTAAAATAAATATTAAGTATTATCAAATTATTAATGAAATTTACTCACCGCAAATCAGAGCAAGTCCGAACAGGTCCGTATCTAGCATGCCCTGCTGGACGAAGTGGAGACATGTTTGCTGATAGAGCTCTCTGACTCTGGATTTGGCCTGAACGATGAAATATAGCGTCTGCTGATGCAGCAGATGAAGTGCCAAGAACCTGGCCGAGGGGGGTAGCGCTGCTGCCGGGCTGCACGCGGCTAGGGGTGCGCTCACCGTGCACAGGCCGGCACGCATGACCCACTCATCTCTTCAGAGGGGTGATCTCTCACCTGTAACAAAAATTGAGAGATTATTAAAAATTAATCTTTTAGTTGATTCAGTTCTTAAATTTTTTCTTTCAATCTGTAATGACGAATGAAATTAAGCGTCAAATATATGACCGGGTCAAAGGGTGCCGACTTGCACGAACGCCTTAATGGGACTCAGAAGATAATTTATCAGGTATACCGGTATGAAATAAGCGTTTTTCTTGTTTAAATAAAACACTAATTACTAATGGGAAAGTAAAAAACATTTCATTCAAAGTATTGGCCATTCTACACATTTTGACCACCTTTCTGGCAATTTGTGGATACCACGCCAACAAAATTGTGTGTCTTTTAAAGCAAACCAACCAGACACCCAATTTTCGATCTTCTCGTAGGAATCAAAGTTCTGCTCAGCCAATGCGTGTCCCATCGATGAAAACAAATGGTAGTCGGAAGGCACCAAGTCTGGTGAATACGGCGGGTGGGGTAGCAGCTCCCAGCAATGTATCCTGAACCGATTTTGCTTTGTGTGCTGGTACATTGTCATGGAGCAAAATCACCTTGCCGTGTCTTCTGGCCCATTGTGGTAATTTTTCGATCAATGCATGGTTCAAATTGATTTTTTGTTGTCGGTAGCGATTTGTGTTAACGGTTTCACCAGGTTTTAGAGCTATTGGGGCACCACACTTTTGTGGTCCCACCAAACACAGCATTGTATTCTTGCCGAATCGATCTGGTTTTGCAGTCGATGTTGATAGTTGTCCCGGATTAATCCATGATTTTTTCCGTTTAGAATTCTTAAAATAAATCCATTTTTCATCGCCAGTAACAATCTGATGCAAAACCGATTTTCTTTCGTGTCTTTGAAGCAAAATTTCACAAGTTTTTATTTGGTTTTCCATCTGTCTTTCATTCAATTCATGGGGCACCCATTTTCCACACCAAGGGATCTTTCCCATGGCTTTTAAACGGTCATAAATGGTTGTTGTGCAACATTCAATATTTCTGCTATTTGCTTTTGGTTTAAAGTGCCATCTCCATCCAATATCGTTTACAATTCGGTATCTTCAAACTTTTTTGTTGGTCTTCATTTCTCACATCAAAATCATTATTTTTGGTCCGTTGAAACCATCTTTTGCATGTTGCTTCTGATAGAGCATGCCTCGACAAGAATTCTACAGCACTTTTCTTCAAAAGAAAACATAAAATTAATGCTTTCCGTAAACATCACTTTCTGGTACAAAATTCGACATTTTTAACCCGATGAAAAAATATGATCTGTTCAATAACTTGATGTTTACTAAATATGTTTCACAGATGTTATAGCAAACAAACAAACAAAAACGAAGCCTCGTTGACAACAAATGTTCCTTATCGATAAATTTGTATCTTGACGCTCACTTCATACCGGTATACCTGGTAGTTAATTGAAAATTTAGTGGAGTGAGAATACAAACAACAGATGCTCAAAATAGAGAATATACGATGGCCACGATTTCTTCATCAGGAAGATGAATCCAATCGATTGAGACCACTTTCGATATTGGAAAATTACAGACATTTGGGCAGAACTAAAGAACGTTGCTCTGGCATCAGTAGTATTCAAGTAGCCCTCATAAAAAGCGCTCAAAAATAAACGTAACGATTGAGTGCAAATGCTAAAAAGACAAAAACAGAGATGCCAACAAAATATTCAAATTATTGCTACAGATTCAGAATTTCCGAGTGATTTGGAACGGTTTTATTTCCAGTAAATTTATCTAAAGTGCATTGATTGAATGAGGAAGACATCAACAACGGCGTAAGAAACTGATTCAGAACTTGAATTTCAACAATATAAAGTCGATGTCCCACGATCTGAAAAGTGATGATTTCCATATCAGGTATTTCCTTCGATGTCCGTCCAATTTTCGAAACTGTAATTATCTCCACAGGAAATCATCCGTCTTCCCAATTGATCCGGAAATAAGAAAGGTGAGGTAAATCGCGATGTTACCCACGTTCAGTTGTGTCTCCAAGAATAAATTAAAATTCTTCGAACTCTCATGAGAATTCTTGATGAATGAATATTTCTGTAAAAAGTTGTTTCGGCAGTTTTTACAATAAATTCCATCGCTTCTTATGTATTGACAAGAACTCGAGGATCATCCGTGAACAGTTTTTGAATTCGAAAAACCTCTATAAATGAAACATTTCGATTAATTATCCCCCTGAAACTGAATATATAATAAATCTAGTCGGGAGGAAACTATGACAATGAAACTGAAGAGGATGTAAGATATCAATAACACAAATAACAAATTTTTGTTTGAGTAAGTCCGATATCTTCTGCAAGACTAGTTGTTTAAACCTTATTCAAATATCTTCCAAGTTACAAATTAATTAACGTTTTATTTTGATTAAAAAGAAATTATAATTAGTATTAAAAACCGCACTGTTTTTACAAACGTTACGATGGTACCTATGAAATAAATAAATATCTTGCATTGACATTTTAAATTTTGTTGGCACGTTGATAGTTCATTGAAGTTTGAATATCTTGGTAAATTTAATTTGATAATGGGATACATCTAGTCCGCCCCTGATAAACTAAACAAGCTAATTATGTTTTAAGAGCAGTATTTTGAGAGGTCCTTACTACTGTTTATCGTACTGAATTTTCATTAAATTATTTCAAGTAGTTTAAAAGTTATTCAAGAATAATTGATTACCAGTGGCGTCTTTTAGGGGGCCGTAACGCTGTAGGGGGCCGCTAGGGAAAAATATATGCGAACTTGTCATCTTATTGCTTAATTTGAATTTGAGAGATCTCCCACATTTTCCCGGACACTCTGTATACGCCTAGAAAATCACTTTCCACAATTTCTTCTATTTACAAGTCGTCACGAAATATATCAAATGCATTTAAGAAGTCCATGATTTTTTAAGTAAATATTTCTATTTCAATCAATGTTTTTAGTCGAATTCATTTAACGACAGTAGAACCTTAGACTATATAAGATAGAAGAAGCATTCCTTTGTAAAATGTCGATTTATTTTGACTCTCATTCAAGGTCTTAACCTTGGCCATCCCAACAGCGAAGCCCAAATTCTTCTTTTTTCATCGTCATCTAGGAACCTTAATTCACGAAAACCTCATTTTATCTTATAATAATCTCATTGAAAACTTCCCTATTAAAACTTTCTACGCTACTGAACACCTAAATAACTAAATACTTCGGTTCTAACAATACATTTATCTATGGAACGATAAATTCGGATTAAAATTCCTGTCGTTACTACAACTCTCACACTTACGAACCATTTTTAGTGCGATGAAAAGTAATAAACAATAAAAAATATGAAAAACCTAATACTGACTCACACATTTTCTTCAATTCGCGTATTTATTTTCGATACAGAGGTGGCAACGTGTGTCTTCTAAACATCATGTGACCTTCAAACTATCAAACAGAGAATGCAGCAGCGTTGTCTTGACTTTCATCTGATTTTCTTTCCATCTGCGGTCTCTGACTGTAGCAGAATCAACTAAAGTTTTTCTTTTACTTCTTGCTAATATATCCGATAAGACAGTTTCAATTCAAAATATATAATTTTATACAATGTTTTGAATTCAAATCGGAGAAAAAGTTTTTATTCACAATTATAGGGGAATAGAGAAACCTACTATTTGCTTAGTTTAACAACATGAAAATTTTTTATTACCTGAGTGGACCAGCTCAATAGGTTACAATCAACCAGCTCTAAGTTTCAGATACGACAGTTTTCAATGTAAATAAGGGGGTCTATTTTTATAACATATAGTCTAAGAGTAGAACAAATTATTTTAGGTTGGAATCCTGCCTTTATATCGTTAAGTGGTCATACATGAGCGCTCAAATTTAAGGTCCGCTTCAGACATTTAAGTGCAGCTTAACAGCTGGTGCAACGAAAATTAAGTTAAGGGTTCTTTTTAAGTGACGCTTCATACTAAGTGTGAATGGTACAAACGGGGCTCAGAGTCGACTAAAAGTGCCAAGAAAGAAGTAGGTTGTTGCATTTTGTTTATCAGATTCTCTTGGTGTATTTTGACGCATTCAGTTTAAGTTAAAACCTCACAGAACACCTTATCTCCAAGTATGATCAAATTGGAATGGCCTCTCTTATTGAAACATCCGTTATAATTCGCAATTTCGTTAAAGGAATTCCACCGAAATTTGCGAATTACCTGTTCATGGTATTCATGTTGAAAATCCACAAACAAGCATCTGATGATCGTAATAATAATGGAACGTTGAGGTCATCAAATTTTTTCCTTCTATTATTATTAACATTCCTTCATAATTATGTTAATTGATAATGAGCTCCATTGTTTGTGGAATACAGAATAAAATACCCGTATTAATCATAGGTATTCCATTATGCAGGAACACGGATGTTCGTAGTATTTATTAGTTGGTATAAAAAATCAGGAATTTTTATTTGTTCCACTTCGAATTACACATACCGAGGTTCTGTTGGGAATATTAAGAATTAATTTTTTTCCACCAATAATTATATTTCGCAATCAGTATGAGGTGGAGAAAAACAGATTATTAATGAAAATTTCTCGATAACTGAGAACAAATCTGATCTTATTACACGAAGAAGGCAACATAGATAAAAACTAAAATATCTAAAAATGTACGACCCACGGTAAGTATTGAAGGAATAATAATTATTATTCCTTCAAGGTATTGAAAGAAAAAAACTAAAAGAAGAGGTTTTCAGCACCATTCAAACAAACACCTGGTATATGACACTGCGAGTGTACACAAGATAAGCACTCCATTCAACAATTTGCGCGAGAAAATCCTATTTAAAAAAATTGAAAGAGACACAAATTCCCTTATCTAGATAAATTGCTGTAATAGGTATTCACCGTACGCAATGCATACCTCAAGGAATTCAGGAAAGACATTATTTTATCAGGCGAAGCCAGTTTACATGGAAAAGATTTTTGAACCATCGGTGTAACATGAATTTCCTTTTCTTATGCGACAAGCAGTTGTTGAATATTTTCGAATGTAAATGCGTGTAGGAGTAATCAGCCTTTCGCTATTATAATTGAGTCGGTCATTTTTCAAAGAGATAAGAAAACTGTAAAATCGGCTGAGAATGCAACCTGAAACAATGCATGTGAGCGATAGGAATTGGAACATATTTTTACGAATACGTTTAGTGCTGTAGAATTTTCACGCATGAAATATCTAACAATGTTCACAGTTGGGATTGTATTGCGTTGTAAAATTCCGAGAATCGTATACTGATAAACCTACTGGATTCATATTTGTGATGATGTTAGTCTCAATCGTCACATTTTCAAGTCAACAGTAATCGCCATCTTTTAGAATCCTTTGGAGCTAACAGATAATTGTCAAGTGATTTGCAACAAATTAATATAATATTAAGTGTTCGAACACTTGTGATCATATCTCTTTAAAAAAAAAGCGCGCAATACCTCCTGATATAATGTCAGTACTTTCCTGCATTATTCTTCCATGAAAATCGTAAAAATTTTTTATACTCGTCCCCATCTAGGAGATGGCAAATCCATAAATTTCAATAAATTGAATGTAACTGAATCTAGAATATCGAAACGAAATTAAGTGGAACAGCAACTTTCACCGCTATCATACAGTATTCATGCATAGAAGCAAAATATAGTCGTATGAATGAATGATGATATGCTATGCAATATCACCATTAACGACTGCCTTGTAATTGCATCTTTAGATAGAACACCTCTTTTATTAACTTCACGGTTGGTGGAAGGTCAATGGTACATACAACTCAAGAATTCTCTAATTTCCTTGAGGAATGTTTAGAACTGTTCGACTTCAATGAACTGAAGTTTAGAGCACAAAAAGTGAGAGATTTCCCATCTCTCGTTGGTGAATTTTCTGTATTCGGATCACAGACTTTTCACTTTTCGGAATGATTGAAAAATGAAATTCAAATCATGCAGTTTCATCAGACGCATTAGTTCATATTTGTATATGAATCAAACCAATTTTCAAATCAATTATTTTGGCCTACTTGTTCGTTTGAACAGTTTTCGACACATATTTCTCAGATGCAGTGGTGGGCGGTCCGCCCCGGGTGCCAAGCATCAAGGGGTGACAACACGGTGACAAAGAAATACCAACTCTGTCACGCAGATAGTAGCCGCTGGCGCATCGCGGGCGGAAGGGGCAACTTATTTCGGTCCCTAGAAGAAGTTAATCAGACACAAAAGTATATCCAAACATCTGGACTATCGCTGGAAAAGTGTGTTATAAAAATTAAAGCCCTAAAAATTTTTCTTCAAACTCAACGTATACAAATAGTGGAAAGAGCTATTTCCTACGCAACTGAGAAATGTGAGGACTTGGATATCTCCGTTGAAAGAAGAGGAAGGAGGAGATTCCGAAAACGAATGCCAGGAGAAATGTCCCAAGATGTTGGACTAACATTGCCAGAAGAGTTGCATAGAGCTATGTTAGAATGTCTTGATAGATTTTACGAAGAACTAGAGCATCGCTACAAAGCAATGGATGATATTCTCATAACATTTGATGTTGTTCAGTCTGAAACTCTACTTACGTCAACAGAAGAAGAACTTCGTGATAAAGTTCCAAATCTTACAAAAATCTATGATGAATTTTCTGCAGAGGACATTATTTTGGAGATTTTACGACTGAGGCGCCACTTGGAAGCCGCCAGCATTTCTCTTCAAGAAGCGATCCAATGGACTACCTCGGATCTTCTGGAATTTATTGTAAATGGGACTATTCTGAGTCTGTTCCAAGTCTAGCTCTATGTCTAAGTTTTTTTAACTATTTTTGTTTCGGTGGCTACTTGTGAAAGAAGTTTCTCAAAATTAAAGTTAATAAAATCTTACTTAAGATCTACAATGAGCCAAACACGACTTTCCAGTCTATCCATATTGTCCATTGAAAAGAAGAGGAACGTAAATTTTGATAATGTCATTGAGTATTTTAGCAAAATAAAGTCACGTAAACACGTTAATTATTTGTCGTTTTATTTTGAGGGTGCTAGATAGAAAGTCGCCCCGGGTGCCAACCTATGCTACGCCGCCACTGCTCAGATGCGATTTTTCAAAGTTCTAATAATTACTCACAAATACTTAAACAAGATCACCACAGCCATCCGGCCACCTGGCCAACCACCATGAAGATGGCATAAGATCTGGAAATTTGCGTCAGGGGGATAGATGAAGAGAATATAATAAGACAATAGTCCTACGATACAGTGGAAGAAGCAAAGAGGTTTCTAATTATCAGAATGACAAGAATGCTCAACTATATTTCAGATAATTGTTCGATGAGGGAAAAGTTAGGAATATTCATAGGTGCATCATGGTTTCAGAATATTTTAATACCCTGACAATAAATTCCATTAAGTGAAATCAAGTCAAATGTTAAAAACAACAAGCAATGATACTTACAAACACTCAGCGGCCACCTGGCCAACCACCAAAAAGATGGAACGAGAGCTGGAAATTTGCGTCAAGGGAATAGATGAAGAGAAAATAATAAGACAATAGTCCTGCGATACAGTGGAACAAGTAAAGAGTTTTTGTATTCTCAGAATGACAAGAATGCTCAACTATATTTCAGATATTTGTTCAATGAGGGAAAAGTTTGAAATATTCACAAGTGCATCAGTATTTCAGAATATTTCAACACCATGACAACAAATCCCATAAAGTGAAAACAAGTCGAATGATAAAAACAACAAGCAATGATACTTACACTCAGCGGCCACCTGGCCAACCACCAAAAAGATGGAATGAGAACTGAAAATTTGCGTCAAGGGGATAGATGAAGAGAAAATAATAAGAAAATAGTCCTACGTTACAGTGGAAGAAGCAGAAAGGCTTTATATTCTCAGAATGCTCAACTATATTTCAGATATATTTGTTCAATGAAGGAAAAGTTTGAAATATTCACAAGTGCATCAGTATTTCAGAATATTTCAACACCCTGACAACAAATCCCATTAAGTGAAAACAAGTCGAATGATAAAAACAACAAGCAATGATACTTACACTCAGCGGCCACCTGGCCAACCACCAAAAAGATGGCATGAGAACTGGGAATTTGCGTCAGGGGGATAGATGAAGAGAATATAATAAGACAATAGTCCTACGATACAGTGGAAGAAGCAAAGAGGTTTCATATTCTCAGAATGACAAGAATGCTCAAATATATTTCAGATAATTGTTCAATGAGGGAAAAGTTAGGTATATTCATAGGTGCATCATGGTTTCAGAATATTTTAACACCCCGACAACAAATTCCATAAAGTAAAAACAAGTCAAATATTAAAAACAACATGATACTTATAAACACTCAGCGGTCATTTGGCCAACCACCAAAAAGATGTCATTAGAGCTGGAAATTTGCATCAGGGGGATTGATGAAATGAATTCAATAAGATAATAATCCTACGATACAGGGAAATGAGCAAAAGAGTTCCATATTGTCAAAATCTCAATAAAAGCCAACTCTACTTCAGGTTATTATCAAATGAGGGAAAAGTTGGAAATATTCACCAGTGTATAAGTGTTTCAGAATATTTTAATATCTCGACAACAAATTCCATTAAAAAAACAAGTCAAATGTTAAGAACAACAAGCAATGACACTTACAAACACTCAGCGGTCACCTGGCCAACCACCAAAAAGATGGCATTAGAGCTGGAAATTTGCATCAGGGGGATTGATGAAATTAATTCAATAAGATAATAATCCTACGACACAGGGAAATAAGCAAACGGGTTCCATATTGTCAAAATCTCAATAAAAGCCAACTCTACTTCAAGTTATTATCAAATGAGGGAAAAGTTGGAAATATTCTCCAGTGTATCAGTGTTTCAGAATATTTTAATATCCCGACATCAAATTCCATTAAAAAAACAAGTCAAATGTTAAGAACAACAAGCAATGATACTTACAAACACTCAGCCGGTCACCTTGCCACCCACCAAAAATATGGCATTAGAACTGGAAATTTGCGTCAGGGGATTGATAAAGAGAATATAATAAGACGATAGTCCTACGATACAGTTGATGAAGCAAAAATTTCCATATCCTCAGAATGCCAAGAATGCTCAACTATATTTTAGATTATTGTTCAATGAGGGAAATATTCATTGGTGCATAAGTATTTCAGAATATTTCAACACCCTGACAATAAATTACATTAAGTGAAAATAAGTCAAATGTTGAAAGCAACAAGCAATGATACTTACAAACGTTCAGTAGCCACCTAGCCAACCATCAAAAATATGGCATTAGAACTGGACATTTGCGTCAATGGGATTGATGAAGAGAATATAATAAGACAATAATCCTACGATACAGTAGAAGAAGCAAAGAGGTTCCATATCCTCAGAATGACAAAAATGCTCAACTATATTTTAGATAATTGTTCAATGAGGGAAATATTCATGGGTGCATAAGTATTTCAGAATATTTCAATGGATGAAATGAATTTAATAAGGCAATAGTCCTACGATACAGGGAAATGAGCAAAAGGGTTCCATATTGTCAGAATCACAATAAAAGTCAACACTACTTCAGGATATTATCAAATGAGGGAAATGTTGGAAATACTCACAAGTGCATCAGTGTTTCAGAATATCCTAACACTCTGACAACAAGATAAGTGAAAAAGACTCAAATATTAGATACGTCAAACATCCAGTGGCAACCTGATCGAGCACCAAAAAGATGGAATGAGAGCTTTAAATCTGCATCTGGAGGATGGATGAACAGAAAATGACAAGACCATAGTCCTACGATTAAGTGGAAGAACCAGAAGGGTTCCATTTGGCCAGAATATTCAAGTATGAGGGGAAAGTTATAAATATGCATGAGTGCATAAGTATTTCAGAATATTCAATATCCTCCCCTTCAAATTCCATTAAGAGAAACGACTCTATGTAAGAAACAACAAGCAATAATACTTACAAATGATACATGTATCATCTAACACTTCTCACTTGGCATGCACAAATTCTTGTACGAACAGTGAAAGTGTTCAATCAACAGTTTCTACACGATGCACATAACCCAAGAACGAAACGAAATTTTTGGTGATAGAACAATAATTCTCTCAACATGATTCACTGGTTTAAATTACAAAGCTCTGCGTATTTCTTTACGTGAATCACACCAAAGAATTTCCGTCTTGACGTAGAGATGAATAAAATTTTTTGTTTCGCTGTGAAATCACTGGGGAAGTATTCGATTATTTGTTTATCGTATCGATAACCTGTGCAGGTCTACGGAATACCGACTGTGGTCTGGTTCAATAGAAATATTTCATGACTGAGTAAGCAATGTCAACATTTCTAATGCTAACGCATTTCGACACAACTCTGATCACTGTATGACTGACAAATTAGACGATAGTTTTTTATGTCGCAAGTTGCTATCAGGAAAATATTTATGTGATGAATGATAATGATAGACGTTTAATGAAGAACACAATTTCGTCATTGATGAATGTCCAATGCATTAGGATTACCTAAGTTTGTCGTCACTTTATGTGTGGAATGGCAAGTATTTCACGTAATGAATTATTTTTATTTTCAGAGGTTAACTTAGTTAATTGACACATTTTTCAGTTGATTTTCGAATTCGTGACCGGGTGGTTAAAGTGCTCGCACAGTTTCTGAATGCCTGATAGACGTGGGTTCGAATCCAACTGAAGACAAAATCATAAAATCTGATTTTACAAAGCACTAGCACACTTAGGCTTTAAATTAGGAGTAGAAAGGTACGTGGTTGAATTTTATGTTTGGGAATTATAGAACAAAAATATTAATCATCGAAAATCGCTTTATTGTCTTTCAAATTATTCCCCATTAGGATCTATACACTTTTGTATGCGTTTGAACAAATTGTCTAAGCACTTTTGCACTCTGATTGAGGTATCTCCAAACGTACATTCTGAACGCATCAACCGCTTCTTCAGTTGTCTAAAAACGTTGACCTCTCATTTTATTTTTTACGTACAGGAATAAAAAGAAATCATACGGTGCCAAATCAGGACTATACGGCGGATGACTCATCAAATCGATGTTTTGAGTGCTCAAAAATGCTGTTGTTTGAGTCGATTTGTGAGAGCTCTCATTTTCGTGGTGATGGGTAATCCGTCTTCGCCGGTTGGTTTACTGATTTCTTGGAAGACAACTAGCAAACAAATGGTTGTGTATCACTCAGAATTGACTGTTCTGCGTTGTTCTAGTGGAACGATTGCGACATATCTAGTTTTTCCGAAACAACAGGCGACCATGGAAGTGCTTCGTGCGCGAGCAACTTCTGTAGTATTTGGCTCATCTTGAAACACCCATACAGTCGACTGCTGTTTACTTTTGAGCTTATACGAGTAAATCCACGATTCATCACCTGTCACGATGTCATAATCGTGCTTCGAAACACCGCGATCGTATTTTGGAGCATTTCTTTAGACCAATCGACACGAGCCTTGACACTAGTCCTTGACGGAGCTTCATTGCCAAAAATTGAATTAAGTTCATCGATGCACTGTTGTTGAGTTAATCCACTTCGAAAGTTGTAAATAATAATCGCACGAAAATGTTCACGATTCAAGTCCATTTTTTGGGCGAGATGAATCTTTTAAGTCACTGTAAACAACACAAATAGCACTAGTATGTCAAGAAGGTCTGACTACGTATAACCTCAAATAGGTCAAGCCACAGTATAGATACCAACCAGTAGTCGCACTCCGTGGATTTTCTTACACCAATTCTGACTCGCGCATCTCGCAGGGATTCTAACCTCATATTTTGGTCCTTGTTCATTGTTTTCATCAATAATTCTAAGATGTCTGGAATAATGTCATTATTATTATTTTAAACATCTTAAATAATTCCTTTGTATAATTAATTGGTTTAATATTTAGAAGAATATAATTATTTTGAGATCTATTTAAAATTCAAAGAAGAAGTTGAAGAAAAAAATACAACCTAACCTATAATTCAGTGGAATTTCTTCGAGTCAAAATTTACCATGAACCAGCAAAGCTCATTTATTCAATCATTTATTTTCATTCCAGTAAGTATTCTGTTTTAATTTTGTGTTATTTTCAAATTAATTCCAAAATGATTAACAATTGTAGCGTAGACAACTGCAAAAACAATAGTTTCAATAATCCCAAACTTTCTTTTTTCTCAATACCATTAGACACTGACAGGTGAGTGATATATAGTATTGTAGAAAATGTTGTTTATTAAACTCCGTTATTTGAGTAGTGCTTCATTCAATTAGTTAAGATTAGTTGAGATATCAGGAACCAATGGAATATCAGGAGGTTTACGCCTACTGTCGTCATTTCTTTACGATAAGATGAGATATTAGAAAACAATGAAATTTTAGCAGATTAACGCCTACAGCAGGCTTAGTATAGTCCTCATTTCCTTACGATTAGTTGAGATATCAGGAACCAATGGAATTTCAGGAGGTTGCGTATGCAGAAGAGTGAAATTTTTTTAGATGAATATTTGAGTGTGTATCTATATAATTTCCAATTTTATGAATAGAAATAACAATAATATAATATGTATATATAACAATAATTCAATAGGTTTTTTATTTTTTCCCACCATAATGAGGGAACCCTTTCTAAAGAACTCTCAGCATATTTAGCGAAGGGGACTATTTACGGGAGGGTGTACTGGGGGTCATTAACCAAAAGGAAAGAGTTTTTCACGCTAAATTTTCGAATGAAAACGATCTAAACCCCTTCCCCGCTTTTCACTCAAGATCAGTTCAGGTCCCTCGCTAAAACATGCCACTAATTCTAGAATTCCATAATCAAATTCCTCATTTCATAAATTGAATATAGTAAAAAATAGTATCAGTTCAAACTAAATCATCAGAGGATTCATTGAAAAAAATTGTTCGAAACAATTCAATATAAAAAGAAAGTTATTTTTCATGGACCCGAAGATTATTGTTTCAGTGAAATTTAAGTATTGAGGATTTTATAGTAAACACATTCGATTCTTTCAACCACCAACTACTTATTTTTCCATATAATACCTACTCTTCAACTCAATCTTCGTTTAGAAAAATTTTTATGAGTCATTTCACTTACAAACCTAAGGTACCTATGATTTTCAACACATTTCAAAAAGTTTTAGAGGCTGTTCCTGAGTAAACTATTGAGTAAATTTCATCACTAATTACTGTTTCTTTCAAAGTGATATTAAAACCACAATAATACAATATATCTTTTATTAAATGCGTTCTGTTAATGAGGAAATGTGATTACATTTACATTATGAGCGGAGTCCTAATTTTTTTATTAATATAGACTAAACAATGGTCCATACACTCTAAATATCACTGTGAAAACTTATTACCAGCTTAAATCAAAATATTTAAGTTTTCAGATAATGCAAATAACTTTTTCTAATCAATGTTTAAATTTGCAGTCGATAAGGTTTGATGCGCAGGGAGGAATGCGCGAGTTCCCTTTGGTGTAAGCGATTTCAGTTCAAAATCTACGGAGTACGACTACTGTTTGGTCCCTATACTGTGGTCAAGCTTTACGAAGGAGCTGTCAGTTGGCAGATTTCAACACTAGGGTTGTCTAATCCCGAAATATAAAAAGCAATCCTCCTAGTATGAGGATGAGCTGTAGTGCTGGCTACCATGCACTGCTTGAATTTCGTTGGGGCTCAAAATAAAAGCAGTTTGATAGGTGTAACCTTAGGCCGCTGAAGCGGTAATATTAGTCCACTGTTCCAAAGTATAAACTCTAGAACAAGTGTGCAAAAGCTCAGGTCAGTGCTTTTCTGATTGTTTTTATCATAACTCCAAGATTTTCTCTTCTTTTCAAATACATCAATATTCAATAATCGACCTTGATATAAAGTGTTTATGCAATGAATGGGCCCAGCATAAATTTCGTAAGTGAACGATTTAATCGGAAATTATTGACAATATGGCCGTCAAACGAGCTCTGGTGTAACTCAATCAAAAAATTAATTCTCACAGGAATCTCCTCATGTAAATTGATGGATGACATCCTGTGTGTGTGGCACCGGATTGAATTTGTTATTTTGAATAATGCAAATACTGCTCCATTTTCTTGATCGCGTGGTGGGATTCCTAAGATGTACGTCTAGGATGTTTTTTATGTTGTGAGAGAATCGACGACGGAAATTCCTGAGGTAGACTCGTTTCTTCGCTGTATTTCAGACTTGTTTCCTAAACACACGGCTTGGTCGGACTCACTTTCCATTGCTATAGGTGCTTCATTCAAGTGGTACAATGATCTTTCAAACTCGTTTGATATACCTCTCTAGATGAGACATACGCCAGTCAGTTCCGACACGCAGCATGTAGAAGATATTTATATTCAATTTTTTTATCAACTTCGGAAACCAATTGAATCAAATATGGAATAATGCATTGAATGGTTATCTTTCAACGACCGAATATTGTATTTTTTTGAGGATTCAATTCTATTTTTGGGCTCAGTAGATGCTTAACCCCAAGTTTGTTGGACTATCGCTCTTGCCACCGTTGTTTTTGGAGAAGCAGGTACAAATTTCAGCAATTTAATAATTAGATGGCACCCCTAAACTTTTTAACCAACCTATTTGCCAGGCATCGAACTGAAATTCAAGATGATCTAATGTATATCCACTAAAGAAATAAGCACATTACCGAATCAAACTAAAGATGTTTTGAATTGGGATTAAATTCTTTGACAGCTGAAATGTCAAACAATTTTTTTCGTTTTCACATTTGACAAGAAAGTAAGGCTCCAACATAACTATTTTTATCAAAATTCAGAACAAATTGGACTCAGTGGATACACAAAATGGCGTAATTTACGAAAGGATTTAGCTCTGAAGCATCGAAGCACCGCGATCGTATTTTGGAGCATTTCTTTCGACCAATCGACACGAGCCTTTTTTTGAGCGATTGACAAATTGTGTGGGATCCAACGCAAACAAATTTTTTTGACGGTCAAATGTTCATGGAATCGTCAATGTACGCTGGTCCCACTAATGCCCTAAGGTTGTCTCAATCTCATGATAGGTCACATGATGATCTTGCAATATCAGTTGACACACAGCATCAATGGTTTTCGCAACAACAACAGAATTTGGATCACCTTCACGAAATTCGTCTCTGACCTCGGTTGAATTCACCAAACCATCGATAAACACTGATCCTTGATGGAGCTTCGTCGCCAAAAATTGAATTAAGTTCATCGATTCACTGTTGTTAAATTAATCCACGTCTTAAGTTGTGAAGAATAATAGCACGAAAATGTTCATGATTTAATTAAATTTTTTGGGCGAGATGAATATTTCAAGTTACTCTAAACAACACAAATAGTGTGCATGCCTCAATTGGATCGTGCTCATTTTATGATTGGTGGTTATGTTAATAATAAAAAATGCCCTACTGGGGTGACCAAAATCCAAGAATAATTCATACATCGAATACGCGTGGATTATAGTCAGGTGGTATAATCGGATCGTACTTCTTTGATAATGCTGTTACTGTGAATGGCCACCGTTATCATAAGAGGATAACTGAGTTCTGTATTTTGTAATAAAGTAGAAAATAGATCTATTGTTACAATTTGAGTTTGAACCTCATACAAGGTTTATCTGTCCTAGAGTTGAAACTACATTCGAGGTCTTTGTTTAATATTGGTTTTCCTTGATTTTTCACTGTATCTTTAAGTTCCCAAGAATTGACTTTGTTGTTTGAAGCTCTGAGTGAAATTTTACTTCGAAACTAATAAACATTATTGTTTTTATTAATTATTTTCAATTTTAGTTATAGCTCTGTTCATTCATCGTGGTGGTTGTATTAATATCACACTGTTCAAAAATACGGAAAAATACAAGCGAGCAAAAGCTCCGGACCCCACGTCAGTGTTTTTCTATTTTTATAAAGTTACATCAAACATCGTAAAGCGTACTTAAAATGAACAAATGGGGAACCAATAAAAAATTGTTTGGTGGCCACTATGAGTTAATCCGCAAGTAAAATAATTCTTCCTTCATCTGGACAAAAGAACACATCATCCTGTATTGAATTGAAAGGTGCGATATCGATTCATTATAGTATCATTACCACCGCTAGACCTGGCTGGGCATAATCCATTCAAGCATTGCAGAGGTATTCATCATCCAGTCTCTCCAACTATTTAAACAATACAAGTGACACATAATTATCTTGAAAAATGCATTGAAATCGTTTCTCGATTGGTTCTTACATAGAAGCCTATTTGAATTTGTTAATTCAAGGCTGACAAGAATGTAAATTACGAGGTGGAAGTGAGAAAAGAATTAGTACAACAATGGTAGGTATATCAAATTTGAGACTCCGATCATCTCTTCAACTCAGAGAGATACGAAATATTCAGGGACTTGAGAATTCTTGAAATAACATGAATTCCTTGAATTAATAATCGATTTTTTTGATTCGTTCATTCCTTTTAGAGTGGTTTTTTGGCGCTCTTGTTCACCCGAACAGAGTGCCTATCAGTTTGCCCAAATGTCTGTAATTGTCGAATATCGAGCCGAAAACGGCCTCAATCGATTGGGTTCGACTCCCCGATGAAGAATCCGTGGCGAAAGTTGAGTCTCTAACAGCCAGTGGAAAAAATATGTTCTATTATTTTCGAGTCGGACAGAGGATATATAATTTTCGAAATTGCTCGGTTTAATCCTCTTTTTCTGGAACATACTTGATTTTAATTACATAAACTCTTTGTGAGTTTAGGTTTTATTTCAATATGCTTTCAGTTTTCAGATCACAATGATGACAGGTCTGAATTACAATTACCAAATAGCATTTTTGACTACATTATGAAGAAGTCTTGATACTTATGAAATTGTTTTTTTTTTTCAATAATTTCAGTAAGAGGAGTTAATTCCTGTTGAATATTGTTTGATGATCCCTATATCTTAGGATGATTCCTGTGGTTTCTAAATCATTATCTTCATTATTATTTCACACAAGTGACATTTACATCATTTGAGATTACTGCTTCTTCTTCTCAATCAATTCAGAGTTATCCTAAAAGTCAAATAAAGTTGAACATTCTCTCAATGACTTCAATTTCAATGAATCTGGTTTTAATTATCTTATTCAAATATACCTTCAGTTCCTGACTGATGCAATTTCCATCTGCTCATTTATTTATTCTGAATCACTTCATCATTATTGATTCCCAAGCTATTTCCATTTTCTAAGAACTTTACTTCACCATTGCTACATGTTTTTTTGTGACAAGATGACTATTTTCCCGTTATTGGAAATCAGGAGGAATCTTATGGTCTATGGTTCCCAATCATTTTCATTGAATTCTTTCTATCCACAAATTAATTATTAGTTTTCCTTTGAATCTGTGAACTCAATAATGACTGAATTATTTTGGAATGAATCTCGAAGTACGTTCCTACCTGAATTTTCATTCATTTCATTAATTTCTTGTTGTGTTTTATGAAATTACGATAATTGATTATTTTTTTCAATGAAGGATTGAAAATTGGACATTCTCTCGGATCTAACAATAATTGTTTTTCAAATTTCGAATAACTCAAGGTTTGCTATTGTTTACTACAATATTTCCAGGTTTATAAGCATCTAACCCTACTTCTTCTAATGACCAGAATCTTAACACAGCTCTAGAGCTGTGTGTATGTATCCAATTACTAGTGATTTCGGGCTGAATTCTTTTTGTGAGTCTTCATTATACCGAAAAGATATATTGCTTATTTATGGCTCATTGCAATTCGCAATTTCAACATTTATTAGGGTCATTTATTGAATATTACTATTCCGAAAATTTCATCTTTGTATTTTATCATTTCTGTTAATTTGGTTGATAAGAAACTGAATATTTCGCCGTTTGATAATAATAACAACTCGTTCAATTTTTCGTCGAATCGACTTTTCACGTCTTCTAATTTTTCTTTATTAAAGACGAACAGAATTCCTAATAATAATTAATATTTTTTAATCGGAATAATTAGCACTAATGTCATGAGATACTGGTACAAAAATAGCAGGTAGTAATCGAGAGCTTAGCGTTTTATTCCTTCTCTGAAGAATCAATATTTTCATACAATCATCGAAAATAAAATTGTTTTTCTGTTCAAAGAAACTCCTATAAAATCTCATCATTTGGTGCCAAAGTGACAAAGACGCCGCCGCGCCATAAAACCCTCCGTAATTCCATAATTTACGGCATCTGTGTACTGTCTACTATGAATCAGTACATCCCCACAGCCCTCATTTACCTCTGTCGTTTTTGTACCGGTGACCAGGACCAGGACTTATCCCTCTCCCTCTTTGTATTTGTCGCGTGACTCGCGTGGCTCCATCGCTTCCTGGTCCTCATTGAGGCGAAGTGGGACATTTGAAGTGAGGTGGTACATTGTATAAAAATGAGCCGCTCTTACATTTCCCCCTCGTGTACGTGACGCATCTTGTAAGAGGTGCCCAACACTACTTTTAGATGTCTCACTATGTTATTCACCCACATACGGTTGATAATAACTTCATTGACCTCTTCAAACAAGTGCTCTATATGCCAGGAAAGAAAAAAATGTTCGAAAGGAACAGCTTTTAATGAAATTCGGTATTTTGATAGTATCACATCATAAAAAGAATTCACTGTCGCTTTTAAAATGAAAATTAAACAACCATTTACTAATTGAAGCTGGTAATGGCCAATTAGGAAGGAACAATTGATAAAATTTAATGAATTATAATAATTCAATTATCACTGAAAGACATAGTCGGCATAATAAACCGATCATTTTTGAGAAAAAAAAAGTGAACTGGTTTAAGTTTCAGAGTATGTTAATTTTTGGTCGGAATAAATCGATATATTTTGTAAAATTTCTTTGCAAAATGATGATGAGATTTTCAACTGATTTATCTAACAAATCAACCTATACAATATACCCGATCACTTTTTAATGCCAACGCCCTGATGTATGAGAAATATGTATTGTTCAGTAATAGCTGTATTGTTATTAATGCTTGGTAGACATAAGAAAGTTGAGGTCATGTCAGTCATTTCTTATGAAAGCATTGTTACCTTGATGGTGCCATTACCAGAATTATAATTTTAAGACTAGCTTGTATGTGAATAGCTCTTATTCGGAAATATAAACAACGTATGTTTCATAAGTAATACATTTTCATTTTTGATGATAGTTGTGATGTATTTGAAACTAATTATTATTATTATTAATTATTGTTAATTTTAGTTATAACTTTGTTCATTTACCGTGGCGGTTGTATTTATATCAGTGTTCCAGAATACTGGAAAAGACTAGAACAATCGCGCAAAAGCTCCTGACCTCACTTCAATGCTTTACTGAATTTTCCAATTTCAGAAACTTTGAAGATAATTTTCTTGAAAATGCCAGGTGAACTTGAAAATATCAAATTCGATATATCTCAGCTTCTTTTGTAAACAAGTCCCACATTAACATATCACTAAACATATAGTTAAATAATAGTATATTATATACGGCGGGACTGAAGTAGTACATTTAATCCTGAAGGTAAAGTTTATGGCCCGACCGCAGGGAGGGCCATAATTTACCTGAAGGATTAAATGTACTTCAGTCGCAAGGTATATACGATACTTTTCGTACTTCCGGTATGATTTTATTAATTATTTCAATAATTTCAATCAGTTTTTTCTCTCTTCAACTCATTTAATAAACTGTCTTTAAAATAAGTTACCATAGTAACATTGCGTTGTGACAATTATAATTTAGAAACGTTGTCATTACTAGTGTCATTGTAAAGAAACATTGTTATTGATAATTATTGGTATCATGAGTGAAGAAGGTGTATCTGATATTGATAAAAGAGCAGCCGAAGTAGGTGAAGAATTGTTACCACCGAAATCTAGAAAACTATACGAGCAGCAGTACGATGCTTTTAAAAAGTGGTGCCGCTCAAAAAATGTGAGACAACCTACTGAAAATGCTCTGTTAGTCTACTTCAATGATAAATCAAAAGCGGTTTGTGCCTCAACTCTCTGGGCACATTACTCAATGCTGAAATCGGTTATTAACATTAGAAAAGATATTGATATAAGTAAATTTCCAAAATTATTAGCTTTTTTGAAGAGAAGAAATGAGGGATTTAAGCCAAAGAAGTCAAGAATTCTCACGTCTGAGCAGGTAGATCAGTTCTTACGGGAGGCTCCGGATAATAAATATTTAATGCTTAAGGTAAATTTGGAAATGTGTTTATATTCAGAAATTTTAGAAATCAATTTTTGTAGGTTGCACTTATTTTGGGCGTTGCGGGAGCTTGTCGTGAAAAGAGTTGAGGCACAAACCGCTTTTGATTTATCATTGAAGTAGACTAACAGCGCATTTTCAGTAGGTTGTCTCACATTTTTAAGCGGCACCACTTTTTAAAAGCATCGTACTGCTGCTCGTATAGTTTTCTAGATTTCGGTGGTAACAATTCTTCACCTACTTCGGCTGCTCTTTTATCAATATCAGATACACCTTCTTCACTCATGATACCAATAATTATCAATAACAATGTTTCTTTACAATGACACTAGTAATGACAATGTTTCTAAATTATAATTGTCACAACGCAATGTTACTATGGTAACTTATTTTAAAGACAGTTTATTAAATGAGTTGAAGAGAGAAAAACTGATAGAAATTATTGAAATAATTAATAAAATCATAGCGGAAGTACGAAAAGTATCGTATATACCTTGCGACTGAAGTACATTTAATCCTTCAGGTAAATTATGGCCCTCCCTGCGGTCGGGCCATAAACTTTACCTTCAGGATTAAATGTACTACTTCAGTCCCGCGGTATATAATATACTATTTAATTTTACACGATTAACGTTCTCATCGTATAGAATATTATTCGGCGGTAAATTCTGTCAAAAGTGAACTCTTTTTTTTCACCTCATAATATTTTTGTTATTTTTCAGAATTGTCCCAGCCTGTTATTCAATTCTTACCGAAAATTAAAAAATTAAAAAGCGCGCCAAACACTATTGACGCTATATCGGTTAGTACATACTTGTAAATATCTTTTTCACACTTTATTTTCAAAAAAGAATAACCAACTGATTTTCTGTCAGATATTCGATAACATTCAGACAAAAGCACTGATTCTCCATTAGTGTTATTTCAATCCCAAGAAGGTATTCCATTGTTGTACGTAATCAACTGTTATTGTACCTCTAATTTTCCGTGGAAGATTTCACAGACAGATTACACCTCATGTCATGTTCAAGATAACCCTGTGCATCATCCACAAAAGAAGTGTTGAAGAAAGAGCTTAGGCATCTTTTCACACGTACCAATAATGGGGCCTATCACTATCTATGAGCTTGAACGATAAATTTACTCATTATCACTTCAAATGAGGTAAATGTTTGAAGTGACTACTCACTATCTACACTTAAGTAAAGCCGCCTCAAGGCGACAAAGAGAGACACTTCAAAACAATAAGAAATTGAAGAGAGACATAAACAACAAACATTAATAACCTCCGAGATGAATTCTGTTAATTAAATATTTTCCTTCATGACTTCTCAAATTTTTTAATGATGTGTCTACATCAACTAAATTTAAGCAGTTCCTTCAATCTTTCATTAGGTACGATTCAATCATTTTCGAGTTCCATTTTCAGAGAAGTAGCCTGAAGTACCATCAATTCTAAACTAGATTTCAGCATCAAGGTCATGGTCATCTTCCACGTTATAATCATGAGAAGTAATTCAGCACATATTTCTTTTTTCCATTTTGAAATTCCAGTCATTATCGATGACTTTAATTATAGATTTCCGACTCTGGTAGGTACTGTGTATCTACAGTTTTTATCTCTTCGATTTTCTTTGGAATATTACAACAAATAAGTAGAGATGCCAACTTTTTTCTGAGTGGAATTCAAGAAATACTCTTCGACTGAGAGAATCTATTAGATTTAAAACAACGCTTGAATATCACTGATATATGAAACGAATCAAGATGATAAATCGAATATCGCAGAACTAAAATGATACTCTATGAAGATTCCATACAACACAAGTATACAAAAGTTAAAACAATCAGATATAGTCGAAGAAATCACAGTTTGACAGTTCTGATAACAAAAACAAGTTTTTCGTTCTTATGAATTTTAATCGTGTTTAAATATAGACTGTTAATACACAATTTATATTCAGTATAAAGTTAAAAAAAGGAAAGTTCAGAAATGGCATGCCATAGTTCGAGATTTAATGTAGCTGTTCAAAAGATATGGAGCGAATTATTGTTAGTCGAAGACTTTTTGAAGTGCCAGCGAGAAAGGTATGTGGTGGATTACAAAACGTACCATGTAGTCAAATAAACCACCAGAATGATCTGATTAATCCGTCGAAATTACGTAAATCCTTTTGGGTCAGTGTGGAAATTCGGAAAAACTGGAACCACTGACGCACAACACTAGTCACTTAGCTCATAACTCCACGTGTTCCAAGTACTCTGAACAGCACGCAACAACCGGCGAAGGTGTTCTTCAACTAAATTTCCCATTTCAGCTCTGGAGCAGTCAGGTACATTCTGAAGCAAAACATCGATGGAATGCAGTAGACCAGTTTTATGTTATACGTGATTTCATGTCGATGATCCTTTGACGTTCACCTTATAACTGTGCGATAGAGTGGTACATTCTAGGGAAGCGTTGGAGTCGACGATGCTCGATGGTTCAACATCCAAGTAGCTATCGAATAGCACCGACGCGCATTCTCTATAACTGATACGATTCTAACACGAATTTTCACGATGATTGAAACAGTTATATCATAACTAAGTGATATATATTCGCACGTATCATTTTTTACCTGCAATCAAATTATTTAAATCACAAAATATATTGAAATAAAGCGACTCAACAACATTTACAAAACAAATTTCATAAAATCTCTATGTAGCTATAAACGTTTCAATATGAACACCTATAATACCAAAATGTGCGGCATTTCTATTGTTTAATTTGCCAAGATATTATGAAACATAGCTTGAAACAATTGTAAAACAGTTTTATGGAAATCCGATATGGAGCGAAATATTATTTCATTATTATAGCATTTATACAGAGTGGCCGGGAAATTGACGTTTAAAAAAAAAATTAGATTCCTCGTGTCATAGGGTATCCGAAATACCCGATGTATGTTCCGCGATTATTCACGGTTTTTGGAGTTATAATTATTTTTAGAAAATTCAGAAGTTTTTTCCTCAATCACGTAAAAAAATTCGAAAAAAAAAGTATAAAACTCCATTTTCAGAGAAGTAGCCTGAAGTACCATGAATTCTAAACTAGATTTCAGCATCAAGGTCATGGTCAAAGTCTCCACAAACTTGAATGATCCTCATCTTCCACGTTATAATCATGAGAAGTAATTCAGCACATATTTCTTTTTCCATTTTGAAATTCCAGTCATTATCGATGACTTTAATTATAGATTTCCGACTCTGATAGGTACTGTGTATCTACAGTTTTTATCTCTTCGATTTTCTTTGGAATATTACAACAAATAAGTAGAGATGCCAACTTTTTTCTGAGTGGAATTCAAGAAATACTCTTCGACTGAGAGAATCTATTAGATTTAAAACAACGCTTGAATATCACTGATATATGAAACGAATCAAGATGATAAATCGAATATCGCAGAACTAAAATGATACTCTATGAAGATTCCATACAACACAAGTATACAAAAGTTAAAACAATCAGATATAGTCGAAGAAATCACAGTTTGACAGTTCTGATAACAAAAACAAGTTTTTCGTTCTTATGAATTTTAATATTGTTTAAATATAGACTGTTAATACACAATTTATATTCAGTATAAAGTTAAAAAAAGGAAAGTTCAGAAATGGCATGCCATAGTTCGAGATTTAATGTAGCTGTTCAAAAGATATGGAGCGAATTATTGTTAGTCGAAGACTTTTTGAAGTGCCAGCGAGAAAGGTATGTGGTGGATTACAAAACGTACCATGTAGTCAAATAAACCACCAGAATGATCTGATTAATCCGTCGAAATTACGTAAATCCTTTTGGGTCAGTGTGGAAATTCGGAAAAACTGGAACCACTGACGCACAACACTAGTCACTTAGCTCATAACTCCACGTGTTCCAAGTACTCTGAACAGCACGCAACAACCGGCGAAGGTGTTCTTCAACTAAATTTCCCATTTCAGCTCTGGAGCAGTCAGGTACATTCTGAAGCAAAACATCGATGGAATGCAGCAGACCAGTTTTATGTTATACGTGATTTCATGTCGATGATCCTTTGACGTTCACCTTATAACTGTGCGATAGAGTGGTACATTCTAGGGAAGCGTTGGAGTCGACGATGCTCGATGGTTCAACATCCAAGTAGCTATCGAATAGCACCGACGCGCATTCTCTATAACTGATACGATTCTAACACGAATTTTCACGATGATTGAAACAGTTATATCATAACTAAGTGATATATATTCGCACGTATCATTTTTTACCTGCAATCAAATTATTTAAATCACAAAATATATTGAAATAAAGCGACTCAACAACATTTACAAAACAAATTTTATAAAATCTCTATGTAGCTATAAACGTTTCAATATGAACACCTATAATACCAAAATGTGTATCGGATAATTGTTTGAACATTTACCAAGATATTATGAAACATAGCTTGAAACAATTGTAAAACAGTTTTATGGAAATCCGATATGGAGCGAAATATTATTTCATTATTATAGCATTTATACAGAGTGGCCGGGAGATTGACGTTTAAAAAAAAATTAGATTCCTTGTGTCATAGTGTATCCGAAATACCCGATGTATGTTCCGCGATTATTCACGGTTTTTGGAGTTATAATTATTTTTAGAAAATTCAGAAGTTTTTTCCTCAATCACGTAAAAAATTCGAAAAAAAAAGTATAAAACTATTAGGTGTACAAATAAGTTTCCGCGGTTTGTCAAAAGATGGCCCCACCAGAAGGTTATGGAGAAATTGTCAGATGTAAAACGTAATATCCCAAGTTTAGTCATCTGGCAACACCATAATCTTAAAGTACTAGTGATTCCGTATCAGCATCACGTAATTTTTTTGTCCAAAAATGTCAAGTTTTATTCCGAATAAGCATCATTTGCGGGAACTTTTGATTTACTTCTTTAATGTGAAAAAATCTGCAGCTGAGGCGAATCGATTGCTTCTAGAAGCATATGGTGAAGCTGCTTTAAGTGATAGAAGTTGTCAGGAATGGTTCCTAAAGTTTAAGAACGGTGAGTTTGACGTTAAAGACAAAGAACGCAGTGGAAGGCCGAAAGTGTACGAAGACATGGAATTAGAAGCACTATTGGAGGAAGATTCGTCCCAAGACAAAAAGAACTTGCACTTACTCTACAAGTGACTCAACAAGCAATTTCACATCGTTTAAAATCCTTAGGAATGATTCAAAAACAAGGAAATTGGGTTCCATATGAACTAAAGCCGAGAGACGTTGAACGCCGATTATGCATGAGTGAAATGCTGCTTGCCAGGAATAAAAAAAAGAGTTTTTTGCATCGTATAGTCACTGGTGACGAAAAACGGATTCACTACGATAATCCAAAGAAGAGAAAGTCATGGGTTAAGCCCGACGAACCATCAACATCGACAGCTAAGCCGAATATTCATGGAAAAAAACTCATGCTGTGTATTTGGTGGGATCAGCTTGGTGTCGTGTATTATGAATTGCTGAAACCAAGCGAAACCATTACTGGAGCTCTCTACCGAACACAATTGATGAGATTGAGTCGGGCATTCAAGGAAAAACGCGCCCATTACTACTCCAGACACGACAAAATTATTCTTTTACACGATAATGCTCGTCCACATGTTGCG
This sequence comes from Micraspis discolor, assembly GCA_030674115.1. Taxonomy (NCBI): domain Eukaryota; kingdom Metazoa; phylum Arthropoda; class Insecta; order Coleoptera; family Coccinellidae; genus Micraspis; species Micraspis discolor. The sequence continues at coordinate 14,019,867 of JARTUT010002175.1, forward strand.
GCGCCGGTAAAAACATACTTGGCAACACTCAACTGGGAAGTTTTACCCCACCCGCCGTATTCACCAGACTTAGCCCTTTCTGATTATCATCTGTTCCGGTCGATGGCTCATGGTCTGTCTGAGCAGCGCTTCACATCATATGAAGACACCAAAAATTGGGTAGATTTGTGGATAGCGTCAAAAAATGAAGAGTTTTTTCGACGGGGTATCCGAATGTTGCCAGAAAGATGGGGAAAAGTAGTGGCAAATGATGGAAAATACTTTGAATAAAACGTAATGTACTTTTCCTTTACAATAAATTCCTAATCTTTTATAAAAAACCGCGGAAACTTATTTGTACACCTAATATTTTGACTTTTTTCTTTTGCAATGAAATCTCCATAAGTTGTACTTTGATACATAAAATAATCAGTTTTGTAACTTTAATGTAAGTTTAGGAAAAATTGGTCTCAGAGAAAAAAATACGTCAAGTGGATTAAGACCAAAACTTTAAAACATAAAAAATTTAGAAAGCACTGACGTGAGGTCAGATTGCTTTGGCGCTCTTGTTGAGCTACTTGCGAGTAAATATTCAAACCATAACAAATCTATAAGCACTCTGATCACGTGAACAATAGTCTTTTCCCGTACTATGGGACAATGTGATGCAAATATGAACGCCTAATGAATGAACAAACCTATATCTCAAATTAAAAGTAACTACTCATAATTTTGCCCAAGTTTTTTTCGAAGCTATAATTCCCTTTTCCTAAAAACTTGTGTCAGTGCTTTTCTGAATTTTGACAACGTATATTATTTCAGCCACCGAGGTTGAATTCTATCTCTATGATTTCCCGTTATGAAAAATTTTGATTAATATTACGCCAACTGACACTGATTAATGAGCCCGGCATTTGTCAATCGAATATCGATCTGGGATGGCCATCTTTCAAAGAAAATCATCGGGACGTATGTCATTTCTCTTTTTTATCTTGAGTAAATTAAAAAAATGATTATATCTTTAGATGGAAAAGAGCTACAAAAATGAAATTTGGGGATAAGTAAGATATCGATCACCTCAATATATTCACGAATTTTTATTGAAATCCGAAAAATATCTTATGGGATAGTGAGGATTAAAAAATTTTTTTTTGGGAATTTTTTTAAAATTTTCTAGCGTGACGATTTCTGCGAAATATTGCGAGCTGTTTTGTTGCAGCCTCCCTCAACAATATCTCAAGTATCAATTTGATCGGATGGATATTCTAATAGTTATTGAGGAAACAAAGTTTCAGATGCTCATAACTACTGAACCATCCGACGGATTTGGCCGAATAACGAACTTGACCGAGATATTTGGACAATTAACCTATTCTGAAAATATGAAAACTCTAGCTGATTCCTTTTGGATGCTAGAGAGGATACGGTCGGCCGGCCGGCCGAACGGCCGGACAGACTCAACTTTCGCCACGAATTCTTAATCACGGAGTCGAACCCAATCGATTGAGACCATTTTCGGCTCGATATTCCAAAATTACAGACATTCGGGCAAAATGATAGGCACTCTGTTCGGGTGAACAAGAGCGCCAATAAAAAATATAAATGGATATTTTCTTGATTACTGAATGTACCTATAAAATGCGCTTAACTCTTAGCAATAAGGATCATTCAAAATAAGCAGTTTAAGGGCTATTTTTGCTAAAATCCGCCATCAAAGTCAGCAAGGTGGAAATTCTTGATTTTTTTGTCTTTTTATGATAATTAAGGCTATATTCACTTGCAAACTAATCAAAATTACTGTTGGAAAAATAAGATTTGAGCAAAAACCAATCAAGGTTTTATTTATTTAGTTTTGAGTTTGCTTATTTTGTATTTTCTGGAATGCAGAGATTCTAATTTTCAACACAGATTTAGTGAGAACCTGTGGTCTGGTACTCTCAACCGTGAATTTATCGGTTCATTTGAACTCCTATCCAGACTAGATGGAGAAAATTTCTTCCATTACTGATGAAAGATGAATCTTCAGCTGCAACGCACCATGATATTCCACAATGACGGTGCCCCGTCTCACTATGCAACAATAGTACGAAATTTCTTGAATGAAAATGACCCCAATAGATGGATCGAACGAAGCGGTCCAATTAGGTGGTCTCCACGCTCTCCTGACCTTAACCCCATAGACTTTTTCATTTGCCATTTCGCCTACGCTAAGGAATCTCCGAGTGAAGAAGAACTAAGGCAGAAGATTGGAGAAGCCGAACGTAAAATAAAAGATAACAGGGATGCTTTCAGGCGATCAAAAGACAATTTTTACATAGATGTAGAATGTACATTGCCGCTGGAGGTGGTCATTTTGAAAATCTGTTATAAATTTAATAATAAATTTTTTTACATTATTGTCACTCATTCATTAACAAAACCACCTCTTATTTAAAAAAAAATATTTTAAGTTTATTTTGGACAATGATTGAATGGAAAAAAATTCAAACACACCAAATCTTAGCTTATTTGCAGTAATCTTGATTAGTTAACGAGTGAATTTAGCCTTAATAATCAAAATAATTCAAGAATTTCCACCTTGGTGACTTTGATGGCGGATTTTAGCAAAAATAGCCCATTAAGTACTGCTTATTTTTAATGATCCTGATTACTAAGAGTTAGGCGCGTTTTATAGGTATATTCAGTAATCAAAAAATATCCATTTATGTTTTTATTTATGTTTGAAAGTTTTGGTCTTAATTCACTTGACGTATTTTTTTCTCTGAGACCAATTTTTCCTGAACTTACATCAAAGTTACAAAGCTGATTATTTTATGTATCAAAGTACAACTTATGGAGATTTCATTGCAAAAGAAAAAAGTCAAAATAGTTTTATACTTTTTTTTTAGAATTTTTTTACGTGATTGAGGACAAAAGTTCTGAAATTTTCTGAAGAGAATTATATCTCGAAAACAGTGAATAATCGCGAAACATACATGGGGTATTTTGGATACCCCATGACACAAGGAATCTTAGTTTTATTCAACATCAATCTCCCGGCCACCCTGTATAGCATTAACTGAGTTAGAAAAAGGCTGTTTTATTTCAGTTTCTTTATCATAGTTAAGGTAGCATTTTTGTTTTGACTAACACTAAAAATAACACTTTTATCTTTAAAGTAAACGCGCTGAGAACAATTCATTTCTTAATGCCCTTCCAGATAACAAAAAACCAAGTATTGTATCATCTCTAATTAATAAAATATACGCTTGGGTTACTGTAAATACGCCAGCCATTTACATTTATTTCTGATATGTACAAACCCAATACCAGACTGATCGAACCTTCATTTGCCATCTGATGCTTAATTCTACTGCGAAAAAAAATTTTGTTTGATATATATGACATATACCACAAAATTTTCAAGCGCCTCGAATATATCACCTATATATATATTCTTTTGTACTTTTGGCTTACAAAACAAATGTTAGCTATTATTGAGTTTCAGGAGATGAAGTAAAAAATTAAATTGTGTACATTTCTAATGGACATCTTTAATCCAGATTTGGATTCCGTTGCTGAATATTGGTTATAGAAAATATGTTACTGCATCTTCAGGAGAGGCTCAAAAAAATTTGAACCGATATAAATGACGTAAGACAATAGATATAGCAAAATATGAGGTAAGGCTCTCGGTACATCTTTTGAATTCAAGTTTTCACAATGGGTAAATACCCCTCTGTAGTCCAGTTTAGTTTGAATGAAAATTACCTTCCACAGCATCCACTATTGAATCTGAATTGTTTAAAAACATTATTTTCCCTCTAAGAAATGATTCACTCACTCATGTTTCATCATATGATTATATCGATTTAATTCCTTTCAACTCAAATATCTCAAAAATGATGCAATTTAGGAAAAAATACGAGGAATGATTTTATCTGCAAAAAAACTAATGATTCTAGGAAGTACAAGATATGAACCTTTAGATCAAGTGATATTTGTTTTTCATGCAATTTAACCAATCTGTACAGTAGTAGTGAGAAACCCACAAAAAATGGAATAAATCTGTTGATGCCAAAATATGCAAGACTGTTATCAAAAACCTTCAACAAGAGATAATTTCAATTGATATTATCGTTTGAATATTACAGCTGAAAATGCAATTTTTTTATGAAATTTCAACCCCTATATCTTTTGAATGGGGCCAAATTTGGAAAAATGTTATAGGAAGAAAATGTTTCTTTTGACGATAATCATAAACATTCAACAGAAAAAATACCTCTGCAAATGAAAGAACATCATTTCTCAACACGAACAAAGAAAGACAACTATAGGACACCGAAGGACCAAAAAAGAATAGGACAGCGAAGCTGCACATATCTGGCCCCAAGACTCTACCCAAATGTACCCAACAGAATAAAAGAAATAAATAATATAAAAAAATTTAAGAGAGAATTAAAAAACTGGTTAATTACAGAAAATAGTTCGTGGGCACACAAAATAATAAACTCTTCATGAAAGAGTTGAGGAGCAAATAGTGGATGATGACAAAAATTCCCGAACTATATAAGACTAAACCCCAAACTGCGACAAAGAGAGACCCGATTACAGGATATCTGATAAGGAGTGAGATAAAACCAAATGTGACAAAGTAAAATTTATTTTTCACAACTGTAAACAGTTATATAATAACAGCTCACAGTTTTTTCTCAGAGTTTACTGCATATTACATATTGTATAATATATTATGTTGAATAAACTCATATCTATCTATCTATATATCTATCTATCTACGTCAAGAACCTACGTTTAAAATTAACGCAGTGGTCAAAGATTTACCCTGTATTTATTGAAAGAAAGGTGCATTAAAAGAATTATAACAATAACTGAATATCATTCTGATACTGGTATTCTACAATTATACCTACGCGACATAGAATTTGAACATAGATCAATAAAATAGGACTCAGGCTGTTTATTTTCTTCTCTATTCAATTTTTGCCAACGCTAAGGAAAAACACTTCCTTTTTCAAGGTTTAACGTTTAATGTCAACATACGTTTGTTTTTCCTACAGCGGATATTTTGACATATTTGAGGTTAAAACGTTGGGGAGCCCTATGGTAATCATGCCTTCTTAGAAGTCTAAGTCCATAACGTCTAATGCAACTTGAATAACTCTATGCCTATGATATTTCCCGACTTTCGCTTTCGGGCCTTATGCCCTTTACTGTTAAACTATACTCTGTGATCGATCTCAAGGACATAGAACATTCAAATTCCTCGGATTCCGCGCGATCGACGATCGACCATTGATATAACCCATCCCTGGTACATTCCCCCGAACAAGTTATGCTGGTATTCCGAGTTCTGGGGGCTACGCGGCTCGTAGTAAATTTATGACGGCGAGTGTACGGAACTCAGGTGTGTATAGTACCTGGGTTGAGATTACATTCCTCGAGTTATGTGCTGCATTCCATGCGGTGAAAATCCATGCAACCTCGAACAGGGGTCTTTGGCGCGCTTGTGTTAAGTCGGATTCACACCAGCAGACGCGTCAGATCACGGTTACTGATTGGTCCAGTATCAGTCAAGGATTCCATAATTTAAAGTTTCGTATTTACTGTCACTTCGTGAAATTAATCCACTTTCGCGCTTGCTCATCGTTGGGATGATATGTTTTGAAGAAAACGAAAATAATAGGTTCCCAAATATCTCCCTTCCACTTTTTGTCTTTTCAATTTAGCGGCTATGTACAAAGCGCTACAGAGCTCCTAACTGGCAATACTATACATGATTTGAAAGGTCTTGACATAACCTACAAAACGACGCTATGCATGATTAGTTTGGATATTGCGTTCAACAGTTATAGATGTGTAAACATGGAGTTCATTAACGCCGAAATTTGCGCTATTTTAAAGTTTTTCTTCATTAAAGGCAAATCCGCTAGAGAAACGTTCCGTAAGATTAATGGTGTTTTGGGGGATGGTACCCTAAAGTTCGAACCGCGGAGGAACACTTTCGACGATTCAGAGGCGGTGAAAACGACACCATAGATAAGACAGCTGGCGGAAGCCTGTGACGACAAATACCGATCAAATCATGAAATACATCGAGTTAAACCGGCATGTGGCATCTCGTAAGTCACCAAACCATTTTAAACCATCTGCAGAAGGCTGGATACAAAAACAGCTTGATGTTTGGGTGCCGCATGATTTGACGCAAAAAACCTTCTGGACCGAATCAACGCCTGCGATATGCTGCCGAAACGGAACGAACTCGACCCATTCTTGAAGCGGATGATGACTGGCGTCGAAAAATGGATCACATACGACAATATCAAGCGAAAACTGTCGTGGTCGAAGGCAGGTGAATCGTCCCAAACAGTGGCCAAGCTGGGATGACCGCCAGGAAGGTTTTGGTGTGTTGGGTGAGATTGGAAGGGAATCATCCACTATGAGCTGCTCCCATATGGCCAGTCGCTTAATTCTACCATCTACTACGAACAACTGAAAGCAGGTGATCGACCAGAAGCGTCCAGAATTGGACAACAGGAAGGGTGTAGTGTTCCACCAGAGCAACGCCAGACCACACACTCGTTGATGACTCGTCAGAAGCTAAGGGAGCTCGGATGGGAGCTTTTATCGCATCCACCATATACATAGTGCCAAGTGATTACCACCTGTTCCTGTCCATGGCGAACGCCCTTGGTGATGTAAAGTTGAACTCAAAAGAGGCTTGGGAAAAGTGGCTGTCCGAGTTTTTTTCAAATAAGGAGGGGGGCTTCTACGAGGGAGGTATTACGAAGTTGCCGTTCAGATGGAAACAGATTATCGAACAAAAAGGCGCATATTTGAACTAAATCCGATCACTTTAACACTTTTTATAAAGCATTGAATAAAGAGCAAAAATGCGGAAGGTAGATATTTCTCAAACTATTATTTGATTGAGTTAACAAAAATAATCATTTTCGCGCGCTTTATCCTAGTTGTATAGCATTCGGAATTTTTATCCAGATTTCCAATTTTTCGAATATCGAGCCAAAATTGACGCAAAAGATTGAAGTTAGGAAGCCCACGATGCTAAATTGGTATATTTACTCGAGCGCCGTTGAGACCTAAGAAGATCATATAGTAGGATGAAAAAGATCAGAAAGTACTGACGTGTGATTAAATGACTTTAGACAAGAGTCGACACTGGATGTATCAACGCAATTCATTAACATACTTTAAAGTCTGTGATGGCTTGCCCTTAGGTAAATCTAGTAGTTAAAATTCTCGTGTCACGGCGCTTGTAGTTTAACTCCTTAGAAACGGCTCGACCGATTTCGTCATCCACAGCATGTATATCGGACAGGGTGGAAAATCAGACATCTATTTTTCATCCCCTTGAATGTTAGGGATGGTCCATCTCTAAGTTTTTTCGGATAAACTTTTTTAAAAAATTTTTTTCATGCAGCATACAACAATACATACAACCCCAAATTGAAAAAATTGATTTTTTCCAAGGATTTCTTTATTTTTTCATGACTTAGAATAAAATAATTCATATTACTCTGATTTTTTTGCCTATCCACGATCAACCCCTATTTTTCGTAGCAGTGACTGTTGTACGTAGATTTCATGTAAATAACCAAGTTGTAAGCTTCCGCCAACTAAGGCCATTACCGTACCTCTATACAGGGTGGGTTTTTGACCACTGCGTTAATTTTAACCATAGGTTCTTGAGATCAAAAGATACACTTTTTTCCCTTGACGTTTTTCCATATTCAGTTGCGTTAAAAAGTTATAAGCATTTTATATTTTCACATTGGGCAAATACCCCTCTGTAGTCCAGTTTAGTTTGAATGAAAATTACCTTCCACAGCATCCACTATTGAATCTGAAATTTTTAAAAACATTATTTTCCCTCTAAGAAATGATTCATGTTTCATCAGATGAGTATATAGATTTAATTCCTTTCAACGTCAAATATCTCAAAAATTGTGCAATTTAGGGAAAAAGATGATGAATGATTTTATTTACAAAAAAACTAATGATTCTAGGAAGTACAAGATACGGACCTTTAGTTCAAGTGATATTTGTTTTTCATGCAATTTAACCAATCTGTACAGTACTAGTGAGAAAACCACAAGAAATGGAATAAATCTATTGATGCCAAAATATCCATGACTGTTATCAAAAACCTTCTACAAGAGATCATTTCAATTTATACTGTCGTTTGAATATTACAAGTCAAAATGCAATTTTTTTATGAAATTTCAACATCCTATATCTTTTGAACGGGGTCAAATTTGGAAATATATTATAGGAAGAAAATGTTTCTTTTGACGTCAAGAATCTATGGTTAAAATTAACGCAGTGCTGAAAGACTACCCCTGTATATTATTCTCGAGTTTGTTTTTTGGAAAACACCAGATGCGCCAATCGAATTAAAACGCACTCAATTCCCTATAAGATTCGCTATGACAATCAACAAGTCACAGCCCGACATGGTCTGTACCTTTGTGGCTTAGACTTGGAGACGCCATGCTTTTCCCACGGACAATTATACGTGGCATGTTCTCGCGTGGGGAAACTATCCAGTTTGTTTGTGTTCGCTAAAATTGTAGTGACCAAGGATATCGTACACTCTATTACGCTGAGAGATTTTTTTTCAACTGTCCTAATTGATAGTAAACATATAAATAATTATTTTTTTGTTTAGATAGCTATCAATAATTATAATTCAAAATGTGTTTGCTACTTCAATGAATATTAATTTATTAACCTAAAAAACACATACTTTTATTACTTATAACGCTTTTGATTATAAGAAAATCGTCGCCCACTTATAGTAGATAGTTTATTTTCGTCGAAGTAATAAATGTTTCCTAGGAATAATATAAATGACGAAATATTGTTTGCTGAGTCAGCTTATTTTAATTTAAAATTTCCAATAATAACGTTTTTTTTTAATTAAAAGACTATTTGTTTCAACATAATTCAGATAACTTCCAAGTTACCACTTAATTGATGATTATTCTAGAAGTTATAGAGGAAATAACATTTCAGATGCGTATAACTCCAGAACCATTGGACGAATTTGGCCCATTAACGAACTTGACCGAGATATTTGGACAGTTAACCTATTCTGCAAATATGTAAACTCTAGCTAGTCACTTTCGGAAGATAGAGAGTAAAATGGATTGTGGAAAAGCCCAAATGGTCGTTCCGCCGAAATTCATCTAGTTTTATTCATTTCAAATAACCCAGCACCTTAACATTGATTTCAAAGTGTTATTTCCTCAAATCCTAACTTGAAGCATACCTCCATTGTACTGCTCTCGAATTTCAGTAAACAAGCAGGTGATCTGCAATAATTTTTCGTCTTTGACCCAAGGCAGGTAATATTTTAAATTAGGCGTAGGTGCTTCACCTGCCGTATGGTGTGATGGAAGCTTTAGCATCTGATGTTTATTAATCAATCCTTGTGGTTGGTAGTGGTGGGGGAAAGAACAATCGACCTTGATCATGGTCAATTCCGAAAAAATGATGATTTATTGGAAGACATGATTGAAAATCGTTGTATTCGACCGTGAAATTCCGATGTATGAATTGAAATTGATTCAAGTTCATTAATGAATGATGTTTTGACGCGATTGTTCAACATTCAATAGCGCGCTGCTGAATTAGAGACATTTTGGAAAAACGACAGCACGCTCTTCTATCAATTCAATTAAGTAGAACAAGCGAAAAATTATATAAGAAAAAAGGCATAATGTGGTTATGACCGAATAAAAGTGGAATCTATTTAAAACTCGTCTTCAAATTTAAAATTCACTCCGAAGAAATAAAGAAAAAAGCTCTCTTTGAAATTGAATTTCGACACTCTTTGAAATGTTGGCAGATTTCGAAATAGTATATTCTGAAACAAGTTGCAGAATGCGAAATTCGAAAACAAGCGACGTAGAAGCTAGTTTTTGAACGCATGAGTGTTGGAATTGCCTTCTGCAACGAGTATTGAACGATATTTTCTCTATTTCAATCAAGAATTGTGAAAAATTTATTGGAATTCAATGAAAAATTCAGATTATACCTCCTAGTGCCTTTCGTATTTTATTTTCGCAGTTGGTGTGACTGATACGAAAATTGACAGATTATAGAATTTGAATAGTGGGTTAAAATCTTTACATGGTTTAATATTGACAATTGACATGCAATGGATGCGTGTTGACATTCGAAAGGATAGGATGTCAATGTTGTCAACCAAAAAACGAAAAATATAACTAAAAACAATGCTGTAATGAGTTCATTACAGCACTGTTTTTAGTACTGTAATGAACTCATTACAACACTGAAATAGAGAAAATAACATAAAAAAACTGTGTGCGTTGATCTCAGGATTATTATTTCGTTGAAATCAATGTGATAGTTAAAGACTCACCTTGTAGAGAGGGAGAGACTCCTTGACAACTTAAAATTTGTTCACCAACTGTTGCTTAGCAACCATGCACGCAAACACATGCTTCGAACAATTTATAGTGCACCAAAATAATGGATCGCATGTACGAAGCGATCAGTTTATTTCGTAGAAAAAAATACGACAGTTGCATAGAGAAATGTACCCAAATTTTGGAGTCCCATCCCTTGGACCAGGCCGCGTGGTGTTTAAAAATGCGGGCCATCACCCAGAGAGTGTACGTGGACGACATAGAAACAGAGGATGCTTTGGAAAGTGACATTTTTGACACCAATATTGTGGCTACTGCTCCAAGACCGGGAACATCACTAAAAACATCTATTCCGTCAACTTCGAACAATAATCTACCATTCAGGTATGGTGTGTGAGCGAATTTGATTTTGTTTCAAAGGTTTGTTGGATGTCGCCCCACAGTATTTCCGTCAAATTGGCAAGCCTTATATCAGTTTCACGCATTAGAATATCAAGTGAAATAAAGCAAGTACTGAATATTTCAATTAAGTTCCACAAGAAAAATTGTTCATAATGAACAAACAAAGTTGCATTAAATATCCTGTAGTTTCGCAATGAAGAATTTATAATTTGACCTTCTCGATCTGGCTAACTGAGTGACTAAATGAAAATGAATAGAGTATAGAAGCTCAATCCCAAATTTGTGAGATTGCCACCTTTGTTCCTATATTAGGAAAAGTGGTGTCAACTGATGTTCTTTTTCTTATCACCAATTTGAATCCCATCAATGCTTGATTATTTTTATTGTAGTGCCAGACCAAGAACATCTACCGGTCGACCTCTAACGGGTATTGTGCGACCTGGAACCCAAAGAAGACCAGGATCCTCATTGGAAGCCTTAAAGACTTCAAGACCTCTCACCAGTCAATCATCCCGCGCCATAAGGATAGGAACTGCAGCCATGCTATCACAGAAAGACGGGCCTTTCATTCAAGTTTCAAGGTTGAATATTAGAAAATATGCTGAAGACCCATGCTTGTCTAAACCACTTTTTGAATATTTGTTTTACTGCGAAGGTGACGTGAGAAACGCTATGGAGTTGGCGGTGCAAGCTACTCAAAACTGCCAATTCAGAGACTGGTGGTGGAAAGTTCAACTGGCTAAGTGCTATGTGATATTGAGTTTACCCAGGGAGGCGGAGGAACAGCTTAGAAGCGCATTAAAGCAGCAGAACCATGTGGAAACTTTCATCAGATTGAGTAGAGTGTATACAAGATTAGGTGAATAGTTCAGTAACTCGGGAATATTTAATTGGCCTCATTGTCTACATTTAACAGGGAGATAAACCACGAGACATTCTGCTGACTTGTTCGTTATAATCCATATATTTTATTATATAAAATATTTCATTCTATTGAGTACCAACAAGCAACACTAACTCCCGAAATAGGTCCTAACGCTTCTTCGTAGTTGCTGTGGTGACTGAAGGTATTTGTGAACCTTCATTCAGTATATTGTGTTTCAATTGAATTCAAGTAACTTGCAGTTGCTTAGAAAGTTTCCAGTACTCGAAGAAACATAGAGGCGGACGTGATATCTTAAACGAGTTTGTGTTCGTTTTGGTTAAGTCCTCTCTCATGTAAATTCATCGCAAACTACCGACTAAGTTCACACCCTTCTTAGTGCACCTGAATTTTCAGAATTGTTGGTATAGCAAAATTTTTATTGCTTGCAGATCAACCACTTTCAGCTTTAGATATCTGCAAAGCCGGTTTAGAAGTATTTCCAAACGACGTTTCTCTTTTGGTAGAGATGGCACGACTCCACGAAAATCTCGAGAACAGCTCCATGTCCATCAAATTCTATAGAAGTGCAGTCATAGAAGATGCAATGCACACAGAGTCGATAGCATGTATTGGAATGTATCATTTTTATAACAATCAGCCTGAATTAGCCCTTCGGTATTATAGGTGAGTTACTCGGGGTTGAACACACGTAATCCATATATTGAATGATCATAAAATTTCCAGGAGAGCTTTAGCGATGGGGGCGCACTCAGCTGAACTGTACAACAACTTAGGTCTATGTTGCTTGTACTCGCAGCAACTCGATCTAACCCTCTCCTGTTTCCAAAGAGCACTAGATCTAGCAACAGACCCATTAACAAAAGCTGAAGTGTGGTACAACTTATCTCATACAGCTTTGGTGGGTATAAATATTTACAAATTTACCTTCCGATTAATGAAAATCAAATTTTCAGGCAGCCGGAGATCTGGAATTGGCCATACTTTGTCTCAACATATGCATAAAAGCAGATCCTACGCATGCGTCAGCTTTTAATAACTTGGCTGTTTTATATCAGAAGATGGGCCGTAAAGACCTTGCCAAGATTTATTTCTTGACCGCGAAGAACTTGGAAGAGAATATGGAGGAAACAAATAATAACCTTGAAATAATATTGAAGAAATAAATTAATTGTGATCACAGTCAACAAGGCAGATTTTAGAATGTTAAATTTGAAATACCAACATTTTTGAAATCGAATTTGTTTTGTTTCTCAAGGAAGAACTATGATGCCCGAATTTTTTGTTATTCAAATTGATTTTGAAATGAAACCTTTATTTTATTTTTCCTCTGTATTTCGTATTCTTGCTTATATAAATTTTGAGGAGTTGAATAGAAGCTTCGAAGATTTGTGAAGTGTATTAGATGTTTCGTCAATACATCGATATAAGCTGTTCACTTTCGGGATCATACGCGTAAATCCACGATTCATCACCTGTCACGATGTCATAGACTTGCTTCGAAGTACCGCGATCGTATTTTTGGAGCATTTCTTTCGACCAATAGACACGAGCCTATTTCACACTTTTCCTAGGTATATACAACCTAGTAAAAGCACCTGAACTCAGGTCAGTGCTTTTCTGATTGTTTTTATCATAAGTCTAAGATTTTCCCTTTTTCAAACACATCAATATTCAATCATCGACCTTGATATATAAAGTGTATATGCAATGAATGGGCCCAGCATTAATATCGTAAGTCAACGATTTAATCGGAAATTATTGACAATATGGCGACAATATAACGAGCTTGTGGGTCTACGTCCGGCCGGCCGTTAACTCTTTATCTTCACCAAGAGATCAAGTAGAGTTTTTATATTTTCAAAATAGGTTAACTTTCAGACATCACTTAATTGTTCCAACTCCAGAGTTTCCATTAAATCATAAGTATGTTCACCCCCATTTCAAACATAACAGCAAAGCATAGAGAAGATTTCTATGTTGTGACACTGGACAGCACCTTATACTGATGTATATTGTCAATTTTTACTGAATCTTTTATATTTAAGATATGGCTCAAAGCGGGCCGAAGACTCTACTTGAGATGATAAATGAGCATCAGCTTATGATGATTCAGATTTATTTCGACAAAGAGGATGGTAGACGTGTGGATAAGCATAAACTGAAAGAAATATTATGGAAACTTGCGAGAATTGATTATGGAGAAGCTGAATTCACCAGTCTCTTCGATAAGATGAACTTATCTAGGTGAGAGGAGAATTGCTTTCTTCTTAATGCAAGCTCATTGAATTACTTAGGCTCGTTTGCACCAACCACACTTAGCGTTAAGCATCCCTTAAAATGAACCCTTAACTTCAATTGCGTTGCACCAACTGTTAAGCGGCACTTAAATCCCTTAAGCGAGCCTTAAATTTAAGTGCTCATTCATTCACTTAACTATTTAAGGGCGGATTCTACCCATAGATCAAAGGTAAATGTATATTTATTTTGGTATTTATCTATGATTCTAACCTAAAATAATTTGATTTGTTTGGTTTTCCAAATATTTGTCTAGTATTTCTTCGCGATTTTCGAACAAATGTGATGTGACTAAAATAATATTAATCGTAATTGTAATATATACTTTGAACAACGTTATTAACTTGTATAATGGACTTCTTTAATGAATTTGATGCATTTCATGACTACTTGGAAATAATAGAAATTGTGTATTGAGGATTTCCTAAGCGTATATACGTATAAAGTCTTTAATTAAAACCATATCGGGCTTGCTTATTTATATATTAATTTATAAACAAATATTTCTGCCATAGAATAGAGGAAATATTTAAAACTTCTTTAACCACAGAACATCAAATATTGCGTGTAGCCAATCAAATCGCTTTATTGATCTAGGGACAAATGAAATACTGAAATGTCACTAGATTGAGAAAGTTAAGCGTCGCTTAGTTAAGTTTCTGTTAAGTGACAGTCGTGCAACTGGAGATGAATTTAAGCGACCCTTAACTTTAAGCGGCACTTAGCTAAGCGACATTTTAAGGGGCGTTGGTGCAAACGGGCTTTAAACGACTTGCACCAGGTTGGCATCAAAACAAATAGGGCAAAATTTTAAATACAGTAGAGTGGGATACACTAATTCAGTAAAACTATAAGGTTAAATCAGATCAAATAGTTTTATCATTAAGTCAGTGGAAAACCATAAATTTATACAGAATCAGAGAAAAAAATGCAAGGATAGTAGAGAGAGTAAACAAAATTTCGATTCCAGTCAGGAATTGCTCCAGAGGAAAAAACGCAAGACCCATGTGGACAGCCTGGAAATTATTTAGGCCCGTTTGCATCAATCACACTTGGTGTTAAGCGTCCTTTGAAATGAACCCCTAACTTAAATTGTGTAGTACCAACTGTTTAGCGGTACTTGAATGTCTGAAGCGAACCGTAACTTTAAGTGCTCATGTATGATAACTTAAGTTGCTGCCTATAATTGTCTGTTAGCATAACGGTTAAGTTCGTTTTGAATGAACTGAAATTTAAACTTTGAGGGTAATAGTATCGGGTTTATATTTATTTATTCGATTATTCGCCAATGAAATCGCTTTATTGATCTAGGGAGAAATGAAATACTGAAATGTCACTAGATTGGGAAAGTTAAGCGTCGCTGAGTTAAGTTTCTGTTAAATGTCAGTCGTGCAACTGGAGATGAATTTAAGCGACCCTTAACTTTAAGCGGCACTTAGCTAAGCGACCTTTTAAGGGGCGTTGGTGACCCTTAAGTTTAAGCGGCACTTAGCTAAGCGATAATTTTAAGGCTCACTGGTGCAAACGAACCCTAATGCATAAAATCTTCCTCGACCCTTGCTTATCACGCAAATAAAAACGGAATTATTGGCCTTCGACTATGTTTCATGCTTTTATTTTTGCTCCAAAAAACATTCTTGACTACAATCCGATTTTAAAACAGAAAAAGATGTGGTGTCGTGGGACACCAGGTAGGAACGAAGTTCCTTCGGCGAATGTAGAATCGATACAATTTGCAAAAGAAAAAACGTGCTCCATTTCATGTAGGTTTTCTTGATTTTTCTCTCAAATTTTACTAATTAGTGTTTATTTAAGTACAGGAAAGTATTTAGGAAATTCAGTATTTTAGGATATAATAAGTTACGTAAAATAATTTCAAGAATTCAATTAAATAACAATACCTTCGGTTGAATTCTACTTCAAAAAAACCTTACTCCACCGCACCAACCATACGACAAGCACTGATGCAACATCAGTAATGGGAAATATTTACAATACCAAATTATGCTACTACAGTGGTTACACATATAATTTTTCCTATTCTAGAGATGGTTTCGTGACCTGGGACGAATTCATTTCTTTCCTGATTCTTACATTCCAGCAGAAAGAGATACAAATAGGATACGAATCTTTGGAACCGCCAGTTCCCAATTTGCCGACTATGTTGAAGAGCATGCATCGTCATCCTGTAAACACCATAGCCTTTTCTCCTACTGTCCGTACAGACAGGACAATCAGCTGGAATGATGGTAGTGTGATGACCTGCAGTAAAGATGGATGCATCAACTACTGGTCATTGGATATGCAACACGAGAGGCAGGTGCAATCCTCTTCCATTCTGCTGAAGGTACGTCCCAAGAAGATGCAGTTCATTGTAATGATAGTTAAGTACAGAACATTTATCTAGTCAGCGAACAAAAGATGTGCTCGACATGAAACATGGGGTAGAATTTATTGAATAACTTCCGTTGTCCTGTCTTAACGATAACTATTTAATTCAATTTGGTTTGATGTAATTTTTTTCTTCATTGCTTCCCCATTCCAGATATCACCAACCTGGGTGTTGTCAACAGTGGTGATGCCCGACGTCAGTATAGTATGCACAGCTGGCTCAGAAAGAGATCTACGATTCTACGACACCTCAGCTAGAAAATTTGAACTCAGAGTCATGATTTCTTCGATAGATTATGCGGTCTGCGCGATGCACTATGTCTTTAGTCAGAACATCAACGAGGAATCGAAACTGTTACTGGGTGATCTACAAGGAAACATAAGAGTGATATACATACAATCATTAGGAAGAGGTCCTTTCAAAAGCACCCCTGGAATTCCCCTCTTATCAGTTCGTTTCGAGAAGATATTGAAGAATCAAGTTGAAGGGTGAGTAAAAGCACTCATATGCATACATTCGGATTCTTCTAAATTAATTCTTTACACATTTGCGGAATAGGTTCCGGTACGTGGACTTTGGCAGACAACATACTGACTTCGTTAGGCAAATCAGCTGGTATCCAACGCTACACAGTATAGTATCTTGCGCATCATGTCCGAAGATAGCGATGCTGATGAAAGATATAACAGGCGCCAAAGAGGACTACACTTATAAAATTCCTAAGGGTGTTTGGTGCTTCACCGTTGGTGAAGGTGTTCACCTTTTTGCTACAGGTGGTCCCGATTGTCTAGTTAGGATATGGAATCCATTCGTTAGGAACAAACCAATAGCCATACTCTACGGTCACCATACAGGGATAGTGCATTTGGTATTGCAAGATGCTGGAAAACGTCTATATTCCCTGGCCAGGGATAAGAACATAAAGGTATGGGACGTGGCCAACCAGATTTGCCTTCAGACTTATCTAGGACTACCGCCAGAATTGGGAGAATATAGCGATTTGGCAACGTTGTACAATCCTGAAAGCAGACAATGGATAATCGGGAGTCAGATGATAGCGATCCTTCCGTTGAGTCCTAAGCTTGATGGCGAACATACGGATGGTAACACGCATGTTGGAGGCGTATCTGTTGTTCTGTATAATCCCTTGTATAAAGTAAGTGATGCGTTGCCACATTTCTCATACCGCCTCATCTCATCCGAATTTTAATAGTTAATTGTAACTTGCGGTCTGGATAGTTATATCATCGTATGGAACCCTTGGGATGGTAGACGTATGTGCGTGGTGAAGGACGCGCACACCAAGCTGCTACACGGCGAGAACCTTCCCATAGAAATAACTGCAGCAGCCTTCGATCCAGGTTATCAGAGACTCCTCACCGCTTCTCACGATGGTACAATGAAAATTTGGAACTTCAACACTGGAACTTGCTTGCGTAACATGAACGTTGAGAGTGGTCAGGAAATCACATCAGTAGTTTGGGTGAGAGAACATGAAATTATTGAATTTAGTTTTAGTTATACCGATAGGGATGGTGTTTGTGGTTAATTTTCTCCTATGATGTACTTAACAGGCGACGAAATATTTCAACGAGTTTATTGCAGCCCAGATTGCCGAAACAATAATAATGAATGAGCTCAACATCTTCAAGCTGGGTTTCATAAACGTTGATCACTTGATCAACCGATTAATTCAGAGATTCTCAGAATTCCGCGAATTAAAAATTCCATTGGTCAATCGAGCAAATAAATTGAACTTCCTATGAATTATTCTATGATCTCCAGTAAACCCACCACATGTCTTCGTTTATTGGTGAAGACAACAAATAATTGAAATCAACATAAACTATTTATTCACCACATAACATAAGAACATAATTAATTAATTAATCATAAGATGATTAAACCTTCAGGTGACGGGTAGGATGATGGCCGTAGGCTGGAACAGAAGGGTAATCGAATTCGCAGATGGCGCTAAAGCAATTGGTCCAGGAGGAGTCTTCTGCAAAAGCTGGGACCTCCGTCATAAGGAAGACATAAGTTCGGCTGTAGTGAGGGTGCCTCATACCTTAGCCACAGCTACATACAACGGAGAGTTGATATTGTGGCGTTTAGAGACTGGACAAGCCTACAAGCAATACAATGTTTCGGATCCAACTACAAGGATTAAAATCCAGTATAAGGTGGTAAAGGAAAAGAAAAAACCGCAGACGTTAGGAAACGTCAGTAAAAAAGCAAGAAAGAGCGTGTTGCAGACAAAAAAGGAGGCTGAAGTAGCTAAGGACACGCAGGTTGAGATGAAGAAAAGGGGTACTATAATGGGCAGGAGTAAGTTTGTAATATTCAATTATTTGCAGTTCACATAATCTAGGATGAATCTTTAGGTATCCTGGGCGCTAAGAAACTCTCCATGGTTATGGTACCAGAAGAATGCGTGCCGCTAAGGAAACTGGCCATCCACTGTATGCTCTTTCTGGAGTACAGAGAACCAGAGGCAAATGTAGGAACTTTACTGGTTGCCTTAGAAAACGGAAGCGTTCAAGTTTGGTCGCATCACACGAA
Organism: Micraspis discolor; assembly: GCA_030674115.1. NCBI lineage: Eukaryota > Metazoa > Arthropoda > Insecta > Coleoptera > Coccinellidae > Micraspis > Micraspis discolor. The sequence goes on from JARTUT010002175.1 coordinate 14,038,795, forward strand.
TGGAAATTTCATAACCTCATTTCAGGCTGTACACAAGGCTGGTGACTATGTGATTTCTATGTGTTCAAGCAAAGATAACGAGTTCCTTTTCACGGGTAATTGAAATCGCTAATGATATAGTTGATTGGAATAATTGTTTATCATTTCTTCAAATATTGGACATCAAAGCAAGTATAACATAATTTTTTATCAACGACAAACTGAGTTGGTGTTTTATCTCTTCTGCAATGTTACATGACCCTCACATAAACATTTTGAGTGCAGATTAGGGTAATGAGGAAGCTTATTTTCAAAGGTACGTCCATTGGGTATGTAAAAATATGGCTGCTTAAGAATTATTGCACACCACATAAGGAACCAGTGTGTATGCCAAAGTACAGGCTCATGTTTCCTTTCTTATGGAAAGATGTATTCACAGGAAGGGCTAAGCGTATAGTGGCTAAACAGCCTGAACCCAAGCTGATGAGCAGCCTGAGATGCCACAGAATGCCTATTTCTGGAATACTTTATATTGATGACACTCAAATTGTTATAACGTGAGTGAAGTAAAAATAATTCGAGGCCATATTTGGAAAACTTTTTCTCTCGATAGTTGCAGCACTGATTGTAGTGCAAGAATGTGGACAATTGGTGGTCGTTATATTCAGACTATTGGGACATTCAAGGAATGGAAACCGCTTGAGAGTACAGAACCATTACCTCCTGATTTTGAATTCAACGAACCACCAGATATTAAACGTATTGCGAGTTCTACCACCTTCAGAGTGAGTACCAATTCTTCAGTTTTGATCTTATTTCAAAGAATTTCGATTCACTCTTATAGAAGTTTTATCGCAGATTCATTTATTTTTCTATTTTTAAGGTATTGCGAGGAGGAACATTGATTAAGCAACTTTCCAAAAAGAAATTAGCCCAACTAGCAGCCAAAGAATTAACTGCCGTTGATTATTCTAAGGTGTTCGGTAAAAGACTTGAGGAACCCATGTTAGGTTATCATTTCAAACTACCAGAAAAATCAGCCCTTCCTCCAGATATCAAATTCGATTCTTCCTTTGCATATGTAAGTATTTGAACGAGAAGTAAAGGTTGAGAAGTGGTTTGAATGCCTCATCTGCCTGTTCCATTTCCAAAATATTGCAAATATTTTGTTAATAAGAAGCATTTTTACTTGAGTGAATGGAAGATAGTACCTTTTTGTATGATCTGATAAGGACAACAGTTAGTTAATATCTTCTTTCATTAGATTCCAGTATATCAACATCTTATAATGCCACAGCCATTGCCATTAGCTAGACCAGCTACACCACCATCCATTAAAGAAGTTACCACTATTAAGTTAGAAAAAGACAAGCCTAAGCAGAAACAATATTCACTTTAGAGTATTGATTTGTATCAATATATAAATACACGTACTTTTAATTACCATCTTCAATTTATTTATTTAGTCTTTTGATCCTAAACTTTGTAAGATTTTAATTGCCGAACAATATGGACTATGTGAGTTGAAGAGAGTATTGATTTGTATCAATATATGAATACATATATTTTAATACCATCTTTAATTTATTTATCTATTTTTTTTATCTTGAGCTTTGTAAAACGATATCAAATATGTGAATAGATGGTTTGAGTAGTGAAAAAATCTATATATTTCAACTGTGATTCTAACAATTGCAAAAAAGTCACATTTGGGTTTTTCGTGATTGATGATGATCACACAAAATGTTTCAAATGAAGCAATAAAATGGCGAATAACAGGGACTCAAGGCCAAATCATCGTCTCTGGCTTGTTAGATTGGCTATAGTAGATGATTTTAAATCACAGGCGCGCACATGAATTCTTACCGAAACATCAGAACAGTTACCAACATCATGGATAACAACGATTGCCAAATGAATCAAGAATATCACATTCCCAATGTAATATTGAGCTTGGATAGGCAGACACTTACAGGGTGTTAAGCCACTGATCTGGATTACAGTTTAAATGTTTAATTTGAAGCTCTATCCATTATACAGGGTGTTTCAAAAAAAGGTGACCCTCTCTACGATAGATAAAAAACTGAAAATTAATTGGGGTTTGCTCAGAAAAAAAATTTCGTAACGCCATTCGTATTCAAGATACAGGGCGGCGTTGAAAAAAAAAAGTATACACATTTCTTAAAATTTTGCAGAAACTACTGGCAACATTGTAATGAAATTTTATACGAATATGTTTTGGAAGCTGATACATCCAATGAATTCGTTTTTATGTCTGACTCTCGTAGAGGGCGCTAGTTACACGGTTCGTACCAAGTAGTATTGAACATAACTTTTTAATATTAGATTTATTGAGCAAAATTTCAAGTGTACTTAAACATCATTCAATTTCACACAAAAAAGGTACTCATGGTAAAACTCGATACTGTGCACCGTTTTCCGAATATTTTGATTTGAAAATTATGAAGTAATAACCGATTAATTCTACACGGCAATAGTATTTTCTCTGAAATTTTATTTGCCATGGAAAACTGTCTTTCATTTAATAGTTTTGACGTTGAGTCAACAATAATTACATTTCTATTTGTTAAATTAGATATTGTTAATCAAAATGTACTCAAATTTTGAATACACTGACATCTTATTAACCTTAGGAGAGTGTTTAGGAAACGCTAGTGCAGCTAATATGCAAAAAGTTTAATCAAAGAAACGTTTCAAGTAAAAATACATTTAGAGCAATTGAACGACGTTGTCGAGAAACTGGAAGTGTGAGACCTAAAAAAATAAATTCTAGTAGGCCATGAACAACAAGAACCATTAATAAAGAATTTAGTTGATCAAAATCCAACAGTTAGCGTAAGGGATGTGGCAAGACAAACAAATACGTCTTCTTCAAGTACTTGGAGGATACTTAAAGAGCAGCAGCTACATCCTTATCATTACAGACAACTCCAAGAGCTCTTGCCAGACGATCTACTGGTTAGAATGGATTTTTGTCAAACATTACAAGAAAGGACAGCCCTCAATCCAAATTTTTCAAAATGTATTCTTTTTACGGACGAGGCCACTTTTACGCGACAAGGTATATTTAACTCCCATAATGCACACTACTGGAGTGATGAGAATCCATATGTCAATAGGGTAGTACATTACCAACACTCATTTAAAGTTAATGTTTGGGCAGCAAATTCAGGCAACAAATTAATAGGTTATCACATTCTACCTGGAAATTTAAATTGTGATATGTACCTGGACTTATTAAGTAATCACTTATTCGAGAGATATTAGAAAATTTAACGGTAAACGGGCGAAGATTTTTTATGCACGATGGAGCTCCACCGCACTTTGATAGAAGGTGTCGTAATTGGTTGAGTAACCATTTTCCGAATCGATGGATTGGTAGAGGCGCAGAAGCTTCGATTCATTGGCCTCGTCGGTCATGTGATTTTAATCCCTTGGATTACACAGTTTGGTCGTATCTTAAAGAAAAAGTTTATGCTGCAGAAGTAAATTCACCGCAAGATTTGAAAGATAGAATACAACGTCACTTTAATGATCTCACAGCTGACTCCCAACCATTTAGAAGATTAATGGATTCTTTAGAAAAAAAGGTAGCCTTGTGTATTCGTTAAAACGGAGGACATTTTGAACATCTACTCTAATTGAAATCATATTTATGTTATTAGCCTTTTTTTGAATTTTCTGATTTTTGTTTGATAAATACAATTTCTATCATTACTTCACACGAAATTCGGTTATCACTACATAATTTTTTAATCAAAATACTCCGAAAACGGTACAAAGTATCGAGTTTTACCAAGAGTACCTTTTTTGTGTGAAATTGAATCATGTTTAAGCACGCTTGAAATTTTGCTCAATAAATCTAATACTAAAAAAGTTTTGTTCAATACTACTTGGTACGAACCGTGTAACTAGCGCCCTCTACGAGAATCAGACATAAAAACGAATTCATTGGATGTATCAGCTTCCAAAACATATTTGTATAAAATTTCATTACAATGTTGCAAGTAGTTTCTGCAAAATTTTAAAATTTTTTTCTTCAAGGGCTGAATACGGATGGATGGCATTACGAAAATTCTTTACTGAGCAAACCCCAATAATTTTTCAATTTTCTATCTATCCTAGAGAGGGGGTCACCTTTTTTTGAAACACCCTGTAGATTATCATGTTTCGGACTGCTCGCCTGAAAAAATTGAATTTTATCACAAACTCTTCATTCTATACTGGAATTTTCTTTACAGCTCGAAATCTGAAATGACAGTGTTCTAAAATTAAGGCAGAAAATTTTTAAAATAATTTTTTAGCCCTGCTCAGTAAAAACCACAATGAATAAAACATCCATTCGATAATATAAATATAATAAGAATCATATCATAAATCTCATAAAAAATCTATAATAAATCAAAAAGCTCATAATAAATACTAGAATAAGCGGATCACAAATCAACCTACCTATAATAATATCTTGTTTAAACTTTTAAAAAATCCAATAACTATGAAAAAAATCAGTCGAATTGTAACAATTCACGTTAACTAGAGGAATGATTCACTTACAAAATTTAGGATGTATCTAAATGTCGATAGTTCCTTCTGACTTTTCATCAGCCACAACTGTTAAAAGACGTTTCGAGCTATTGGCACTGCTACAACTGTCCCCACTACTTTTTGAACTTGCTTGGGAGTGAGGAGTACCAGAGTTTCTCTGAGGTGTACTCTCTGAAGAACTATTCAGTATGTTGTGATCATAAATCGATGAAGGATTAGGGTCTTCAGGAGTATAGTAGTCTGAATCCTCTCCACGATTTTCTTCACTACGACCTGTAATATTGTGTTCATATTCAAGAACTTTTCAAGGGGAGCAGAATCTTAAAATATGTTTTTACCTTTAGGTTTTTGGATTGATCTGCTTGGAATCTCTTCATCATTCTCTATATCATACATTTCTAAATCATTAACCCCAAATTGAGTCAAGTTCTTGGAACTATGATTCCTTTCCAAAAGCGGAGATAATTTTTCAGTTTCACTATCCTCATCCAATGTCTAAAAAATCAATGAGTGACCATGAATAAATTTTGTAACGAACACTCACATTGTCCTTATTTGTTAATTTCTCGTTTACTTGCTTAACACTATCTCTTGAACGATAAGATTTAGCAGTCTTATCATAAAGAAATGGCAGTTGAATTGGTTCCTTACCATCTTCTTCGCGACAGTCATACTAAAAAAATCAAGTCTGCAATGAAGTCAATCAGAAAGTATGATGATAAATACCTCTGAAATATTCAAATTCCTACTTCTGGAAGAACTTCTATCAATGCCTCGATTAAGGATCTGAGCTGCTTGAATTGCATTTTCACTTTCTGGTGTCTCCACCAAATCAGGAATAGCTGACGGAGGCTGTCTTTGTTGGCAGGGACCATTTAGTGCTTCGATAAGTGAAACTGCTTCATAGCCAGGTGGAATGTTATCGCAAACGCCCTAAACATAAACAAGAAATCAGCCATATACAAATTTAAGTGAACACATTGTATATTATAAGACCTCCATAGTCCAAAATGTCTCACTTCGAATCCATAACCTTATTTCTAACAATTCATAGCTCAGAAAAGCAAATTATACTTGAATTTACCTCTGCAGCATTGATTGGAACAAGGTTAGGTGATGTACTTTTCTGCAGAGCCCTAATCTGCAAAAGGGCTCTGAAAGGAGCTCGACATATCGGGCAGTTATTGGCTTGATACCTCAGAGAATCTGCACAGGAATTACACAGACATAGATGGCGACAGGGTAGTATCAATGTATCTCTAACATCACACATACATATCACACATTCCGACCCATTGTCTTCCATGTCTTCATCTTGGGAATGCTGTGAATGAAACTTTTTTACATTCAAAGATCTCAAAACGGGAACAATCTCACCTTATCATTATTTTTGTTCTCGATACCATAGATTTCTTGAAGAAGATAGCATAAACCATCTACGAAGAGTTTTTGCTTGAGAGCTTTGAGTAGGTATATTCCATCAGTAATTTTCTCAACTGTTGCTATGGTTGTATGGGACTGCTTCATATCTATGATAGACACATAAGATTGACAGAAAGATCTCCTCATGAACATACAAATAAGGTAACTCAAAATTTTCAATATCAGCTAATCCGCATACAGTGTTGATGGAAAGTCAGGGTTTGATGTCAATTTTGGAAAGTTTTATTTAATCAAAGTTAGATGTGCACTGATTTAAACATCCTTAGGTTATCCATTAGTGTTACGTATTATTTTATTGGTCTCTTCTGATTCTCCATAAAAAAATTAAATCAATTTACTTTACTTCCCTATATCTATCTTTAAGGGTCTTTGTGTCATAAATATTTCTTAAAAGTACTAGATAAAATTGACATAATAGTATATTCTAATACAAGTTGCAGAATGGGCACCTATTCCAACATTAATGCGAAATTCGAAAACGAGCAAACTCATGAGTGTTGGAATTGCCTTCTGCAACGAGTATTAGACGATATTTTCTCTATTTCAGTCAAGAATTGTGAGAAATTTATTGAAATTCAATGAAAAATTCAGATTATACCTCCTAGTGCCTTTTGTATTTTATTTTCGCAGTTGGTGTGACTGATACGAAAATTGACAGATTATAGAATTTGAATAGTGCGTTCCAATCTCTACATGGTTTAATATTGACAATAGACATGCAATGGGCGCGTGTTGACATTCGAAAGGATGGGATATAGGATAATGAGTACATTACAGCACTGTTTTTAGTACTGTAATGATCTCATTACGACACTGAAATAGAGAAAATGACTTTATTCCAATCAATACTCAATATTATATATTCAAATTAAATTTCCTCCAATTTTTTTAAATGAAATTATCATTCATCTGCTATTTTCAAGACATTACTCTTACAAAATCTAGCAACAAAATGCAGGATGATAGATTTCACTCAATTTTGATTTTTCAAATCTTTCATGATGAAAAGTCAGAACACTGAAATTTCTTAAGATTAATTTAATTGATTTTTACCCTCAGGACCTTCTGCAACAATATTTATAGCAATTGGTATAACTTCTTTGTCTACATCATAGAGTAGTTCATCCTCTGAGTATCCTGATGGATCAAATACATGGCTCATTTGACAAAACTGCTGATTAGCCCCTTTCTTATAATGATAAGTTTCCGACACAAGACTAGGATCCTTTGGTACATATCTAGAGTACAGTTATTATGAACAGTACTACTTATCACAATTATCATGATACATACGTCACTCCATTAGGTCCTAATTCTTCCGTTGCAAAATAATAGATGGTGATAGAGCACCTAACATCACAATCAAAGATAAATTCAATATTAACAGGAGCTCCTTTACCAGATTCTACATCTCTAAGATCTCTCTTTTGTTTATTTATAGGAAGTTTACCGGAGTCCATAGGAGCTCTAACAAATCTAAGAGATTCTTTACGTATATTCACCAAACATTTCAACGTTTTGGTAGGTTCATTAGGCTGTGGAGGAGGATATGGAAACTGTAAAACATTCAAAATTATTATGAACCAAAACTTAGATTATGTTCATTACAGGAGTTGGTTTAGATCCCAGAAAATTCAAGTCAGAATTTTCTCCAAATAAGTAAGATTCGGGTTGGGGAGTATCGAATCTTTCACCTCCCATTATGAAGTGACTTCCGAAGTAATTGCCTATCAAGAAAGAATATCAGAGATGACAATATGAGCGAAGACAGGTGGAACTTACCGGATCTTGGGGGATACCTGTAGGCATGATTAGAAACTACATCTACTTCTTCAACCCCAGCATTTTGTCTAGTGACAAGTGCCCCCATTTCAATGATATTTGGTGAACTTGAAAAAACTATAGTTCTACCATTGTCGAAAAACTCTTTTCAAAGAATCTTGTACTTTACGTTTAGTAGATACCGGATCATTTTATCTGAAAATCAAGAGTATTTTTCTTAGTCCCACATTCAGAAAAGACGAAAGAAGAACTTGTTATTTATTTTGACATTTTTCTATTTTCAATTCGTTCTCCTCTCAAAATACCGCAATCTGAAAACGTCTGTCCAGAATGACAATTATTTGACATTGACAAACTGAAGGATCTTTAGATGAGTTCCCTAATTTCAGTCGGAAGTGTTTGAGAAAAAGAACAAATAAAGGGTTTATTCGCTGCTACAGATTTTCCCAATTAAATTTTCGAGTTTCTTGTGAAAGTTTGGAATCCGTTTTTCTGGGAACATTTCTTGGATGTACCAAAATTAGTTTAATTTCAAGTGGAACTCTGCCTTTTTTACACCTTTATGTTGGTTAAAATGGGAGGGCACCTTGGGAGTTGCTGTCTTTTAATGTTGGCTATTCCTTGAAGGAATAGAAATCAAAGTTTATTAGAAATGTCGTCAGTTTTACACATGTGAAAAATTTTGCAAAGAACTGTCAATAAAACTTTTTGTGATGAATTCTGTATAGCGAAATTTTCAAATTTTAACGAGAATTGTTTGGTGTGGATATTTGTTATGATATAAGGTTATCTGTGAAGTTGTGTTTTTTTGAAACTCCATTCTCTGGCAAACGTCATAAGCAGTTTTGATATGGGAATCGCAAAATAATTCGTTATTATTTTGTTTTGTATCATGTATTATCAAGGAAGAAGCATTCCCAAATGAATTTGCTCATAACCAGTAAGTATAGTAGGAATTCCTAGTTAATGTTGAGATTCTTTCAGTTGAGCACACCCATTAGACACCTGCTGAATATTGCAGGAATCAGTTATGTGTTATGATGTTATTTGAATTGCAATTGTTTCGAATTGTTATGCGGGTGTTTGGGTAATACTTATTTAATTGTATAGAGTGCCAAAAATGTTTCACAATGGTACTGGATATCTGATAGTGAACTAATTCTATTTTTAAAATAGATCTCCTGAATTAGTTGCGAAAATTTTTTTTCTTATTAGTTTCTCTCACATAAGAATCGATTCTTGGTTCAGTGAAGTCATTATTTTGTTGTTGATTTGATCATCTTCCACCAACTGATTCGAGTATGTATAAATTACATTTATAGCTTTCAGTATCGAACTTGGCAATGAAAACAAATAGTTTTCAACAGATCTATTTTGATTTAATTCGATGCCTGTTCGGTCTATCAATTCGGTTCAAATAATTTCGTTACAAATTCCTGCTATATACTCAAGAACCTGGTCATTTTTACGATACGTTTGTATATTATGATTTGATATGACTCATTGAATATACCAATGAGATCATTTGCAACTATCAGAAATATCACTTGAAGTTATTTTCAATACATGGTTTCGACAATGCGGATATTGGCTTTTTTCAGATAAACGTTGTAACTGAACGAATTCAATGAATTCTGAATGGACAATAAAATTTGATGACAGTTACCTCATGCCCATTGTATGAAATACCTAATCATTTTGCTATTTTTCATTCTTAATTCGTATTAAATACTAGCTCTTGTCCTTTTTCAATTATTCAATCATGTGCTTTTATTCATAACTGAAGTTCAATTATGTTTTATCCAAAATTTACATTGTATTAGCCGTCAAAGGAAAAATAAGCGTTATTTTGTGTTGGGATGTTGAGTAAGTAAGAATGTTTTGAACATAACGATCGAAAATATCAAGAGCTTTTTCACCAAGAAAATTATTTCATTGAAAGGCAACACATTTCCTAAATGTACAAATAAGTTTTTGTATACAGTGTGGGCCATCCATAACTTTCCACCCCGAAATTTGAGCCTTCAGAAGTTTTTGTATAAATAATCTGAGATTCAATAAACACAGATAACTCAGAATCTGAACAAGATATGTGTAGGGAATTGTAAAGGAGTGTATTATTCTTATTTTTTACAACAATTTTGTGAGTCGACAATTGGCATTCTTTTTACCACTCTGTATAACTGACAACTAAGATTCGGAAACTGTGGCGTAGATCAAACTACCATCTAAGATAATACCAAATTTCGAATTGAAATCTCGAGTATTGAGCGAAATATAGCCTTTTCTGATGCTTTCAAATTTGATTTGAAATTTTTTAAAATAATTTATAACATAAAAACCGTTGAAGATAGATACAGGAAAGTAAAGCGAATTAATTTAATTTTTCATGAAGAATCATATAAAAATTCAAAACGGGGTATCCATTTAAAATAAGTAACCTGCTGCCGAATTTCCATACATCTGGCAACACTGGAAATTTGAAAGTATTTCATAAATGCACCTTAAATAATCTTATATGGATCTACAAAATTAGATTTATTTTGCTTGAATGGTTGCCATAATAATTTAATAAGCCCACCTTAGGCCACCTGAAATATGCATAATAGTATATTCTAAAACAAGTTGCAGAATGGGCACCTTATTTTGAACGCATGAGTGTTTGAATTGCCTTCTGCAACGATTAGACAATATTTTCTCTATTTCAGTCAAGAATTGTGAGAAATTAATTGGAATTCGATGAAAAATTCAGGTTATACCTCCTAGTGCCTTTTGTATTTTATTATGGCAGTTGGTGTGACTGATACGAAAATTGACAGATTATAGAATTTGAATAGTGCGTTCAAATCTCTACATGGTTCAATATTGACAATTGACATGCAATGGACGCTTGTTGACATTCGAAAGGATAGGATGCTGTAATGAGTTCATTACAGCACTGTTTTTAGTACTGTAATGAACTCATTACCACACTGAAATAGAGAAAATTTATTTTCAGGTCTCATTAGAATCTCTATTTTTAAATTAAGTCCAATGAGAATCAGTGGGGATATTAGTTCGGATCTTTACTTATACCTATTAAATGTCACCCACAAAATGCCATATTTGAACTTTTGGAACCGCCTCTCCCCTCTGAATAATACCATGGAGTTCCGCGTGAGAGGCAGATGCCTCATCAATGGACCTATCCAATACAAGATGGCGTCAACCGACAAACAAGATTTGTTACCATAGCAACCAAAAGAATCTGATCATAAATCAAAGAAATTTTCCTTTATTCTATGGTTCTGATCATCGATAACTTCACTTATGTATACTAAATAGTTGTTGATATTTCTTTGAGTCGGCAAACTATTTTTGTCAGACTTCTTGCATTGAATTTCTAGAGATGGATAGTGCATCTCAATTCATGACACAAATGAGCTGAGTTTTGTTTGTTGGCACACGCCATATGTAATTTTTGATCTGACACTTATCTGGATATTCGCCATGCTAGATGCCTGAGAGCTGAGACGTGAGGGTGGATTGATAATATTAAAGGAAAACAATTATTTTTGTCTAATTTTCACTTTATTAATACTATTACACGATCGGTTTAACAACCATCTTCTGGTGTTAGGTACAGACTGAAATATTTCGTGGGTTTAAATCTATGGGATGTTCAACAGTGGCGAATGGTTTATTTCTATTTGGGTGTTGTACATTGGGAATATTGAACAGATTTGTTATTTCCATCGCTTCCAGCAAATTTAATTTCAGGCCTTTTTCGCATTTGTAAAGGATTTTAAAATTTACGATATCCATATGATGCTCTTCAGTCACGATATGATCATAAACTGCGGACTGTTTACCTGATTTCAGATGTTCTTTTAATCTGGTCTCAAAATTTCTGCCGGTTTGACCTACATATGCAGCGTTGCAATTTTTACAACAGATTTTATAAACACCTGAAGTTTTCTCAGGTTTAAGTTTGGATTTTGAGTTATATAATATTTTACCTAGGTTTGGACGTCCTGAAAATGTTGTTTTGAAATCAAGTTTAGAAAAATAATTTTGGATTTGGATTGATAATTCTCCGAAATAAGTGATATGCATGAATTTATTAGTAGGTTTTTCTGTGGTAGTGTACAGCATATTAATGGTTTTCAGTTTTCTTTTGTTTTCAATTAGTTTGTTTACTAATAAATTCATGCATATCACTTATTTCGGAGAATTATCAATCCAAATCCAAAATTATTTTTCTAAACTTGATTTCAAAACAACATTTTCAGGACGTCCAAACCTAGGTAAAATATTATATAACTCAAAATCCAAACTTAAACCCGAGAAAACTTCAGGTGTTTATAAAATCTGTTGTAAAAATTGCAACGCTGCATATGTAGGTCAAACCGGCAGAAATTTTGAGACCAGATTAAAAGAACATCTGAAATCACATAAACAGTCCGCAGTTTATGATCATATCGTAACTGAAGAGCATCATAAGGATATCGTAAATTTTAAAATCCTTCACAAATGCGAAAAAGGCCTGAAATTAAATTTGCTGGAAGCGATGGAAATAACAAATCTGTTCAATATTCCCAATGTGTCCCCACTTAACACCCAAATAGAAATAAACCATTCACCACTTTTGAACATCCCATAGATTTAAACCCACGAAATATTTCAGTCTATACCTAACACCCGAAGATGGTTTAACAACCGAAATAGTAATAGTATTAATAAAGTGAAAATTAGACAAAAATAATTGTTTTCTTTTAATATTCAAGATGGATTTTCACAAAATAAATGAGTCATCAATTTATTCTAGTGGATTGATAAGTTTGGAAAGAAAAGTCGATTTTTTAGAATTTCGTATTTATATATCAACATCGTTTCCTTTTAGCTCGATACACCAAGCTCCGCTATATTCCAACTTTTTCATACCTTCTCCGCAAGTTAAAGGTTATGTTTCTGTTACAGAATAGAGTATGTGGAATGGATAAAATATGTATATCAAGTATACCTTTATGAAATGAGCGTTTGTTTTGTAAAAATAAAACACTAGTTATTAATGGGAAAGTAAAAAACATTTCATTCAAGTATTGGCCATTGTTTTCTACACATTGTGACCACCTTTCCGGCAATTTGTGCATACCACGCCAATAAAATTGTTCGTCTTTTGAAGCAAACTAACCAGACACCCAATTTCCGACATCCTCATAGGAACCAAAGTGCTGCTCAGCCAATGCGTGTCCCATCGATGAAAACAAATGGTAGTCGGAAGGAGCCAAGTCTGGTGAATACGGCAGGTCTTCTGGCCCGTTCTCGATCAATGCATGCTTCAAATTGATTATTTGTTGTCGGTAGCGATTTGTGTTAACGGTTTCACCAGGTTTTAGGAGCTATTGGTGCACCACACTTATGTGGTCACACCAAACATAGCATTGTATTCTTGCCGAATCGATCTGGTTTTTCAGTCGATGTTGATGGTTGTCCCGGATTAATCCATGATTTTTTCCGTTTAGAATTCTTAAAATAAATCCGTTTTTCATCGCCAGTAACAATCCGATGCAAAATCGACATTCTTTCGTGTCTTTGAAGGCAAATTTCACAAGTGAACAGCCCAAGAATCTGGCTCATTCATTTAAGTATTGCGATAATTACATTTAACTTTCATTATATTTATTTCATACCATACCATTTGTCGTGTCTTTTGTGTTGTGTAACGTCTCTGTGTATGTCCAGGTTTGGTTTGTGGAAACCGCCGGTAACTACCAAATATGGACGGCGTTGGTGGCAGAAGGAGGCTGGCTGCCAAGTCGTCGGCAGAAGACCAAGCACTAGACCAGATTGCTAAAGAGGTAAGTTTAAAATTCGGCATATATTCTGCATAATGCTAGCGACTTTGCTCTTGGGATTTGCAAGTAGGTATCTGTATTTGTCCATTAAGAGGAAGCTGTTTTTCACTACATACATATAAATATAGATTCTTATGAACTTTTGGCTTACAAAACCTGCCGCCTGTCCATTTCATATCATGAATTCTCATGCCTGCAAACAAAAAGTCATACAGTGCCAGATCTGGTGAATATCGTGGGTGAGGTTGCAATTCATACCTTGTGCAGCACCAAGAAGGCCGAAATTTAATTATGCCACTAATAAGTCCATCAAACTTCCTTCAGGAGTGAACTTCCACTTTCCGCTCATGATCAAAAGATGAATATTTAACCAAGTGTACCTAACGTGTGGGGTCTCAATCCGAGCGTGATCCGATCCTATTGGAAAAAAATTGGATCCAGAGGCGCCGCAAGTGAAAGGGGTCCTTTCTTTTTTTCTTGATAAATTATGAGCTATTTTCGGATTTGAACCTTCAGACGGGAAGTCGTGGCCCCTTATGAAGAGGGTCTCACCGAAAGGTATTTATAATCTTACGCGTAAAATTGTGCTCCAGTCGGCTGTCGCGTGTCTTGTACGGTTTAGGTTTTTCCGAACAGTTTTCCCGAATCGTTCAAGTGTACGAGGTTTCGTGATTGTGCCGAAGGATGAGGCGTATGTGTTTTTTTGTGTTGATCACGTTTCACCGGGGGCTATCTCGAATTTTTTCGTAAAAATACTCGTATGAAAGTGAATAAGTTGGTGTGTCGAACGATCTAGACGACTTATAAAGCCAAAACCGTTTATAATTATTATTTTTCAATTTTCAAATAGTCAGACTACCGGCAGATTTCTGAAACACTGATCAAACCTCATGTCAACTAACAAAACGGTCATCTTATCATAGATGTCAAATCAATTCGAGTTGCTGAGAGGATGTTCAGTGCATAATGATGTAATCTATGATCGTTTTCATTTGACATGAGGTGACCGTGTTGCCAAACTATTGAACCATTCTGTTACAATAACTTAAATTCTGTGATCAAAGAGGTTAAAATTTATGATTTTTGAATGATCATATACAGATTGAGTCTCTGACCACTGCGTTAATTTCAACCATAGGTTCTTGAGATAAAAAAAAAACACCTTTTTCCCATGCCGTTTTTCCATATTCAGCGGTGTTAAAAAGTTATAAGCATTTTAAGTTTTCACATTGGGCAAATACCCCTCTGTAGGCCAGTTTAGTTTGAATGAAAATTACCTTCCACAGCATCTACTATTGAATCTGAATTGTTTAAAAACATTATTTTCCCTCTAAGAAATGACTAATGATTCTAGGAAGTACAAGATATGAACCTTTAGTTCAAGTGATATTTGTTTTTCATGCAATTTAACTAACTAATCTGTACAGTAGTAGTGAGAAACCCACAAGAAATGGAATAAATCTATTGATGCCAAAATATGCATGTCTGTTATCAAAAACCTTCTACAAGAGATCATTTCAATTGATATTGTCGTTTGAATATTACAGGTGAAAATGCAATTTTTTTTATGAAATTTCAACACCATCTTTTGAACGGGGCCAAATTTGGAAAAATGTTATAGGAAGAAAATGTTTCTTTTGACGTCAAGAATCTATGGTTAAAATTAACGCAGTAGTCAAAGACTCACCCTGTATATCGACTATGTTCGTTGCTGGGACAAATTCATTGAATAGTTTAGCATCCGAGCAATTTAAAACCTGAAAGATGTTTAGATGAGGAGGTTAAAACAATTAGGTTTGCTAAATCTCATCAGATCGTCATGGTAGGAAATTCTAAAAAAAATCACAAAACGTTTTTAATGCTTGATATCTCAGAGGATATTCATCAGAGATCCACAAAACTTTGAATGTTCGTAGTGATAATTGTTATTGAGAACTACCTTGAATTTCTGTATTGTACCATATCAATTTCATTTCTCAGTTACAAAACAAACTAAATACTCCTGAAAATCGCCTAAATTTGGCGAATAAGCGAATTCAATGTTTCTCCCAATATTATTTAAATAAACATACCGGGTCCAATTTTACAAGGCAAGTTATAAACTTGGTCTGGTATTTGGAAATAAACAGAACGCTTTTGGGTACGCACCTTTACTTGCATTGTTCCAAATTAAAGGAGACCGACCCGGAACTCTTCGTGAGGTTGTATTTTGAGCACGATCTAATTCCTAAATTCGTATCTCGTAACAATTCATGTCTTTTGCTTGCGTTCGAACGAAACAAGCGAGAAAAATGATAATGGAGCGTTGACTTACCGTGAATTGTCCTTTATTCTTAAACGAGAGTGTTCAGTTTTACTATTTTTACTTCTATCTAGGAACGATTGATCTTAAAGCAGGCCTTCGGAGTTGTAGTTGATTTTATCAGTAACATTTTTCTTCGATCTCTTGAATTCAAATGATTCGGCTAGTTTGAGATTCAAAACCATTTTGAGAAATTGGTGAAACGCACTGCCGGAGTACCAGACTCATATACAGTGTTAATATACTATAAAACATCTACTCACAATTTTCCTTCAATTTTGTTCATATTTCCATCTCTTAAAAATCAGTCAGAATTCTCTGAAATAAAATGAACTGACCGAGCGCGCAAAATATTAATTCCTTGGTTCATTTGATGGACTGCTGTGAATATATCTTCTCGTGATAGAAAGCTACGTTGATAAAATTTGAGACTATGTTTAGATAGATATCGATAACCTCCATTTTTTTTTTGTTGAAATCCGACGAATATCTCATGAGGTATCAAGAATTAAAAAATTATTTTTTGGAAGTTTTTTCTAGCGAGACAATTTGTGGACAAAATAAAGTTATTGTGTTGTATATTCACGTCAATTTCAATCTTGAAGTCCGTCAAAAACAACATAGCTCTCATTTAATTTTAATGGGAACGTGGAAATTAGTTGATACCGTTTAATTTCCAACGATAGATGAAGTGGTCTGGCAATGTGCATTAGAGTAATTTGCATGAGAAGGTCGCATACGGTACAGACGGACACGTATTTGATTAGGAAAGTGGACTGAAAAGTGATCGTTTGTACTTGGTTAATCTTTTTTTCCTGGTTTGCGACCGCCACCAGTGATAGCGTGCCGGTATTTGGTATTTTCAGAATACCAGGTCTGTCCGAAATGTATCCGAACCTTTTGAGGATAATTTGCCCGGTGCTGTTGGCAGTAAACCGTTGTGGTTTGTTTCTTTTGCTAACACATGTTCTTTGCTTGATTTTCAAGTCGTCTTTTCGGTCGATGAAATTTGGTACACTTGTTGAAAATGGTGTAACTAAGCTACCTTTGCGATGGCCTCGCTGAAATGGTAGCGGTTTTTTGAAAAACTCAAAAAAAGTAAAAAAATGCATTTTTCTCGAATTGTATGCATCGTAAAGAAAATTTTATTGAACAAAAAATGTAGAGGACGTTGCGATCTACATTTTTTGTCATTGGTGCAATGCTGCACGACTAAAAGCGCACAAAGTAGGTGGCGCTGAAGTATCAAAAAGAGTGTTTTTCATGGTTTTCGCCCTGAAAATGCTGTTTTAATGTAAAAGTTTAAATGTAAGAGTTGTTCCTTACATTATTATCAACAACTTTTATTTAAACATTATTTTTGTACAACTTACCATTTTGAAGCTGCAGCTTGCAGAAAAATGAAAAATCCAAATATACTGTTGTACGCAGTATGAGTACACATCGGTAGTGCACGTTTAAATCAAGATTTTACTAATTTAATTTTTCTTAGCAATTAAATTTCAATAAATAGAATTTTTATTGTTTTTGACAAGTATTATCCATTATTTGATTTTTTGAGTCACATTCTGTTATGAATTATTTTGTTGAACTCTCAATGTTATCAACAAAGACAATTTTTAATGTTTTTCAGATTTGTCTTTCATTTTTTTAAAAATGGCATCAATTTTTTAAGAGGTTTTGAAAATTTGGATAAGGGGAACAAACAACAATTCAATTAAAGTTATTATTTGAGTTTTAGTTTTCAAGTAAACGTTTAATTCAGTTTTGTATTTGTATTTATTAACAGGTGTATAGAAAAAGCATACAAAATATTGCAAAAATACTTACAAATCTAAATCGCTTACAATTTTTCAACTCTTTCAGTGGTCGCATGAGAAAAAGGCTACTCAGTCCACCTTTTTATGCTTCCAATGAAGAGGTTCTTTATATACTAGGTGATCGTTTTTATGTACATGTTTTCATTTCATAATGATTGTTTGACAGTTTTGAATCTATGCTCATGTACGGTCCTTAATGAATAGGGCAGGTGACCAAACCGGCCCTTTTGTTAGAACTATGCCAACGTCGCCGGAGAAAGTCACAATAGGACCGAGAAAACTACCGTTAGCAGAACAGTGCTGTATATGCAGCGCTATGTATTACTATAACTTGTAAATGGTAAGTTGTACGAAAAAAATGTTGAAATAAAAGTTTTTGATAATAATGTAAGGAACAACTTTTACATTTAAACTTTTGCAATAAAACAACATTTTCAAGGCGAAAAACATGAAAAACACTCTTTTTGATACTTTACCGCCTCCTACTTTGTGCGCTTTTAGTCGTGCAGCATTGCACCAATGACAAAAAATGTAGATCGCAACGTCCTCTACATTTTTTGTTCAATAAAATTTTCTGTACGATGCATACAATTCGAGAAAAATGCATTTTTTTACTTTTTTTGAGTTTTTTTGAGTTTTTCAAAAAACCGCTAACATTTCAGAGAGGCCATCGCAAAGGTAGCTTAGTTACATCATTTTCAACAAGTGTACCAAATTTCATCGAGCGGGTAATAATACCCGCACCAAATGTACAGATTGACTGAACTATTATACCTAGTTTTAAACATGGTCCTGAACTCCCGAACTGAACAACTAAGAATTTTCGTTCGAAGACGAAGACAGTTATTTTCATTTCTACATCTTAGGAATAACTATTTTCCTAACAAGATTTTTTTCAAATTTGACACCCAGTATGTTCTTTATTTTCAGAATGACAACAATCTAATCTATAATTTTCCTATACATTTTTTTATTCTTATCTTGATTATATTCTGAGTTATCTGCGCCTATTGAATCTCAGGTGATTTATACAAAAACTTCTGCAAAACACTTGGATTACTTGTTGTTTTTCATGTTATTATAACTTGAATAATGGTTTTCTATGGATATGGATTATGTCGATTTATAGACGACTAAAAAAGCACAGAGAATATATCAATACAAAGAAATGTTAAATCAATCTAAAATTCAGTAATCGCAGATAACTTTTATTCCACACAAGATAAGTGTAGGGAAATCCCCAAAAAAATTTTAGATTGGGTTGTTCTCATTCACAGAGTTTTTACAATTTTGTGAATTTACAAATGGTAATTTTTTTTCGACCACTGTATATCTAACAATTAAGATTCCAAAGCAGTGGCTGAATAAACTATTATCTAACACCATGCCAAATTTTGAATTGAAATCTCGAAGTTTGAGCGAAATTTAGCCATTTTTCTAACTCGCAAGTTTGATTCAAAATTTTTGAAAATAATTTGTAACTCAGAAACCGTTATAGATAGATATAGTGAAGTGAATTAATCGACGATTTTAATGGAGAATCATCCATAAATAAAATAGAAATACTGTGTCTCCCATTTAAAATAACAAACCTGTTTCCAAATTTGCCTACATCTGGCAACACTGGCAATTTAAAAGTATTTCAGAAATTACTTGATTGAAAGGAGGCAGTTTCAATTTCCAAAAACATTAATTTCACAACCACAGCTGTTTCACCATAATATGGCATCATCAGGTTGTTACATTTTAACTGACTGATTTTTGTGATAGAGAAACAGATTTATATACAGGATGATTCTTTGACCACTGCGTTAATTTTAACCATAGGCTCTTGAGATCAAAATAAACACTTTTTCCTCATACCGTTTTTCCATATTCAGCTGCGTTAAAAAGTTATAAGCGTTTTAAGTTTTCACATTGGGCAAATACCCCTCTGTAGTCCAGTTTAGTTTGAATGAAAATTACCTTCCACAGCATCCATTATTGAATCTGAATTGTTTAAAAACATTATTTTTCTTCTAAGAACTCGTGTTTCATCAGATGATTATATCGATTTAATTCTTTTCAACTTCAAATATCAAAAGGTGCAATTTAGAAAAAAAAGAAAGAATGATTTTATCTGCAAAAATTACTAATGATTCTAGGAAGTACAACGGACCTTTAGTTCAAGTGATATTTGTTTTTCACGCAATTTAACCAATCTGTACTGTAGCAGTGAGAAACCCACAATAAATGGAATAAATCTATTGATGTCAAAATATGCATGACTGTTATC
Organism: Micraspis discolor; assembly: GCA_030674115.1. NCBI lineage: Eukaryota > Metazoa > Arthropoda > Insecta > Coleoptera > Coccinellidae > Micraspis > Micraspis discolor. The sequence continues at coordinate 14,058,799 of JARTUT010002175.1, forward strand.
AAAAACCTTCTAAAAGAGATCATTTCAATTGATATCGTCGTTTGAATATTACAAGTGAAAATGCAAATTTTTATGAAATTTCCAGACCCTATATCTTTTGAACAGGACCAAATTTGGAAAAATGTTATAGGAAGATGTTTCTTCTGACGTCAAGAATCTATTGTTAAAATTAACGCAGTGGTCAAAGACTCACCCTGTATATAAATCTGTTTCTCTCTCACAAAAATCAGTTAAAATGTATAAACCTGAAGATGGAAATTGAAACTGTATCTTTCAATCAAGTTATTAAAATGAATTTCCTACAAGTAACCAACGATTTCATCTAATATGTATTTCAGAAATGTAATAGTTTCCATAATAATTTAATAGGCCGCCTATACCTTGGGACACCCGATATAAAAGTACCGCAATTTCTTCATTCCAATGAATTTTACCTATTTACCTATTAATTAACCTATATTAGTTTGAATAGTAATATACAGGTAGAATCAATGAAATGTACATTTAATAACGATAAACTGATATATGTATTTTACTTTCCCGCACTAGCGCGGGAAAGTGACATTTTCTAAACTAAAATTTGTGCGGAAAAGTGGGTTAAAACGCACGGTCGTAGAAAAAATATTTTCCAATTTCCCAAAAGTAATATTTAACAATGAAGTGATTTTTCAAACTGATATGTATCCTCTTCCGCTTCCTGTCAGGTCATAAAGTTCATTGCTATCTGTTACTGGAACCCCTCAATACTCCTAATATTATATCGGGGTTGCGGCTTCTGTGCCTTCCCCATACGCTATGTTGTTCTTAAAATAACGCAGCGATATCATTTCGCACCTAGAATAGTTCCGGAACACGAGCCATCACTTCCTCGGCAGTCTCTCAATCTGTATCCGACAATAACTTTTTTTGGGGGAAGCGGTATAGTTGTAGTTATTTCAACGAGAGGAAGAAGAAAACTGTCCGAATACGTTGTCTTGCTCTATTCTTTCCGGAATAACTTTCGTTGAAAAGTGATGGATGGATAATTTTCAATTTCCTGTTTTGGTAAAGGAATATTGTCCGTGAAATAAAAAGTGTTGCTTCTTGAAAAATAATCTTGGAGAACTGATGAATTGATGTGTTACTTGCATGCCAGAAATTTGAAAAAAAATAAATTTTTATTTGTTTCTCATTTGTAAACGTCAGTTTCCAAAAACCCAATGTTAATCAAGAAAATTTATTTTATCAAGTCACTCGTAGAACTGACAGTTAACTTGCAAAATTTTTACAAGTTAGTAGTATTATTTACATTAGAAATTTTTGTTTTATCGTCATATATGTTGAAAATCATGATAAAATTAATATTCCCAGTAACATAGATTTTATATGATTAAAGAGTTGATGCTGATGATGATGAACCATCTGTTGACTCAGAAACTGCTTAACTCGAGGACTGCAGAACATTTGTACTCTCCTTTGTACCAAATATTTTGCTAGAAATTTCGATTTTTTTGTTGACCGAATCATCGACATAACTCATCGCAATTTCGGTGCTCATCCACCCTCTGGCACGCTTTAGTGCTAAAATATCTCCACCCGAATCCGCAACCATAGTGGCTCCAGTTGGGGTAATCTTCGATCAGGACATTTGGCTTGATAAATCCTTTGAGCTGCACGAGCAACACCATCTGCCTTGCCATATGCCATCACCATATCAGCATACTCAGCGTTGGTGAAATTAGGCATATCAACAACCAAAATTAAAACAACAGTAGCAAAAAGTCGATAAAAGTAACAAAAACAAAAAAAATACAAATTTAAAAATCTGAACAACGCGGCACAGACACTTCCAACTGCAGAGACAGTTATCGAATGACGGTAGGGTCAAGTCAGCGGCGACTAACCCAATCCAACCTAAGGACAGAAATAGTAATAATAATTCACACGCGTCTAAAACGGGCAGGTAAAATTTCCTTGCTCGCTGTGTTGTGTTGAAATCCGTACTTTTATTTAGGTGCGACTTTCTTCACTCTTCTGACTAAAACCTTATTTGCAGTATTATTTTTTTATTGACTTACGTAAATAGCATATGGTTAGCAACGTTATAAACCAAAGAACATTTTAAAATAAAACTAAGTTTGTAATAGCTGTAACTTTTTTTTAAATTTCAATAGGAGTGGAGATGTTTTCATACTTTCATAATTTTTTTTTAATGAAAGGCCCACGTGTTAATTTTGTGGTGTTATCTGTAACAATAAATACGTTTTTTTTTTAAATACACACTCATGTAGACTTAACACAATAAAAAAAATGTATGTAAAAGCACACGCAAAAAAAGTTATGGGGCTTCGAAGGGTACATTTTGGGTAATTTAGAAAAACCTAATAAAAAAATCATACCTCCGTAACCGTAATACTAAAAAGGTAGCAAATGACCCTACCAACGCCCCAAAAAAATTTGACGGTCCATGTGCCGAACACCTTGTATACTATATCATAATACTCCGTGCTTCAGGTGTTCCTAAGCTTCTATCAAGTATAATGTGAATCTTTGAGTAAAGGGTTAATTGTGATAATTACAGATTCTCGAAACAAACACTTTCTTTCTTCACCACTTCTTGAAATTCTATCCCGTTTCAAAGTTATGAGCGATGTAAGGTTTCAAATTGGACTAAGCCACCTCTGGACTTCTTTAAACAATTTTCCACCGGCTCATAAACCACACCAAACAGTTGTTTTTTTTGGATTAAATGGCAATTCTTGAGACTCTTCGGGTTGTTCATCATCCCAGATTCGGGCATTTTGTTTGTTCACGAACCCAATAAGCCAAAAATGGGCCTCATCAGAGAACAAAACTTTTGTCGAAAGGAGTGGATCAACTGCAAGCTTGTCAAGAGCCCAACGACTCAAACTTAAACGATTCGGTATGTCGGTCGGCTTCAGTTCTTGAACTAATTGAATTTTGTAAGCTTTCAAACAAAGATCCTTACTTAAAATCCGTCAAGTCGTTGAATACGAAAGGCCAAGCTGTTGAGAAAGGCGACGAATCGACACTTCAGGGTCATCACGTACAGTATCCCCCAACGCCGCTATATTCTCTTCACTACGACCTGGATGTTGTCTATTTGGTCGAGTATTATCCAATAACGAATATTGAGTCTCAAACTTAGTGATGGTAGAGCGAATTGTGCGTTCAGTAGGCCGATTATATGCACCCTAAATCTGAAATTAGTTTTGTTCGAAGATTGAATTCCCTGCTCCTCAAAACCTACGTCAGTGCCTTTCTAAATTATGACAACGTATATTATATCACCGTAACGAAAAGTTTCGATTAATTTTCCCCAGCTGACACTTATTAATAAGTCCAACCAATATCAATCGAATACGTATCTGTGATAGAATCGAGCAAAGATCTTCTTACGGACTTTTTGTCATTTCTTTATCTTCATCTTTAATAAATGAAAAAAATATTCTTATCTTTAGACGGAATAAAATTTGAGAATATGTGAGATATCTATAACGCGCATACATGCCCAAATTTTTGTTTGAATACGTCCGGTATCTTATGAGGTATAAAGTATTTAAAAATTTTACCTTTGGAAGATTTAAAAGCCTAATTCAGATATCTTCCAAGTTACAAATCGATCCGATGGATACCGCTTGTACCCAAATATTCGAAAAATACAGACATTCGGGCAAATCTATAAGCACTCAGTTCAGGTGAGCAAGAGAGCCAAAAATTGGTATGGGAAAAATTTTCTCACCCTGTATAAATACATTTTTCTTTTCTCATGTTCGATATTGTTTATAATAAAGATTTTGACATTCATTCAAGGGCCGATATTTTCGGAAAGGAACTTGATCCGATGAATTTGGAGTGCCGCCAAAGTAGGAAATCGTTACGGTGTCACTTGAAAAAATTATATCTGTTGTTATTGAGCCCCCGGTGAAATTATGCGTGCGATAACACGATTATCTTGATTTATGACGTGGCGCGTCACGATATATTTACAGTGACGAAGAATGTCGTTTCTTATTGCTTGAAAATGGCGTTGATTTGTCCGGACAACTCCAAGGGAACCTTCGAACTGCTGAGGAAACTGTCCGGAACTCCCTCGTTGAAGGATTGCTGTGGCGATAAGTTGCAGCCGAATATTTTCCACGTGGCAACATTGGGCACTTACAGAAAAGGCGTAAGTATTTTTTTAATGACCAGTGAAAAAGTTGTACCCTTATTGGCAAATGTAACATTTTTAAATCTAAACTGAATGGGCAATCTTTTGAAAAAACTAGTAATGTAGTACATACATGGAGTGCGCAGGTCTACTGGAGCGTGTATGTCGCAGTTTTTCAACCTGTACAGGTCGCCGGAGCAAATTCGAGATTCGACTCGGTCTAGTGGCATCGTACCCCGTCCGGTGCACCGGAACGTCCCCACACACGAGGCAGACCTGCGCAGATATACCTGTACAGTTTTCCTCTCCGTACGACCGTAGCGTGTATTACAGATTTTAGAACGCCATCAACTGATATTGTATGGGTTTCTAGTAGTAATGACGGTACTGGAGGATTTAGTAATGAGTTCCGAAGCTCCCTAATGCAGGGCATACACGCTTCGGTAGACCGGAGAGGAAAACTGTACAGGTATACCTGCGCAGGTTGACCGGAGCGTGTGTCTCGCAGTTTTTCAAGCCGGAGCAAATTCGAGATTCGACTGGGACTAGTGGCACCGTACGGTCGCTGCTATCGAACACACGACCCGTCACTCGTGTCTAGACACACACATTACAGTTTGCCTCCGTTTGTATCCGCATGCGCAGTGAGTTGCGATGAACCGTTGACTGACGGTTTAGCGGGATATCATTTTATATTCCGCAGCGATCCGTACCTCGCACCATTTCGTTTAACATGGAAACATTCTGCAAAACCTGCGAAAAAAATTCTTTTCCAAGAGGACTTTCAGAACCCACTTGAAAAAATTCATCCTGGTGAGTATTAAATTTAGAAATATTTGTTTTTTTCGAGATACGGGGCTTGAAATTTCTAACCTGATACATCAATTTGAAAATGAGAATATGATTTTTGATTCTGTTAGCGCCGGTCCATAAATATTGGGATTTCGCATGTCGAAAACTGAATATTAACTTATGAAGATATTTTACTGACCAAATCTTGAATCTTGGGCTGTAATATAACGTATTCAATGTTAATTCAAATTCATAGGATCATATTACTTTTTTGGGAAGAGTTGCGCAAAAATAAATTATATCAGGTCAGAATTTGCCTACACTTTTGGGCTTGACCCTTCTCTTTTTCAAATTATTAACATTCAGAATTGTAATCTACTCATATTTTATTTCAAATCAGTTTACTATAATTCCAAAGCGAACTAATCCGCCAAAAGCAAGTTGCAATGCTTGTGGTGAAATTTTTGTGAAATATTGTAATTTATAATAAGACATGTAAAAAGGTTTCATCCAGGTATTAATTATTATATATATGTTATTTTATATAAGTGAATTCATTTTTAACACGTTTATAATAGCGAAATAGTTTAGTGCGGATATTCAAATACAGATTTGCAGAAAAAATTGAGATTAGTAGGTACTTGCTGACACGTGTTTCTACTTATTGTCTTCTTTGGGGCAAGGCAACCTTGAAAATGTGAAAGGAATTAGAACTATGGAGGAGCTTTTAGCTCTGAAAATATGGTAGCTCCGATTAGACAGACATTACACTCTATACAGGCACAACAATGCCGGAATATTCAAACAGTAGCCACAGGCTCGAATAATATTCATATTCACCATAATAAGAATATTCCGGTTCAAAGGAACCTGTATAGAACGCATAAAACGAAAATAAAACGAAGTTGTGGTTTATCAAACCCAACTAATGATGAGGTAAATAAAATTTCAATTAATTTACTACAAACAGAATGGTTAATTAATAATAATTTTTATTCGTTATATATTTTTCAATAAATATTTTCATGGATATTAAAGTGCTCTTTTTGTACCTACCTTATTACCATTCTTTCGAACCCGTTTCGAAGGAAAATGGTTGAGTATCAAAGCAGCCAAACCATCAAGATTAAATCAGTTCACGATGGAAAAATTGTCAAATTACCTCCTCAGAATTGTGAAGTTCATTGCAAATACTTTATTTTACCATTAAATACCTACATATATATTATACCTTTAGGCTGTTAGTGGTAAATATGTGGCCATATTATGGCCTTTTTATTGAAGCTCAGAGACCAACATCTGGACATGAAAACCAATTTCCTTTTAGCTTAACAGTATTGATTTTACAGGAAGACAGAGTTTAAAAAAAGTCAATTTTTCAATGGCCAATGTTTACCGAACCGAAAATAAGACAATGTTGTTGAAATGTATCTATAGAACTTTCCAAATGAAACAAATATTAGGTACCTATACATAATAGGGCCATTTAAAAATGTCAAAATGATATTGCCACAACAATTTTAAGAAATACCTTGTACCTACACTCTTTTGTGGAAAAGGTGTTCTTTCAAGAAACTTTTACGATTTCACTGTATGATGCAATAGTACAACCGTATTCATTTTTATTATACCTTCCAGGTAAAGCATAGAGACTCTTTCAACTATTATTAACTTTGGGGAGTTTCAAAATATCATCTATTGCACTATTTCCATGAGTAAGAGAGTAAGTAGTTCAATTCGTTTCACTTTTCATAATGATATAGGTATTACGGGAATTCAAATTTGCCTGGTAACTCTCTGCGCATGCGGATACAAACGGAGGCAAACTGTAATGTCTGTATCTAGACACGAGTCGACCCGTCTGGTTTACCGGAACGTCCCCACAGAGGAGGCAGACTTGCGCAGGTATACTTGTACAGTTGTAGCGTGTATGCCCCGCATAACGTCGCAAAGCATTAATGTTAGCAATTGTTCTAATTGTGAGATTAATATTAATTTTTATAAGTAATGCTTGTTAGATATCGAAAATTAAAATTTGTAATAGTCCTTCAACACTGTTAAAAATATTTTAACACGCTTCCACGTAAACAGTCTCTTTTGGCACTATTGACTGTCATTAAAAGTGTCACTTTTAATGGCAGTAGTAAAAAAATCATTTTAATGCATTTGGAATCGTTTCGAAATTTGATTTGGCCCATCAGAAAATTGTTTTCAGGACAAGACGATGTTATCAAATTCGATTTTTAACTTTTATAGATGGCGGCATTGTACCAGTGACCTGTCTATTTTATTAAGTCAGCAGTTCCCGTTCAAACCTCAAATATGCATTATAAGATGTCCCCCAAAATAAAATCTCGACATATTCCGAGAAATTTCCCGATCACTATTATTGGATAAGAAATATACAGGGTGCCTCTTCTTGTTTATCCTTCAACAATGCTTGTACTGTAAGGAAACGCGGGCTTAAATCAATGATTTCGGGTACTTTTTCTATATTGTAAAGTTTAACCGGCATTCATTAAAAGTGCTATAATAAAAATCGTACTCACTTCGATCGAAATCGGTTGAATGACCCCTTTATCGATGACCTGATCGAAAATACGAGCGTACGTCAGCGTTTTGACGGCCAAACACTAATTTACCTGATACATTTTCCATTTTCCTAACCAAACCACCTCCGTTCTCTGATTCGCAAGCTCGTGATATCAAATTCGCCGTCGTATTCAATTACGCCCCTCGTTCGCCGCGAAACTTGTCGCTCCGTCGACTCCGTTTACCTTGTCGCCTTTGAGGAAAACGCCCAGCGCGATAGTACTTTTCTAAATTTACACGCAGATAAGCGATATCTTTTCGATTTCCGTCAGCTAAGGTCGAGAGACATGTCCTGCGAACGCAGTACCAACGATCGGGTTTTCGGACGTTAGATGGAGGATTCCGGTGGATTTTCGGACGAGGATTCGGACGAACGGCTCGCGCGGGGTTCGAGAGACGGCGGTGGATCGTGCGACGCGAATGCTCGCGACCCGTCGATCGTGGTGTTGTCCGTTTCGGGCAGTCTGAACGACGATCTGGACGAGTTGGACGACGGTTCCAGGAGATCGCGAAGCTCGTATGACGGTTTCGGTGATGATGACAGCGACAATGATGATATCATCGCGCAGTTCATGGAAGCGGCAAGCGAGGAGGTATGTGTCAGTTTGAAATTGATTGACGTTGGGGAAAATATCGTCTCGATCAGTCAACAAAATTGCTCCATTATGAATTAGTAGATGAACCGACGAACTTCGTATAGCCTTACAGCTGGTTTTAAGTTTTTTTTTAAGTCTTTGACTACTGCATCAATTTTAATCATAGATTCTTGAGGTTAAAAGATAGAGGGTGTTGGGATTTCATTAAAAAAATTAATTTTTGTTTATATCTTCGTAGTGGATAATCCAGATGATTTGAAAATTTGTAGGAGGTTTCAAATGAATGGAACACACATTTCAGATTCAGCACACTTGCTCTATCTTCCAAGGTCTTCTATATAATATTAGGTGTACAAATAAGTTTCCGCGGTTTGTCAAAAGATGGCCCCACCAGAAGGTTATGGAGAAATTGTCAGATGTAAAACGTAATATCCCAAGTTTAGTCATCTGGCAACACACCATAACCATAAAGTACTAGTGATTCCGTATCAGCATCACGTAATTTTTTTCGTGCAAAAATGTGCAAAAATGAAGTTTTATTCCGAATAAGCATCATTTGCGGGAACTTTTGATTTAATTCTTTAATGTGAAAAAATCTGCAGCTGAGGCGCATCGATTGCTTCTAGAAGCATATGGTGAAGCTGCTTTAAGTGAGAGAAGTTGTCAGGAATGGTTTCAAAAGTTTAAGAACGGTGAGTTTGACGTTAAAGACAAAGAACGCAGTGGAAGGCCGAAAGTGTACGAAGACATGGAATTAGAAGCACTATTGGAGGAAGATTCGTCCCAAACGCAAAAAGAACTTGCACTTACTCTACAAGTGACTCAACAAGCAATTTCCCATCTTTTAAAATCGTTAGGAATTATTAAAAAACAAGGATATTGGGTTCCATATGAACTAAAGCCGAGATACGTTGAACGCCGATTATGCATGAGTGAAATGCTGCTTGCCAGGAATAAAAAAAAGAGTTTTTTGCATCGTATAGTCACTGGTGACGAAAAATGGATTCACTACGATAATCCAAAGAAGAGAAAGTCATGGGTTGAACCCGGCGAACCATCAACATCGACAGCTAAGCCGAATATTCATGGAAAAAACTCATGCTGTGTATTTGGTGGGATCAGCTTGGTGTCGTGTATTATGAATTGCTGAAACCAAGCGAAACCATTACTGGAGCTCTCTACCGAACACAATTGATGAGATTGAGTCGGGCACTTAAGGAAAAACGCGCCCATTACTACTCCAGACACGACAAAATTATTCTTTTACACGATAATGCTCGTCCACATGTTGCGGCGCCGGTAAAAACATACTTAGAAACACTCAACTGGGAAGTTTTACCCCACCCGCCGTATTCACCAGACTTAGCCCCTTCTGATTATCATCTGTTCCGGTCGATGGCACATGGTCTGTCTGAGCAGCGCTTCACATCATATGAAGACACCAAAAATTGGGTAGATTTGTGGATAGCGTCAAAAGATGAAGAGTTTTTTCGACGGGGTATCGGAATGTTGCCAGAAAGATGATGAAAAGTAGTGGCAAATGATGGAAAATAAAAAAACGTAATATACTTTTCCTTAACAATAAATTCCTAATTTTTTATAATAAACCGCGGAAACTTACTTGTACATCTAATACATCACCAACTCATAAAACCATCAGAACTTGCCGTAAGGGAGCGTTCAAGTATTACGTAACAAAATTTTTGAAGATTTTTGTATTGAATATTACCCGTTTCAGCGTATTCTCGTATTGGTGATTCAATAGTGACTGCTCAACATCTCTATCGTGCGGAATATCGTACACGCCACGCGCCAAGTGACGATAGCATTAGGAAATGGATCAAGATGTTCGAGAATACAGGTGCTACAGTTAAAATTCAAAACTCTGGTCGTCCTCGTTCTGTTCGCGATGAAGAAACAATGAAAGAAGTTGAGACGTCGGTTCGTCAAAATCGGTCTTTATCCAGCCGAAAGCGAAGCCAAGCGTTGAACATCTAAAAATCGATGTGGATTATGCTAATCGATTTAATTTTGCGAACGAAATTCTCCAGCGATTTAACAACTTTCCCAACATACTGTTTAGTGACGAAGCAAATTTTTACCTGAATGGTCATGTTAATAAGTAAAATTGTCGGTACTGGGCAGTGGAGAAGCCGAGACGAAAGCATAAACGACCCCTGCATAGCACAATGATCGTGGTTTGGCCGCTATGTCTGCTAAAGGCATAAAGGGTCCTTATTTTCATGAAGATCAACGAGGCCGAGTAATTAATGGTAATAGTGGCCGTTATTGCGAATTTTTTTGTTCCCAGAGTCGCAGGTTTTAGGTCAAGAATTCTTGTTGGGTATTCAATAATTTTGTAGGAGTATTTTGATTGGACCTTGAAATGACAACCCTTTTCCAGAGTATCGCAAATGGAAACACTGTAAGGAGAGAATAAAACTATGGGAGAAGTAGAAGGGGAGTGTTTCAAGCTCAAAATGTGATCTATGAAGGTAGATTTCTCAGGGGTGTTTTCTTTATGGCTTTAAATTATTTCTAGGTCCTCAGTTTGATGCTTCTGAAAGTTCTTCCTATCTAAATTCTAAAGTCGATAAAAGTAACAAAAACAAAACAATACAAATTTAAAAAACTGAACAACGCGGCACAGACACTTCCAACAGCAGAGACAGTTAAATCTCGAATGACGGTAGGGTCAAGTCAGCGGCGACTAACCCAATCCAACCTAAGGGCAGAAATAGTAATAATAATTCACACGCGTCTAAAACGGGCAGGTAAAATTTCCTTGCTCGCTGTGTTGTGTCGAAATCCGTACTTTTATTTAGGTGCGACTTTCTTCACTCTTCTGACTAAAACCTTATTTGCAGTATTATTTTTTTTTATTGACTTACGTAAATAGCATATGGTTAGCAACGTTATAAACCAAAGAATATTTTAAAATAAAATTAAGTTTGTAATAGCTGTAACTTTTTTTTAAATTTCAATAGGAGTGGAGATGTTTTCATACTTTCATAATTTTGTTTTTAATAAAAGGCCCACGTGTTAATTTTGTGATGTTATCTGTAACAATAAATACGTTTTTTTAAACACACACTCATGTAGACTTAATACAATAAAAAACATGTAAAAAAAGCACACAAAAAAAGTTATGGGGCTTGAAAGGGTACATTTTGGGTAATTTAGAAAAACCTAATAAAAAATCATACCTCCGTAACCGTAATACTAAGGACCCAGGTTCCAAGACTGAAAAGGTAGCAAATGACCCTACCAACGCCCCAAAAAAATTTGACGGTCCATGTGCCGAACACCCTGTGTATAACTGGCAGTTAAGATTCGAAAGCAGTGGCGTTGATAAAACTATTATCTAAGGTCTTGGTAATCATGTGTAGGCTTTTCTGAATGATGAATCTTAAGATCCGAGTGGAACCATCAAATGCATAGGTACCTTATTAATCATAAAAAGACCAATATATAAATCGATGAACTCAACTTCCATTACTGATTAGAAATTTTTTCTTGCAGGCTGAAGAAAGGCTGCGCGTGAAAAGGCAGGCAAGGGCCGAGGCGAGGGAGATTCGCATGAGAGAACTGGAGAGGCAACAGAAGGAGCAGGAAGAGAATGCCGACCGGCAATTTGACATGCTCGTGGAGCCGGTGGCTAGGACGGCAAGGACCAGCATCAGCAGGTATATGTCCAGCCGGCGGAGTTCCGAAGACTCCCTGGAAGACGGTGGGAGTCTTAGAGAAATCAGGGTAAGTGTGATAAAGTTTGTAGACTATTGTAACAAATAATCTCGAGAGTATAATAGTATATTATTAAACAAGTTGCAGAATGAAGCAGAATTCCAACACAAATGCGTAATTTCAATGCCGGCGATGGAACGAGTTTTCGAAATTTCGGAATTGCCTTCTGCAGCTAGTTTCAGACGATATTATCTCTAGTGACTTTAGTATTGTATCTTGACAGTTGGCATTACTTACGAAAGTTTACAGATGACGGAATTTGAATTGTACGTCTCGAACATGGATGGATGGTTTAAAACTATTTAAGAATAGACCCCTTTATTTACATTGAAAAGTGTCGCATCTGAAACTTACAGCTGATCGATTGTAACGTATTGAGCTGGTCCACTCAGGTCATAAAAAATCTTCATGTTGCCAAACTGAGCAAATAGTAGGTTTCTCCATTCCCCCTATAATTGTGAATAAAAACTTTTCTCCATTTTGCATTTGAATTATTGTATAAAATTTTATATTTTTAATTGAAACTGTCTTATCAGATATATTAGCAAGAAGTAAAAGAAAACTTCAGTTGATTCTGCTATTTTATGTCAGAGACCGCAGATGGAAAAAATTCAGATGAAAGTCAAGACAACGCTATCGCATTCTCTGTTTGACAGTTTGAAGGTCACAATGATGTTTAAAAGACACACGTTGCCACCTCTGTATCGGAAATAAATACGCAAATTGAAGTATATTTGTGAGAGTCAGTATTAGGTTTTTCATATTGTTTATTACTTTTCATTGCACTAAAAATGGTTCGTAAGTGTGAAAGTTTTAGTAAAGACAGGAATTTTAACCCGAATTTATCGTTCCATAGATAAGTGTATTGTTGGAACCGAAGTATTTAGTTATTTACATGTTCAGTAGCGTAGAAACTTTTAATAAGGAAGTTTTCAATGAGATTATTATAAGATAAAATGAGGTTTTCTTGAATTAAAGTTCCTAGATGACGATGAAAAATGAAGAATTTGGGCTTCGCTGGGATGTTTGTTGGGATGGTCAAGTATTTGCCCAAAGAAAGCAATTTTCATTTGTTCAGTTCATTTTTACCCTGAAGATATTGTGACCCGAGTAAATGGAAAAAGATTTTTTGCGGTGTTGCCGGGTAAGGTTTCACAAGAGACTTTCAATAAGGGCGTCTAAACAAATCGACATTTTACAAAGGAATGCTTTGTCTATCTTATATAATCTAAGGTTTAAAATTATCATATTGACATTTGACGGGTGTTTGAATGTATAAGAATGCCAGAGCTGATAACCATTAAACGAAAAATATAACTAGAGAAAAATATATCGAATGAAGTCTGAGTAACAGATGAATAGGAATGATAGACGAGCTGTAGATATATTAATTACCTATAAAACTATCAAATTTATAATAGCTATGATTTATGCCTATAGAACTTGAACTTGAAGTTACTTATGATACTAGTGTTAAAAGTGACATTTTATTTTGTGAGTGAAAAATTCGTTAAATGAGAGGAGCGAATTGAACAATTTCATGAACAAAATATAATCACTTTCAACACGAATATCATACAATGTTTTATGTACAAGTGTCCTATTTTGATAATAAAATAGGCAAAATTGAAATGACCTTGTAATGCATTTTAATCTTGATCTTTGTTCTGAGATTTTAATATACAATCAATCACAAGGTTGTTGTGAATGAAGAGCAACTTTGGAACTCCGAACAAAAAAAATCAAATCAGGAGTACAATATTGCATATACCAATTTCCTGACCTGGTGTGATTTGAAAAATCTGGAATGGAACTTCAGTGAACCTGTTTTCCTAGCATACTTACAAGAAAATCAAAAATTTGAAGCTCACCATCTTTGTTGTATAGATTTTCAATGATCAAGTCAAACGCCTTTGTTAAAAATGGTGTTGATGTAAAAATTTCAAGGTAAAGGCATAAAACGAAAAAGTGAAGGATAATGCCACAAAAAATCAAAGATTCTTACGCATGAACAAGTGGCACCAGATGACAAAATACGAATCGTCTCAATTTAACATGTTTATGCTGCGAATTTTTTTCATAAATAGCACAATTATAATAAAATACTTCAGTTTCAATGAGAAATACACAAATCACATAGAATCAAAAATATCTTATTCCAATAAGATATTTAAATTCCATTTATTCCACGACCTCTTCTTGTATTTTCTCAATTCAAAATATATGTCTATAATTCAATTGAAAAATACAAAAGATACTTTACATGATTATAGAAAAATAGTATCCAATCTGTGTTCCATCTGAATAGTATTGAGTCTATTTTAGGCAAATGCACTTTATAGAGGTCAAATATTTGTTTCAGATGGTAGTTAAATATAAATTGAAATTCCTACAGAATGATAATACCAAGTATTGAACTTAATCAACTAGTTTGCAATTCGAAGAAATTACTGAAATATGTGTTTCTGTTTTCAGCATGAGCTCAGAGAAGTAGAGGACAAGTTTAGGAAAGCTATGATAACAAATGCTCAACTCGATAACGAAAAATCCGCCCTGACCTATCAATTAGAACTACTTAAGGACAAGTATGTACAAGATCTGCTTGTTATGTTCTATGGATTTATTTAATTCTTAATTTTTCTCAGGTTACAAGAATTAGAAGAAGAACAATCCCAGTTGAAAAGAGAACATAAGGAAAAGTGTAGAGAACACGATCAGATGAAGAGGTTATGTACCAAGCTCAAACGTGACCTTGAAGTAACAAAAGTGGAATTAGATGAAAGGGATAAACTCATTATGGAGCATGGCCTAGTGATAGTAACTGAGGAAATCGAAGAAACCAACGGTGATATTAGTATGCATAGTGTGGGTTCCCCCAAAAAGTCATTAGTGAAGGTAGAAAATGCTAAGTTGTTAGAGAATGCCGGAGATGGTACACTAGGTAAAAATTCTGTTAATTTCATATCTGTCCTCAATCCAGATATCTCTTATCACTTCAAGCTTATTGTTACCTAACAAAAAATTTCTTGTTGCAGATGTTAGACTTTCAAGGTTCATAAAAGAAAAACGTGACCTTGAAGATGAAATAAACCATTTGAAATTAGAATTAGAAGAGGAAAGGAGTAAAAAAAGGAAGTCACATTCAGTCAGTAGTACCAATGGTCCAATATTAGATTACGATGCTGACGGAGAAATTCAAAGTGGGTACCATAATTCTGTTTTTCGTCATTGTTGCAATAAGTGTTTGTTGCATGTGTTTTCTGAATGAAAGAAACAAAGAGAACCTAAAAATTAGATTAGTGTGGTCACAAACTTACATTGCCATACTTTTTATAATGATTTGATAAAAATCAATTCAAAATTGATCGGCTTAAGAAATAATAGAAATGACGATTTTCATTTAATAAAAAGAATATTCTCAAATGAAACTAACAGACATAATGAACAAAGAATCATACTGTATATTTAAGAAATAGAACTCGAATGAATCAAACTTATTGTTTCAGTTTAATATAATCGATAATTTGTTATTACTAGATTAAAAGGAGACACACGCTTTTAAAGTGATTTAAATGAATTTCCAACAAGTAAAGACCGATTCCATCAACTGGATTATTTTTTTAACTGAACAATTTCTCTCTTTTGAGTAACATATATTTCCTTAAAAAAAAACAAAGAAATAATGACAATGATCAACTGAATTTTCTTAGCCCTACAATTGGTGTAATACATTGAATAAAATCAATCAAATTTGTTTGAAATGTACAATCTACAGGGTTGAACAAAATAGAGCAACAGCACTCTAATTGCTGAAAAATATTATTCCTTGTTATCAATTTGTGGTTGGAAAGTATACAAGACGCAATAAAATCTTAGAACAACTTAAATCATAACTAACCATTCGAATATTCTACCATTTTTTTACTATATTCAATATACAGGGCGAGTCTTTGATCACTGCGTTAATTTTAACCATAGATCCTTGACGTCTAAAGAAACATTTTCTTCCTATAACATTTTTCCAAATTTGGCCCCGTTCAAAAGATATAGGGTGTTGAAATTTTGTCAAAAAATTACTTTTTCACCTGTAATATTCGAACGACAACATCAATTGAAATGATTGTTTTTGATAAGAGTCATGCATATTTTGGCATCAATAGATTTATTCCATTTCTTCTGGGTTTCTCACTACTACTGTACAGATTGGTTAAATTGCATGAAAAACAAATATCACTTGAACTAAAGGTTCATATCTTGTACTTCCTAGAATCATTAGCCTTTTTTGCAGATAAAATCATTCGTAATCCTTTTTCCTAAATTGCACCATTTTTGAGATATGTGAAGTTGAAAGGAATTAAATCGATATAATCATCTGATGAAACATGAGTGAGTGAATCATTTCGTAGAGGGAAATTAATGTTTTTAAACAATTCAGATTCAATAGTGGATGCAGTGGAAGGTAATTTTCATTCAAACTAAATTGGACTACAGAGGGGTATTTGCCCAATGTGAAAACTTAAAATGCTTATAACTTTTTAACCCAGCTGAATATGGAAAAACGGTATGGGAAAAACGCGTTTTTTTATCTCAAGAACCTATGGTTAAAATTAACGCAGCGGTTAAAGACTCGCCCTATATATTGCTGAATGAATTATCGAGTATAAAGAGTAAGAAACGAGAGAAGTACCTTAAAAAGGTAGATTTGCTTGAAAATTCAGGCAATCTCCAATTTTTGAATGGGATTATTCTCTCTAATAGCCGAGAATGCAAAATTAATTGTATGAATGATCACAAAGCTGACTAGGACATGATTTTTGATTGTGTTCGATGAAATGCATTATCTTAATCTTAAGGTATTTAAAATATTTCAAATCATATATTGATGATTCAGTAGTACTTCTGAATAAACTATGAATCAAAATTGATTTTCACACTCTGTTTTCAGAAGATGGAAGTAATTTGTTAGCTGATTATAAGTTCAAAGCGCAAAAGGCTGAACAAGACGTTGCAACTCTTCAAGCAACCGTTGCTAGGTTAGAAAGTCAAGTAGTCCGGTATAAAGCAGCCTCTGAGGCTTCAGAAAAATTGGAAGAAACATTGAAATCCGAGAAGAGGAAACTTCAAAGGGAGGTGAGTGGAAACATAGGAGTATTTTACTTTTAACCTTGTCTGGAATTGATTTTAACATTTCTTTGCTAGAAGCCTAATGTTTGTGTTTTTATTTTATTCATTTATTTTTTTGATCATATAATATTTGTATTGTAATCAGTTATGTTGAGAATAACTAAAGTAATTTTTATATTTGGAAAAACTTATTTACTGTAATTCAATAAATTGAAATGAACAAACCAAACCTAACTGCTTTAAATGAACATTCTTTGTTATAAATGATTTTGTAATTAAAATTAATTACTATATTTCGCATTTGTGTATATTGTATTCGAAAGATCCTTTGTCCAACATTGCAACAATTTTCATACTTTTTTCATCATGGATGTCTTCTGTAATTTTTTGTTTGTTTTAGGCACGAGAGGCGATAAGCAGAGCAGAAGAATTAGAAACTTCAAATCTGCACTTGCTCAAACGGTTAGACAAGCTCAAAAATGCAAAGTCCACGCTTTTGAAGGAACTTTGACAGAAGTAAATATGAAAATTTGGGAGTTTTGAAGAGGTTTGTTTATACAATATGAAATAACTGTCTTATTATATTTTAATTTTTATATCCTTTCAGAGTGACATTGACTTGTACATTTGCAACAGGAAGAATCATAAACAGTTCAATGAGATATCACCAGGTTATCCATTGTGCTATAGCGCATTCTGTCTGTTCATTTCAGCGGCTTTCTTTGTTAGAAGTGATAATATTTCAAATCGATTCAATAATTGAGTAAACGTGTTTCCTGAAGATGACTTTTCCAGGTGAGGGAGTACTTTTAAACAGTGTTGAAAAGATGTACGTTAATGGGTGCAAATGTATCCAACCAAAATTCAAAGAAATAGGATAAGGTTGAAGCATTATGACTTGACCATTTTAATTAGTTGTCACGTACTAATAGTTCTCTGGATTAAAAAAAATTTTAAAATCCTACCATTATGAACTGTGATATTAATTTAACAATCTAAGGGTGGGGGTTATGATGTCAGGTCATAATTTTAATTGAAATTGAAACTAACAATATACCATTTAACAAGCTTTCTTTTATCACCATA
The DNA here is from genome assembly GCA_030674115.1 of Micraspis discolor. Taxonomy (NCBI): domain Eukaryota; kingdom Metazoa; phylum Arthropoda; class Insecta; order Coleoptera; family Coccinellidae; genus Micraspis; species Micraspis discolor. The sequence goes on from JARTUT010002175.1 coordinate 14,076,886, forward strand.
CAATGATTGTTACGGTAATTTTGGGAGCAACTTTCCAACTTCCAGGAATTATTCCATGCATAAATACACTCAAACACTTATTGATTAATAGATTAAAAAGATATACAGAAAATAAAAATGATAAGAAAGTACAATAATTGATCATGTAATGCTCATAATGCACTTTCATAATCAGTTGTGAAAAATTGAGGTCCATTAGAAACTAAGTGCCATTTTGAATTTATTCTCATTCATCTAGTTGCTTCCATTGAGGGATATACTCATCATTGTTTATGATCTATTTTAATGTTTTTTGTTTCAAGTTTTATCTCGGCCTTTTGCATTGTCTCAAATTTTATTATATACCCAAGTTATTTTTTGTGTTTTATGGAACTTATTTATTATTGTAAAATAAAAGTCCTTATTTATTGAATCACTTCTATGTTAGCATTTTGTAAATATGTAAAGAAAAAAGGAATTCTGAAACCTCAGGTTGAGATGAGTCTAATACACAGCAATATCCGTACTGATCACAATAGTTTTTACTTTGAAATTTTGAACCGCTCAAAAATACTGCAAACTTTTGATATAATTAAGAACAGAAGTATGTATTCAGCTGAGTAATCAATAAATTAATACATTAATAGTTGTTATTTTTTAGAAATTAAATAACATTGTTTTTCAGATAATTTATTATATACATATTTTACAAAGACTATTTACAAGAATCTACAAGAACTCCTCTTCCTCTATTTGGAATGTCAACGAAATCCTTTCGACCCTTTCTGGCACAGAGAGTACTTGAAAACTGGATCTCACGTTTTCTGTAAAAGAGGAAATTCTATTATAATTCAGTTTCATGGTTTTGAACAAAATAATTTACTCTCCATTATTTTGTTTTTTCATTTCTCTCATTTCCTCAGAATTAATGATCAATATAACTGAAATTTACTCAGTTGTTCCCTATACTTGGGGTGTGACTGATGGATGTATTGTGAGGTACTTTTGATTCTGTACGAGGGTTGCCTTTTATATTTCGGGACTGGATAACCCTAGTGTTGCAATCTGACAGCTCTATCGTAAAGCTTGACATTTTTGAGGTTATACGTGATCAGAACTACATATTTTGACATACGAGCGCTATTTATGTTGTTTACAGTAACTTAAAAGATTCATCGCCTAAGAAATTGAATTAAATCGAGAACATTTTCCTGCCATTATTTTTTACAACTTTCGACGTGGAACAACTAAACAACAGTGCATCGATGAACTTAATTAAATTTTTGGCGATGAAGCTCCATCAAGGACCAGTGTTTATCGATGGTATGGTAAATTCAAGCGAGGTCCTAGTTCACTGCAAGACGAATTTCGTGAAGGTCGTCTTTCTTGCCCGAACAAGGTGCTCTTGAATTGGTCTAAATATTTATTACTTTAGAATTAATTAGCAAACAATAAAGCATATAGATCCCGTCACTAACCCCTGATCTATATGCTTTATTGTTTGCTAACTAAATATTGTCAGCCAAAAAGTTCAAAAGAATATATATACTTTAGAATTTTCGGACAAAAATGAATTGACGACTAAAATTGGTTCTGTCCTTTCGTGAGCACTATGATGATGACTCCCATACAAAATGATCTAGAGATCTGATTTATGAATTTGAATATTTCATTTTTTCATTATACGGTCGAAGTTGTTTCGAAGTAACAAGAAATATAAAGTTTTTTCAACTAACAAATTTCGTAGATATTTCTCGAAGTTTGTATAATAACTCATAAATAGTTTTTCAAGAGCGCCGAAGCAATCTGACCCCATATCAGTGCTTTCCAAGTTTTTCTTTCTCCCATGTGATCTCCATTTAGACTTCATGACGTTTGAATTTCTACCGACTTCGTATTTTCCCCAAATACTGGCAGTATTGTCGAATAACAAGTTGCAGAATGAGCACCCATTCCAACACGAATGCGAAATTCATCAGTGTTGGAATTGCCTTCTGCAACGAGTAATAGACGATATTTTCTCTATTTTAGTCAAGAATTGTGAGAAATTTATTGGAATTCAATGAAAAATTCAGATTATACCTCCTAGTGCCTTTTATATTTTATTTTCGCAGTTGGCGTGACTGATACGAAAATTGACAGATTATAGAATTTGAATAGTGCGTTCGAATTTACATGGTTTAATATTGACTATTGACATGCAAAGGACGCGTGTTGACATTCGAAAGGATAGTATGTCAGTGTTGTCAACCACAAAACGAAAAATATAGCTAAAAAGAATGCTGTAATGAGTTCTTTACAGCACTGTTTTTAGTACTCTAATGAACTCATGACGACACTGACATAGAGAAAAGTAATTCCTTACTCTCTACTGGGAAATTCCATCTCATCTATATACACTTTCTTTATATACAAGTGGTCATTACACCAAAGAAAACACAACGTTCGAGGCTCCAACACATTCATGTCATACTCCCAATTCAATTCAATTTTTCTTATGTTGCCACCTAAATCTGCGCGATGTGTCACCACAGTGGTATAGGTGGTTCCATGCTCAAGTTTGACATCACCTGGAATTACAAAAATAACTGAAATACATTAATTTATGTAAAAAAACGTAGATGTATGGCATTCATAAATGTTTTTAAGAACTTGTCTAGTTAATATTTTTCGAAGGGTATGAAACATGTTCTATAATTGATTGAGTAACTCAACATAAAACCAGTTTATAGTCATGAATGCAATAAAAATGTGAAAACCTAAGCTATTCAATTTAGGTGAGTGAATTACTTTGGATGTGAATCAACATCATTACCTGAGGGTGTTAGATCTATTTGCATTATACCATTTGGGCTGAGAACGAATGCTTTCAGGAAGCCCTGCACCCATTTTTCAGCAATAGATGGCTTGGCTAATTCTATACTTATTCTATAAATTCGATCTGAAATCAAATTTTCAAAATTAGAATCAACTATGCTACGATAGTTCTTGCAAAATGGAAAAAGTTAAGATTTATTCTATATACTCACGACAGAATGGAAAATCCTTTCCAGTATTCAAATAATATTTACTACCTATAGTGTCGACAAAATGTCTCTCACTTATATCAGTCTCATCAAATATAGGACTAGAATCTAATTGATAGCCCATCATTGCACATTGCATCGTCCCTGGCTTACAAATGAAACATTTGCCTCTCATGAAATCATCATAACTCGCACACTGATGGGCTGTAATGAATTCAGTGAAAAACTCAAATTCACATATGTTTTCAATTGATAGCTACCTATATAGGGGCACTGGCTTCCAATGCTGTCAATAAATAGTTTGATGGATCTTATGTGGTTGCAAGCTACAAGGACTCTGGATGCCTCTTCAAGACCTTTTTTTATAAAGGTTAAGGGTACTAAGGGACTTTGAGCTATTTCACAGCCAGGTTGCTCTTTGCCATTGTTGGGATAGAAGTCAAAATGCCCACAGGGTTGGGACATACCGTATCCTGAAAGTGATAGCATATCTGGTGATATTTAGACGTCAATATAGTGTATCACATGTTATTCTGATTAAGAGGTTCGATATATCCAAGGTAGCCCACATAATACAGTCATTAGTCGCAAATTACATTATCAAAAACTTTTTAACCTACAATCATATATTTCTATAAATTTTCTAACATATTTAATCGAAAAATGTTTTTCTTACTTTTAAAAAAGTATTGAGATTATTGTTCCAGGATGAATAGACCTCATAATGGTTTTCATGACTGGTAGACAATTAAAGAATGAAATTGAAACACAGTTTTGTGAGCCACCCTGCATATTCATAAGGTATATGCATAAATTTTTTGATTATGCAGTTACTTCAGCCAATTGAAAATTTATTTCATTGAGTTTAACCAGAGAAATATAAGAATAGAGCAGAGTCTTGAGGGTTAACCCTCCATGGTATTGCTGAATTTTAAACAATTAATGAGATATTTATTTAGAACACCAAGATACGAGGGTTGCCGTTTATATTTAATATTAATCTTCGAAAATCGATTTTGTATGCGTTTGAACCAATTGTCGAAGCACTTTTGCCACTCTGATTGAGGTATCTCCAACCTGATCTCTTGAAAGACAACTGGCAATGGTTGTGTACCACTCAGAATTAACTGTTCTAGTGGTACGATTGTGATAAGTCCAGTTTTTCCGAAAAACCAAGCGACCATGTGCTTGTAAGTGCTTCGTGCGCGAGCAATTTTTGTTGTATTTGGCTCATCTTGAAGCACTCATACAGTCGACTGCTGTTTACTTTCGGGCTCATACATGTAAATTCACCATTCATCACCTGTCACGATGTCATAGACGTACTTCGAAGCACCGCGATTGTATTTTTGGAGCATTTCATACGACCAATCGACATTAGCCTTTTTTTGAGCTATTGACAAATTGTGTAGGATCCAGCGCGAACAAATTTTTTTTGAGGGTCAAATGTTCATGCAATATTGAATGTATTCTGGTCCCACTAATGCCTAAGGTTGTCCAATCCCGAAATGTAAAAGGCAACCCTCGTATTGAGTATGTTTCATTGATTGTGATACTCTAATTGTACATCGATTATGAACATTATTTACTATCTGATAGCTATAAACGAGTCAAATTTTAGGAAGAGATATTTTAAATCCAACGTATCCTTAAAACGATCATAGTCAACTTAATTTCAAGAAGTTTTGGGGAGATTTCTGTTTCCAATTTAATTATTTTTCAACTCTTATTATTTTTCTAAAATATGTGGACCTAACCGAAACAGGAATATTGCCTGTATTGTAATGTTTTTCTGGTAATTGATGAAAATTCTCCTTAATCATATTTATTTATCTTAAAGGTGCATTATCTTCGAAGCTCATGATACTTACCTAAAAGAAGGATTCCTTTTCCATCTGTATGGATAACATCCACCAATTTAGCATCGGTAGGATCCAGCCGAGTATGAGCTGGCATGCCCTTGAAAATTATAGGTCATTGTTATTCTTGAATAACATTTGTATTATTTACGTTAGTTGTACAGATAAAACATTAATCGAGTTATCTGTATCGAATGAAAATATTTTACAGACAATACACAACTTCATTTCGTCGGCTCAATAAGAAAAAATTGTGTCAAGTTAGGAATCAAATGAATAAATAAGATAATTACAAATGGGTATTCTGCCTCATATGGTGGAGATTTTTTTTTCGCGACAATTTACTTGTGGTAAGTGGAGATAAATAACCCAGACCTCGGGTTATACCGGAAGAAGTCATCACTTCCTCCTGAATATTTTTGCATTTTTAGATGTATTATCGCATTATATGACGATTTAATGTAGCATTTGCTACATTCATTGCATTTTGTATGACGGTTATTCAATATTTCTTGTAGGAACAGACAGATGAATGCTCCTACTATAAATTCCTGTAATTCCCTAAGATTAATACAAAAACATTTATCAAGATAAATCTCTGGCCAATCAGAAACCCGATCGTCTATTGTCTCCTCCTCCATCATACAGTGCCGACCACATCATCTCAAGCCCCGCCCATTTGTCGTTTTACTAATAAATTGTGATCATTTCCTGAGATAATTACAAAAACATGGTGATTCAGTACCAAAACAAAGGCATTTAGCGAGAAAACTCGTTGGCCAATCAGAAACCTGAGTGTCTATTGTCCCCACCTCCTTCATACAATGCCGACAACAATATCTCAAGCCCCGCCCATCTGTCGTTTAACTACTAAATTCTGATTATTTACTGAGATTATTTCAAAAACATGATATTTCAATACTAAAAGAAGGACATTTTGCCAGATGAGGCGCTGGCCAATCAGAAACCAAATCGTCTTGTCGCTTCCCTAGTGATAAAATGCCTACAATTAGATCCTAGTATGGCCCATTTGTCGTTGACTGCTGAATTCTGATCATTTCCTGAGATTATTGCCAGAAGATGATGATTGAGAACTAAAACAAGGGGGTAACATGGTAAACCGCTGACCATCAGAAACTTGATCGTCTTGTCGACACCCCTTTCATACAGTGCCAAAAAAAAGGAGATCTCAAACCCCGCCCATGAATCGTTCAACCTCTAGATTTTGGCCATTTCCTGAGATTATTACAATAACATAATGATTCAGTACTCAAAAGAGGGCATTTACCACATAAGTCGCTGGTCAATCAGAAACCTAATCGTCTATTGTCGCCTCCTCCTTTTTACAGTGTCGACAATGAGTTCTTAAGACCCGCCCATCTGACGTTCAACTACTAAATTCTGGTAATTTCCTGAGAGTATTACAAAAACATGATGATTTAGTACTAAATCAAAGGCATTTAGCTAAATAAGTCGCTAGCCAATCGCCTGTCGCCTCCCCCTTTTTACAGGGCCGGCAGGCAACCAATCAGAATGAAGAATTGTTCGTCATGACGATGCAAATCGACGTTTCATTCAAACGTTTGCAATACGTTTCTGAAACATTACTTTGAAATGTTTCAAAATGATTCCCCATATCTCATATGAAATGTATCTGTGTTGTGTCATGTTTAATGGGTAAATTTTGTATTTTTCAAGAACAGTTCAAAATTTTGATTGGTTTTTCGAAATTGATTGCTGAAACACCCTATAAATTTCTTAAGTTGAATGTAAAAAAGATATTCAACCGGAACCGTCAAAATTGAATTTTTAAATAATATGTACCTTCATTTTCGAAATTTTGTAAAACGTCTAACTTTTGAAAGACTTTAATTTCATTTGTGATGGAAATATGAAACGAAAAACAGCAGTTGCCATTTGAAAAAATAGTTTTCTGGCTGTTTTTCAAAATTCAATTTTGAATCCATGTAGAGCATTTAGAACTCAGGGAACTTAATAAAATTTATGAAGGAATTCAATCAATTTCAAGGAACTATTCAAAATTACTTCTAATTCTCTTCAGATATGCAGAATTTATGAAATAATACGGACACTTGCATTGCAAAATATACGATTTTCTCTGTAATGTTATCCATGATCCATCAATTTAGCATCGGTAGGATGCAACCGAGTATGAGCTGGCATGCCCTTAAAAATTATAGGTCATTGTCATTTTTGAATAACACTTATATTATTTACGCTAGTTGTACAAATGAAACTTTAATTGAGAAAGTTATCTTTATTGAAAAAAATATTTTACAGACAACACTAATAACTTCATTTGATGATTGAGTACTAAAACAAGGGCATTTAGCAAGATAAACCGCTGACCATCAGCGACCTGATCGTCTTGTCGACATTCATACAGTGGCAAATATGAGATCTGAAGCCCCGCCCATCTATGGTACAACCTCTAAATTCTGGTCATTTCCTAAGATTATTACAATAACATAATGATTCAGTACTCAAACGAGGGCATTTACCAGATAAGTCGTTGGTCAATCAGAAACCCGTCCATCTGAAGTTCAACTACTAAATTCTAGTAATTTCCTGAGATCATTACAAAAACATGATGATTCAGTACAAAATCAAAGGCATTTAGCTAGATAAGTCGCTGGCCAATCGCATGTCGCCTCCCCCTTTTTACAGGGCCGGCAGGCAAACAATCAGAATGAAGAGTTGTTCGTCATGATGATGCAAAGCGACGTTTCATTCAAACGTTTGCAAGACGTTTCTGGAACATTACTTTGAAATGTTTCAAAATGATTCTCTCATATATCACATGAAATGTATCTGTGATGTGTCATGTTTACTGGGTAAATTGTGTGTTTTTCAAGAAAAGTGCAAAATTTTAATTGGTTTTTCAAAATTGAATGCTGAAACACTCTATGAATTTCTTAAGTTAAATGTAAAAAAAATGTTCAACAGGAACCGTCAAAATTGAATTTTTAAATAATATGTACCGTAATTTACGAAAATTTGTGAAATGTCTAACTTGGAGAGACTTTAATTTCATTTGTAATCTAAATTTGAAACGAAAAACAGCAAGAACCAACCATCTGAAAAAATTGTTTCTCGGCTGTTTTTTAAAATTCAATTCTGAATCCATGTACAGCATTTAGAATACAGGGAACTTAATAAAATTTAAGGTTTGAAATTCAACCAATTTCAAGGAACCATTAAAAATTTCTTCTAATTCACTTCTGATATGCATAATTTACGATACCAGAAATAATACGGAAACTCGCTGCGCAAAATAAACGAATTTCTCTGTAACTTTCAGGTTCTATTATTACATATTTCAGGTTTGTATCAGAGACGAAAATGGCGAATGGGCCGGGTTCTACAGTATAAAGTCCAGTGATTTTCCAACATCGAGTTTTCTAATCTCTTAAACTAACCGATATAATTAATTTATTTTTGTTTTATATTAAAACTACGATAGAGCTCAGAGGCATGGTATATACAGGGTGTTCCACAACGAATTTTGGTTAGGCTTATCTCGTAAACTATTTGATCGAGTTTCATGAGAATTTGAAATCAGGAGTTAACAGCATTTCCAATTAACGGAAAACATTTTCATACCTGAAGTGTTTCTGGTTATACCGGAGGTACATATCAACTTTTGTATATTTGTACTATTTTTTCATAATCGTTGAATTAGGGTAGCCCTAACGGAGTTACCTCAATTTTGCCAATAAGACAAACATATTTCTTCCCATTTGAAAATCTTTTAGAAATGTATATCTGGTAGCGAGGTTGCGCCACTCGATATAATTTATTTCATTAAACTAATATCCTTCACTTAGTTTGAAGGTTGATGAAAGAATTCCATATTTAGTCAGTATATTTACGAAATTATCGAATATAAGTATTAATATACGAAAAAAAGTTTTCATTCTAGCAGATAATATACTTTTCATAAGATTTTTACCCACTTGAAATTATTAGATGAATTTTCCAAATATGTACTCTTCAAGTATATCTATTTTCATACTTTGGTCGCAGTGCAATCTTCAGAATAATTTAGTTATCAAATAAACCAAAATGGCGAATGGGTCGGTTTTCAAGGTATTGCTGAATGAAAGGTTAGTGGAGCGTCATCTAATTGTAAGAGCAGAGCTACAAGAAATTATTTTCTGCTCATTTTCGCACGCAAATTATAGTAGAACAGCGTGCTATCGTTTTGTCCAAATGTCTGTTATTTTTTAATATCGAGCCGAAAATGGCCTGAATAAAATATGTTCTACTTCCTGATGAATTTTCGCAGAGCGTTGGATTGTTCAGTAGAATTAAGTTATTGAATCAGGTAACTAATGGAAGCGGTATCTTCATTATTTAAACTAAAAGTGTTGTCGAAAAATAAATCTTACTCAATTACATATTTTGAGAAATTGAGTTTATTAATAGCATAGGTAAGAATAGGTGTTTTTCGAGAATACCTGAAAGTAGGGTTCAGCGGGATCCAATCCTGTGATTCTTCCGATATTTGGTACCATAGAACCTGTATATCCAGCCAAGTGGGCACCTAAAGAATGTCCAATCAAATGTACATCTTCTGCTTTCATATCAAAGGTTTTCTGAAAGTTTTTAGTCTTTTTCACTGAACTGTTTTGACTTTATTATAGAAAATTTGAAATACAAAAAGCTGTATGTTTCGAGACCATTCACGATTCTGGAACACCTGACCAACTACTGCTATTACGATTTTAAATCAAATTGTTAGGATGAGTATGAAATTATTATTCAACATTCTGCATATTCAAAAAGAAAATTATTATCTGCGGGAATCTGCGAATAGGTCAAGAACGCGTTGAGCGCATGCCTTGAAGAGTAGCTCTGGCCAGATAACATGAGAAACAGACTCAGTGGAGCACCGGAAATGGTAAATCCAGGTTGAAGGGATGATGAATGAATCACCTTCTGTTTATGAACAGTTATAACATATAAAGAGCGAAAAAAACACAGAATCTAGAATTAAAGTCCATTAACTGAATCTTTCCACAGGGTGGTTCGATGAGAATTGGATCATTATTTGTGTTTTTTATATATAATTTTATATTTAGGACGTTAAAGTTTATGTTCATTAACTAATCGCTTTTCTGTTAATGAAATCTGTAAAGTTTTTTCCAAATTTAACTAAGATGGCATGTGTTGTTCCATTTCATTAATTTTTATTTCATCGATCTAATCAGCGCCCTATTATATAGTCCAAATCCTATTATTCTAAATTCAACTCTATCTTATCGTAAGGGCCGTTAGCACATAATTATAGCATTTTTGGTTTGTTCTGTATGAAACCTAAATACAAAATTTTGGAGGGAAAAACGAAGAATAATGAGATGTATACTCACAATTAGATAATTTAGTAAGTGTGCTAATTCCAATGCTACTAATCTTGTATTTGCAGTAGCTTGAGTGTACAATGGTAGGCTACCACCAGCCCAGTCAACCAGTATCACATTAACGTCATGATGCTTAAGAAGTTCGTCTTTCATATCCTTGACCTGAAATAAATAAATAACGAGGGAAATGATATACAGTGATGGGAAAATATGTGGAACCAAGTGAATATCTCTGGAATTATTAGATATCAAAATGAAATTTGAAAGATGGATACTGCAGTAGGCGAGGCAGTAGGTTTTACCGGAAACAATGTCAATTTCAAAATTTTCAATGGAACCCCTGTATATTTTCATACTCGTAATGAAATGTGAACCGAAAGTTCAAAATTTTTACAAAATATGAAAACAAATAGGCATTTTACTGCAGTATCCATCTTCCAAATTTCATTTTGATATCTCTAATAATTCCAGAGATATTTACTTCATTCCACACATTTATCCATCACTGTATATATCTAACAGATGTCATGAGGATAAGTACTCATCTGATGAAGAAACCACGGTCAGGCCTACATTATCAATCACTGATGATTAAATTATATAATATAGTCGCTTCTCTTAATCAGGATATTTGGCCGAGCATTATAAGCACGTCAGTATTTTTCCGAATTTTTGTACTTGGGCAAGCGCTCAAAAATGCTGTTTGATCTGTGGAACTGAGAATGTAGGATCGACCAAATGAAACGAAAATTTTCTCTAATATCACTGATTCGATGATTGGTTATAATTGTGTTGTCAACACTTAATTCATTCTAGGGTGGTTGAAATGAACTAAAAGAATAATTTGAGTACATTCGAATTGTTTATTTGATTGCTTGCTGATTGAAATGGATCAATTTCATTTTGTATAAACTATCAAAATAATCAATATCTGTCCCACGATTATATTCACCGAGATCGAATAGACGCGCTTGAAGCTGGCAGCAGGAAGATAACATCCCCCGGAATTGAAGAAATAAGTGTAATTCGCACAACAAACTAGAATAAATTCTCTCACAAGTTCCACTTACCCAATTCGCCAATATGGTATCTATAAATCCATGTATTATGACTTTAGTTTTTTTCTTAGGGTCGAATATCACTTTTGCCAAGGATTCCTCAGCCTTTATTTGGGTACCCTATGAAATTAATCATTTGTAGCATATATTTGTGCTAATCAATAAAAAATACCTCTTTAGGATTCAGTCTTGTATACAGTATGAACCTGGTGTTGATAACCATTCTAGGAAGTGGAAATACATTCAGTGGGCGGTGAATGAGATGATACCAACTCCTGGTGATGTTGAGACATCCTATTTCATCATAGCAACGTGTCTCGTTCTCAACTGAAAAGATCAGATGAATGTTTCATATTTTTAAGAAAACCTTTTAACGAAATGAGATTACGTTGCTATAGACCCTGATTTTAATTATCAACCTAATAGATTTCGATTATAATATAAAGTGTAGTAGCTTGTTGATCTTCGTGGAATGGCAAGTGATTATTGTCCAAAAATAGATGCATTAAAATTTGGAAGAGATGAGCTAGACTTATCTACAGAATAATATTTTTTTCTCATAAGATAGGTGTCTTATGGTAAAAAGTAATAGAGATTCAATAATTTCAATTGATCTTCTTTCGATTTGTACCATTAGAAATTCATGAAAACAGAATATCCATTATTCAATGAACTTCTCTGAAGATTAAATAGGATATATATAGAATAGAATATGCCTCAATACGAGGGTTGCCTTTTACATTTCGTGATAGGACATTATCATAAAGACATTTTTGAGGTTATACGTAGTCAGAACGTTTTGACATACGACCGCTATTTGTGTTGTTTACAGTAACTTCAAAGATTCATCTCGCCCAAACAATGGAATTAAATCGTGAACATTTTCGTGTGATTATTTTTTACAACTTTCGACGTGGATCAACTCAACAACAGTGCATCGATGAACTTAATTCAATTTTTGGCGATGAAGCTCCATCAAGGACCAGTGTTTATCAACGGTTTCGTGAATTCAACCGAGGTCGTAGTTCACTCCAAGACGAATTTCGTGAAGGTCGTCCGAAATCCAGCAAACATTCAATATTGCATGAACATTTGACCGTCAAATTTGCTCGCTCAAAAAAAAGCTTGTGTCGATTGGTTGCAAGAAATGCTCCTAAAATACGTTCGTGGTGCTTCGAAGCACGTCTATGACAGCAGTCGACTGTATGAGTGTTTCAAGATGAGCCAAATCCAATAAAAGTTGCTGGCACACGGAGCACTTCCGAACAAATGCATGTTTTGGAGATACTTCAATCAGAGTGGCAAAAGTGCTTCGACAATGGTTCGAACGCATGCAAAAGTGTATATATAGGTCTTAATGGGGAATATTTTCAAAAACAATAAAGCGAATCTCGATTATCAATATTGGTTTTTGTTCTCTAATCCCGAAATTTCCGGGTTTTATTTAGAATTTTCTAGCCAGACCAAATGATTTAGTAGTCTATTTTCCCTTAACGTTAGTCGAACGATTTTCAAATTTCGAATTGTCATTTAGAAAATTAAGTTTGCGATAAACAATCCGACAAATTTGGCTCAATCACCAATTTGACCGAGATAATCAAACAATTATCCTATTCTTAAAATATGAAAACTACCTGATCTCCTTCGGAAGATAGATAACACCCATACGACTAGCTGGAAGGCAAGACATTCTTCATCAGGACGTCGATACATTTCGGCTTGATATTCGAAAATAACATCTTTGATCAGAACGATGTTTCACTAGGAACAACCGCGCCAAAATTTATAATTTCTGACAGAGAATAGGTGGCTGTTGTTTCCGGTTGTGTTTTTTCATAACTTCTGAATTTTCCACAACAAGAACAATTCAACTTGAAGGAAATATCTAAATTCATCATAAAAAAAATCAAGTATTTTGTCTAATTGTTACTTTACAACACTACCAGTTTCAGTTATCAAACCATCGTTGTAACTGAACCCCAACAAAGCTTCAGTTGTAAAGACTGTAATGCTGCATATGTTGGCAAAACTGACAGAAACTTAGCAACTAGATTGAAATAACATCTGAAATCAGAGTAACAGTCAGCAGTTTATAATCATATATTGACTGAAGAGCATCATATCGATACCGATAATTTTAAAAACAGATCCGAGAAAGGCCTGAAACTATATTTGCTGTAATCGATGGAAGTGACTTATCTGTACAAGAACCCCAAACTTTCATCACTTAATACCCAAATAGAGATAAGCAATTCACCACTTTTGAACATCCCATTGGTTTAGGAACAGTAAATATTTCAATCTGTATCTAGCACCTGACGATGGTTTGATAACCGAAACCGGTCTTGTCGTAAGATCAAAAAAGTGAAAATTAAACAAAATACTTTCTTTCAATATTTATGAGGGATTTCCACAAAATAAATGAGTACAATACGATTTGTTAAATTCATTATACTTGCACAACCTATTGCATCACTAGCTCTTCAAAAATCGAGTGTATAACTTCAAAGTTCAATCTGATTTTCCGCATTTTGCAAAACCAGATGCTCTTGTAAGTCTTTCCTAATATCGACAACTCTTCTTCATGTTTTGAAACCCCAATCTGAGCGAGCTCACTGGGTCAGCATTCGTTCTATAATCATCTGCTGATGGATATCATCCAAGTAATAAAATTAATTCATTATGTCATCATTATGCGCCAGATGTGTTCCACTCTGATTTTTAGAGCTTGAATTATCATAAAGATTAGCGTCTATTATGTACTAAATTCCTTGTATTTATTTTTGCCGAATCTCAAGGAACTCATCTGATAATAAAAAAAAACTCATCTAAGGAACAATAAAAGAGATCATTGTGATTTTGTATACAGGGTGTAACTAAATAAGTGTAAAATATTTAAGGACGTGATTCCTCATCGAAAAACGGATAGAATCTTTCATATAAAGAAACTTCATTGGAGCATCCCTTGTTAATATACAGCCCCTCAAAAGGAGTACATAAAATTTGTATAACAATTTTTTTCATTAGCACCAAAAAAGTTACAATATTGAAATTAACCTAACGTTTCCTACTAGCAAAAAGACACTTATCCAGTTATTTATTTGGTTTACCCCATGGTTGTAAGGGTGGGAAATGCAGGTACTAATTACAGAATAATAATAAATCCAGTTCGCATTTATGACGATGTACCTATCTCTGTAGTTGTTCGTAAAATAATTTTTTGCTGCGAACTGGTTTATTTTGGGCAAAAAACTCACGGGACATTTTTCGTTTAGAATGAAACAGGCTATCGGAAATAAATTTTTAAATGGTAAACAAATAATAAGACAAAGAGTTACATTGGAAATAAACTTTAGGGGTTGCGTTTCCCACCCTTACAACTATGGGGTAAACCAAATAAATAACTGGATAAGTGTCTTCATTTACGATATTTACGATGCGACTCTGCAGCACTTTTCTCCAAATGAAAACAAAAAAGTTGCTTTCCGCAAATCATCACTTTCTGGTACAAAATTCGACATTTTTAACACAATGAAAAAATATGATGTTATCTGTTCAATGACTTGATTTATACTAAATATGTTTCACAGATGTCATAGCAAAAAAAATAGGCTCGTTCACATCAAATGTGCCCTGTCGAGACATTTGTATCTTGACTCTCACTTCATACCAGTATATCTGGTAAGTTAGTCCTTCATATTTCGAACTATCGTAGTGTTCTATCTAATCATCTAAAAAATCTATTTAAATTTTGGAACATGATTGAACTAAGACTGATGTTTCAGAAATAATATTCACGGTATAGAAAAGACGGAAGTGCTTCCAATTAATTGATAAGATTTTCACCAATCACTGGAAGATACACAACATAAAAATATTCAAAGTATTTCTTCCTGCTGATTAAAATTCAAATGAGAATAATGAAACAATTACATGGAAATCAACAAGGCAGATGTTCCACATGAAGTATTATGGGAAGTAACAATTTACTGACAGACCATTATCTAATGTATCAATTTTTCCGATTGAATATCTTTGAGGAATCCGACGGTGTTCTTCGATGTTGCACTTGATAAATCATAAGAACGGTGCTTCGATTGTATTATTTATGAGAAAGTTAATTGTGGTAGAATGAAGCAAATGTTGCATATTGATTATAGTAAGAAGAATATCGTTACTTAATACGAACCAGATTATTGATGAATTTCTCATTTTAATTACAATTAAAATACGGGGAGAATATGCGAGGTATGGCTCAACTGATGAAACAGCTGAGAAATCCTGTATCAGTAGAAATAAAATGAATGATTCCGGAAAAATATAAACATTTCAGAGAGAATTATATAACACTGGTCAACAGTGGTTTTGGTGCCAAAGATTTTGGAGGTGATTTCATATGAATTCGGTGCCCTGAATTCAAATATGCTATTAGTTTTTGCCTGTCAGCTCGAAATCTTAAGATATCAACATTTTTGTGAATTATACATTACACTATTTTAAAAGAAAAACCATAGTTTAAAGAAACAAAGTAATAAAGGAATTTTTATTATATTACAGAGAGATTACAGATATTATTCATTATATACTATAGAAAACAGAAAAAGTCATCATTTAAACCAATTACTCACTAAATATTTCGGAAACTTCTTTTGCGTGACATTCTTGAATGTATTTTAGAACAATCCCGTTTTAAAGACCAGCAGTAATCTGCCATCATGTGAGTATCCCATCTTTCATACATTTGATATCTTGGTGAAATCTTTCACCTTCACTAATGTCGCCTAAATTATCAGGAAAACGGTCTAAGTGGCTGTGTAAATAGTGCACCTTAATGCTCATGTTACACCCAAGTGATCTGAAATTATTCAGCATCTCATTGACTAATTAAACATATTTTTCAGCGTTGTGTTTTCCCAGAAAATTTTGGACAACTGAAACAAATGAATTACAGGCATTTTGTTCAATCTCAATCATTGAATTTATGAAGTCAGGGTCTTTAATCAGCTGTCTTATTTGTGGGCCATCAAATATTCCTGCTTTAATTTTTTCCTTACTCAGCTGAGGCATTTTTTTCCCTTTATGGAAATTGGATCATGCTTTGCATAGCATGATCCATTCTTATCAAGAGCCTTCACAAACTGCTTCATTAGACCCAGCTTGATATGCAGGGGTAGACACATGATTTTCTCTCGCGGAACTAAAGGATCATCGATGATATTCTTTCCCCCAACATCCATGTTTTCTCTTCTAGGTCAATCTTTTCTAACCCAGTGTTGCGTTTTGTCTCTGCTATCCCAGAGGCACAAGAAACAAGGATACTTGGTGTGGCCACTTTGCTGTCCAAGGAGAAAGTTTACCATTTTTAAGTCTACACAAATCACCCATTGGTGTTCATGATACTTTATTTTTTCCAAAACCAAAACAATGTTATCATATTGCTCTTTCATTTTCGTTGAGTGAGCAATTGGTATTGAGCCATATTTGTTCCCATTATGTAGAAGAACACATTTCAAACTTCGCTTTGAGCTGTCATCCGGAAAATTTTCAGGAAGACCCATTTTTACCAGGAGTTCTCTAATAGCATGGCAAAATACAA
This sequence comes from Micraspis discolor, assembly GCA_030674115.1. NCBI lineage: Eukaryota > Metazoa > Arthropoda > Insecta > Coleoptera > Coccinellidae > Micraspis > Micraspis discolor. The sequence continues at coordinate 14,093,788 of JARTUT010002175.1, forward strand.
GATTTTATTCTTCAGAGAAAAAAGGTAGCAGATCTTTCTCCCTTGTGCGATAAAATGTAATTTTCGTTCCTGGTTCAAGTAAATTTTTTCCTTCAACCTGGAAGCTAGTTATTCAGAAGCTTCTTTCGGCAGGTTGAGATCTCTAGTGAGGTCATTCAACTCATCTTGGTTGAAATATTGGGGAATTTATGACATCGTTTCAAAATCACTGTCACCTTCAATAGTGTCAACCTATCATTGATATCCATGTCATCACATGTGGTTTCAATAAGACGGTACCACTTGTCATACGGCCAATGAGATGATCAATTTATTGCAAACCAAATTTGCTGATCGCATAATTTCACGAAATTCAGCTGTTGAATGGCCAGCCATTTTTTGTAGGGTTACCTTAAGGACAGAGTCTATACGGAGCCAATCGAATCGAATGCAGCCATAAAACTCAAAATCTGTGATGCTCTAGCCGAAATAGATCCAACATTTTGCCAAAAAGTGATTAAAAATTTCGATGAAAGCCTTTACTTCTGTAAGCGTGGTCGTGGTAGACATTTGCCAGATATAATTTTTCATTCAGAATTGTCGAAGTTATTTTTTGTAATACAAATAATTTTATTTTTTATTTTGTTTTAAAAAACAAAGTTCTTGTTGAAAGACCCTTTAGTTCAATAAACTAGTTTAATTTTCGAATATCTAAAAAACAGCACTCTGACCTTATATTCACTATATATTCAGGAATGTATGCTGTTCTACCATAAGAATCAAGCATTTTATGATGACTATAAAAAGAAAAAAGACAAATATGAAATTAAAAAAACGTTAAATAGAATATAAAAGTTTGAAGACCTCTAACGGTCTAGCTCAGGATATCTAAAGAATAACAGATAATAAAACATTGCAAAAAAACTAAAAAAAAATAAATATGTATATAATAATAAATAAATTTAACAAAAAATACTTTTTGTTAAATCGGCAACCTTACTGTTAGGATGTTTTTTTTAGATAACACATATATAAACTTTTTACTTACAAGGCAACCAAGGAAGAAATGGTAGAGAAGCAATCTCAATGTTGTCAGCCCTGGCCCAACTGAAAGATTCCAAGATTCCAGCGTTGCATATATCGAATGACACACTAAGCATCACTAGTATAAATAGGCATGTATATGATAAGCACATTATCACTCAAGTACACTTTCTTCACTTTATGCATATAGATGATTCACTTTCACTACTTCAACTGATATATCAGGATGTATCCATGACCTGTAAAATAAGAAAAAAAAATTATGTTATGTTTACAATGAAATGTTAGTCATTTCTGCAGCCAAAAATGAGAGGATAGGATAACTATGCGTTATTAAAAATAACCTCACAGAATCACAATAAAATGTAAATGTCTTTTTTCATCAATACACCTTTCCTTGAACATTGTTACGTCGACATCCGTATCCTACATTCAAATCCCTCGTGCTCTTTTAATTTTTTCAAATTTTTGTAATATTTCTATCGTTATCATTCAAAATCATAGTCCATTATAATTTTTAAACAAAGTGCTAAAGCTGTATTGAATCAATATTAGTTAAACTTATAAAATATAAAAATTGATATTACTCGGGCACCAAATGGGTGAATCAGAGAACTAAAATTCGAGATAGTAAAACAGCGAGCCATCATTTCGCTCAAATGTCTGTTATTTTCGAATATCGAGCCGAAAATGGTCTTAATCAATTGGGTTTGATATCCTGATGAGGAATACAGCACAATATTATTTTTATTATTAAACTGCAATAAGAGTGGAGGTTAAACGAAAAAAAACTGAACATGAATAATTATTTCGTGATTGCATTTAATGCAGTACTGAATCATTCATATTTATTTAAAACTCGCGCGATACAAACGAAAGAAAACATGATGATCCAGATTGGCTCACGAAATCCAAGGAAGTAGAAAGTAATGATAGTTATCATGAAGTAATTGCACTTCCTTTTGGGCGTCAATTCAATATCCTGAATATTAAACAGATTATGTGTGAGAATTCGTATAGAGGTATCTATCGGTGCATTAAACTAAGTTTAACAGCTCTAAATGTATCAAATAGTTTGCTTCAGTTCAATGATCTGCAACTGATAGATCAAAAATGATATCTAACTGATCCCAGCACTAATATGGACGAATGTTGAAGGCATTTTATCATATAAAAGTAAGAAACTTCCCTTCATACTTCGGGGTGACATCAATGGAATCATCATACTACTATGGGACAAAACTAAAGGCAAATTATTTATAAATCAAACAATATTTGTTTATTCTTCTAAATTCATATCATCCCCCTCCAAATAATGCACCCGGATACAATTCATATAAGTATATCAACGTTTTTTCCAATTTTCAAATTTACCTAGTCCTCTTTCGGTATAGCCTTCAGTTCCTTCTTCGTGGCCGTTCGTTCCTCTATAATCGATTCAAAAAGGTGTCCACGGAGTTTAGAGAACAGTTTGCAGTCACATGGTGCCATGTCAGTCAAATACAGTGCTTGCGGAACGATATTGGTTGAATTTTTGGCGAAAAAATCACGAATCGCGAGTGCATAATATTAAGCCTTTTTTTACCAATCGAGATTGCTCTTGTCTTAGACCCAATTGGTAACTTAATATGGTTATCACTAATCCTTCGGATATTCCAACAACTTTAGAAAAGTTTCGGACTGTCGACGATTTTGTTTTGTTTGACAAATTGTCGAATTTTGTGTTTCCCCTGAAGTGTTCCATTTCACACACTATCCTCAAGAGGATCTCAATAACAATAGCTTAAATGATAAAATTTTGTTATCAGCAGGCGAATTTGAACATGAATAAACATGGTAGATTCAAAGGACAAGAGCTTATTGGATGGAAGGTCATTTCGAAATCAAGATATAGGTTTGTTGAATCATTCACATTTGATGTGAACCTCTGTGGTCTCAGAAAAAAAAAGTACTGGTTGATTTTTTCATGCTTCAATGTTGGTAACTCTGTTACCAGTAAAAATATCGAAGCGATGGAACAACTAAGACGAACCGATGCTGTTTCTACATCTTGTGAAGTGCACTTCAATGAATCGATGGAAGTCAAGAAAAATTCTTGTCTAATCGAATTAACAAAAGAAAATTAATTGAAATGCTTTCTAAGACGTTCGAAGAAGTTGGTATTATTGCTACAAGACAATCACATGAAGATGCTGACGTTTTAACAGTTGAAACAGCTATTTAATAATCAATAAATAATAGTAATTATTGTTGGAGAAGACATAGATGTGTTGGTACTTCTCAGAGGACGCACACAAATATTTGACCAACCTACATTTTTTTTTTTTAACGAGGAACAAACAATGTTGAAACACAAATATACTCGACTGATAGCCTCAACAAATTGCAAGAAAATTATTCTGTTTCTACATGCCATGACCGGATGTGATACAACTTCAGCACTTTTTAGAAAGGGAAAATTGAGGATCATGAAGATGTTTGAAAATAGACCCGATTCAACCAATTCTGCAAAAAATTGCACTCGAAATGTCATTGTCAATGCTGGGTCACATTTTCTACTAGCAATGTACGGTGCTTCAAAATCAGAACTTTAGATAGATAACAACTACTCTAGTTTTGCTGAACTTACAAGGCAAAGTACAGCTGTAAAATTTCAAATATTACCACCTACTCCTTAAGCAGCTCAACAGCATATTCATCGAGTGAATTACCAAATACAAACCTGGCTAGCAAGAGAAATGCAGAACTGCAGCCAATAACAACTTTATTACCACCACCTGATAATCTACTGAACACAATCTTCTGTAAGTGTACAAAAGTTTGCAGCGGCAAATGTGGATTAAGATGGATTAAGATGTCCAAATGTTTGTGGACATCGCCGTGGCCAGTTATGCTTAAACGCAGAGTAAACCAATGATGAAAATTATGAAGATGTTGATTTAAATATAGGAATAAGTAATAATAGTCCGGTCAAAGTATTCATACCAGGTTACCAAAATTCGCATAGAGCTGAAAATTGGTAGAGATGGTCAGGATACCATTAGAAAGAAAGGGTAAAAAGTCCCCAAAAATCCCATTGTTGCTAAAAAAGTTATTCAAGGTCAAAGGTCGCGAAAATGGGTTGTTCGCTTTTTTCAGCCAAACGGTGAGTTTTATCATAAAAATAGCTCAGACATAAATTGTAGATCGTGCAATTATCTACAAAAACTGTCTCAATACGTTTTTTCGTGAGAGTCGCCGTTTCCGAGATATGAGCGAAGAAAGTTGTATGCTCCATAAAATGCACATGTTTCCACGTCACCTGTGAGGTAGTGTACTTGACGCTTTTTTTTAACGTGGTTTCCCCGGTAGGCCTATTCCACGAACCGATCTGTACTAATAAATAATAAAAAAAATAATATAATCAAGTATGACCACGGTTCTAGATCAGGAACTTCAACCCAATTGGTTGAGGCCATTTTCGGCTCGTTATTCGAAAACTGTTGGCGTCTGGACTAAACGATAGCAATAGGAACAAATGCATAAAATATGTCTCGTCCTTGTTAGATGGAACTAGACAGAAGTTAAGTTTCGGCGAATAAACCACAGCAAATTCAAAAAACAAACTTTAACAACATTCCAATCATTCATAAGTTACGTATTTCTCGGTCCTTTTCTGTAAAAAACGGAAAATCCCGACAAGACATAACAGTTACCCAATCACTGGATACAACCTGCAAATCACAAACAAAACAATAACCTCATTTACCACTTCTGGTCCTACATTTCAACGTCAAATCAAGACCGTTGTTGCAGTGAAATTTCTCTGATGGCTCATGGAGAAATTATCGATAAGGAACGTGTTGTTGTTCATTTAAATTATGTAATAATGAATTTCATAATGAAGGTGGTTCTGAATTTATTTAACACACATTCGAGTGAATCGATCGGTTGTCCTGGTTAAGCTGCGTCCTTGCCATCAGCGGCGTAGGAAGGTTAATAAAGCCATAATCAAGACTGTTTAAACGTAGAGAAGTATTTCAGCTTTTATTGAAAGATTTGGAGGGCGTACATAACAATTTTTTATAATAGACACGTAAAGGAAGTTTATTTTCTCTAAGAAATTTTTGATGTTTCAGAAAAAAGATGTGGTGTCGTGGGACACCAGGTAGGAACAAAGTGCCTTCGGCTATTGTAGAATCGACACAATTTGCAAAAGGAAAATCATTTATCTCACAAATTTTACTCATTAGTTTTTATTTAAGTACAAGAAAATATTTAGGAAATTCAGTATTTCAGAAAATGATAAATTACGTAAAAAAAAAAAAATGTGATTCAAATTATCAATTAAAATAACAAATTATGTCTCTTTACTTTTGTTTGACAACATAAAATTACATAGAAATAGTTACAAAAACATTTTATTATTATTATTATTATAAGTAATTCTTAATAATCAGTTCCGTCATTAAATTCTATTGCTGTAACTATTAGCTTGTGGTAACTAAAATATGATACATATGTTTGCGGTTATATTTTATGCAAATACCTCGGAAAAACAGCATCAATAGCAGTACCATATCTCGTTGTCGTTTCTTTTGGATTGTTATTTATATGTAATTTGAATTTTTCTAAAAGAAATGTTCTTAGTGGTTCTGATTTTTGATCTGCAAAGTTGATATTGAAGTCTCCAGATAAAACCATCGGAATGATGGAAGTTTCCACTAAGTATTTCAAAAACCTCATCAGTATATTCTATCAGCGCTCGATGGATGAAATGTTTCACATCTTCAATTTTTGTATTTGGTGACTATTACCATGAAATTTTACATATAGCTGAACAAATGTTTCCAACTCCTGTACGTCTAACATTCACATCGCCAGTATTTTTCAAGATTATGTCCATATTTGGTGTTTAAATATTAGTAGTGTCATTGCTATTTTGATAAATAGCAACTCCACCTGTACGTACGTATTTTTGTATTATAGCTTTCTCGTTTATTTTTAATTTTCTTCATTTTTTGACGTTCCCTGAATGCTTGAAAGTTTTTGATGTTTTTACGGTACTGAAAATGATTAAAAATAAATTAAACTTAAAACTTAAAAAAAATTATTCAAAACACTTTTTGAATATTTTCATTAGTTTACTAGATATTTTTGTTTTATATTGTACCTTTCTTGCTTATACTCATTTATTTTAGCTTTTTGGCTTTCCCTATACTCCTTTGGATAAACTGCTTTTGTTTTTTGTGGTTTTGCAGTAATAAAAATAATTAATAAAAATAGAATGATCAAAATATATATTTAAATGTTTGGAATCGAAGGGGAAACCTTTTTAATTATTAAAAAAAATAATCAATAAATTTTTCAAATATTTTCATTAGTTCAGAGGATTTCTTTGCTCTATATCCTACCATTCTTGCTTATTTTCATTTTTTTAGCTTTTTTGCGTTCCCTATACGCTTTTGATACCCTGCTTTAGTTTTTGGCAGTTTTGCTTTTAGATAAGTGAATGAATGCTATTTATTCTACGCCAAGCTTTCGCATTTTTATTTAATGCATCCTCAGGGCTTTGAATGTTGGATTTTTCAAATTATTGGCATTTAGCAACAAGAGATTCGTCATATAATAAAATACTTCCCTTACTGATGAGTCCAAATAGTGTGCCAGGGACGAAACGCTTAAGTAGGGATAACCCTTCCGATCCTACACCGCACATCATTACTTTCTGGTACAAAATTCGACATTTTTAACACGATGAATAAATATGAAAAATATGTACTTAAACCCAAACTGTGGAAAAGATATGTAGATGATACTTTCATTATTTGGCAACATGGAAGAGACACTATAGATGGATTCCTTCAATATCTAAACAATCAAGAGGAATCAATTAAATTCACAATGGAAATCGAGAAAGACAGACAACTTCCATTCTTAGATGTACTCGTACATAAACAAAATGGAATCCCAAAAACCACTGTGTATAAGAAGCCAACGAACACAGGACAATATCTACATTTTGATTCAAACCACCAACTAAACACTTAATTGGGAGTAGCAAAATGTTTATTTGATAGAGCAATAAATATTTGTTGCACTGAAGAAGACCAAAATTAAGAAATAAATAACATCTCGAAAACTCTTAGAAGCAATGGCTACCCCAAAAAGATATTAAAAAAGCTAGACGAACAAGAGAAAGTCAACCTGAACAAACAGATATAAATCACACCATTAAAACCGTAATTCCTTATGTAAAAAGTTTGTCGGAGAAAATGAGAAGAATTGGAAATAGATACAACATAACGACTCCATTCAAAACTCAAGACACTATGAGAGCTAAACTTACAAAAGTTAAGCCTAATAATGAGACACAATAGACAAAGAACTGCATATATGAATTACCTTGCGAGTGCGGAAGATCTTACATCGAAGAAACTAAACGCCCTCTGAATGTACGAATAAAAGAACATCAGAAACTTCTGCGAGTACTAGACATCGACAAATCCAGGTTGGTCCAACATGCTGTAGATGAGAATAATCGTATAAAGTGGGATGAAGCATCAATAATATCCAAAGAAGAAAAACTTGCAAGAAGAAAAATCAAAGAAGCAGCATTTATGAAAATAACACCTGATTCCATAAGTGCTCCATCTATAGATCGGCCAGAAGTTTGGACGCCGATAGTTCGATCCAACTTAAAAGATCATCATATCACAGATGAGTATATAACATCGTTCATTTTCTTTAATGACTTCTGTCAATATTGACTTTTTGAAAATTGAGAATTTTCAAAGGTTTTTACTTTTCCTCCTTGATAAAGATAGAAGATGTCTATCGAAACGTCGGAAAACATTACATCCACAATAGATGATGGTAATAGCCCAAACAATCATCCAACACGAGCTCCATCATCAACAATATCTCGTCATCAACTGGCCTGTTCAATATATAATATATATAATCAATACTTGATGTAGACTAAATATGTTAAAAAAAAATAAACACAACAAATGTTCCCTATCGATACATTTGTATCTTGACGCTCACTTCATACCGATATACCCGGTACTTTCAGGTCTAACCTAATGAAAGTGAAACCAAAGAACGTAGAATTGCATATGTGTAATACCATACTAATGAAGATTATACCGGAGAGGCAAAGCATTTGAATGTAAAGATATAAAAAGCTTTATCAAGTGCTAGACAACGATAGATCGAAGTTGTTCCAATGAGAATCATTGGATGAAATTTACAAGGAGAAAAATCAATGAGGTATTCTTTATGAAGATCCATCAATAGAGTCAATTGTTCGAATGAACTTGAAGAAGTCTTCAATCGAAACTTCCCTCATTTTCATTAAATCTGCAAATTAAGACCATGTTTTTAGACCTGACGGTATATGGTTTCATGGAAAAATAGCGTTGAACGAGTTCAGTGGCAGTCCCAAGGTACTGAAAGAAGTAATCAGACGTGAAAGCATCTGCAATAATCATTAAAATTTCGATATCATTAACGACAATGATTCGACATGGTATATGTATCCATTTTATATTTACTTTCTAGAGATTTTATTACTGTCATTTGTATGGCTGTGACAAATTTGAAGTCGCTTCGTTGATCATCGAGCTGTTTTAGGACCCGACAATGTTCGAAGAAAGTCGGGTATATCGTGATATACAGGATGTTTAACAAATGTGTGACTTCAACTCTAGAACATGTTGAAAAACTATGATTTCAAGTAATTATTGCAGTTTGCCTGATATGAAGAAGTATACAGGGTGGCCGTTTGAAAACGAAACAGGCGAGATTACAGACGAAATAAATTTTTTCGATAGAAATGCTCGGACAGGTCGATTTCTGTTTCGAGGGGGACAACTTAAGATGTAGGTTACGGACGCATAGCCTTCAATCCTTGCTACTACAACCCTCACCCCCAAATTTTGAATAGGGAAGATGGGGTTAGTGATACTTCATTTGAAAGGTATTTTTATACTGATTTCAGCACAGTAATTGTTCTTTCATTTTATGTATTACTTCTCGAAATATTCTTAACTAAGTATTTGAAAATGAAGTGGTGTTTTCATGGCACTTGTAGTGTTTTTTTTTGTGAAAAATCGACATTTGAGCTTCAAGACAACCATGACTGTGGCTTCCCTCCTCAAATTCACTCACATAGAAATCAAGATGTCAAACAAACAAAGCGTATTGCGAAGGAGCTGAATCTTTCTGAAACTCAATCTAAATTATCTTCGATATAATTTGCAGTATTTCCAATAACATGCGGTAACACTTGATCGATAGAAATCTCCAAAAAGTCCAAATACGTACATATCTCTTATCAGATTACCAGGTAAGAAAATCAAATCATTAATGATCCCACAGAAATATTCCAGTCCCAATTCGTGAAACGATTTCCGACTTAATTATGAAGTGTTTTCTCAGTTGGCTTCAATATGTTTTCATTTTGTTGATTATTGAATTCATTTTTTTTCAAAAAAACGAGAATCGATAATTTTTTATTTATTACGAACAGATCATTAAGTTGGCTTACTGGTTCTTTGAAATGTGAATTATTCTTAGTTTTGAATCGAGACTTGATTTAGATTGAGTTTCAGCAAGATTGAGCTCCTTCGCAATACGCTTTGTTTGTTCGACATCTTGATTAAAGATTTCTATGTCAGTGGATTGGAGTAACGAAACCACAGTCACGGTTGTTTTTAAGCTCAAAATGTCAATTTTTCACAAAAAACACTACAAGTGCCATGAAAACACCACTTCATTTTCAAATACTTAGTTAAGAATATTTCGAGAACTAATGCATAAAATGAAAAAACAATTACTGTGCTGAAATCAGTATAAAAATACCTTTCAAATGAGGTATCGCTCACCCCATCTTCTCTATTCAAAAATTGGGGGTGAGGGTTGTAGTAGCAAGGGTTGAAGCGCTATGCGTCCGTAACATACATCTTAAGTTGTCCCCCTCGAAACAAAAATCGACCTGTCCGAGCATTTCTATCGAAAAAATTTATTTCGTCTATAATCTTGTCTGTTTCGTTTTCAATTGGCCACCCTGTATAATGCCATCAAAGACCTCCCCGTTTATTCAAAATTTAGTGAGTTTCGTACTTTTCAAAGAACACGAACTCACTGAAAGAAAAATTGTAATTTTTATATGATTTTCGATGGAAAATATGTGCCTTTATGCTTGCTCGTAGAACAGCTTGATGAGCATCTGAAAGAGTTTAGAACTTGGGTGCTCCACATAGATATTTGTGTATGTTTTCCCTCGGAAGTGAATATTCACTCAAAAATGTACAGTTTTTGAGAAATCACGAAATTATCACTTTTAGTACCGCCCTTCAAATCCCTTCAGGGGTGAGTGAAAACCATATGTATAAATCCTGTTTTCTTTGGGTATCCAACACTACTGAAGAATTTGATCGTCCTTCAAATGTACAGTTTTCGAAAAATCGTGAAATGTCACTTTTGGTGCTCGCCTTCTCGGTAGTTAATGAAATAAAAAATATCGAACCCAATATTTTGTACTCGTAATAAAATGTTTCATCAGAAACTAGAATAATATATAGGGTGTTCCATTGCAAATTTTAAAATTGACATTACTTCCGGAAGTTTAAAATTGTGAAAAAATATGAAAACAAATAGACAATCTACTGCAGTATCCATCTTCCAAATTTCATTTTGATATTTTTGAAAATTTCAGAGTTATTTACTTGGTTCCACACATCAAGACACAGATCAAGACCTATACTTTCTTAACTTCATTCACTCATTTTACGCCCTTAATTTGAAAATTTTCTTTCACAATTTGAATGGTGTTTTTGTGTGATTCTATTTGGTGAGGTTGTGTTTACTTTTTCAATTTCGGAATTGAAATAACAGATCCCAAATGGAATTTCATTAATTTATGTTTTCACGATCGAATGACCTGCCACAAAACCTCCAGATATTCAGTGAAATCGAACGTATCTAGACGATATCGAATTAATTGACACTCAAAGTAAATTGCAAAAGTTACGGCTCGAGTTGCAGCTAACAACTTATGCTAATTACGCATCCTACAACGTTAATGAAGAGTGAATGAACGATGCTTTTTTGTCTCGATTCAACCTGGGCTTGAGCAACTTTCCAAAACATTCTTAGATAGTTAAATACATTGTTTGTAGATGGAGGTAGAAAATTACAACAATAAATTGACAAAGTATGGGTAGATTTACAATCAAATTCCTACAGAGTGATTCAAAATTTTTTTTCAGCTTGTTTATTGCTGAACAGTTTGTTATATTAGGCCTACAAATAGAAAACCGCCGTTTTACCATAGGTTGTTTTACCATTGCAAATCGGTCGATAAGTACCAACCAGGGGCTGGAAAGTTCCTTACTAAACAACGTGACAATGTTCTGGCCAATAATAACGAGTAACAAAGCTGCCAATCGAGATCGACCAATCAGAAAATAGAATGAAAAATTATGGAAGGAAACAAAGGAATTTCTGACATAATGGCTAATGGCGGATAACAAAGCATGAAGCGGAAGCTATTGAACTTATTGTTAAAAATCTGTGCATCATGGCTATTAATACGAACTTTCACAAAATATCGGTCTTTTTGGCTTCAGAGTTATTGCAGGGTGAATCTTTTGAAACTTCAGCACTGAATTTCAAATTTTGAAATGGGTTACAAATGTGTTGTTCCAGGATGTTCATCGAAATGTGGGAAAAAGTGTAGTTTCCATTTCCGTAGATTTCCACTAAGTAGGGAGGTGAGTGTAACATATAATTACAAACTGTTTATTTTAATAAACTTGTAGTTATCGGAGAAGTGGTTGCAAAAAATTGGAAGAGAAGATTTGAAGGCGAAATTCCAACGAGATATTTACGACAATTACAGGATTTGTGATAAACATTTTAGGCCTGAGGATTTTGTCCCTTTTAATAATAAAGCAGGAAGTCTTCTTGAAGTTGATGCTGAACCATGCTTATTTCTGAACCATGATGTTGGGAAGTTAGGTACGCTTCTTGTTTTATAATTTGCAAATTTTATTACTCAAAGATCTTACTTAGCTATATCATAAATAGTTTCAACCTCATTATATGAGAATATTTTATAGATGAATTGTTGTAGAATTGTGAAACGTTCACAATGTTTCTTAAATCGTTTTAAGGTACCCTTATAGTTCTTGTTATTGACAATTCTGTACTTTTGATGTTTTCCTTAATGTTTCCCTGTATGATGACGAGATATTGTTGATGATTGGAGCTCGTGTTGAATGATTATTTGGGCTATTACCATCATCTATTGTGGATGTAATGTTTTCCGACGTTTCGATAGACATCTTCTATCTTTATCAAGGAGGAAAAGTAAAAAACCTTTCGAAAATTATCAACTTTTTTGAAAATTGATAATTTTCGAAAGGTTTTTTACTTTTCCTCCTTGATAAAGATAGAAGATGTCTATCGAAACGTCGGAAAACATTACATCCACAATAGATGATGGTAATAGCCCAAATAATCATTCAACACGTTTCCTGTATGTTTTGATTAAAGTGGAAACATGGGAGTTCTGACTTGGTTTATATTTTTAGGTCGAAGAAAACCTTTTGGTAATTTGGGCCTACCTGGAGTATGCAGAGTTAGGGATCTTTCACCTACTGCAAAAAACTTTTACGAAAAAGCTTGCAAACTTTCAAGGAAAGTACAGAGACTACAAAAACATATAGCCAGTAAAACATTTGAAAAACATGCAAAATATAGGTCAAGAAAATGAAGTTTTGGGTATCTTAGGCCTACCAAAATTTGTTTTCAGTATTTTAATTTTTTTCCTAATTTTCCTCTTTGAGGTATATATTTTTATTAGCAATTAGTGTTTTATCTAGGTTATTGTTAGGTTATTGTTTTATGTCCAAGATCCTTGAAAGATAATCAATTAATTTGAAATATTATTTTTTAAATGAATTTTTGATTCGGTAAAAACATTTTGTTCCACCCAAGCTAAATAAGATTATTTATATGATGATGACGAATTGTAATTTTTTGTAAATTATTAATCCTTCCATTGTTACAGTTCGGAGAAAAGGTTTTTGTTATTTCACATTTGTATATGCCAATTTTTTTTTCATATTATGATAAATGTAAAGTAACCATATCATGATTTATTTATTTATTTACTAAACGGTCATGCCATTATACAAATTACTATAAAGATGAAAGTATCATTTTTGGAATCCATAACATTCACTGTGTTTTGAATACATTGTATATATTAGTTCATATTCAACTGGTTGAGTATATGACAACATGGGTTTTTTCAGTTTTCCTTGAATATCTACGTTGCAAATATTAGAGTCAACAATTCAATCTGTCGTATGAAATATATACCTATGTATCGTTTTATGTTTTTATTATTAGACGATATGACAATAATAATTGTTCAATTTTAATGTATTGATCTTGTCCTGAATAAGACAATAAATAGACTTCGAAACGTAGCTTCAGATCGAAGCATTTTTTATTGGTTCCTTCTACCAAAATTGTACTTTCAACATTGTATATCATTCATATTTTCAGAGTTATTCAATCTAATCCTATTGTGACTGTAATCCCAGAAATTTCATTTTCCTATGACAAAATAATTTCAGGAAGCCATTTTAATTGCATTTTCTCTGATCTTGAATTATTGGAAACTTTTATTCCAACTTGGTTAATTCCAATCAGGTTGGAAATTAATTTGTTTCCATTAATTCACGTTCAGAGAAGAATGCAATTGGAATTTCTTAATTTCGAACAGCCTGTCAATACCCCTCATTTACCACCACCTAAATTTCACCTCCCCTACGCTTTTAGTTCGACTGACTCCAGGAATGTCACAGTTTCGTGTTGTCACAAAAATCGGCGAGAGTTTCCGATCTATATACTTTTATTTATCTATGGTACCAACAGAAACGTTACATAGTCAGCTGAGGCATCAGTCAACAACCCAACAGAATCTTGCTTGTCTATTTTTACTGTGCTTTGTTTGTGCGCGAAAATGGCGAAATTCGAGCCGAGCAAGCGTCATTTGCGGAAAGTGTTGCATTTTGCATTTCATTCGAAAAAAAAATACAGCTTTTTCATAAGTTCAAAATTGGCGATTATGACGTGGAAGACATGGTACGTCCTGGACCCTTGCAAAAGTTCGAGGATGCAGATTTGGAGACTTTGCTGGATGAAGATTCTTGTAGAACGCAACAGGAACTTGCAAATTTATTAGGCGTGACTCAGCAAGCCGAGGGACATCGAACGGCGCCTTTTCACGTGCGACCAACTCCTCCAACGGCAAAACAGAAAGGATTTTTTGCATCGTATCGCCGACCAGCACTTTCGTTCTAACGAAGAAGCCAAAAATTGGATCAATTCGTGGATTGCGTCAAAAGACGAACGACGAGGAATTTAGAAGCTGTCACAAAGATGGGGGAAGTTGTGGCAAGCGATGGAAAATATTTTGAAGAATGAGTATGTAACGAGTTTTTCATAATAAATCCTCAAATTATGGAGTTTTTCTATTTGTACGCCTTTGTAATTTTGCGTGAATCTCTGTAAGGTTTAACCTAACTCCTGGATAAGATAGGACGATATGAAGATTTTTTTATTTGTTTGATTTTTTTACAGAGTAGCTATTTGAAAACAAAACCGAACCATTAACATATTCGTTGATAATGCAGATGCAGTGGCGTAGCGTGGGTGGGGCGGAGGGGGCGGCCCGCCCCGGGCGGCAGATTCGCGGGGGCGGCAAAATGTCGCCGGTGAAGCGAGTTGAGACCACTACATACGAACGACAACATCGCATCGCATCATGCCGCGCGGCGCTGCCGGGCGCGTGCGAGTCGAGTTGACTTGAGATCTTTTGTTTCACGCGTCGGCCCGTGTCAAAGAAGACATAATTGAAATCGTGCCTTCTGCTCCTGCCGAAGTCAAAGATGTGAATCTCGACGATGTAGGTTGCTGGCCTTCTCCTATGACCGACGAAGTCAGAACGCTTCTAGTACGTCGCGGATCTGACTCAGTACAGTACATCGATTCTAAATTTGCTGATGTTGTTCGCCCAGGGTCTTCAACTAAAGGCGGTACCCCAAAAACTAACCAAAGAGTGGTTCTACAAACCATTATCTAACGGCGAAAAGGTTCTCCGAACATGGATGGTGTACTCGCCTTTGAAGCAATCCTTGTATTGTTTTTCTTGCAAGCGAAGACATTCGAGGAGATGATAGTGGCAATCGCGGGAACTTTTTGGAGTTAGTGCACCTCCTAGCTAAATACGACCCTCTTTTGATGGAACACCTGACAAAGATAAAGCTGGGAGCTAGGGTTTCAGTTTCGTATCTATCTCCAGAAACCCAGAATGAATTTATTAACTTACTGGGACAGCAAGTTCGATCCACCATTATCCGTCGTATACAACAAGTTAAATATTATTGCGTAATCTTCGACAGTACACCAGACATCTCCCACAATGACCAAATGAGCCAAGTTCTGCGATACGTGCATATCGAAGGAGAAAAAGTCGCCGTGGTAGAATCTTTCATTGATTTCTTCGAACCAAAAGGAAAAAATGCAGAAGATCTCAGCAACGATATAATCGCGAAGATAACATCAGACGGACTGGACATACAGAATTTGAGAGGACAGGCTTATGACAATGCTGCCACCATGTCAAGGATCCACAATGGAGTTCAAGCCCGGATTAAAGCACTGAATCCGAAAGCTATATTCGTTGCATGCACAAACCACTCACTAAACTTGGCTAGGGTACACGCTGCTTCTGAATCAGTGGATTCCGTGACGTTTTTTGGAACTCTGGAGAAGCTATTTGCCTTCTTTTCTGCATCAACTGCTCGATGGAACGCTTTGGTTGCCGTCACAGGTCAAGCAGTGAAACGAGTCACTGAAACGCGCTGGAGCGCTAGACATGTAGCTGTCAAGATGCTTAAAAATAAGTTTGAGGTAGTTCTTGAGGTACTGGAACAATTAACAGATTCATCTCAAACTTTCGAAACAAGATCGGGAGCCAGTCTTCTCCTGCAGTGCTACCTGAAGTAGATGACGCACAGATTTACCTGCAACAAAGAGGACTTAGTGTGGATAGGTGTGCTCAGAAGCTCTGCGCTTTGAAAACCCTTTTAATGGAAAGTAGAAACCGTTTCGTGCAAGAAGCAATTCACTTTGCTAAGACTGTCTGCGAAAAACTCGGAATCGAACTCAAAACGAGAAGAATTCGCAGGAAAAAACGCATGCATGGCGATGAATCTTCTGAAGATGCAGCTTTGTCTCACGAGCAGGAAATCCGACGATAGGTGTTCGCATCATTCGACAAGATCATTCAAGAAATGACGACTCGATTCCAGCAACTGCAAGAAATATCGGACAAGTTCGGATTTTTGATGCCAGCAAAACTTTTGGACAGCGAGTTCGAGTGTGATCTTTCCCATGTATTAGAAGACATCGACAGGGACGAGTTTCAGATGGAGCGGAAGCGACTCCAGCAGTTTGTTGCCTGTTCTGAATCAGACGAAAATGTAAGTGGTAAAGGACCACTGGAGCTCCTCCAGTTCATTCAAAAACTAAATCTCGGAATTTCGGTTCCAAATATAGTCGTCTTGATTCGTATATATTTGACTTTAGCGATTAGTGTTGCAAGTTGTGAGAGAAGTTTGTCGAAGTTGAAACTAATGAAAAATTACCTCAAATCTACTATGAGCACCGCTAGACTATCAAATTTGGCTATATTGTCGATTGAACAAGAATTGGCTGCTAATATTGATTTTGACAAAGTTATTTCTGACTTCGCTGCTCATAAGGCCCGTAGAATCCGGTTGTAAAACCGCTCATACTATTTTACCTTGAATAAAAGATACCTCATTGCCTGTGAAATTTAATTTTAATCAAGCACCTATAGAATGGGGGCGGCAAAACGGATCTCCCGCCCCAGGCGCAGAGAGGGCACGCTACGCCACTGTGCAGATGTTAAGGAATCGTTTAATTTATTCAATAATTTATTAAAAGATGAGTTGTTAATGCGCAGGCCTCTCTAACATCATAGAAGAATCTATTGTTGAACTCAATGTCTTCATCAAAGTCTCTCTGAGTTGTTGTATAGATCTTGTTCGAGAAATAGAAAATATATCATCTCTATTCAGTTATCCGTTGATCTTAAGAAACGTACCGCCTTCCGGATTGAATTTCGATGATAAGACTACAACTGAGTACTACCTCCAGGTCAAAAAAAAATACGGAAATTAATATTGCTTCAAAGTGGTCAGCCGCAAAAATGTATCTGTAATGTTACATAATTCTCATTATAATGATCCGTTTCCGAATGCGCAATATACAAATTACATTTGCCATGAGTTCGAATTAAGTTCAGAATTACAGGACAATCGGATTTAATACGTCTGGCATCAGAGTCAAGGAAAGCTATTGAACCGGTGTTATTGGAGAATCTTCACGGTTTTGAAACATATAAATCCAGTTTTAATGACAGGTCTTTCTTTCTGGTATCTTATTAAATTCGATTTATGGCTTCATTCAGCTTCTTCGTTTATTATTATATGACTCGCAGCATGTACTGTTGGATTGGATGATGCATACTTTATAAGTTTGAATAGTAATAACAAACTTGATATATCTTCATTGGAGGAGTGATTACATAGATGACTATCCTTTAATCATGGAATAGAATTAATAAAACTTTTCGTAAACAATATTCAATCTAAAAATATCTAGAATTGACAATTATAGTCTCATACACTTCTCGAAAGTATAAATGATACCTTTATTATGGCTTTTATAAATGGCACAAATACAAATGGTACAAATTACCATAAGCACTTCACTAAGTTGGAAAACGTAACAATTCTTGGGCTAAAAGATAATTTTTAGGAGCCGAAAAATTTTTCCGAGACAGAAGTTTCAACAATTCATAAAAAAAATGCCCGAATCATAAACCATATTGTAAAATAGCCCGCTATTCTACTACTTTACCGAACAAGAGCCCAAAAAGTAACTCCTATACTACTCCTGAAAATTTACATTCTTTTCTGATGAAGACGTTTACCGATGTGAAATGTGGAAATATTAATTCTAGATTTCCTGAAAGTTACGCTTCATTCAAAGTTCTTATACCAGATAGTCAATATGATGTTGCCTTAAAGGGGTCATCATGGCCAAATAGAGCCAGTGTACACCATTTTTTTCATCGGAAAAGAATGAGTTTATTATTATTATTATATTATTATATTTTGCTGAGGAATTGCCTGATATTGTGTGCGTATCTGAGCATTGGTGTGATGCCTCCACATTGGAGGTGATTAATATTCCAGGGTATATTCAGGCTGCTTCTTTCTGCCGTCCCACCAGAAGGCATGGAGGATCGCTAGTGTATGTGAGATCTCCTCTTCCTGTGAGGAATCTTGATATCTCCAGATTTTCAGTGGAGATGAATTGTGAACTATGTGGTATTATGGTGCTTGGTGATGTGAAGTTGGGTATAATAAGTGCTTACAGGCGGCCAAAAGGCGATTTTGAACTTTTTCTGAACACAATGTGCCAGGTGCTCCAATATTGCTCTGGTTTAGTTAAAAATCTTTTCGTTTGTGGAGATTTTAATGTAGATTTCCTCACGAATGATAAAAATAAGAATATGTTCTGTGATTTGCTGATTTGCTTCGATTTAAAAGTAACTTCTCCAACAAGAGTTTTCACTGACATCAATGGTACTACATCTAGTACTAAAGTTGATTATATCCTAACAAATGTTGAGTTAGATTGTTGTAAAACTAACGTGTTTGAAGCTTCTCTTAGTGATCACAGAGTAATTTCCGTGGTGTACACCGATTGCTTTGCAGTCTGCGCTGTAGTCAAACCACCTACTAGAAATATGCAGGTTTTTCCTGAGAATAATTTGAATATATTTGAATCAACTTTGCATGATTTTCCTTTTCAGGATTTATATAGTGGCAGTGATGTCAATATTTGTTATCGGATATTTATAGAGAAATTTCAATCCTTAGTGAGGGAATGTTTTCCTGTTGAAAAAGTCATGTGTCGAAATAATTTGGGAAAAGATTGGATAAACGATGAGGTTAGACGAGCTTGTTTAAGTTTGAAGAACCTCTTTTGGGTTCATGCAAATATTAGATCTCTTCATTCTCTGGAAGTTTATAAAAAAGCAAAGACTGAATACAGTCTGTTGCTCCGTAGAACTAAGAGGCCTCATTATGATCAATATCTTCTTAAATCGAAAAATAAAAATAAAGCGGTTTGGAATATAGTCAAACATGAAACAGGTCATAAAGGTTCAACTAATTCTGATATTTCTTTAAATATTAAGAATACCATCTGTTCAGAGTCTTCGATGGTAACTAAAGCTTTCGGAGAGTATTTTTCTAATCTTGCTAGTAGTCGGCACAAACTTCATTATGGTATTGAACTCTCAAACAACTGTCCAACTAGTTCTATGTCTTTACATACATTTTATTTCTACCCTGTAATTGAAGTTGAAGTTTTTGATGCAATAAGAAGTTTAAAAAATAAAAAAAGTGCTGGAACTGACTATATATCCAGTCGACTTATAAAGGCATCAGGAGAGTTTATATCCGGTCACCTAGCATATCTCATAAATTTATCTGTCACTAGTGGTGTATTTCCGAATCTTCTTAAGGCTGCAATAGTTATTCCAGTTCCAAAGAATAAAAATGACATTCAGAACATTTCCAACTACTGTCCTGTATCTGTGCTGAGTGTTATTTCAAAGGTGATTGAAAGTATTGTTTTAAAGAGAATCACACAGTTTATAGATAAATACAGTATGATTTCTGACTCTCAGCATGGGTTTAGGCCTGGTCGTTCTACTGAGACAGCAGCTTATAAGTTCATTGAATGTGTCCATAAAGGTCTGGATGAGGGCCGATTTGTGGCGGGGTTATTTTTCGACTTATCCTGTGCATTTGATGTTATATCGTTCGAGTTCATAAAGGAGAAATTGTATAGTTTGGGATTTATTGTTCCTTGAATGGCCCTACGTGACCGTCACCTTGCCGCGGTGTAGGGCTTATGACCTGCTTGCAGGTGTACTAGGAACGGTCTAGATGTCAGTAATGATCTTATTGCGGAGCTTGGCTCAGGCTCGAATACCCAAGATTCAAAACTGAGAAGGGAATGCGTTCCCGTAGCATGTCCTAGCTAATGACGCGATGATTGGTACCACGGGGGCAGTCCAAGCCCCTAGGTCGGAAGAGCTTTGTCTCTTAGACTTAGATACTGCCTCTCTTGAGGAAGGACTCGTGGTGGCAGTGGTTGAAAGCCCGCACGCTGGGCTATAGGGTGAAACCTCGACGGGTGAGCTGCGTTCTCAGCTCGGGCGCTAGCCTGCAGAGCTAGTAGTGACTTGGATAGTGTTGCGACTTGACTAGTAGTGGTTAGGCTTGGGTAAACCGATACCGAACTAGAAGTTAAGCCTGAGGCTTAACGTGCTGGCGTGGACATTTCCGGCCAAATGCCCACATGTGGGGTACGTGTGGCGAAAAGAACGACCATGAGTCAACTTCAGGCCGCACGATAAACTGCATGCTTGGGCAACCAAGTAGGCACCAGAGCTCTTTCCCTCCAAGCCCCTACGTGACCGTCACCTTGCCGCAGTGTAGGGCTTATGACCTGCTTGCAGGTGTACTAGGAACGGTCTAGAGGTCAGTCTTGATCTTATTGCGGAGCTTGGCTCAGGCTCGAATACCCAAGATTCAAAACTGAGAAGGGAATGCGTTCCCGTAGCATGTCCCTAGCCAATGACGCGATGATTGGTTCCACGGGGGCAGTCCAAGCCCCTAGGTCGGAAGAGTTTTGTCTCTTAGACCGGATACTGCCTCGCTTGAGGAAAGACTCGTGGTGGCAGTGGTTGAAAGCCCGCATGCTGGGCGAGAGGGTGAAACCTCGACAGGTGAGCTGCGTTCTCAGCTCGGGCGCTAGCCTGCAGAGCTAGTAGTGACTTGGATAGTGTTGCGGCTTGACTAGTAGTGGTTAGGCTTGGGTAAACCGATACCGAACTAGAAGTTAAGCCTGAGGCTTAACGTGCTGGCGTGGACATTTCCGGCCCAATGCCCTCATGTGGGGTACGTGTGGCGAAAAGAACGACCATGAGTCAACTTCAGGCCGCACGATAAACTGCATGCTTGGGCAACCAAGTAGGCACCAGAGCTCTGTTCCTTGAATGGTTGTACAGTTTCATCACTGGTAGAACCATGAATGTAAAAGTTAACAACGTTTTCAGTAATGAATACGACACAACGTCTGGAGTGCCCCAAGGTTCTGTCTTGGGTCCACTTTTATTCATAATTTTCATCAATGATTTACCTGATTACCTGAGATCGGTGTTAGCGCTCTTTTTTGCAGATGATTTTTCTGTTGCCGTTACAGCCTCGAGTGTTACAGGACTTGTTGATGCCTGTAAAGGTATTATTCAAAGTCTTATGGATTGGAGCCAAAGGAATCCACTACTGTTAAATGTTGAAAAAACTAAATGTATTTACTTTGGTCTGAAAAACATGAACCGTGATATTTTGAGTATCAGCTGTTCTAATACTTCAATAAAATCTGAAGAATATATAAAGTTTTTAGGTATATACATTGACGAATATCTTAGGTGGACTAATCACACAGACATACTGAGTAAAAAGTTGAATTCATCATATTATGCAATAAACCTAGAAAAAAATTATTTTTCACTAGAATGTTTGCTTGATTTGTACTATTGTTTGGTTTACAGCTACATTTCATATAATATTTTACTTTGGGGAAATTCCACTGATATAGATAGAGTTTTTGTTGCTCAAAAGAGGGTCCTGCGCTTGATCTTTGGTATCGACTCGAGATCCTCCTGCAGGCCACTCTTTGTGGAGAATAAAATTTTGACAGTCCCTTGTATATATATTTATCAGTCATTGCTCTTGATCAAGCAAAATTTTAAAAACTCTAGAAAGATTGTCCAGTCATCACTCCTATACAACGAGAAATGACAAAATCCTGTCTCTGCCTAAGCACCGAACGACGAAGTTTGAACATTGACCTACTTACCAAGGTATTAAAATTTACAATAAATTACCAGAATGTTTTAAAAATATGAATTTTGCTTGTTTCAAGAGGGAGACTAAATCCATGTTATGTAAAAAAGGCTATTATAGTCTAAATGAATATATGGTTGATCATTTGTAATTTGATATCAATTTTTTTTTCTCTTCAAGTTGATCTTTCAGATCAAAATTTGTTGTTTTCCTGTATTTTTTTTGACTTATCTCATACAATTAATGTCTAAGGGGATGAATAAAGATTATTATTATTATTATTATTCTACGAAGATTAGATTTCAGAATGTGCAAAATATCAATAACCTCAATAAATGCACGATTTTTGACGAATATCTTACGAGTTAAATAATATTCCAAAAAAAAAATTTCGGGATTTTTCAATAATGATCTTGGCAGTGGATTTCAACAAAATTTGGCAGTCTTCTGTTTCTCATTGACTTGACGGAGAGATTTGAAAAATTAATCTTGTCTGAAAATATGTAAACTTTAGGTCATTTCAATTTTGAGCAGCTCTTAATGTAATCTCCCTTTTTAGAGGTAGAAAGGTGTTCAGTTCGTATCACTTTACGCCGTCCTATTGTCCTCCTTGATTTTATGGACTAAGAGAAACGGCGTTATACGAGGAAGCTTTCATTCCTGCCGTGAAGAAAAATGTCTCTCGTTGAACACAGAACCTACTTTCTCTCCCTGATCTAGACTAAATGCGAAAATCTGCTCCTTTTCAAGCAACGGCTCTGAGTGCAGAACCGGTAAGATTTTTTCGATTTAACGTCTTCAACATTCTATTGAATTCCTTTCCTCGGGCGTGTCGAATATCAAATTTTCTACAACAATTAAGCGAAATATTAATACTGGAGGTGTGAATGTACAGATATTATGATAGCTAATCAGAGCATTCAACCCTCCTCAAAAATTTTGTTATTTATATACAGGGTGATTCCGGAGGAGACCGTCAGATTTTAGGTGAAGTATACACTAGTCAAGGCAGTTTCGAAACGATGTTTGGTTTATGGTTGGGGGCCTTTAATGAGAGTCTGTAGGGTGATTTGTCCGATTCGACCGATTTTTCTTTTATTCATCAATTTCATCAATCTTGATGAAATTTTCAGTGTAGAACAATATGATTATCTTCTTTCAATAATTCCAACACTTTTTCAAAAATACAGGGTGGGAATTATGATAAGTTCAGATTAAGTTTGCAGGTTGAAAAAACACCCTGTACATTCCGTTTTCAAAAATTTTCTACATGCTTCAGATTTAATCATAAGTTTACATTACTGGAGCGTTTTTATTTTTTTTGGCACACATCCAGTTTTCCTAGAAAAAATTTTCAAGGATGAACAATATCGTTATTTCGCTCCAAGGCAGTGAGAATATTCTGAACTAGAATGTGAACCGGTGTCGTCCAATGATATAAAGCTCTTCCTGAGTCCTAAAGTAGTTCTTCCAAATTCGAAATTCATATTTAATCACTCATATTCTGATGTATAAAATCAATTAATCCACAAAATATCTTTATACCTACCTACTTGAACCAAAAAATTTACAACTTATACAGAATAAACATTCGAAACATATCATGAACGGCAAAACTAAGGATTAACACAAAATTTACATGGAATGTTCGAAATGATTTCCCCTTTTTTGAATACATATTCGAGACCTTTTTATTAAATTTCCAATTGACCTTCTAATGAGGGATTGATTTTGCTTCAAGATATTACATTCCTCGAAAATCTTTTCAACTAGGTGTTCCCTACTTCTAATTTCAACCTTATAAACTCTGGTTTTCAGATATCCCCACACAAAATAGTCCAAAGGGTTCAAATCAGGCGATCTATGTGGTCAAGCAATAGGGCCTCCACGACTAATACATCTGTTCGGATAATTTACATCCAGGTGATTTCTCACATTCTATGCAAAGTGAGGGGGTGCTCCGTCATGCTAAAGTACATAGAGCGGATATGTACATTTTCCAATAGATTTGGTAAAATATTTTCCAAAAAATTTATCACCATTCACTATTCACCCTTTAATCTTTCCGCAAAAATGTGAGGGCCAACTAAATTTCCGTCTATTGTTCCAAGCCATTGGCAGAAAATCTGTGTTGTGTATTATGACTCTTCTTCAAAGGCGGGTTGTCTCTTGCCCATTCGTGGGAGTTGTGGGTATTAAAAATTCCATTCTTAGTGAACATAGCCTCGTCGCTGAATAGAATACGAAAAATAGTTCGTTGGTGACTAATAACCCAGCGACAAAATTGTAATCGCTGGGGCAGATCTTGTGGCAACAGTTCTTGCACCGTTTGGTAGTGGTATGGGTGGAATTGTTCTTTCTTCAAAGTCTTGCTCACTTTGCACTGCGAAATTCCTAATTCGGTACTTATTTGACGAGTACTAATAGACGGTTCCTCCTCTACCCGTTCAACAATTTGAATCGAAATTTCATTTTGAGTAGGCCTATCAATGTGCTCTGCCTTACTAGGATATTGCCCATGTTCTTTGGAATAATGGAATACTCGTCGGAAAGTACATTTATTTGGTTGACGTCGGTTGGGAAATCGTCTATGGTATTCCATTTTGGCTTTATTTCCATTTCCGTTACAAAAACCATAAACAAAAATCATATCCGCATGAGTAAATAATTGAGGCATGTTGAAATGCACTTCTTGTGGCAGATTATTTATTAAATATTCTCATTCTGCGGTTCCCTGTGATAGTAACCATGGATCTTGAAGAACTTGATTTAAATGGAGATTTAATTTTCATGGAGAATTTTCAATTTCATTAAAACTATTTATCTCACATTCGTGATTCATTTTACATACCATAAGGCCATAAGTGAGTACATTTTTGAACTAAACTACTATGTTTTAGGATTTTAGGAATATTCGCTTCATAGAAAACCGGAAAAGTGCCGAAAATCATCTGAATAATGACTCAATTTTATGTTAATGCATAATTTTACCTTTCATATGTTTCGAATGTTTATTCTGTATTTGTAGTAGTAGTATGTAGATTTTGTTGGTTCACGTACGTATAAAGAAATTTCTTGAATTAAATGATTTTATACATCTGAATATGAGCGACCAAAAATGAATTTCGAATTCGGAAAATTTATTTTAGGACTCAGGAAGAGCTTTGCATTATTGGACGATACAGCTTTACCATCTAGTTCAGAATATTCTCATTGCCTTGGAGCGAAAAAACGATATTGTTCATCTTGGAAAAAATTTTTCTAGAGAAAATGGACGTGTGCCAAGAAAAATAGAAACACTCCAGTAATGTAAACTTATGGTAGAATCTGAAGCAAGTAGAAAATTTTTGAAAACGGAACGTACAGAGTGTTTTTTCAACCTGCAAACTTAATATGAACTTATTATAATTCCCATTATGTATTCTTGAAAAAATTTTGGAAATATTGAAAGAAGATAATCATATTGTTCTACACTGAAAATTTCATCAAGATTGATCAAGCCATACCAAAGTTATGAATAAAAGAAAAATCTGTCGAATCGGACAAATCACCGTGTAGACTCTCAATGAAGGCCCCGAACCATAAACCCAACATTGTTCCGAAACTATATTGACTACTATATGCTTCACCTAAAATCTGACGGTCTCCTCCGGAATCACCCTGTATATCCTTTTTTTTTTGTTTTTCACAACTTATCTCTAAACATTGAAGCATAAATCTTTCCAAATCCGCAGAACTCAAGAGTTGGTGAATATGCTATCTTCAGATATCGAAGATGGTGAGTCGGTAATCATAATCAAAGTCTCAAAGACTAAGAATGATATAAACAGAATATTCAGACGTCAACAATTGCAGTTTCTATTTTGTTACTGAATAAATAAATAAAATATGATTTGACGTTTCGAAAGAAATATGCTTTGACATTTCATATTTCCCTTGGGAAATATGAGTGTGTCATGACACATGGTAACTAAGGCGATATAGCTCAATATTGGTTCGATCAGAAAAAAGCATCTTATTGATACCGTCAATTTCAAGATCCTTCACAGATGCGAGGAAGACCTGAAGTTAAATTTGCTGGAATCGTTGAAAGTGTCAAATCTGTACAGAAACCCCAATCTGTCATCACATAACACCCAAATAGAAATAAGCCATTAACCACTTTTGTCATCCCATTGGTTTAAGAACATAAAATTATTTCAGTTTGAATCTAGCTCCTGACGATGGTTTGACAACCGAAACCGGACGTATCGTACGATCAATGAAGTGAAAATTAGACAAAATACTTGTTTTCGTACTTCCGGGCCTAAAGTGACAACTTCACTCCTTTGTGACAGGTACTAAAGTGTCACATT
Organism: Micraspis discolor; assembly: GCA_030674115.1. Taxonomy (NCBI): domain Eukaryota; kingdom Metazoa; phylum Arthropoda; class Insecta; order Coleoptera; family Coccinellidae; genus Micraspis; species Micraspis discolor. The sequence continues at coordinate 14,120,249 of JARTUT010002175.1, forward strand.
TAATCCCTCCGGGATTAAATATTGACGAAACTCCCGGAACGATTAAATCACAAACAAACGAATTTAAGGGATATTTTATTGAAAAATACAATTAATTAGAATGGTAATTAACGTTAATATTCCAATTAATATTGTAACAGTTCGTCATATTGACGAGTCTTTCCTGGGTTAATGCAGCAGGTAACTGACGAGTAACAGATAGGTCCTTATATTGAACTGGTGTTTGTTTCGAAGATCCTGCGGAAACAGAAAGCGAGAATGAGGACTGTGGCATAACTATAGTGGACGAATCGGCGACTTGACCAAATATTTTATCTGAAATTTTTTGTTTATTTTTAATAGACGATTCAATATATCCCTCGGCCACGTTGGAGGATTTCCATCCTCCATGTCTCTTCAGCACGTCTATTGTTGCTCCCGAATCAGCTAACAAAGACGCAAATGTGCGTCTAAAACAATGTCCAGTATAAGACGTCGCATTTTCTAATTTCAAGAAAGCTGCTATTTGCCGTAAAATGTACCAAACGTGTTTTTTCCTACTACTCGCGTAGTACATTCTTTGTTGATGTATTGAACAAAAAATTTTGAATGAGGTGTCCCTGTCTTTCGCAATGCTACATATTTTCGAAATATCGCCACAAAACTGATGGCACTGTTTTCTTAATTTTTGATCACAAAATTTGGGTCAATTTTATTTTTGGTGTTTCTAATCGCAATTAGGAAGAAATCGCCCAAATCTCTCACATCGTCGATTTCTAAATCAACCAACTCTTTTCCACGACAAGCTCTTTCAACGCCTAAAATAAGTGCAACCTACAAAAAAATTGATTTCTTAAAATTTCTGAATATAAACACATTTCCAAATTTACCTTAAGCATTAAATAGTTATCAACCGGAGCCTCCCGTAAAAACTGATCTGCTCAGACGTGAGAATTCTTGACTTCTTTTGCTTAAATCCCTTATTTCAACTCTTCAAAAAAGCTAATTATTTTGGAAATTTACTTATATCAATATCTGCTCTAATGTTAATAACCGATTTCAGCATTGAGTAATGTGCCCAGAGAGTTGAGGCACAAACCGCTTTTGATTTATCATTGAAGTAGACTAACAGCGCATTTTCAGTAGGTTGTCTCACATTTTTTGAGCGGCACCACTTTTTAAAAGCATCGTACTGCTGCTCGTATAGTTTTCTAGATTTCGGTGGTAACAATTCTTCACCTACTTCGGCTGCTCTTTTATCAATATCAGATACACCTTCTTCACTCATGATACCAATAATTATCAATAACAATGTTTCTTTACAATGACACTAGTAATGACAATGTTTCTAAATTATAATTGTCACAACGCAATGTTACTATGGTAACTTATTTTAAAGACAGTTTATTAAATGAGTTGAAGAGAGAAAAAACTGATTGAAATTATTGAAATAATTAATAAAATCATACCGGAAGTACGAAAAGTATCGTATATACCTTGCGACTGAAGTACATTTAATCCTTCAGGTAAATTATGGCCCTCCCTGCGGTCGGGCCATAAACTTTACCTTCAGGATTAAATGTACTGGTTCAGTCCCGCGGTACATAATATACCATTCTTTTAATATTTTGATTAAAAATGTATTGGTTCGTTTTCCTTCCTCATATTCATGATGATTTAATTCAAAACTTTTAATGATTACGTTCACAACTACACGATTCTTAGAAATTATTCAAAATGAAATGAATTCGTAGAATCGCATGGCATACAGATACACAGAAGGTTGGCATAGTTGAATAACATATCGGCAATTAGATAGGTATATGATAGATGGTACGAAAGAAAGGCGGTAATGCAATCGATCATCTGATAAATCCATTATATCATATTCAAAGAACGCAAGTGATTCAGAAAGGAGGAAGTGGCATTCTTGGCGCCATTCTACTTCTCAACTACAAATTAACCGCGGACCGAAGTCCCACGTGTTATTCGCAGATGGATGTTGTTGTTTTGACCCTGTTTCAGGTGATTACGAACGCGAATTTTTGGCAAGAATAATATAAGATCGGCGGTGCAGCTTGTGAGAGTTGTTGAAGTAATATCGGATTGTTGGGTCACCCACCGTATCGTCCGGATTTGGCACCCCATGACATTTTCGCTTGTCAGGTCGAAAATTCAAGGCTTGCATTTCCGACATCAGAAGGTACCGGATAACATCAGAAACTTATTCGCGCTTATTCTGTAAAGTGGCAATTTGAAGACGTTTTATTACAAATACAGGATTTGTTCCATGAAATATCTTCATTCTTGTGGCCAGAAATGAAAAATGCCAGGAAACTTTCCTATTGAATTCCGTAAGGCTAAAGTAATAGGTATTTTGAATCCGCGTGATTCTAATAGTTATCGACTATTGAATATTCTATAGAAAACGCTCTACAAAACTTCCAGGGAGGTTCTAGGAAAAATAGAAATTTTTAAATCAGGTTCTCAGCCTTACAACTTTCATAGAATCGGGCTTCAATAATAGGTTGAAAACAGGAGCTGCTTTCATTGATTTATCTTCGGCATATGACACTGTGTGGAAAGATGCATTAATTTTCAAACTCTATAACCATGTGAAGTGTGGAAAATGGTAAGATTATTAGAAAATTTGTTATCTGATAGAAGGTTTCTTGTTTTTGTTGATAATAAGAATAGCAATCTCAAAACATTGAAAAACGGCCATACACAAGGATCTTTTCCAGCCTCTTTACTTTTCAAATCTAATTTGGAGATTTTAAAGAATCATTTTGCTCAGTGGCGATTATGTATCTTGTTTCAATCTGACTATTTTTAAGAAATACGGAAAATTAGCTGCAACTTTCAATGATTATCCTACCGAACATAATTTCTATCCTAAGTACTAGAAAGTCGAATTAGATTCATCTCTCAATTACAAGGCTCATTAGAAAATCTGAGCCTGAAACTGAAAAGTAGGAATTATATTCATCAGAAATTAGCTATTTCGGGATTGAACAATCCTAGTGTTGCAATCTGCCAACTGCCAGCTTTATCGTAAAGCTTGACATTTTTGAGGTTATATATGTATAGACAGAAAGTTTTTACATACCAGCGAAATTTGTGTTATTTACAGTAGCTTAAAATATTCAACTCGCCCAAAAAATGGAATTAAATCATGAACATTTTCGTGCGATTATTTTTTACAACTTTCGATATGAATTAACTCAACAATAGTGCATCGATGAACTCCATCAAAGACCAGTGTTTATCGATAGTACGGTCCAGAATCAGTTGTTGTTCCGAAAACCATTAATGCTGTGCGCCAACTGATATTGCAAGATTGTCATGTGAACTATGGTGAGATGAAGACAACCTTAGGAATTCGTGATACCAGTATACTTTCAATAATGGATTAACATTTGACCGTCGAAAACAATTTGTTCCCGTTTGATCCCACCTTAGACTATACAGAGTGCTCGGCACATGGACCGTCAAATTTTTTTGGGGCGTTGGTAGGGTCATTTGCTACCTTTTCAGTCTTGGAACCTGGTTCCTTAGTATTACGGTTACGGAGGTATGATTTTTTTTATTAGGTTTTCTAAATTACCCAAAATGTACCCTTCGAAGCCTCATAACTTTTTGCGTGTACCTTCACATGAATTTTTTTTATTGTATTAAGTCTACATGAGTGTGTGTTAAAAAAAACGAATTTATTGTTACAGATAACACCACAAAATTAACACGTGGGCCTTTTATTAAAAAAAAATATGAAAGTATGAAAACATCTCCACTCCTATAGAAATTTAAAAAAAGTTACAGCTATTACAAACTTAGTTTTATTTTAAAATGTTCTTTGGTTTATAACGTTGCTAACCATATGCTATTTACGTAAGTCAATAAAAAAATAATACTGCAAATAAGGTTTTAGTCAGAAGAGTGAAGAAAGTCGCACCTAAATAAAAGTACGGATTTCGACACAACACAGCGAGCAAGGAAATTTTACCTGCCCGTTTTAGATGCGTGTGAATTATTATTACTATTTCTGTCCTTAGGTTGGATTGGGTTAGTCGCCGCTGACTTGACCCTACCGTCATTCGAGATTTAACTGTCTCTGCTGTTGGAAGTGTCTGTGCCGCGTTGTTCAGTTCTTTAAATTTGTATTTTTTTATTTTGTTACTTTTATCAACTTTTTGCTACTGTTGTTTTAATTTTGGTTGTTGATATGCCTAATTTCACCAACGCTGAGTATGCTGATATGGTGATGGCATATGGCAAGGCCGATGGTGTTGCTCGTGCAGCTCAAAGGATTTATCAAGCCAAATTTCCTGATCGAAGATTACCCCACCACGAAACATTCTCTAAGACTTATCGACGATTGAGAGAGACTGGAAACTTAAATTTTCAAGAGGCTCGGGTCAATGTGAGGCAACACCATGTAGCAGTTGACGATCAAATACTTCAAGCCTTTGAAGAAGATCCAACTACAAGCATTCGTGTCGTTGCTCTTTGAGTTTCCAGCCTCTCTTAAACGTCGATAAGTCGTCGAGAATGTTTCGTGGTGGGGTAATCTTCGATCAGGAAATTTGGCTTGATAAATCCTTTGAACTCCACGAGCAACACCATCGGCCTTGCCATATGCCATCACCATATCAGCATACTCAGCGTTGGTGAAATTAGGCATATCAACAACCAAAATTAAAACAACAGTAGCAAATAGTCGATAAAAGTAACAAAAACAAAAAAATTACAAATTTAAAAAACTGAACAACGCGGCACAGACACTTCCAACAGCAGAGACAGTTAAATCTCGAATGACGGTAGGGTCAATCGTCAATAGTATCAATCCAACCTAAGGACAGAAATAGTAATAATAATTCACACGCGTCTAAAATGGGCAGGTAAAATTTCCTTGCTGGCTGTGTTATGTCGAAATCCATACTTTTATTTAGGTGCGACTTTCTTCACTCTTCTGACTAAAACCTTATTTGCAGTATTATTTTTTTTATTGACTTACGTAAATAGCATATGGTTAGCAACGTTATAAACCAAAGAAGAAGAATTTGGGCTTCGCTTTGGGATGGTCAAGTATTTGCCCAAAGAAAGCAATTTTAGGCGGTGTTGCCGGGTGGGGCTCACAAGATACTTTCAATGAGGGAGTCAAAACAAATCGACATTTTACAAAGGAATTCTTTGTCTATCTTATATAGTCTAAGGATCCCACACAATTTGTCGATCGCTCAAAAAAGGCTGGTATCGATTGGTCAAAAGAAATGCTCCTAAAATACGATTGCGTTGCTTCGAAGCACATCTATGACATCGTGGCAGCTGTCCTACTAATACAAGCACGCAAAAAACGTTTTTCTAATGCAACTTCTGGGGCGAAAAGCCTTCGTGAATAACCATCAAAGTCGTCTTGCGTGAATTGCAACGATACTGACGGCATCGAAAATTATTTGAACGATTAAAAATGTTCAACGACATGATCAGGATTCATCATATCTCTTCTAACTCACTAATGGACATACTCACAATAGAATAATTATTATCGACGCTAATTCAAATTTCACGCACATCCTGTTTGAGATTGCACTTGACTTCGTCCCATTATAAACACACCCATTGTGTACCTACATAACTCCATGCAATTGAAACGAAATGCAGAAATCTTTTGGTCAAACAATAATGAACTCAACTGACCGACTTATGATGATAATACGAAGTATTCCATTAGTTTTACCGTTCAAAGAATTTCTTTGATATCTTCGCTGATAATAAGGATTTCCGTAATTATCACCTAGTTATACGAGAACAACTCCATTTGAAGCATTATTTGCTCAAGATTTTTGTTGGTCTAGTTATATTCTTACTTTTTTCGAATTACTCTTAGAAAGTAAAATCAGAAACAGGTTTTAGCTTCATCGCCTTCACAGCTTGCAGACAAGAGCTGAGATCATAGATTTAACATCGGTATGAGACTAGGAGGAAGCATATGTTGATTTTCAAACTCCATACCCTTCTGAAGTGTGAAAATTTGTAGGATTATTAGAAAATATGTTGTCTGATAGGTTTTTTATATTTGTAGGTAATAAATGGAATAATAAACTGAACAACCTTCTTCCACAGGGTTCAGCTCTAATTCCTTCACTTCTCATATTATACAGGGATGGGCAAAAGTGTGGAAACAAGTAAATATCTCTGGAATTATTAGAGATATCGAAAATGATATTTAAGGGATGGATACTGCAGTAGATAGCCTATTTGTTTTCATATTTTTTTAAAATTTGGACCTTGTGGTTTTACCAGGAGATATGTCAATTTTAAAATTTACAATGGAACACCCTGTATATAATTTCAGTTTCTGATGAAACATTTTATTACGAGTAAAAAAATATCTGGTTCGATATTTTTTATTTCAATACCTACAGAGATATCAACCGTAAAGTACCTAAAGAAAGTAAAAATCCCTTAAAGGAATAACTAATCATAATTATTAATTTAAACCACGCGATTTTCATGACATTGAAACTTAACTAAACCAAACTTAATGTATTAGATGTTAAAACTGAGCACCGTTTACTTCTTGACAATAAGCAAGTCGGTTGGTAAATTCTTTAGTAACATTAGCTATTACTTCTGGTGGAATTCTCTGTATCTCGTGAGTTATTCCTGCAGCTAATTCTTGCTAATTATTTGGTCTATTAACATAAACCGTCGACTTTAAATAACCCCACAGAAGAAAATTTCAGTAGATTAAGGTCGGGACTCAATCAGGCCATTCATAAGTACCCTTTCTTCCAATCCATCTGTGATGAAATGTCCCATCTAAATAATCTCGAACTATGCGAGCGTAATGCGGTAGCGCTCCATTCTGCTAAAACTAGATATCATTTAATATTTGTCCATTTACCTCCAATGCCGGAATCACTTGTGTCTCTAAAAAGGTGTGTCCAAACACAGCGCGCAAAGTGCGCGGCAGCTGCGCGCGGCGTTCGCTGGACGCAAATTTGCCGCGTAACTAGTTTAGACCTTTTGCGCGGCAGTACAAGACACGCCGAGCTCTTTATTTCGTATTGAAGACACAATGAAAGCGACCGCGTGTGTTATAACTGTGCTTATTATTCGTAAATTACGTAGAAGGAAGAGAACAAAGTGCATTAAAAAAAACTGAATGCTTCATAGGCAAACCATTTAGTATCCCATAGTGGACCATGGGAGCCATATATACTGATAAACAATTGCTAGGGATCACTTATGAACTTCTCTTCATTTCTATTTTTTCAAGTTATCTCGTGAATATCTGTACATTATATGTTCTCTAAGGAAAAATTAAGAAGTTTTGAGTTGATTATATCAAATTTTTCCTCACTTCATCGGCGCTTGTTCACAAAATCGATTATTATCTGTAGGCTGTTACAGGTTGAGTGAAAAGCAATGTGGTATTTGTTATTAAATTTGTTTTTTTTTTCTCTAGTTCAAACACATAAGGCGACAATAATTGAAGAAATGAGAACAATATCAGCTTATCAGTCATGCCGAGAAGACGTTTGGCTCCTGGACCAAATCATACGGTGGATACAGGAAGGTTTGTCCCAGCGAGAAGTGTCCCCCGGCGGTTGAATGTTTCGCAAAGTGTCCTGAGTCGAGCTTGGAATAGGTTCATCCAAAACAACTCAGTAGCTTATGTTCATGGGGGAGGTCGGCAGCGCAGTACAACAGCTGCCCAAGATCGTCTTTTGATCCTCAATGCTAGGAGAAATCCCACTTACCCGGGGTCGCGGCTCAGTAGATCACTGAGAGTTGCAGTAGGAGTTCTAATTTCGAACCAGACTGTAAGACGACGACTACATGTTCGTGGTATGAGAGCACGTAGGAGGGTACAATATCCCCGTTTGAATAGGGAACACCGGGTTCATCGACGGCAATGGGCTGAGGAGCACCGCAATTGGACAGTTGAAGATTGGAGCCGATGTTTATTTACGGATGAGTCTAGATTTCGTTTGGTCAACTCCGATGGACGTATTCTTGCTTGGAGGGAAAGAGCTCGAAGGTATGCAGAACAGTTTATGGTACCCACAACATGTTTTGGCGGAGGTTCTATATGTGTATGGGGAGGCATTTGTTTGAACCAACGCACAGAGTTGGTTGTTCTGCAGAACACCACAATGACCAGCCAAAGATATTACGATATGATTATTGAACCTATAATTGTTTCATTTTAATTGACGATAATGCCCGTCCACACCGTAGTCGTCTGGTTGATGAAGCGCTGGAAACTCATGCTATTGATAGGATGGACTGGCCAGCTCGCTCTCCAGACATGAATTGCATCGAACATGTCTGGTCTGAGATGTCTAGACAATTGTCAACCTTAGAACAACCGATCAATAACCTGGAGGACCTTTCTAAAGCTTTACGGGATATCTGGACGAATTTGCCCTAAAATTTTATAAATCGTTTGATTGAAAGTATGCCTCGTAGGGTAGAATGCTTGAGACGAGCTCGTGGGGGACCAACTAGGTACTAGCTTAACCGAAACTCCAGCCTTCTAGTGGTTTCATCATTAAAATATGTTATTCAAACACAGAATTTTGAGTGTTCTTAATAAAGTCTTTTTTTCTCTCCAACTTTCCATTTTTTCATTCTTTTCTCAAGTGAACCATATTATCATAGAAAATACTCTGATATCTGACTAAATTTTTAATCTTGGAGCGAATATTTCAGAAATAAATTTAGAAAAAGTAAGTGATCCCTATCAATTGTCGAGCAGTGTATTTCAATTAACCGAACAGCAGTTTCGGCATCCATGTTACTTGATAAAATACATCCACACACAATTACCGACGAACGAACAATAAAAACATTCGCGCGCGGCTGGTAACAGACACTGCCGCGCGCGGCAGTCGTCCAATCACAGCGCGGCTGGCCGCGCTCGAATGCCGCGCTGTGATTGGACACACCTTAACAGCTCTATCTTCGTTTAAAGTTTCTTGTAGGGTCCCACGATTCTGTAGTTATAAATGCAGGCCCAAGCTTTCAATTTTTGGGATATTGTGCATGAACCTATTGAACCCAAAGGATTAGTTCGTGACCAGTAGCGGCAGATACATACCGTTTAAACAAAATAGCTTCGTCTGAAACCGCCACATTTCTTATAGAATTATTATCACGGTTGCAAATATCCATCATCGTTTCACAAAATTGTGGGACACGCTCTATATAAGAACAATTAAGTTCGATCTTAATCTTTCCTCAAATTATGCTGCTTAATTTATATGTTTCCTATAATGAATATTCGAAATAGATAATAAGGTAGATGACTAATTCAAAAACAATTTATTGGATGAATCAATATTATCTCAAATCATTGGATAAAAGGAAATAAGTCGATGTTGTTTCCAATTTCATACATCATCTAATGCTAAAAATATCTCTATGCTATCCATTAGTGCCACATTTGATCTCATTAATTGAATTTACTACAATCGCATCATGGAAAATATATTTATTTCAAGAATCACACACAACCTATTTACACGGGCAATATAAAAACTGAAGATGTCACATCGATATCTGGTCTTTGAGATAAATCAATACGAATGACGTAAAATATATTATTTCAATATTGAAATCTGTAATCTCTCTTTACTTCTTATCTGGAATATTGTGCATGATTCCTCACTCGATCACTTTTTCGGGGAAATTTGTTGTCCAAGAGCCAAAACTATAAACTAAAGGAGTAAGACGATAAACTCATAGCCTGTGGAATTGCACTAACGATGTCCTTTTTTTTAATGATAGTGAATTTGCTTGATTGGAGTGAGCACATCACCAACCTCAATTGATTTCTATCTGCTACTCACTTGGGGTACTCATTAAGTCTCAATGTCAATGAATACCATTTACCAAGCAGTATTGGAATCGAAGATAAGGTATGGCATCATGCTCTATGGTAGCTCACATAACTTGGACAGAGTGCTGATGATGCAAAAGACAGCAATACGTATAATCTGGAAGATGAAGAGAATTGAGTCGTGTGGGGTAATATTGAAAAAAAAAAGATTTATTAACCGCACCAGCTATACATATTCAGGAATGCTTGATTTTCACTTTTAAAAATATGCATTACTTTGAAGAGAAAATACCAAGTAATTATAATACAAGAACATGTCACGGTTTCAAAATTCCCGCTCCAGTTAGTACCTGCAAACCGGACTGGTGGCGTTAGTCGCAGTAGTTTGCCAGCTTATCTCGTACGTTTCGATGGACGCCGTTGTCGGTGGTCTTAGTCTGTCATCATGTGACGTAGGTTGTCAATGACATCGTTCTTCCCGTATATTTAGTTGAAATGTCCTGGAGTAATTAATCGCAATTTTGCGGATCTGAACAGGATTTTAACTGAAGCCCTGAGAGAAATCTTATCATGTTGGTTTGGTTTGTTCGTTGGTGAGATTTTTGCGCTTTAGCGGAGTGGCGTATTTATTTGGAAAAACGACATGGGATTGGTGGGTTAACCTATGTTTATCACGAGGTTTTTAGATTTTTGTTCGTATTTTAGCATCATTATGCTTCGAATTGGGAATTATTATTGTTTCGTTGCGAGGTACCGCAGATTCTGAACTGTCTTTGAAGTCTTCGAGCTGTTTGTCTAGGCTGTCTTTGAATTACCGTCGAACTGCCGTGGGAGCTGTCTTTGGGGAGCTCCACCAGATTTCGCCATCTAAGATACCACACCTGTCGTCTACCCAGGGCGCATTACTGTGAGAAATTGTACTACGTTGGCCCAGGAATATATTTGAGCCCAGTTTCCATCTACGAGACTGAGAGAATAATATCCTTTTGTACTTCAGTCAAGCCACGACCTAGACTGTTTTAGAAGCTTAGTCTGTAGAATTTAGTTAAGATTGATTAGTATCAAAGAGGCCCAATTCAGTGAATACTGTTTAGTACATAAAACCCGACCTATCGAGAAGGTCGCTTAGATATAAGCAAAGAGCTATTTGTAACGATTACCATCGAGGCTCTAAGTATATACCTTGGGGTGATATTACTGTTTGTTTAGTAAGAGATAAAGCATTACATCGAATATTCGGGTTGTGAAGTAAGAACTAGTTAGTGATCTACCTTCTGTAAGATATATCCTCGTTTGAGGGACCTTGTGTATTTCATTTGGGCTCATTATATTATTAAATAATTGCTCTATATTCTTTCTACCAGCCACTACCTCCCGCTTGTGTGATCGGGCTCGTTTGGCATCCTGAGAGTGCGTTCGTTATTTTCTCTCTTTTGCGACCCTGAGATCTTTAGTGTACTTTCCTCTTTTTTTTTCTTTGTAATATCATAAAAGAGAGTGGCGCCCCTTTATCAGTAGTCTCAGCTCTAGAGCTAACCGAGGAGGTACTTTGTGCACTCTCTGGAGCCGAGTGGGTTTGGTGACAAACAACAGCAATAAAATTCCCGCAGCACAGACTTAGCCTCAGCGAAAAAGGACCTAAATATAGGTGCATTCGATATTATAACAAGATAGCACATAAATTGGGAAGAGAATGTACCCTACAACAATACAAAAAATTCATTTTCAAGCTTTTACTTAACATTGAACCATAAAGTGTAGAAGACTTCCTAGCCTACACGAGTGAAATAAAGTATTTTATAATTATTATTTATTATTATTATTTTCTTGCTAATGGGAAATTATTTCGAGGATGTTCGTTATTTTGTCTGATCCTAGGGGAATATTTATTAAAACGTCGGAAGTAATATAAAATGTAAATGAATATCCCAAATAATGCTCAGATTTTATTTGGTTACCATACAGGGTGTCCCGTAACTCAACGTCAAGCGGTTACTGAGCGATATGCAAGGTTATAGCAAAGCTAACAAAATTTTAAAAAATCTATGTCACTTGGTTGAGTGGTAATAGGTATATTTTTGTAGTCACAAATTTCCTATTTTTTTTTAAACGTAATCCTAAATAATCATGCTATTGATTGCAGTCACAAATCTATTGTTAAGTACAATTGTTTTATTTGTTTTCTATTTCTTTATTACTTTTTATTTCTTTTATTCTTGCTAGAACCGGTATAACCTAGCATATCACTTGACGTTGAGTTACGGGACACCCTGTATAAATGTTAATATAGCAAAAAGTTTTTTCTTTAATTATTTATATCATTCGTACGATTTCAAGCAATCAGGTACTATTTCTTCATACACGTAAGTACTGATGAAGTACTAAACTGGATCAGATTTAGTTACACTACCAAAAATGAGAAAAGAATCACTGAAAATATTGTTGGAGAGTTTAGACAAATATACAGTAACTCATTCTGAGTGGATAGGAAAGTTCTTCATATTCGACTGAATCCCAGAACTACAAAAAAGAAACTAAAACATGGCTACTTTTTGAATTGATATTCTTGATTAACTCAAGTCTTTGCATTTTTATTTATCAAAATATTGATATAGAACCTGACTGATTTAATTTTATTCCGGGATTATATCTCGAACTATATCAGAATATAAAATTTCATTAACACTTGAAGGAAACTTGGCATTTTCAGGAATATTTAAAACTTTATTTAGTTGAGCGCTTGGTTTATTATTCTGATTAATTTTCCTCTCATGAATTTTTTTTCTTGTTGGATATCATTGTGTCATTATTTTTTTCATACGATGAAAATTAACCAGAATAAAACACCAAATACTTAAGAAGGGTAATTCATGAAACGTCTGAATAAAGTTTTTGATATTCCTGAAAATGCCAAGTTTCCTTTAAGTGTTAATACTCGTTTAAATAATCACGAAAGAAATTTAAATTAATAATAAAAAAATCTCATTGGTTTATTTTTTGAAGAATAATGAGATCTCATTATCGTATTATTCCTAGAGATGATATTATGATTCTTCGAAATTTCAATTTAAAAATTTCGGTAATGATCTAGGAAAAAGTTTAGATTTCTGAGTATCATCAGGTCCAGAAAGCATATCCCTTGAAATGATTCTGCTTGACAGAGCAATTATTGTCGCCTAGCTTATTAAAGGTCGTTTTAATTAGAGAATGAAAACGTTGAAGTTCTTTACCTCTTGTCAGTGCTTTCATACATTCTTTTCGTGAGTCCTTTTAGGCTCGTAGAAAATCTCAATTCAAAAAGTGCTCACACTACGAGGGTTGCCTTTTATATTTCGGATTGGACAACCCTAGGGGTTGCAATATGCCAACTGACCGCTCTATTCTAAAGCTTGACATTTTTGAGGTTATACGTAGTCATAACGTCATAACAACTGCATTTTTGAGCACTCAAAAAATCGATTTTTGATTTTGATTTGATGAGCTTTCTAATTGAAAAAATACCGACTGAAATTGAGCGTTTTTAGAATTACATTCATTAATTGTTCGTTTTTCGATTTTTCGCAGAAAAATTACAGTGATGTTTGATTAAATTTTTATAGATCATAATATCCCAACTAACTCGATTATATCCGAAACACATTTGATTCTATATATGGTTTCACATCGCATTCCATTCATGGAAAGGGGTTCTCTATCATGATAGAATATATAGATGTTCCGCATTCTTGCAACATGACCAACAATTCAGGTTTCATTTTTAACTAGTGGAAAAATATTGAAAAGCTCTCGAACTATACAGGAGGTTCGAAAAAGGGATATAGAGATCTTGTGAGATGTTAAGTAGGCCCTTCTGAATTTTTCGAACGAGATTGAAAATGATACAAAATCTCATAGTTTCCGGGATATAACCGAATATTTCGCTCATGTACAAAAACTCCCATTAGAGCAGTGGTATTTCCCAAAAATTAGACCGGAAATTAAGTTGCTATGATTCCGTGGTTTCTTCACTTTCAACCAATCTTGACAACGCAAAACTTGTTTTGTTTGTATTGTAAATAAAGGACGCTAGAGTCCGTAGCAACCGATATTTTTCAAATTTATTGATCAAAAGTACATTAAAAGTCGTCACTATGAATCGTTTTGGTGCAGTTTCCGAAAACTTAACCGTAAAATACAGCAATATCTGGAAAGAGTGTTTAGAGATAATTAACCTCATTATACGATGAAAAAAAGTACATACTCGAACAAGTATTCAGTATCTGAATTTGGATTTCAAAAAACTGGGCCTACAATATGAGGATGAAAAACGGCGAAATTACTGATGGAGAAGAAGATAATAATATTAAAATAAATCCCCTTTGAACAAATTGAATTTGAATCAGCCGAGACGCAAGAATACCAAGAAATTAACTTTATAAGGTATCGACGGCAAACGCAAAGAATCGGCGGCTTTTTTGACGTATAATGTGTTAAAAAACTTATTGACGCTTGTGACGTGTTAACTCCTGAGGGCCTATTTTTTTGTTGTCTTACGAACTGCCATGGATATTAGAAGATGGCGCAAGGGTAGAAGCAAGTTTTATCGTAGAGGAAACGGACAACCTTGGAGGACAAACAGGTAGAATCCAGTAGAACCCCCGTCTTTTCAAAAACAACGCAAGGGTGTGATCGAAGGCTCGCTAATTTGAAATGGATAGGAACAATAAAAATCCTATTTTTTGCCCAATAAGAATGTATTTTTAACTCCAAACCCTTCTTGGGAAAGATCCGGAAACTGGTACAGAAAAAGTCCTGTTGGAATAAACAAAATCTCATCTTGGACGAAAAATCTAGCACATGGAAAAGGCCTCGACTCCAGAAAAAAATCACAAATCATTCCTTTCGGTCTACCGCTGTATCCAAACTGGCCTACAGCGGAGTATCAGACAAAATTTGATGAAAATAATGGATCATTCGAATTCAAAATGGATATCAAGCAATTTACAAATAGATCCAGAGCACCATCAAAATAAAATCGAACAAATTAAAAAGAATAACTTCAACAGCATGTGACTTTAGTTTCTGAAGCAAGCAGCACCCGAAGAGGCTCTGTGGAAGCGTCAACATCAGCTCATCAGAATCAAAATGTGACTAACAATATTACTTACCAAAATTGTAATTTTTATTATACAATCAATAATAAATAAAAATAATATTTTGGTAAATATTCTAGACAATTGCAATTATTTTTCATTCATGAAATATTCTCCACAAATACCATTGTTGCTTTAAATTTCTTCGGAAAATTTATAAGCACTCGTGGTCTTTTCTCCGATTATTTATATGTCTGTTTAACATCAGATTTGGTAGACAAAAATATTAAATTTATCTTCGATCGTATCCAATTCGAACTTAACGTAATTTTCCGTCTTAAATTGAAATGAGTGATAAAAATGTTTCAGAACAGACGAGTAGTAAAATAAAACAGGCTAATGAAAACTGAAAAAAGTACTCAAGTTCCAATAGTATAATAGCGAGCTATTGTTTTGCCCAAATGTCTGTAATTTTCTGATAACGAGGCGAAAAGGGTATCGATCGATTAGTGTCGACTTCCTGTTAAAGCTGGGGAAATTCTAGGCTTGCTTCTTATGGAGATAGAGAGTAAACGACCGGCCTGACGTACTCAAGTTTTTCACGGATTTTTCAACCAATGGATTGATACTCATATTCGAAAATTACATTTGGCAAAACGATGTTTCACTAATAATAACGACACAAAAATGATCGTCATGCACCAATCAAGGTAAGAAACATTAAAACTCACCACAAAACATCGATTCCGGCACAAAAACAGAAACACGAAGAGTTTTCTCGCGATGTATCCGCGATGATCTTCGCAGCAACCGAAAGAACGGACTACGGACAAAATCGGATCTAGCTCTGCAGGTCCGGATAATCCGGTAAACACAACAACTGTGTCAGCCCGAATCGCAAGGATTGAATGCCATCTCTATCTGTTGTTGTCCATGCTAACCTTTCTCGAGCGCACGGCGATTCTTACACAAGATATAAACATTTGTTATGCAAGGAAGAAATAAGAAATTGAGTGAAAAGCTTTCACTGCTCTTGGTGGAGTGACTAGGCCGGCGTGGTGGTACCTCAATAGCCAGCGGTGCATTTGGTACGTTCCAATGCACCGGGTTGTGCTAGGATGATTAGAGATTGGGAACATTTTTTTGAGGCAATATGTTAATGAAGTTATGATATTATTTCTTCATTTGATCAGCTCTGTTGGCGGGACACTCAATCTCGGAACAATACAACATAAATACTGATCGGTTCTAGCCCCTTTACTTTTCAAATTATAGCTCAGTGATTTACCAACGACATCATCTCTGAAATTTGTTTATGCTGATGTCATTGCTATAGCTTAACATCATTCGGATTTCCATACTCTAGAGAACATACTATCATCTAATTTGAAGATTTTAAAGAATTATTTTGTTGAATGACGATTATGTCAACCCCAACAAAACAGAGGTATCTTGTTTCCATTTGGAAATTCATGAGAAATATAGAAACTTATCTGTAACTTTCAATGATTCTCCTATCGAATATAATTTCTATCCTAAGTTATTAGGAGTAAAATTACATTAATCTCTCAAATACAAGGCTCATTTAAATGATCTGAGCCTAAAACTGAAACCAAGGAATAATATTCTTTAGAAATTAACTGGATCATCTTGGGGTGCTGATGCTTCCACTCTTCGCACACCATCTATAGCCTTTTTTGTTGCTCTGTTTAGTTTAACAGTTCACATACACAAAAAATCGATGCACAATTGAATACATCCATGAGAATAATTACTACGTAATATTACGTGTTTCTGGATTGGGTCAGGAGTTTTTTATATGATCGAAGAATTTATGTAGGATTGAAAGACGCTATATCTGACGAACACACAAACAGCCCACTTCTTTTTATTTTGTTCATCAATGATCTGCCTGCATATGTGATGGCCAATATACTGGTGATGTTCGCCGATGATACCTCTATCGCTATCAAAGAGAAAAGTCTGCAGAAATTGAAGCTGCTGTGCGAGACTATTGTACAGTGTTTTACTGATTGGTGTCACAAAAATGCACTTATACTCAATTTGACCAAGTCGGTGATAGTCAGGTTTCAAAATCAAGACAAACCAAGCGAACCTCTCATCATCAAATGCAAACAAGGGGTTTTGGAGGCGAGAGATGACGTGAGATTTCTGGGCCTCTATGTGGATGGTGGTCTGAGATGGTGTATTCACGTCGACCATGTATGTGGTAGGCTGAACAGTGCTTACTATGCCTTATCACGTCTCAGGAGTTGTCTCCCTGTCGAGGAGCTGCTGACCATTTATTACAGCATGGCTTATTGCCATTTGAGTTACAACGTAGTTCTCTGGGGCTCCTCGGTAGGATCTAATCGGGTGTTTATTTCACAAAAACGCATCATGCGCCTCATTTTCGGACTTCGTCCACGTGATTCATGTCGTCCGATTTTTTGCGAGTTTAAAATTCTTCCCTTCCCATGTATATACATTCTCAATAGCCTTGTTTACGTCGATCAGAATGTGAGTAGCTTCAATAAATGTTCTGATTTTCATGAGTATGGTACACGAAACAATGACACTATTGCCTTTCCCCGGCATCACACAGCTAAATATGAGTCCTCACCAAGCTATTTAGGTATCAAATTGTATAACCGGTTGCCCAGTAGAATGAAAGCGATGAATAGAAGGTCTTTCAAGAGAGAGGTCAAATTGTTATTGCTCAAGAAGTGTTATTACTCTATTGAGGAGTTCCTTAAAGACTCCATTTCTTGAATTTGTCATTTATTTTTTTTGTAGTTTTTTGCTTATGTATGTAACTTTATATGACTTGTCCTATACATTTTTTGTAATGTCCAAAAGGATCAATAAAGTTTATTATTATTATTATTACTACTAGCACCATAAGATCTACACTGGTTCATTGGTTACCAGTTTTGTCTAACATTGTCCCTCCCCATATTCGCAGACAGACTGCAGCTCTGAATTCTTGGAGCAAACATAATTCTTTTCCAAACTTATTCCCAGTTATTTTCTACATTCCACAAAATATAATTCTCAGATTGAAGTTGAACATTAACGATGAAGAATTATGGAAGATTGAGTGGAAGTCTTATGAAAGCTTCTTCTGAAAAAATTCCTGGGTTTGATCTTTCTTGAGAAATTTGGACAGTTCTTAATCGTTTTACAAACCAAAACATTGTTAGCTAAAAGTTCAAAAGAGTATATATATTCTTGACCGTTGCGTTTATAATTGATTACACTGGTCAACAGTGGTTTTGGTGCTGAAGATTTTGGAGGTGATTTCATATGAATTTGATGCCCTGAATTCAAATATGCTATTAGTTTTTGCCTGTCAGCTCGAATTTTTAAGATATCAACATTTTTGTGAATTATACATCACACTATTTTAAAAGAAAAACCATGGTTTAAAGAAACAAATTACTAAAGGAATTTTATTATATTACACAGATATTATTCATTATATACTACAGAAAACAGAAAAAGTCATCATTTAAACCAATTACTCACTAAACATTTCGGAAACTTCGTTTGCGTGACATTCTTGAATGTATTTTAGAACAATCCTGTTTTAAAGACCAGCAGTAATCTGCCATCATGTGAGTATCCCATCTTCCATACATTTGATATCTTGGTGAAATCTTTCACCTTGCTCCTCCCTAATGTCGCCTAAATCATCAGGAAAACGGTCAAGTGGCTGTGTAAATAGTGCACCTTAATGCTCATGTTACACCCAAGTGATCTGAAATTATTCAGTATCTCATTGACTAATTCAACATAGTTTTCAGCTTTGTGTTTAGCCAAAAAATTTTGGACAACTGAAACAAATGAATTCCAGGCATTTTGTTCAATCTCAATCATTGAATTTGTAAAGTCAGGGTCTTTAATCAGCTGTCTTATTTGTGGGCCATCAAATATTCCTTCTTTAATTTTTTCCTTACTCAGCTGAGGCATTTTTTTTCCCTATACATGCAAAGCATGATCCATTCTTATCAAGAGCCTTTACGAACTGCTTCATTAGACCCAGCTTGATATGCAGGGGTGAAAACATGATTTTCTCTCGCGGAACTAAAGGATCCTTGATGACATTCTTTCCAACAACATCCATGTTTCCTCTTCTAGGCCACTCTTTTCTAACCCAGTGTTGTGTTTTGTCTCTGCTATCCCAGAGGCACAAGAAACAAGGATACTTGGTGTGGCCACTTTGCTGTCCAAGGAGAAAGTTTAGCATTTTTAAGTTTACACAAATCTCTCATTGGTGTTCATGATACTTTATTTTTTCCAAAACCAAAGCTATGTTGTCATATTGCTCTTTCATTCTCGTTGAGTGAGCAATTGGTATTGAGCCATATTTGATCCTATTATGTAGAAGAACACATTTCAAACTTCGCTCTGAGCGGTCAATAAATAGGCTCCAATCATCCGGAAAATATTCAGGAAGACCCATTTTTACCAGGAGTTCTCTAATAGCATAGCAAAATACAAGATTTTGTTCTTCAGTGAAAAAAGGTAGCAGATCTTTCTCCCTTGTGCGATAAAATGTAATTTTCGTTCCTGGTTCAAGTAAATTTTTTTCCTTCAACCTGGAAGCTAGTAATTCAGAAGCTTCTTTGGACAGGTTGAGATCTGTAGTGACTCATCTTGTTTGAAACATTGAGGAATTGATGATATCATTTCAAAATCACTGTCAACTTCAGTAGTGTCAGAATTCTGTTCAGAGAGACATGTGTCCTCATAGAGTTCTGGTAGGTGCTGAAGAGTTGGAATTGGCACTTCTTCTGAGTGAGGAATAGGGCGTCTTGCAGAGACTAAATCTGCATAAGTCCACTTATTACAGTTATTTCGATTGATTCCAATAATATTTACTAGGCAGAAATAACTCATCGAAGTGATTTTTTGGTTCTCTCCAAACCATTGATACTCCGAATTTCAGACTTTTCCTTTTCCCGGTAGTCCACTGTCGTAAATGCTCTGTACAAGTTTTACAGACAATATGTGGTGCCCAGGTTGTGACGTCTAAAAATGGTAAAGAATTGTCCCTTTCCATCTCCAAAGTAAATTGGAGGTGATGATGGAATTGGTTGAAAACAGTTAAAAGTTCTTCACATTTGTTGGTCGGAATTATCAAGAACATGTCATCCACGTACAATTTAAGAAACAAGATATTAAAAGGCAATTTTTTTTTACACTCATGAATGAGTTCTGTCATGACTAAATTTGCTAATGAAGGGCTGGCTGGGTTGCCCATTGCCATTCCAGATGTTTGTTTGTAATATTCATTGTTGAACTTAAAATAACTGGACTTTAAAATATTTAAATTATAACATGTGACTTACAAATCATATGGTAACATTGCTAGTAGAGGAAAAACACTTTATTTCAGTTGTAATATGTAGGCTTTCAATTTAAAAGGGTGAAGTGAATTTTTGAGAATAAAATAATTTGTGAATTTGCAATAGTTAAAAATTTCAAATTTTGTTATTTGAATAAAATTACCTTAAGGCTGTACATCACCTTCTTTGTGCCTATACTATTTCAATGCTAATTTACTTCAAGAATAACGCATAAACCGTTTGTCGGATTTCATTCAAAATTTGAGTGAGCATTGGCATGAGTATTCCCTAGTGCGTACTTTCCGCCGATTTTTGATATGATGCATAGTTTTTGACTAATTACACTTTGAAAATTGAAATACTCTTCAGATGCAAATATTTTCCCAAGGAAATATTTTATCGAAAAAAACTCATAGGTAGTCGTTCGGTATTACATTGAACTTTGAAATTACCTAAATTTTTTTTTTCAATTTTCTCAATTTTTCGAGTTATTCTCGTTCTTGTATTAAATAATTGTATTTGGCCCGCCTCCCAATGGTTGACACCTCGTTACGGCAGATAGGCCAATAGAATCTTATCCTTCATTTATGATCATTTATGACCCCAGGTATGATTGCCAATTGCCAGAACTATTTTTACCAAATTCAGGGACAATTAAATATATGCCGTAGAGAATATTGCTACTTGATTCTTTATTGCGATAATGATTTCCATGTGGAAACCATAATAAGGGATCGGAATTTCTGGAGATATAGGATGCTTCCAAAATTAGAGGACTTTTACAAGAAGTGCATTCTTCCAGAAATAATAGATGGCAGAATACCAAGAGGAATGAGTGTCCGCGAGATAAATTGAAATTATTATGGAAGTGGGTAAGTGTTTCTCACGAACAAAGCCTACATTCTACTCTCTCAGCGGAAAAAATTATATCGAATTTTTTCAGATGCAGGGTCGAACACCCGTAGAAAGTTATATTTTTTTGACACGGGGCAGGGTTTTTTCTGCTGAGGTTTTTCCTGGACTATTATATCATACGCAGAATTGTATGGTACCCCGTGCACCAACCTCAGCTAGGGACATTTTGTTTCAATATGTATTGCATTATATCAGCTCCCTCATTCCAAATAATATATTTTAAAAAACAAAATTTTTTTATTTCCCATGTTTGATATGCCCAGGAAAAATGTTTTGGAGACATAGAAATTTTATATGCTTCTTCAACTGATTAGATTTGTCCGAATAAACTTTTTTTCATATAGTATAGCGCCCCATGTACAAATTCAAGAGATTGTTTTAATTAATTTGCATCACTCACATTCACATAAATAATTATAGGGTCAATTTAGACATTCAGGGTTACATTAATTCCCAACAAGCTGAAAGTTGGTGCAATTGTTCAGAACCTAATTATGAATAAAATTTGAAAGTTTCTCATTATTCCGCTGTACGGAAATATTCAAGTCAAGGTCAAAGGTCAAGAATGCGTTTTTCGCGATTTTCAGCAAAAAGGCAAGTTTTATCACAAAATTATTCCAGAAAAAATTGTAGAACATATATTATCTATAAAATATGTATCAACTTTTTTTTCCTAAGAGCCACCTTTTTTGGAGATACAACGTTTCAAAAAGTTATAAAAGTTGTAATCGTCATAATATGCATTCTGGGATATGAGTTTATCCATCATACTATACTTATTTTTCAATTCACCCGCAGATAGCTCGATACACAATTTTGACTCACCCTGTATACGTGGCCAAATCATGTATATTATGACGATTACAACTTTCATAATTTTTTGAACCGTTATATCTCAAAAACGGTGACTCTTTGGAACAAAATATTGATACACATTTTATAGATAATTATATGTTCTACAATATTTGTCTGGAGTTATTTTAACATAAAACTTGACTTTTTGCAGAAAATCGTGAAAACCGCATTTTTTGCCTCCTTGAATAAAATTTTTCCATACAGGGAAACTAATATTTTATTCATAATTATGTTTTGAACAATTTCACCGACTCTCAGCTTGTAGGGAATTTATGTAACTTCACCCTTGTTATTTGGTCTCAATTGACCGGTTTAAATAGAATGAACTCTGTATTTACCATTCTCTTCGAAACCCACAAAAAATCCATAAACACAAATTTACGTTCCGTTTCGATCCTACCCACCGGCGACAGTACCTAGAAAGTTTATTAGGGGTCTTAAATACCGTACAGACCATCCTATTTCGTACAATGGGCCTGTCTGTTTTCAGTTCCTTGAAATTTTCGCTTGGTGCCATCTAGCGGAATTCGAGTTTCGCCGCAAGGTGGTGTACAGCCTTAAATGAAAGTTGAACTGTTAGGGCAAGTTAAAAAAGGTCCAAGAATACCACCTGAGTTGGTCAGAAAGTGAGCATTTGAATAATTTTATCAGGTACAATTTATATATTATATAACGTGCTTGAAAATATAAAATGGAAACTGCGTTATTGAAAAAGTTTCATTTTAAAAGTAATTTTCAAACTTAATAAGGTTTAATAATTATAATTAACATCTATAATTTCAGCTTTGACTGTTAAAGAGGAAAGGCGTGTTTTGACGAGCTCGATTTTAAGCTTATTTTAATTTCCAAACCTACCGAGTAAGTTAATTTAGAAAATTATAATTGAAAAAGATATTGAAAACCCAAATTTGGATGGTTATTCTCCATTTTTGGGTAAAAATTGAAAACGGGTCACGTCCGATTTTTCAATTTTTATGTAGGTCCAGTGTAAAAATTTAAAATTTTAATTTACAATGGAGACACGACGACGAAGCAGACCAGTGGGTTCTCGAATTTCGAGAGAGCAGGTACATCCGAATATTTGCATTGTACACCTGCTCTCTGGAAATTTTGATTTCTTAGAAAATGCACGAACCTCATACGATTCAGTAGCAACATTTTTTTCGAAATTAAAAAAAAACTTAGCCAACTACACTGACTTTCTTAGAGGTAACAAACAGTGCCAGCGCCTGGAGCAAAATGATGACACTCTGATGAATACTTTCATTGATTCAACACTATTCGAAATGCCAATTTATGGTGATTTAGATTCATGCATCACGGTTAACCTACATAAAACTGATTTAATGATCAAGGAAATGTATGTAAAGAATTGATACATATATTTTCGTTCATCATCATACACAATAGAACAATGCGAACAACTTATTAGTTCGTATAACAAGATGTAACAATGCATTATTTAAAAAGTGTGCTACTTCATATTTCATAATAGAAACAGGTGTTCCTTATGGAGAAAATTAACCTTGTTGCGACATTTGTAAAATAAGGAACCAGATTTGCAAGGATTGTACAATAAAGAACTCATCAGCTACATGATCTCATGAATTTAATTGATAACCAAACCAAAGTGAAATATGAAAGAGATGTTAATATTGTGACCCCAAAAGGATCATTTCTTTTGAATCACCCTGTTATTTTATGAAATCTCTAATATCTATTTGTTTAAACAACTATGAATTCCAATATACTGAGTGGGCCCTGATGATATATCTCAGAGTACCTACCAGGGTTGCCTTTTATAAATCGGGATTGAACAACCCTAGTGTTGCAATCTTGACTTGGTTCTTTC
Source organism: Micraspis discolor (assembly GCA_030674115.1). Taxonomy (NCBI): domain Eukaryota; kingdom Metazoa; phylum Arthropoda; class Insecta; order Coleoptera; family Coccinellidae; genus Micraspis; species Micraspis discolor. The sequence continues at coordinate 14,144,123 of JARTUT010002175.1, forward strand.
AAACCTACATATTTTGCTATTTGCTTTGGGACACCACCAATAGTGTGCTGGCCAGCATTAAGGGAAATGCACTTTCCATTTCGGTATGTCAAAAAAAATGTTAGGCTTTTTGTTCCAGGAGGTCGAAGATTTACATGTTTTCTGTATAACATGCAGGGCTTGAAGCTGCGGCCATCATCAGTTATGGTGAATCTTCTTGGTGTTAAATTTTTTGTTTGCCGCAATGTCACAATAACGTATTTTCCCATATTTTCTACATCATTCATGTTTAAGGAGAGAATTTCGTCACATCGACAACATACAAAAATCTCAAATATTGTAACAATTTTCGCCAGCAACCACTGGTCATCAGGAGCATGTAAAAGAAATTGTTCAGCCTCTTCTTTACTTAATACCTTGGCCTTTTTTGGAGTATAACGCTCATTATTTCGTTTCGCCAACGCTATTACCTTTTGAAATCTGCAAATGACAACTAAACGTCATATCTATAATATAAAAATGAATAGCAAAATGTGTTGGTAAGCGCATAACTCAACAACGCCTGGACCAATTTGGCCAAATCTTTTTTTAAAATGTTCACTAAAAATAGCCCTTTTTTTCCCATACAAATGATTTGTAACTAAAACGTAGTCAATTTGAGCTTTATTGCTATGGTATAAAGTTCATATTAAATTACAAGCACTCACTGTTGTCTAAGCAATGTAGGTGTGTTCTGAACGTCAAAGATCATATCTATCAAAACAATGTGCGTGTGTGCGTTGGAGCACAGAATACATAGTTGGAGGAGTTTAATGTCGCGTTCTGAAACTCGCGTTTCTTTTGTATTAGTTTCGGCACGCGAGATAAAATGCATCAGGATTGTTTGGGATGAATGCACGATGGCACATAAAAAATCTTTGGAGGCTTTAGACAGAACCTTAAAATATCTACGGAGCAATAATAACCGATTTGGTGGTGCAATGATTTTATTAGCAGGATATTTTCGTCAAACATTGCCAGTGATTCCACGATCAACGCCAGCTGATGAACTCAATGCATGTCTAAAGTCCTCCAATTTGTGGAAACTTGTCAAAGTACTTCATTTAAGCAAGAATATGCGTGTCGAGTCGCAAAATGACCAATCTGTTAACATATTCTCTAAACAACTCATTGACATTGGTAATGGAAAATTTCCTATAGACATGTTGACTGGCTGCATTAACTTTCCTCAAAGTTTTTGTCAGTTAACTCGATCAAAAGATTAACTTATTCAGAAGGTGTTTCCAGATGTTTCTCAAAATTACAGAAACCATGATTGGTTGAGCGAACGAGCTATACTGGCTGCAAAAATAGATGTGAATAAATTAAATTTCGAAATTCAAGAACAAATTACAGGCGAATTGAGGATATATAAATCAGTTGATTCGGCTACTAATCAAGATGATGTAGTCAACTATCCACCGGAATTTTTAAACTCGCTGGATTTCCCAGGATTGCCACCTCACAATCTTCAATTAAAGGTTGGATCGGTGCTTATAATGTTGCGAAATATAAACCAACCGCGTCTTTGCAACGGTACACGGTTAGCGATAGTAAAATTACTAAACAATGTGATAGAAGCCACTATACTCAAAGGAAAGTATAAAGGAGAAGATGTTCTCATACCGCGCATCCCAATGATTCCGACTGATGTGCCATTTGAGTTTAAACGACTACAGTTTCCAGTGCGGCTTGCTTTTGCTATGACTATAAACAAGTCCCAAGGGCAATCATTAAGTGTTTGTGGTATTAATCTAGAAAACCCATATTTCTCACATGGTCAATTGTATGTTGCCTGTTCCCGTGTTGGAAAACCATCAGATTTGTTTATCTATGCGCCAGGTAATCAAACAAAAAACATCGTATACAACAAAGCACTACAATGATAATAATAATAATTATGATTCACATGATTAATAATAAAGCGATTACTTACTTTTAAATCCTTATATATGTTTTATTTAATTATTTTTTATTCACAACGCCGTATCACCAGGGTGACGGTTCTGTTCAGGAGAATTTTTTAAAATACGTAGGCACAAAAACGGCCACATTACAAATCTTTTTCACAGGACGAAGTCTGTCGGATCAACTAGTATACTATAAATCTGTGAGACAATATTAACCGGATTCTGGAATCGGTCTCAAAGTATTTGAGATTGCTCATGAATGACGATTTGGATGAAAGATTTGGTGGTGATTTGGAAGTTATTTAAATTTTTCTCTTATATATGCCCTATCATTTTTCAAGTCTATAGTTGTTAAATCCGAGCTAGTATGACCCGTTTGATGATTTCAATTTTTCTTAAAGAAAATTGAGCAAAAGCTTCTTGATTTAAAATCTTTTTGCTGGAACAGTGAGATGCTAATGAAACTGACACAGTGAATGAACAAACCTATTTCTCGAAATAAAAATAACCATTCACAGTTTTCCTTCAGTTTTGTTCGAAGTTTTGTTATCTTTAAAACCAAACAAAGAGTAGGTTTACCTACACCATCGAAAATCATTTAGGATATCTTTTATCCAAGAAGCTCTTGTCCTTTGAAATACCTACCTTATTCAAGTCCAAATTACGCAAAATCGATGATTTCCCGAAACCTCTACAGGACCCTAATTGTTAATGCCGCTACAACACTTACAATCAAATGAACTACAATTAACTCAAATAATAATGAAAATTCAAGTAACGGCACTATTTTGTTGAGACACCTTGTACACATTTGCATGATTATCTCATTTGAATACCACCTATTCATTAACCAACTACTGAATCAGAAGTAAAGTTTAATTTATCGGTGCGTTATAGGAAATCGCTGTAATGATAATTATGTTTTCAAACGATTTCTTTCGAACATGTCTCTGTGAAAATTAATTGAAGGCAGAATAAGGAAGTACCAATTTTATAGGAAGTGAAGGTTATCGTTGAAGATGATGACTTAGTATACTTGAAGACCATGTCCTTCGTGAATTACTTGAATTATCAGCACCCAAAGTATACTTTCTCTGATATTATGAATAGATACTTCAGTTTGATGACAGCTTTCCACTTTGGTTAGGTCTTATAAGCAGATATTTTTAAACTTTTAACCAACTACACATAAGAAAAAAATGGCAATGTTGAGTGTGTTCTATTGTTCGTGTGCGATGCATTGTATATTGTTGATTAGAAAGCTTTAATATTCTCTTACATTTCTTTCAAATACATTTTTTCGTGGAGTTTTCATTTCAATGTTTCTATCACTTAAAAATACATTTGATGTTCCTTTACTAATACTTTTAAACCGCATTTTGTGTCCCAGATATACGATTTTCTGCACCCGCATGGTATTTTATATAAGTATGATGACTCCTATAATCGTTCCTACGTTATTATAAATTAATTTGCACTTTTCAAGAACCAGTTTTTCGATTCTCTTATTTAGAATTATTCAATTAATGTCAGTCGATAATTTTTCCTTTGCTATTTTTTCAATGAACCTTCCCCAACTATGGATGATGATTTCCTTTTGAATGGGTTCCATAGCAGACTTCAAACATCAGAAGATCTGAAAAATCATCACTTGTACCGCAAGACCCGATTCCTCCTTGCAGATTGGCGACAAATTTTGTGTTTAGATTTGAATATAGAAGGTATTTCTAAGGACAAGAGTGATTATATTTCTAAACTAGCAAAGGACTATGGTTCTGAGATTATTCTCCTTCAAGAGACACATACGGATACTAAAAAAATCTTCTTGAGAGAGGAATCATAAAAGGTTATGTATTCATTGATTATCTCCTTAGTAAAAGTTACGGTTTAGTTATGTTAAAAAATCCTTGAATCACAATATCGAGTTAATCCAAAAAGGCAAATTTGAGGGTGTTTTCTTTATCTCTTTCAAATTTTGTATTTTTGTTATTCAGTTTTTTTTCTGCTTTTGTTTTTTTATTTCCAGATTCGAAGTGGCGGGCAACTTGAAGAAGTCTCTGTCTCCATCAATAGAAGACCACTCTTGAAGAAAGAAGTCCCTAAAATATATTTCAGCTTATTTTTGTACTTTCACTATAAACAACACAAGTAGCGTTCGTATGTCAAAACTCTCTGACTACGTATAAACACAGTATAGATACCAACCAGTAGTCGCACTCCGTGGCTTTTCTAAACACCACTTCATTTTCAAATACTTAGTTAAGAATATTTCGAGAACTAATACATAAAATGAAAAAACAATTACTGTGCTGAAATCAGTATAAAAATACCTTTCAAATGAGGTATCACTCACCCCATCTTCCCTATTCAAAATTTGGGGGTGAGGGTTGTAGTAGCAAGGCTTGAAGCGCTATGAGTCCGAAACCTACATCTTAAGTTGTCCCCCTCGAAACAGAAATCGACCTATCCGAGCATTTCTATCGAAAAAATTTATTTCGTCTGTAATCTCGTCTGTGTCGTTTTCAAATGGCCACCCTGTATATTGAAATATTGACAAAGTAGTACTATCAACGTTGATTATGAAGTGTTCTTCAAAGATTTCAAAAGACTTCAGCCAATTGGTGAAATGTTGAATATCTAGAACGTATTTGGTCGTAAAGGAATAATCATTTTTGTAGTTTTGGTAGAGCACATGAAAGTGGAAGTTTGCAGGGATTCTCGTGAAACAACTGAAGGAGGGGCAATATCTACCCTCTCACTGAAACTGACAGTGTATCAACTACCACAGCAGGATAACATCGAATATGTTGGTGTCATATTCTTTAAGATCACAGGGTAATTCGAAGTGTGTTAAGAATAGTTATTCAGTAGGCAGATGAAACTACTATTGAAGCATTGAGCATTTAGATCTTTGATTCAAATTTGTTTCGGCATGAAAACTCAATCATCAGAGTATTAAAACAAATTAAGAGATGAATAGAGTGCATAACGCCACTCACTTGATTAGAACACTACTGTGATATTTGGAAATGTTCCTGTAAGAATGAGTATCTAGAGAAGGATAGAGTCGAATGTACGGAATAACCTAGGGGTAGATCAGAACAGAAAGTTCCTCTCGAACTTTAAAACAGCAAGATTCAATACTTTTCTTATTTTGTGTCATTCGTTATGAATGTATATTTTCGACTAAGAAATTAAGAAAATTTCTGAACGTCCTTTACTTCTGTGAAGCAGTTTGAACAAAATTTAGAATTAGATCTCAAAATATAACTTACCATTTAGGTTTGTCCTAGTTAGTATGGCCTCTGTTTTCCCGTTAAAGATGTATGTTCATTCTTCAATGACGTGCATTTCAACAACCAATTAATGTATTAGTTACACACGTGCGGAGATGCCATAATCATCGTATTGAATGTAGGCGCGATTCGAGAATATTCGAACGAAACATATCAACCACTGACCATGAAATTTTTGCCGCTATTCTGGACGCTATGCCTTTATGGTGACCGATGGTCATCAATTCAGTATGCTCATAATGATATCGAACAAAAAATATTGCTGAATTATTTTCATTGAATACCATTTTCACTGAAATAGCGGGACTTCCAAACAAAAATACTATCGTCAATACGTCAGTACTCCCCTATTGCTTAATTAAAAAAATACAGAAAATACTGACGGGATGACTTTTTCAAACTCTGGAATAGTATGATACTAAAACGCCCGCTATAATGAATGTGAAAGAATCAACAAACCTGTATTTATCTTCATTAAAGAAAACACAGTTTCCTTCGGTTTGGTCGAAGTCCAAACTTCCTTCCTTCGATGACTATCCAAAAATAGTATAAATCCTTCATCGAAAATACTATAGCAACTGTTATCATTTTTTCAGTTATTGTTCTTTGAAATACCTTCTATATTCAAGTCCAATTCACGAAAATATCAGCAGCTGCTAAATTTTATCTCATTTGGACAAATTATTTTATGATAAAAATTTTGTCACATTGATGACAATTTAGGCTTGATTATAAAATCATTACTCATAAAACGTCTTCCTATATGGAGTACTTTTACGAGGTATACCGGTGTGAAGTGAGCGTCAAGATACAAATGTCTGGATAGGAAACATTTGTTGGGAATGATCCTTAATTTTTTTTTGTTTGGTTGCTATGAAATCTGTGAAACATATCTAGTAGAACGTGAAAATCCACCAAAAAATTTTGAAGACGTCGAATTGCAAACGATATAAGATGGAGATGACACTTTGAATCAAAAGTAAATGGCAGAAATGTTGAATGTTGCACAAAAAACAATTTCTGACCGTTGAAAAACTATGGGAAAGATCCAAGAGTGTGGAAAATGAGTGCCACATGAATTCAATGAAAGACAGATGCAAAACCGAAAAAACACTTGGGAAATTTTGCTTCAAAGGAACAAAAGAAAATTGGTTTTGCATCGGATTGTTACTGGCGATGAAAAATGGATTTATTTTACGAATCCTAAACAGAAAAAATCATGAATTAATCCGCGAAAACCATAAACTTCTACTGCAAAACCAGATCGATTCGACAAGAACACAATTCTGTGTGTTTGGTACTACCAGAAAGGTGTGGTGTACCACGATCTCCTAAAACCTGGTGAAACCGTTAATACTGATCGCTACCGACAACATATGATCAATTTGAACCATGCATTGATCGACAAACGACCAGAATGGGCCAGAAGACACGGCAAGGTAATTTTGCTCCATGACAATTAAGCTGCACACAAAGCAAAACCGATTCAGGATACAATCAAAACACTTGGCTGTGAGCTGCTACCCCACCCGCCGTATTCACCAGACTTGGCTCCTTCCGGCTACCATTTGTTTTTATCGATGGGATACGCATTGGCTGAGCAGCACTTTGATTCCTACGAGGAGGTCGAAAATTGGGTGTGGATGGTTTGCTTCAAAAGGCGAACAATTTTATTGGCATGCTATCTACGAACTGCCAGAATGGTGGTCGAAATGTGTAGAAAACAATATGTGTATGCTATACCCTTTAGTTGAATCATGCCTAGGAGAAGATTTGATACGAGCATGGCATCGAAGTCAGTTGTATTCATCTGAATCAGTTTGAAGAAAAGTCTTGATACTCTCATGAATTTTCTCCGAGAAGAAGTTATGAACGAGGACAGTATTCGTCTGGTTGTATCCAGACAGACAAAAGCCTGATAGGTATTAATTCTAATATGCCAACTGCTTCTGAATTATTAACGATGTGTGTTTTGCAAAAATTCACATTCTAATGAGCAATGTAGGGTAGAGTTGAAATTCAGTTTTGCAGAAAGAAAACAGAAACTGTCTGAAAATGCTTGTTGCCACCTTTGCACCAAATTTGGTCATATCGCTCGAAGATGCCGCTCACGAGGAAAATGTACCAGCTGTTAAGGTAGACATTGTGTTATTATGTGTCCCAAAAACGATTTCAAGTCACCATCAAGTTCCAATGACATGAACGTGAACCAACCACACTTTTCCCGAAATTTTTCTACAAACCATAGTAGTAGAACTGAAGGGTGACAAAGTATTTCGTCGAGTAAACTCCTGACCGATACTGGATCCCACAAGTCATATATAACAAGAAAAATTGCCGAAGAGATGGGGTACCCTCCAATTCGAGAAGAACAGTTAGTCCATTCACTTTTTGGAGGAACCCAAACTGAATCTGTGAGTCATAGATGCTTCAGAATTTCCCTCCAAAGTCTTACTGAAGACTACTGTTGTAACTTCGAAGTTTTGGGTCAACCATTGATTTGCAACCATGTAAGATCAGTGACTAAAGGACCCTGGTTGGAAGAACTAAAACAAATGGGAGTAGAAATTACTGATACTACAGATGGGCCAATTGATGTTTTGGTCGGTACCGACATAGCAGGAAAACGTAAAAAAAGATTAAGATTGTGGACTTGTAGCAGTTCATACATTACTAGGTTGGACACTCATGGGAAAACTGAAATCAATGATTTCGAAAAATGTAACCATTTGTGACTTATGGAGCCTAGATGTCCTTGGAATTCAAGCTCCACTGTCATTACTTCTATGTAGAAATGACACAAGGTGGGAGTGTGTTGGAATTCAAGAATTCACCTACTTTGTTTTTCAAATATATAGGTTGATAGTCAAGTTGTTTTGTAATAGTTTCTAGGAGACAACTTGTCATGTTGTTGTCAATATAGATCTGGAAATAAAAGTTGCTTATATTTGAAGTAGATTTTGGCCCTCAGCGTGAAAAGGTACACCCATATTTGATAGTTAGGGAACTCTATGCTGAAGAAACAATCAGTTTCAACACAATAGCCAATATTTGAATGAAATGTTTTTCTCTTTCCCATTAATAATAAATGTTATATTTTCACAAAAAAACGCTCATTTCATACCCGGTATACCTGATAGTTGCTTAAAATGAGATGGTACAAAGCTGAAATTGAAGGATGTATTCAATATCATTATCCTGGATATGCGTTCCAAAATACTGTTCTTCTCTTCCGGATATGTTAGGAGATATCAAGTAATAACAAAAAATATTTGGGATTTTTTTTAAATTTTTAGTTTTACCATTACCATAAAATTCAGCATACCTATTCGTTTTATCTTCACCCAAACTACTTTCTAGTTACAAATTAATCGGATGTAATAATTGACATTACCTATATACCTCTATGGTATCTTACAGGATGAATAAATTATTATTATTATTGTTCCAGGGGTTGTGAGGAACTAAATTCCAGATGCTCAAAACTAATAAACCATTGGATCGATTTGGTCCAATAACAAACTTGACCTTGATATTTGGACAATTAACCTATTCTGAAAATACTAGTGGAAAAGCCCGAGTCGTCACGGGCGCAAGTAAGGAAGCGCGCGGTCGTTATTAGCAAATGCCCCCCTATAGGCAGCCGTTCATGTCATTTTGTGTCTAGCTTTCATCGAGTGAAGACGTGTTTAAAAAAATGCCCAAAAAACTGTCCGACGCCCAACTGAAATGCCAACAGCGGCCATTTCAAAACAGCTTTCTGAAACAAAAACAAAAAGAAGAAGAGCAGAGGCAAATAGAGCGCAAGAAAAGGTGGAACGCGCGAAAAAGAAAAGGGAGCTCTGGAAAATCAGATGAAAGCTCCTGTTTTTCGTTCACGAAACCTGGAGGTTATAAATAATAAACAAATCGAGTTCCACTGAAAACATGGAATCGATTTTTAGAGTCTTCAACTACCCTGGTTTAATTAAAATTCACTTAAATTGAAAGCCTAGGTACATAAAAAAACTGAAATAAAGTGTTTTTCCTCTTCTAGCAATGTTACCATATGATTTATAAGTCACATGTTATAATTTAAATACAAATGAAGTTATTCAAATTTACAAATGTTTTTAATGAGTTATATGACGGTAATGATGAATTGGAGTGCAAGAAGAAGAAATTAAAGCCCATATCAGTAAAAATTTGTTGAGCGGTGGCGCCATCTACAGGGAAACATGCCAAACACCCTTAATTTTTAAGTTTTTTGTGTTTTTTAGAGAAATTATAGATGTTTGGCACTTGTTATTATTTTTCTGCATCAGTTTAGATGCCTTCCATTAATTTAAAAAAATTTTTATGCAAATCGGTTGATTACTTTAGGCGCTAGCCCTTACTGTGCACCATATTATTACAATGAATAAAAATGCCAACTTATCCCTTTCGGAAGATAGAGAATATACATCTCAATTTTGAATTCTGATTTTTCATCAGGAAGTCAAAACCCAATCGATCGAAATTATTCCCGTCTCCATATTCGAAAATTACAGATATTTGGACAAAAATAGAATGCTGTTCCACTAGAATAAGTCCGCAAAAATTGTACCTACGTTCATTATTTGAAGCAATTTTTTTTAAAACAAACGCCGCTTTCAGAAATTATTTTGAGTTATTTGGATAGGTTAGATTCCATTATTTGCCTAATTTTTTTTTATTTTTGAGACAGGTGATGGATACTTTTGACAATTATGGCAAGTATAGTAAATAGCCTTGAAATATTATTCAAACTATTCCATTATTGAGAATTACACTTTAACAATCCTTTGGATTGTTTTGATCAGCAACTTGAATGTGATTCATCGGCTGTGAAATAAAATAAATACACTTCTTCATTAAAATGCACCAAGTATCATTTCGAACAGGGACTGGAGCGCAGCTTATGGACTGAATAAAGAAGTTATGGGAAGAATTTACAGTTCACTGTAGAAGAATAAGAAAGCTTGATATAGAGTGGAAAGATGACGCGAACGTTCAACTATCATCGAAGGCTTGAACTATTCTATAAATTTAAAATTCCTAATTGAATATCAATATTTCTAGGGGTGATTTTGAACCTAGTTTAAGAGAAAAACTTCATATGAACATATGTCCTAAACGTCTTCCCTTTTAAGTTACAGGTTGGTAAAGTTTTCAAAAATGAATCACTTATTATTGAAGGAACTGTATATAAGGACTGATGAATTTTTACACGAAATAATGATAAACAGCTTGAAAACATAAATATCAATTCTTAACCACAGCTTATCAGATATACCGGTACGAAATGAGCGTTTTTTCGTGAAAATAAAATACCAATTATTAATGGGAAATGAAGAACATTTCATTCAAAGTATTAGCCATTGGTTTTTTTACACATTTTGTCCGCCTTTCTGGCAATTTGTGGATACCACGCCAATAAAATTGTTCGTCTTTTAAAGTAAATCAACCAGACACCCAATTTTCGACCTACTCGTAGAAATCAAAGTGCTACTCAGCCAATGCATGACCCATCGATGAAAACAAATGGTAGTCGGAAGGATCCAAGTCTGGTGAATACGGCGGGTAGGGTAGCAGCTCCTAGCCAAGTGTTTTGATTGTATCCTGAACCGGTTTTGCTTTGGGTGAAGGCGGATTGTCATAGAGCAAAATTACCTTGATGTGTCTTCTGGCCCATTCTAGTCGTTTCTCGATCAATACGTGGTTCAAATTGATCATCTGAATCAGTCAATATATCCCAATCTAAAATGAGGAATATGAAGAAAAAATTACACATATTCAGGAGATCAGCTCCTACTTTAGAACATGTGTCACATCCATTCAATATAGATGAATTGAGGGCTGCCATCAAATCTACCAAATCTCGAAATGCAGCTGGTTTTGACGGAATTTATCCAGAATTCATCAAACATTTAGGAAAAAGGGCCTAGTCTTGGTTATTGTCTTTCTATAACAATATTCTGAATTCAGGAAACTTTCCTTCCGAATTTCGTAAGGCTAAAGTAATAGGTATTTTGAAACGAGGAAAAAATCCTTGTGATCCTAGTAGTTATCGACCCATCAGTTTATTGAGTGTTTCTTTCAAGATATTAGAAAGGCTAATTCTTTTTAGAATTGAATCTTCTATAGAAAATGCCCTACAAAATTTCCAGGGAGGCTTTAGGAAAAATAGAAATTGTTCAGATCAGGTTCTCAGCCTTACATCTTTCATAGAATCAGGCTTCAATGATAGGTAGAAAACAGGAGCTGCATTCATTGATTTATCTTCGGCATATGACACTCTGTGGAATGATGGATTAATTTTCAAACTCTATACCCATCTGAAGTGTGGGAAAATGGTACGATTATTAGAAAATATGTTATCTGATAGAAGATTTCGTGTTTTTATTGACAATAAGAGTAGCAATTTCAAAATATTGAAAAACGGTCTTCCTCAAGGATCAGTTTTAGCTCCTTTACTTTTCAATTTATATCTAAGTGATTTACCCACGACATCATCTCAGAAATTATTTTATGCTGACGACATTGCTATTGCTTACCAACATTCGGATTTCCATACTCTGGAAAACATACTGTCATCTGATTTGGAAATTTTGAAGAATTATTTTATTGAGTGGCGATTATGTCCAAATCCCAACAAAACAGAGGTATCTTGTTTCCATCTGAATAATCATGAAAAATATAGGAAATTAGCTGTAACTTTCAATGATTCTCCTATCGGACATAATTTCTATCCAAAATACTTAGGAGTTAAATTAGATTCATCTCTCAATTACAAGGCCCATTTAAATGATCTGAGCCTTAAACTGAAAACTAGGAATAATATTGTTCAGAAATTAGCTGGATCATCTTGGGGTGCTGATGCTTCCACTCTTGGCACAGCATCTCTAGCCCTAGTTTTTTCTGTAGCTGAGTATTGTTGCTCTGTTTGGTTTAATAGTGCACATACACAAAAAATTGACGCACAATTGAATACATCCATGAGAATAATTACTGGCACCATAAGATCTACACCGGTTCATTGGTTACCAGTTTTGTCTAACATTGTCCCTCCCCATATTCGCAGACAGACTGCAGCTCTGAATTCTTGGAACAAATATCATTCTTTTCCCAATTTATTTCCAATTATTTCATATATTCCACAAAATAGAAAGCCCAGATTGAAGTCACGTAAACCATTATGGCATAATACGTTCTTCAATATCAACATAAGTGATAAAGAATTATGGAAAACTGAGTGGAACTCTTACGAAATGTTCAATAAGTATCTCGTTTCTGATTCTTCTGAAAAATTCCTGCTTTTGATCTTCCAAGAAAAATTTGGACAGTTCTTAATCGTTTGAGAACAGGTCACGGTCGTACCAATAGCATTCTATTTAGATGGCACTCAGTTCCTAGCGCAAGATGTGAATGTTGAGAAGCAGAAGAAACAATACCTTATATCATTAATAGTTGTCCCATATATAAATTTCAAGATGGTTTTAGGGCTATTCATGATGTTTCCAACTCTTTCTTGGAATGGGTTATAAATTTCAAACGAATCTGATACGTATTTTTGTTATTCAGTTCTTTTTTCTGCTTTTATCTTTTTATTTCCAGATTCAATGTGAGCAACTTGAAGAAGTCTCTGTCTCCATCAATAGAAGACCACTCTTGAAGAAAGAAGTCCCTAAAATATATTTCAGCTTATTTTTGTATTTTCACACTTAGACGGGGAGCCAGGGTTTTTTTTTTACTGGGTTTTTCCCTAGGCTTTTATGTCATACGCCGAATTGTATGACACCCCGTCACTAACCCCTGATCTATATGCTTTATTGTTTGCTAACTAAATATTGTCAGCCAAAAGTTCAAAAGAATATATATATTGATCATGTGTTGTCGGTAGCGATCAGTAGTAACGGCTTCACCAGGTTTTAGGAGCTCGTGGTACACCACACCTTTCTGGTCCCACCAAACCGACAGCATTGTTTCTTGCCGAATCGATCTGGTTTTGCAGTCGATTTTGATGGTTGTCCTGGATCAACTCATAATTTTTTTCCATTTAGGATTCTTAAAATAAATCCATTTCTCATCGCTAGTAACAATCCGATGCAAATCCGATTTTCTTTCGTGTCTTTGGAGCGATTTCAAGTGTTTTTTTCCATCTGTATTTCATTCATATCATGAGGCGCCCATTTTCCTTACTTTTGCATATTTCTCCTAGCTTTTCTTTCAGAAATTGTTTGTTGTACAACATTTAACATTTCTGCCATTTACTTTTGATTCAAAGTGTCATTTCCATCCTATATCATTTGCAATTCGGCGTCTTCAATCTTTCTTGGTGATCTTCCCCGTTCTTCATTCCTCACATCATTATTCCTGAACTGTTGAAACCATCTTCTGCATGTTGCTTCTGATCACCATATACCTCGACAAGCATTCGATGCGACTCACCAGCACTTTTCTTCAAATGAATTCCAAATAAATTTTTAACAGTGCAGGTGGTATGCAGCATCTTTGACGAAGATACGAAGATCTTTTATTGTTATCCAGGATTCATTACTTCTTGTGCTGCCCAAGAATTCTTCCAGATCATAGCAATCATTTTACTTTTATTTACTTCTTTATTCAGTGCATTGTCCAAATCTTTGTATTGTTGGTGATCACACATATCAACCATTCAACCATTTATTGTAAATTTCATCACTCCTCTCTTCAAGTTCTCAGACTTCTTCATACCACCATTCAGCTCTATTCTTTTTATTCTCTCTTTTAATTCTAACTTGGTCTTAACGCCTAACCTAAATGTACATGTGATAACAGAAGTTTTCAGAAAATTCCACTTACGTAAAAGAAGTTAGAAGCTGCAAGAAAGTTAAGACAGCATTTACATATTAATTGAATAAAATCATCTCCAGTGCAATTATTCGGTTTTAATTTCCTGATACTTTCTCAACTGTTATTGAAATTACTGACTATACGGAAGCCATCAATGAAACTGCAGTAAAAAAACTGTAAGCACAGCACAGAGCCCATTCTGAATCAATATTTTTTTTGTCATCTTCAATTTCTGGCATCTCAGTCACCTTCCCCTCAAAATAATCCTTTCACCATGGTCGGTTCCATCCTTGCACTTTCGGCTGCACCTGCAGTTTTGGTTGAAAGGTCACCGGTTTCTTCAACTCCTGCCGAATCCACTCGAAGGTCGTTTTTTGAACCTACCAGTTGGCCCACCGTCAAAAAAGCTAATGAGATCAAGTAGGATATGTGCTAGTGCTTGTTCTTCGAGAAGATCAGATCGACCAGTGCAGTAGTTCCAGGTGGGGAATGTCTTCTAGACGTGTACCGCGAGAATCTGTGTCAAGAAACGGAGTCGCTTAATGTAGAGTGAAAGAAAACATTCGTTGTACGCGCTTTTACCAGTCGATACTCGCGATAGATTGACAATGTGCCGAGTGCTTTAATTGGTGTTAACAATGTGAAAAAAGATCGGCAATTGTATCAGGCTGTAAAGGTAAGTGATGTTGAGGCTGAGGGAAATTTGAATAAATCTGAATGATTTTAATAAAAATATTTTATTGTCAAGAGCATCATATTCACTAGCTTCAGACTGTTATTTTTTCGTGTTATCTTAAAATACTTATTCGCACTTTGGGGATGGAAGCTTTTCCATTGTAGGTATGTCTTGGAACAAGTTAAAGCTTCATTTGAAGTAATTGAATGAGTTTATGCATTAGGTGAATCAATTCTTAAGAGTTCATTCATTAAGTTTTATAGGACATCGCCTGATAAACTCATGTTCCTTTATTTCATCTATGAGTTTACTTCCCAAGAGTTCTGAATTTTAACTAAACTATACTTGTCGGGTGTTAAATAAGAAGTGAGAACTTAATCTCTTTCATTTCTTCGAGCAAAAGCTAAAACTTCATTTGTAACTATGCAAGGTGTTTCATCCCATACTAGCCACCCCGTATATTTCTTATCCCATCGTGATCGGAGAGATTTCTTCAAACTAGTTGAATGATATTGTTTAGAATGCATATTTTGACATATATTTCAAAGTCTTTGTGAAATCAGTTTCTAAAATATATACAGGGTGAGTCTGCGTTAATTTTAATTTGATTCAAACCGATAATAATTTTTTTATATGTTTCGCATTTTATTTTGAAAAAAAAATCCCTATTGAAAAAACCCTTTACTAGAGGAGAGATTATTTTAGAATGGATTTAAGTTTGTACATAAAGAATGTTTGAAATCAACTTCATGATAGGAAATCAAAAGATAGGAGACTAATTCTGGTCATCCAACATAGGTATTCATTTAGCCCTCAAAAGCTGTTAGCTTGTTCGAGTTAGATTGAACAAAGTGTGTTACCTTGACGTAACTGACATTTAAACGTTATCTGGTCATCCAACCTGGGTATGTATTCATTTACCCCTCAGAAACTGTGAGCTTGTATGATTTAGATTAACCGATGTGTGTTACGTTGACATAACTGACATTTAAATGTTGCTGGGTCATCCAACCTAGGTATTCATTTACCCCTCAGAAGCTGTAAGCTTGTGCGAGTTAGATTAACCAATGTGTGTTACCTGAATAATAAATAATCTGGTAATCCAACCTAGGTATTCATTAACCCCTCAGAAGCTGTGAACTTGTGCGAGTTACATTAATATGTGTGTTACCTTGACATAACTGACATTTCAATGTTATCTGGTCATACAACCTAATTCATTAACCCCTCAGAAGCAGTGTGCTTGTGTGATTGAGATCAACCAATGTGTGTTACCTTGACATAACTGACATTTCAATGTTGCTGAGTCATCCAACCTAGGTATTCATTTACCCCTCAGAAGCTGTAAGCTTGTGCGAGTTAGATTAACCAATGTGTGTTACCTTAATAATAAATAATCTGGTCATACAATCTAGGTATTCATTTACCCCTCAAAAGCTGTGAGCTTGTGCGAGTTAGATTGAACAATGTGTATTACCTTGATATAACTGACATTTAAATATTATCTGGTCATACAACCTGGGTAGGTATTCATTTACCCCTCAGAATCTGTGAGCCTGCATGATTTAGATTAACCGATGTGTTTTACGTTGACATAACTGACATTTAAATGTTGCTGGGTCATCCAACCTAGGAATTCATTTACCCCTCAGAAGCTGTAAGCTTGTGCGAGTTAGATTAACCAATGTTTGTTACCTTAATAATAAATAATCTGGTCATCCAATCTAGGTATTCATTAGCCAATCAGAAGCTGTGAACTTGTGCGAGTTACATTAATATGTGTGTTACCGTGACATAACTGACATTTCAATGTTATCTGGTCATACAACCTAAGTAGGTATTCATTAACCCCTCAGAAACTGTGAGCTTGTGTGATTGAGATTAACCAAAGAATGTTACCTTGACATAACTAACATTTCAATGTTGTTGGGTCATTCAACCTAGGTATTCATTACCCTTCAGAAGCTGTAAGCTTGTGAGAGTTAGATTAACAAATATATACCTTAATAATAAATAATCTGGTCATCCAACCTAAATATTCATTTTCCCCTCAGAAGCTGTGAACTTGTGCGAGTTACATTAATATGTGTGTTACCTTGACATAACTGACATTTCAATGTTATCTGGTCATACAACCTAGGTAGGTATTCATGTACCCCTCAGAAGCTGTGGCTTGTGTGATTTAGATTAACCAATGTGTGTTACCTCGACATAACTGACGTTTCAATGTAACCTGGTCATCCAACCCAGGTATTCCTTCACCCCTCAGAAACTGCAAGCTTGTGCGCGTTAGATTAACCAATATGTGTTACCTCAATAATAAATAATCTGGTCATCCAACCTAGGTATTCATTTACCCCTCAGATGCTGTGAACTTGTTCGAGTTAGATTGAACAATGTGTTTTACCTTGACATAACTGACATTTCAATGTTATCTGGTCATACAATCTAATTCATTAACCCCTCAGAAGCAGTGTGCTTGTGTGATTTAGATTAACCAATGTGTGCTACCTTAACATAACTGACATTTCAATGTAGTTGGGTCATCCAACCTAGGTATTCATTTACCCCTCAGAAGCTGTAAGCTTGTGCGAGTTAGATTAAGCAATGTGTGTTACCTTAATAATAAATAATCTGATCATTCAATCTAGATAATCATTTACCCCTCAGAAGCTGTGAGCTTGTGCGAGTTAAATTAACCAATGTGTGTTATGTTGACTCAACTGACATTTCAATGTAATTGGGTCATCCAACCTAGGTATTCATTTACCCCTCAGAAGCAGTGAGCTTGTGCGATTAGGATTAACCAATGTATATTACCTTGACATAACTGACATTTAAATGTGCTCGTGATTGAGTCATCCCCTATACACATATAAGATTCATATAAGACCTATAAATGACTACTCCATAACGATCCTAATTTTTCATATTCAATCGTAATTTGGAGTCTCGAGCTTCTTTCATTTGCCTATATTTGAATATTTATGAACTTGGAATATATGCTTTCTTTATGTAGAATAGAATACTGCAGTAAAGCTATTATTACTAATATTGATTTGAATAAGCTACATTCAAACTAACTTTCTTCTTGACCGTCCATTCTTGATGGGATATTGGTTGACACACTTTATAAACATCGATTATTCACTTAAGTAAGGCGAAGTGAAAAGGCTTCTTCTATGCAGGAAACACCTAATTGATTAGATGCGAAAGAGGTAAATGATGTAGGAAATCTCTCATTGTTTAAAGAGTGTGAAAATATGTAAGGTAAAATATGAAAAGAACGTCTATATCAGAAGTATCGTAAAATGGTTTGCTGTATATTGTGCATCAGATGATTTTCAAATTTAGTTCCTACTTGTTTTATGAGCAGTTCTCCAGATTTCGAGTTTTTTTTGGGTATTGGTAACATGATATTTCTGATAAAGGAATATTACTACGGAGATTATTCAGGCATTATCCGTTATTTGACTTGGTTATTCTTTAATAAAAAACATTCTGCAAATCAATGTTAATGCAGCAAATTTTTCAATTATATTTTATGATTTCTTGAAGAAGAGGTTCTAAATCATTTCAATAAGGATGTCAATAAATGTCGGATTAATGAAGAGTTACATATTGGGTCAAATCTTAGTATAGCACCGAAGACCGAGTCATTTGAGAAGGGACTTAATTAGAAAATTAATGATTGTATCGACCTTGATTGCAGACTCAAGATTGAACCATATTTTAGATTTTGATTAGAATAAATAAGCATTTATGAATTCAAGGATTTTTTGTTTTCATGCATCTGAAGAAAATTTAAAATGCTGAGAATAATTTATACTTGAATAATTGGAAAAAATATTTTCCCCAATTTTAGATTTGATTATATTAAAATCGACACTAACGTATACAGGGTGAGTCGTTGACCACTGCGTTAATTTTAACCATATATTCTTGACAAAAAAAACATGTTCTTTCTATAACATTTTTCCAGATTTGGCCACCGTCGAAAGATGTTGAAATTTCATAAAAAAATTTCATTTTCACCTGTAATATTCAAACGACAATATCAATTGAAATGATCTCTTGATAACAGTCATGCATATTATGGCATCAATAGATTTGTTTCTTTTCTTGTAAGTTTCTCACTACTACTGTACAGATTGGTTAAATTGCGTGAAAAACAAATATCACTTGAACTAAAAGTCCGTATCTTGTACTTCCTAGTTGAAAAGAATTAAATCGATATTATCATCTGATGAAACATGAGCGAGTGAATCATTTCTTAGAGGGAAAATAATGTTTTTAAACAATTCAGATTCAATAGTGGATGTTGTGGAAGGTAATTTTCATTCAAACTAAACTGGACTACAGAGGGGTATTTGCCCAATGTGAAAACTTAAAATGCTTATAACTATTTAACGCAGCTGAATATGGAAAAAAAAATGTCGAGATATTTGTACAGTTAACCTATTCTGAATATATGAAAACTCCAGCTCATCTCCTTTGGATAATAGAGAGTATACGGTCGGCCCTGTATTCTTGAAGGAAGAAAACCTCAGCAATTGAGAAAATTCTCGGCTCGAATTATATATTCAAATATTACAGACATTTGGGTAAATCGGAAGTACGATGATCTACTAGAACATCGCACAAAAATCATGATATTCGAGCATTTCGAAATATCTTGAACTTCATACAATATTCTACTTTCTAATCACCAAATCAAAAATATTTTAATGATGTCTGACTTTCATGATCACAGGTGGTAATCGTTTAGTCGATGATACTGGTGTTTTTATCATAATGCCTTCCTCTGTCTGTTCTTCGGAATTTTCCTCAGAAAACGTAATAGAAAAATATGGTGCAAATAAAGTCAATTTTGCTCTAAGCGTTATATTCAACTATGCTACGGATGAAAATGTGAGTAGATTATTTTTTTTCCATCATCAAGTTTGTTATTTAAAAAATGATTCTATTTGAAACATTCAATGAATTATTGATTTCCTGCGGAATTTTCCTAATTTTTTCCTAATTTTATACAGGGTGAGGAAAAGAAACATTTTATTCTTATAACATTTTTCCAAATTTCGCCCCGTTCAAAATATATAGGGTCTTGAAATTTCATAAAAAAATTGCATTTTCACATGTCATATTAAAACGACAAACTGAAATGATCTCTTGTAGAAATCGAAAATAGAGCTCCGCTGAAACAAGAATAACTTCCAGGTTTTTGGATGGAAAATTTTCATTTTTGGGATTTTTCAAGATGTAAGATTGATGTATCCACTTTAAAAATCGAAAAAGCGATTCATGATACAGGGGGTGAAAAAATCGCTTTCAAAGTTAGGGATGACAAAATCGTGAAAAATCAATTTTTTCAAATTAGAACCCCATTTTTTTATGGCAGATATTGAATCTACGTTAAAAAATAATGTGAGTGTATGCATCACACCCTTGCCCTAAAGTGGATATTTTCTGAGTTATTCACAAAAAACTGTTTTTCGTCTTGAATTTTCAGCTATTTCTTTTCCCTTCACTCCAAAAAGATGAAATTTTCAGGAACTATTATTTGAACCATGCTGTAGATTTTTCACCCCTTCTTGAAACCGACTTCAAGTTACTATTAGGAGAACCATGGCAAACTCTCGCAGTTATAACTAGAGAAGATGCTCAAACTTTTGACCGTTAATTTCTAGACATTTATTTATACGTCTCATAGGAATGCTTCGTGCGTTGCTCTTCTTATTTCATCGGGAGGAAGAGATCTGCAAAAGTGTTTAAAAACCAAATTGAGTTTCAAAACTATGAATCTAAAAATCTAAACAAACCTGAACGCATTTCTGACTCGTTCTATGCATTCCTCTTTATCAGTCAGGGGAGTTGAGTAGACAATATTTTTTATCCTACCCCAAACATAATAGTCTAAAGGAGTGGCCAAAGATGTGGACCATTGTTTGCCAACCATCGATCTTCAAATAGCCTGTATAGGATATTTGACACATTGAGTGAATTGTGTGGAGGCGAGGTATCTTGTTGATACCATAAGTCATTAAGGAAGAACATTCTTTAAATAATGCAAACATATGTAGTGTTCTATCTTACCAGTTAAAGTCCCATCATAAATGTGAACATCGAGAATTGCATTATTTTTGATGGAGCAAAAAACATTGAGACTCCAGGTCTCTTGAAAGTTCCATTGTCTGAAGTGGTGCTTGTTCTCTTCATCCCAATAATGACTGTTATGCCTATTGAAAGAACCATTCTTTGTGAATTTAGATTCATCTGTCCAAATTATACAGTCCAAAAGTTTTCATTCCCTTGAAATCGAATCATCATAGCTTCGCAAAACTCTGTTCTCCTGACGAAATCAGTTTCCTTCAAATGCTGTACCCTATTGAATTTATATGGGTTCATTTTATGTTTTTTTAATATTCTCCAAACCCTCGATTGAGATAATCCCAGAGCAATCTCGGTATCTTTGAGAGAATTTTGAGGATTCACACGAAAATATGCAAGAACTGTAATTTTGTTGTTTTCATCTTCTACTACACTTTTCTCTGTGTATAGTTTTCTTAACGAAAGATCCGACATTTCTCAAGTTTGTCATGGTTCTGTTAATGGTATCTCTCGTTGGTCTGGGTCGGTCAGGAAACCTCTCAATGAACAGTCGAATCGTTCTATCTACAACTTTATTAAATTCTCCATGAAGTAGAATGAGATTTAAATAATCTTCATTGGTAAAATTAGGCATAGTGATCGATTTGATAACTTAATACGAATTATCAGCAAATTAATAGTAAACACAAAATGCTACTGAATAAAGAGGAATTTGGCAGATGTAATTAATGATATCTACATTAAAAAAATGTAAAACATGGTAAGTTTTTGCGTATGGTTCATAAGAAATTATTTATTTATCACTGAGAGAAAACCGATGGCCGATTAGTTGAAATAAAGAGGTTTCCGATACAAATTCGAATCCAAATTCGCCATCTATTTAGGAACAACCTGTAACTTTTTTCTCTTGCATATTAGGGTAGTAAAATCTAAAACATGGTTTAAGTAACAGTTCCTGAAAATTTCATCTTTTGGTGTGAAGGAAAAGAAATAGCTGAACATTCAAGAAGAAAAACAGTTTTTGTGAATAACTCAGAAAATATCCACTTTAGGGCAAGGGTGTGATGCATACACTCACATTATTTTTTAACGTAGATTCATTATCTGCCATAAAAAAATGGGGTTCTAAAATGTTACATCAAAATAACTTGAAATTTTCTAAGGAATCTATTTCGGCAATAAAAAAATGGTGTTCTAAATTGAAAAACGGAAGTTGACGTCATTTCCGGAAAAACCGGAGGTGCTCATGCCTTAAAAATATTTTAGATTTCATCAGCATCGTGGAATACTTATAAGTGCTGAATTTCATGAAAATACGATCAGTAGTTTCCCGTATAAATATGGGTGAGGTTCCTCGTGAAAGACCCTGTATAAAAGGCAGGCCTCGTAGTAAAACAGAATAAAGAATCATTTAATTTTCTTAAATGTAGGATTAAGTTTGACTGAATACCACCTTTCAGAACTTTTCTCCACTAGAAAGGAGATATTACGTGCAATTATGTTGGTCATATCTATTACATAACGTCCATTGAAATTCACTGATCCAGTAACTCCTTGAGGTCAATTTAAAATGGACCTGTTGGTAAAACTTACCAGAAAATACGTGATATCGTTTCGCTTGCGCTGTGTTATTCAATGTTATTCACGGTTAAATTGCAAACGTAATAGGTGAAGAACACCCAGAAAATAATACACAGAGATTAATTGGAACTTATATCCAGTATGATGAAAAACAGGTCGGGAGGGTATATTGTTTTGTCTGTTTATAATTTTTGATTCAATGAAAAATAATGGATCTTATATTGTTAAATGTTTTATTTATAATCAACAATTATGTATGAAATACAATATCAAATAAATGTCCACCTCCATTAACCTCACAAATGCGAGGTTTTTCATGAATTTCATCACGAATATTTTGTTGCTGACGATAAATTACACAGGTCTACAAAAAAAAAATTTTGTTGCCTAGAATTTTTGACCTGATTTTAACTATATTTTTATTGCTGAATCTATATATGATAGCAGTTTTTCTGTATCAGCTCTAGATTTTTAGATAAATTCACTTATCTATCAATGCTTTTTCCTATTTAATACTTTCAAGTATGAGTGTTGTAAAATTTATACAAGAGATAGATTCTTGTATAGAGTTTTTTTTTCTTAGTGTCAGTCTTCATTTGTAACAAATTGAATTTAAAATAATAGTATTTATTATAATTATGATTTTAATTCATTTATTACAAATAGAAGACTAACAATATGAGATATATAACTGATTGGTTGACAAACTGTTAACAAGTGGGATTTAATCCTATTTAGTGTCATCCAGTTAGTTATATAGAAACCCGATATATGGAGCTGTCCAGTCTGAAGTGAACTTCAACTGCAGTTGAGGGATGAGGTTAGTTTGTGAATTCCCGCGGTGCAGATAGATAGAACTCAGCGTCATATGAAATTTCTCTTTAGTAACGAGTTGTTGAAAAGTAAATCCTAAAAGTATATTGTTAATTGTTGTATTTGTGTTGTTGAATAGAAATGACTTCAAGTAGTACATCATCCTGATATTTTTTGGTACATATGCGGAGAATACACGTTCTTGGAAACCAGAAAAACTATTAGTGATTTTGTAAAGAGGGCTTATCTTGGATATTTTGGTGTTAAGCTTGGTGATCAGGATAAAACCTAGGCATCACATATTGTCTGTAAAACTTGTACAGAGCATTTACGACAGTGGACTACCGGGAAAAGGAAAATTCTGAAATTCGGAATACCAATGGTTTGGAGAGATCCAAAAAATCACTTCGATGACTGTTATTTCTGCCTAGTAAATATTACTGGAATCCATCGAAATAACCGTAACAAGTGGACTTATGCAGATTTAGTCTCTGCAAGACGCCCTATTCCTCACTCAGAAGAAGTGCCAATTCCATCTTTTCAGCAGCTACCAGAACTCTGTGAGGACACATGTCTCTCTGATCAGAATTCTGACACTACTGAAGGTGACAGTGATTTTGAAACGATGTCATCAATTCCCCAATGTTTCAACCAAGGTGAGTTAAATGACCTTACTAGAGATCTGAACAAGCTTCTGAATTCCTAGCTTCCAGGTTGAAGGAAAAAAATTTACTTGAACTTGAAACGAAAATTACATTTTATCGCATAAGGGAGAAAGATCTGCTACCTTTTTTCTCTGAAGAACAAAACCTTGTATTTTGCCATGCTATTAGAGAACTCCAGGGAAGAATGGGTCTTCCTCAATATTTTCCGGATGATTGGCGCTTATTTATTGACACCTCAAAGCGAAGTTTGAAATCTGTTCTTCTACATAATGGGAACAAATATGGCTCAATACCAATTGCTCACTCAACGAAAATACGAGAATGAAAGAGAGATATGACAACATAGCTTTGGTTTTGGAAAAAATAAAGTATCATGAACACCAATGGGTGATTTGTGTAGACTTAAAAATGGTAAACTTTCTCCTTGGACAGCAAAGTGGCCACACCAAATATCCTTGTTTCTTGTGCTTCTGGGATAGAAGAGACAAAACGCAACACTGAGTTCGAAAAAGTGGCCTAGAAGAGAAAACATGGATGTTGGGGAAAGAATATCATCAATGATCCTTTAGATGTGCAAGAGAAAATCATATTTCCACCCCTGCATATCAAGCTGGGTCTAATGAAGCAGTTTGTAAAGGCTCTTGATAAGAATGGATCATGCTTTGCATATATAGGGAAAAATGCCTCAGCTGAGTAAGGAAAAAATTAAAGCAAGAATATTTGATGGCCCACAAATAAGACAGCTGATTAAAGACCCTGACTTCATAAATTCAATGATTGAGATTGAACAAAATGCCTGGAATTCATTTGTTTCAGTTGTCCAAAATTTTCTAGGTAAACACAAAGCTGAAAACTATGTTGAATTAGTCAATGACATGCTGAATAATTTCAGATCACTTGGGAATAAGATGAGCATTAAGGTGCCCTATTTACACAGCCACTTAGACCGTTTTCCTGATAATTTAGGCGACATTAGTGAGGAGCAAGGTGAAAGATTTCACCAAGATATCAAATGTATGGAGGATCGCTATCAAGGAAGATGGGATACTCACATGATGGCAGATTACTGCTGGTCTTTAAAACGGGATTGTTCTGAAATACATTCGAGAATGTCACGAAAAAAAGTTTCCGAAATGTTTAGTGAGTAATTGGTTTAAATTATGATTTTTTCTGTTTTATATAGTATATAATGAATAATATCTGTAATATCTGTGTAATATAATAAAAATTCCTTTATTAATTTGTTTCTTTAAACCATGGTTTTTCTTTTAAAATAGTATAAGGTATAATTCACAAAAATGTTAATATCTTAAAAATTCGAGCTGACGGGCAAAAACTAATAGCATATTTGAATTCAGGGCATCAAATTCATATGAAATCATCTCCAACATCTTCGACACCAAAACCACTGTTGATCAGTGTATTGATGATAAAAATCATGCAGAATTGTTATTTGGACAATAACAATAACCTCTCATTGTTGTTCTATCTAACGTTTCGATAGACAAGAATCTGCTTTTAAAAGATATTATCAGAAAATTGAAGAATCTGAAAATTTTCTGATATTGTCAGCTTTTTTGCCTCAAAAACGACGAAATGTTGGAAAACGAACAATAAAAGATTACTTGATTAAAAGGAGATGCCATATTATGGTGAGACAGCTGTAGTTGTGAAAATAAAGTTTTTGGAAATTGAAAACTGTCTCTTTGTAATCAATTAATTAAAATGAATTTCCAACAAGTAAAGGCCGATTCAGATTCATATCAGATACAATAAGAGATGATTTTTCTTGTTTAATTCAAATCTTGCGTTAATTTTGGGTCACCCTTAAGTCATATTATAACCCTAATTCGTATTAGGACCGTAGCTCTCAGGGAGCAAGGTACAGATTTGATCTCAGTACTTTTCAACATAATTCTTCATTCTCAAACTCGAAAATTATGGGGATAAATCAATGTATAAAATGAAATGCCATTTCCTAGTTTCTCTTGGTAATCTAGTTACAGAGAAAAAGGAGACGTATCAGCATACCTCGTATCTCATTGAAGGTGAAAATACTTAAATAAGGAAAGCCTTGTTTAGATAGATAACTAATCATTCGGTTATTATGGCATCACATTAAGGTATTAGAAGAAATCGATCACTAACGGATTTCCCTCACAACATTATTCAAGAACGACACAGTTTTTCGTTTTAATCAATCATGGATTCTAGAAGTGAAAAAAGGATACACCGATGGTTTCGATATGGGTAGTTTAAAAGTAATGCGTTTCAATGTTTACAATTGGGCCAACATATCCTTTATATCTTATTCAGTTGAGTTAAATCGGCATTTCGATTCATCCGTTTCTCTACGATTTATTCAGTTACCATAAAGTAGGAGAAAAAGGCAAAATGGCGTCGAGGAGTAAAGCCAAAAGGACCCGCTAGGAGGTCAATCTTTATTAACATCGAAAGCCCATACCCTGGTTCTACAAAAAATACTACATCCGACCTTAAGCACGATGAATTTCTTAAAATAAAACCCGAAAATAGTGGATTATGAGGGACAACTTTGAGGTCGATTTGAGGGCTACTGTGTCCCGCTGAGTGAAACTAACGGAAAGGCAGCTTTTTTCAGTTTTCTCGTCCAACCCTCGCCAAATTTCTTGACCTCACGTCAGTATTGATGAAGAGTTTCTTCAAGAATCTTTTCTTAAATTTTCTGTTATCCAGAAATCACCTCTTATGCATGGGAGATATAGCGGAATTAAAACAAGCGCCTTTCATAATTCAATAATTAATTCAATTAAAGTATCTAGAATATCAAATTTTCTTCGTTTAAAACTGTGCTACTAGAATTCATAATATATGCATACCGAGTGTGCAAGATGCAGTTAACAATAATAACACTAATTTCTCAATAGCACACACGTGAAGGTAATAGTTGAGAAATGTATGGGACAGATGTAGATAACAGCTATCTCTCTACGTCATTTCTTGTAATTACAGTTAAAACGGATAGGTATCGGTGCTGGCATTTGTTGTGGAATTTTTAATATACAGGAATTGAATCATTATTAAGAATATTTTCCGAGATACTGAAGTGATTAGGTGAGAAATCGGCACAGATGCAACGTTTAATCCACAAGGTAATTTCAGAAATTTCTATACTTTCTTTTCGAATAAAATGAGGATTTGAAATAAAGATCCATTGACTACTAATTTAATTTTTTACGAATTTACTGGTAAATTCAAGATCGTGGATTTATATTACAAACTAGTAAGTCAGAAATATGGAAAAAATTCATAACATTCATTTGCGCCTTGTGCAGGTAAAAAATGCAATTTTTTTTCAAATATTTCAACCTAACCTTCTTTTTTCGAGCAGCCTCCAGTCTGAGTGAGGGATTGAAAAAACTAAAGTTTAATTTATTATTTTATGTATCATTGAATTTATATTTATGTTTTATATTTTTAAACAAGAATAAAAAGGAAACAGTTTCCACGCAAAACAGTAGATATCATACCCTCCAGAACAAAAAAATATTGAAAAACACTGTCGTGAAATCAGCCAGCAGCACTTGTTATCGCTTTCAAGATGAATTTGCACTAATATGAACAAGATTTGCTTCTTAATGAACTGACGTCAATATAATTATAAATCTTTGAAACTTATACCTAAACCATCATATTCGAGTATTCATTCGTTTTCTCATTTTGAAATAAAATCCTAATTGTTACGGCGAATAAAATTTTTTTTAATTTCGTAGAAATGATTTGGTCGTTCTTCTACTTTTTTTATAAATTCTCTTGATTCCAAATATTTAAAATTCAGTTCAGTTAACGAAATAATTAAACTTTTGCTTACCGTATCTCAAGGATATCATATAATATGCAAGAATTCTGTGGTTTTTCTGTGACAAAAATCATGTTCTCCTCGGAAATAATTCCTACAGTTTCACTCGTAATGAGTGTTCAACTATCGACAACCTGAGAAGTGTTATATATTTCCTTTGCATAGATTTTAGTAAAATTCATTTACTGAACTCTCAGTATACCTAATATAACATTATACAGTGACTGGCAAATGTGTGGAACAGGTAAATATATCTGGATTTATTAGAGATACCAAAATGAAATTTGGAAGAAGGATACTGCAGTAAATTGCCTATTTAATAATAATAATTATGACGTTTATTCAACTTGTAGTTCATGAAGTTACAACTTACACGGTTTCAAAAAGGAAAAAAACAACATTCACATATTTTCAACCTATTCTATATGCCTAAATATATCGTTAGAAAAACATCCAAATTAACTTCTTTTCCGAAGACAATTTCATGAAATTGTCTTGTGAGGAAAATTTAGGAATCATTATGAAAAGAAAACAAATCAATACTGCATTTTCAAAGGTGTACAAGGTATGTACATAAGAGTTCTTGATGTCTACCATCTGGTAAACTTCCCACGTCGGCAGCGAGATAAGCCATTCTTCAATTTTTCTCTTGAAGACGTTCATTTCAACAACATTTTTGATTTCCGGTGGTATTTTATTAAATATGGAAGAAGCTAGGTAGGTATGAGATCTTTGACCTATCGTCCTGTCCGTCCTCGAATGAGTTATCCACATTCCTCTATTCCTTGTATTATGCAGGTGACAATTGAAAACTGCTGTCACCAAATGCTTTTTTTGATAAATGACAGAGCGAGAGAAAAAAGCTTTTAGGGTCCATAATTCCGCTCTCTGTATATAACCTCTCGGTTGAGAAGCGAAATGGTCTTCTGAACATTATCTTTAGTAGCCACTTCTGTGCTATTTCCAGTGTCTTCAGGCAACCTTTCGTCGTCACTCCACCCCAGGCCAATATTCCATAGTAAAGGTGCGTCTGTGCCAAGGCAAAATAGAGCCTCTTCAGGATCCCCAATTTGCAAAAATCCTCAATTTTTTGAAACGTGGTATCAATACACGTAATTTTTGGACAAATGCTCAATGTGCTCGTTCCACCTCAGATGTTTGTCGACGTATATTCCCAAGTATTTAAATTTATCAGCAATTTTTATTTCATACGTATTTCCGTTTCTTGAGAATGATAATGACCTGAAAGAAGGCAACCTGACAGATGTTGCACAGAAGAGCATAAAATATGTTTTATCATAGTTAATGGTCAAGAGTTTGGAATCGAAAAAGTTGACCACCTTAACGAAATCTCTCTCAACTCGCTTCCTCAACAATTCCAAGGTATCAGAATGGTAAAAAAATGGCCGCATCATCAGCAAATGCAGTCAATTCACCCTCAGTATTGAATGAGAAAATTGAATTTAGGTATGCTATAAATAACAGTGGTCCTAGAATCGTTCCTTGAGGCACCCCACATTGGATGGTGGACGAGGTACTGAGATGATCTCGAATCCGAACACGTTGACTCCTGCCCGACAAGTAACTCCCAAACCAACTTGAAGCTTGATGTCTAATTCCATATCCTTCCAATGTTTCCAATAATTTTTCATGATTAACGGTATCGAAAGCTTTCTTCAAGTCTATAAAAAGGCATAGGCATGGTTTAGCAGAGTCAAGGAGCGATATATTTTGGCAGTTAGTTGTGCTACAGTATCCTGTGTTGACTTTCCTTGCGAAAACCGAATTGGCCTTCTTTCAAAACTTGACAGCCTTCCAAAACTTCAGCTGTTCTCTCATGAATAACTTTTTCAAATATTTTTGACAAATTTGACGTGAGGGAAATTGGTTGATAATTGCTCACATCTCTCTCATCTCCCGACTTGTATACTGGTTTGATCAAAGTTTCTTTGAGAATGTGGGGAAAGATACCAGACTTCATTGACGAGTTCACTAGATGACAGAGAGGAACCAGTATACTCGAGGCCATTTTCTTCAGTGTATTTGCCGTTATACCATCCAATCCTGGGGCTTTATCTGACTTCAGTGATTTTACAATTTTCAGCATCTCAGTTGATTTGTTGTTCCAGAATTAAATTGTTCACATTTTTGTCATCTACCACATTGATGCCATTTCGTTTAATTCTACTAGCCATACTAGGACCTATATTCGAAAAGTATGTATTGAAAGCTTCTACTATGTCCCGATCTCAGGAAACTCCACAATTTTTTCGGATCTCCTCATATTTTATCAACTTGTTCTCATAATAATTTTTTTCGCATTCGTTATCAGTTTTTCAAGAAGGTTTTATAAATTCTGCATCTACTCATTAGTGACTAATTCTGAGGACTAGTCTTAATCTGCCTGTATAGTTAATTTTTTCATTGATAGCCTTGACAATACCTGAAGTGATCCATTCGTTCCGTTTTATTTCTTTTTTTTCGAATTTTTTGTATGTATTTTCCGAAATATGAAATTTTAAGATTTCTATGAACGTTTCAGTGGAGATATTTGGGTTTTGTTGTTCCAGCACCAGACGGCAATCTTGACTAGCTAACGTAGCATTAAGCTTGGGTCTTGTTACTGTATTTATTAGTGACGTATAACCATACTCGGTCAAGATATTATGATATTCCTCATCCAAATCACTACCAGACAACAAGTCGAAGTTTGTATCGCCTATTATTATATTAACTTTTTTGTTTTGCCTATTTCTAGTTAGAAACTCTTGAAGACATCTGTTGAATGCATCCTTCGATATATCATGTGGTCTGCAGACCGCAACCAGGCTCATACAACAACGCTCATAAAATGCTTCGATCTGAATTATATTCAGCAACTTATGGTCACAACGTGATGAACAAAACTTATATCCTCTCTTATATAGATGGCTACCCCATCATTCTGATTCACATTTCCATAATTATATAATAAACTAAAACCCGGAATTTCATAATACATCCTGCATTTTCAGGTCTCTGTTAGAAAGATTTGTTTTAATATTTTTTAAAAATTTGGACCTTGTGATTTTACCGGAATTAATGTCAATTTTAAAATTTCCAATGGAACACCCTGTATATAATTTCAGTTTCTGATGAAACATTTTCTTACGAATACAAAAATATCGGGTTCGATATTTTTTATTTCAATACCCACCGAAATATAAACAAAAAAGTATCTAAAGAAAGTAAAAATCTAATACCCATTGAAGATATAACTAATCATAATTATTAACTAAAACTAAGTGATTTTTGAAACATTGAAACTTAACTAAACTAAACTTAATGTATTGGATGTTCAAACCAAGCACAGTTTACTTTTTGACAATTAGCAAGTTGGTTTGTAAATTCTCAAGTAATATTCGCTGTTACGTCTGGTGGATTTCTCTGTATCTCGTCATTTATTCCTGCAGCAGCCAATTCTTGCAAATTATTTGGTTTATAAACATTAACCTTAGACTTTAAATAACCTCACAGAAAATACTCCAGTGAATTAAGGTCGGGACTTCTAATCTCGAACAATGCTAGCGTAATGCGGTGATGTTCCATCCTGATGAAACCAGATATTATTTGATAATTGTCCATTTACCTTCAATGCCGGAATCACTTGTGTCTCAACTCATCCGTAAATACCTATCTCAGTATAAAGTTTCTTGTAGGAAGAAGGGTCCCACGATTCTGTTGTTAACAATGCCGGCTCAAATGTTCAATTTTTGGGATGTTGTGTATGAGCCTCTTGAACCTAATGGGGATTAGTTTGTGACCAGTGACGGCAGTTATGTCGATTAACTGTACCGTTGAAACAAAATGTAACTTCGTTTGGAAACACCACAGACAAAAGCTGAAAAAAGAACTGAACACAAGAAATAGTATTAAATTTGTTTTAAATTTATAACCCATTCTCTGAAAGAATCGGAAACATTTTGAATAGCCCTAATACCATCTTGAAATTTATATATGGGATAATTATTGATGAGATGAGGTATTGTTTCGTCTGCATATCCACATTCACAACTTGCGACTGGAACTGAGTTCCATCTGAATAGCATGCTATTGGTACGATCATGACCTGGTCTCAAACGATTAAGAACTGTCCAAATTTTTCTTGGAAGATCAAAACCCGGAACTTTTTCAGAAGGATCAGAAACGAGATTTTTATTGAACATTTCATAAGAGTTCCACTCAATCTTCCATAATTCTTTATCGCTTATGTTCATATTGAAGAACGTATTATACCAGAATGGTTTACGTGACTTCAATCTTGGAATTCTATTTTGTGAAATGTATGAAATAATTGGAAATAAATTAGGAAATGAATGATATTTGCTCCAAGAATTCAGAGCTGCAGTCTATCTGCGATAGAGATGCTGTGCGAAGATTGAAAGCATCAGCACCTCAAGATGATCTAGCTAATTTCTGAAGAATATTATTCCTAGTTTTCAGTTTCAGACTCAGATTATTTGAATGAGCCTTGTAATTGAAGGATGAATCTAATTTAACTCCTAAGTATTTTGGATAGAATTTATGTTCGATAGGAGAATCATTGAAAGTTACAGCTACTTTCTTATATTTTTCATGATTATTCAGATGGAAACAAGATACCTCTGTTTTGTTGGGATTTGGACATAATCGCCACTCAAAAAAATAAATTTCTTAAAATTTCCAAATCAGATGACAGTATGTATTCCAGAGTATGGAAATACAAATGCTGGGAAGCAATAACAATGTCATCAGCAAATTTCTGAGGTAAGCCAATGAGATATAAATTGAACAGTAAAGGAGCAAGAACTGATCCATGTGGAAAACCGTTTCAATGTTTTGAAATTGCTACTCATTTAAATAATAATTGGTCTATTGATTGTGCTCTGGTATAACTTCGAATTCTAAATAACAATATGTCTATTGATGTTTTGACATCTCCTGTCACTTTAAATTTGTTCAAAAATTACCGAAAACTCGATATTTTCGAAATTATTCCCTTAAGATGTTCACAGCATGAATTCTATCTTTATGAATTACTGAACCCTCTGTATAATAATGAGATTCATAAAATAACAGATTTTGGGTATATTATGTGGTAAGAACATCAACTGATGAAAAAGTTCTGCCCAATAAATAGCAACGTGATGCTTTAGGTACCGTCTGGTAGGCGATCTAGAAGTTTATTGTTCAATGAATGACAGACGTAAAATGTTACGTTCGGTCGTATTTTGTAGTCGTGCCAGATAAGTCCATTATTATTCTTGTAATTTATGCGTCAGAGGACCAGGTTAATGTTGTTCGTGAGCAGGAAGTCGATTGTGATATTTCAATACTGTATTACAATTACGACCGACATTAAAGAATCAATAACCAAGTCCCTTTCTCCAAAAGATACTTGTCCTTGGACTACCAAATATTCGTTTAATCTATTCTCAATTTCATTTTTCAAAGTAGGTTTACATCATTGTAGAGAGTGGGATATTTTGATGTTTTTAAACCAGAAGAGACAAACAAAATCTAATACCCCATTCTCGTTATCTTTTTCTGAGAAACTGACAAGAATAGTATTCAGTTTTGGCTACCTTCTTTTGATTTAGTTTTATAAACGAAAATTGGAAAAATGGTGCTATCGAAAAAAATTTATAAATCCGCTAATTGGGATGATTTGTGTGTCAGATTCTGAATGTTTCATTTTGTGTACTAGCGGAGATATAATTTTTCGATATAACCATTTTTCCAGTTTTCGCTTATAACTGGGAAACAAAAGAGGCTAGCGAGAAAATGAATACAAAACTTGTAGATTGGTTGTTGGAAGACTGAATAATAGATCCAATGGCAATTTCGAAATCTATTGCTAAAGATTCTGAAGCTCTTTCTAGATCAAATTTGAATCCTTTCTCTGATAAAATAGGTTCTTAGTTGGTGAATTCTACATTTGATGAATTGACAAATCTTGGATAAAAACTATGATTTGAAAAGTGTTGTGATTTTTCAGTGATTTCCTTTATGTGAAATTACAAAAAGAAAATTAATGAAAAATCACTACACTTGTAAGTTTCTCAGATGAAGGAAATGAATGAAGTAATATTTTATATATCCCATCTGGTTTAAAAATTTTAGTGCTAAAAGATCGAAATATGCCCACCCTGTGAATACTTAAGGAGGTTTAAAGGAATATACAGGATGGCTGGGAGATTGACGCTTGAAAAAAATTAGATTCTTCGTGTCATGGGATATCCGAAATACTCCATGTATGTTCAGCGATTATTCACGGTTTTCGAATTATAATTATTTTTTAAAAAATTCAGAACTTTGGTCCTCAATCAAGTAAAAATATTCTAAAAAAAAATGTATAAAACTATTTTGACTTTTTTCTTTTGCAATGAAATTTCCATACGTTGTTAGTTGATACACAAAATAATCAGCTTTGTAACTTTAATGTAAGTTTAAGAAAAACTGGTCTCAAGAGAAAAAAATTCTTCAAGTGGATTAAGACCAAAACTTTAGAACATAAATTAAAAATTTAAATGAATATTTTCTGGATTACTGAATATACCTATAAAATGCGCCTTACTCTTAGTAGGTAATCAGGATTATTCAAATAAGCAGCACTTAATGGGCTATTTTTGCTGAATTCCGCCATATAATATTTACCAAGGTGGAAATTCTTAAATTCTTTTTTTTTTGGCTTTTTATTATTATTAAGGCTAAATTCACTTGTAAACTAATCAAAATTACTGCTGGACAAATTAGATTTAAGCAGAAACCAATCAAGGTTTTATTTATTTAGTTTTAAGTTTACTTATTTTGTATTTTCTGGGATGCAAAAATTTGGGTGCGAGCTCAATTTTGTTGTCTAATGCTCTCAACGGTCCATTTCCTCTCCCATCCAGACTAGATGGAGAAATTTACAAAAATTACTTTGAAAATGAACTTCCATTACTTTTGGAAGATGTTAATCTTCAGCTGCGAAGCACCATGATATTCCAGAATGACGGTGCCCCGTGTCATTACGCAACAATAGTACGAAATTTCTTGAACGAAAATTAACCCAATAGATGGATCGGACGAAGCAGTTCAATTAGATGGCCTCCACGCTCTCCTGACCTTAACCCCATAGACGTTTTCATTTGGTTTTTTTAAGAAATCGCCTACGCTAGGGAATCTCCGAGTGAAGAAGAACTAAGGCTGAAGATTGCAGAAGCCGAACGTAAAATAAAAGAAAACAGAGAAGCTTTCAGGCGATTATAAGACAATTTTTCACATAGATATAGAATGTGCATTGCCGCTGGAGGTGGTTATTTTGAAAATCTGTTATAAATTTAATAAATGAATTTTCTTTTACATTATGTCACTCATTCATTAACGAAACCTCCTCTTACATAAGAAATTTGTTAACTAATCTAAGTTAATTTTGGACAATGATTGAATGGAAACAAATTCTAACACATCAAATTTTAGCTTATTTGCAGTAATCTTGATTAGTTAACAAGTGAATTTAGCGTTCATAATCATAAAGACAAAAAATAATATTTAAGAGTTTCCACCTTGGTGAATTTGATGGCAGATTTTAGCAAAAATAGCCAAATAAGTACTGCTTATTTTAAATGATCCTGATTGCTAAGAGTTAGGCGCATTTTAATAATAATAATAATAATAACAATATCCGTTTATTACCAGAATCATCATTATACAGTACAACAATGAAATGGAAACAAGTCACATACAATTAATGAATAAAGAAACAAAATTTCGCCCTTATTGTGTCTTACAAAAATCCTTAAATTCACTGAGAGAATATGGTTCACAATTCAATACAAGTGTAAATAATGCCCTTTGAAATAAATTATACTTCTAACATCTTTGCAAACTTAGTGGGAGCAGACTATACAATTTTATCCCCATTTATAGCGTGCTCTGTTCAGTGATTGAATACTTTTGTACCGGAAAAAATATTCGTGGGTTCTTCTATTAGCGTTATTATTTTTATATATATATAGCGGGGTCCTACAGCCTCCGCCGCATCCCGCATTTCGATCGCCATTTTTCTCTATTCTGCCATTCATCCTCTAAAATGGCTCTATCTCTCATTATTGTCCTGATTCCGTCTTCCCATGTTATCGTTGGTCTTCCTCTCCTTCTGCGACTTCCGGGAACATACTCCATTGCTCGTTTTGGCCATCTGTCTTCTCCCATCCTCATCACGTGTCCGTACCAGATGAGTTGTCGTGTTTCCACATATTATTTTTATACTCCTCAAAATAATATGGGTGTTTATGTACAAAAAGTATAATTCTATAAATATATAGACCTGGTACAGTTAAGATGTTACCAGACAGTACCCCTGCAGGATGATCTGAAACCCATATTCAACATTGCTCTTATAGCTTGCTTTTGAATTACAAATATATGGTTAGCCCGTTATAAGTAGGTAATCAAAAAATATCCATTGACATTTTTTATTTTTATTTGAAAGTTTTGGTCTTAATTCACTTGAAGTATTTTTTCCCTTGAGACCAATTTTTCCTACATTTACATCAAAGTTACAAAACTGATTATTTCATATATTAAAGAACAACTTATGGAGATTTCATTGCAAAAGAAAAAAGTCAAAATATTAGGTGTACAAATAAGTTTCCGCGGTTTTTTATAAAAAATTAGGAATTTATTGTAAAGGAAAAGTACATTACGTTTTATTCAAAGTATTTTCCATCATTTGCCACTACTTTTCCCCATCTTTCTGGCAACATTCGGATACCCCGTCGAAAAAACTCTTCATCTTTTGACGCTATCCACAAATCTACCCAATTTTTGGTGTCTTCATATGATGTGAAGCGCTGCTCAGACAGACCATGTGCCATCGACCGGAACAGATGATAATCAGAAGGGGCTAAGTCTGGTGAATACGGCGGGTGGGGTAAAACTTCCCAGTTGAGTGTTTCCAAGTATGTTTTTACCGGCGCCGCAACATGTGGACGAGCATTATCGTGTGAAAGAATAATTTTGTCGTGTCTGGAGTAGTAATGGGCGCGTTTTCCTTAAGTGCCCGACTCAATCTCATCAATTGTGTTCGGTAGAGAGCTCCAGTAATGGTTTCGCTTGGTTTCAGCAATTCATAATACACGACACCAAGCTGATCCCACCAAATACACAGCATGAGTTTTTTTCCATGAATATTCGGCTTAGCTGTCGATGTTGATGGTTCGCCGGGCTTAACCCATGACTTTCTCTTCTTTGAATTATCGTAGTGAATCCATTTTTCGTCACCAGTGACTATACGATGCAAAAAACTCTTTTTTTCATTCCTGGCAAGCAGCATTTCACTCATGCATAATCGGCGTTCAACGTCTCTCGGCTTTAGTTCATATGGAACCCAATTTCCTTGTTTTTGAATAATTCCTAACGATTTTAAACGATGTGAAATTGCTTGTTGAGTCACTTGTAGAGTAAGTGCAAGTTCTTTTTGCGTTTGGGATGAATCTTCCTCCAATAGTGCTTCTAATTCCATGTCTTCGTACACTTTCGGCCTTCCACTGCGTTCTTTGTCTTTAACGTCAAACTCACCGTTCTTAAACTTTTGAAACCATTCCTGACAACTTCTCTCACTTAAAGCAGCTTCACCATATGCTTCTAGAAGCAATCGATGCGCCTCAGCTGCAGATTTTTTCACATTAAAGAAGTAAATCAAAAGTTCCGCAAATGATGCTTATTCGGAATAAAACATGATATTTTTGCACGAAAAAATTACGTGATGCTGATACGGAATCACTAGTACTTTAAGGTTATGGTGTTGCCAGATGACTAAACTTGGGATATTACGTTTTACATCTGACAATTTCTCCATAACCTTCTGGTGGGGCCATCTTTTGACAAACCGCGGAAACTTATTTGTACACCTAATAGTTTTATACTTTCTTTTTTAGAATTTTTTTTAGAAGTTCTGAAATTTTCTAAAAATAATTATAATTCAAAAACCGTGAATAATCACGGAACATACATAGATATTTCGGATACACAACACGAGGAATCTATTTTTTTATATGAGGGTTTTGTTATTTATGGCATTTTTTATCTTCATTATCAAATTGATATGAGCACTTATATGGGTCAATCCGATACTCGGTGTTCTTCTACTCCTTAGATTAAATGCCTATGACCTTTAGATTTTTTTAAATTCCATTACTTGCCAAAAACATGCCAATTAACAAAGAAATACTATTATCTACTGCAATTTTCATAATAGAACCATAATTATTTCTAATTCAACTTACGAATAATGATTGCTGGGTCTGTACCGTTTCTTCATCTGATATTATTGAATCGAACTCAATCTGGCAGGTGGATTATTTTCTGTATCAGAGAAAGGAATTTCGATTGCGGAACGAAGGTTAATGCTGTGCCTTAAGAGATTTCACCAATAAACAATGGAGGAATATTTCCTTCTTTGAACTTTAGGTGTAGGAGATGTGAAGGTTGAATTGTTGCATTTCATTGCGTTGAATATGGATTACAACCATGGGAGTGAATATGGTGCCTATAGGAAGAAAAATTTCAATTCTTTCTTCAATATTTTCCTATTCTATAGGGAAGTCCATGTTATAACATTACTTCAGACATCAGGCTTTTTCAGGTAGCAGGATCAAAGGAGTTAAGGGGATATTGACTTCGTTACTTATTGTAATTAAAGTAACTGGCGATAGATGGAGATTGAAAGCACCTATATTACTCGTAATTTCACAGATCGGTTATGTTTGGATTTGTTTCATTATATCTTTTCTCTGTGGAATAACAATGGAACCAGAGATAAATACGCCACTATTCTGTAATTGAAGAGTGAGAGTCACAGGCCTCATACATAAAAATGAAATATTAGTCGAGTTGTGACGTTACTCATATTACTTCTGAATACTCTATGTTCGGTTGCCCATGACAATCATGCATTAAAGTAGAAAGAAATGGTGCATTAAAATGGGCCGTTAATGCATGATTTTGTGGACGTTAAACAGAGCTTTTATTGGGAGGTCGACGGAAAAGAATATTTACAAACCAGTTTCCGTACTCAGAAATTTAAAAAAACATTTTTTGTGATTACTTTCTCACAATAGGAAGTGATCCTTATCCGTATCACGAGGCAGTTTTGCGCCTCATCCATCGTTAAAGTCTCCACGGGCGCGCTTCAATGACTATGCCGTTATTCGAGGATCTTGAATCCGTGACGCATTGAAAAATGAGTAGACATGTCGATCTAGTTTCTGCCCACAGTCTCCGCCGAGCTACAGTGACATCGTTTCGATTGTCTTCAATAGGTAGTTTTTGTATTGTTTCTTGTCAGATGACGACCTAGTTTAGACTTCATTTATTCAGGGTAATTCACCAAAGGTGATCGTTTCTGCAGATGTAACTAGAATGAAGTTCCTGAACAGATAACAATATATCTACCTATTTCTTTGATCATTTGAGACAGTCATACCTACCTACAGTGAGAGAAATCTTAACTAGTTATTGAATAAATTTTATTTATACTTAACGTATACCTAACTGTTTTAAGTATGGACTTATGTAGGGTAAGTCCGGGAGAGATGGCCCTAGTAACTTTAAGACCGTCCTGTGAAGAAATTATGAGGAATAAAACGCTGTATTAATATAGAACTAGACCTTTATTTATCAATCTTATCAATCATTAACGATCAATCACTTTAAATAACGCAAACAATGTAATTTTAAACTAAAAAAACTACGACTGGCCATCTCTCCCAGAGTGCCTTTCCCTTTTCCCTTGAGATCTTTTAACACTTTTTTTTTCTTCTTATTGCCGCAGTTAGAACACATATTCTCAAACTCTGCAATTTTCGTGCACCCAGAGCCTGCATAAATTGCATTGTATCCAATCTTCAAATAATTGTGTCATGTAATAATTTTCACCACAACCTCTGCAGTTTTCTTTCTCTCCATCTTCCACTTTCGGAGGTATCATTCAAAACGATGGGAATTCCTTCGCAACTGCTATCAAATAATCTACGAATTCTTTCGATTCTTAAGAGCACGTTTTTTCTTTGGTCTATCAGTCTTCGTTTCTGTTTTTATAATTTTTGGTTTCTTTGACTTTTTATCTTTTTCATTTTATTTAATTTTTCGTTTTTCAATATGCTCTTCAGATGTTAAAACAATGCTTACCTACTTGTCTTGGCTTGCTTTCGAACCTCGTTTAATTTTACAGGCAGTGGAGATACTTCGTGCAGTAATCTGGTCGGAGTTAGTTGGTCCACCATCTGAAAGGATGTACTTGGGCCTGGATCTGAAATAGATTGGACCTGCAGTGCAATTCCGAAATTTTTTTCAATAAATTTCTCAATATTTCCACTAAAGGCGTACTCCGGAATGGCTTCTGGATTTAATGGGAAAACTCCTGCTGCTCTGAATCCGGATATTGCATTTCCAGTAGTCTCTGATTTCCCCCAGGCTTGGTTTAGCAAAAATCAAAATTGTTGTCTTCTTAAACGGCGTCCAGGGTGCTGTTTCATCCATAACCTGCAGGCTTCATAGAAGAAAGATTTAAGAGACTTGAAAACAATAATGTTTTCCGACGTTTCGATAGACGTTGGAAAACATTACATCCACAATAGATGATGGTAATAGCCCAAACAATCATTCAACATATTCACCAACTCTTGTGTTCTGCAGGCGCCAAAGATTTCCATTATTAAAACAATATTCAAAATTATGAATGTAAAAATCTTATCAACAGAGGATATCAATATGAAACTTTTACCTTATATATCAAAATACGTCATTAGGAGCTTCACTCAAGAATGTCTTGAGCTGCTCCCGGGACAACACTGCTGATTTTTTAGGAACGTATCCTTTATTTTTGTTCTTAACAAATTCTTCGACTTCATGGAATATGGAATTGGAAATATGCTAACAAAATTTTATCGCTCACACCGTCCACTGAATTTTTTCTTTTCCACCCCTGAAAGCATTCGTGGGTAGCTTGAGATTTGACGGGAACCAAAGATTCACGGGCCTTTGCCGCTCGAGTATGGACGTAGTTCGACATTTTTTCAATAATTTAATTTTTGACAAGACAACAAAAATTTTCACACCAACTTATCGATGAACACTCAAAAAAAATCGTTTTTTTTCTCAACAAAAATGCCGAATTTCGCCACTGAGATCGCTACGTACAAATAGCCTAATTATCAGAAAAGCAAAAACAATAATTATCGCAAATAATTTTTATTTATTGCTCTTACGAATATCAGTAACCGATTATATTATATAATTTTATATTATATTCAAACAATAATCAATTGCAATTAAAATTCTAAACAATTCGAAAGTGTTTGCTTTATCCAATACCCCCGACTATATTTTCAATCCATTGGAGTATTACGTTCTTTGTACTTTGTTATTTCGAACCTATATATAGGTTCGGGCTAAATTATATAAGTATTTCCCATAAATTTTTCTTCCATAAGTTCCCTGCAAAAAGCCACTCAATATCAAATTGACACTTTCGTGAAAACTCAACCAATATTATCTACAACTTTCCCGAAACTCCTGGTCAATAGTAGGTACCATAAATTCAAGTGATTTCCTTGAACAATTGATATTCAATCGGTAATTAACTCAAACAACATCCTCTCTAGATTTCCCACAAACAAATCACGTGATGAGTCACATTGTTCATGGTTTATTTCACACAAACATGTACCTAATTAGATACGATTTCTGGACCATTCGTATTGTTATTTTTTTTATCTATCATAAAATCGAATGGATTCATCCTGCGCATATAATTTGAGAAACAAATAATGAAAGAGAGAGGTTCGATACAAAATAATGAGTCCTGTATACCTACCATATTGTACCTATCTACCTATTGTACCTTTCAGTAATATATTAAACGGATGACATATCCAGGTGATTCGAATGAAACTTAAGTTATAAGGAATGTAGAAAGTTTTGTTGTCTATGGTATACAGCATGTCCATGTACAGGGTGGACATATTTCGATGTTTTAGAACAACAAGTTTCAAACCAGAGGAGATAGACAAAATCTCGTTTATTTTTCTGAAAAAATAACAAAAGCAGTATTCATTTTAGGCTACCTTCTTTTGTTTTCGAGTTATAAGCGAAAATTGGAAAAAATGGCGATATCGAAAAAAAATTTATATCTTATATATTTTTCACGTAGAATGCAGTGACGTGCTTTTCCTTTTAGCATGCCATTTTTAATTACGAAGCTAGTTGAAAATCTTCATATATTGATCTAGCAAGAAAGCAGAATTCATTCGGTTATCATTGAAAAAAAAATTTTTGACTCTAGTATTCGATGTTTTCAAGTATATATTTAGAAATATTGCCTTTAATTCATTTTGATCATTTACATATGATATTATTTTACAAGTATGTAAGCTACAACGAAGAATCTGAACAGATGCGAAATATAAAGATACCAACGTTTTCTTCTATTCATTTGGTGAGTTTCACCTTTATTTACAACTTGAAATTTTCTAAACTGAGCAGTTAAAAATCGTATTTTCATTGTAATCATCTGATTACAAAGATTACAACTATAACAAAGAAAACCAGCTATTCAAAGATTTTGACCAATGAAAAACGCACCCAATCAAGATAAAATATACAGAAAACACGAGGACCAATCACAGACAAGAATTTATATTTTCGCTACTCTCTTGTTAGTCACCATAAGTGACAGTGACTCAAACAAATCCATGACAATTGAACCTTAAGCCCCGCCCATCTGGCATCTTGGTGAATTCGAATCAATTTAGGGGATGTTACGAAAATCATTAATAGCTAAATATATTTGTTAATTTATTGTAAAATTCGTGGTGAATTGCAACTATGTACCTCACTTTCATCACTCCAATAATGCAAACGGTCATAAGGAAGAAAAATGTCTGATTTCTCTATTGCAATTGCCCAAATATAAAATTCGAAACTTCAAAATTCCAATTCAATGATGAAATATACCGAAAATAGGAGGGCTCAGTGCTATAACAAAGAAAACCAGCTATTTATCTATTCTGACCAATGAAAAGCGTACCCGATGAAGATAAAATAAACAGAAATCACGAGGACCAATCAAAGACGAGAATTTATATTTTCGCTACTCTCTTGTTAGTCACCGTACGTGACAGTGACTCAAACAAATCCATGACAATTGAACCTTAAGCCCCGCCCATCTGACATCTTGGTGAATTCGAATCAATTTAGGGGGATGTTACGAAAATCATTAATAGCTAAATATATTTGTTAATTTATTGTAAAATTCTTGGTAAATTGAAATTATGTAACTCACTTTCATGACTCCAATAATGCAAAAAGGTCATGAGGAAGAAAATTTCTGATTTCTCTATTGCAATTGCCCAAAAATTAGAAACTTCAAAATTCCATACCAATGATGAAATATACCGAAAATAGGTGGGCTCAGTACTATAACAAAGAAAACCAGCTATTTATTTTTTCTAACCAATGAAAAACGTACCCAATGAAGATGAAATAAACAGAAATCACGAGGACCAATCAAAGACGAGAATTTATATTTTCGCTACTCTCTTGTTAGTCACCGTACGTGACAGTGACTCAAACAAATCCATGGGGGGATGTTACGAAAATCATTAATAGCTGAATATATATTAATAATCAGAAAAAATTGTTTTGTATGCGGGAGCGCATCTTCATTCCATATTTAAACAGTGATGGGTAAATGTGTGGAACCAAATGAAAATCTCTGAAATTATTAGAGATATCAAGATGAAATTTGAGATATGGATCCTGCAGTAAATTGTCTTTTTGTTTTCATATTTTTAACGATTTTGAACTTCTGGTTTTACCGGAGGTAATGTCAATTTTAAAATTTGCAATAGGACACCCTGTAAAACCAGAGTTGTTAAAAAATATGAAAACAAAAGGCAATCCACTGCAATATCCTTATCTCAAATTTCATTTTGATATCTCTAATAATCCCAGAGATATTCACTTGGATCCACACATTTGCCCATCACCCATCAGTGTTGCAATGTTAACAGTAAAAAACGTAGGCAAAGCGTTGGAGCTAATACCAATCAAACTTCGGAAATTACTATAACCTGAGAATACCCACATTCCATCTCAAAATGGATTAAATATTGCACCAACTCATCCTACAAAATCAATGATTCATTTGATGCAACTCTACCCACAATCATTTTCGTAATCAATGAAGCAGCAGAGGAAATTCATCTGCAAATTGAAGTCATTTCATAGATGGGATAATTTTATATTGATATTAGGTTCGTGATGTTAGAGAGAAGTTCGGAACACTAATTCAGAAACAATGTCAAATATTCAGTACCTAATTTGTGTTTCATTAAACTCCAAATCTACCATTGTAGTTTTGAAAAACGGCTACGAAATTATCTTTAGGTTTTTAATATTCAAGTGTTATTTTCGTTCATACCTGAAGTTAGTGAGAAGTTAAAAGCAGTAATCTGAAACTACGTCGAATATTGTGTGCCTGATTAGTGCAATTAAGATTTAATGAAATGCTAATAAGACACTAAATATTTTGCATAGTTTCTGAATGAGTGCTTTAAACTTTTTACCAACTTTACAGTTAGTTAAAAA
Source organism: Micraspis discolor (assembly GCA_030674115.1). NCBI lineage: Eukaryota > Metazoa > Arthropoda > Insecta > Coleoptera > Coccinellidae > Micraspis > Micraspis discolor. The sequence goes on from JARTUT010002175.1 coordinate 14,188,516, forward strand.
CAACATTAGATCTTTATGAACCTAAAAAAGTCTGACAGTCGTTTTTAGAGCAATAATCTTTATGCACCATTTGAGCACTAATTAGGCACTTAATAAAAATAGTTTTATCAATTTTGCTCAATAATTAGTACCTATCAAAAGAATCTGAAACAAACAAAAATGAACTGCTTGTAAAATATTATAGAAAATATACTTTGATGCTAACTTCAACTTTCAATACTGACATATTCGAATTTTGTGTAAATTTCTGCTGCAATAATTAGTGTCAAATTAGTGCCTCAAAGTGTTCCAAAATGGCTACGAAATTATCTTTAGGTTTTTAATATTCAACTGTTATTTTCGACCATACCTGGAGTTAGCGAGAAGTTGAAAGCAGTAATCTGAAACTACGTCGAATATTGTGTGCCTGATTAGTCCATTTTAGATTTGATGAAATACTAATAAGACACCAAATATTTTGCATAGCTTCTGAATAAGTGCTTTTAATTTTTTGTCAACTTCACAGTTAGTTGAAACAACATCAAATCTTTATTAAACTAAAAAAGTTTTACAGCCGTTTTTAGACCAATATGCACTATTTGAGCACTAATTAGGCACTCAATAATAATAGGTTTATCAATTTTGCTTATTGATACCTATTAGTGGATCTGGAACAAAGAAACAAAAAATCAACAGTTTTTAAAATATCATAGGAAACATTCTTTGATGCTGACTTCAACTTTCAGCACTGACATATTCGAATTTCGTATAAATTTCTGTTGCAATAATTAGTGTCAAATTAGTGCCTCAAAGTGTTTCAAAATGCCTGCGAAATTATCTTTAGGTTTTTAATATTCAACTGTTATTTTCGACCATACCTGAAGTTAGCGAGAAGTTAGAAGCAGTAATCTGAAACTACGTCGAATATTGTGTGCCTGATCAGTGCAATTAAGATTTAATGAAATACTATTAAGACTCTAGATTTTTTGCATAGTTTCTGAATGACTGCTTCAAACTTTTTACCAACTTCACAGTTAGTTAAAAACAACATTAGATCTTTATGATACTAAAAAAGTTTGACAGCCGTTTTTAGAGCAATAATCTAAATACACCATTCAAGCACTAATTAAGCACTTCATAATAATAGGTTTATTATTTCTGCTAATTGATACCTATTAGTGGATCTGGAACAAACAAAAAAAATCAACCGTTTTTAAAATATTATAGAAAATATACTTTGATGCTGACTTCAACTTTCAGTACCTACATATTCGAATTTCGCGTAAATTTCTGTTGCAATGATTAGTATCAAATTAGTGCCTCAAGGTGTTTCAAAACGGCTGCGAAATTATCTTTAGGTTTTTAAAATTAAAGTGTTATATTCGACCATACCTGAAATTAGCGAGAAGTTAGAAGCAGTAATCTGAAACTACGTCGAATATTGTGAGCCTGATTAGTGCAATTAAGATTTAATGAAATACTATTAAGACACTAGATTTTTTGCATAGTTTCTGAATGACTGCTTCAAACTTTTTACCAACTTCACAGTTAGTTAAAAACAACATTAGATCTTTATGATACTAAAAAAGTTTGACCGCCGTTTTTAGAGCAATAATCTAAATACACCATTCAAGCACTAATTAAGCACTTAATAATAATAGGTTTATTATTTCTGCTAATTGATACCTATTAGTGGATCTGGAACAAACAAAAAAAAATCAACCGTTTTTAAAATATTATAGAAAATATACTTTGATGCTGACTTCAACTTTCAGTAACTACATATTCGAATTTCGCGTAAATTTCTGTTGCAATGATTAGTATCAAATAAGTGCCTCAAGGTGTTTCAAAACGGCTGCGAAATTATCTTTAGGTTTTTAAAATTAAAGTGTTATATTCGACCATACCTGAAATTAGCGAGAAGTTAGAAGCAGTAATCTGAAACTACGTCGAATATTGTGAGCCTGATTAGTGCAATGAAGATTTAATGAAATACTATTAAGACACTAAATATTTTGCATAGTTTCTGAATGAGTGCTTTAAACTTTTTACCAACTTCACAGTTAGTTAAAAACAACATTAGATCTTTATGAAACTAAAAAAGTTTGACAGCCGTTTTTAGATCAATAATCTATATACACCATTCAAGCACTAATTAGGCACTTAATAATAATAGGTTTATTAATTCTGCTAATTAGTACCTATTAGTGGATCTGGAACAAACAAAAAAAAATCAACCGTTTTTAAAATATTATAGAAAATATACTTTGATGCTGACTTCAACTTTCAATACTGTCATATTCGGATTTCGAGTAAATTTCTGTTGCAATAATTATTACCAAATTAGTGCCTCAAAGTGTTCCAAAACGACAGCGAAATTATCTTTAGGTTATTAATCTTCAAGTGTTATTTTCGACCATACCTGAAGTCAGCGAGAAGTTAGAAGCAGTAATCTGAAACTACGTCGAATATTGTATGTCTGATTAGTACATTTAAGATTTAATGAAATACTAATAAGTCAATAAATATTTTGCATAGCTTCTGAATAAGTGCTTTTAATTTTTTGTCAACTTCACAGTTAGTTAAATCAACATTAGATCTTTATAAAACTAAAAAAGTTTGACAGCCGTTTTTAGAGCAATATTCACTATTTGAGTACTAATTAGGCACTAAATAAGAATAGGTTTATCGATTTTGCTAATTAGTAGCTATTAGTGGATCTGAAAAAAACAAAACAAAATTTACCGTTTTTAAATATTATAGAAATATACTTTGATGCTGACTTCAACTTTCAGTACTGACATATTCGAATTTCGTGTAAATTTCTGTTGCAATATTTAGAAGTAGTAATCTGAAACTACGTCGAATATTGAGTGCTTGATTAGATCAATAGGGCACTAAATTTTTTACATAGATTCTGAATGAGTGCTTTTAACTTTTTGCCAACTTAACACTTGGTCAAAAACAACAGTAGATCTTTATGAAAATATAAATTAGACAGCCGTTTGAAGAGCAATTATGTATAGGCTAACTGAGCATTAATTAAGGCAATGAAAACTTGCTTGCAATTCCGATATGTGCTAAATTCTCCGATAATTTGTAAATTTTTCATTTTTTCGGTTAGTTCCAAAAGATTCTGATGGGCACTAATTAGGCACTCAATAATAATTTATTAATTTTGCGGTTATATGAAACTATAGACGCTGAGCATTAAATAAGCGCCAAAAATTTGAACTGTCAATTTTCCAAAAACTACAGTGGTGCAACGGAAGTTTAATGAAGCACTAATAGGCCCTTATTAAGGATTGGATATTCGACACTTTTTCAAAATTATACGAGGGTGGAATGATAAGTACCCGTATTTGGAAAAAAATTCAATTTTTGGAATTTTTCATATATATATCTTAACATTCTCGATACAGCTAGCCTAGCGATATCTCAACGTATAATTATTTTTATGTCTCCGAAAATATATGATTTCTCCTTTAATGTGACCTCAAATCGGTTCAACAATTCACCGTATTATGAGAAAAAATTTGAAAAAAATTTAAACTTCAACAAGCAGTGTTCAAACTTTACTTTCTCTTGCAGATGTCAACGTTGAGCTCGATAAGTAGCGACAGCACTAGGAATTTCAAAAAAGCACACCGGAGATCGATGTACTCATCACAAGGATCTGACATTCAGTTCACAAGAAAAAAGCTCACCCATCAGTACAAACTAGGATGTATAATAATTGCCATTTTTTTAATACTGCTTCTGTTTGCGGCCGGAGCTGTATACTTTGGATGTAAGTATGTGTAACGGCGATAATTATTAATATAATTCGACGTTTTTGTAATTAGGGAATCTACTATTAGTGTGATCTTTACTGACATTACATGCTTACCTGGCATAGATAACTTTCTATCAGATTATTACACCATTAGCAATAGTGTCATATGTTTCGAGAGCTCACCTTCATTGGGAAACATTAGTTAATTTCATACTTACTTGAATTCACGCAGACCAACTTATAGGCTCCATTATTAATCAATTCCAAAATTGAAGAGAAAACAAATTGTTATTTTTTTAAGTTTGATTTTCAGTGTTTCATTATTACGAAATTTCATGAAGAGAAACTATGCAGAATGATTAACAAGAATAAAACTTAGAATGAATAAAATTGACAGATGAGACCTTTAGGAAATTACCTTACTCATAATTAGCCTGCATTGCTTCAAAGTTGAATATCTTTCTGTTAAAATTTCGCACCAATTCATCAAGTGGTTTAAGTTTGCTGATATTTCATTATAAACAACTTCATGTTATTTTGAAAAAGCAATATCGTTCAGTGATTCGAGTCCTTTATTTGAAAGGGCTTGCAAGGAAATCAAAGATCGGTTGGAACAGAGGCATTCTCTGTCTCTGGGTTGGAAGCTGTTTTCTAGGATCTTCCAAGACGAGCTTCAGATATTGAAATGAATTCAAATGGGGTCGACGAGGATGATATATATGGTCGATTGAATCCATTATATCGTGTTGGCCGATCGCCGAGTGAAGATTAGATTGCTGATATGCTAAACATTTCATACAAATGCGTTCACAATATTTGACATCATAATTTGCAAATGGGGAAGCTATCGACAAGATGGGTTTCCCGTTTGCTGACTATGGACCAAAAACGAAATAATGTGACAATCTAAACCAATTTCTACGGCAATTCGTAACCGTTGAGAAATCCTGGATCCGCCACTATACACCAGAAACGAAGTGGCAGTCGAAGCAGTGGACTTTTCTTGGAGAAGATGCTCCAAAGAAGGCAAAGGTCTGGAAAGGTTGTGGCCTCATTAACCACTTGAAAAAAGGAAAAACAATAACAGAGTAATACTACAGTGAATTATTTAATCGATTGGATGCCCAATTCAAAGAAAAACGCATCAAAATTGCTTTTTCACCACGACAACGCACTGGCTCATTCATCAGTAGTCGTCACCGCAAAATTGGAGAAATTACTATTACTATTGAAGGAATTATAAACATATCTAAGCTATCTACTGAACTGTAAATACTATATTAATATAAAGCTACTGTGCAATGGTTTATTTTAAAGGGATATTTTGCCTTCAAATGACATTAGTTAAAGCACCCCTTTGCCTCCTCCTATATCACTAGTATTCAGCTTCAAAAGCATTATAATTGAATTATTCTGATATTTTGTTCTCAAAATCTAATACTAATAAATATTTTTCTTATTCAAAACGTCAATTTTTCAATCTTTCAGTTAGTTACTACGCTGGGCAGTTTCCTGGGCCACTTATTTATCGGGGCACTTTCAAAATCATAGATGGAGATGTTTACACCAATGAATTAGCAGACCCCAGCAGTAAGAAGTTTAAGATGAGATCACGAGATTATAGAGAAAGACTCAACCTTCTCTACCGAAGAAGTTCCATCAAACATGGTTTTGGAGGAAGCGAAATATTAGCTCTAGATGGGTGAGTTGATACAATGTTTTAACAAATTTTGTCTTCAAAGACGATAATTGTGCATTATTTTTTTCAGAGTAGAAAACAAAGACCTGGTAATCCACTTCACCATAAATGTGGATCCTATCTATACGAAAGGAGTCGACGAAGACCTCTTGGAGAACATAATTCTTGAAGATATCAGGCAGAACGAAAGCATAATCTTCAAGAACCTCAAAATCGAAGAAAATAGCATTAACATAATGCCAAACAACGACATATCACATCCAACATCACCAACCACTGTTATGTTCATAGACACAACTACACAGCCTCCAAAACTACCGAAAGAGTGTGTATCGATGGACCTGCCATATTGCTCAAAGATGAGCTACAAGACGACTTCTTACCCAAATATTTTCGAACATGAGAATGTCAAGGATGTCGAGGAAAACCTGATACCTTTCAGGGAACTTATTGATGCTGAATGTTACAACCATACTTATCAATTTGTATGCAATGTTTTGCAACCTTATTGCTTAAAGACTGATGTTAGCGTGCTTCCTTGTAGGAGTTTCTGTAGATATTTTATGGCAGGATGTGGAGATAGGCTGCCGGAGAAGTTGAAAGAAAAACTGGATTGTGAGAATTTTTTGGAGTACGAAGGAGACAACTGCTTGATTGAACCAGGTAAATCAAAGAATGTGGTTTTACATCAATTTTACTACAGTTGGAAAGATCTACCAATTCATTATTCTGAGTTAAATTATTTCTTCTCAGCGAATATAACACATCGGATGAAAAACCTCGGTATCGATACGGTAGAGCAGCTTTTTTTTGACAAACTCCGATTTTATTCATCTTCTTCTTACATTCTTTCAATAGTGATTGGTACAATCGGTCTGACAGTGCTCAAGCATCTCAGTTTCTTTGTCTGTACAACTATTCATCTTTTTTAAGCCAAGCGAACAATTTTTGAGGCTTGCAAACCAGTTAAAGTCACTTGGGGATAAATCTTATATTAACCTAAAACTCATTCAAATAAAATCCTACTGATAGTGACAATCTGGTTCAGAACTCTTCATGGTCAGTTCCATTGGAGATTTCTAAACCATATTTTCACTTTACAGCTCTTCTTCTTGTACCAACATTCATTTAAATGAGTACATTCTTCATACCATTTCTTGGTTTCTAAAATCTTCATATATATGCAAACCATGTCCATACCAATAAAGTCATATGAGTCATTCTATACTAAACCTGTATTCCAAGGAATATACGGTTACAGTTCGATATTTTAGGCAATTATATCCTAACAAAACGAGTATTTCATCACCAAATCTTCGATTTTCTTGTCTACAAGCAATTCCCAACAAAACATATAGTTGTGTTCTTTCTAGATTGCGGAGTCCAGAAACTGCAGAATACACAGATCTTCACAAAGACAGCGAACATGGGTGATTGGCCTTGGCACGTAGCCCTCCTAAAAGACAACGTACATATCTGCGACGGCACCCTGATAGCACCAAGTTGGATAGCAACAACATCCTCTTGTTTTCAAGGTCAACCAAAAGCAGAATGGATAGCAAAACTTGGATCAGTGCGTCTGTCTCTAGCACATCCATCTGAGGTGGAGAGAAGAATCATAGGTATGGTTAAGTCGCCAGTAGAAGGAAGTTCCATTGCTCTCGTAAAGCTGGATAGGCCTGTTATGGTAACAGAGTACATCAGACCAATTTGTCTTCCTAAAAGGGATGTAGAAATGTCGGAGTCAAGCGAGTGCAATACTGTAGGATGGTCACGTGATACCGAGCAGTTGAAGAGGATACAGATAAGAGTCACGCCGATGAAGAAGTGTGAAAATATCAGCATAGCAAATTTGAATAGTATTTGTGCTGAGGTCGCATACGGACAGGAAAATTGTCATGTGAGTATGAGAATATTTTGATCTTACTCAAGGTAGAGGTACGCAGGGTTTCCAAAAATTCAATCGAAATTCTTGTGAGTCTTCTCGTCTACCCAGACATCTGGTATTCATCCTGAGTATGACTCGTTTTCTAGCATTTTCTCGAACATTCTTCCACCTTTCGAAATATTCGAGAGTTCGAGAAAGCCATTAAATCGCCGAATATTCTTTCATTCTGTTTTTGTGTGACAGTGGACAGTGATGGTCTTTATTACGGCGGGATTATCCTGATACGGACCCCGACATCATTCAATGTGCAATGTTGGAACTGGGTATCGTTACAATTTTTTGTTGTGGTTATGAAACGCAGTACTTTTACTACTTATTTAAAATCCGTGCGCTGTTCTACTGCACTTGCAGTAATTTCAGCACATATATTAAATTTTCCAATTTCTCCCATGCTTCTTAAATATATTTCTTTAAAAAAAAATAGAATGGAAATATTTTAACCAACAAACCTTTATTGGACTAACGCTATGAACAATTAATTCAGAACCTTTTGCAATGAGATTTATCTCACGAACCTTTCAGGAAGAAGAGTTTGCAGGCAGTCCTGTGATGTGCGTAAGCCCATCCACAAATATCTGGAGCATAGTTGGTGTCACGAACTGGAGGATTGCTTGCTCTAGAAATGGTATGGTTCGACCAAGAATGTATGACAAAATTTCGTCGAACATCAACTGGATCCATGAAACTCTCAACTCGGATGACTACAAAAACGAAGAAAAATGGGAAGGAAGTCATTAATTTCATAATTGTGAATATAAAAGAACTGTATTTTTTATTTTTGTACATAAATTATTATATATAGTGTTATTTTATTAAAAGAACATTATTTCTAACACCTTTATGCCGGCACGGCAAAATAAGCTAATAAAAACCATCGCTCCAATGGTGCGAGCTAACCACAACTGACGTATGATATCCCAGAGAATCAAGACATTGCATTCATTCTTCAAACTCCGAGCAAAAACATGAGCAAAACTGGTTTGGCAGGGTGGTTCCTTTTGTAGCCTACATATGTTAACCTTTATTCCACATTATATCGATATAGTAGCTATAAAGCATATTTAAGATTTTCTTACAACTATAACTATGGTTTAAGTATGGTAATAATAGATTGTGGGTTAGAAAGCAGGTTAATAAAAATACCAGGTGTATGAATGATGTATATTGGTTTTGGTAAAATTTAGCAAAGATAACATAAATGTAACAAATTTTAATCTATTAATGCTTAGCTGCAGAACATAATCTAGCTAACAAGCCTGACATTTGCATTAAACTGCATAAGCCATCTGCAATTCTCATATGTGTCAAACCAATCTCCTGAAAATCAAAATTTTCATTTTAATTATTCCAAACTTGTTTCTAGAATGAGCTACCTTGATAAATGCCAATTTCAGAGCTTCTTCCATATCCATTGTTTTCGTTACTTTAAATATATTTTTTATTATGTCTTCTGCTGCATACCCTAAATTCCACAAGTGCTCTATCACCTGAAAAAAAATCTTATAATTGTATATCAACAAAGATCCTGATATAATACTTTGTATGCTCTTCTCAGATCTCCAGCTATACAACTTTTAAGCATATCTTTAATGAGCATCGGATGTGGTTCATCACAAACTTTAAAAACGTTTTGAGAATTTACTATTTCAAAACCGTTATGTGTAGACTGAAGATTATTCAAGGCTTGCCTCATATCACCTTGGGCTGTGAACACAATAGCTTCCAAACCATCATCGGTATACTCCACCTCAAATTATGAAATGATAAAAACATTTCAAGAGATATTGAAATCTGGTACCTACATTTTCCTTTTGGCAAATCTGGAGAGTTCTTGCAAGTACCTGGGCATCTGATAATTTTGAATACCTCAATACAGCGCATCTAGATTGAATAGGTTCTATAACTTTTTCGCTGTAATTGCAAGCTAAAGCAAACCTGGTTGTGTTACTATAAATCTCCATTGTTCGCCTTAGGGCTTGCTGTGCTCCATCTGTCATACTGATAAGAAAAAAGTTTCAATTACAGAATTTCTGCTTTGTAGCAGTAAGCATTCTCAAATTTCTTTATAAATGAGGCTCACCTATCTACTTCATCCAAAATGATAATTTTATGTTTACCAGGAGGAAGTGTTACTTTTTGTTGTGCAAACATCTTAACTTTATTCCTTATAATATCAATTCCTCTATCGTTAGAAGCATTCAATTCTAAAACTGCATCTTTGAACGAGGCACCTAAAAGGATTTTTGCCAAACATAATATGGTAGTAGTTTTACCCACTCCCGGGGACCCTAAAAGTAATAACTGAGGATCACATTTGTAAACTAAATGCATCAAGAACCTACAGCAACAATAATATTCGGAACATTTCCTTTTTTAGCAAATATGGAGAGTCTTTGTACTGTATCTTCATTGCCTACTATCTCTTCAAACTTTTGTGGTCGGTACTTTTCGATCCTATAAGTAATCGTTCAGCAGAGTTATTAACAATTATATTATTCATTCTTATTACCAGGGTACACTATTGCTTTTTTTAATGTTGCTCTCTGAATTAGAGCTTGTACTGGGTTGTACATCGGCAGCAACTTCAATCATTTCAACGTCGGTATCTGACATTTTCTATATTTAACTAAATTTGGTACTTTACTTATATTTGTATTTTATAAAAGAGATTTGTACGATTGTGTTGTTTCTAATTTTCGAGCAATTGAATTGAGCGGGAAACAATAGTGTGAACTTAACGAAGGATTACTATCAACAATTTATGGCAAGCAGAACGAAAACGTTGGGATAGAGAGTGATGTGTAAATCGCAGATTGTTGCGTTATTGCCAAACCTATTTATTTTCTGAGAGAGTATCTGCATAAATGAAAAAAAAAGAAACACGCTTCAATAGAAATATTTTTCAAGAAGTATAATGAATCTATGACACTAATGGACAAACCGATGGCCGGTGAACGCTAATCATAACGAATATATTACCAATAATAAGAAACGAATCCTTCAGTGAAAGAATCAAGAGCCCGAAATTGTTTGTAAACTCAATTTCACGTATTACCTATATATTTTTGCGTAATAAATCATAGAGATGGGGGCAAAATGAAAGTACGCTGTTCTACTAGTTTTATAAACCAGAACAAGGGCGCAAGAATTCTTTGACGTAAGCGAATCTGGAATATTTTCCTATCTATTGATAGGTTTGGCAATGCCCCTCAACAATCATACTCTATATTTGTGTTAATCGCAGTGCACGTCATAATACATTACTAGGAATTCTTAGATAAGTTCAAAGTTTGCAAAAGCATGAAATTTGTAGTTCAAAAAACCAACTTGATAGAGAAAAGTACTACGTCTGTCAAAGATGTCTTTAATCATAGAGGGAATATATTTCGAAAATAGATATCTATGGTTATTAAAAAAATATTTTTGAAATTACAATAAAATTTATACTTTTTGAAATCTTCATTACAAATTTGACTTTTTTTGTATAATTCAAGTGAGAACATCCATTAGAGTTTTATATGTTATTTGAAGGTGTCATGAAATATTCATATTAGTAATATGGTAATTTGAAAATATGACTTCGCTAGATAAATGAAACAGATTTCGAAAAATTTTAAAAATTTTTGATAGCTCGAAATTGATTAACCCAAGTATTCATGGAAAATTCCAAACCTCAATATCCCGAGTTTTAATCTAAACGCAGCGTGACCTTCTACAAAGAAGCGTGACAAAACCAAGCAGACAGGTTCTTTTATAAATGATTTGATCAATCACAAATTACAGGTGTTTACTCTAGCAGTCGTTGTAATAGTGATTGTAAGCAAAGTTTTTTTTTTCAAATTAAGGATCATTTTTCTGCACGGGTATTATTATATTCTTGCTTTCCTGAAATCAAAAGATGGGTATCCGCGGACGGGCTTTGCATTATGTTTTCAAAGTTCCAGACCGGGCAAAAACTGTTCAATTTTATAGAGATGTTCTCGGTATGAAAGTTCTTCGACATGAAGAGTTTTCTGAAGGTTGTGAGGCCTCTTGCAATGGGTGAGTAATGGACTATCTTCAAAGTTACTATAATGTGTTTTGAAACATTTTTATACTGGCTATGAAGAAAGTCCCGATGTTTTTTTTAATTTTTTCAACTGTAAATAGTTTCAATAATTGCCTTCTGATAGGTAATTGAATGAAATATTCAAGTTTTTTTCCATCTTTACTGTTTAATCTCATAATATTTGTAAATAATCAGTTGATGAAGTGACTACACAGTTTTTGTCTATTAACTGTATTCTCAATGTTCCAGCTAGACAATCATAAGTGTTTCCCAGATTTTAATCAGTCTCCTGAATGAAAGATAAGAATAAAATGTAAATCTATCAAAATTTGTATCAAGTTAATTGAAAATTAAACAATTGGCAATAATAATTTGAATTTTTTTGAAATCACTTATTTATTATAAAGAGAATAATTTTTATTCCATTACTTGTTTTTTAATATATTACTCAGAATTCAATTTCTTCACCTTGTAATTTGATGACAATTACGCTTTCTGGAAAACCCATGGAATTTTCCATTAATCAAATTATTGTTCCTTCTCTCCGTTCGATTCAAGGATAAACTAACAATTATAAACATTATTATGGGTGAAATAGTTCAGAGTTTTTATGCATATATTTTTTACATCACGAATCAATAATATTTATTCTAGAAAAGTTTCTACTGATGTCTGTTAATCGAAATGGCATCTAATTATAAAAACAAAATTACATATTTTATTTAGAATATATTGATTTGTATCTTTCATGCAATATGTTGAACTTTTCTTGAAAGATCCTAATGTTAGGGTTCAATATGAATGTGATTGAAGCCTTAGGAAATATGTTAAATTTCTAGACCCTATGCTAACAGATGGAGCAAAACGATGATCGGATATGGACCAGAGGATAATCATTTTGTGGTAGAATTAACATATAATTATGGCATTAAGTCTTACGAGAAGGGAAATGATTTTATTTCCATGACCATCAAGAGTAAGGAGGCTTTGGATAGGGCAAAAGTAGTAAATTGGCCAATATTGCCTAATAACATACTTGAGGCACCTGGTGGTTATAAATTTCAGATAATTGATGAACCACAGCCTACTACTTCTGGTAATATATTTTATGTTGAATATCTCAATCTATTAACTCTGAATTCAGTAGCTTAGATTCAATGTGATTATATCATTTGTAAAATCCAAAACAATGAATTCTGGTAGTTTCATAATCATTTAAATATTTGAAAATGGATTAATTTAAGACATCAATATGATTCAGATTATTTAAACCTTTCATTATGAATGATATTCTCAATTTTGTTTAGGATAATGATAAACTATTATGATAAATTTAATCTCTTTTTAACTTCATATATGAAACATGTTACAGATCCTGTTGAGAAGGTGACCTTGAGTAGTTCTAGCCTCATTACATCCATAAAATTTTGGAATAATATCCTGGGTCTTACAATATTTAATAGAACTGAAAAGACAGTTTTACTGGGTTTCAAGGAAGGAGAAGCAAAATTAGAGTTAATACAATGTGGTAAGTTGACATAAATGTTATGAGGTTATGGTCATAGCATACAGCATACATGGCTTGTGTTGATGTATTAGTTTTCTCTGATTACCGCTTTCTTTTTTTTTTTCTTTAATTTCTTCTAACTTCAAATAATGCATAACAACAATTTATTATCAAAATTTACCATCATGTGATACTAGAGTTTTTTACAATTAGTAGAATCCTTAGACTATATAATTTATTATTCTTATATAGTCTAAGGTAGAATCCAAAGAGTGCAACTAATATCATTGTTCATTTTACTTTTATGCTTACAGATTTATCTTACAAGGTTCTCAGTATGTATCTACTTGTTATGTTTCATTAACGGTTAACTATTTACACCTTTTAAATAATGTCAAACAGAGTAGATAATTCGTATCATCCGGGGACTGACAGTTTAGTACGAATTATCGGGAATAAAAAGTAAAAAAAAAAAATTTCAATGCTAACATGAGTTTATTGGGAAAACCATATTGCCTTGTAAGAATCAAGACTATGCAATAAATTGTTTTGAATAAATGATCGTCAACGCTTGCGCAGGTCTGTAACCAGTTCTAGTGCCATGCATTCACTCCCGCTCTGTCTCTTCCTATTCCCCCTTAGCCAGGAGCGTGGAACAACCGTTTTCATAACCCCTCCTTGAAAGTTTCACTTCAATAAGATGGGGCTTCCAAAATAGATAGAATTAAATATACATTAAAAGTTTTAAATGTCTGAAAAGGAACATAGTCCAAGCTAGACTCGGGCAAGAATATTAAGGGGTTAATAACTTGCTTACATCTTTTGTTATACTCACTTTTGACACTATTAATGTTCATGTGTATGATAAATTGACTATTCTCTTCCTTCTTTAATTTTAAGTTATTGATATGATAAAAATGAAGGAAAATGGTGTATTTTATTTTTGAATGCTTCTAGATCAGGAGTTGTAGTTGTGTCATGTCCTCTTATGATTGTATGCTAGGTAAATGGATTATCATATATTATCATAATCATTTTTGAGAGCAAATGTGGTCATTTAGTTTGAATATGATTAAATAAAAACTTATTTAATAAAATTTCCACATTTATTGTGTTTTAACAATATGTAACACTACATTTGCAACAATTGTTTCGCCAAATTCTTGGCTTCTTCAGGCGAGTTCGATGTTAAACTACTCCAAAAATTTTTGAGTCTTCCTTATATATTTCTCAAGATGGAAGAGGGGGACCGGTATTCTAAATGCTTCTGGGATTTTTTATGGCATGTTCATCAATGGTGATCTGTTGACATCCGTTTGGTCATTGAGTAAGATATTTTGTTTGTTATATCTGTTAATTTCCATTGTTTCTAGGATATTAAGCCTTCTGCTTTTGTTTTCTATGTGCAGAATTTTATAGTTTGGATCAAACATATGTCCCTCGTCTAAAAGATGGGTCGCATAAGTTGAGTTCTGTTTTTTATTCAGGAAACTACTCAAATGTTCTTTAATCCTCTTCTCGAAATTCCTTCCTGTTTGTCCAATATATACTTTCTGGCATGAACCACAATTCAACTTATACACTCCTGATTTTTTGTTTTTATCTAATTTATCTTTATTATTTTTGATTAAATTACTTAAAGTATTATTGGTTTTGAATGCTATATTGAAATTCCTTTTGTTTTTAAAAAATTTGCTACTTCTATTGATTTTTACCTGTGAAATTTAATGTTATATATCTATTCTGTTCTATTTTGTCGTTTTTGGGGTATATCAATGTTAAAGCTTGATTTAATAGGAATTTATTCAATATTTGGTCCACAAGGTCAGGTTTGAAACCATTATTAACAGAGATTTGTTTTATAGTATTGAGCTCACAATCAAAATTCTGTTTCTTCATAGGTGTTTTGATTAGTCTATATACCATGCTATTGAATGCTGCTAGTTTTGTGAATATGGATGATGTGACTTTGAATGGATTGTTATGTCGGTGTAGGTTGGTTTGCGATAAATTGCAAAATCGTGTTTACTATTGATTTTTGATATTGTTAAATCTAAAAATTTATTTTACCATTTTTTCTTCTTCATACGTGAAATTTATATGATGATTTATATTGATGACATCAATAAACTTTCACCTCATATAAATTTCACGTATGAAGAAGAAAAAAATGGTAAAATAAATTTTTTAGATTTAACAATATCAAAAATCAATAGTAAACACGATTTTGCAATTTATCGCAAACCAACCTACACCGACATAACAATCCATTCAAAGTCACATCATCCATATTCAAAAAAAACTAGCAGCATTCAATAGCATGATATATAGACTAATCAAAACACCTATGAAGAAACAGAATTTTGATTGTGAGCTCAATACTATAAAACAAATCTCTGTTAATAATGGTTTCAAACCAGACCTTGTGGACCAAATATTGAATAAATTCCTATTAAATCAAGCTTCAACATTAATATACCCCAAAAACGACAAAATAGAACAGAATAGATATATAACATTAAATTTCACAGGTAAAAATCAATAGAAGTAGCAAATTTTAAAAACAAAAGGAATTTCAATATAGCATTCAAAACCAATAATACTTTAAGTAATTTAATCAAAAATAATAAAGATAAATTAGATAAAAACAAAAATCAGGAGTGTATGAGTTGAATTGTGGTTCATGCCAGAAAGTATATATTGGACAAACAGGAAGGAATTTTGAGAAGAGGATTAAAGAACATTTGAGTAGTTTCCTGAATAAAAACAGAACTCAACTTATGCGACCCATCTTTAGGCGAGGGACATATGTTTGATCCAAACTATAAAATTCTGCACATAGAAAACAAAAGCAGAAGGCTTAATATCCTAGAAACAATGGAAATTAACAGATATAACAAACAAAATATCTTACTCAATGACCAAACGGATGTCAACAGATCACCATTGATGAACATGCCATAAAAATCCCAGAAGCATTTAGAATACCGGTCCCCTCTTCCATCTTGAGAAATATATAAGGAAGACTCAAAAATTTTGGAGTAGTTTAACATCGAAACTGCCTGAAGAAGCCAAGAATTTGGCGAAACAATTGTTGCAAATGTAGTGTTACATATTGTTAAAACACAATAAATGTGGAAATTTTATTAAATAAGTTTTTATTTAATCATATTCAAACTAAATGAAAATGGATTTCCATCAAGTGAGGACCTCAACCATTCAAGAAATGTGGTCATTACTAGGAATTGATTTATGTGTGATAACATTTTCAGATGAACCTGTAAATAGAGCAAAAGCTTTTGGGAGAATAGCCTTCTCCTGTCCTTATGAAGAGCAAGAAGTACTAGCTCAAAAATTGAAGGAACATGAAGTCAAAATTATCCACCCTTTAACAGTATTACCAACACCAGGAAAAGCAGATGTGAGAGTTATAATTGTAGCGGATCCAGATGACCATGAAATATGTTTTGTGGATGATGAAGGGTTTAGGGAGCTGTCAAAAGTAGATCCTGAAGCAGATAAATTAGTAGATAAATATATTAAATCTGATAAGTCATAACTTTCCACTTTTCTTTTATCGATGTATGTAAATAAGCCAAGATTTCACTCATAACGCAAAAATAATTTTTGTAAATGGTTCTTGGAATATAGATTAGTAATAGTTTATTGGTACTCACCTGAATAAAATAATATCTTAACCATTTTGTCGAGAAGATAATTTTTGAATACAATTTTTTGTTGGAAAAGTTTTCTGTTTTCACATAAACATCTTTTGGCTTGATTCAAAATGGTATGGAGTCATCTTGTTTTGGTGAGGAGAAATAACCAATCTTTTGTAAATAAAGTTGATGTATATTTAAAGATAATACAAATCTGCAACCTTTATAAAAATAGATATATTTTAATTAAATGAATTAAGCATTCAAAACTACATAATTGCTTGGATGATAAACATTCAACTTGCTGTACATTTATGGGTAAAGGAACCAATAAAACTCTAAGTTCTAAAGTGATGTTTCAATGGATTTTATCATCTTCTTCAGGAAGAACAACTTAAACGATTTATCGTTGGAATCTGTTATCTGCATGATAGTCAAGGCGAATTTTCCAAACTTCACACAGCTTCTGGTGACAGACAGGTTTTTGGGCAAAAGCAAGACATGCTCTGATTCGCCAACGTAATTCAACAGGCTCTAATTGGCAGGAAGCGCCGTTTCCAGCAAGCATATGAAGCTGAAAGACTTGCTCTGATTGGCTGATAAGAGCATACAAACTATGAGATGATTAGCTTTCAATTTTCAAAATTCAGTACTATTTATTCTCTGTACATCAATTTCAGATTAATTCTCATATTTTTGAAAGAAACTTTAATTTTAACTCGGACTTAGTTGTGAATACGTAGAAACAATACCAATTATTGCCGCATGAAAAAATTTCAAGATGGTTATATGTATATATATATAATTTAGAAGTAATCTTCTTGGGGTTAGAGCACGGGATCAAAAATTAGGACTTCATCTATTTTTTGTATATTAATTAACTACATATGTTTCGGCGTACATTGAGCCTTTTTCAAGTTTACGTGCTACAAACATAGTGACAATCACATCTGTCCAACAATTCATCTTAAAACTCAGAAAATTAAAATCATGTATATATATATATATACATGCGGTTTCTTCTTGGAATAGATTATGAATTTGAAATCTAATTTTTTCTGCTCTTGTCTATTTTCTTTCAGATTCGATTGAAGTAGCCAAAGAAATTTCTGATTATTCAAAAAAAATAGAATCGATTACTGCATTTGCGGGTAGACAAGGTTTTTCCCAAGTTCATTTATCATTAGTTTTCTCGCTAGTTTATGATGTCTGTACAATAAGTGATCATTAAATCATCTGAATCCAGAATTTTCGTCTACAGGAGATTCCTGAAGATTCATAATCTGCTTGGTATGGTACAATCGAATATATATTTTCGCCTGTTAATTATACATTCAATACAGATTCAACTTTAGAATGATATAGCCCAACAACTCAAAATAAAATCGTTAATCTTCGATAGTTGATTCTCCATCTGACTCCAACCCAAAAACGCACTTGTTTATCATCCAAACCAAACGTTTTCGGAATAGCTAATTAATCATAACAACTTAACCTAATATCTCATATATATCACCCACAAGACCGATTGCTTAACGTATATTGGCATAATGTTTTTATTTCAAGCTCAAAGTTTGGATTTAGGAATATAAGCTTCCGTATTGCCAACTTCCTCCCACCACGAAGGTCTTCCCATTCCATAGGCTGAGTGCAACATGATAGATTCAAGCCTTTGATAAACCTAAAAATTTCATTACTTCAGCATGATTTTTTTATCACGCAGGCCGGCAAGCTATGGAATTAAATAGTGTGTAGTGAAAGGAAATCCCATCCACCACACCTTGAAAATGGTTGTCGAACATATCAGCACATATGTGTATCGCATCATCATATTATAATTAAAGCCTTCTATTTTATGGAAAAATGACAAATTGTTTTTTTTTCTACAGCTTATAATGTCAAAAAAAACTCACTTGTCCATCTGAATTGCCTAAAACCGACTTCATTGCAAAATCATGAGGAGCTATTGCATCAATAAGGGCAACAGCATCGTCTTTCAATTCAGCACATAACCTTAGAGTGGCATCTTGAATTAATTGAGCAGGTACTGGACCATTGGCAAATCCTCCTCTGTAGAGTGTAGCCAGATGATATTTATTCAAAGAAGTTATACCATATAAACCGAACAAACGGATGAGTACATTTTTTACATTGGCATCCTTCGTTTCATTTATGAATGTCACCATGCGTTCAAGGAGTAACAGCTAAGAAGACTTCTGTTTAGTTTTGACATTATTATAAAATGTATAGTTGCAGATAGCAACAGTACAGAAGTTAATAAATCGAGAGCTTTTTATTTTACCTGAATGAAAGCCACTGACAAATCTCTAGCTTGGAACACCTGAGTATTATTTTTAGCCCAAAAAGCATCTACTTCATTTTTGTTAGCTTTTTTCAATTTATCATGTGTTTCCTTCAATAAGTAACAAGTCAACCATTGGTAAGTGCCAATCAAAACTATAATATAAAAAATAATCTCAGTTTGAACAAAATATTTTTCACCCACACAATGGACAAAATGCTTCATTGAAAAACTCAACTAATGCTGAATGGTTCAGTCATCAAAGTCAAATTCATTTGCACAACATCCAACAGGTGTACTGTTATGTTATCCACAAAATGCCAGAAATGAAAATTTGGTTTCACGGGATTGAACCGGGCATTTAAACATAAGAAGCTGGAGAAGACAAAATACCTTCTGCATGAAGACCTTAACGACTCAAATATCTTACTCCAGCCAATACTGAAAAACACCTTATCAAGAAGACTACACAGATGGATATAACAGAATTCTGATTTTCTCTCAATGGAGAGAAACTTTCACCTGTATATTTAAATTTGTTCACTTATTGACTCTTAGAAAATCATTCATGACTATTCATTATTAAGATAACAAAGGACTTACACAAAGGTGAACTTATAATTTCAAAACTGTCTGCTCTCCATTCTTTATTTAATATTTTCTTAGCATCTCGGAGAAAGTTTATTGTGCAAAGAGGAGAAGATATGTTTGAACCAGATAAAATTGAAGGCCACAATTTAAGAAGCCAGTTGGCAGTTTGCTGAATGAGTACATGATTTTCTCCTTCGTAGGTACAATTTGCATCGTTTGAACTCAATAGTTCACCAAGTCCCGCAGCTGAAAGTAAACGTAAGGGTTAAATACCTTGATACTATGTAATGATTCTAATTGGCAAATGCTTGTGGACAAATTATGAAAAACCTTTTAGGTATCCATGACCACCACAAGCCTCCCTGCACTCTTGAATGGCATCTCGCATAGCCCAACTAGCAACAGGCTTACAACCCGAAGATACAGCATGGATTTCCATTCCCCTATCTGGCAAGTCTTCATTGTTGGAATTCATCATAGATTCCATTATAAACTGGACCAAGGTTTGGTGGAAATGATCGAAGAATATCCTGATTACATAAGCAGAAGCTAAATGAGGTATAAGTCGATTTTGCTAAAAAAAAATGCTCATGCAGTGTCCTGCAATAGTAAGTCCGTGGCTACCAAACCAAACAACTGAGCATGCAAAACATTAGAGATGTTATTTGATCTGTATAGATATAATTCATAAAAGTTTAGAAAGCTCCAATGTAAGGATAGCTTTGGCGTTCTTGTTAAATTGTTTGCAATTAATTATTCAAACTTGGGAATATTTGTTTACCAAAGATGTGTTGACTGTTCAAATTAATATCCAAATAACAACAAATGAATATGATGAAATTGGATAATGAAAAAAATTGTATTTTGAAAAAGTTTTCTCTCTTGGTATTTCGAATTTTCATTCTTGCACAAAATTTCAAAAAGCTTATTAGCACTCTGAACAAGAGCTTCAAACAGATCTTGTCCTCAATAAAAAAAAAATGTGATTTTAAGTGATATACTAATTATATGTTGTGAAGAAATTACTACGGGAGTAGAACAAGTTTTCATGAAATTTAAAGATTCTTATCCAATAATTGGACAAACTGGAAAATGATCGAAGCCTTACCAAAATAATATGTATCACAAAAATTTTGGCCTGTGTATAGTAGTAGTAGAGGTCAAGTTGAAATACTGAATGGTCCATTTAAATAAAGTGTTGTTGAGTGCATATTTTCAAGAACACTCTGTATTTTGATAAATGTCTGAGGTACAATGAAAATCCGACGAACCTGGTTGATTAGTTTGGCAGCTATTCAAGTCTAATGCGCTATCACAGGACTCTATATTAACTTACATGTGTTTGATATTCTAAGATTGATACTTCATCTTTTCCCTCTTCAGGTCCAAATTGCTTTCTGACAGCTGCATATCTGATTGCGATGGTCAGAGCTTTTATACCATAGGCGGCTGCCATTCCAGTTATGTTGACTCGTCCGCCAGATAAAATACCTAAGGAGGCACCATGCCTCTTTTTAGGATCCTTGAAAGGTGTTACATAATCTCCACTCTCAGTAACATCTCCTGTACGATTCAACAGATTTTCTCTAGGTATACGATAGTTTTTGAACATCACGAAACTGCAAGTAGTTTTAATTAATATTTTTACTCCATTGGTGTAGAAAACCTAACCCGTTATCAATTCCATTAAGCCCTATTTTCTCCCCCATATCTCCAATAATTATTCCTGGAAGAGGTAACAGTGTGTTCCGATCTCTCAGAGGTACCACGAAGCAATGCAGACCTTTCTTTTCCCCTTTAACAATAAGCTGTGCAAAAACACAGCCAACTGAAGAAGTTTGACCAAGTCCTGCTGCCCAGCATTTTGCAGATTCAAAATCAGGACTATTCAGTACAAATTCTTGTGAATTTTCATCATATGTAGCTGTTGTCCTCATTCCTTTAGTGTTAGTTCCATGACCTATCTCAGTCAAGCAAAAGCAGCCATGAATCTGAAATTCACAGTTGAAAAAGAAAATAATTTTTTATCCATATCACCATACCTTTCCGTCATGACTGTCGATAATATATTTGAAATGCCTATCAGTTCCCATTGATTGTAGGGTATTTACAAATAAGAGCATGGAAACTGAGTTCTTGATGAAGGAACTAGGATTTATTTGGCATAGCAACCTATAAGCTATTGGCATTTTCCTCAAATTGGATACCATATTTGTTAATTCTGTAGATTTAACTCTCGATAGAATATTAGTTTGTCTGTTACTAGTTTGTCTAATCTCATCTAATCCCTGAGG
Organism: Micraspis discolor; assembly: GCA_030674115.1. NCBI lineage: Eukaryota > Metazoa > Arthropoda > Insecta > Coleoptera > Coccinellidae > Micraspis > Micraspis discolor. The sequence goes on from JARTUT010002175.1 coordinate 14,210,318, forward strand.
GTAATAGGTCTCTTGAAAATCAGGATATTGTTTAAGTTCGTCCACAATTTCATCCTGGAGATAAATTTTATTATCTTAGAAATTCTAGGATCATGTCAACTTACTTGGAAATTCACAAGTTCTTCGGTATCCAGAAGGCATTTTAATTTTTTCCAATCGAAACTGGCTTTTTTTCTATATACATCAAGGGGGCCTGGTTTGAAATCTCTCAGTAGTTTGAGAGACATTTTCGTATAAATTTCCCCTTGAAAATCCTTTTCAACGCTTGCGAATTTTTAATTGCTGTGAAGAAAGTTTCAAAACGATTATTCTTCTAAAATGGCGATTTCACGAATATAAAACGATTACACAGTAACGGTCCAAGGGTTGACTTCAATAATTATTGTTTCTCAAATGGTATGAAAACAGGAGGCTTTGCGTAATAAAATTGCTCTAGTGATAAGGTTATAATTATTTATTATATTTTAATTAGGTTTATTTTTTACAGTAATAATCAAACATCGTTGTTACTTAATAATTGGTGTTTTTGTACTTAATCATTGACGTTTTACTTAATTATTTAGTTTACGGGATTATAAGGTATTTCAAGCGACGAACCAAGAGTAACCAGGTTATGATTTTGGTCCATCCAGCGGTTATTGCTGGTTCTTCTTGGTTATTCCTTCGAAATCCAGAAAGAATAACCAGAAATTATCGCTTGAATGCTCGGGTTTGTTTATCCGTGCTGTCATTCTTTTGATTCGCGTTTATTTATGCTCATAGGTTATCTGCATAACACGTTATCTGAGCATTTATCTGATTCAGATAAAAAAGGCCCATTCCCGAAGCTTATTATAAACAAAAAGACATTTTTATAAGCAATTTTTTATTAGCCAATATATCCTTATAATGGAATTACTGAAACTACAATAAATTTAACAAGGAATAAATACTAAATTAGACTCATATAATATCTATACATGTAAAAAAATGATCATAAAAAAAATTATTTTGTGAGTAACTAGGAATGAAGAAAATGACAAGAAATGATTAAAATGAAAAATATCAATATTAACAGCTAGTAAAAGGAAGAAAATTAAGTCAAAGAGGAATGTTTTAATTTTGAAGTCAATGACGAATTTTTTTCCAGAGTTAGAAATTAAATCTATTTTTCCATTATTTCAAGATTATACTTGATGAAAATTTGAAACAAACACAAAAAGGCAATGAAAGAACTTCTTATACTCTTAACCTTAGGAACGGCAATGACAAATCTCATGATGGTTTTAACAAACAATATTTTGAATTTGTATATTTCAGTTTATTCCAATTTAAAAAAATAGAGTTATTTGGTCACTTCTACTGGTTCTTCTTTCAATTTAATGATCTACCTTAAAATTGCTACCATATTGTGCATTCTCAGAACACCCAAACTATTGATACGATGCTTTGCAGATACTCTCAGTATTGCACACATAACATAAATTTGAAGCAACCTGAAAATTTATCTTTTCATAGTTTCATTAACAGAATTCTCAATGAATTTTTATTGATTTCTTGTGGCTATAATTTTCAGGTTCTTCTTGTAATTTTCAAATCATTATCAATCTAGATTGCTTCACACAAATGACATTTTCTCTTTGAACCTTTTATTTCTTCTCTTATAGACTTATCCTGAAATTTGAAATAGAATTGAATATTATCTTTATAACAAATTCAATAAGAAAAGATGGTTTTTCTGTGTTACTTCAACGTACTTTCAGTTGATGACTGGTTAAGGTACTCTCTGCATTCAATGTTTGCAGCTGCACCTAATCTGTACATTCTACAATGCTTCTAATGTTTTCCAAATAATTTTTTTACCTAGGTGATTTATAGAAATGAAATTTTTCTCCATTGAATGTATAGTTTCTGCTTCCAATTTTATTTTTGAGTTTTCCTAAAATTTAAGTTGTGATCAAATACCTACAGACTTCAATGTTAAAATTCAAGAAAATCATTGGATTTATAAGTTTCATTTCAACGCACCTTCAGTTGACAGACCATTTGTATTACTGATCTGTAATTTACGATTTCCACATGATTTTCAGCAACATTATTCAGAAGCACATGATTATATTAGATCCTGAGTATTTCCTTCTTTCAAGAACTGTATTTCATAATTGCTCTGTTTTTATTATGTTGAAACACTCTACATTCTTCTTATTTGATATCAGGGTATTGTGGTCCCATTTTTGATGAGTTCTTTCAATCTACTCACTTTCTTCAAGTTTCTTTTGAACCTATGAATTTAGGAAGAGCGTATTATTTTTAATTTGATCTTAAATTGCCTTAGTTCCTGCCTGGAGTTGAACTTCCATTTCATTAAATCGAATTCGTGTTGCTATTTATAAAGTTTTGATTATTAATTATCTCTGTGAAATATTCAATAGTCTTTCGGTTCTACCAAGATCAGTCAATTCAAAGTCCTTGCATTGTTTACTATTTTCATGTTTATACACATCTAACCCTACTTGCTCTAATAACCAAAATCGTAACCCTGCTCTCGAGCAGGGTTACGATTTTGGTTTGATTTGACATTTCTCGATCAAATTGAGGTTAATTCATGACGTCACGGATCTATAACCCAAACCGCTTGAATGCAAAAGGTATGTACCACAAAAGACCAAAGATAACCGGTTACTCTTGGTTCGTCGCTTGAAATACCTTTATATGTCATCATTGTTTATTTATTTTGAAATCATAGAACAAAGAAGAACATAAATTAATAGACAGATGCTAAGTGCTAAGAAACTTGGACATATCATAAATTGGATACATAATACATAGTTGCCATATTAGAACCTATTCACGAAATCACTGATTGAAAAATGAATAAAACTGATTATGAAAAATGAAGTTGAAATATCAAACTTGAATTGCCCCGTCTAAAATGATATAGTAATCTGTTTTGCTTAATTCAATTTATTCTGCTTTATATTTTTCATCATCTGCAAACCACTCTTGGTACGAATTCAGTTTTTCCATCCAATATGTTCCCAATTCAGCCATTGTTTGTCCATTTCCGCCATAGTCTTCAGGCAGTATTGAGATATCAATAGCGCCTTCTAATGCAGCATTTCCTTCATAGCTTACCTGAATTCTACTTTTGAGTTTTTGCGTCATGAAACTTTTAAAAATGTTCAAGACAACATGAATGAACGTAGGGGCATTGATGAATAGCATTTTCTTTGGTCTGCAATGGTAGTTTTGCCAAGCATTGACAATATTCCTTATTCGCGTTAGGGTGTACTGCCTTACATGCCGAAAACTTGTGTTTCGTAAGTCTATTATAGCGTACACTCCATATATTTGCGCTAATTCTTCTTCCATTACAGCTATATCTAAGACCATGGTCCCTGTTTTAATTATAGTATCCAAATCGTAAATAGAAGGATCTGGTGCTGTGGGCCTGACGATCATAACTAACTTATTCTCAAAAGTATTTTTCAGCACTACGAAAGTTCCCATTTTAATCAACTCCTGGATTTGCGGTATATTTGGATTCCTGTCCGTGAACCACTCAGGCACGTCCCTACGCATCTGGTAAAATTTCGTTAGTTTTTCCTTCGTTTTGTCAATGTTGAATTTGCAACCCCTCAAGAAAGGTATCAGATATTTTTCATCTGTTTTGATGTGCAAATTGGAATTTTCGGAAGACCATCTTAACAGGTCATCTAGTCCATGTCTTCTGTTCTCTGTGGTTTCGTTGAGAGTATTCTCTGCGTAGTCTTTAATATCCACAGAAAATTCACTATTCACACATTCGTACATTTTCGGCGACGAACAAGTAATAAAAATACACTGATATTGACCTATGAAATTAATTCGAGCAAGAGAATTCCAGCTTAATCGGTCTATTTCGCACTATCAAGTACTGTTGCTACCGATAAGTGAAGGGACCGAGAGATCCTGTTAGATAGAGGTTACTTTATTCCTAGGATCACGGATAAAACAGACTTTTCAAACATTAATGTCAATAATGATGACCTTGAGACTGTATTCGACGATTGTTTAATAATAATGAGTACGAATGTTAACAAACTTATTACACCCGAAATGATGAATAAAGGGGTCAAGGGATCGTAAATGAGTCAGTGAAACGTGGAAGAAGCATGTACCCATAGACAAAGGTACTTTGTCTCTGCTTGTACCGAAACAGTTATTCGGAATATTTAGTTTGTCGTCTTCGTTGACTTTTAGAACAAGTTATACGCCTCGATTAATCCAATCGAAGCAATAATCTTATCAAATGTTGGATTAGATAGGTAGCTAACCGACCTACTTATCAAATTTGTTCATACATCTACGCGTAAACTATCTTTGCAGATGCCTCAAATAAAATAAAGAGTACCTAATCACGGAAGGTAAGTCACAAGTTGTTCCTGGAGAACTAAATGGAATTCAGTCAGGCCCGTAGCCAGGGGGGGCAAAGTGATGCAATGCCCTACCTTGTAGTAAAAATTTAAATAATATGCTTATGAAGATGCTTTTCCATGATACGAAGTATGGAATGAAATAATTACTCTCAAAGCTTCGAATTAACCATGGTTTGTCGGAGATAGCCAACTATGTCTCCTAGGTAATTTATTTTGGACAAATTGCATAGTATTGGTTTTAGGGGAATCTTTCTGCAATGGATGCACAGCAATCTCACAAATTGAAAATTATTTGTTCATGTTAATCAAGAATATTCGTGAGAATATCTTCTGGAGTTGAGGGACCCCGGGAATCTGTTTTGGGGCCGTTATTTTTCATCTTGTTCGTAAATGATCCTTATTTTTTCTTAATCACGCCGCGAACTCTGGAGAAGATCAAGATCAGATGTAAATTACATGCTGAGTAATTCACGGATTGATCCCAAAAGAAATGTTCAATATCGATTGTTAATAAGATAATAGGCTCTGAAAGAGTTGAAAGGCGTTAATTGCTTTAATGAGCGTTTATTACTTCTAAGCATAATGAGCAAAATTATGAAAAACCCATTTAAAAAATACTATGCATCTGTTGCAAAAACTTAATCTGGTTGTATGTAAATCTCACAATTCAAACTCAGAATGAAAGATATAAAATCCATTTAAAACTACACCCCGTGACAGAAGAAGAAATAAAAAACAATTGCTATTTAAACAATGAAGCCAGCTATGGATGCAATGGGATCCCAAAGAAAATAGTAAAAGACTGTGCAGAACAAATAGCACACACATTAACCATCCTTATAAATAATTCAATAAAGTACAGTATTTTTCCTGATGTATTTGAAGAAGCATGGATAAAAACAATTTATAAAAATGGAGAACCAGACAAACAATAAACCTATTGTTACGTTTTTCCTCAGTGAAATAGAAAAACAATACAAGTCTTCTTTGAACTAATTTATATTCACACTTAATAATTTATATACACAATTTATCTACAGAATTTCACTAGGAACACCTGTTTATTCGTCGGCAAGTTCTATCCATGAATGAATCCATGAATCGGCTTCAGTCATTTATATCCGGCGCTGTTTTTCTAGAAGTTACCAGAAAGATGCTTCACATTCCAGATCAATCGTAGCGGCCTCTTTATGTCCCATAAATATGCCATCATTAATCGTTTTTTATGTGACAGCTTTATGGCAAGCGGTCCCTTTCATCATGTTCTTAATCCCTTTGTCGGCGCATGAAGCGGAACTCCTCTGCCGTTGCAGCAGTCATCAAAATGTTTATATTCGGTTTTGTTACACTATTACTGACCTCTTCTAAAATATTAGAACTGATGATTTGTACCTTGTAAAAGAAAATATCCTAGCACCTTCACAACATGCATTGATTAAATTTCTTTTTAATCTATGACAAACAAAACAAAGGAGAATTCCTTAGAACATAGAACCAGGTTCTTTATTCAAAGGAGAGTTCATTTTTCCTATTTCGATTTCTGTATCGCAATGTTTCAGAGTTTGAGGAACGACTTTGTAACAAATTTTCAAAAGCTCCTGACCTCAGTGCTTTTCTACCTTTTTACATAATTTTCTCTAGAAAATATTAAAATCCGAAGACAAATGTTATCAAAATAACACGTTGAGACTGATAAAAGACAAAGGGAGTTCAAGGGAAATGCCAATATGTCAATAAATGTCGGATTAATGAAGAGTTACATATCGGGTCAAATCTCAGTACAGCACCGAAGACGAGTCATTTGAGAAGGGTCTTGATTAGAAAATTAATGATTGTATCGACCTTGATTGCAGACTCAAGATTAAACCATATTTTGGATTTTGATTAGAATAAATAAACATTTATGAATTGAAGGATTTTTGTTTTCATGCATCTGAAGAAAATTTAAAATGCTAAGAATCATTTATACTTGAATAATTGGAAAAAATATTTTCTCTATTTCAGTGTCGTAATGAGTTCATTATAGTACTAAAAACAGTGCTGTAATGAGTTCATTACAGTACTAAAAACAGTGCTGTAATGAACTCATTACAGCATTGTTTTTAGTTTTATTTTTCGTTTTGTGGTTGACAACACTGACATCCTATCCTTTCGAATGTCAACAGGCGTCCATTGCACGTCAATTGACAATATTAAACCATATGAAGATTTGAACGCACTATTCGAAATCTATAATCTGTCAATTTTCGTATCAGTCACATCAACTGCGAAAATAAAATACAAAAGGCACTAGGTATGATCTGAATTTTTCATTGAATTCCAATAAATTTCTCACAATTTAGAGGAAAAATTAAAAATCTTAGGTGAGAATTTATTTGATTAGTTATAAAAATCTTTATTGCAAGAACGATATCAAGCTTTTATAATTTAACAAAAACATTGCGTGGTACATTTTTCTGGTAAGCTTATCATCAGTTGAAACCACAAGACCATTTTTTTACTAACTGTAGGACAAACATAATAAGTGAGAGTATTCTCTGCCCCTTTTTCGTTTAAATGCGTCCGATATTTTATGAGGTATAAAGTATTGAAATTTGTTTTTGGGAATTTTTAAAAATTATTCTTCAGTGTCATTTTATACGAAATATTGCAAGCCTTTTTATTTCAACCTTGTTCAAATATCTTCCAAGTTACAACTTGATCTGAAGGATATTCAAGGAGTTATTGAGGAAACCAAATTTCATATGCTCATAACTCATGAACGATTCGAAGGATTTCGCCCAATAAAAAGCTCGACAGAGGTGTTTGGACAATTAAACTATACATACCTATAGATACCCATACTATAGGAATACGATAAATACATTGGAGATAACACAAATGAATAGAGCCCACATTCAAAAACTCTATTAAAATTGTAATATAAAAAATTATTTATTATTTAAAATACGTTATATTTTCAGAGAGACTACTTGTGAAGAGAAAACCTACGAAAACTTTTTTTTGTAGTCATTTCAGCCTTGTACTTCTCATCCTTGGCAAACCAGTCAGAGTAAGAGATCAATTTTTCACTCCAGTATGTTCCAAGTTCTTCCAGCGTACCATCAACACCGCCATATTCTTTCGGTAAGATATTCACATCAGCAAGTTTCGTCACTGACGAAATTCCATCATAACAAACATGCGTTCTACTTTTAAGTTTGGCACTCATGAAATTCCTAAAGATGTCTAATACAACATTGATGTAAGGAGGAGCATTCACGAACTCTATTCTTTGAGGTCTAGAATGAAAATTCTGCCATGCTGTGACCAAATTTTTAATCCGGCTTGGAGTGAGATATTTTAAGTGTCCAAAACCAAGATTTACCATGTCGATAATTGTTACCACTCCGTAGATTTGTGCAAGTTCTTCTTCCATGACAGCGATGTCTAAAACCATAAGGCCAGTTTTGATAACTTCGTCCAAATGGTAGACTTTTGGGTTGTAGATGTTTGGCCTGATTATAACAACGAGTTGATTTTCGAAGGTTTTTTTCAAGACCACGAAACATCCCATCTTTACTAATTCTTGGATTTTGGGTAGGTAAGGATTTCTGTTTTCGAACCATGCAGGGATATCTCTCCGCATGGTGTAGAAATTCGTGAGTTTCTGCTTCGTCTTCTCCATTTTATACTTGGATACTCGTAAGAATGGTAAAAGATGATTTTCTTCGATATTTACGTTTAGGTGAGGATTTGCAGCACACCATTTTTTCAGTTCTTCTAAACCACATCTTCTGCTTTCTTCTGTCTCGTTAAGGACTTCACAGGCGTATTTTTGTACATCCTCAGGCAATTTGCATATGTACTGTTCGTAAATCATCACTTATTGAAAGACTACGTGAGAAATGAAGTACTTTACGGACTCACCCACTTTCACCATTGAACGCTATTGAAAACTATTATTCGAATGTATCACTTGTGATAGACTCATCTGAGATAAGACAGTGAGTAGGCTGATTAATGAACTTTATATTTAGATTCGTCAAAAGAAATAATGAACTGCAGTAAAGTGTCCGTTTCTACTTACACAGGGTTAGCGAACTTCGTAATAACGAGAACTGCAAAAAAAGATATCTTGGGGGCAATTTTTACCTAATTAGTTAGCTGTATTATAAATAATAAGGTTAAACTGGAATTTCCATTGTTTTCGCTCAGAATCTCACAATATTTAGATGCAAGTAAAAAATGAACTCATTAACACTTTGATGTGTGAATAATTGCACCAATATAGGAATGCAGAAATGGCAGACATTCATTTTATATATGGAATAGCTCAGGGTAATGAACAAGCTGCAAGACGAATATACTAGGCGCGATATTGACCAAACTTTGTGAAACTACCAGTTTCAAAAGAGCAACAAATGTGTTGGGGAGATCTGCGATAGTTCGAACAGTTGCGATTGGAGAATCTGTGTTAGGCATGATTGAAGAAGACTCCCACCAAGTACACGGAAAATATCTAGTGAATTGAATATTACACACATACTTTTATGGTTAATTTTAAGGTCCCAACAACCTTATTATTATTATTATTATTATTTATTTGGTGAGAGTTAAGAAATCTATAAACTCACAGAACAACAAAATAAAAGCTAATGCACATGGCTAAAAAGAAAACATAATTTGCTCACAATAAAATAAGTTAACAAATTCAATAAAAGAAACAAAAAGCAAATTAACAATTGTGACGTTCACCCCTGAATCCACCTGTCATATTGGTTCTTGAATACATTGACGTTGGAGGCCTCCACAATGGTAGACGGTAAACGATTCCAGGACGAAAACACTCTGTTGGATAGAAAGTACTCCCTCTGCGTTGTTCGGAAATTTTCCCTCCTCAGCTTGAATCTATGGCCACGCAATCGTTCGCTATTGTTAAAGGTGAATACTCTTCCCAAGTCCGAGCTGAAAAGTCCATTCAGAGCTCTGTAAGTTATTATAAGGTCCCCTCGAAACCTTCTCTCAGAGAATAGGGGAAGATTCATAATGGAGAGCCGTTCAGGATAATTGGGTCGGAGCACACCATAAGGTATCCTGGTCGCGCGACGCTGGATGCTCTCGAGTAATTGTGCATCGCGAGCCAGAGACGGAGACCAGACTGGTCCAGCATATTCCAGTATAGGGCGCACATATGTGGTGTATAGGATTCTGCAGGTGGTCGGATCGCAACGGGAAAATGATCTACTCAGTAGATAAAGAATCGCCTTGTTGACAGCATGTAAGATGTGATTAGACCAAGAGAGGTCGTCGGAAACCACTACTCCAAGGTCGCAGTGGGAGCTCTCCGAGGAAATCACGCAGCCACCAAGAGTGTACTCGACTGCTGGATTATTTCTTCCCATGTGAACAACAGCGCACTTCCGGAGGTTCAGAGGTAGACACCAGTTTGTAGACCAGCCATAAAGGGCATCAAGGTCCTGCTGGATAACACCAGGATCGGTGAGGGGACTGCCAAATATTTTCGAATCATCGAATCATCATTTATCCTTATCATATGCAACGTGTATAAACTCTATTTCCTATTGATGTTCCCCTCAGAGTATATTTTTGCGTTCCGTTTTGTATTAGATTAGTAACAGCTGCTTTTCACAGATGAAGCTGAATTCCCTCATAACTTCCCAGAATAATCATATCTGGGCTGAATATAATCCGAACGCTATCGTAGAAAAATATTTTCAAATGCAATTTTCTCTCAATATTTGGCTAGGAATGATCGGTGATAGCCTTTGGGCCTCGCATTCTTTCCCAAAGGCTTAAAGGCAATGAGTATCGAGCACGAGGTTCATGAATATTTAAAAGAAGTTGATTCAGAAACATGAAACAGAATGTGATTGATGCTCCGTCACTTTTAGTCTGATTGCGCGTCAATTTCTGGACGAGAAATACCCTAACCGTTGGATAGGAAGAGTAGGACCTCAAGTCTGGCTTCCCAGATTACCGGTTTTGAATCCTTTGGAGAATTTTTTTATGTGTGATAACTTGAAGTCGCTAGTTTAGAAAACTCCTGTCCAAAATGAACAAGATCTAAGAAATGGTAAATTTGAATCGAATTAATCAGACACCAGGTATATTCGAAAGAATTCTCCAATCAAAGTTAAGGCGAATGAATGCATCCGTTGAGGTAGGCGGTGGTCATTTTGAGCAATTATCGTAAATGTTGTTAACTGGTTTAGTCTTAATCGTGTAAAGGTTGTGACCTGATAATACAAATAACAAAAGATACAATTTTCGAGATATTTTTTGGCGTTAAAGAAATATGTTTACTTTTTTTTTTTTTTTTTTTGAAAAACTCGGATATGATACAGATAAAGCGGTGCCCAACAAAATAGTCAATCATAGACAATAAACGAATTCATACATAAAATGTTTATGATGCAATATGATTTCATGATCTATTCAAAAAATGACTTAATAATAAGGTTACCCAAACTTAATGCTTGTATTAGCAGTGTATTAGTCACGTGACTACTATACCGATGGATGATAAATAGAAATTTCAATTCTCATGTACCGGCTTCCCATTAATCCCACCACAAGTAATTGAATACTCATTCCAAAGGTGAACCGACTATCTGCTCAGTGCATCATCAGATTATCAATACTTAATAAACATTGATTAAACTCATTGTTTTCTCTGATTTGAACGAATTAAACAATGGGGCCAATTAAAGATATATCCCTTAATGAGTCGGGATATCTCCAGATCGCCTGATCATATTTAAAGTTCAGTTGGCATTGTGCATTTGTGTGTATTGTGAAAATATACTAACATTACGAAACATTTGCGAATTGAAGTATCTGACAATATATCAAGTAGTGATGTTCACGACAGAATTACCGGAAGAGGCCCAGACATATGCTAGGGATGTCTTACACGAAACAGAAGAAAATCGTAAACTTGCTTTTGAAGAATTGAAGAAATGGGCTGTTAACAATCCGAAATTGAACATGAGAACAGAAGATAATCATCTTTTACCCTTTTTACGAGTGTCAAAGTTCGACTTGGTGAAGACCAAGCAGAGACTCACTAATTTTTACTCTATGCGCAGAGATATCCCTGACTGGTTCTCCAACAGGAATCCTCGATTGCCCCAAATTCAAGAGTTTGTGAAGATGGGCAGCTTTTTGATCCTAAAAAAACTTGCCGATAACAAATTAGTGATGATAGTTAGACCAACAATTCACAATCCAACACTCCACCATATAGACGATTTGATTAAAGCTGGATTAATGATCATAGACGTGGCAATGATGGAGGAAGAACTTGCTCAAATCTACGGTGTAATTCTCATCATAGACGTAAGTAATCCCGGTTTTTCTCTGCTGAAGCAAATGACGCCGTATCGCATCAAGAATTTGGTCAACGCTTGGCAGAATTTCCACTGTAGACCGCAAAATATCGAATTTGTGAACGCCCCATCGTACGTTAACCTAGTTCTGAACATCTTCAAGAAATTTATGAGTGCGAAATTGAGAAAAAGGGTGCATGTTTGTCATGGTGGATTTTCATCTGTGATCGAACTGGTCGGGAAAGATGTGTTAACGAAGGAATACGGAGGACTAGATGGTACTTTGGAGGAGTTGGGTCTCTATTGGAGTCAAAAATTGATTGACTACTCTGATTGGTTTCTTGATGACGAGAGATACAAGGCGCAAGTTGAAACAAGCACAAGTTGATTCAATCGTTCAAAATAGAAACCTTGAAATTGGATTATTACTAGTTTTTCATCTTTTTATATGGATCTCATTAAATATAATATGTTTCTACAAGAATTCTTTTGTTAAAAAATTGCGTAATAACAGACCAGTTCATACAGATTGTTGAAATCATTTCACTAACGGGATAAGGACTAGCTAACGTTAACAAGTTAAACTTGAATAAAAAACTTACCCAGGTTCATTCATGTTAAATTGGTTTTGTGAAATGTCATGTTATGAATACGTTTGGTTGAATATCAAGATGAGTATTTCTACAAAGAACAATAATAATTGCTTTGTTAGATCAAAAACACAAATCCTTTTAAAATCAGCTTGTTATTTTAACATTTAATGGCCATAACGGAAATTGGAACAAAATCACGTTTACGTAAAACAATCTGGAGCATAGAAGATTTTAATTTGAAATTGCAATGTGAAATGAAAAGAGACGCACTGCCAACTATTTCGGTCGATACGGCTTCACTCTGATTGGTTGAAGTTTCAGCACTTTCCTTGCACCTCAGAACACTAATATACAAAAAATGAAAACTCCTAACTAATTTTTGGTAACACAAATCGGCCGCCATATTTGGTGGTACAGGAACGAAGTGGCGGGAAATTTGAATTACGAAAGCGGCGGGAATTTTGAATTTTCTCAGATATTCATAGTAAATATATATTATATATATATTAATACGTGCACTTATTATTCCGTTCAGGTAACTTAAGACAAATGCTAAATGATAAAGAAAAAAACCAGTTATAGATTTTCATTATTTTATTCTTAATTCTGTTTCTTTTTAAAGATTTTTAGAAATATACCTATTATTCAGAGTATCATTTGAACTTAATTGCAAAACTAAACAGAGTAAATAATTCGTTGAATTCGGATCAATTAATGTGAATGGACGGGAATATATTAAACAATACAAGCGTAACATAATAGAAATAAAACATCAAATGAAGACGAGAAAATCAAATGAAACGGAAGAAGAATATTTTACCTATATGTAAAACGAAATTGTCTCAGAAAATTTTGAAAATTATAACATGAGATTTAACCATGAACGTAAAAACGAATTAAATAAACGAAAATTTGCCTGGAGGCTTCAAATTAACATACTATGAGATATAATAAATAAAATTTATTTCAAACGAATAAATCTAATGAATGCACAAATCTAGTGTTGAATACACTTATTACTTTCTGACTTCACAAAAAATGTTTTGGTAGAGAGAATAATTCTGATAGTAACATCGAATAAGAATAAACTTCTGGATCACAACAAAAACTTTATAAAAACATAATAGAAAAAACGGCCACTCTGTGTGAAAAACAGTTGTGCTAGATAATACTTATGCTAATTAAAAACATTTATGAAAAATAAAAACACTTATTCTAAATAAAAGAGTCATGCTAAATTAACATGAAAAACAACAAATCAATAAAATATCACAGTCAAAATAAAATATTCTAGAAGGAATGCTAAATTAACATGAGAAAAAAAGAAATTAATAAAATATAACAGTGAATATAAAATAATCTAGAACAAATATTACAATGAATCACATGATATCACATATTGTCATTCGAGGAGTATATCACAAAAATTGTTAATGTTCTTATTGCACTTGGAACTTCCCGCAGGTGTTTGTATCATCCGGGGTGTCCTAGAAAAAAGAAAACAGTGTCAAAACTTATGAAGAGATTCAATAAAGACATAACCGACATGGACTTTACTCAAAAATTTATTCTGATGATTTTTTTCTCTGATATATTTAAAAATTGTTATTTTCATACAAATACTAGCAATTTTTTTTTTTTAAATAATGAGTGCCACTAAAGGTAAATTCCCCACATTCTATAAAATGTGCTCTTACATGAAGGAAATTTACAAGAATAGGTTTTTTCCAACTTAACAGAAGGTAATACTGGAGTTTCGGACATTTTAAATGCAAAATAGAATAGGTGAGATGAAGAATTCTGAGATAAATATGTTACAACTAACCCAATCATTTAAATTAGTAGAAGATTGTGGTACTTGCAATTCATAATTGTTCCACAAGATGAAATTTATATCATTCTAATCCTCATTCCTTCCATGAATATGAACAAAGAAATCTTTATTAAGTAAGGTTCCGTTTTCCGGTCGCCACATTTGGTAGTGTACTTTCACCCCCTGGCTTTCACTTTAATGTATACTCAACAACACTGGCTGGCTTAAAATTTTCCCTTAATTCGCTTTGTACTTTTAAGATGTCAGTAAGCAGTGACATATTTTTAAATCAGCAAACAGTCTATTCAAAGATAATTTATCTACATTTTCTCAGCTTGCAGAAAAATCCTGCCTCCCTTCTCAAAACTACGCACCTGAGAATGATATCAATAAAGTGCAAATTACAGATATAATGAATTTTTTGCCTCGTTATCAGGAATTTAGATAAAATACAATAGCTACACATATGAAAATGAATATTATTTCAAGTATCAAGAAACTATGTCTGGAAGCAAAGGAACTAGATAAATGATCTTTGTACTCTTGATAATCAGTACATTCGCTCTTTATCGTGAAAGCCAGAGGGAAACAGGATGATCGTTTTTATTTCATAGTTACAAAGCAAATTCAATTTTGGACAAGTGCGCGAAAGAGTATTTTAAAATACGAAATATGTAATAATGAAAAATAAGTGATAAATTCAAAAACTAACTCAATATGGACAATCACCTTCAAGAAAAGGAAAAACCAAATCCACCAACTTTGAAAGAAAACAAGGAAACGCTCAGTAAAGCTCTGGAACACCTCAAGAAATGGGCGGCGGAAAATAAAAATATAAACATCAGAAATGAAGACAAGTACAACATAATTTTTCTCAGATGCTGTAAATACGATGTTGCTAAAACCAAGAAGAAGATAGAAGATTTTAATCAGATGAAGAAATCAAGACAGCAATTATTTACAAACCGAAATCCCTCATCAGATGAAGTACAAGCGCTTATCAAAATGGGTACCTTTTTACCTCTGAAAAATCCTCAAGCAAATTGTCCATTGGTAATAATTAGACCAACCATAAGAGATCCTTCGATATACGATTTGGATCAAGTCTTAAAAACCGGAACTATGGTGATGGACGTTTTAGCCATAGAAAATCAACTCGCTCAACTGTATGGGGTGATAACTATAATAGATCTGACAAACGTGAGTTTTATGAATGTTACCGAATTGTCTGTAACTAGACTGAAGGATATGGTTTCCGTCTGGCAGAATTACTATTGCAGGCCACAAAAAATCATTTTCATAAACACCCCAACGTATATAAATATGTTTATCAAAATTGTCAAGGGTTTCATGACTACCAAGATGAGAGAACGTATAAGGGTGAGCCGAAGTAATGATGGACTTATGGAAATTCTAGATAAACGAATTTTGCCCATTGAATACGGCGGAGAAGATGGAACTATAAAAGAAGTATCTGACTACTGGGCCAATAAATTGATTTCTTACAGTCGATGGTTTCTGGAAGACGAGAAATACAAAGCTACTTAAACTAATTATTTTTATAAATCAATGATTGTTTTAATATAAATGCTATTTTTTTAATTCTTTTTAATAGTTGCTTAATAATTGTGTCCAAATAAAGAAACCACGGAATGAGCATAGACATGTTCACTAAGGCAAAAAAAATGATACGCAGCTTTTGCAAGCTTGTTATCTGAATGGTAGGATCCCAACACAAATTTTCATTCATTCAACACCCTGTTTATTAATTACCATCTATCAAAGAACTTATTAGAGTAGCTCCGAAAGAGCCTGGTAGTTCAGATATCATTTTGATCAAATTTTACATCCCTGACGTTACAGAAATATTATGACGTTTCAATGTCATCTACTCAGATTGTTGATTAACAGTTTTTCCTATAAAAATAAGAAATTGCGTATGGTTTATTGATACTCCGATATTTATTTCATGCTATATATATTCAAATAGGCTCTTCGAGTATATTTTATAAATGAAAAATATTATTATCTAGTCTTAATCTTAGCCTTGCAACATATAAAAAGAACGCATAAATAAATATGAGCAATGTTACAATTTTGGAAGAAGTCAGGTGAATTTTGAATTGGAAGAAATAATGATTGAATGAAAATAAAATTGCATTTCTTTCTAGAACAAAAAAATATTTCGGAATCATCTACACTAAGTGTAAAACCTAATGATGGAATTTCACCCCGCAATACTACAACCAAAAGAAGAGATAATTTTGAATATGTACAAATATCGGAGAAAATTTTACGCTCAGGTAATGACAAATTCTTTCCATAAACTATATAATTAAATTTTACAAATTTGCATAGAATTGGAAGTCCACTTGAAAAAATCGTCGATTGCAAGAACTCTGCCAGAAGTTTTGCAAGATAAGAATGCACTTAATTACTTCATTCAATATATGGAATCCAGAGATGCTGAGGCCTATATTCTTTGTTGGTTAGACATAGAGACATTCAAAGTAGATATACCAAAAATCTATTCACCGATTCCAATGAGTACACCAGATCATGATAGTTTATCGATAAGCACAGATACTGACTCAGTTATTTCAAGTGTTTCTAGCGAGTGTTCAGAAGGTAGGGTTTCAAATATAGGAAAAAATCCTCACTACAATTGTGATAAAGAAAGCGGTGATATTAGTATTAGTCCAAAGTCTTATAAGAATTCGAAAGAAAAAAATAATCATATGGAATTGTTAACAAAAAATGCTCTCATAATTTTCAAGAAATACATAGCACAAGAATCTGTTTTGAACATTAAATGTGAAGATAAAGTAAGAAAGGATTTGATAGAAAATATATGTGATAACACAAAATTAATCTCAGAAAATTGTTTTTCAAAGGTACAAAATCATGTATACAACATGATGGATAGGGAGTATTTTGATGCATTTCTGTTGAGCGATTTTTATTGTAAATATCAAATTGATGTTCTGACCAGCGGAAATACTGTCCTGTATGATATTTTAAGTAATGAAACTGCCTTATTTTATTTTATGGAATACCTTGAACAGGAAGACCAAAGGCACTTGCTTGAATTTTGGATGGCTGCAACAAATTTTCAACAGCAGTTAAAACATCAGGGTGATTTCTATGATCCAATGGAGGCACAAAACGATGCTGTTGTTCTATATGATAAATACTTTTCATTACAAGCATTCTGTCCTTTAGGTTTGGGTGACAAAATAAGACTCTTATTAGAACAGAAAATATGTGGAGAAAATGGGGTAAACTTAGATAGTTTCAACACACCCATATCTATTGTTGAGAAAATATTGGAAAATTATTTTATTCAGCCGTTTCTGGAATCTCAACTCTTCTATAAATTTCTGTCAGATCTAATTAATACTGTTCAATCTAACGGCTATGCAACCTCAATACAAAAACATAAAAGATCCCCATCTGATGGAGGTAGCGAACATAGTTTTGCTTCCAGCACATTCTTAGCCATGGAGATGAGTCATAATGTAACAAATAAAAATACAAAAGTCTCAACAGATATGACTATTGACACAAGAGAATTGTATGATCCTGACTGTTTGTGGAAGCAAAGGAGGAAAAGTAAACTTTTATGTGGTCATGTTAGTGACTTGGGTAGATTTGAAACTGAATTCGAACCTGAACCTGATAGAGGTCAGTTTAATCTAAGAGATGTTGTTAGAAAGTTTGTTAGTTTAGAGGAGGAACAAAAAAGAAAAGAAGAGATGGCTTGGCAGGTTGCTGAAATGATTGTAAGGGATATAACAAATGTTACTTTGAACAATAATTGAATAGGTGTTTTTTTATTGATGAATAACTTTTCTGGTAAATTTTTGCATGCGGTAGTCGAGGCCAGTTGAATTTTTTTATGTACAATAGTGCAATATTCATTCAATTATAGTATATACTTCTCATTGAAATATAGTTTTATAGTTTGGTGATTCTTGAAAACAACGCTAACAAATCTTCCTTAATTTTATGATTTTACTTTTATTTGTATATAAGTGTAACATATCAAAAAAGAATTTAAAATGTATATCGAGGTTTTGTAAATAATGTGAAAGATGAATTATTTCCATGTAATTATATATGTTCTGTCTGGTGCTTTGAATTTAACAGTATTAATTAAATATATTTCTTTATCTCAAGGTTGTTGTCAAATGTCCAATTTATGTATTTTCCTTTTGAAGTTATATTATATATTTTTATTCAGATAATGACAAAATAAAGAGGAAAAAATTCAAGCTGTACTTCCTTTTCCTTATTGAGTGTGTGTAAAGTATTTTCTGTTGGAAAACTAATATATATGTGGCAGTAGCCACAGTTTTGAGTTTCGTTAAGTTTAAGCTGTTCTAGTCCATTAAACTAGTAGAACAGAGTGCTACCTTGTTACTGAAATGTTTGTTAATTTTTTTACTTTAGGCATTGCCGTATCAATGATCTAAATTGTGCGAAAATGAGATATCATCATTGGGCGGTGAATATTTTAAAATTTCTTAGATAAATGCACACAGTCTATTCCTTTTTTTTTTTATGGAAACATTCTAAAGGCTTTTTTAAATCAAAGTTTTCATAAAAATCCAGCAGGTTTGCAGATCAATTTGAAATAACATCATGATGTCATCATCGATAATTTTCTGTCTATGGTTACGATTTCTATGACAATGTCAATATTTCCATAACCTTAAATTCTAATGTCAGAAATTCTATGGTTATTGTTTTGGCCAATTTTGAATTAGTCTGGGCCTTTCTTGATTTCGGCTCATTAGATTTAGAATAAGATAATTTGTATTTAACAATGGTTGACTCGGTTTTTTATGATTCTGGAAGCGCATTCCTTACAAATAGATGAGGATATCGGTACAAGAAAAGCGAAAATATGAAGTTTAAAGCTAAGAGTAGACCATTTTTGCTACCAATTTATTTTCATAAGGAAAGGGTATGCAGCACTTTTTCTATATTTATGGCTGGCATTTTGGTTGTAATGTTTCTGATGACTCTGGTTTTATCCATTAAACTCTTGAATGCTGGTAAGGTTGAGAAGAAATGTCTTATTTTTCTTATGACTTTTTTTGATCTTGTTTTTACAGCTGAATGCAGATCTGATCAAATTATTATTCGATATGTTGCTAACAATATGCCAAATATAGAATCAATTGATTCATCTTCGACCCACAGGTTGGGCATTATAGTTCCATATAGGGATAGATTTGAAGAACTGCTTGAATTTATTCCTCACATGCACAATTTCCTTGAGAAACAAAAAGTATCATATGACATATTTGTTGTAAATCAAGTAGACAATTATAGATTTAATAGGGCCTCCCTTATAAATGTAGGATATCTGCAAATCAAATCCTACTATGATTATTTTGCAATGCACGACGTAGATCTGTTACCATTGAATGAAAATTTGAGTTATGCATATCCTGAACAACCATATCACATGGCAGCTCCAAATTTACATCCAAGATATCATTATGCTAAATTCATTGGAGGAATTTTTCTTATCAATAGGTAAAAATTAGTTTTGATGTTGTTATTTTTTTGTTAACTATCATTATGTAGGGAACATTTCGAATTAGTCAACGGTTTATCTAATCAGTACTGGGGTTGGGGTCTAGAAGATGACGAGTTTTATGTGAGACTGAAAGAATCAGATCTACGAATCATCAGACCTGAAAATGTAACTACAGGAATTAACAATACTTTTAGGTGAGATCTATAAAGATAAGTAAGAAGCGTATTGAATATTATTGTTTCAGACATATACATAGTAAAGAAAGGAGGAGAGATACTATAAAATGTTTTAATCAACGTGAGGTTACTAGAAAAAGAGATAGAAAGACTGGATTACACAATGTCAACTATAAAATCATCAATTGGAAAAATTTAACCATAGATAATTTACCATTTACCCTAATTAATGTAGAGTTGCAATGTAATTTTAAAGTAACACCTTGGTGTAATTGCACTGCCAAACCACCTACAAATGCTAAAATCAAAGAATCTGCAGCATAATGGAACAGTTTTCATTTTTAATTGCATATTTTCCTAAAAAGTCTGTATAGATATTCAAAAACATTACGCTTACCCAATGATACGAGAGCTAACCACATCGAAACAAGAAAGTAATTCTCAAACTACTAGTTTTTTGATTTATTGCTTATAGTATCCTTATCAAAATAAAATACTCGGGCAACTAGTTGGTGTCTTGAAATTGTATGAAATGGCAATAACACATCGCCATTTTCTTGGAAGAATATAGGAAAACATTTTAAAATGGTTGTCAACTGATGGATTACATTTACAGTGATCTCTGGGTACTACAGAAAATGAAACATTGAAAAAAAAGCTGTGTAAAAATTCTTATTAAAAAATGTGCTTGCTCTCAATATCTATATTCAAATCCAATGAAGTATTATATTGATGTTTGGTCTGAACATGTTATAGCTTGTGATAGTCTCCCACAAATAACTATCATGAATATTTGTAATAAATTTTTACAGATACTTTCGTGTTTGTATGAGAACATGTTAAATCTTTGTGAACCCACCTTTCCTTGAAAAGAGGGAATTGTAAGCATAAGACATACTAAGAGTGTATCCTTGGATAATGAGAGATGTTCTTATAAACTTGTCCTAAACCTGTTAATTCTTGAACTATAAATATTTTAATTTTCAGGAAGAAATCGTTGTTCATTAGAACTTTGGTAACATTCTAGGTGTTTTCCTGAAATTTGGCATACACAATTCATTTTGAACATTTATTTCAAAGTTCTTCAACAATTCATGATAAATATAGCCATATTAAAAATATAACAATTATCATCAATACATAAAAAATCTGTGTTAAGTATTAAAGGAACCAAAAATAAATATATTTATGCCAATATAATTAATCTACTGCATTGAATAGCTACATGTGATGTTATAATCTTTAATCTCACAAATTTTATTTTGTTCACTTCTCCATAACTATAAAATACAATCTTTGGTTAAGAATATTCAAATGAAACTTTCTCCAGAACTAAATTTATTTAAGGATAAGCGCACATTTAAAGCTGGGAGTATATATCTACGAAGTTGAATTAAAGAAGGCATGCAGGATTCTGAAACAGAAAGACATGCTCTATTCAACTAAAAGAAAATGCATTAATATTGTAAGTCTTTTCAGAAAAATTCATCTAATGCAATATTTCTTCTATAAACTTCAGCTCTGTCAAACCTTATTTTATGTAGTTTAGATCAATTATCCATAAAAATAGTTATTTATGCAATAGGATTTGTTTTATAGTCACAAACATTGTAAATTCTACATTCGTACCACATTCAAAATTATTTCTACAACAGAATAATATAAAACTCCTCCTAAATACAGATTTCTTGCATTAATAATACTTACACCCCATGTGAACTACTCCTTTTCCAATTGTAATTGAAAAGAAATGCAGAAATCCACTGACGTGGGGTCAGTAACTTTGGCGCGCTTGTTCTAAAATTTTTTCCCAGATTCTGCTAATAATGTGAAAGAATCAACAAACATATATAGTTTAAATTAAAAATAACTTTCAACTCTGTTTGAAGCTCAGCCCCATTTTCTTAAAATCAACTAAGAGTGTTTTCCTTTTTTGTAGAAATAGATATTCTCCTTTCAGTGAGCTCTTGTTATCTGAAATACCTGATTTATTCCAATCCCAATTACGAAAAAGAAACTGAGATTTTTAGAAGAAAAAAAGAAGGGTATGAAACTGAATAAAAATGTTTATTCAGATTTCTTGACAACTTATATAAAACCAAAAAACATATGCTTGGTGTCATAAACGTTTATCGAGCAATTCAATGTGGAAACTAACTTTGATTCGAAATTCTATTGGACAAATTCGTTGAGGGATTCTTTGAATGCTTTGAACATCAATCTCTGATAAGTAGCAATGCATGAAATCAATGACAATCTAGGATTCTCCATAGACATATAAGAGATAGACCCATTTATTTACATTAAATCATGTAGCTCTCACTGAAAAAGCAGTTTGCCAACCATAAGCATCCAACCCGTTTGTGATTTGGTCATAATGTGTTTTATCTCTTGAAAATGTTTGAAAATATTCAGCATGTTGACGTCGGCACTGAACTAAAAACTAAGAACCGATACTTCACTATGTGATGATCGACAACTCTGCGCGAATATATTCATTTATAAAATTCACTAACCATATTTCCCCCTTATATTATACGTGACGTTGCCAAAGCGCTAGAAAGTTAACTTGTATTTGTTTACAAGTGAAAATTAAGTGGTTATTGTGATTTTGCAGACTTCGAAAGAGTGTTTCAACTGTAAAACATGGTTCGACAATGTTATATTTGCAAAGAATATGCTTTTGGCGTCAATATTTGAACAATCAGTGTCGTAGAATGAAGTACATGCAAAAGTTGTTTGTATTAATTGAATAGCTTTTAAAGTTGAACATTTAACCATAATGAAATAACTGAATCAATATCAAACCCTATTTGTATTATTCATCCATGTACGACTTCTTCAATAATTTTTATTGCAGGTTTTCGAGCAATACCGAACAAAAAAAAATTGGTTTTCCTTGGTACGATTTTTTATGCCGAATGTCTTGGTGGGTTATTTACATCTAAGGCTCAATCATGAAACATGATATACACTAAAACAATTTTGTTTTGGAATGAGTGATCAATGTTGAGTCTATGTTTTAGATGCATAATTATCATTTTGAGTGGTTTGATTATGAATTTATGTTATCAATAAATTTAAACATTGAAAGTTTGTTTTATTAACCCAACTTTTACCCAAATTTGATGAAACATGTTTCACACAATTTCATGCTCTGGTCAAAACCAGGGTTATTTTTTTCATGGCATTCTAATAATGTCCTATTACCGCAGATAAAACTGCTACTCGGTAAAATTTAACAGACTTAGAAATTTCACTCCTGTGACTACCTACAAAAGATATCGATTATAATCGTACTTGCAGGGATTATAGTTCAATATTATAATATCTACACTTATCATTAAATCTTCCGAAATATAGAACGAAATACCCTCTATTATCGTATGAATCTATTTTAATATCATAGTGACGCAATTTGTCTTGCATCATTTACCCAAAATCGATTATACTAGATTAGATAATTCTAATTTTGAAGGTTCCTCAAAAATGAAACTAAACCATTAAATCAGTACGCCACTGAGTATTTGACGACTTCATTAGGCAGCGTTGCCAAAGTGCTAGAAAGCATATATTCCTGTCTTTTTCGGACACATGGTGAAATAATTTAATGTTGGCTATAAATTTCAACAGTTTTATGAATGAAATGTTAGGTCTATCTCTTTATATGTCTATGAGGCTTCGCTATCAAATAATAAGTTTTAATCATCGTCTTCATATGTTGGAGAAACCTAGCTTCTTAAATTCATGTGGTACAACGTCGAAATTTAAGGATATCCTGAATAACAATAACCCTTATGTACTGTCCAAATCTTGTAGATCTCTGTTGAATATTTTAAGAAATATAAAGTGATTAAAAAAAAATTGTCAGGTTTTTTTTAATTTTTCTAGCGTGACTTTTCCATGAAATTTTGAAAAGCTATTCATTTCAATCTCATTTAGACATCTCCCAAGTTACAAATTTATCGGATATTCTAGAGTTTATTGAGGAAATTACATTAACTATATTTCTCTCTTCTGAACTACAAATGCCTATTTTGAAATTCATGAACACATTCCTGAAATTGAATTTTGATTTTCTTAATTACAACTGAAAAAGGTGGTATACACTGGTTGAATGTTGTGTCCTGTTGTAGAAAAAATAATAAATGACTTGAGCAACTAGTCTTTGGAAGACATTTATTCATTGACAACACTAATAGTGGATTTGTAAGCAATCATAAAGTTTCTAACATTTTATGATTGAGTACCATAACAAATTTTTCTAGATATTCCTCATTTAAATTCCAAATATATTCACAGTTTTCAGTAGTTGCATAAATTTTCAATGCCAAATTTAAAAATATCCAGAAAAATTCATTTCTTTCCAATAATGTATAATGAGTAGAGAACAACTATAAAATTTCACGATCACAATTTTACGTCACTATTGAATGAGAACTTTGTAAATACTACTTGGATACTTTCAAAAGAAAAGAATATATTATACAATAGTTTCAAAATCGCTTATAACTTCAATGCCATGCTTATTGAATATAAACTTAATTAGATTGTCATCACAACTCTTACAATTCTTCAAACTATCTTCAGACTTATAGTTGGAAGAATTATTTTCCAGAGAAGGAAAATCACTAGTACTTTTGGCACATCTCAAAATTTTTTTACCTGTATATTCATTACTTGCAAGACCTACCTCTTTTGTATTCCCCTTGTCTACAATTCTTTCTGTCCTTATTTTCACAGCTTGACCAGGATGTTTGTAGTTGTTAGTTGAAGTAACAGTGACTTGATTTTTCTTAACTCTATCCACTGTATCTACATTAGACAAATTTTCCTGTGATTGGAATCTATTGAATAGGTTATTATTGCAGATATTCATGCAATTTGAGAGAGTATTAGGAGAAGTTAAAATTTCATCAATTGTTATATTTTTGGAGTTCATGTTGAAGATTATGTTTGTGTGATACTTACTGTTCCAAGGAAGCAGAAACAAATTTTATGATTAGTGAGGTTTCCCGAATAAAATCGACATATAGGTGGCATTTAATTTGAGACAGTAAATTAATTCAGAAATCATGTGCTGTACAAAAATTCAAATAAAATTCATTATTAAGTGTCAAAGAAAATCAACATATTCTGCTTTAACCTCGACTTCAAGGTCAACTTTGATTTTTTCAATTGAAATCGCAATGAGTACGAAAATTGGAGAGTCAGTGCTCTGGTCTATTCAATATAGAATTAATATAGATGGCAAAGTAAATATTAGTGTTATTTTTATGGCAGGTTAAATTGCCATATATTACCAATGCTGCTAAAAGAAATACAGTGAATGTTGCCCTTTTGGCACATCTTTTCGTATATGGGCAATATTGTACTAATTACAATAACCTTAGACATGAAATGCTTACAGGAATATTGATGCCTTGTATGAAGGTGAAGGGACAAAAATGGCAATCTCCATTTGGAATTTTTTGAAGTCTATACTGATTTTGAGATAATTTAGGTAAATATTTAAAAAGAAAAATATTGACCTTGAAGTCAAGGTTAACAAAAGCTCATGCTCATCCCTGTTGATGTCTAAAAATTTTTAATATGAACATTTTCATCTACACTTTTCGAAATAAATGACTGTTTCAAGTTACATGCCTATGTAAGATAAATTGGCTTGAAAAAACTTCAGAACTCACGACATTCATTCTGGTTACTCACTTCTTTTTATATCCATAAAGTGCTTTCTTCTGAATGTAATCGATCACGCTATCTGGGATCAAGTACTTTACAGATTCATCTCTTCTAATTGCCCTTCTTATTTTAGTGGAGCTTACTTCGTTACCAATCCATTCCGTAACAATAGATATGTTAGACTACAAAAATATCAATTACTTAAAATAATCGACGAGACATTCTTGTTGACAGTACTTGTGTGCAATGACTTTTAGGATATTTTAATATCCATTATTAATGTTTTTTTTATACTTATATGCAGTTGTTAGTTAATAAGAAATCAGGTTATTTAGATTTTTCTTTGGATGATACTCTACTATCAACTTCTTCAATATTTATTGAATCTTCTTAAGAATATGTTGCATTTAAAGCAATACTTATGTGCGAACGCTTTTTACAAGTCTGGTTCTCCCGAGCAGTAATTTATGTCAGGAGAAAAGAAAAAAAGTCACACAAAGCTAGATCAGGCTGGTCGATGATATTTATCGAGTGGGATCATAATTCATACAATTCAACATGTCTGCAGCTACCTGCATCCAGCACTGTATATAACATGTGGTATAAAAACATCTGTCTTTTCTAAAAACTGAATAGAATTTTCAATGAAATTTGTCTATAGAATAACAGACGGCCGAAACATTGATACCGAGAACATCAATAATGAAAAAAGCCATTTCAGAATAGTGAAAATTATTTGGAATTTCCTCAAATAACTTCTTACCATGAATTTAGTGAGTACATCTGAGTTATAGATGAATTCCAGTGGATTTGAATTACTCCTTGTCACAACCACCAACCCAAATCTTCCCACTATAGCTTCGATCTGTGTGATAATTTGAAAAAATATAATAATTCAAATTGAAATGAATATTTCTGCTCTACATACCGTTATTCAAAGTTTTTAAAAGGCACTACTTACATCTTCATCTGACCAAAGACCAGGAGTCCCGAATGACTCCAATAAATCTGCCCCACAAAGTAACTTAACTCCTACATTATCAAAACTTCCATTTCTCATATTATCAGGCAGCCAATTTGATTCTTCGTCCAAATTGCTATTGTTGTCATTGAAAGAAGCTTGTAGAAATTCATTAACATGGTTCTGGAAAAGTTACAGGTTGTTGATGAGACAGCCCTCATATAATGGTATTTATATGGAATTATTATTTAAGCTATTTCCATTATCTACTATTAGTTGTCTTAATACTAATGTTTTGGTAGATCTCCGCTGTCTGCTTCAAGGAATAAGCCATTGAAAAAGTATTGACTTTTTCAATATTTGAACATCCCGGAAGAATGAAGTTCACACTTGAAATGAGAGAAATACACTGCAGCTACTTAGGTTTCTCGAAAAAAGACAACATGACATGTATATAACTTTTTTTCTATCACTTATAGTTGAGGAGATGTAGTACTTAACCATTGAAATCTGTCCACCTTTTGCATGAAGAAAATTGAATTCCTTAAATCTGTGCTATCTAACTCTATTTTCACACAAATGGAAATTCTAAAATGAGGGATCAAGAAGGGAGTTTTTGAACAATTATTATAACTCCTTTTTTCAATGAGTTCATTTCATTACAAAACTATGAACTCAAAAATAAGTTATTTTTGGAAAAATATAAGTCAGGAATACTTTATCTGCCTGTTTTACCTGATGGTAATTGAGAACCTGCCTGGTCCTACTCCATGATTCTTGATTGCATTCCCATTCAGATAATTTAATCCAGTCGCTGCTTCTCAAGGCAAGTTTAACCATTTCTTTTCGATTGGTTGCAGATTCTAGTTCATTCTTAGCGTAAGCATCATGAACTGGAGACATTAACCCACCAACAACCACATGAGTTCCCATTCGATGAAGATGATCTCTTGCTATTTCTAAAGAGTTTCTGCTATGACTTACATGTAATCATTAGAAACATAGATAACCTTACCAAACATTCTCAAGTGCATGTTTGTAGGTGGATTAAAAGAGCCACACGCTAGCAAAACAATCTTACTTGGTGGCATTGTGTTTATTGAACTGGAAAAATGTAGCAATAACGAATAAATTGAAAAAAAACTCGGACATAAGCCTACGTTTGTGAAGACACGTAAATATTCGATTTGAAAATTCTATCAGAGATTTATTATTTATCAGGATTTTCTGATAAGCGCAGGTTTTCCTTCCTTCCTGATTATTTGAAGAGCGATACCATAATATTTATGCTAATAAAAGATTTCTACATTTTTCTGTCTTGTGTTAACCTCAACTACTGTTGTTTTGTTTTTTTTATAACAAACCATAGAATCAGACAAGATTAAGTCATAGAGTATATGAAAAAACACATATTTGTGGATCACCCAAAGAACATTATAATTTGAGAATAAAAAGTCCTACCTATTCCGTGGAAACTTCAGCCGCCATGTTTTTGGTATGGAAGGAAGATAATATTCGCGAAAATTAGGCTTAAGTTCACTGAACTTACAAATTATTGAACAGTTCAATTCACTATATTGGTATAATGTAAAATGGGCTCTACTTTGAACTTACACTTCGGACACAATTAGAGATAACTTAAACCAATGATAATAAATGTTAATTCAAGTATAAAAATAATTTGACAGACATTTTTATGGATGCCACGTGCACTCTAACGTAAAAATTAAAGTTGCAGAAACAATCCCTACACACCATAATATAATATACAGAATAATATGGTTGAAGTTTAAGCTTCCAGTTTTCGTGAATGCGGTGATGGCGGATCTCTCAGGTAAATCATAGTCTGCAATAATTCTCGACACTATTCCTGAATCAACCATTCTTCCAAGAATCTGGTTGAAGCCAAGAAAAAACGGATGACCGGCTTTAGATATGGTGACCACGTATTTGGTCATGACTGGAGGGTTGAGTGCTTTTATTGGACTTCTGCCTATATCTTGGTCATGGTATAAATGCTCAATGAGTTCTATAATTCTTGATCCGATCATCAGAGCACTAATTTGATGCCCATTAAGCCAACGCTTAATATTAAAATATTTAAAGGCCTTGCATCTTTTTCCATCACCTCCTTTCTGTGAAACGTAAATGCTACATAATGTTCTAAGGTGTGATGATGCACAATAAATGTCCATTTCATTTAGTACTATTTCTTCGAAGGTATCTATCGATTTTTCTGAGTTCAGACCGTTCAATAGATACTGGAGTCGGACATTCAAAAACATATTCATCATTACAGATAAAATAAGTATATTCAAACTCAAAATAGTATAAAAGACAGAAGATCTGTTAAATGAAAATTTTTGACCGACGATGAAAAATAATTGCTGAAATATAATATCTAGGATTTTTAGAAACCATCGTGCTCTGTTGAGGCGCTTCATTTGCCATATTACAGCTAAAACTATAATGGTGCTCAGCCAGATTAAATTGACATCCAAAGAATAAATGTAAAAAATATAGCGCCATCTAGGAATATATTTAGGATTTTTGACAGCCCACACAATTTTCTCTCGGTAAAATGGCAAAGAACAATCAACAATTGAATTAATGAAAGCAGTGTTACCTCCAATAACTATAAAACCTTGAAAATCATCATATTCTTTTATTCTTCTTCTAGCGGAATTTTTGAATCCTAAGAATACGGGTCGAATTCCTAATTTTTTGAAAACGATTTTCATTATATCTATTTCAATTCCTTTTTCAAAGCAGGTTACACATTCTGCGTAAGAATCTCTTTTTGTATACATAATTCGCATAGAACTGTTTTTCCAACTAATTGGCCACTTATAAGAATTGCTGTCAAAAACCTCACTGCTGTTACCTTTAGTATCACAATTTCCGATAATCTCGAGTTTTGGGCAAATTTCCCGAAATATGTTGTCTTTAAATGGCCAGTAAGAGAGTGTTTCACCAGTTTTCACATCCAAGAATGTAGCGTTGAATATGTATTTCTGATAAAGCCATTCCAACGTTCCACTGTTCGGTTCCAAAGTTAAAAAAATAAATTTTGCTCTCGGATTAAAACAATCAATGTTGTTTAAGTTATTTATGTAGAATTTCAGTTGTTTCTCGCTCAAATATTCGATTATGTATATCTCAGGTTTCCAATTTGATTCAATATTTATGATTTTCTCACCATCTAATCTTCTAACTGGATAATCGATTTTTCTTGGACTACTAAATACTACATTATACATTGGCGAATTGATGTTTTCAAGGATGTTCTGGAGACAATTCATAATCTTCAGAGAGACGTAAAGTGTTGTCAAGTTCATTCTGCCTAGACCTCGTATGATGAAATTAATCTGGAAAATTCAACGGAAAAATATTCTACATGCAACGTGAACGTTTCCATAATTTACTCGATAAATTGAGATTGCAATTTAATGTGTTGTGCTCGTAAATATAAAACCTCAATTCTTTATTACAAGGTGAAATAGGCAGAGGAAAGGCAATCGAAATAATAGGTTTTGAAGATGTTATGCGTGAGTTTTAACGAAATTCGTCATTATAAGTTCTCGTCTATTGTTTTTGATTTTATTTTTATTTTGCTATCCATACAGAGTCTTTGGTGATTGGATTTGATCTTAGAAATTTTGCGGACATCCACACTTACTTCCTGAATATACCTTTTCGTAAGCATCTCAATCTAATAGAAAGGCAATGAATAAATAAACCCGGATATCACTATCACCGCATATTAATGGACAGTTCAAGGAATCCTTTCGAAATCAAGACTCTTAATTTTTCATCAAAATTTAAACCTAACTCCAAAACAATTTTCTTTGTATTGTAGATGTAGTACTAACCCAAATCTTGTCACCCTGTATATTGGCAGTATTTCGACATTTTTTAATGTGTGCTTATTAGTGCATAAGCGTATTATAATTTTTAGTCGTTGGGGAGTTATCGAACGATATTTACTATAACCATAGCAACATCAAAACAATTTCGTGAACCTGCATTATGATGATCTTCATGAAAAATATTAGATTAGATTAGATACTATGTCGAGACACGTAGTAACACTTACAAAATGGATACCCTTGGACATTTGTTCTATAAATGTACTCTTTGTGAATTGCAAACAGTTGGAAAGGGATGCAAACAGTTTGCTGACAAGGATCAGCAACTTTCATCAAAATATCAAGTACAAGAGCCATTCAAGAATGCTACAACATCTCATCGAGCATGATTTGGATTTTCAAGTAGGTTGTTATTTCATTATTCATTTAGATTTTCAGTTGCGATTCTCATTTAAAACAGTGTTTTCATTAAACAATAAAAAATTATCAGGCTATGATAAAAAATATAAAATACTCCTTCAGGAACTAGAAGATATTTGTGATACATTAGATGTAATTCACGGAAAATTCAAGGAAATTCTGCCCCAGCTGAGTCAAGGAGAAAACAGTTTCATCGAAGAAAAGTTTCATATTTGGAAGGATAAATTGTGGAAAACTAAACTAAAAATATGTTATGATACGCAACAGGTTGTCATTGATACTGGTCATCTATTTGTTTATTTTGGAAACAAAATTTTGGAACTAGTCATGAGGTGAGTAAAGTACAGTTTTTATTCTGGAACGAATTTGGGAATGAAACATTAACAATAACATATCAAGATAAAGATAAATTATTACATCCATGTAGTAACACTAATACTGCTTCCATATACGATAGTTGGCTATTGCCTGTTGCGCAACTTTTTCCCATTCTTCATTTAAAGCTCTGGGAGTTTTCTGGTCGACGCTTGCGAATAAGCCTTCTAACATGTCCCTCACATGCTCAATTGGATGTCGATCGGCGGTGTGTGGAAGTCAGTAAAAATTAAATGTTTAATGTTTATCTCATAGTTGAATAATTTTACTTTTTTTTTAAATTGTTACTTTTACTTAATGGAAAAAGCATATTGATGCGAATAAAGAATATCCGGTATTTGGTAATAAAATTGTGAAAGTCCATTCACAATATGCAATTTTCAGGCTGTGTAAAATTTACAACGCCATATTATCGCTAGACCAGAAATATTCCATAGAGAATGATGTCAGTGTCTGCAGCAATTCTTGCCCTAAAATGATGTTCCCGCTGAAAAAAATGTCCATTACAAGGTTGCTGCAAGTGTTGGCCATGAATAGGGCGGAAGTTTGTTGTCACAAATTGATCGATTGCCTTTTGGAGACCTACAAGAATTTTGAGGGTTCTCTAGATGACGATGATGATAGCGACAATTCAAGCATTGAAATATACAGGTAATACAAGAAAAGTTTTTATCTGAATTATTAATTGCATCAAATGAACATCTCCAGGAAATGCTGATTGTCTGACAACCTTTGCACTATAATTTGATAAAGTGGAATACCTAACAGTTAATCTAGACTTCGCCTCAGGATTATATTTGGTTGAGTACATACAATTTATTATAATTTTTATTATTATTAAAGTATATATTTCCCTCATGTGGCTTAAGAAAAGAATAGCACAACACTAGAAAAACATCAGATCAACGAAGAACTACAGAAACCGTTGAAAATTATAAATTTAGAAGCTCAAAAACGGTCTGAATGTATGTAAGTTTCTTTTGGTACGACAAATACATTTCTGATGCATTACATTGTACATGCATCATCCATAATCCGCAGAGAGCGACATCTATAAACGTAGGAACACCTGGACATTCAAATTTTGAGTATCAGAATAAGGTCCTTTATAAAAGTAACATAGTTGCAAGGAGAGTAGTATCATCGTATGTAATATTTCTCATTTTAGTTCCAACAATATTCTTTCAGCCATAAACCCTCCTGAATGCAGCCTCTAAACACAGGAACGAAATGAGTGCGGTGATAAGATACAGCCCTGTGGGACTCTCCATATGATGATGACTTTGAACCACATTATCGCGGTATTCAGTTGAACACTTTTCTATAATTCATTCTTCTGGCCCATTCTGGTCGTTTCTCGATCAATACATGGTTCAAATTGATCATTTGTCATCGGTAGCGATCAGTATTTAGGAGCTCGTGGTATACCACACCCTTCTGATCCTACCAAACACACAGAATTGTCTTCTTGCTGAATTGATCTAGTTTAGTAGTCGATGTTGATGGTTGTCCCGGATTAACCCATGATTTTTTCCGTTTAGGGCTCTTAAAATAAATTAATTTTTCATCGCTAGTAATAATCCGATGCAAAACCAATTGTTTTCCATGCCTTGATGCAAAATTTCACAAGTGTTTTTTCGGTTTTCCATCTGTCTTTCATTCAATTCATTCGGTACAAAAAAACCACTTGTACTTGCATCTACAATATTCAGAAGAAATCATTGATGATTTTCAGAGCTTTAACAAAGCACATGTCTCTTCCCGAAAATTTGGACAACGAAAATAAACATGAAAAGCTAGTGAATCGATGGAGCGACGAGACATTCCTAAATATGGAAAAATTATTGTCGTACGAAGAGAAGAACGTGGAAGATTTATTGGAAACTGCAGCTTGCATAGTACCTTCTATGTTAGGATCAGAAAGTATAAGAAAATCAAGACACACAGGTAACTGAATAGTTTTCTTGTAACCGACGAAATGAAAACATATCATTTCCATGCCCTAGGTGCAACGAAAATAAATAAAAAAGCAAAGACCAAAGTGCTGGAGTATTATGAAGAGATACTATGGGGAGAAGTAGCCAATTATTTGGAGCACATCGTTTTGTGGTGGGCACCCAGTCCACTAGCCCTAAGAGTTCCACATTCCAGTCAACACCTTAGAGATTGGATTCTGCAGTTTATTCCGACGGGTAAATTTTTATCTTCTTGAAAAGGAAGAAAAAATCAAATACGATAGATGGTAATAAATGGTTGTTGACTTCAAATTTCTACCATAAATACATCTTAATACATCAATTCATTCATTCTGAATTCATAATCATTTAGGGAGTCAAGGATCTTTGGTCTAAAGCTATGATTCGATACATGATTTTATCAAGAAGATTCCTTGTCTTTTCGAACGAATTTCAAATTAAGAAATGATTTTTTTCAGCCGACATTCCACCTGTGATATCTTCTGCGCTCACCAGTCTAGCAGATGCTTTGGGTGTTCATGTCACCTCAACGTCTTGGGACCAAAATTTTAGGTTAGGGTTGGTAGCATCCGAAAGCAAGAACAACCTGGAGACTGGAATTCTGATGAAAGAAGCATTGGAAAATCTCGTTGATTTATGTAACCAATGTGAAGCTACCCCTGACTGGATTGTTGGAGCTCCTCTGGAGGAGATACCGATAGTGGAGCAAATTCCAGTGCTCCATAGGCTAGGTGAGGATAAATAAATTCTTGAAAATAGCGGGATTCCGTATGAATTGTCATTTTTATGTTAGGTGTATGTACTCTCCAAAGCTTCGATGAAATTCATATCTCATATAAAGTATCGACATCTGGAGATTCTTTCGTAGTCAAGTTAATGAATTCAAAATGAAATTAATAAATAGGACATTTTCTTGATAAAATTATGTGATATAGCACATTCATCATTATGAGAACAAATTGCTTCAGTATAGGAAAATTTTCAAAAGTCATAAACACTTAAAAGTGTTTTGTTTTTTAGATATAATTAGTTGAATAATAATTTCTTTGTATTTTGGAAAATATAACCTAAAATAGGAGGAGATTTCTAGAAAAAGTTTAATCCCCGAAACTGCACCTCCATTATGAATAATTTTAATTCAACGTTGAAAATTGCCCTCCATACGCCGTATTTCTCACTGATGTGAAAACAGCCGAGTAAGATAGCCGAGTTTTGTACAGAATTTTTCGTACGCCACTGGAATATTGGCCGAATAGCGATGCAAACAATTTTGATTCGCCGAGATAATTTGAGATTTTTCTATTTTCACGTTGGAATCTGGATACGGTACGTTCTCTACGACGATGGCCCATGATAAATCCATCACCAGCATTCATTCAGTACCCCGGGTCGAATATGCCGTATGACGAACAAGTTTTCAATAAAAAAATTCTTATCTGGAAAACTAGACATAGGATTGATGTCAAATTTGGCAATAGCGTCCAGGAAGATAAACAGACAATTACTTCTTATGCCACTTTTACTTGCACCCCCCAGGGGGGTCAGTAGGTACTCAGCCTGATTATTAAAAATTCATAAAAAATCAATCAAACATGAGAATTCTATGATACTCCTGCAGAATTATCTATGTACCGACAAAAAAATATTTCAGTAGTTATCTCTGACTTGCAACCTCATGGGGGCTAAAATAAGGGCTTGATGATTATTCAAGCAGATACAAATATCTCGAGAACTAGACATAGAATCGACACAAAATTTGGTATTTATTCTTCTCTCTGAATAAACAGAATAACTTTATGACTCACTTCCACTTGCACCCCTTGGGGCGGGGGTGGTGGTGCTAGCCGAGTTCAGCCGAGTTTTCTGTGAGTCATTCTTACCTGGGAAACTAGACATTGGATCGAGGTCAAATTACACAATAACATCCAGAAGCATCAACTTATAATTTTTGCATTTGCCACATTCACTTGCTTCCCCAGAAGTCAGTAGATACTCAGCCTAATTATTAAAAATTCATAAAAACTTACCAAACATGAGAATGCTATTATACTCCTGCAAAATTATCTATGAATCGACAAAAAATATTTCAGTAGTTATCTCTGACTTTGCAACCCCATGGAGGGCTAATAACGGATTCATGATTTTCAAGCCGATACGAATATCTCGAGAACTAGACATAGAATCGACACAAAATTCGGTATTTATTCTTCTCGTGTCGATTCTATTTCTAGTTCTCGAGATATTCGTATCTGCTTGAATAATCATTAAGCCGTTATTTTAGCCCCCATGGGGTTGCAAGTCAGAGATAACTACTGAATTATTTTTTTGTCGACATGTAGATAATTATGCAGGAGTTTGATAGCATTCTCACGTTTGATTGATTTTTATGAATTTCTAATAATCAGGCTGAGTACCTACAGACCCCCCCTGGGAGGTGCAAGTGAATGTGGCAAATGCAAAAAATATAAGTTGATGCTTCTGGATGTTATTGTGTAATTTGACCTCAATCCTATGTCTACATTCCTAGGTATGAATTACTCACAGAAAACTCGGCTAGAAGCTGGGTGCAAGTGGAAGTGAGTCATAAAGTTATTCTGTGTATTTAGAGAGAAGAATAAATACCAAATTTCGTGTCGATTCTATGTCTAGTTCTCGAGATATTCGTATCTGCTTGAATAATCATTAAGCCGTTATTTTAGCCCCCCATGGAGTTGCAAGTCAGAGATAACTACTGAATTATTTTTTTGTCGACATGTAGATAATTCTGCAGGAGTTTGATGGCATTCTCATGTATGGTTGATTTTTATGATTTTTAATAATCAGGCATATATATATAAAAATATATAAAAACATATGAATAAATGTCATAAAAATGTTTTCGCTTCGTTATGCCTTTCTTGTATAATTATAAAATAAGATAGTTGATAAAAGTTTAAATAAATTCATTACTTTGATTTTAATAATTTCATTTGTCACTTACTTACCGTCTTTATGTTTACAAAGGATACTTATTGATAATTGCTAAAATAAATTATCTCCATTTGATTATCAATTTTGTTTAAACAACTGGGCCCTTCGATAATTTTGAGATTTTTTTACAAATTCTTGAGTAACTGTTATTTAGGACCAAGAAAAAAATTTCCGAAATAATAATTATATTAATATTTTTTTGTTTGAATAATTTGTTAAGAAATTCTTCTTTTAGTCATAATCGACAGTCATCTAGAAACTAATGAATAAAAAAAAATTCATTGTTAATTGATTAACAATTTGATATAAACAAATAACTTCATTATTTTTTTTTTCAAATACGAAAACGTCCCTGGAACCAGGAATAATTTATTTTATTTTTCAAAATTTTATTATCTAAAAATTGTTTTTTCGTAATCTTATGCACATGGACGTTATTGTAATTTTTGAAATTATCAGAGAGAACATAAAGAAAAGTTAATAATAGTTAATAACAAAGTATTAGTTGAATGAACAATAAAATTGTGAGTGGAATAAAATTTATTGTTTGCGAATTTGTAAATAATTGTCAATTCTGATTTAAAAAAATTTCTTAACTAATTATTTAAACAGAAGAAATATAGACAAAACGTTTATAAATGGTTCAAAATTGAATAAAATTTTGTTTTCAGTTATAAATAACAGTTTCCTAAAAATTTATAAAGAATATTTAAAAAAATAATTGAAAAAGTTTACATAAAATCTAGTAACGAATGAATTTCTTTCTTTCTTTTTATCATAAAACTATAACAGAGTGACAAATTTTAATTTTAATTTTATATGATTATAAATATTCAGATTTATTTATATCTTTGTCGCTTTCATATTTATAATTATTCAAATATTTTTTTTATTTACAATGATCAAGGAACTCCCGGAAAAGGTTGTTATTTGATAAAGGTCTAGTTTATTGGAATATTAACTCCAATATAAAACGAAATCAGTTCTCTGAAAGGTAAGACGCCATGCGTTCAACTGCTATACGGCGTACGGAAGTTTAACGTTGAATTAAAATTACTTATAATGAAGGTAAGGTTTCGACGATTGGAGTATTTTTTTTTAGTAAATTTCCTCATTTTTATGATCTTTTCTCCAAACTCCATAAAAGGTACTAATTTACTCATTATAAAAACTAAATTCTATTTTTTGCCATATTTAATTGTTTATAATTTTTATTGTACCTGAAGATGCCATATTATGGTTATAATGTTTTTGGAAATTGAAACTGTCTCCTTTTAATCAATTAATTCAAATAAATTTCCAACAAGTAAAAACCGAATCCATCAAATATTAATTTTTTTAGGTTTAGTTAATTGTAGATTGTACTTTATACGTTTTGATGGATCGAAAGATATTTTTTAGATCATTCCGTCCATACAATTAGATTATGGGCCATCAATGCAAGTAAAAAATACGCCCATAGCTGGAACGTAGCGGCGTTTTTTAAAATAGTCTGTAAAGATGTTGCCATGTGGCTGTCACAATTGGATCAGTTAAGACTTCAAGACCACTCGCTAACCATAGAAAAGGGAGGTCTTGGAGAGCACGTTCGTGTTTGTACCTTGATGAGGGCAAAACTGGTGTCTGAAGTTAAAGAGAATATTAGAAAATTGAGAGTAAGTATCTCAATTGGATTTTACTGACAAGTATTACTTGAAATAACGATTTAGTGGTATTTAGCAAAGTTCTATGATCGGTATTGAATTTTATCTGTATTTGCAGAATACTACAGCTGAATGTATCGAAACTTTGGCATCAATATGTCGAATAATTTGTTTAGCTGTATTGAAAATGATATTTCCACCTCCATCGTATTGGAAAAATGGGAAATCAGTACCTTCTGTATCCAGTAAATATGTGGATAAATACCTCAGTAAGTTCAATCAGATTACTAAGGAGATATTTCATCTAGTGATGTGCAACCAAGTTCCTAATGTACTACCCAAAAGTTTTACTCGATTTCAACTTATCTGAATCCGGTTTCCGAAAAAAATTTAAAATTAAGAAATTAACATACTTCATCAGCTTTCATAGGGGGTATCCTATGAGGCCTACTCGCCTGTAATTGACTCTCTTCTTTTTCCCAGTGGCAATTTTAAATACCTATCAGATATGCCAGTATGAAATGAGCGTTTTGTTGTGAAAATAAAACACTAATCATTAATGGGAAAGTGAAAAACTTTTCATTCAAAGTATTGGCCATTATTTTCAACACATTCTGACCGTCTTTTGAAGCAAACCAACCATACTCCCCATTTTCGACCTCCTCGTAGGAATCAACATGCTGCTCAGCCAGTGCGTGTCCCATCGATGAAAACAGATGGTAGTCGGAAGGAGCCAAGTCTGGTGAATACGGCAGGTAGTCTATGAATACGGCGAGTGGGGTAGCAGCTCCTAGCCAAGTGTTTTGATTGTATCCTGATCCGGTTTTGCTTTGTGTGCAGGCACATTCTCATGGAGCAAAATTACCTTGGCGTGTCTTTTGACCCATGTTGGTCGTTTCTTGATCAACGCATGGTTCAAATTGATCATTTGTTGTCGGTAGCGATCAGTATTAACGGTTTCACCAGGTTTTAGGAGCTCGTGGTACACCACACCTTTCTGGTCCCACCAAACACACTGAATTGTCTTCTTGCCGAATCGATCTAGTTTTGCAGTCGATGTTGATGGTGGTCTCGGATTAATCCAAGATTTTTTCTGTTTAAGATTCTTAAAATAAATCCATTTTTCATCGCCAGTAACAATCCGATGCAAAACCGATTTTCTTTTGTGTCTATATATATATATTGAGTTAGATAGCACATATCAAAGAACATTACATTACAATGCTATGTTACATATCATAATACAACTGGGCGTTGTCTACTCAATCCCTCTCTCCATGCCTGCCTGTCTTGCGCATCTTCCACATTAAGCTGTCTCTCCTCCATTGCCTATTTAATGCCTTCGTTCCACGATCTTCTTGGTACCCAGATCTCACTACCATAGCACAACACTGACTCTACTAGTGTTCTTCCTAGTCTTTTTTATTTTTATGTTCTTGTCCCACCAAAGACTGTTAAGACATCCTATGACCTTTCTGCTTTTATTTATTTTGTCTTTAATTTCTCTTCCCCTATACCATTTTTGTTTATAAGCGCTCCTAAATATTTAAATTGTGTCTCTGAGGCAAAATTTCAAAGTGTTTTTCGGTTTTCCATCTGTCTTTCATTCAATTCATGTGGCACCCATTTTCCACACTTGGATCTTTCCCGTAGCTTTTAAACGGTCAGAAATTTTTGTTCTGCAACATTTAACATTTCTGCCATTTGCAATATCGTTTGTAATTCGGCGTTTTCAAACTTTTTGGTTATCTTCTACGTTCTTTTCTCACATCAAAATCGTTATTTTTGAACCGTTTAAACCATCTTTTGCATGTTACTTCTGATAGAGCAGGATCAGCATATACCTAGACAAGCATTCAATGCGTCTCTGCAGCACTTTTCTTCAAATGAAAACAAAATATTAAAACTTTTCGCAAATCATCACTTTATGGTACAAAATTCGACATTATTAACACGATGAAAAAATATGATGTTGTCTGTTCAATGACTTGATGTATACTAAATATGTTTCACAGATGTCATAGCAAACAAATGTTCCCTATCCAGAAATTTATATTTTGATGATCACTTCATACCGGTGGAGCAGTCAAACTTTTCCTGAGTAGATCGATTAGAATTAAGAAAATCCAAGACCGAAAAAATGTTGAAAATTATAAAATATATTGATAGGGCAATACGTATCAAAGGCTTATTGAACAATCAGTGGCGGATTCACAAATTTGCCGCTAGTAGGCCATTCAATTTTTGCCGCCCCTACTGACTTTTGAAATTCAATACGTTAGTTTAAACCCGTTATTAGTATGATTGTAAACTTAATGAATGATATTTCTGTCAGTTACTAGATTATTTTTGCAACCTGCTATGTACTGAAGAGTTTAATGTTGACCTAACAAGTTTAATTGACAGGCAAAACAAAAACCCCCGACTTAAAAGCGTAAAACCTCTGTAGCTTTTAAACGGCTCAATCGATTTTCATCAAACATGTCTAAGAAAACTCGCCCGTAAAACACCTGTAAGACAAAAACAACTAAATTGAAATCGGTTCATTCGTTCGGGTACTATGATGCTACAGACAGACACGTCGAAATTATAACACCCCTTTTTTTTGCGTCGGGGGTTAAAAATAGCAGCATGTACTAACCAAAAGGTGGGGAAAGGGATGACTTAAAAATACCTACACTTTATGAACACAGACAAAATAATGAGTGGTCAGAAAACATTGTTTTTGTTACATATTTTTTATTGCACTTAACAGTTTAAAAACAATACAAACAATTTCTATTAAAATAACATGTTAACAATCAGTTAATGGTGACAGACAATGAGATCAAATAAGTTTTACATTATTTTCTTGCGAGATTTTAAATTTGCAAAATCATCAATTATATCGTTGTATGAAATCTTTTTCATAAGTTCTGACTCTATGCACAAAAGAGATAAAGCATTAAGCTTTTCTTGACTTAAATTAGATCGTAGATAGTTTTTAACCCGTTTTAAGCAAGAAAAGCTTCTCTCACCTGAACAATTTGTCACCACTTTGCACAGAGCCATGCGAAGTGCTATATCCTAATTTGGATAAATATGCTCAAAATTCTGTTTTCGCAGAAACAAAGATAGACTTTACTACTAATGCAAAGTTTGATAAAAATCGGTCTAGTAGTTTTGGTGTGATTGAGCAACAATCGAAACAACTAAACATCCAAACTCACTTCCACATTTATAAAATATTAGTAAGATCTAGTAGTTTTGGTGTGATTGAGCAACAATCCAAACAACTAAACATCCAAACTCACTTCCACATTTATAAAATATTAGTAAGATCATAATGATTTGAGCCATCCAAGGATAGTGAAAAGTTCGCCCGCAAAATTCAGAATTTGACATGACCATCAACAACGTCTGCCTTCACGGGTCTGCCGCGTTCCGGTTGCTCACTCGGGTATCTAACACCGCTCCGCACCTCACCAGCGCTATTGCCGCCCCACAACCGCCGAATTGAAAAAAATAAATATGTGGTCCTCCACAAATTACTTTAAAGAATATCCATGAAAAATTTTAAAGAGATTGGACCACGGAATCACGTAGTTTCATACAAACGTTGACCCCTTTTTGACCCCCTTAAAGATACAATTTTGATAAATATTTTATGCTAAATGTTAAACCGGACTTCAGACTACACAATTCAAGGAGATTCATGTAAAAGTGACCAGTAGTTTTTGCGTGATGTTCATTCAAACAAACGGACAGACAGACAAACAAGAAATTAAAAAAAAAATCTAATTCTACTCAGTTACTCGTCTTAAGCCATCCTAGCGAATTGTTTTTCGAATATCTTTAATGTAGGTACAGACTATTTTAGTTTTACGATTTTATTATAATATGTGTACACGTATAATTATAAAAAAAAAATCTATAAAAAATTTGCTAAATTTGCCGCCCCTTTAAATCTGCCGCCCTAGGCACCGGCCTACTTGGCCTATTGGTAAATCCGCCACTGTGAACAATAATAATTTTCCAACACAATAAACTCATTCTACTAATCGGCACAAATTCATTATATAATTTCTGGCTTCTCTCAAAGTATGTACTTTTAATTTATTACCAGAGTATTTGAATTAAAATTTC
Organism: Micraspis discolor; assembly: GCA_030674115.1. NCBI lineage: Eukaryota > Metazoa > Arthropoda > Insecta > Coleoptera > Coccinellidae > Micraspis > Micraspis discolor. Next base: position 14,252,200 of record JARTUT010002175.1, read on the forward strand.
ACCAAGCCCGAAAGAGAGTTCCACAACACAGAAATAAAACTTTGCTCCACATGGGGAATGCATTGATTCATTAAACTAATAGCAATTATAGTATTGAAACTTTCAACAACAAAAATTAGCTCAACTACTTGTTCTTCAATCTAGCGTTGCCATTTTCTATTTCTGGAGTCTACTAGTAAAGAGTATAGACAAAACATTTGGATTCTAAATATATTTGTATCATGTTGAGGTATAGAAATTCAGTTAAAACACATGACTCGAGTTTATTTTACACAACAGCATTGAATGTCATTGTATATACCAGGCTAACATATTTAAGATTAACCATTGTCTCTTCATTGTTCCTGATATGTCAACTAATCGTAAAGAAATGACGACAGTAGGCGTAATCCTCCTGAAATTCCATTGGTTCCTGATATCTCAACTTATCGTAAAGAAACGACGACAGTAGACGTAAACCTCCTGAAATTCCATTGGTTCCTGATATCTCAACTCATCTCAACTAATTGAATGAAGCACTACTCAAATAACGGAGCTTTTAATAAACAACATTTCTACAATACTATATGTATCACTCACCTGTCGGTGTCTAATGGTATTGACAAAAAAGAAAGTTTGGGATTATTGAAACTATTGTTTTTGCAGTTGTATACGCTACAATTGTTAAGCATTTTGGAATTAATTTGAAAATAACACAAAATTGAAACAGAATACTTACTGGAATGAAAATAAATGATTAAATAAATGAGCTTTGCTGGTTCATGGTAGATTTTGACTCAAAGGAATTTCACTGAAATATAGGTTAGGTTGTATTTTTTTTTCAACTTCTTTGAATTTTAAATAGATCTCAAAAAATTTTATTCTTCTAAAAATTAAATGAACTAATTATACAAAGGAATTATTTGAGATGTCTAAAATAATAATAATGAATCCAATCATTTGTGACCATTTTCGGATCATTAATCGAAAAGTCATTTTTCTGTCAAATTGACGAATTTTGTTTCATCTTCTTTTCTATCTGAAAAAGATAATTTTGGGATACCTTGCTTGTTTTTATTATCTATTAATATTTGATATGCATGGTTGAAATTATTTGTTATGTAATGAATTAGCACTCACATATTACAATTTGAAAACGTTCCTGCGAGCGCCTTCACACAATAAATAAAAATATAACTAAAAATTGATTAAAATAAACACACTGGAATGAATAATCATTGATCGAAACATGATGAAACCATCATAATAAATATCACTGTCATTTTTTAATTCGGTTGATATTTAAGCTGACGTAGAATTCCAATTTCCAGATCAGCTCATGCTACCAGTTCTGGCTGCGTCAGATGATCAAGTGGTAACAAACATGATATTGAAACTTCTATGTGAATCTTGGCTGGATCACATCTACATGACCAAGATCAAGTTTTCGCATGATGGAGCTATACAACTCTTGTTAGATTTTGCACACATAAAAACCTGGATCGGAAGTTGCGCAATCATAGATAACAATATGAAGAAGAAAATGTTGAAAAACGAGATTCTGCGAAGATGCGAAGGCGTTGGCAAACTGTTACTTAGAAGACCTGGGGAACCCCTTAAAATGAACGATAAGAAGCAGGAACAGAGTAGGTCGATAGCTTAGGGTTTGAACCTGATTTATTAAAGAATTGTGCATTCTAAAACAAGTTGCAGAATGGGCTCCTATTCCAACACGAATGCCAAGTCATGAATGTTCGAATTGCCTTTTGCAATGTGTTTAAGACGATATTATCTCTACATAAAAAAAAAATTAGGAAAAATGCTAAAATGTAAAGAGAATTTCGTATTGTACATCTTAGTGACTTTTGTATTGAATCTTGGCAGTTGACGTTACTGACAAAAGTTGACAAATTAATTTGTTTCTCATTTGTAAATGTCAGTTTCCAAAAACACAATATTAATCAAGAAAGTTTATTTTATCAAGTCACTAACTAGTAAAACTGACAGTTAACTTGCAAAATGTTTACAAGTTAGTAGTATTATTTACATTAGAAAATTTTGTTTTATCGTCATATATATTGAAAATCATGGTACAATTGTTATTTCCAGTAACACAAATTTTTGATGATGAAAGAGTTGGTATTGATGATGATGAACTATCTGTTGACTCAAAAACTGCTGAACTAGAGGACTGAGGGACAATTGTACTCTCCTTACTACCACGGTGTATAACTCTGGGTCTTTTAAACCTAAACATTTCGCTATTAGCTTTGGGACACCACCAAAAGTTTGCTGGCCAGCATTAAGGGAAATGCACTTTACATGTCGGTATGTCAAAAAAATCTTAGGCTTTCTGCTCCAGGAAGGCGAAGATTTACATATTTTCTGTATAACATGCAGCGCTTGAAGCTGCATCATCAGTTATGGAGAATCTTCTTGTTGTTTTTGTTTGCCGCAATGCCACAATAACGTATTTTCCCATATCTTCTACAACATTCATGTTTAAGGAGAGAATTTAGTCACATCGACAACATCCAAAAATCCCAAATATTGTTACAATTTTCGCCAGCAACCACTGGTCATCAGGAGCATGTAAAAGAAATTGTTCAACGTCTTCTTTACTTGATACCTTGGCCTTTTTTGGCCTATAACGTTCATTTTTCGTTTCAGAAACGCTATTACCTTTTGTAATCTGGAAATGATAACTAAACGTCTTAATTTTCAATAATTTTTTTAAGAAAAACAAACCTGTGAACAGGGGTATTTTCTTTCATTTCCAAGCAGCTTTTCAGCATAGACCATTCTGCCCATAAAGTATTAGGGCTGAATCTAGCTGATAGTTGATTCAAGTAGACCACAAAACATCTTCAGTTACCCCAATCACACTATCTCTCGTACCTTCTCGTACCTTGAAGCTGATTTTGCAAGTAATAAACTTGAAGCTACACTGCTGGCTGCCTGAATAATTTCTTTTGGTACATTCATTTTAGCTTTCGCCAAAACAAATGTAAAGAAAAATCAACAGACATGTTCATCGCAACGCTTCCATAGTTTACGACATTTGCGACAAATTATTGAGATTTTTCTGGAATTTATCTAACCTTTTTACAAATGAAAAACAAATAAAATATAAACCAATAGTTCAGTCAATCTGTCGAAAAATAAATCGTTTTGACGGTATAATTACCCGCTCGATGAAATTTGGTACACTTGTTGAAAATGGTGTAACTAAGCAACCTTTGCGATGGCCTCGCTGAAATATTAGCGGTTTTTTGAAAAACTCAAAAAAAAGTAAAAAAATGCATTTTTCTCGAATTGTATGCATCGTAAAGAAAATTTTATTGAACAAAAAATGTAGAGGACGTTGCGATCTACATTTTTTGTCATTGTTGCAATGCTGCACGACTAAAAGCGCACAAAGTAGGTGGCGCTAAAGTATCAAAAAAAGTGTTTTTCATGTTTTTCGCCCTGAAAATGTTGTTTTAATGCAAAAGTTTAAATATAAGAGTTGTTCCTTACATTATTATCAACAACTTTTATTTAAACATTATTTTTGTATAACTTACCATTTTGAAGCTGCAGCTTGCAGAAGAATGAAACATCCAAATATACTGTTGTACGCAGTATGAGTACACATCGGTAGTGCACGTTTAAATCAAGATTTTACTAATTTAATTTTTCTTAGCAATTAAACTTTAATAAATAAAATTTTAATTTGTTTTTGACAAGTATTATCCATTATATGATTTTTTGAGTCGCATTCTGTTATGAATTATTTTGTTGAACTCTCAATGTTATTAACAAAGACAATTTTTAATGTTTTCCAGTTTTGTTTTTCATTTTTTTAAAAATGTCATCAATTAAACAGATTTATGAAGGGGTTTTGAAAATTTGGATAAGGGAAACAAACAACAATTCAATTAAAGTCATTATTTGAGTTTTAATTTTCAAGTAAACGTTTAATTCTGTTTTGTATTTGTATTTATTAACGGGTGTATAGAAAAAGCATACAAAATATTGCAAAAATATTTACAAATCTAAATCGCTTACAATTTTTCAACTCTTTCAGTGGTCGCATGAGAAAAAGGCTACTCAGTCCACCTTTTTTATGCTTCCAATGAAGAGGTTCTTTATATACTAGGTGATCGTTTTTATGTACATGTTTTCATTTCATAATGATTGTTTGACAGTTTTGAATCTATGCCAACTGGTTGTTCCGCATTGCTAATTTATCTTTTGTTAGAGCTTCGTAGTTTTTTTCTCAGTGGTTCTTGCTCTGGAGATTCACTTCTGGCGCTTTCTGAAGAGGAACTAGCGGCCGACTGTCTATCACTCTTTTGCGCCTTATTATTGCTCATTTTCTCCCAAAATGACCTTGATACTAAATGTACTACTTGGGAAGGAAAATCCAAATCATCGTCATCAAGAAAAGTGTCTTCTTCCACCTCAATAACTGGCGCGTTACTGCAATCTTCGCCACAACAGTTTTTGAAGGCAACTGAGCAATGGACACCTGCCTTTCTGCATCCACATCTTGAACCGCAAAAACCTGTACCGTTTGTTTGACATGAACAACTGATAAGATCCATTACTTCAGATGGTGCCGGGGGTTTGATTGTTGTTACTGGTTCCAGTCCTCGCTGAGTTTTCTTCCATCCCCAGGTCGTTGGCTCAAAGTAATTTCCTAACCAGGCTTGCACTTGGAGGTAAACTCTTCGACTATGAAAATTCGCTGCATCAGGTAAAGGTGGGAGAGAACATCAATTCACTTTTTTTAGAACTATGCCAACGTCGCCGGAGAAAGTCACAATAGGACCGAGAAAACTACCGTTAGCAGAACAGTGCTGTATATGCAGCGCTATATATTACTATAACTTGTAAATGGTAAGTTGTACGAAAAAAATGTTGAAATAAAAGTTGTTGATAATAATGTAAGGAACAACTTTTACATTTAAACTTTTGCATTAAAACAACATTTTCAGGGCGAAAAACATGAAAAACACTCTTTTTGATACTTTAGCGTCACTTACTTTGTGCGCTTTTAGTCGTGCATCATTGCACCAATGACAAAAAATGTAGATCGCAACGTCCTCTACATTTTTTGTTCAATAAAATTTTCTTTACGATGCATACAATCCGAGAAAAATGCATTTTTTTACTTTTTTTTGAGTTTTTCAAAAAACCGCTAACATTTCAGCGAGGCCATCGCAAAGGTAGCTTAGTTACATCATTTTCAACAAGTGTACCAAATTTCATCGAGCGGATAATTATACCCGCACCAAATGTACAGATTGACTGAACTACAATACATGCAAGGTAACGGGTTTTACTGGCTCCATTTGCCAGTAAAAACCCTCTTACCTTGCTAGTAATGTTATATACTATACCGAGTTTGAATCGAACCCAAATAATTCTATGAATATAATTTGATCCTTGAATATAATAGTGAAGCATATAGTGTGCTCTGTCATACTCTGCGAGAAGTTCTGCGTATGAATTTTGTCAAAAATGCCTAAAAACGACAATAGTTTGAAAAATCAGGAAATAATGAGGATTGTTTATGTTATCTCTTCTGTCAGTTGTTGATCTGTTGAAATTGCTCATTTTTTCAGTAGTCATACTAATTAAGAATAACCGCACAGAAAACCTGTATTTGTTTTAACCTCAAGTCTAATGTTGAGTAGTGTAAAATATCAAATTTTCAGCAAGTCAGGTTGGCCGAGCGGTCTAAGGCGCCAGATTTAAGCTCTGGTTCTCGTATGAGAGCGTGGGTTCGAACCCCACACCTGACAGAACTTTTTGAATTATTGAATGCCAATCGCTCGAGTAAAATTGTGGCTGACTCTTCATACACTTCGAATCTTTTACACTTTCGCCTTTGTTGAATAATTTTCGGTCATAGAGTAAGGAATCCCAAGATGAGAATTCCATTTAAGAATTATTGAGAAAGTTAAATGTCCACGCCCTAATTACACGGAAAGCTGGAGCAGCTGGGATATGCCAGGTAATGTTGGAATTTCTGTTTTAATAACAGAACTTCCGTTTGTGTTTGAAGTCTAGCTTTTCGCTGAAATATGAACTTTGAGATTCTTATTCAGCTCTTGATGGCAAAAGAAATTCCAGAAATGATTGAAGCATCTTTGACTAACCAGCAATGCCAGAATGATGGAATCGAATGAGAATACGTAAATTATTATAGAAGAAAAAGATTGTTTCAGTAAAATTTCAGTAAATTATTAGATAATGATAATAATGTTAATTTTAAGAAATCAAAAATGATAAATGAAGTTAAGCTAGAAGCTTGTGCGTGATTATAACTTTACATTTATAAACTGACATTCATATAATAACCTCCAAGAGGAAACGTATGCATAAAAATGACAATTCACATATAGTATAGGATTGCACCCAGAAAGAGTTCTTTCTGGTTACCCTGGTACACAATGTATCCATTAAGAACTTGTACAAACTTTAAGTAGTTAATATTTCAGTAATTTTAAAAGAAATTTAAAAATATAAACGGGATACGCAACGTCTAGGTCTCTCTATTTTATTTCATTATTTTTGCTTCTATTTTTCGTAAGTAACTTGGTAATTGTACAAAATTCGGAATTCTGGGTATTTTGAGGTCGTGAAACTCAAAAATGAACTTAGTTTTTTGCTTAATGTTGAAGGGCACCAAATGCAATGTTGTACCTGACTTCAATTAACCATAACTTTTTTATGTCGCCCTGTATGTCATTTTCTACTAAGAACATCTAATCTCCATTCAATTTTACATACAAAAGATGCTCTTAGTATTTATAATAAACAGGAACGACAGTTAGGATGAACCATCCCTCCAGTGGTGCGAGTAAGTCACGATTGACGTATGATAATCCCAGATAATCAAGACCTCAAGTGCAGCTGTATAGTATAGTATGAAATGTCGGCAAACTTAAACCACTCGATCAATTGGTGCTAAATTTTGAGAGATCGCTTGAAAGATGGCACTTAAAGATGGTATACTGAATTTTTATCTATGGTTCCCTTTGTTGCGAAACACTGGTACTTATTAATCCAACCTCGTAATAGTTGTAACATTTCTGCCTGCCCTTCCGTCTCATTGCCCATTTAGGTAATGAGTCTGGTGATCCTAATTACATACAAAGTGTATGTAACACATATTTATACATGGAACTTCCCATGACAAGAATGGAATTGTCGAAAAATTACACAGGTAATTGCACTGCAGAGCGACTATTGCATTGGGAAATCAGTTGCCTAGACAACACAAACAATACAAACAGATATTATTAGTTTCTGGAAAAAGATCTCATTTATACATACCTTTTCTTTATTTATTTCTCCTTAGCTTAAAAATGTGTAGTTCTGGAATCACTGTCCTCTCTGTACATCTGATTCTCTATACTTTTATAAAGTGACATAAAGTGTAAAGTCCCTTAAATCACGATACTGCCCCTTCGCAAATTTTAGCCAGAGAGCGTAGGAAGATGAAGCGCATCCACCATATCCACACAATATCAACTAGTAGCTCTGACAAATACAAATTTCAACTTTGTTCTATTTCAGATCCACCGGAAAATTCAGATTCAGAGAAAAATGTTATGATGCCCCCAGAAATGTACGTTCCGAATCAAGAGCAATGGTTGGAACTCAGAGCAATAAAGAAAAAGATATTTTTGCCGAAGATATGCTGCGAATGACGATCTATTCTATCAACTGAGAATAATGTCTAATTTGATAATTCTAAGTAATCAATGATTAATACTTCTCGAAATAAATATTACGATTTTAATGTGTTTCTTTTCTCAATCACAGAAGAATCAGCATAAATTGTGATCATTGTTATAAAATCTATGTTACCCGTAGGTTGCCAGGTTGTTTGTATAGTCTGGAAAAATGGGAAATATTTGAAATAACCATTTTCAAACATTTTTACAAGTTAGAGTATTATAGTAGAAAACAGTTGTCATAGTTAAAAGATAATTCATGAGTTACTAAATGGATTATTTCACTTTCTACGTCAAAGAAACTTAAAATTGAATTTTCTGTTTTCTAGCGACCTCAAGGCGCATTGCGAATGTGGCAACGTCGTATCAGTTTATATCCTATGCGGCAATATGGCAGTTCAGTAGCCGAACTGAACGGTGTGTCTCGTGTGTCATTTTTAATTGGCGGTATTTTGTGAATGATGGTTTGTGATTGACAAGTTGCTCCTTGATTCTGACCACGTGTTCCACAGTCCGGAAATTTGCAGTAAGTTAATGGTTTGTTTATTGTTAAATGGCTCGAGAAGTCAACACTATTGTTAGGTTATCTTCTTCGGGTCTTGAAAATACCTGAAAATCCTAAACTCAAGGGATTGTATTGAATGACTTGTTATAATATTTTGAATGAGGAAATTATTGTTTCTTGGATTTCAAGTATTGCCAGCTCGATTGTTCGTAATGAAATTTATCCGATACGTGTTGCGGTAGATAATGCTGATTGTTATAATTTTTACTTTCCTGTATATTCAATTCATTATGGTTCAGGTAGGTAGGTATTCTTGTTGATTATTAGCTTGATGTCTCACAAAAGTGGTATTTTTGATTTATATTTATTAATTCAATCATATCAATGATTGTTAAATACTTATCGATTCATTGTTCATTGTCCATTTTGTTCATGATTGTTTGGTAATTTTGTTAAAAACCTATTCTTAGTTATTTTGTCATTAATTTTTTGCGCGATTTTTCCAGTCCGGCGAACTAGTAGAACAGCTTGCTATCGTTTTGCCCATATGTCTGTAATTTTTGTATTGATGTTATTAATTCTCAGTTTTGTTCATGATTGTTTGGTACCTATTTTGTTCAAAACCTATTCTTAGGTATTTTTGCGTGCTATCTTTTTGCTCAGATGTCAGTAATTTTTACATTTGGTAGGGATTAGTGTTTTTTTTCGAAAAAAAAATTTTTTCAGTTTGATTTCATTTATTATATTTCGTTATGGTTTGGCTTCAAACCTCATTTTAGTAAGTATTGAATTTTCTCTATTTCAGTATCGTAATGAGTTCATTACAGTACTAAAAACAGTGCTGTAATGAACTCATTACAGCATCGAAGCCCCATAACTTTTTTTGCGTATGCTTTTACATGCATTTTTTTTATTGTATTAAGTCTACATGAGTGTGTGTTTAAAAAAAAACGTATTTATTGTTACAGATAACACTACAAAATTAACACGTGGGCTTTTTATTAAAAAAAAATGTATGGAAGTATGAAAATATCTCCACTCCTATTGAAATTTAAAAAAAAGTTACAGCTATTACAAACTTAGTTTTATTTTAAAATGTTCTTTGGTTTATAACGTTGCTAACCATATCAGCATACTCAGCGTTGGTGAAATTAGGCATATCAACCACCAAAATTAAAGCAACAGTAGCAAAAAGTCGATAAAAGTAACAAAAACAAAAAAATACAAATTTAAAAAACTGAACAACGCGGCACAGACACTTCCAACAGCAGAGACAGTTAAATCTCGAATGACGGTAGGGTCAAGTCAGCGGCGACTAACCCAATCCAACTTAAGGACAGAAATAGTAATAATAATTCACGCGCGTCTAAAACGGGCAGGTAAAATTTCCTTGCTCCTTGTGTTGTGTCGAAATCCGTATTTTTTTTTAGGTGCGACTTTCTTCTCTCTTCCGACTAAAACCTTATTTGCAGTATTATTTTTTTTATTGACTTACGTAAATAGCATATGGTTAGCAACTTTATAAACCAAAGAACATTTAAAAATAAAACTAAGTTTGTAATAGCTGTAACTTTTTTTAAATTTCAATAGGAGTGGAGATGTTTTCATACTTTTATTACTCATATTTTTTTTAATAAAAGGCCCACGTGTTAATTTTGTGGTGTTATCTGTAACAATAAATACGTTTTTTTTTAAACACACACTCATGTAGACTTAATACAATAAAAACATGCATGTAAAAGCACACAAAAAAAGTTATGGGGCTTCGAAGGGTACATTTTGGGTAATTTAGAAAAACCTAATAAAAAATCATACCTCCGTAACCGTAATACTAAGGACCCAGGTTGCAGGACTGAAAAGGTAGCAAATGACCATACCAACGCCCCAAAAAAATTTGACGGTCCATGTGCCGAACACCCTGTATTGTTTCGATACGTTTCTATCATCTACTTGAGCAACTTGATGCATTGAAACTCATACATGAAGATGACCGTAATTTTCAAGGTGATTCAATAAAATATTGGTATGTAATTTATACAGGGTGAGTCTTTGACCACTGTGGTAATTTTAGCTACAGATTCTTGAAGCGGGAATAAACACTTTTTCGTATAAAACTTTTTCCAATTGTGCCCCTTACTTAGATTATAAGCTATTTTCTGTTGCAAATTAGGCTAATACACCACTGGATTCCTTTCTAGATTTTGACAAAAAATTCAGCTTTTGCTTTATGGATGTCCATAAAATTGTGGAGTCATTGTTTATGCACCCTCTTCCTGTTTAAGGCTCCAAAGTGTTATGTATTTATTCCCTGAATTCTATTATTGTTTTGAATTTTTAGATCATCAAGTCATCACAAGAAAGAAAGAATTTCATTATTTACTTTCTAATCCATTTGACAGAATGACAACATTTATCAGCGTTCTTGCTAATTTGAGGTTGCCTTGCAACTGCCGGTTTTAGTGGGAATTATAAATATATTGATCTGATATTGGTGCATTGCTTACGACTCAAAGCAGAAGTCGCTCCAATGACTCAACCCTGATGCGAAATCCGGCGAATATTGGGATTTCTGCTGTATATGCAATATTTGAGTTATTACCATATTGATGATCGTTTGCTTATATAATGACCAAATTATTAACGGATAAAGCTTGCAGGGTTTTGATGCGTTTATGTAACGAAATACATCAGGTGGAATTTTCAATCCATCTCCCGTCAAAGGATGTTAACCTCGAAATGGGCAGGTTCTTCATCTGATAACGTAAAGGGACGTAAATCCCCTTGGGAAATGCAGGGGACTGGATGTATATGAGCATTGTGTGTTCAACAGGGGTTCCGTCTGTCGTTGTTGAATAAAAATATCAGTCTGTTATGTTCGGAAATACTCTTGTTAAAAAAAAAAACGCACCTTGCAGGTGTTCGGAAGTTAGGTATGGGAAAGGCTTATTGTCCAGTGAGAGATATCAGAATTTTTTTGGTAGGTTCGGACTTTCGAGAAATCGCCAGGGAATATTGTGTTATTGGTGGAAGATACGAAGCTTATGGTCAAGATGTTCTTCACAATTGATTTTTCAATATGCTATCACTTATTTATTAAAACGGTGTGTAGTTGTCTCATTTCAATACGTAGTAATGAAATCTATCATACAACTGAGGAAATTAATATAAAAATGAAAAAAGAAGAAAAATAATAATAATAATAACTGAGCATAGCTATCAATTCCTCCTCATTCCATTTCTGAATTTTCTCTACTAGCTGTTGGAAACATACTGGATTCGTTAAAAAGTTATAAGCATTTTTAGTTTTCACATTGGGCAAATACCCCTCTGTAGTCTAGTTTAGTTTGAATGAAAAATACCTTCCACAGCATCCACTAATGAATCTGAATTGTTTAAACACATTATTTTACCTTAAAGAAATGATTCACTTACCCATGTTTCATCCGATGAGTTCCATATCCAAAAGGAAGATACAAAATACTAATTTTCTGGTAAAAAAAATTCAACACCATAAACAGATTTTTGCTTTTCTACTATAATTTCTTTCTACTTCAAGATTATAAACCATCTCTTTCTAGTGAGAAATTACAAAAAAATCCTCAGAATTATTGGATGTTATCATCATACATTTGTAATTTTGTTCTCAAAATTTCCAAATCATGAAAACCATCATTTCTATGAAAACTTCGAAGGCAAGAGGTTGTCATATTGCTTTTTTTTCACTCAAAGCCAGAAAAAATCATCAATGATTTTCCAAACACTGATATTTCTGAAGTTTCTTCTCCTTGACAGAGACCAGTGAACAGGTCTATGAGGTCTCTTGATATCATACTGTTAAAAATATGAAAATTTTTTCGAAATCTTCAACAACAATGAATGATGTCACTACGAATAATTATTTTAAAGTGATGTTACTTTGCTTGATGATTATTGTCTCTACTGAATCCCAATAACAATTTACTTGGATAGATTACAAGTATTCCCAGATTTAGGTGTGCAATTATACTTGCTTGAAGAAATTGAGTTTAATCACCTAAATTTGATTCTGAAAAATCAACTAGGTGTTCTTTACTAAAAAATTTTTTGTTAAATCATTAATATGAATCTATTCTGTTTAGACTATAATTAATTACTGAACATGAATAAATTTTTGGTTTTTATAATCAGAATATCTGTTTTAATTATGTAAACAAAAACAGAAATATTGAATAATGGTTAATCATAGATTATGTCAAATTTTAGTACCTTACCATAGAATATTAATTTATTACCGAACATCAGGAGAGAAAAAAATTAATAATTGCAAAGTTTTTTTAAATGAAAGATAATATTTGTAACCATTATTGATCTTCAGTTATAATTTTTCTCAGAATAACTAGAGTGAATTATTATCACATTAAAATGTTATATAACGTCTCTGTGTTAAGTAGTTCCCAATATAATAGTGTTCTTTGGTTCCTTGTTGTTTTGATTCTGTTTGAAACTGTCAACAGTTATTTGTACCTTAAAAAAATGTGGAAAATATGATAATAAAATAATAATAATGATTTCGATTGTTTGAAATTCTTCAATTCAGTATGAAATGATTATGGTCAGAAAATACATTTCTATTCTAATCTTTCTTGTTTATGAGCCTATAGCTTCCAGTTTCAATATTGATTGAATTTTAATTAACCATGCATCATAACAAACATTCAGAAATATTAAAACTTAGTCAAATTCTATTATCTCCTAAGTTTGTAAACCAGGTTGAATCGGTGTATGGAATAAAGATGTGAAAAAACTTCTATAAAGGTACAAAACAAATCTAGGAGACTGGGTTCGAAGTTTTTAAAACTCATATGAGCTTAATTTGAAGCATTCTTATGTTAGAATAGATATAATTTGATGAACCCTGAAAGTCTGAAGCTATAAAGAAACAGCTCTTCATAAAGACAAGTCTTCAATTTAACAGGTCCTATGTACCTATGTGAGTGATGGATATATTTTTCTCTATTTATTATGGAATATTACTCTGGATTAAATATTAAACAAGGTGCTAGACATCATTAATAATGAATACAGCAAATGGCAAATTAGATTTTGTAGGGAATGTAAGACAAAAATTGTTCAGTGGTTAATTTCATCTATAGTGTTATGTGGTGGAACAATAGACTGGAGAGATTTCCCCAACCTTTTGTAGAAATATTTAATAAAGACATAAGATATGGCAACATTGAACAAATCAGATTATTGAATCATTTCAGCACAGAGTTTGATTTGGGAAAATCAGAAAATTTGGAAAAAATTATATTGATTGAATTCCTTTCAACTTCAAATATCACTAGAATAGTGCAATTTAGGAAAAAGGATTATGATTGATTTTATCTGCAAAAATGACTAATGATTCCAGGAATTACAAGATACGGACCATTAGTTCAAGCGATATTTGTTTTTCATGCAATTTAACCAATCTATAGAGAAGTAGTGAGAAACCCACAAGAAATGGAATAAATCTAATGATGCCAAAATATGCATGACTGTTATCAAAAACCTTCTACAGGAGATCATTTCAATTGATATTGTCGTTTGAATATTACAGGTGAAAATGCAATTTTTTGATGAAATTTCAACACCCTATATCTTTTGAACTGAGCCAAATTTGGAAAAATGTTATAGGAAAAAAATGTTTCTTTTGACGTCAAGAATCTATGGTTAAAATTAACGCAGTGGTCAAAGACTCACCCTGTATACCTATTGTTTTAACTTTCGGTTTACAATTTTTGGTTAGCAAACAATAGAGCGTGTAGTGTTAGCAGAGGGTGGTGACTGGGTGCCATACAATTCGGCGTATGGCAGAAATGTTAAATGTTGCACAACAACCATTTCTGGCCGTTCAAAAGCTATGGGAAACATCCAAAAGTGTGGAAAATGAATTAAATGAAAGACAGATGGAAAACCGAAAAAACACTTGTGAAATTTTGCTTCAAAGACGCCAAAAAAAATCGCTTCTGCATCGGATTTTAACTGGCGATGAAAAATGAATTTGTTTTAAGAATCCTATACGGAAAAAATCTTGGGTTAATCCGGGACAACCATCAACATCGACTGAAAAACCAGATCGATTCGGCAATGCAGTGTGTTTGGTGGTACCAGGAAGGTGTGGTGTACCACGAGCTCCTAAACCCTGGTGAAAGCGTTAATATTGATTGCTACCGACAATAAATGATCAATTTGAACCATGCACCCGACCTTGGATACCTTGCTTTGACAGAAGTCTGTTAAAACGTTAATTCTATACGAGTTCGAGAATTATTAATCTTGGATTCGAAAATGAAAAATAGGAAAAATGTGACAGGACTATTTTGTTTATTTTAAATACTAAATATTCATATAAAGTTTTTGAATAAAATACAAGATACATTTAGAAAAAAAGTAATTCATATATAAATTAAAATTAGGTATTTTGCATTTTGTATTGGCTATTCAAATATATGTATTTCAAATAATTCACATCTTTGACCCTTAGTCATTCTGGATAAGCTGTTACCTAAACGATTAGCTAACCCATCTTAACCTCTTGTTAAGACGTGCATTTGTCTGAATACCCTTGATATTCTCTCTCAATTCATAAACGTTATCAGCACTACTCCAACATTTAGCAAATCATTATTATTATCATTTCAACGAGCCGCTTCCGTTATCTTAATGTTGCGTTTTGAAATCATTGGAATGAACAACGCTCTGCTTGTTCGACAACGACGTCTTTGTGTCGGCAAGAACAAAGGGATGTAACTGATACTGTTCGTGATGCAAGGATTTTGTTACTCGAGCACTTCTGGAACTTGCAATTGGAATAAGACCCTGTTTTGTTGGGTGGAATTAAATACGAGGGCTGATCCCGTTGGTCCGCCCTGGCCCATTTATAAACCAAAATAATTATTTATTTTCACATAGTATTGTAACCTGGTATGTATAGACTAACGCTACAAACATACAAGTCTGAACATGTTAACGCGTGCCTACTGTAACGTCCGAGGTCGAGAGAGTCACGTATCAGTATCAAAATGGATCGCGTCGAGCAGCGAGCGGTGATTAAATACTTGCGTTTAAAAGAGATGACCCCAACTCAAATTCATCAAGATTTGGTGGATACATTAGGGGAATCTGCAGTATCATATGACATAGTGAAAAGGTGGTGTCGTGAGTTTAAATGTGGTAGACAGTCGTGTATAGACGAACATGCAGGTGGAGCGCCCATAACCGTTACTACCCACGAAAATGTTAAAAGGTCCATGATCTCGTGTTGCAAGATCGACGTGTGACTATTAGACAATTAGTTGAAGATACTGGTCTCTCATATCATGTGGTACAGAATATACTTACTGCCGAATTAAACATGAAAAAATTGTCGGCGAGATGGGTACCACGAATGTTAACAGATGCACACAAGCAAACTCGAAAAGACATTTGCAGTCGTCTTTTAACGCGGTATAGACACGACAAAGAAAATTTTCTTGCAAGATTGGTGACAATGGATGAGTCCTGGATCTACCATTATGATGTAGAGACCAAAATACAGAGTAAGGAGTGGACACACCGAGGTTCACCACCGCCGAGAAAATTCAAGATGCAACCTTCAGCAGGGAAGGTCATGCTAACCGTATTTTGGGATGCTGAAGGCGTAATTTTGGTAGATTTTCTGCAGAAGGGCCACAATTACAGGTGCTTATTATGCCAACTTAATTCCTAAATTACGTGACGCGATAAAAGAAAAACGTCGAGGAACGTTGCGCAAAGGTGTTCTCTTGCATCAGGATAATGCACCCAGTCACAGGTCCGCCATTGCAAGAGCTGCAATAGCTCAAGCAGGTTTCGAATTAGTTGAACATCCACCATATTCGCCAGATTTGGCCCCAGCGATTACCGTCTGTTCCCAAAACTTAAAGAACACTTGCGTGGTAAACGATTTTCTTCAAATAATGATGTGATATGTGCGGTAAATAACTGGTTTGCAGACGTTGAACAATCTTTTTTCGGGAAGCATTAGAAATGTTAGAACATCGATGGGAAAAATGTGTTAACCTTAATGGAGACTATGTAGAAAAATAAAAGTAAAATATTTGCAATTTTTTTATTGTGAGTGGGTCAGGGGCGGACCAACGGGATCAGCCCTCGTATGTTCTTTTATCTTAATCGGTTTGGGATTATATTTCGGGAATTAATGCGATGAATTCTGATTTGCAGATAGGTGCATTACGGGACAGTACCTACCTTCAGTGACGCCGTACTCGCAGAATATCATGAGCATAATATACAGGGTGGGCCATTCATGAATTTTAATCCCGAATTTTGAGCTTTGGGATGCAGGGTGGAAGGGTCATTTTGTTGAATATTTTGTACTGTGAAAATTTTATTTGCCACCTCAACCTTATTGTTAAGCGATTCTTCGATATATCCTTCAGCAACGTTTGATGACTTCCATCCGCCATGCCTCTTCAAACTAGTTATGTCGGCACCAGAGTCAACCAATATTGTTGCAGAAGACCGACGAAAGCAGTGACCAGTATATTCTGTCGGATTTACCAAGTTCAAATAAGTAGCTACTATTTTGGGCATTTTTCTAAATTGATGAATTCCTACCACTTGTCTACAACCCTTTCTGCTTTGATATTTAAAGAAAAATAGGTCACTGTTCATATTTTCTGGTCTTAACGAAACATACTTTCGATAAACATTCAAGTAGATCTGATTAATTACAAATGATCTTGGTTTGTTGGTTTTCGAATCAGGTATGCTGATTAAAAGCTTAGATTCTAAGTCTTCTATATCGTGTACAGTCATTCGGACTAACTCATCCATTCTACAGGCCCCAGAAATACCAAATATTACAGCCACCTAAAAAATAAATAAAGCTATAATCTAAATAGAAATTAAAAACTTGTAAATTACCTTAATCATTAAATTTTCTTTATCTGGAGCTTCCTGGATAAATTTTTCAATTTCTTCCTTCGTTAAAATCTTAGATTTCTTTGCCCTATAACCTTGAGCTTGCCGTTTCAATAAAGAATGAAGTTTTGAGTATGTAGATATATCTACATTGTGTTTAAGTGCAAGGGTTGACTTCAGCATTGAATAATTGGCCCATAATGTTGAAGATTTCATCTTTAAACAAAGGTCTAGGAAGTATGCCATTACAACATTTTCTGAGAAAGAACTCGTATTTTTACTCATGCGATAATCCATAAAACGTCTGTATGCATTTTCGTACTTTTCTCTTTATTTCTTTGGCAATAATTCTAATGAAGCAGTATTCACTGCCTCAACCAGCTCTGGAGGAGTCCCAGGAATGGAAATTTCATTATCACTTATCATTTTACTTTCGAGAACACCAGCAATTAAATTTATAAGCGTCAAGTTTGACAATTCAAGCTCAATACGTTTCCATAGTAACCCAAGTAATTTTGTTAGGAATTTCAAAGCACCATTTATTTGGGAATAAAATTATCGCGTTTTTTTTTAAATCAATCAATATCTGTCGAATTTTAAACGATTTGCGGAAAAATAGTATGTTTACTTCGTAGGAAAAGCCACATTCCTGGACTCTGTGTTGCTAAGTCGAGGCGCAAGCCGAGACTTAGCAATCTTCACAGTCGTCCAGGAATGTTAAGCTTTTCCTACCCGGTAAACAATGTACCTACTATTACTCTATTTCAGTGTCGCATTGTTCTTAGTTATTTTTTCGTTTTGTGGTTGACAACAGTGACATCCTATTCTTTCGAATGTCAACACGCGTCCATTGCATGTCAATTGTCAATATTAAACCATGTAGAGATTTGAACGCACCATTCAAGTTCTATAACCTGTCAATTTTCGTATCAGTCACACCAACTGCGAAACTAAAATACAAAAGGCACTAGGAGGTATAATCAGAATTTTTCATTGAATTTCAATAAATTTCTCACAAATCTTGATTGAAATAGAGAAAATATCGTCCAACTCGTTGCAGAAGGCAGTTCCAAAACTCATGCTTTCAAAAACTCGCTACTTCGTCGCTCGTTTTCGTGTTGGAATAGGTGCCCATTCTGCAACTTGTTTTAGAATATACTATTCAAGCATTTCACACAAAATGTCAGTAAATCAGCCTTCTCCCTTCTGTTTCTGTGTCTAAAATCTGATTTATTCAGTTTGGATCTTCTTAATTGTAACAATTTTGGTATGGGATATTTGAACCAGTATGTATACGGAGGGGTCAATTATGTTTTGAAGCAAGGTTGTGATTCAAAAAAGGAGCTTTACCTAAAATAAAAGTTTACATCAATTTGTTCCTCGAATAATATGCCTCTTCCAAAATGAAGGTCATTGTTTCTTGTAAAACAATAAAAATTGTCTTCATACTTATCCTTCAGTCAGAAAATGTTGTACCTAAGTAATGCTTGAAATGGCTAACTAAATAAAAATGAACGGAGTATATTCATAGTAATCAACAAAATATAAATAAGACAATTTTCATTTGTTGAGTTGGTTAAGAGTTATGGGAATTCATAAAATATTCACCTGCAATTGTCTTGTGAATTTTACGTATCATTTTTTTTTTCATTTTTACAGAATGAGTTGAGAAGCTCTACTCAAGAGAAAATGACTAATTCACGATACAACGAGAGGAATGGGACGCAGTATGGTGGTAGAGGTAAGGAATGCCAAGAATTTTTGTATTTCAAACGAGATTTGTAGTTGGTTTTTTCATTTGTATTATATAGATATAGCAACGTAAGAGGGTTTTTACTGGCGAATGGAGGATATAACCTCCTTGCACTGAGCATATCTTTCATGTGGACATGCGATCGAGTGCAGAAAATCAAACAAAAGAAAAACTATTGATCACTACAATTGATCGAGAACAACTGATTTCAGAATGGAGCCAATACAGTCAAAATCTGATAATCTCATCTGTTTTTATTTCTGCTATTGAAGAAAAACGTTGAAAGTGGACATATGCATGCATAATTCTGATAAAAATAATTATCATTGAGAACACCTTCAGCTGTAGAATAAATTTGAGATTTCCATAATGTGCGTTAATTTTTTTGGGCAGTGTATAATTAGAACTGTTAGTATATTAATTCATATGATTGAAATTAATGTAGTGTAGTAATAGTAATCTTTATTCATGCCTAACAATTGAATAACATTGTTTGCACCCGTCAACATAGAAAATTTATAGTATTTCATCACATGTACACAATAAATATATACATACAAATATATATAAAATTCAAAGACTGAATATTACAACAAACTTATTATAAGCGATATTCAAACATTAAAAATATTCTCAAAATTGAGTAGAACAATAAATAAGAACAAATAAAAACAATAAATACATAAAACAGACTGAGTAAAGGAGACAAACGTACTCACAGGTATCGGTTTAAATCACACTTCAAAAACTCATCAATGTCGTAAAATGTACCCTTAATCAGCATAACCCTTACTGCATTCCTGAATTTACTTAGGGTCATAGTTTTGAAGTGGGGTGGAAGCCTATTATATAATTTAATGGAGATATAAATAGGTCCCTTTTGGCTTAAGGTCAGTCTACGAAAATCAAGTTTCAACAGATTACTACCTCTAGTACTATAGTCATGGGTGCTACCTACTGTAATGTTGTTACTCTTGTTTTTATGACAGTGTACTATTGATTCGAAAATATAGAGACAGGGAAAGGTCAAGATCTTATGCGTAACAAATGTGGATTTACAGTCCTCCCTGTATTTCAAACCAGCAATCAGCCTTATAGCTCTTCTTTGAAGAGCAAAAATACGGTTCCTAGAGGAGCAGTTTCCCCATGTCAAAATTCTATATCGCAGCACCGACTCAACCAAAGAAAAATAGGCTATTCTAAGCACTTCACCCGACAACCTATTCGACATTGACTTGAGCAAATATATATTTCTCGACAATTTTCCAGCCAGCTGCCCAACGTAGACGTCCCATCTGAGAAAAATTTTGTTGACCCTGTAGGAGTCATATTTCTAGTTTTCTTCATGGAAAAAATCAGCTCCACAGTCTTTTCCCTATTTGCAACCAGTTCATTTGACCTGAACCATTCAAGAGCCTTGAACATCGCGGTCCTACTTTCCTCCAGAACCGCACCCAAATCCGTTGAACTCATCGAGACAGTTGTGTCATCCGCGTAAAGTAAGACGAAGAGTTTATTCAAGAAATGCGGAAGGTCGTTTATAAAAACAAGAAAGAGTAGAGGACCCAAAACCGATCCTTGCGGAATACCTAATGTGACATCTTTCCTGTCGGATCACATATCATTAAAAAAACAGACTGGGTTCTACCTGAGATATAGGATGATAGGAAAGCAGAACTGCTCTCGGAGCATCCATACGCTCGAAGCTTTCCGAGCAATATAGGGCAGGAAACACAGTCGAAGGCCTTCGCTTGATCTAAAAACAAGGAACACGACGTTTTCCCCTCCTCAAAACAACTCAAAGTATGATCCACAAAAGCTAAAATTGCATCAGATGTGCTCCTACCCTTTCTAAATCCGAATTGCGTCCCACTAAACAAATTGTTAGATTCGAAATAGTGCACTAATTGCGAGCAAAGTAATTTCTCAAAAACCTTGGACAGAATCGGCACTAGAGATATCGGCCTATAGTTATGTAATTGCTCAACATCACCTTACTTAAATAAAGAGATGACTTAGGAAATTTTACTAGTCATAGAATTACTTCATCAATTCATATTTTCCCGAATTCTTGCACATCAGACGGCAAAACTGGACCAAATGTATGAGTATTCTTGAAAGGATTTCTAAAAATTCTGAGAATGAAATAAACTAGAGTTTTATAACCGTTACATGTAAAGATCGCGCCTACAATGATAACACTTCCCATCTTGTGGGCTTATAAGTACAGAATGCTCTGCAAAGAATAGCTGGTTTCAGCTGGTTTTAACCTTCTCGCTTTGAAACCTCCAAGTTCTCATCCTCGAGGGAATTTTTCCGTATTAAACGTGGATTTTTCCTTTTTTTTCGGGCGCACACCTCGGTGATACATTCAAAATGCTCTGAAAACCTACCACTTCAGCATCATCCGCTTATCTCCTCGGCAGGAGTTACGTTTTAATGGAACGGTACACAGAGCTTAGGAAGAAACAAAATAAATATATTGCGCGCTTCAAGAAGATTCAGAAAGAATTATACCTTCCCTCAACGAGCCGAGTTTGTGTTCCGGAGATGGGAGGGTATCACTTTTAGCCAAGTCATGAATTCGGTAGGGATTATTTTCGAGGAAGAAGGAATTAAGTCCCTGGCAAAAGGGGAAATTATTTATTCAAACATCTCCTTAACAATATAACTTAGTCATCAAACATTGGAGATACTGAGGTTGAAGTTTATTTAGGATGCTCTTCTGAAACAAACTTTTAATGAGGTGAAATCTTGTTTCTTTATTGATATCAAAAGGGGATTCTGTCTTTATGTATGGTTTAGAACTCCTGTTATTTATCTCCTATGTCTCGCTGAAAGGCCAAAATTTTCATTTAGTATAATTTCCAAGTTGTTAATGCTAACATTTGTTTTATAATTACGGAATTTAGATGTACGAGGGTTGCCTTTTACACAGCTCTATCGTAAAGCTTGCCGTTTTTGAGGTTATACGTAGTCAGAACGTTTTAACGTACTAGCGCTATTTGTGTTGTTTATAGTAACTTAAAAGATTCATCTCGTCCAAAAAATGGAATTAAATCGTAAACATTTTCGTACGATTATTTTCACTACTTTCCACGTGGATTAACTGAACAACAGTGCATTGATTAACTTGATTCAATTTTTGGCGATGAAGCTCCATCAAGGACCAATGTTTATCGATGGTATGGTGAATTCAACCGAGGTCGTTGTTCACTCCAAGACGAATTTCCTGAAAGTTGCCTAAAATCAGTTGTTAAGAAAACCATTGATGCTGTGCTCCAACTGATATTGCAAGACCGTCATGTGACATATCATGAGATTGAGACAACCTTAGGCATTGGTGGGACCAGCATACATTCAATATTGCATGAACATTTGACAGTCAAGAAATTTGTTCGCGTCGGATCTCTCACAATTTGTCAATCGCTCAATAAAAGGCTCGTGTCGATTGGTCGAAAGAAAGGCTCAAAAATACGAACGCGATGCTTCGAAGCACGTCTATGACGTGGTGACACTTCCACACTTCCAAGCCTGGACATGCCACAATCGTACCACTAGAACAACGCAGAACAGTCAATTCTGAGTGGTACACAACCATTTTTTTGCCAGGTTTCTTTCAAGAAATTAGGAAAACCAACCGCCAACGACGAATCACCCTTCACCACTTTTTTCGACACTTGAAGAAGCGGTTGATGCGTTCAGAATTCATGTTTTAGTAGATACTTCAATCAGAGTGGCAAAATTGCTTCGCAAATTGGTTCAAACGCATGCAAAAGTGTATAGATCTTAATGGGGGCTATTTTGAAAAACAAAAAAGCGATTTTCGATAATTAATATTCGTTTTTGTTCTCTAATCACTAAATATAAAAGGCAACCCTCGTACATATTTTTTGGCAGGAATTTTCAATAAAACAATTGCAGCCACTTTAATCCATGATAATTTTGTTTCGTACAATAAAAGACAAGTAGTATTAGGAAATCTTAAAAGCCTTGGCGGCAAACCCCTCAAAGACGTTACAATACTCACAAGCTGAAGAAACTAATTTCCTAAAAGTTCCATCGAGTCTCCTTCGTTCAACTTCAATTTCACCGCAAATCTTCCCCACGTAGTAATCTGTCCGAAACTAAAGGGGCACTTACACGTCCGCCCTCCGCAAGTTTATATTTTACGCCAGCTTTGAGTATAAATTACGTAACTTTAGTTAATGTTCTTGTTGTGTGAGCCTTATTCATGTGCTGCGCATTCATTGTATTTGCTTCGTCTGTTCTTGAAAGGGTGGTTTTGTGAGTTTTACGAAAAACTCATTGTGGAGCAATTTGTTTCCACCTAGTAAGTACTACATGGATCAATAAGTCCAGAGACTAACCCAGAAATGGGGCTCGTAGTAAACAAGTAACCACGTCTTTCTAGAGTACTAACCTTTGCTTGAAACGTGTCAAAATTTTAAGTCGATCGGACCAGAAACAGCTGAGTTCTCGAGGTTTGAGTAAAGTCGTTTAGTAGTTTTTTGAAAAATGGAAAAAAACCGAGTTTCGTGTTTGGATAAAACATTTTTTTCTAATGGGTAAAACACCGTGCAAGCGAAACAATGGATTGACAAATGTTACCCGGAATAACGATAAACAGCTTTCTGAATCATCGACTCGTTGCTGTTTTTGTTCCATCGAAAGCAATCGAGGCACCCACATGGAAAAATCCTTTTTCATGCTCAATTTTTCATGAAGGATAGTAAATACACTTCCATATGATATCTGTGTCATCTCAGCACTCTCACGGAGCTTCACTTCACGATCCTTCATTATAATGTTTGCCACTTCACTAACATTTTCCGGTGTAACGGCTTCCACAGGTCTACCCAAGCGTTCCGCGTCATTTGTGTCGGTACGACCACGTTTAAACTCTGCAAACCACCGACAAATCGTTGCTTTTCATGGACAAGAGTCCGGGTAACATTTTTCAATTCATTGTTTCGCTTGCACGGTGTTTTTACCCAATAAAAACAATGTTTTATCAGAACACGAAACTCGGTTTTTTCCATTTTTTAAACAAACTACTAAACGACTCTACTCCAACCTCGATAACTCAGCTGTTTCTGGTTCGATCGACTTAAAATCTTGACACGTTTCAAGCAAAGGTTAGTACTATAGAAAGACGTGGTTACTGGTTTACTACGAGCGCCATCTCTGAGTTAGTCTCGGGACTTATTGATCCATGTAGTATACGAAATATCTGATCATTCTAAAGGTAATTTTAATAGAAAATATTTGATCCATAATGCTTTAAAAAATATCTTCAGTTTTAAAATGTATCTTTTCAAATTCAATCAATAGCCAATCTTACTACCCTGATCTTATGTACTTGTGAAACGAATAAACAACATAAATATCGAAGTTTAATTGTGCTTCATACAGTTTTGAGAAAAATTATTCTTGTAATCTATCCCCAGTTGTGTTGAAGTTTAAAATTTTTTTCCGAATAGGTTTTGACAATACTGCATGTCATCGGACTGGTTCTTCTGTTGGGAACCTATTTAAAATTCAAAACTACTCTAATATGATTAACTTTGGCATTTGTATTTTATGAATTATTGAAACATTGGAATTCACAGGTTCAAAATAGAACAGAAGGGAACACTTGATAGAAAATTAGAAAACATGGCAAAAGTGTTTATTTGATGGAACTAATTAAGTAATGGGATAGACTTAACGAATTGAGAAAGTTAATATTAGATATTGTGAAATGTTCAATAAAATTGAGAATATATTCCACAAATTTTAATATTTCCACTGCTGGAAAATCACACTTTGGAATTCAGTATGATTTTCAGCTGGAATATTGATTTGGATTAACGAAACAAAAAAATATGTTTTTATCATAAATAGTTCACTTTGGACCCTTAAAGAGCAACAAGTATGTCTCTACAATTTTATGGAATGACATAATGCAAAAGCTGAATTTTTATGTAATCTCGGAAGGAATCCAGTGGTGGCTTAGCCCATTTTGAAACCTTAAATCGCTGACTTTGCAGGGGGATAGGATTGGAAAACGTAGTATAGTAATAAAGTGTTTCCTTTTGCTTCGAAAATCAGTAGTTATAATAATGCAGTGGTCAAAGACTCACCCTATATATTGTGTCTTCACTTAATTATATATAGGATAGGATCGGGAAAAAATTTATTTGTATGGGCCGAGCACAAAAAATTTCAGTAAATTTTTGTAACTAGAAATATAGCATCGACTACATTATATGACGAAATTCGGACGGAGCAAAATCAAGATTCCTTTAATTCGCTTGAAGGAAGATTCCACTCGACATGACTTGATACTCTCGTTCATTTCGACCCCATCGAACCCAATTCGATCGTTTCCACCCTTCTGTTTCCGCCCCCAACAACAAATTATCCCGTGATGGACTAACTAATCAAGTGTGATCGACGCCTAACGGCAACGATGAATTTGTGCAAACGATGTCGTTGACACGTCTCGGGATATCCGGAAAAAAAAAGAGGAAATCGAAGTCTGCCGCTCTATTTGCGTGGGCTGGAAATTATTTGGACAGGAAGACACCGTTGGATCCGTTTGAATTACTCTCAAGACGGAAGGGCAATCTGCATTTGCAACTGTAGTTGTGTTTGTGGTGGGTTTTTCTCTTATATTAACTGTGTAGTTCACCTATTGTTAGATATGTGATTATTAGTATGGGCGGTTTTCGCATTTCACATTAGTGTTGGGTAGTACACGTCTTGAAATTAAGTTTGTAATTGTACCATTTCAAATGAAGCGAGGGGTTCTGGCCGTTCATGTAGCGATACGATGTCGGGACAAAATGCATACTAGTATAGACGACGGGTTGTTAAGGCGGTGTAGCGTAGCGAGGGTGAGGTAGGTAAGAACTAGGAACGTTGATGGTCTGTCTCACTTCAAATATGTTGATGCAAAAGGAGGGTAACGTTAACTGTCGACAGAATTGAAGTAATGAACAAGGCAAAATTTAGAATGCAAATTAAATATTGGATATAAGAAGTAAAGAATTATTGTGAAACATATAATTCAGTAATACAAGTGTTGTGTTTCCTCAGAACAATAATAAGCCTTATAATAATGAAAATTCCTTAGAAAATAATTTGTTATCGTTTGCATCTATGGGTGGAACAGTCTCTCTAAAATAAAAATTGAAACTCCCAAAACAACCCCTATAACATATAATGAAATAGATAGAACTATATGTTCAAATTTCAAACTCATTGTTTCAGTGAACATAATTTTGACAGATCTATCAAGAACACTATAGTTGGAAATAATTTTCGCAACTATTCCAGAATCTATCATTCTACGAAGAACCTGGTCGAAGGCAGCAGAATAGGGATGGCCATTGATTAATCCTATCGCCAAGTTCTTAGTAAGAGCTGGAGGATAGAGTTCTTTTATTATACCTCGACCAGTATTTTTGTCAAAGTAGACGAGTGATATTTGCTCTTTAATTCTTGACGCAATCATTAAAGCACTATCATTTCCGTTAAGCCAATTCTTAACAGTTGTATCTC
This sequence comes from Micraspis discolor, assembly GCA_030674115.1. Classification (NCBI taxonomy): domain Eukaryota; kingdom Metazoa; phylum Arthropoda; class Insecta; order Coleoptera; family Coccinellidae; genus Micraspis; species Micraspis discolor. The sequence goes on from JARTUT010002175.1 coordinate 14,278,646, forward strand.
TTATATGCTTACATCGTTCTTTTCTACCGCCAATTTCTGAAACTAAAAAGGAACATAATTCAATTAAATGTGTTGATGAACAATAAATGTCCATTTTATGTTTTACTATGTCTTCAAAACTATCTATTGATTTTTCGAAATTCAATCCATTCAAAAGGTACTGGAGTCGAACGTTAAAAAACATATTCATCATGAGCGATAAAAAAATTATACACAAACTCAGAAAGGAATAAAAGGGAGAGGTCCCACTGAAAGAGAAACTCTGGCCGATGGTTGAAAAAAATTGTTGTAATATGATATGCACGAACTGCGAAAACCACTTTCTATTGTTGGGTGTTTTCAATGTCCAAATTGCGGATAAAATTATAACAGAGCAGATCCAAACTAAGCTAACATTAACAGGATATATGTAAAGTATGTAACGCCATCTAGGCATATATTGTGGATTTTTCACAACCCATAAAATGTTTTCTTGAGAAAATGGCGGGGATAAATGAAGTACAGAATCGTAGGTATAAGTGTATCCGCCAATCAACATGACGCCATAAAAATCATCTAATTTCTTTGCATTTTCATTTTTGGTAGATTGTTTTTTGAACCCATAATATTTGGGTACAACTCCGATTTGCTCTAAATTGATTCTAACAAGATCTATTTCGATTCCTGTTCCATTACATATGTGACACTCAGCGTATAAATCATGGCGGGTATACACAATTCTCATAAAACTGTTATTCCACCTCATTGGTGGTTCGAAAGATGAATTGTTGAAATGAGAATCATAACCGTTTTTGTTACAGTATCCAGTAATTTCGAGTATTGGATGAACTTTTCGAAAGATCTTGTCTCTAAATGGCGTGTAAGATAAAATTTCACCAGTTACTACATTCCAGAAAGCGACATTGTAAATATGTTTTTCGTGAAGAAATTCCAACATTTTTGTGTTAGGTTTCATGGTTAATAAAACGAAATTTGCTTTCCGATTAAATTTAAAATCGTATGTGAACTCCGCAATAATCTGGCTCAGTTGCTGGTCATCAAAATATTCAATAATGAAAAATTGAGCTTTCCAAAATAGTTCAACTTCCGTCACTTTTTCTTCGCCATCCATTAATCTAACTGGATAATTAATTTCTCTCGGACTAATTAATACCACATTTTCCGTTGTCAAATTGATATTTTCGAGAAAGGCATTGAGACAATTGATGATTTTTAAAGATCCATAAACCGTTGTTAAATTCATTTCGCCCAAATGTCATTCAACGCTTTCGACAACAAATTCAAAATGAAAATTGTAGAAATTACAAATTCTCTAGTTAAAAATGTTCCACATGCAGCGTGAATATTAGATTAACTTCATGGGAAGTTTCGATTGTATATCGAAATTGTTTTTTAATAAGTACTGCCTGAAAAGGGAAAAAAGAGTGAATTTTTATGAAACTAGTTGAAAATTGATGTTGAGGAGGTGTTAATGACTATATCGGTTTGACAGTGACTAATTTTTTAATAATAGTGTATCGTTTTTCAGCGATTTTCGATTATTAATATTTGTTTTTGTTCCCTGATCCCGAAATATAAAAAGCAACCCTCTTATTTTCACCCACAAAATGTACCTTTTGAAATTCATCTTCTAATGCAGGGCATACACGCTACGGTAGACTGGAGAGGGAAACTATACAGGTATACCTGCGCAGGTTGACCGGAGCGTGTGTGTCGCAGTTATTCAAGCCTGCACAGGTCGCCGTAGAAAATTCGAGATTCGACTCGTTGTACTTACTTTCCGGTAAACCGGACGGATCGTGTGTACGTTAGCAGCAACCGTACGTAACTGGCGCCGTACGGTTGCTGCTAACGTACACACGATCCGTCCGGTTTACCGGAAAGTCCCCACACACGAGGCAGACCTGCGCAGGTTTACCCGTACAGTTTTACCTGTACAGTTTTCTTCTCCGGTATACAGTAGCGTGTATGCCCCGGATAAGAGAAATATTGCCAATAATATCACCGTGATCTTATATACATGGTGATCCAGAATCTTCTGAATTTCATAATCAATCCACAGTGGTATTGAAGTTGATTTAAAAATTATTCCCGAATAGGTTATTATAATACATACAGCATTTCATCGAACCGGCTTTTCTGTTGGGAACCTTTTAGGACTTCAAAACACGACAAACTTTGACATTTGTATTGTATGAATTAATGAAACACTGGCATTTACAGGTTCAAAATAGAATAAAGAAGATACTAGATATAAATCTTCCAAAAGTTATGAAAAATAGACAAGAGTGTTGCTTTGATGATCTAAATAAAAAAAGACTCATAGAGTATTGGAATAGTGTATATTAGATAAAAGATTTCCTTATTAAATGTTCAACTAAATTTAGAACAAAATTCAATATTTTCACTACTACTCTGGCTAAGAGGCAAGCAGGCATGGATCAATACAGTGACAAGATATATTCCCCATTGAGATCTATACGCTTTTGTTGTTGAGAACGGCGACGAATCGACACTGCAGGGTCATCACGTACACTCACTCCCCACCGACGCTATATTCTCTTTACTATGAGCTGGATGTTGTCTATTTGGTCGAGTATAATCCAATTACGATTATTGAGTCTCAAACTTAGTGATGGTTGAGCGAATTGTGGGTTCGGAAGGCCAATTATGTGGACCGTAAGGCGCTCTAAGTGCCCGATACACATTAATCGGAGAACGCCAATTTTCGTAATGAAGCTGAACAATTTGTAGTCGTTGTGCCGGGCTAAGTCGTTTCATTATGAAATGTCAGACACTACTGAACAAGAGTACCACTTCAGCTCACAGGACGCGTGCGCGATCTGCCACTAAATCCCCACCACATACAGTACCTCTAAATGAATCACCCTTTATGCATTTGTACACTGACTTTGAATGATTTTTAGGGTTTCATGTAGGTTTTTCATATTTTTAATGGTACATCAAATTAATTTTGGAATATCTCAATACCTGTTCATAGTACTCAAGAAAGTATGTGAAAGAGAAGAAATATTAAGAATTATCAGTGTTTGGAAAAGAATAAATAATTTTTTCTGGGTTTGATAGAAAAAACGCAATTTGACAACCTCACGCGTTGGAAGTGTTCATAGAATTGATATTTTCATGATTTGAAAATCTATTGGAGAAAATTATAAATGTATATAATATCCATTAATTTTGAGATTTTTAAATGTGTACCTCATCTGATGAAACATGAGTGAGTGAATCATTTCTAAGAGGGAAAATAATGTTTTTTAATCATTCAGATTCTTTTGTGGATGTTGTGGAATATAATTTTCATTCATACTGAACTGGACTACACAGATTTATTTGTAAAATTTGAACCCTTAAATTGCTTATAAATTTTTAACACTCCTGAAAAAAGAGTTTTTTTTTTATTTCAAATCCAAGGTTAAAATTAACGCAGTGGTCAAAGATCTTGTATAGTTTCGTAGTTTTCTTATATTTTCATTTATATGTCCGGTGTAGCATAGATTTAAAAATAGTGTGTGATAGTCATATAATGTTTTATTCACTTCACCATAACGCTCGTGGTTGCTAACATAATTGAATTTAAGTGTGTTGGTTGTTGTAACTATTGACTATTTTTGACCCAGTCAATTGCATTTTGATTTCATTTTTTTGAGGATAAGTACACGACACTGCCATATACTAAATATAAGTCACTGAGCACACCTATCCACACTTCATCCATTCCACGAACTTTTGGACCTCCCCTTGTCCAGGTAAATACAGAATATTTGTCTAAAAATAGCAATTTCTTTCACGCGATCCTATACCATAGTCGCCACTGGATTAGAGGCATTCTATTTTCAATCAACCTATAAAAATATCCAAACCTATTACGAATAGGGCCCTTGCTCGTATACGCCGACAAAGGATCAAAGCGGTAAATTACGAATGGTGTCATATCATGACAATCACGTCGTAATATAAACAATAACTGTCACATAAAAAGACAGGACGAACATTCGGCAATTTCATAATTTTCTTGAACAATTTCGAAAGATCAGTAATTTGTTCGAGTGAGTCATCATCATGATATAATATATATAACACCAGTAGTCTGGGTAGACGAGAAAGAGTTGGAAGAACGTTGCATACACGTGATTACCACTGAATATGAATTAGTTATAGGACTTATTATTTTTGTGTTATCCGCTGAGAAACGATACACTATTATTCAAAAATTAGTTACCGTGAAATCGATATCGTCATTAACACCTCTTCAACATCAATTTTCAAATAGTTTCATAGAAATTAACTCTTTATTCCCTTTTCAGGCATTAACTATTAAAAAACAATTTCGACAAACGAAACTTCCCAGTTAACGTTAAGTTAATCGAATATTCACGTTGCATGTGGAACATTTTTATCTGGAGAATTTGTAACTTCTACAATTTTCATTTTGAATTTGTTGTCGAAAGAGTTGAATGACGCATGGGCGAAATGAATTTAACAACGGTTTATGGATCTTTAAAAATCATCAATTGTCTCAATGCCTTTCTCGAAAATATCAATTTGACAACGGAAAATGTGGTATTTATTAGTCCGAGAGAAATTAATTATCCTGTTAGATTAATGGATGGCGAAGAAAAAGTGACGGAAGTTGAACAATTTTGGAAAGCTAAATTTTACATTATTGAATATTTTGATGACCAGCAACTGAGACAGATTATTGCGGAGCTCATATACGATTTCAAATTTAATCGGAAAGCAAATTTCGTTTTATTAACCATGAAACCTAACACAAAAACGTTGGAATTTCTTCACGAAAAACATATTTACAATGTCGCTTTCTGGAATGTAGTAACTGGTGAAATTTTATCTTATACGCCATTTAGAGACAGGATCTTTCGAAAAGTTTATCCAATACTCGAAATTACTGGATACTGTAACAACAACGGTTATGATTTTCATTTCAACAATTCATTTCTCGAACCACCAAAAAGGTGGAGTAACAGTTTTATGAGAATTGTATATACCCGCAATGATTTTTACGCTGAGTGTCGCATATGCAATGGAACAGGAATCGAAATAGATCTTGTTAGAATTAATTTAGAGCGAATGGGAGTTGTACCCAAATTTTATGGATTCAAAAAACAATCTACCAAAAAAGCAAATGCAGCGAAATTAGATGATTTTTATGGCGTCATGTTGATTGGCGGATACACTTATACCTACGATACTGTACTTCATTTATCCTGGTCATTTTCTCAAGAAAACATTTTGTGGGTTGTGAAAAATCCACAATATATACCTAGATGGCGTTACATACTTTACATATATCCTGTTAATGTAAGCTTAGTTTGGTTCTGCTCTGTTATAATTTTATCCGCAATTTGGACATTGAAAACACCCAACAATAGAAAGTGGTTTTCGCAGTTCATGCATATCATATTCCAACAATTTTTTTCAACCATCGGCCAGAGTTTCTCCTTCAGAGGGACCTCTCCTTTTTATTCCTTTCTGATGTTGTGTATAACTTTTTTGTCGCTTATGATGAATATGTTTTTTAACGTTCGACTCCAGTACCTTTTGAATGGATTGAATTTCGAAAAATCAATAGATAGTTTTGAAGACATAGTAAAACATAAAATGGACATCTATTGTTCATCAACACATTTAACTGAAGTATGTTCCTTTTTAGTTTTAGAGATTGGCGGTAGAAAAGAACTATGTAAGCATATGAGACAAACAACTTTTATAAATTGGCTTAACGGCAATGATGCTTTAATGATTGCGTCAATAATAAGAGAGGAAATATCACACATATACTTTGACAAAAATACTGGTCGAAGTATAATAAAAGAACTCTATCCTCCAGCTCTTACTGAGAACTTGGCGATAGGATTAATCAATGGTCATCCCTATTCTGCTGCCTTCGACCAGGTTCTCCGTAGAATGATAGATTCTGGAATAGTTGCGAAAATTATTTCCAACTATAATATTCCCGATAGATCTGTCGAAATTATGTTCACTGAAACAATGAGTTTGAAATTTGAACATATAGTTCTATCTATTTCATTATATGTTATAGGGGTTGTTTTGGGAGTTTCAATTTTTATTTTAGAGAGACTGTTCCACCCATAGATGCAAACGATAATAAATTATTTTCTAAGGAATTTTCATTATTATAAGGATTATTGTTGTTCTTAGGAAACACAACACTTTTATTACTGAATTATATGTTTCACAATAATTCTTTACTTCTTCAACAATGCCCCTCATGGCGTCTATCATAGAGAGAGTTAGAGAACACATGTATTAACTATATAGTATAGTTACTGAGTTCAAAATTATGTTAATAGGATATACTAGTACTAAAATTATTTGCTATAGCTTATACAATTCGGAATTATATCAAGATCATTGCATTAACTCATTAAATATTTCAAAAGTTATTAAGAATTAAAGATTGTACGATGTACTGTTTAGTTTTTTACTTATAATTAGTAAACTTATAATTTTTTTTATTTTAGATAAAAGATCTTCAAAGAGGAAGGAATTCAATAAAAAAATGTTCAACATCTCGAAACTGTACCTCCATTCATGATAAATAATAATCTTAACTTAACGTTAAACATTGCCGTCCTTTTGCCATATTGAGGTTAAAGGCATGGCGTCGATAGTTGGTATTTTACAATTTTTTTTTTTCGAGTATATCATATATAGCAGAATGTAAAAAAACTATGATGTAATCTCAACACTCCAAAAGCTTATTCTCGTTGAAATTACACATCAAACTAAATTTTCGAGTAAATTAGGCCCTTGTCAAAAAACAATTTTTCCCACTACTTCTTTAGCCATTGTATCATCGAGCATTTTATACTAAAAAATTAAGAGCTAGTAAATTTTTTTCGTTTCGTGAATCATTTCTTGTACGCCCTTAAATAAAAAAAATACTGTGTTTGTAATCAGCTTTTCGATTCAACAAAAAAAGAAAGTTCGCCATAATTTTGTGATATTTTTCATTTCTCACAGTTTTTTTGTTGACAAGAAAATTTTTCATCATTCCCAGAAAAATCTTTTTCAATGCTTGTGATCCTATAAGATGTTCGTCTGAACCAACAAAAATTAGTGCATATATGAAGGTTAATTACCTACTGAAACTGAAATGATAGATAAGTCCGACGGAGCAATGTAATTTATAACGAATTTTTGACATTTCTCTTTCACGAAAAATTAGTATTTTCAATCGAATAATTTGGGTCTTTTTCTATAAAATGGAGGGGAATGGGACGTGTGGATTCCTGCGAAATTCTATAGGCTCATTTGTCTCGACTTCCAAGTTATAACTTGATCCGATGGATATTCTAGGTGTTATAAAGGAAATCACCTTTCTGATGCTCATAACTCTGAACCTTTAGACGGGATTGTCCCAATAACGAACTTCATCGAGATGTTTGGACAGTTAACCTATTCTGAAAATATGTAAGGAAGTCGAAGCCAATCGATCTAGACCATTTTCAGCGTCACATTCAAGAATTACAATCATTTGGCAAAACGAAGGCACGTTGTTCTACTAGAATAAGCGCTTAAAAATAATCCATTCAGACAATTTTTAGTAAAATATGTGTAATAACAAGACAATGCTGCTCAAATCTATGTCTCTATACCTATTTCTATTTCCGACAACACCTTGATATAACTGGAGCATCGATTTACTCGTCAGTTCGTTGAACTTAACCCACTAAAACTTTTAAAATAGACAGACGTTTCATTAGAATAGCATTATAAAATTAATAATAAAACAGTGCTCAATAAAAAAAATTTCTCAAAGAAAAAGGTAGATTCTGGGGCTGGATACATATACAGGATGGCCTTGTGAAAACGAAACAGCCATCTACTGGCCTATTAGCGACATTTAATTGAACGTCAAGACTGGTCAATTTTTTTTTTTGGGGGCAGGACAGTTTTGAAGCATTACGAGGGTTGTCTTCTATATTTCGGGATTGGACAATCCTAGTGTTGAAATTTGCCAACTGACAGCTCTATCGTAAAGCTTGACATTTTTGAGGTTATACCTAGTCAGAACGTTCTGACATATGAGCGCTATTTGCGCTGTTTACAGTAACTTGAAAGATTCATCTCGCCCAGAAATGGAATTAAATCGTGAACATTTTCGTGCCATTATTGTTCACAACTTTCGACGTGGATTAAACCAACAACAGTGCATCGATGAACGTTATTCAATTTTTGGCGATGAAGCTCCATCAAGGACCAGTGCGTATCGATGGTAAAGTGAATTCAACCGAGGTCATAGTTCCTTCCAAGACGAATTTCGTGGAGGTCGTCTAAAGTCAGTTTTTTTTTTCCGAAAACCATTGATGCTGTGTGCCAACTGATATTGCAAGATCGTCATGTGACCTATCGTGTCGTATCGATTGAGACAACCTTAGGCATTACTGGGACCAGTATACATTCAATATTGCATGAATATTGGACCGTCAAATAATTCCACACTATTTGTCAATCGCTCAAAAGAAAGCCTCGTGTCGATTGGTCGAAAGAAATGCTCTAAAAATACGATCGCGGTGCTTCGAAGCACGTCTATGATACCGTGACAGATCATGAATAGTGGGTTTATGCGTATGAGCCCGAAGTAAATTGTAGTCGTCTGTATGGGTGTTTAATGATAAGCCAAATCCAACAAAATCACATCCAATCAAATGGTCGCCTGTTTTTTCGGAAAAACTGGACATGTCGCAATAGAACCACTAGAACAAGGCAGAACAGTTAATTCTGAATGGTATAGAACCATTTGTGTATGAATCACCAAACCTATGAGTATATCTCAGTATAAGAATCACTGAGCCCAGTTTTTCTTAAGTTTTGTTGAAAACTCAAATTCCATTCTCTTAAAAACCAATCTTAAAGTCTTAAAAAAAATTACTATAATCGTCTTACACTTTCGATTGAAGTATCTCTTGCATTTTTGTTCCAGAAAAAATAGTGTTCTATTCCAGTGTTTGGTTAATTTTCCTGTTACTTTTTTTAATTGTTTGAAGTTATGATAAGAATGAAAATTATATCTTTCTTATTCTTTACTGAACTGTGTTTTCTGGAATGAAAAATGTATACAGGGTGAGTCTTTGACCACTGCGTTAATTTTAACCATAGATTCTTGACGTCAAAAGAAAGAATTTTTTAAATAAAATTTTTCCAAATTTGGCCCTGTTCAAAAGATATAGGGTGTTGAAATTTCATTAAAAAAATTGCATTTTCATATTCATATATATTATCATATTCAAACGACAATATCAATTGAAATGATCTCTTGTAGAAGGTTTTTGATAACAGTCATGGCTATTTTGGCATCATTAGATTTATTCCATTTCTTGTGGGTTTCTCACTACTACTCTATAAGGAATTAAATCAATATAATTTCGTCCAAATTTTCTGATTTTCTCAAATCCAAATCTGCTGAAATGATTTAATAATCAGATTTGTTTAATGTTGCCATATTTTATGTCTTTTTTAAATATTCCTACAAAAGGTTGAGGAAATCTCTCCAGTCTATGGTTCCACCACTAAACACTATAGATGAAATTAACCACTGAACAATTTTTGTCTTACATTCACCACAGAATCTAAATTGCCATTTACTGTATTAATTATTAATGATGTCTAGCACCTTGTTTAATATTTAATCCAAAGTAATATTCCATAATAAATAGAGAAAAAGATTTCCATCACTCACATAGGCACTTCGGTATATACTCATGATCGTTGAAATAGGTAATGTATTTTCTGCCAGGACCTGTTAAATTGAAGACTTTTCTTTATGAAGAGCTGTTTCTTTATAGCTTCAGGCTTTTAGGATTCATCAAATTATATCTATTCTAACATAAGAATGCTTCAAATTAAGCTCATATGAGTTTTAAAAACTTCGAACCCACTCTCCTAGATTTGTTTTGTACCTTTATAGAAGTTTTTTCACATCTTTATTTCATACACCGATTCAACCTGGTTCACAAACTTAGGAGATAATAGAATTTGACTAAGTTTTAATATTTCTGAATGTTACTTAAAATTCAATCAATATTGAAACTGGAAGCTATAGGCTCATAAACAAGAAAGATTAGAATAGAAATGTATTTTCTGACCATAATCATTTCATACTGAATTGAATAATTTCAAACAATCGAAATCATTATTATTATTATATTTTATTATTATTTTATTATAATATTTTCTACATTTTTTAAGGTACAAATAACTGTTGATAGTTTCAAACCGAATCAAAACAACAAGGAACCACAGAACACTATTATATTGGGAACTACTTACCACAGAGACGTAATATAACATTTTAATGTGATAATAATTCACTCTAGTTATTCTGAGAAAAATTATAACTGAAGATCAATAATGGTTACAAATATTATCTTTCATTTAAAAAAACTTTGCAATTATTAATTTTTTTCTCTCCTGATGTTCGGTAATAAATTAATATTCTATGGTAAGGTACTAAAATTTGACATAATCTATGATTAACCTTTATTCAATATTTCTGTTTTTGTTTACATAATTAAAACAGATATTCTGATTATAAAAACCAAAAATTTATTCATGTTCAGTAATTAATTATAGTCTAAACAGAATAGATTCATATTAATGAAAAATTTTTTAGTAAAGAACACCTAGTTGATTTTTCAGAATCAAATTTAGGTGATTAAACTCAATTTCTTCAAGCAAGTATAATTGCACACCTAAATTGGGAATACTTGTAATCTATCCAAGTAAATTGTTATTGGGATTCAGTAGAGAAAATAATCATCAAGCAAAGTAACATCACTTTAAAATAATTATTCGTAGTGACATCATTCATTGTTGTTGAAGATTTCGAAAAAAATTTTCATATTTTTAACAGTATGATATCAAGTGACCTCATAGACCTGTTCACTGGTCTCTGTCAAGCAGAAGAAACTTCAGAAATATCAGTGTTTGGAAAATCATTGATGATTTTTTCTGGCTTTGAGTGAAAATAAAGCAATGTGACAACCTCTTGCCTTGGAAGTTTTCATAGAAATGATGGTTTTCATGATTTGGAAATTTCAAGAAGAAAATTACAAATGTATGATGATAACATCCAATAATTCTGAGGTTTTTTGGAATTTCTGACTAGAAAGAGATGGTTTATAATCTTGAAGTAGAAAGAAATTGTAGTAGAACAGCAAAAATGTGTTTATGGTGTTGAATGTTTTTTACCAGAAAATCAGTATTTTGCATCTTCCTTCTGGATATGGACCTCATCGGATGAAACATGAGTGAGTGAATCATTTCTTAGAGGGAAAATAATGTTTTTAAACAATTCAGATTCAATAGTGGATGCTGTGGAAGGTATTTTTCATTCAAAGTAACTAGACTACAGAGGGTTATTTGCCCAATGTGAAAACTATAAATGCTTATAACTTTTTAACGCAGCTGAATTTGGAAAAACCGTAATGGAAAAAGTGTTTCTTTTGATCTCAAGAACCTATGGTTAAAATTAACGCAGTGGCCAATGACTCTCCCCGTATATCGAAAAGATACTTCAATCGAATGTGCGAATCGAAGTTCGGGTGCCTATCAAACCTTTTTGGAAAACTGGAGAAATCCGAAAATTGGGATTATGAATTATTCGAAATTCACTAGCGAGTTAAAATATTTCTGGAGCCTGAGAACATTAGTTTATACAAGGAGAGAAAATAAATTTGTAAAACTAATTTTATTGGCAAAACGATACCAAGAAGAAGACACTTCTGATTGAAGTTCAACAAAGAAGGTTTCGGTTGAGTTCCGTTTTATATTGTATTCATTGAGTTACTTTGGTACGTATGAGACCTTCATCTAATCAATGGTTGAAATCAATTATTTCTCAGAAGATCATTTTCCTGAAGCGAATAACTCGGTTGTCATCTTCAGGCCACAGCGCATCTACCAATTATCAGAGGCCCTTTCTGGAATCAATAAAATTCATTAATATCTTCTTACGGAAAACGACTACAACTGGAGATATTTATAGAAAGTGATTCGTCCGGATATGAAAAGGAATCCTGAATTTTTCTTTCAATATAAACGTGGCCTTTCAATGCATTTTGCTTTATGGATCTATATTCTTATGGGATAACTAGCAAACCCGGCGAACTCCGTTTCGCCACCAGATGACTTCATGTAACATTGCGTTTGGTGATTGTAAGATGAAGACAAATTTTTTGTTTGTTTTATATTTGGAAAGGAAAAATTTTTATTTCATTTCACAACAGTTACTCGAAGTTAATCGAAGCGTTATACGTGTCCGCAAATATTCCGTTTCATTGAAGTGCTCTTTGGTAAACCACATATTTTGTTTTTTGGTATGATGTTAACACAAACAAAGCGGATGGTTAACCAACTCGTGAACAAGCAATGTATATCTGCCCATGTGAAAAGCAATGATTTACTAAATATATCCCGCTAACACTAAGCGATTAGCCTAGTCTTTTTACCGAAAGTCGAGTACCATAGCAAAGTCGCGATGGATTCAAATTACGCGATATCATAATAACTGTAACAACTTTGAGTTGCAAGTTATATGGTAGAAATCCTGGTAAATCCAGAGAGTTCAAGAACTCCTTTGGATAATTAACTACTTCATCGGGATTTGTTATGCAATCAACGGATTTGTATATCACCATATCGCCAGCAAATTTTGATCGAATGGCGAAATTCAGTGCGTGTACATCATTATTCTTTGCGGCAAGAATTGCTCGTTGACTTAACCAAGCATAATTCTGATAATTCCCACTAATGTTTGGGGAAACATTTTCAATAAGAGCTAATTGTGAGTCTACAAATCGGCAAAAGTCGTTGGTAAGAGTAATTAATCCAGATGTCGCATCAACTGGGACTTTTCCATTCCAACAGCTAACAATTGTTTGGAAAATTATGCAGGTCTTGGATCATTTTGAAGTTTAACTCTCATATTAGTGGTTAGCGATAATGTTTTTACGTTATTCCATAAAGGTGATGCCTTTAGGCAAGCGTTCAATTCATCTGCAGGCGTTCCATTGGAAATTACTGGCAACGTCTGCCTGAAATCGCCTGCCAACAATATCATCAAGCCGCCAAAGATGTTATGGTTGTAAACTGCTTAGAATTGACTGTTCTGCGTTGTTCTAGTGCAACTTTTTGAATCGGTAGAGCCAAAAATTGCTATTTACAAAATTTTTTCTTGCCAACAATAAATAACCTCTACACTTTCATAAATATAGTTTATTGCTAAAAAAACTAATCTATTTATCCATAAGAAAAATATATCTATTTATTCCTATATAAGTAGTGTTTGTCACAAAAAATAATCACATGATAATGAATAAGATAAAAATAAAAACAATTACTTACTTATAACACTATCTTGTAGGAACAACAAACAATTGAGCAAACAAATTTAATGGGAGCGATGGCTCTGCATGATTATTCAAGTAGAAATTTTAAACTTTACTAAACAATGTAACTTATATATATAGTATAAGTAGCTGAGAAATAGAAATAATGCCTAAACCTCGTTAACATTTTTTTATAAAATAAATAATATTTGCTAACTAAAGAACCGCAGCCTCACCTCTAAAGAGCCGTATGTGGCTCGTGAGCCGCAGGTTGCCGACCCCTGTTCTAGTGGTACGATTGCGACATGTCCAGTTTTTCCGAAAAAACAGAGGACCATTTGCTGGGAAGAGCTTAGAGCGCAAGCAACTATTGCTGATTGATTTTGGGCTCATACGCGTCCACTACTATTCATGACCTGTCACGGTGTCATAGACGTGCTTCGAAGCTCCGCGATCGAATTTATGGAGAATTTCTTTCGACCAATCGACACGAGCCTTTTTTTGAGCGATTGACAAATTGTGTAGGATCCAACGCGATCAAATTTTTTTGACGGTCAAATATTCGTGTCACATGACGTCAGTTGGCGTACAGCTTTGAGGTTTTTGGAACAACAACTGATTTTGGACTACCTTCAAGAAATTCGCTTGGAGTGAACTACGACCTCGGTTGAATTCATCATACTATCGATAAACACTGATCCTTGATGTAGCTTCATTTTCCAAAAATTGAATTAATTATCGTTGCACTGTTGTTGAGTTAATCCTCATCGAAAGTTCTAAAAAATAATCAATCGAAAATGTTCACGATTCAATTCCACTTTTTGGGCTAGATGATCCTTTCAAGTTACTGTAAACAACTTACATATAACCTCAAATATGTAAAGCTTTACGATAGAGCTGTCAGTTGGCAGATTGCAACACTAGGGTTATCCAATTCCGAAATATAATAGGTAACCCTTGTAGAATAATTTTACAGTTCTATCTAATTTTTCATGTATCGTATTGCTCCAGAATACATGAGAAGACATATCCACAAAAGCACATGTGACTCAAAATTCTTTCTATCCCTTTGATACGGATATTTTCAGAACGTTTCCTTCTCTTCCGGTCAGTGGCTCGAATTCACTATTTTCAGTTTAACGGGTACCCAAGAACGTGAAGCATTGGGCTCACCTTTTAGTTATGCCTATCTAGGTATTCTGAAATTGCTCGCAGATGCATTCTCGGCATTCTACAGATTCGATTCGGCCCACTTCTGAAGCTGGGCTGATCCAAACATTCTGGGGAAGTATTTTGAGGCCGCGAACGACGTGATATCCACTGAAAATTTACTGTATAAATCATTCTGGGTATGAACTAGATCGGAAGAGGTTTCTCTATTGAGGCTTATATATCAAGTTGAAGACCAGATAGTTTCTAAAACGTTACATCGGTCAATAAGTCTCGGGCTTAGATAGGAAACATGTTTTTCCGCAAATCACCAGGAAATTTTGACATTCCTGTTAAAATTTCTTGAAGAAAAAGTCAGGACTTCCTTACTGTAAGGAAATGTCTTTTCCTTACTGTAAGGAAATGATATTTCCGTACAGTTGTTAGTGTTCTACATAAATGATAGAAAACACATTGCTTATAAGGAATTAATTTATATTTTGAAAACATCAAGTCATTGCTGAATACATTTTAAGATCAATTTGTTATATTTACAGTAATTTGACAGTTAGTACAATTATTGAACATTGGATGAACACTCTTAGAACTATGAGAAACATTTTGGACAACATGCAGGGTGGAAGGGCCATTTTGTTGAATATTTTGTACAGTGAAAATTTTATTTGCCACCTCAACCTTATTGTTAAGCGATTCTTCGATATATCCTTCAGCAACGTTTGATGACTTCCATCCGCCATGCCTCTTTAAACTAGTTATGTCGGCACCAGAGTCAACCAATATTGTTGCAGAAGACCGACGAAAGCAGTGACCATTATATTCTGTCGGATTTACCAAGTTCAAATAAGTAGCAACTATTTTGGGCATTTTTCTAAATTGATGAATTCCTACCACTTGTCTACAACCCTTTCCGCTTTGGTTACTCAAGACCATTCCTTTCTAAGTGTTTTAATAGTTCATCACCAACCCAATCAGACAACCTTCCAGTGACTAACACAACTGCAGAGCTTGTGACCGTAAACTATGTCTCACTGCCCTTTATCCAGGGTTTAACTCAAAATCTTGTACACATACTAAAAGACGTACCAAATATAAAAAATTGCCAAGTATACCCCATTTTCTGTTCATGGACTTTTCAGCCGTTTAAAGGATACCATTCCGACCTCATCTAGATCAGACTGCGTATATTTGGTGGAGTGCAATGATTGTCAGTCAGTTTATATCGGCCAGACAGCTCAATGTGTGAAGAGAAGATTTGCAATTCATAAGAGTGACATCAGACTACATCCAGAGAGATGTGCTCTTGCAAGACATGCATCGTCATTGGGTCATCAGTTTAACCTCAATGAACCAAAGATACTGACAACTGTCACCAACTATAGAAAGAGAACCTTTTTAGAAATGTGTTACATCAGTGAATATCCAAACAACATCAATAAAAAAACAGATATAGAAGATTTGAGCAATATCTATAACTATCTTTTGTCATTAGAAAATCAAGGTAGGGACTCCAGATTAGACTGATGACATTTAAATTTTTGCATAATTACTCGAGATCTCGATGTTTTTTCATTTGACCTTTGTGGGTGCACCTTTCTGTGACCTAACCTTAAAAAATACATGTCTGTCAGATGACGTTCTCGAGACGACTTAAAATTGATTGCTTAACTGTTCTTACCACATTTGATTGTAAATTCGCACTAGCTGTTTCCTTTGATGTTCTCTTTTACGATTTCCTTGACTTTGTTTAGATGTAAGTTGAACTTTATATGTCAAGTCAATGTAGTTGACCTTTAATATGTGTTTTTCAGTTTTCCTGAAGAAGAACCGCACCGTGTGTTCGAAATATAGAAAATAAACTAATGAATAGTCACTGTTCTAATTAATTGCCCCAAAAATTGCCGAGAACCCAACCGAAAGAAAACTTTCTTTTCTAATTTTGATATTTATTATTACGGCAACACTCCTTATTTTTTAAAATACTATATATATATATATATATATATACAAAGGAGAACAGAACAATATTGATCAATTTTTTTGTGGTTTATCTCAATTTTTCGAAGGAATTTCATCACAATCTTCTGGTACCTCTTAACTTGACCAGACATGGTTTGCAGTTATTTCAGAGACCTTTTTCATATAATATATTCATTTTCCTTATCTTATCTCTTAATGTTCAATAGATAAACTCAAATGAACCGCATTCATGTCGGTAGCTACTACATTAATCGTGACTTTTTCTATTTACTTTGCACTTCCTGTGACCTCATGTGATCGCGCCTGCTAGCGGTTTTTCGGAATTCAAATCGATGGCAATTTCAACTTCCGTTGCTGCTTCACGCTCAGCGGAAAGTTGACAAAAGAAAGGGCGAACAATGGGGAAAACGCTATCGGAAAATCAAGTTGGTCGGTCACACCGTTGGAAATTCTTTCACGTGATACGGTTCGGTCTAGAAATGTGTGCGAGTCAGATGTAGGAATTTGTTGCGTTCCTTCAGGAATCGACAAAAGTTATGGGGATGCATCGATAGTGTATTCTTAATATTATGTTTATAACCTGACAAAGAAACTTAATTAATTAATTTTTTTTTATAAAAGATAGTACACTCTGACACAAAAGTATCCGGAAATTGCCATGGGACGCATCATAAATGGTGACGAGACAAACAAACGAGCCAACAATCATCGGAATTGGTGTGAAAAAATTAACCGAAACCGAACAACCTGGCAAAAGTCGTTGAAAAATCAAGACGATGTTTATTGTTTTCTTCGATATTCGTAGTGTGTTTTATCATTAATTCGTTCCGCAAAGTCCAACGGTCGATAAGGACTTCTATTTAACTGTTTTGAGATTTTGACGTGAAAATACTTGCCTCAAATGGCCGGATCTGTGGTAAAATAATTCGTGAATCTTGCATGGCGATAACGCGCCATCTCATCGAGCCACGATTATAACAATGCTAAGAACATACACCAGATTTGACTTCATAGACGCCATAAAAGAAAATTTGCACAAGGAGATGAACGCCATCATTAGTAAAAGTAATAGTTATCTTTATTCATACCTCACAATTAAACAACATTGTTTGCATCCGTCAATATTATAAGTACTATAATGTATATATTGACGGAATTTATCCAGAATTTATCAAACATTTAGGAAAAAAGGCCTTGTCTTGGTTATTGTCTTTCTATAACAATATTCTGAATTCAGGAAACTTTCCTTCCGAATTTCGTAAGGCTAAAGTAATAGGGATTTTGAAACGAGGAAAAAATCCTTGTGATCCTAGTAGTTATCGACCCATCAGTTTATTGAGTGTTCCTTTCAAGATATTAGAAAGGCTAGTCCTTTTTAGAATTGAATCTTCTATAGAAAATGCTCTACAAAATTTCCAGGGAGGCTTTAGGAAAAACAGAAATTGTTCGGATCAGGTTCTCAGCCTTACAACTTTCATAGAATCAGGCTTCAATGATAGGTTGAAAACAGGAACTGCTTTCATCGATTTATCCTCGGCTTATGACACTGTGTGGAAAGATGGATTAATTTTCAAACTTTATACCCATCTGAAGTGTGGGAAAATGGTACGATTATTAGAAAATATGTTATCTGATAGAAGGTTTCGTGTTTTTATTGACAATAAGAGTAGCAACTTCAAAACATTGAAAAACGGCCTTCCTCAAGGATCAGTTTTAGCTCCTTTACTTTTCAATTTATATCTAAGTGATTTGCCCAATACATCATCTCAAAAATTTGTTTATGCTGACGACATTGCTATTGCTTACCAACATTCGGATTTCCATACTCTGGAAAACATACTGTCATCTGATTTGGAAATTTTAAAGAATTATTTTATTGAGTGGCGATTATGTCCAAATCCCAACAAAACAGAGGTATCTTGTTTCCATCTGAATAACCATGAAAAATATAGAAAATTAGCTGTAACTTTTAATGATTCTCCTATCGAACATAATTTCTATCCAAAATACTTAGGAGTTAAATTAGATTCATCTCTCAATTACAAGGCTCATTTAAATGATCTGAGCCTAAAACTAAAAACTAGGAATAATATTGTTCAGAAATTAGCTGGATCCTCTTGGGGTGCTGATGCTTCCACTCTTCGTACAGCATCTCTAGCCCTAGTCTTTTCTGCAGCTGAGTATTGTTGCTCTGTTTGGTTTAATAGTGCACATACACAAAAAATAGATGCACAATTGAATACATCCATGAGAATAATTACTGGCACCATAAGATCTACACCGGTTCATTGGTTACCAGTATTGTCTAATATTGTCCCTCCCCATATTCGCAGACAGACTGCAGCTCTGAATTCTTGGAATAAATATCATTCTTTTCCCAATTTATTCCCAATTATTTCATATTTTCCACAAAATAGAATTCCCAGATTGAAGTCACGTAAACCATTATGGCATAATACGTTCTTCAATATGAACATAAGTGATAAAGAATTATGGAAGACTGAGTGGAACTCTTACGAAATGTTCAATAAATATCTCGTTTCTGATCCTTCTGAAAAAGTTCCTGGTTTTGATCTTCCAAGAAAAATTTGGACAGTTCTTAATCGTTTGAGAACAGGTCATGGTCGTACCAATGGCATGCTATTTAAATGGAACTCAGTTCCTAGCGCAAGTTGTGAATGTGGAGAAGCAGAAGAAACAATACCTCATCTCATCGATAGTTGTCCCATATATAAATTTCAAGATGGTTTTAGGGCTATTCATGATGTTTCCAACTCTTTCTTGGAATGGGTTATAAATTTCAAACGAATATGATAGGTATTTTTGTTATTCAGTTCTTTTTCTGCTTTTGTCTTTTTATTTCCAGATTCAATGTGAACACCTTGAAGAAGTCTCTGTCTCCACCAATAGAAGATCACTCTTGAAGAAAGAAGTCCCTGAAATATATTTCAGCTTATTTTTGTATTTTCACACTTAGACGGGGAGCCAGGTTTTTTTTTCACAGGGTTTTTTCCTAGGCTTTTATGTCATACGCCGAATTGTATGACAACCCCGTCACTAACCCCTGATCTATATGCTTTATTGTTTGCTAATTAAATATTGTCAGCCAAAAGTTCAAAAGAATATATATATATATAAGTACTAGTGGAAAAGCCCGTGTCGCCACGGGCGCAGGTAAGGAAGCGCGCGGTCGTTATTAGCAAATGCCCCCCTATAAGCAGCCGTTCATGTCATTTTGTGTCTAGTTTTCATCATATTCTCCCATTATGTAAAAAGCGCTTGCAAATGGGATATATTCACGAAGTATTTCATCTAGTCGAAGCATTGTCACTGGATTGCATCCTTGGTTAGCTGGATGTTGGAATCTAGGTTGCAGAGCTTCATTAGTATAAAGTGTGTCAAGTTGACAGAATCTGAGCATGTGTCCAGGTTGCGGAATAATGGAACCAATTCTGCTGTATGATGTTCCATGCAGACAAAATGAATAAGGGCCAGTTGATGCAAATTCTCATAAGCTAACTTTTTGCGAAGCAAACGCAAAGACACTGTTATACTGGCGTATATTGTTTTGGAAATTCTTCGATTCTTCATCTGTTCCTGTGTAGAGTTCTCTGAGCAAAGCTGGTACTTCTTTCAATTGCATCTGCTCGCTCATTACAACTTTGTCTTTCTGGCAGCACTGGCTGAATCCATCTCGCTCTTTTTCACCCCTAAAATGCAGAGCATTGCAAAATTGACACGATTCGCTCATTTCGCCGATAGGAAACGCTGGAATTTCGTCTTCAACCGGAGTCCTTCTCGCTACAAATACTGATCGCATTGCGTAATTATTGGTATGAACGCGGCGTCGGTTTCTTTCAGTTCGGGTTGTCCGGGTAGCGTTTCGAGAACCCAATGGTCTGCCTCGTCATCGTGTCTCCATTGTAAATTAAAATTTTAAAATTTTACACTGGACCTAACTCAAAATTGAAAAATCGGACGTGACCCGTTTTCAATTTTTACCCAAAAATGGAGAATAACCATCCAAATTTGGGTTTCCAATATCTTTTTCAATTGTAATTTTCTAAATTGACTTACTCGGTAGGTTTGGAAATTAAAATAAGCTTAAAATCAAACTTAAAATCAAGCTCGTCAAAACACGTCTTTCCTCTTTGAAAGTCAAAGCTGAAATTATAGATGTTCATTATAATTATTAAACGTTATTAAGTTTGACAATTACTTTTAAAATGAAACTTTTTCAAAATCGCAGTTTCCATCTTATATTTTCAAGCACGTTATATAAAATATAAATTGTACCTGATAAAATTATTCAAATGCTCACTTTCTGACCAACTCAGGTAGTACTCTTGAACCTTTTTTAACTCGCCTTAACAGTTCAAATTTCACTTAAGGTAATTTTATTCAAATAACAAAATTTAAAATTTTCAACTATTGCAAATTCACAAATTATTTTATTCACAAAAATTCACTTCACCCTTTTAAATTGAAAGCCTACATAAAACAACTAAAATAAAGAGCTTTTCCTCTTCTAGCAATGTTGCCATATGATTTATAAGTCACATATTATAATTTAAACACAAATAAAGTTAATCAAATTTACAAATGTTTTTAATGAGTTAGATGACGGTTATAGTGACTTGGAGTGCAAGAAAAAGAAATTAAACCCCATATCAGTAAAAATTTGTTGAGCGGTGGCGCCACCTACAGCGAAAACATGCCAAACACTCTTAATTTTTAAGTTTTTTGTGGTTTTTTTAGAGAAATTATATATGTTTGGCACTTTTTATTATTTTTCTGCATCAGTTCAGATGCCTACCGTTAATTTGAAAAAATTTGATGCAAATCGGTTAATTGGTTTAGGCGCTAGACCTTACTATGCATCATATTATTATAATAAATATAGTATTTTATCACATATATAGGGTGTCCAGGAAAATGTGGGAGATCTCTCGGATTCAGATAGAACATTAAAAATTAGATGACAAGTTCCCATTAATTTTTTCCTAGTGGTCCCCCTTACGGAGATACGGCCTCCTAAAGGACGCCACTGCCGATCAATTTTCCTTGAATAACTTTTGAACTACTTAATATAGCTTAATGAAAATTTAATACGATAGACAGTAGTAAGGACCTCTCAAAATAACGTCCTTAAAGCATAATTAGATTGTTTAGTTCATCAGGGGCGGACTAGGTTGTACATTTTATTGCTCACATTTTTAACACCCTGTATGATAAGAAGTTAAAAAAAAATAAATTTGAATACTTTGATCATTAAGCTAATGAAAAGGTTTTCTTATTTATTGTCGATAAAATTAACCGTTTTCGAAAAAAAAAATTAAAAGAATTAATGTTTTATTTTTATCAAAAAAAAATTGTTATCAATATTTTAAAACCCACTGTCTTTACAAACGTTACTATGGTTCCTATGAAATAATAGTATATTCTAAAACAAGTTGCAGAATGGGCACCTTTTCCAACACGAATGCGAAATTCAAAAACCAGCGACGAAGGAGCGAACGCATGTGTGTTGGAATTGCCTTCTGCAACGAGTATTAGACGATATTTTCACTATTTCATTCAAGAATTGTGAGAAATTTATTGGAATCCAATGAAAATTTCAGATTTTACCTCCTAGTGCCTTTTGTATTTTATTTTCGCAGTTGGTGTGACTGATATGAAAATCGACATGCAAAGGACTCGTGTTGACATTCGAAAGGAAAGGATGTCAGTGTTGTCAACCACAAAACGAAAAATATAACTAAAAACAATGCTGTAATGAGTTGATTACAGCACTGTTTTTAGTACTGTAATGATCTCATTACGACAATGAAAAAGAGAAATAAATATCTTGCGTTGACATTTTAAATTTTGTTGACACGTTAATAATTTATTGAAGTTTGTATATCTCGGTAAATTTAATTTGATACTGGGATACACATTTAGTGTGTTAGCACATATGCATCCTATGTACGGTCTTGCATCTTGCAATGCTTATGAAGCAAAAAAGTGGTATGAAGAAACATATCCTAATCGCAATATTCCAAATGAGAAAACATTTCAGCGAGTTGACCAATGTCTAAGAGAGTACGGTGGACGATTCCCAGTTAATAAGGTAACATTATTGACTCTCTTTAATAATATTTAGTTTTGGGAAAACAAGTATTGATGCTGGTGCGAAAAGAACAATACGGACGGTGCAATTGGAGGAAAATATTTTAGATACTGTAGCTGATACTCCTTCAATAGGCACTCGAAGATAGGCTGCGCAGCTTGAGGACTGTAATTGAAATAAAACGAAAAAAACAGAGTGTTTCACTATTTATATTTCCAGATATTCGTCCGTTGATTCTTTTATATTATTTTCTATATCCTTTTATATTTATATATCCGATTTCGGACGTATTTATAATCCTGTTTGAAAATTATAAACGTATGTGCTACAATTCCATCAGATGAAACCCACCGGAGCTGTTACAACATTTTGTTTGGACAACTTGATCAAACTACTCACAAAAAAGATATATTATTAATATGAAATATTTGTCCGAGCATGGAGACTTGATTCACACGATCCAATACGACTAATCAAATATGTTTATCCCATTGTCGTTACCTGTATTTTCAACCATCCAATAAAAACACCCTATGAAAGATAAGAAAAATAGTTCACCGAGCAATCGATATTGTCATTAACACTTATTCAACATCAAATTTTTATGGAGTTTTTCGAAAAATTACGATTTATCCCTGATTCAGGCATAACCAATTAAAAATCGATTTGGATTCACAATCCAAGGTTTTTCAGTTACAGCGAATGTTATAGAATTGTTCACGTTGCATGTAGAATTTTTTTCTACAGAATTTCACATTTCTTCGGTTTTTTTTTCGATTCGACGTCGAGAGTATTGTATGACGTTTGGGCGAAATAAATTTAACAACAATTTATGGTTCTTTAAAAATGGTTTACGTGACTTCAATTTGGGAATTCCATTTTGTGGAATGTATGAAATAATTGGAAATAAATTAGGAGAAGAATGATATTTGCTCCAAGAATTCAGAGCTGCAGTCTGTCTGCGATTATGGGGAGGGACAATGTTGGACAAAACTGGTAACCAATGAACCGGTGTAGATCTTATGGTACTAATAATTATTCTCATCGATGTATTCAATTATGCATAGATGTTTTGTGTATTTGCACTTTTAAACCAATCAGAGCAACAATACTCAGCTCAGAGAAGACTGAGGCTAGAGATGCTGTGCGAAGAGAGGAAGCAGCAACACCCCAAGGTCATCCAATTAATTTTTGAAGAATGTTATTCCTAGTTTTCAGTTTCAGGCTCAGATCATCAAAATGAACCTTGTAATTGATTGATAAATCTTATTTCACTCCTAAGTTCTTACGATAAGGATTATGTTCGAGTCCTTGAAAGTTACAGGTAATTTCCTATATTTTTAATGGTTATTCAGATGGAAACTAGATACCTCTGTTTTGTTGGGACATAACCGCCACTCAATAAAATAATTCTTTCAAAACTCCAAATCAGATGATGGTATGTTTTCCAGGGTATGGAAATCCAAATGATGGTAAGCAATAGCAATGTCATCAGCATAAACAAATTTCTGAGATGATGTCGTGGATAATTCACTGAGATATAAATCAAAAAGTAAAGGAGCTAGAACTGATCCTTGTGGAAGAACTATTAACATTGTTTTGAAATTGCTACTCTTAGTGTCAATAAAAACGAGAAACGTTTGTTATTACTGGGTAAAAAAGCCACTATATTTTCAACTATCCTATAACAACACTCAATGCTAGATCTAAAAATTAGTTCACCTCTTCAAATCGATATCATCATTAACACTTTTCCATAGGTATTTTTCAACAAGTTTTATAAAAATTAAGCTTAAATCCTGGTTCAGCATAACCCATTAAACATCGATTTGGATTCATAATCAAAGTTTTCAATTACCGTTGCTTGTAGGATTTTATTTTACAGAATTTCACATTTCTTTAGTTTATTTTTCAATTCGACGTCGAGAGTATTATATGACGTTCGGACGAAATGAACTTATCAACTGTTTATGGTTCTTTATAAATGATCAATTGTCTGAGTGCCATACTCGAAAACACCAATTTGCCGTTCAGCATAACCCATTAAACATCGATTTGGATTCATAATCAAAGTATTCAGTTACCGTGAATGTTATAGATGTTATAGAATAGAATAGAATAGATGTTATAGAATTTACCTTGCTTGTAGCATTTCTCTCTTCAGAATTTTACATTTCTTTAGTTTTTTTCTTCAATTCGAGGTCGATAGTATTGTATGACATTTGGAAGAAATGAACTTAACAACAGTTTATGATTCTTTAGAAATTATCAATTGTCTGAATGCCATACTCGAAAACACCAATTTGCCGACAGGAAATGTGGTATTCGTTGGTTCAAGAAAAGTCAATTATCCTGTTAGAAGAATGGACGATGGAGAGGTGACGAAAACTGAACAATACTGGAAACCTGATTATTACATTTTTGAGTATTTAGATGACCAGCAACTAAAATCTATTATTTTGGACTTCACCCTGAGTGATTATTTGAATCCAAGAGCAAAGTTCATTTTTTTAACCATGAAACCGAACCCGAAACTGTTGAAATGGCTTCACCTAAAATATATATTCAACGTTGTTTTCTTGAATGTGGTAACTGGTGACATATTCTCTTACACGCCATTTAAGGACAAAATCTTTCGAGAAGTTGATCCAACACTTGAAATAACCGGATACTGTAACAAAAACGGTTATAGTCTTCATTCTGATAATTTTTCTCTGAAGTTACCAAAAAGATGGAACAACAGTTTTATGAGAATTCTGTATTGCCATAAAGATGTATACGCTGAGTGCCTAATCTGTAATGGAACAGGAATCGAAATAGATATAGTTAGAATCAATTTAGAGAAGATTGGAGTTCTACCTGAATTTTACGGATTCGATAATTGGTCAAGCTTAAGAGCAGGCGCAAAGAAATTCGATGATTTTCGTGGATTCATGCTGATTGGCGGATACACTAACACCTTCAAATCTTTATTTGACTTTTCTTGGCCATTTTATCAAGAGAAAGTTTTTTGGATTGTAAAAAATCCACAATATATACCTAGATGGCGCTACATACTTTACGTATTTTCACTTGATGTTAACTTAATGTGGATCAGCTCCATCTTAATTTTATCCGCAGTTTGGTCTTCAAACAATCTCAATAAAAAAAATTGGTTTAAGGAATTCATGCATATCATATTCCAACAATTTTTTCTAACCATCGGTCAGAGTGTCCCTTTCAGTAGAACCGCACCCTTTTATTCTTTTCTGAGTTTGAGTATAGTTATATTATCGCTTATGCTGAATATGTTTTTTAACGCTCGTCTCCTGTACCTTTTAAATGGATTGAATTTCGAAAAATCAATAGATAGTTTTGAGGAAATAGTAAAACATAAAATGGACATTTATTGTTCATCAGACCATATACTTGCATTATGTAAAGATTACGTTTCACAGAAAGGAGGTGAAAAGGAAAGATGCAAGCACATATGGAAGACAAACGTGACAAAATGGCTTCACGGCAATGATAGTGCTTTGATGATTGGGTTGAGAATTAAAGAGCAAATATCACACCTATACTCAGACAAAGATACAGGCAGAAGTCTTATGAAATCAGTTTATCCTCCAGTGTTAACTAAAAACATAGAAGTCATAATTAGAAAAGGTCATCCCTATTTTTCTGTATTCAATCAGGTTCTCCGTAGAATGATAGATTCTGGAATCATTACGAAAATTCTTTCAAACTATAGTTATCCTGAAAAAATCGTCAAAACTATGTTTACTGAAACGAGCAGTTTGAACTTTGAACATATAGTTTTATCTATTGCTTTATATGTCATAGGAGTTATTGCAGGCGTATCAATTTTTATATCAGAGAGGTTGTTTCACCAATATGTGCAATCAATTAAGCATAAATAATCTTTGTTAGGAATGACATCACTTGAATAATTTAAATTGTATATTTCACTACTATTCTTCACATATTCAAAGTTGCTCTATTTTAGAGAGGGCCAGAGAACTCTTATTTCTGTACTTTGCTCATAGAGCAAGCCCAAGGGATTACCGCACAGGTCACCAGCATGAATCACACATTTTCTTGTCATAGACTGTCAATACGGTTTTATGTGGTCACTGCATTACAATCTCTGAAATAAACAAAATTGAAAGGCATTGATGTGGAGTAAGGGGCCGCTGCGCATTTGTTCTCTAAAACGAAGTTGTTCTAATATTAAAGACCTTATATTATAACATAACCAAGTTAAATATAATCACATTAATGAATCGACGTTTGAATCATAAATCACTCATCCCTTATTTGAATCATTGAAGAATATGCAGTCTTTGCCTTTGCGTTATTGATTTAAAGTATAGATTCTGAAAGCGAAAAGAAACATTTTTCATTCACAATATTTTTCAATGCTATCCCAATGCAAAATTATATTATTATTTATTTAAGTTTTAAATTGGGCTAAGTCTCCACTCGATTCCTTTTTTTTGGTTTTCCATATAATTGTAGATATACTTGTTTATGGTCTTTGCTCTTATTTAAATTACCAAAGTGTAATAATATTCATGAGAATAATACATATTTATTGCTATTAGTAGAATATTACATAATTTTCTAACCACAACATTATTTCAGCTGAAAATCATACTGAATTCCTTGTTTAGTGATTTTCCATTCGAATATTGAATAATTTGAATATTATTCTCATTTCTGAATTCTAAATGGATTTAATAATATCCATAGAATACAAATGACGAAGTTTTGATAATTTTCAAGAAGTTTATCATGTATTGAGGTCGAAATAGGTTCCCGACAGAGCAATCAATTCCATGAAAGGTAGAAAAACTTTTTGAATTACCTTTAACACTAGTGAGGACAGATTATGACATTAGAACATTTTTATCATGATTTTTCTACAAGATGATTAATTTGCCCTGAATCTGTTTCAATCCCCCTAAAAACTGGAAGAAATTATGAAAGAATTATTTATATTATGTATTCATTTCAGTTTAAAAATATGGACCTGTACAAAAGATCAGGTTAATATGGATCATAGGATTGTCTTTTTAAATTACTTTCAAGATTATCAGATTTTTCATGTGATTCATTTGTAGTCATTAAATTAAAGCTGTTTTATAATAAAGAACTTTCGAATTGAGGGTTATGTTTTCTGTCATAGAATAGAGGTGAAATTGTAGCTGATAATAGAAAATTTATTTTTAAGAATTTGAGCTGAAACATTCAGTTTTGCATATTAAAGAATCATAGCTAAATATTGTAAGCCAAAAGTTCAAAAGAATATATATATATATATAACTGATTACATTACAAAGCGGATAGAACGAATTCATTCATTTTGAGAGTTCATTCTGTAACTTCGTTTTTGAAATTTGGTATATCAAAGTTCGCATCGTAGTTAGTAGTTCATTAAATTACTAGAAAACGGCAACGAGGACGTTTATAAATTTATAACCTACCTTTGAATTCAAAAAAATGCAAGTTTCTAGAAAATGAAAAGAAATATTAACGTTTAATTCACCATTAAGAAGAAACATTTAAGTATGCCTCCTCAATTTTCATTGTTCCATAGACGAGTGAAATTTTTCATATCATTCAAATTCAAAATTATCAACGATGATAATAATTTCCGGAAAGAAAGAACTATGGCAATGCTGAATTATTTCGGTTCAGTGTTCATTTTCGATCATTATCAAATCCAGGAAAAAGAGAAATTGTCTCAAATTTTTTCCAAATTTCAAATCATTCAACATCGAATATCTTGGAAGCGGTACACATTAGGAAAATAAATGAGGAATAATAAATCTTGAATATACAAGCATATAAAAAATGTCATCCATAACTGCCTATTTCAAAGCAAGATTTGAAGATTGCATTAATTCGAAGACTTTAGTTGATGGAGAAAGTTTGTTTAATCTAATAGTTGTCTCATTTGTTCAAAACCTCTTGAAAATCTCGAATTCGTTTGGATTATTTATTACGAAGATACAAGTAAAAAACAATTTTTTTTGAGTAAATTACAATACTCTTTTGTTAAAATTAATGTAGTAGTCAAAGATCCACCCTGTACATTTGATATTGGGCGTATTTTCAATCCTCTAGGAAAATTATAAATTCTTCCATAATTATTTATGTCTAATGTTCATACTGAAGAACGTATTGTACCATAATGGTTTACGTAATTTCAATCTGGGAATTCCATTTTGTGGAATGTATGAAATAATTGGAAATAAATTGGCAAGAGTATGATAATTGCTCCAAGAAATCAGAGCTGCAGTCTGCGAATATGGGGTGGGACAATGTTGGACAAAACTGGTAACCAATGAACCGGTGTAGATCTTATGGTACTAATAATAATTCTCATCGATGTATTCAATTATGCATAGATGTTTTGTGTATTTGCACTTTTAAACCAATCAGAGCAACAATACTCAGCTCAGAAAAGACTAAGGCTAGAGATGCTGTTCGAAGAGTGGAGGCAGCAGCACCCCAAGGTCATATAATTAATTTTTGAAGAATGTTATTCCTAGTTTTCAGTTTTAGGCTCAGATCATCTGAATGAACCTTGTAATTGAGAGATAAATCTTATTTCACTTCTAAGTTCTTAGGATAAGAATTATGTACGATAGGTGATCATTGAAAGTTACAGGTAATTTCCTATATTTTTAATGGTTATTCAGATGGAAACAGATGGAGACATAATCGCCACTCAATAAAATAATTCTTAAAAACCTCCAAATCAGATGATAGTATGTTTTCCAGAGTATAGAAATCCGAATGGTGGTAAGCAATAGCAATGTCATCAGCATAAACAAATTTCTGAGATGATGTCGTGGATAATTCACTGAGATATAAATTGAAAAGTGAAGGAGCTACAACTGATCCTTGTGGAAGAACTTTTATCAATGTTTTGAAATTGACCCCTGTGAACCTGGCAGACCGTTTCCAGCAGACCGCTTGTCGAAAACACCCGAGCGCGGGGCCCAGTGGCGTGCGGTCAGATACTGAAATTTATCCTTTAAAAAGGCAGATTGGCACGAATGAAGTTCATAAGGAGCTCGAAATCTATCAAATTTCTATTTAACAATGAAATAGAGTATCAGGCTTGATTATCGGAATGATAAGAGATAGTTATCACTCTGAAAAATCAATGATTCCTTACTTCGGGAACCGTCCGTCGGATCATTGTCGAACTCTGTAAGGAAAAATTTTATCTTGATTGGTACACGGCATTTGGCTTTATTTCATCAATAAGAATAATCGCTGATCATTTCGACCAATTGCAAAGGGGGGCCGTAGGGGTTATTTTGCCCCCTATTTTTCAAAATTTTATATCTCCGAAAATACGCAACGGCGCACAATGGCACTCGGTATATGGTTTCATTACATCGAAATGAATATCCAGTAAAATTTTGGTCCACTTGCAAAGGGGGCCAGGGGGGTTATTTTCACCTCCTATTCTTCAAAATTTTATATCTCCGAAAATACGCAACGGCGCACAATGGCACTCGGTATATAGTTTCATTATATCCAAATGAATATTCACTAAAATTTTGGTCCACTTGCAAAGGGGGCCAGGGGGGTTATTTCCATCCCCTATTCTTCAAAGTTTTATATCTCCGGAAATACGCAACGGCGCACAATGGCACTCGGTATATGGTTTCATTACATCGAAATTAATATCCAGTAAAATTTTGGTCCACTTGCAAAGGGGGCCAGGGGGGTTATTTCCATCCCCTATTATTCAAAGTTTTATATCTCCGGAAATACGCAACGGTGCACAATGGCACTCGGTATATGGTTTCATTACATCGAAATGAATATCCACTAAAATTTGGTCCACTTGCAAAGGGAGCCAGGGGGGTTATTTCCACCCCCTTTTCTTCAAAGTTTTATATCTCCGGAAATACGCTACGGCGCACAATGGCACTCGGTATATGGTTTCATTACATCGAAATGAATATCCAGTAAAATTTTGGTCCACTTGCAAAGGGAGCCAGGGGGGTTATTTCCACCCCCTTTTCTTCAAAGTTTTATATCTCCGGAAATACGCAACGGTGCACAATGGCACTCGGTATATGGTTTCATTACATCGAAATGAATATCCAGTAAAATTTTGGTCCACTTGCAAAGGGGGCCTGGGGGGTTATTTCCACCCCCAATTCTTCAAAATTTTATATCTCCGGAAATACGCAACGGCGCACAATGGCACTCGGTATATAGTTTCATTATATCCAAATGAATATTCACTAAAATTTTGATCCACTTGCAAAGGGGGCCAGGGGGGTTATTTCCACCCCCAATTCTTCAAAATTTTATATCTCCGGAAATACGCAACGGCGCACAATGGCACTCGGTATATGGTTTCATTACATCGAAATGAATATCCAGTAAAATTTTGGTCCACTTGCAAAGGGAGCCAGGGGGGTTATTTGCACCTCCTATTCTTCAAAATTTTATATCTCGGAAATACGCAACGGCGCACAATGGCACTCGGTATATAGTTTCATTATATCGAAATGAATATCCAGTAAAATTTTGGTCCACTTGCAAAGGGAGCCAGGGTGGTTATTTCCACCCCCTTTTCTTCAAAGTTTTATATCTCCGGAAATACGCTACGGCGCACAATGGCACTCGGTATATGGCATATACTTTGAAGAAAAGGGTGTGGAAATAACCCTCCTGGCTCCCTTTGCAAGTGGACCAAAATTTTACTGGATATTCATTTCGATGTAATGAAACCATATACCGAGTGCCATTGTGCGTCGTTGCGTATTTCCGGAGATATAAAATTTTGAAGAATAGGAGGTGCAAATAACCCCCCTGGCCCCCTTTGCAAGTGGACCAAAATTTTAGTGGATATTCATTTCGATGTAATGAAACCATATACCGAGTGCCATTGTGCACGGTTGCGTATTTCCGGAGATATAAAACTTTGAAGAATAGGAATGGAAATAACCCCCCTGGCCCCCTTTGCAAGTGGACCAAAATTTTAGTGGATATTCATTTCGATATAATGAAACTATATACCGAGTGCCATTGTGCGCCGTTGCGTATTTCCGGAGATATGAAATTTTGAAAATTTGGGGTGGAAATAACCCCCCAGGCCCCCTTTGCAAGTGGACCAAAATTTTACTGGATATTCATTTCGATGTAATGAAACCATATACTGAGTGCCATTGTGCGCCGTTGCGTATTTCCGGAGATATAAAATTTTGAAGAATTGGGGGTGGAAATAACCCCCCTGGCCCCCTTTGCAAGTGGATCAAAATTTTAGTGAATATTCATTTGGATATAATGAAACTATATACCGAGTGCCATTGTGCGCCGGTGCGTATTTTCGGAGATATAAAATTTTGAAGAATAGGAGGTGAAAATAACCCCCCTGGCCCCCTTTGCAAGTGGACCAAAATTTTACTGGATATTCATTTCGATGTAATGAAACCATATACCGAGTGCCATTGTGCGCCGTTGCGTATTTCCGGAGATATAAAACTTTGAAGAATAGGGGATGGAAATAACCCCCCTGGCCCCCTTTGCAAGTGGACCAAAATTTTAGTGAATATTCATTTGGATATAATGAAACTATATACCGAGTGCCATTGTGCGCCGTTGCGTATTTTCGGAGATATAAAATTTTGAAGAATAGGAGGTGAAAATAACCCCACTGGCCCCCTTTGCAAGTGGACTAAAATTTTACTGGATATTCATTTCGATGTAATGAAACCATATACCGAGTGCCATTGTGCGCCGTTGCGTATTTTCGGAGATATAAAATTTTGAAAAATAGGGGGCAAAATAACCCCTACGGCCCCCTTTGCAATTGGTCGAAATGATCAGCGATTATTCTTATTGATGAAATAAAGCCAAATGCCGTGTACCAATCAAGATAAAATTTTTCCTTACAGAGTTCGACAATGATCCGACGGACGGTTCCCGAAGTAAGGAATCATTGATTTTTCAGAGTGATAACTATCTCTTATCATTCCGATAATCAAGCCTGATACTCTATTTCATTGTTAAATAGAAATTTGATAGATTTCGAGCTCCTTATGAACTTCATTCGTGCCAATCTGCCTTTTTAAAGGATAAATTTCAGTATCTGACCGCACGCCACTGGGCCCCGCGCTCGGGTGTTTTCGACAAGCGGTCTGCTGGAAACGGTCTGCCAGGTTCACAGGGGTTTGAAATTGCTACTCTTAGTGTCAACAAAAACACGAAACCTTTGTTGTTACTGCATAAAAAAGCCACTATATTTTCAACCATCCTATAAGAACACTCAATGCTAGATCTAAAAATTAGTTCACCTCTTCAAATCGATATCATCATTAACACTTTTCCATAGGTATTTTTCAACAAGTTTTATAAAAAATTACGCTTAAATCCTGGTTCAGCATAACCCATTAAACATCGATTTGGATTCATAATCAAAGTTTTCAATTACCGTGAATGTTATAGAATTATTTACGTTGCTTGTAGCATTTCTCTTCACAGAATTTCACATTTCTTTAGTTTTTTTCTTCAATTCGAGGTCGATAGTATTGTATGACGTTTGGAAGAAATGAACCTAACAACAGTTTATGGTTCTTTAGAAATTATCAATTGTCTGAATGCCATACTCGAAAACACCAATTTGCCGACAGGAAATGTGGTATTCGTTAGTTCAAGAAAAGTCAATTATCCTGTTAGAAGAATGGGTGATGGAGAGGTGACGAAAACTGAACTATATTGGAAACCTGAATATTACATTTTGGATTATTCAGATGACCGGCAACTAAAATCAATTATAAGGAACTTCACCCTGAGTGATTATTTGAATCCAAGAGCAAAGTTCATTTTTTTAACCATGAAACCGAACACGAAACTGTTGAAATGGCTTCACCAAAAATATATATTCAACGTTGTTTTCTTGAATGTGGTAACTGGTGAAATGTTTTCTTACACGCCATTTAAGGACAAAATCTTTCGAGAAGTTGTTCCAACACTTGAAATCACGGGATACTGTAACAAAAACGGTTATAGTTTTCATTCAGATAATTTTTCTCAGAAGTTACTACAAAGATGGAAAAACAGTTTTATAAGAATTCTGTATTGCTATAAAGATGTATACGCTGAATGCCTCATCTGTAATGGAACAGGAATCGAAATAGATATAGTTAGAATTAATTTA
This sequence comes from Micraspis discolor, assembly GCA_030674115.1. NCBI lineage: Eukaryota > Metazoa > Arthropoda > Insecta > Coleoptera > Coccinellidae > Micraspis > Micraspis discolor. The sequence continues at coordinate 14,312,475 of JARTUT010002175.1, forward strand.
GAGAAAATCGGAGTTGTACCCGAATTTTACGGATTCGATAACTGGTCAAGCTTAATAGCAGGCGCAAAGAAATCCAACGATTTTTATGGTTTCATGATAATTGGCGGATACACTCATACCCGTAAATCTGTGTTAGAATATTCTTGGCCATTTTATCAAGAGAAAGTTTTGTGGGTTGTAAAAAATCCACAATATATACCTAGATGGCGCTACATATTTTACGTATTTTCACTTGATGTTAACTTGATATGGATAAGTTGTATTTTAATTTTATCTGCTGTTTTGCCTTTAAAAGCCCTAATATCGGAAATTGGTTTTCGCAATTCATGCATATCACATTTCAACAATTTTTTCTAACCATCGGTCAGAGTGTCCCTTTCAGTAGAACCTCACCCTTTTATTCTTTTCTGAGTTTGAGTATAATTATTTTATCGCTTATGATGAATATGTTTTTTAACGTTCGACTCCAGTACCTTCTGAATGGATTGAATTTCGAAAAATCAATAGATAGTTTTGAGGAAATAGTAAAACATAAAATGGACATTTATTGTTCTTCAGACCATATACTTGCATTGTGTAAAAATTACGTTTCACAGAAAGGAGGTGAAAAGGAAAGATGCAAGCATATATTGAAGACAAACGTGACAAAATGGCTTCACGGCAATGATAGTGCTTTGATGATGGGGTTGAGAATTAAAGAGCAAATATCACACCTATACTCAGACAAAGATACAGGCAGAAGTCTTATGAAATCAGTTTATCCTCCAGTGTTAACTAAAAACATAGAAGTCATAATTAGAAAAGGTCATCCATATTTTCCTGTATTCAATCAGGTTCTCCGTAGAATGATAGATTCTGGAATCATTACGAAAATTCTTTCAAACTATAGTTATCCTGAAAAAATCGTCAAAACTATGTTTACTGAAACGAGCAGTTTGAACTTTGAACATATAGTTTTATCTATTGCTTTATATGTCATAGGAGTTATTGCAGGCGTATCAATTTTTATATCAGAGAGGTTGTTTCACCAATATGTGCAATCAATTAAGCATAAATAATCTTTGTTAGGAATGACATCACTTGAATAATTTAAATTGTATATTTCACAACTATTCTTCACATATTCAACGTTGCTCTGTTTTAGAGAGGACCAGAGAACTCATATTTCTGTACTTTGCGCATAGACCAAGCTTACCGCACCGGTCACCAGCATGAATCACACATTTTCTTGTCATAGACTGTCAATACGGTTTTTTGTGGTTTCTGCATTACAATCTCTGAAATAAAAAAAAATTGAAAGGCATTGATGTGAAGTAAGGGGCCGTTGCGCATTTGTTCTCTAAAACGAAGTTGTTTTAATATTAAAGAACTTATATTATAACATAACCAAGTTAAATATAATCACACTAATGAATCGACGTTTGAATCATAAATCGCTCATCCCTTATTTGAATCATTGAAGAATATGCAGTCTTTGCCTTTGCGTTATTAATTTCAAGTATAGATTGTGGAAGAAAAAAGGAACATTTCTCATTTACAATATTTTTCAATGCTATCCCGACGCAAAATTTTATTATTTTTATTATTATTATTTATTTATGTTTTAAATTTGGCTAAGCCTCCACTCGATTCCTCTCGGGATTACACAAAAAATTCAACAATTTTTTTTTGGTTGTCCATATAATTGTAGATATACTTGTTTGTGGTCTTTGCTCTTATTTAAATTACCAAAGTGTAATAATATTCATGAGAATAATACATATTTATTGCTATTCGGAGAATGTTACATAATTTTCCAACCACAACATTATTTCAGCTGACAATCATACTGAATTTCTTGCTTAGTGATTTTCCATCCCAATATTGAAACTTTTGAATGTTATTCATATTTCTAAATTCCAAATTGATTTAATAATATGAATAGATTACAAATGTCGAAGTTTTGATAATATTCAAAAAGTTTCTCATGTATTGAAGTCGAAATAGGTTCCCAACGGAGCAATCATTTGATGAAAGACAGAAAATTTTTTGATTCACATTTATCACTATTGAGGACAGATTATGAAATTTAGAATATTTTTAATCATCATTTTTTTACAAGAGAATTAATTTTCCTTGAATCTGTTTCAGTCCATCTAAAAACTGGAAGAAATTATGAAATAATTATTTATGTTATGTATTCATTTCAGTTTAAAAATATGGACCTGGACAATAGATAAGGTTAATATGGATCATAGGATTGTCTTTTCAAATTACCTTCAAGATTATCATATTTTTCATGCGATTCATTTGTAGTCATTAAACTAAAGCTGTTTTATAAAAACGAACTTTTGAGTTGAGGGTTATGTTTTCTGTCATAGAATAGAGGTGAAATTGTAGCTGGTAATAGAAAATTTATTTTTAAGAATTTGAGCTGAAACATTGAGTATTGCATATTAAAGAATCATAACTGAATACATTACAAAGCGGATAGAACGAATTCATTCATTTTGAGAGTTGATTCTGTAACTTCGTTTTTGAAATTTGGTAGATCAAAGTTCGCATCGTAGTTAGTAGTTCATTAAATTACTAGAAAACGGCAACGAGGAAGTTTATAACCTACCTTTGAATTTAAAAAAATGCAAGTTTCTAGAAAATGAAAAGAAATATTTACATTTAATTCACCATTAAGAAGAAACTTTTAAGTATGCCTGCTCAATTTTCATTGTTCCATAGACGAGTCAAATTTTTCAAATCATTCAAATCCAAAATTATCAACGATGATAATAATTTCCGGAAAGAAAGAACTATGGCAATGCTGAATTATTTCGGCTCAGTGTTCTTTTTCGATCATTATCAAATCCAAGAAAAAGAGAAATTGTCTCAAATTTTTTCCAAATTTCAAATCATTCAACATCGAATATCTTGGAAGCGGTACACATTAGGAAAATAAATGAGGAATAATAAATCTTGAATATACAAGCATATAAAAAATGTCATCCATAACTGCCTATTTCAAAGCAAGTTTACTGATCCTTGTGGAAGAACTTTTATCAATGTTTTGAAATTGCTACTCTTAGTGTCAACAAAAACACGAAACCTTTGTTTTTACTCCATAAAAAAGCCACTATATTTTCAACCATCCTATAAGAACACTCAATGCTAGATCTAAAAATTAGTTCACCTCTTCAAATCGATATCATCATTAACACTTTTCCATAGGTATTTTTCAACAAGTTTTATAAAAAATTACGCTTAAATCCTGGTTCACAATAACCCATTAAACATCGATTTGGATTCATAATCAAAGTTTTCAGTTACCGTGAATGTTATAGAATTATTTACGTTGCTTGTAGCATTTCTCTCTACAGAATTTCACATTTCTTTAGTTTTTTTCTTCAATTCGAGGCCGAAAGTATTGTATGACGTTTGGAAGATATGAACTTAACAACAGTTTATGCTTCTTTAAAAATTATCAATTGTCTGAATGCCATACTCGAAAACACCAATTTGCCGACAGGAAATGTGGTATTCGTTAGTTCAAGAAAAGTCAATTATCCTGTTAGAAGAATGGATGATGGACAGGTGATGAAAACTGAACTATATTGGAAACCTGATTATTACATTTTTGAGTATTCAGATGACCGGCAACTAAAATCAATTATTTGGGATTTCACCCTGAGTGATTATTTGAATCCAAGAGCAAAGTTCATTTTTTTAACCATGAAACCGAACACGAAACTGTTGAAATGGCTTTACAAAAAATATATATTTAACGTTGTTTTCTTGAATGTGGTAACTGGTGAAATATTCTCTTACACGCCATTTAAGGACAAAATCTTTCGAGAAGTTGATCCAACACTTGAAATCACCGGATACTGTAACAAAAACGGTTATAGTCTTCATTCTGATAATTTTTCTCTGAAGTTACCAAAAAGATGGAACAACAGTTTTATGAGAATTCTGTATTGCCAAAAAGATGTATACGCTGAGTGCCTATTTTGTAATGGAACAGGAATCGAAATAGATATAGTTAGAATCAATTTAGAGAAAATTGGAGTTGTACCCGAATTTTACGCATACTTTAATTCGTCAAGCTTAATAGCAAACGCAAAGAAATCCGATGATTTTCGTGGATTCATGCTGATTGGCGGATACACTCAAACCTTCAAATCTTTATTTGACTTTTCTTGGCCATTTTATCAAGACAAAGTTTTTTGGATTGTAAAAAATCCACAATATATACCTAGATGGCGCTACATACTTTACGTATTTTCACTTGATGTTAACTTAATGTGGATCAGCTCCATCTTAATTTTATCCGCAGTTTGGTCTTCAAACAGTCTCAATAAAAAAAATTGGTATAAGGAATTCATGCATAACATATTCCAACAATTTTTTCTAACCATCGGTCAGAGTGTCCCTTTCAGTAGAACCGCACCCTTTTATTCTTTTCTGAGTTTGTGTATAATTTTTTTATCGCTCATGATGAATATGTTTTTTAACGTTCGACTCCAGTACCTTTTGAATGGATTGAATTTCGAAACATCAGTAGATAGTTTTGAGGAAATAGTAAAACATAAAATGGACATTTATTGTTCATCAGACCATATACTTGAATTATGTAAAGATTACGTTTCACAGAAAGGAGGTGGAAGGGAACGATGCAAGATCATAACGAATACAAAGATGAGAATTTGGCTTCACGACACTAATAGTGCTATGATGACTGGGTTGAGATTCAAAGATCAAATATCATACCTATACCCAGACAGAAGTATTATGAAAGTAATTTATCCTCCAGTGTTAACAAAAAACATAGAGGTCGTAATTAGAAAAGGTCATCTCTATCTTCCTGCATTCAATCGGGTTCTCCGTAGGATGATAGATTCTGGAATAATTACGAAAATTATTTCAAACTATAGTTTTCCTGATAGATTCGTCAGAACTATGTTTACTGAAACGAGCAGTTTGAACTTTGAACATATAGTGTTATCTATTTTTTTATATGTCATAGGAGTTATTTCGGGAGTTTCAATGTTTCTTTTAGAGAAGCTGTTCCTCCAGTCTCAAGGGGGTCCCTTGATAGCCCGCTAGATGCTCAACCATTAATTAGGATCAAATCGCATTCATGGAATTATTTGCTCTTTATTCAGTTTTTGAACGTTGTCCTATCGTGGCGTCTGGGTTAGCGAGAGCTGTAGAACACCTATGTTTTTATTCACTTTATGCAGAGATCAAGCCCTAGAGCTTTCCGCTCAGATGAGCAAAGGTCGAAGATTCGTGATTATAATATCCTTTTTGCGCGCTGGTATATAAAACTGGTACAACCCGAACCGCACGCCAATGATTACGCCGAGCATTTTCCATTATGGGTTATATCCTAAATATCGAATTTAATCTCATCACCATACAGTATGGAAATGGCTTTCCAAGCTTTAAGTGAATTTCGCAACACTAAGCATTGGATTCTTATTCACAATTTCTTTGGACTGAAAAAACCAATTCATCAATATCGCATGATTGTCTGTATTATTATCAAGAGTTCCTTTACTATCTGATAATTGAACAAGCAAGCGAATCATTCAATTAAACAAATAATCAGCCCGGATCAACAGTTACTACGCGTGCACTCTATGGGCCCGCTTGAGGTCCGCTAGGCGGTAAAACCACAGAACACTAATAAACAAGATGGCGCAACCTACTTGAATTTTCTCCAAAATAATTCGCCAACATTTTTAGATTGTTTTGAGTCAATTTTATGAACCAAACTCTTCCCAGATTTGAATCCAGTAGATCTTTTTTCAGGAGATGCATACATAAATGAAAAAGTTCTGGAAACCAATACAAAATCTATAAAAATATTGTATCAGTTCAACCATGGATGAAAAGTGTTATATGGACACCTCTGATGCAGATCACTAAGGTTTGCCAAAGAGGTGATAATATCAGAAAACAAAAAATAAATCCAAAACTATTTTAGAAAAACATAAAGTGGCAGCAGACAACCTCAACATTTCAAAGAAGCTTGTTGGCCTTATATTGCAAGAACATTTTTATGCAAATGTTTCAAGTAATTTTTGGTAACACAAATCGGTCGCTATATTTAGTAGTACAAGAACGAAGCGGCGGGAAATTTGAATTACTAACGCAGCGAGAATATTAAATATTCAATGTACAAAATAAAGAGAAAACATGAAATGAAGACGAGAAAAACGAAGGATACTGAAGTTATACAAAAATAAATGAAAGAAGTATATTTTACTTATAATCGCAATAAAATTAACTCAAAAAATTTTTGAAAATCATAGCATGACATTCAATCATGAATACAAATTACTCAGAAGCAGAGCATAAAGAATTGATCGGAAGAATTGAGTCTTCAGTATTGCTAGCACGTAAACAATAGAAAGAATAAACATTTTTTCAGAGGATTCAAGGTTTTCGATTAGCATACTTTGAAATTAGAGTGCAATGGAAAAACAGTATGAAAAATGAATAAAATTAATGTGAAATGAATAAATCTAATGAACTTTCAGACTTCATAAGAAGTAAACTGATAAATAACAAAAAATTAAAGAAACATATTACAAAAACAGTCATTCTACATGAAAAAACTTATGCTACATATAAAACACTGATGAACAATAAAAAACATTTATCGCTATAAAAGATACTTATTCTAGATAAAAACCAGTCATATTAAAATAACAGAAAAATAACAAATTGATAAAATATCTCAGTGAAAATAAAATAATCAAGAAGAAACATTATAATAAATCACAGGTATCACGTATTGTCAGTTGCAGTGCATATCAGGAATTGTAGATGTTTTTATGGCACTCGCATGCGCCATACAGGAGTTTTTATCATCCAGAAAAATCCTAGAAAAAGTGAAGCTGTATCAAAACGTTGCTGTCAGAAAAATTTTCCTCATATTATGATGGCCTTTAATCGAAGATTTATTTTGCCGATTTTTTTCATATTAGAAAAGTGTTGTTTACATACAAATGATAGCAACATTTTTAATAACATGATGGGTGTTACAAAAAGTGAATTCCTCACAATCTCTAATTACTATTTCAACCAATTTATCTTTAAACTTATGTCAATAATGTTAATGATTAGAAAAAAGTATAAACTCTTAATTTAAAATATTGATAGATGTGATCAACTTTGCACTAGCATAATTCAATCTAATTTTATCATCAAGTTCCTTAAAACACATATAAATGCAATTGTGGTAATTTACTTGAAAATAAATGATTTCTATAATGATAGCAATCATCAATAAACATTTTTCAATATATATCCTGCTACATGAGCCAAGTAGGCACCCTTAGGTTATTATAACCAGATGTAGAACAGTGTTTAATACAAATTTAATAATTAGTGTCAGTATTTTAACTGATCGTTACAACTCACCAAATTACATGAACTAATAGGAGACTGCTACTTGCAACATTCGTAATCATTCAACCATATAAAAGATATTGTATCCTAACCCGTATCCATTTCCTTACTTCTGTTCCTTGATTTATACAAATTGTATTCTAAAGACTAGATATATTTAGCATTCTTGAAGTGTCATAGCTTTTCCAGGTCCTAAGTAATGAAAATCAGATGATTACAATGATCATTCAACACTATACTACATCGTCCAATGAAATCGCTCAATTTTTGAAAACGGGCCTATACAAACTGTATCTGAAAACACTCAACCTCACAGTGTTTTCACTTTTAGAAATTTGTTTTTATCAAATGCCGTAAACCGGGGCTACTTTGCTCCACTTTTTGGCCCTTTTTTAACAAAATCATAATTGTTACGACAGTTGTCAGAGAGAACTAAAAACTATCTAAAGAACACGTTTATGTACCTTAATGACCAGTTTACAATGTTTTCTAATCATTTTTTATTATCTGGAAAGCGGAGCAAAGTTACCCCGTGGTTGGGTAACTTTGCCCCACATGGAAAAAATAGATGATTTCTCATAGTAAAAATGGACTGGGGTAAAGTAACACACTTGATTTGAGTAGTACAACTCTTTAGAAGTGTACTCTTTAAATAAATGCATTTTGGGAAGAAAAACAAAAATCATAGGTATCATCTGTAGAAATGTTTATATTAAACCTCATGTGAAGAATACAAAAACAGGTTATTAAATCATGAATTATATTTGTTAAGAACATCAAAGGTTAGTTAATGTCATTTATAAGTTCTGGGATGCTGAACATGCCCCTTCTGTTGACTTTTTTGGCGGATTTATACTACCAACAATCTCTTCCCAAGAGTAATGGATTGAGTCCTTTTTTCTGGCCATTTCCAATTTCCTTTCGCAGTCTTAAACATAGCACTCACTACAGCACCTTCTTCATTCAGAGTTTCAATGACGCCAGGATAGTATTCATCTTGATAAATCACGACAACGAAGGTGCCCACTTCTTTTTATTGATTGAATGGTTGGTTTATTTGGTTCCTTGTTTTCTTCTTCCATCATTTCAATTTGTTGTCTACTGAACGAATTCCAGTCTTCATCTGAACTTTCATTAAGATTTAATTCCATTTCACTTAAAATGTCATCATCCTCATCACTGTCCTCATAACATCTGCGGCTTTTCGTTTTGGGAGGCTTCTTAATCTTAGATTTGACACTTTCATTAGAGGTTTTACTTGTGCTAGGGAGAGAAATCAGAGTGTTATCTAGCATTTCTTCATTGGACAGGCTTTTACCTGCTGGAAGTTGTACTTTCTTCCTTCTTGTAGGGTTTGCGGGCTTATCGCCTATTAGAGATTTGGTTGTTTGCACAAGCTCTAAAAATGCTGAGCTCACAGCTGAGGGTTCAACTGCTTTTTGGCCTATTCTGTCTAGTATGTCACATGGAAATATCCCAGTTTTTCTAAATCCGCTTTCAAGATTTTTTTTCATATTGGGCTCCAAGTCTTCCAGAAGTTTTTTAAGCAATGAGGGGAAGACGTGTTTGGGCAAGACCCCTGCTCTCATACCGCTTGGGGTATCTTTCCAGTTACGTAAGATGTGTCTCCAAGCAACCTTCATGGGTCTAAAAAAAGCAACGTCCAGTGGTTGCGTTAGATGGGTGCTGTTTGGAGGGAGACATACAAAACTGATATTGTTTGCTCTACACTTTTCAAAAATACTCATATTTAGATGACTGGATAGGTTATCCGCAATCACAACTGTTTTTCATTCAGATTTCTTAAGTCGGGGCAGGCACAAGCTCTCAAACCATTCATTAAAAGCTGGACCATCAAACCACCCAGACTTTGTGCTAAAATAGCGAGTGTTCTTTGGGCCATCTCCAGTCCAAACGTCCCACATCTGGGTACCCTTGTAAACAACAAAGGGCGGCAATATTTCACCAGCCGCACTGCCACAAATCATTACAGAAGTGCTTGATTTGGAAAAATTACAAAGTTTTTCAGGATATTTTGTCCCACGGCGACAAATAACTTTCTTCTTTGAAGGATCATCTGCTAAATTGGTTTCGTCTAGATTCCAAATATTTTCAGGTGGGACGTCTTTGATAACTTCTTGCAAGTTTTTAATATAATCCTGCAGGATATCTTCGGTGACTGCAGCTCGGCTTCTTTTAATGTTGGATGCCATACGTTCTTTCAATCTTCCATGACGTTTCAAGAAATGTTTTAGCCACTCAAGACCAGGCTTGTTCCCTTGAAAATCTTTTACTACACGGCTAGTTCTCTCTAAGTAAATTTTAATGACATTTCTGAGATCTTCCGTAGTTATCGGAAACCCAAAATCACTCAATGTTTCTATGTACGAAACAAAAGATTCTTCCTCATCTCTGGAAAATATTGTAGGTTTCCCTACTTTATTAGTATGCTTCTCTTTAAGTTTATTTAAAATAGTTCGTCTTGGTATATTAAAGTGTTCTGCAGCTCGACGATGGCTGTATGAACCACTCCTTATTGCTTGTAAACATTCCTCTAATTGTTCTGGTGAATAATCGGCATAGCGTCGAGCACCAAGTTTTCGTTTGTAAGCTCGAACCATCTAAAAAAAACAACAAAATAGTATGCGCCAAGTGTATATGTTATTAAAACTCTAACCTTCACATACACGCACAGTCCTGTGCTGTAAGAGACATACCTACATACAGTTATTTAGTAAAATCCTAAAACAAACAAGCTAATATTGCTGAAAATAAGCAAGATTTTAATGTGGGGTAACTTTGCCCCACTTTTGTTGCTGGGGCAAAGTTACCCCATTTTCACCAGAAACATAACCTATGAAACTAAAAATGTATAAGTTGTGAAAAACACTTAATAGGTTGATCTTAGCAATGTAATTTTGTTAACAAATAGTTGTACTCCATAAATAAACACTTATGCTTACCTTTAGATGTCTGCAAACGGGTTGAAAATACCACTTTTTTTAAAGTAAAATATCAGCAAAATGTGACTCAACTTTACAAGCCAAACAAATCAACTGTCCAATATGGCGGATGTCTTGAAAATGCTGTGTCACCCTCCTAGTGGTGCTACCTATCGGATAAACTCAAAACAGTGCGTTTGCAGTTCATTGGTTTGCTGTCATGTTGCGTGGCAACTTTTTTCGTCTTTGGGGCAAAGTAACCACCTGTGGTGCAAAGTAGCCCCGGTTTACGGTGCCTAATTTGGATAGGAAAATTAATACGTCCGGATAGCTTTGGCCGTTGGTGGAAGTAGCGGTCGTCATGGTTACGATAAACAAGCAGTTGTTAGCGATAACTCCAACAGCACATTTTTGGCTGTTCTGTCAATTTATTTTCGTATTTTACCATAAAGTAGATAAAAATGAAACGTTTTGGGAATTGTAATATTACTTCAATTGAGGAAAGTGTGAAGAAAAGTGTGCCGCTCAATACAGTGAAGTTAAGATCCTACATTTGGAAACAATTTGAAGAATTCTGTGCTGCCCGGAAATACCTTGTGAATGAAAAAACAAGTTTGTCAGAGCTCAATAATATTATGCTAGACTGAGCTTTCAATATGAAGAAAAGAGATGGACTACAAGGAAAGTGTCGTTAAAACCTTGTGGAATAATACTGCCAAACAGCTGCAGGAAAAATTCTATTCCGAATGGGGCGTTAGGTTCGATCCATTCACAGACGTGGCTTTTAAAACGGCGCGGGATGCACGAAATGCGTATTTTGCAAGTGGACCCTGAGAAAAGAAAAGTTAGTGCCAAGGCGCTGTCTTTGGAGCAACACAAAAAGATGTTCAACTTATGTAAAGAAGATAATCCAGGCGGTTTGAACAGAAAATTTTATTTTATTGCTGCATTGAAGCTGGCTTGGCGCGGAGGTGAGGATTCATCATGCCTAATTTCACATTTCCAATTCGAAATTGAAAACGATGGTAATCCCACTGGCCCAAAAATGTGCGGAAACGAAATGGCTGACTCCCAATATTGAAGAAGATATTTGCCCGGTGAGGTTATATAAGCTCCAAAAGAACAGCAAACATAACCACTGAAAGACTATTCCTTACTCCACATAAGAATTGGAAATATGGTTCATGGTTCAAAAACTCACCAGTCGGTCCCAATACGATAGCTAAATGGACAAAAGAATCGGCAGAAGTCATTGGCATCAACACAACCAAGTCGAAGATAACCAACCACTCGCATCGAGCTACTGCTGTCAGCCAACCAGCCAAAGCAGGGATTGGCGAGGAACAGCTGATAAAGATAACAGGCAGCGTCAGTGAAACCGTATCTCCAACTGGACCAACAACATCACAAAAAAATAATCACGGCCATAAGGAATGAAAAAAATGTCCCTCAAGAAACAACATCAGTATCTACTTCATCATTCGAAAATGATGCTCGTAATGTGTTTAATAATGGTACTATCAATAATTATTATTTTGAGAATAAAGATGAATAATTTGTTGTTATGCGTCTATCTGGTTATTTTTGAATAAAAAACTATTTTTTATTTCGTTTGATTTATATTGTTGAATAATCTTTCCAAATACCACACGAGATTCGCATTTTTTGAGAACACTGTCGTTTTTTGAAAATTATACAAATTTCACTTAACAAAGTGATCCCGAAATATTTTAAGGATAACTTTGTTTCGTGAAATTCAAACGCATAATTCCCCAAAAACAAGAGTGTTCTCAAAAAATTCTCACCTCTAGTTGTATTACCCTTGAAAACACCTTTTTTAACTATTTAGTATAGAAAACTTCAAGTTGTAACATTTTTCCAAATTTGGTCCCGTTCAAAATTTTTAATTTCACCTGTAATATTCAAACGACAATATTAATTGAAATGACCTCTTGTAGAGGGTTTTTGATAACAGTCATGCATATTTTGGCATCAATAGATTTATTGCATTTCTTGTGGGTTTCTCACGACTACTGTACAGATTGTTTAAATTGCACGAAAAACAAATATCACTTGATACAGGTCCGTATGTTGTACTTCCTAGAATCATTAGTCTTTTTGCAGATAAAATTATTCTTCATCTTTTTTCCTAAACTGCACTATTTTTGAGATATTTGAACTTGAAAGGAATTAAATCGATACAATCATCTGATGAAACATGAGTGAGTGAATCATTTCTTAGAGGGAAAATGATGTTTTTAAACAATTCAGATTCAATAGTGGATGCTGTGGAAGATAATTTTCATTCAAAATAAACTGAACTACAGAGGGCTATTTGCCCAATGTGAAAACTTAAAATGCACATAACTTTTTTACTCAGCTGAATATGGAAAAACGGTGTGGGAAAAATGTGTTTCTTTTGATCTCAAGAACCTATGGTTAAAATTAACGCAGTGGTCAAAACTCACCCTGTATATGTCAAGGTCTACTCATATAACTCCACTCATAATCTCTTCTAATGAATTATTCATCCAACTTATTGATAATTAAGTGATCACTTGAAATTGAAAGCTTTCTTATCTCTTGTAAAGATTTACATTTTTCATTCTAGTTCGGCAATAGATAAACGTAATGAAAATAGTTGACGTTCCAATGGTATGTCGATAAAAGTGATGATAAAATCTCTGTCTCTTAAATTTCGGACAAGTTTTATCTCTTCTTAGCTGAAACGCGATAAAACATACCCAAACTTTCTCTATAGGAATGAAGTAGTTTTATATTTTTGTCGTGTAGTGTAGTTTGTTGTGGTGTTACAGTTCAGTTTCAATCATTGTTTAGTTCTTCGTTTTAGTCATGGTCAGGTATTCGGGTGAGCATTTTCTTTGAAATCCATCCTTACCTTTCGAGTTTATATAAGCTACACATTTTGCCCAATAGCGAATGATATTCCGACAATTACATTATTCTGTAACTATGAAAATTCTAGCTCTTCCCCTTCGAAAGTTGTTACATATACGGAACATTCAGACATACTCCACATTGATCTCTGACTCTTCATCAGGACGTAGAATCAAATCATTTAAGCTTAGTTTCCAGCTTGGTATTCGTGAATTACTGTCATTTGAATTAGATGGAAGCTCCCTGTTTTACCAGGAATTTGTAGAAAAAATTTGGAGGCACCAGGGCCGAATTTTGGCGGTACAATCTTTCGAAAGATTCCGTGTCTTTCAAAAGATTCGTATTTTAGCGTTGCAACGGTGACGTCACACGCAAAATCTTTCGAAAGATCTTTCAATCTTTTGAAAGAACATTTTGGATAGTTGGAATGTTTTGTAAATATGTCAAATTTCAATTATGGCGGATAATTTGAATTTTGCTTATGATTGTAATTTGTAATATTGCATTGAAAAAGCTAAGCGCACGTTTATATTTATTGTTGAATTAATAGCGAAATAAATAAGAAAGTGATTATTTACAATAATTCTGTGATTCAAGAAATGGGGTTTGCCATGCTTTGCAAGATAATTGCCTATTTCGTTTTAGTATTTCTGAAAGTAGTCAGTCATTTTATTGAATCAAAACTTCTAGATATTTTAACTATGTATCAAATACAAATTGGTTTCGGCTTCTAACTGGATGAGGATATGTGATACGTTGTCAATGACAGAAATAACTGCATCCTCCATTTCAATGAGGATTAATTCTTGAATATTAAAAATGTAAATTAAATTCTCTATACAATTTCTAACAATCGCAATATACTCTTAAAGCACTAATAACGAACTACTCCTATCAGAGATAACCACTGCAATGGGTATTGAAAAACTAACCTAAAATCTACAACACAGATTTTAAATTTCGCGGCTTCTATGACGTCACCAGAGAGCTCTGGTGCCTACTTGGTTGCCCAAGCATGCAGTTTATCGTGCGGCCTGAAGTTGACTCATGGTCGTTCTTTTCGCCACACGTACCCCACATGAGGGCATTGGGCCGGAAATGTCCACGCCAGCACGTTAAGCCTCAGGCTTAACTTCTAGTTCGGTATCGGTTTACCCAAGCCTAACCACTACTAGTGAAGCCGCAACACTATCCAAGTCACTACTAGCTCTGCAGGCTAGCGCCCGAGCTGAGAACGCAGCTCACCCGTCGAGGTTTCACCCTCTCGCCCAGCATGCGGGCTTTCAACCACTGCCACCACGAGTCCTTCCTCAAGCGAGGCAGTATCCGGTCTAAGAGACAAAGCTCTTCCGACCTAGGGGCTTAAACTGCCCCCCCGTGGTACCAATCATCGCGTCATTGGCTAGGACATGCTACGGGAACGCATTCCCTTCTCAGTTTTGAATCTTGGGTATTCGAGCCTGAGCCAAGCTCCGCAATAAGATCATGACTGACCTCTAGACCGTTCCTAGTACACCTGCAAGCAGGTCATAAGCCCTACACCGCGGCAAGGTGACGGTCACGTAGGGCTATGACGTCACCAGTTCGAAAGATACCGTTTTAGCGAGTATTGAACCCATGACGATGACTGATAACCGAAAACCAAGTCTGCTACATACATATCAGATTATAAGAGGCTTAATAAATTTAAATATTCACATAAAATGTAAAGCCACGTCTTGTCGACATCTGTTGGATATCTTACAAGACGGAGTATTTACAAAAATTCTTTTGGCGTTTTTTTTTTCAGAATTTTGTTGCCTAAAATAAAGAAATTCCTCAAAATTTTCTGTTTTTTTTTCGTTTTAAAATTCTACACATTGGTCAAGTGAAAATTATCCGAGTTATTAAGGAAATCAAAAATATTTGGACAATAAAATATATTCTATAAATATGAAAAAATCTATATCGGGGGTCCAATGGTGGGTGGTCAATTAAATTATTATGCCTCATCAAAAAAATTCTGAACCGTATATTTCTTCATTCCCTTTCATCATCACTTTTTTCCTCAATATTTTTCCCAATCTCACGTTCCTTGAATATTCAAAACAAATCAAATCCTCTTTGAATAAACGGTTCGAGGCATGCCTAGCGCAGGCTTCTTTGACTGAATTAGCGTGTCATACTTCGATGACCTATGAGAACGTAATGGAAAACCTTTCTAGGATTAATCAGAGGCTGGCCTCTGCGCGATCTTAACCGATCTGAGATAGTTTCGTTTCTGCGATGTCCAACGGGTTATCTGCGTCGAAGCGGTGAGAACATATCTACGGCTTTGGAGGCGGCTTCTCGAGGAATTAGAGGCTGGCCTCAGGTTTTTATTCGAGTTAATTGGGAAGCGGGAAATAGAGAAATAGGGTTAGTTCACTTTGTCGTTATTTAGAAGGATCGCGTTTGCTGTGTATCACGTATGATTATAATCTTTTTTAGGTGAATTTTTTCTGAAATATAAATCTTTTTTATCGAAAGTGACTACCAGATCGCGAAATGGATTCAGCGGGACCTAGTAATAGTAAATCTTTTGAAATTCCTAAGGAACATGTTCAGTGTACCTGTGATATTGTTAATTTTTTTATAAATAAGCAACATTTTTCGACTCATTCGTATGATGATAAATTATATTTAATTAAGGAAGTTAAGCGACCTGTTCCAGATTTGAGGAAATCTCTAGTGTCTAGTGGTGGGGTCGGTAAATCAAATCGGGGATTCCAAAATACGTGGTATGACAAGTACGACTGGCTTACTGGAAGTATTACTTTGAAAAAAATATTTTGTTGGCCGTGCATTTTATTCTCAGCAACTAATGGAAATTCCGACAGAGTTTGGTCGAAACGTGGTTTTAGTGATTTGAAAAATTTATGTTGGGCTCTATCGCTACACAATAAAAGTGCTCAGCATATTTCATCTAATTGCAAGCTTACCGTTATGAGAAAGCAAAAACAAAATATCGCCACAGCAATAGACAATGCGCGTCAAATAGAAATTGAAAATTTCAATGCTAAGTCAAAGAAAATCGACAAATTCTAAGAAGTTTAATAGATATTACGATGCACCTCTGTATGCAAGGGTTACCTTTTAGGGGGCACGATGAATCGAATGAGTCTTTGAATCGCGGAAATTTCAAAGAATTGGTAGTTCTTGTTAGTAAATTTGACACGAATTTAAAAACCTTTTTAGAAAATGACACCAACAGTAAATCGGTATTTTCTGGTACATCTAAAACCATTCAAAATGAATTAATTGATTCGGTTGCTTTTGTTGTGAATAAACAAATCGAGGACGAAATTTCATAATCATTGTTTTTTTCTTGGCAAGTTGATGAAACAAATGACATAAGCTATCATTCCCAGTTATCAGTCATTTTTCGTTATGTAATAGATGACCAACTTGTTGAGCGCTTCATGGAATTTTATGATGTTAGTTCTGGGCGTTGAAAAGGATTAAAAATTATATTAGGAATACAACTGGACAGGCGCGGCTGAGTAATATGGCTAAAATTTCGATCGAAAAAGGATTCATAAAATCACAGGACGAAAATATTTTTATTGACAAGGTTATAGATCATTTCGCTGATCAGAAAAATCGTAGAATTCCATTGATTTACATAAAACTTTAATATTGGAACTCAATTTAGAATAATTTTCATTTATAACTTTCAGAATAAATCCTATTTTACACTGCCTTTTTAATTTTTTTATTCAGTGTTAATTTTTTTCAGAGTTTATTTTATTTATTTAGAGTTTATTTCGTTATTTTGAAAATTTCCAACTTGATCTGATCCGATTTCCTTCATTCCCATCCCACACGTGGCAGGAATGCTTTATACCTCCACGTTGGTTCTTGCTGTACAGCTGCATAATAATGGTTTTCATATTTTTGAGTAATTTAGTATATGGAAAAATAAGCTCATAATATATTGGGACCATTAAATTAATGGCTTTTTTTACTGAATAAAATAAAGTAATATGTATATAAATAATTTGAGGATTCATCAAAATTCCAAGCATTAGTGAAGAAATTTTTTTTAATATATTTATTATGCAACTGACGAAGTAGAGTTCACTATATAAACTTTGTTCGCCACGTAAACCCTATATATATATATTACATTATTAAATTTTTTTTCATATGTGCCTCACCAAACTGTATTGTCACGAGCCGCCACTGTCCATTTCTGAAATGCTTTCGGATTTTCAGCTTTGTCTGATGTATGCAAATTTGGCAAAAGCTTCGTTATTTGAAATGGGACACCTTGTATGTGTTATTTTTTTATTATTCTCCATAAAAATCTTCAATTAATTTACCTTACTTATTTTGAAAATTTTCAATCAAATTTGGCAGTCACGAAAATGATTATACTCTGCCTAAAAATATTTACGCACATTATGGAAATCTCAAATTTATTCTACAACTGAAGGTGTTCTCAATGATAATTATTTTTATCAGAATTATGCGTGCATATGTTATCCACTTTCAACGTTTTTCTTCAATACAGATGTTTTTTCCCAGTAGGAATAAAAAAAGATGAGTTTATCAGAAAATTCAGAAAATTATCCAGCTATTCTTAAGGACCTAGGAATCCAACTCAGAGAATCCTGGGAAGGATTAAATCAGAACATTTTAAGATCACTCATTTTGAGTATGAACCGTCGTTGCTGAGCTGTAATTAACGCAAGGGGTGGAAATACCAAGTATTAAATCACTCATCAGCATTCCAGTATGTTGAAAATTGTTTATATCTTCTTTCATATCAGATTCGGTGAAATCCTGAATTTTTCTTCCATTTAATGTGTCTTGTTTCGTTCGAAACCTTCCCGAGAGTACATAAAAAATAAGTTATAAAGCCAATGTAGAGTTATCTCTCATTAAAATTGAGATTTTCAGAATGTGCGTTAATTTTTTTACGCAGTATATATATATATATATATTCCGTTTCAATTTGCGATCCCATACTAACTTTTTTTCATATTGCAGGAGACGAGCCTACGGAAACGAGCAGACTCCAGCAACCGGTAAAACTCCATCCCTCCTGGGAAGAGAACAATCTCCCGGAGGATGAGCTCAATTTTAAAAATCTCACAATGGACCAAGCCAGCCTGGAAGTACACGCTCCTAGAGATAGGTGGAATCTCATATACATAGTTTTTCTGGTACACGGTATCGGCACCTTAACGCCTTGGAATATGTTCATCACTGCCGAGAAAGTGAGTCCTAAAATATCAATTCTGCAGATATTTGAGTTTTATTTTCATTTGATCATCTCTTCTTAAGTATTGGTAATCTACGGGATCTGTTCAAACTTTAATATATGAAAAATTGTGAAACCCTAAGGCCCGTTTGCACCAGAGATATAGAGTGGGGAGAATACGCTTCGACCACTGCGCATCCAAAATTCGTGGCTAAATTCTTATGTCAAATTTCGGCCATTTTTACTTTCGTAGTCAGCTGTTCCAGAATTAGAAATTGCTCGAATTTTACATTGTGCTGATAGATACTTCGATGCTTTGAACATGTCTTGTATTGTTAAAACGTGTGAAAACTATAAAACAAAGAAGGTCGTGGTAATATCATTTTATAAGTTAGTTTTAATTGAAATTATCCGTCTGATCATACAGCATGGCATTGTTTATCTGCTCAGTGGAGTGTTGTTTACTTTTCACAGTAATATGATTCTTTTTAGTTTTCCAAAATCAGTTGATATGAGGACAGTTTGGACTGATATTTTAAGTATAGATTCTGAAGCTAAAGATTTATCTAAGAAATTCATATGCTCTACACATTTCATTTTCTTTTTAATTTTATACCAACTATCTCTCAGGTACACTGCTTTCTACGCCAATGAACCGAAAGTATAAACATGGCGGACGAAAAATTAGCCACTTCGCGCATCTCGAACATCATTCTCCCCACTCTATATCTCTGGTTTGCACCAATCACACTTGGTGTTGATGTCTGAAGCGGGCCTTGAATTTAAGCGCTCATGTGTGACCACATAACTATTCTAACCTAAAATAATTTGCTCTGTTGAGGTTTTCGAATGAATTTGACCAATAACTTTGATTTTAATAGAAATGTATATAAGACAACACAAAGTACAATCAATATAGAATCTCAGGAAATCCGCTGAGGTTTGGTCACTTGTGAGACATTCTACTCAGGACAGGGTGGGTTTTGTTCATCTCAGTTCTAACTCAGAAACATTTTATCCATCGCACTTCGCCAAATATCCACTTCGTGATGATTAAATTTTGAACAGACTACGTATTTGATTGTTTCCGAATTCATTTCGTTGTATTGTATTTGTTTCTGGATTTACTCCATTATATTTTTTCTATTTCAGTACTTTACAACATATAAATTATCGGAATCCTACATCGGCTACGCATTTCCCTATGTATCTAATTTTATGCAAATATTGACTTTCTGTTCGCAAGTTCCTAATGTAGCATTCAACTGGCTGAATATCTTCGTCCAAATTGGGTAAGTAGTAGAGAGGAGATAAAATATTAATATATATAATGATTTGCCTGTGATCAATTGGTGATCAGTGACTTTACCGCATGTCAACAACCAAATAGGTCTTCTATTCATAACAAACTTACAATGATACTTCTCTGGCGTTCCTGCCTCTAATGTCCTCAGATATGACTACCCTTTCACCGATTCCTGGCATTTAGGACTTTATATGCCTATGCCTACTCTTTGCTATCTTAGATAACTATAAGTGTACTAAATAATGGTTCCTGCATTGTCTAGCTTGCCTCAGGAGAGTTGTGTTTCTGAAGAATAACTTTTTAAATTTTTTTCTCCTTGTGTATACGACTGTAGCGGCTGCGCACGTCTCATTCAACGGTTTTATTCCACGGACTTTTTCTTACGGTTTTACTATCACTGTTCCTTTCAATTCAGTCGCGCAGCAAAATCTCTATCTCCCCCAAGCCTGCCGTGAGGAACTCCAATTATGTAATATCCTTTTATTACTTTTTCTGTATTTCTTATGGTACAGGAGATGCAGTACTAAATTAGCTACATATCACATTTTGGTGACATACTTTGATGTACCTATAAAAGTAAATATTTTTACTTTCAGGGGTGGAGAACTGACTACAAGGATTGTATATAGTATAGGCACCGTTGTAGTGTGCTTTTTAGTTACAGTTTTCTTCGCTATGATCGACACAGCCTCATGGCCTGAAACATTCTTTTGGATAACTATGATCTGTGTGGTAGTCTTAAATAGTAAGTCCGTTTTGAAATCAGCGTATGTTGGATATTGAAACTTTATTTTTTTTTAGTGGCTAATGGTGTTTACCAAAATACGGTGTTCGGTATGGCCGCAAAGCTGCCCGGAAAATACACTGGTGCTATAATCTTAGGTAATAATATAAGTGGGACTTTTGTCTCTTTGGCCTCCATGCTGACCACATATGTGTCTGATGATCAACGTATGGCGGCGATATATTACTTCATAACGGCCTTATTTGTTCTCTTCATCTGTTTCGACACGTATTTTGCCTTGCCTCTCAATGTGAGTAAAATGATTGTTAGCTTTTATTTTAAGTCAACTTAGGTACTAATATATTCAAGTAAGAGAATATCGGAGAAAAATTAAAGTAAAAACCGTCATCTCAAAGAGATCTTGTAGTAATATTAGTTTGAATAGAATAAAAATTATGTATTTTATTGTTAGTGATACATATCATTTAATAAATGTAAAATAATCCACCGAAACGCGCCATGCTATGAATAGATCAAATTATGATACATCCGAGATTCTCTTACTTATACAGAGTGACTTATTAGAGCTGTATTATTGCTCGATAACTCTTGGAATAATTTAGATGTGATGAAGACGCAAATTTACACGCAAACAATAGTACAGGTGAACTAAATTCAATTGAATACGATATTTGAATGAATTTTAACTTTGCCATATCAATTTCGAAGAAAAATATGTGGTGAAAACACTAACTCTATTTTTTTGTGTTTTTGGACTGTATCAAGTGATAGCTCCATTTCTATCGAATATATTCTACAGGAACTATGATTTTCAGATGATATCACTACAACCATGCATTGAAAATAGCATTTACGCAATTTTTCCAGCCTGTCAGACACTTAAGTAGGTGTTCTTATGTTTTTCAAGATATGCAGGGTGAGTCTTTGACCACTGTGTCAAGGTTCGTGAGATCAAAAAAACACTTTTTTCCCATACCGTTTTTCCATATTTAGCTGCGTTAAAAAGTTATAAGCATTTTAGGTTTTCACATTGGGCAAATACCCCTCTGTAGTCCAGTTTAGTTTGAATAAAAATTAGGTTCCACAGCATCCACTATTGAATCTGAATTGTTTAAAAACATTATTTTCCCTCCAAGAAATGATTCACTCACTCATGTTTCAGCAGATGATTATATCGATTTAATTCCTTTCAAGTTCAAATATCTCAAAATGGTGCAAATTAGGAAAAAAGATTTATTTTATCTGCAAAAAAGACTAATGATTCTAGGAAGGACAAGATACGGACCTTTTATTCAAGTGATATTTGTTTTTCATGCAATTTAACCAATCTGTACATTAGTAGTGAGAAACCCACAAGAAATGGAATAATTCTATATTGATGCCAAAATATGCATGACTGTTATCAAAAACCGTGTACAAGAGATCATTTCAATTGATATTGCTGTTTGAATATTACATCAAAATAGTCTAAGCTCATGCAAAGAGAGTTATCAAAGCTGGAAAAATTTGATTTGATAGTCCAAAAGTTATCAGCCCATCCATCACTAAAATCATATAATGTTTTGATTATCAAAAATTAAATTAAAATTAATTAAAATTTATATTTCAGAGATTTTATAGGCACCATGACTTGAAAGCCAAAAAATTAGCCCTAGAGAAACAAGACGCTTCAGGTAATATGGAGAAGATCCCCTATTTACAAATCATCAAAAAGAGCAAAGTTCAGCTGTACAACGTCTTCTGCGTCCTCTTTGTAACCTTGGCTGTGTTTCCATCCATACAAGCTAGTAAGTCTCGATTTGTATAAACCTGAATTCGATTAGATTTTCATTTTATTTTTTCTAGGTGTTCAACCAAATGACCCTAACTTTTTCCTCAAACAACCCTATTTCACACAAGTAACCTGCTTTTTGACATTCAACATTTTTGCAATGCTGGGAAGTCTTGCTGCTACTATGATTCAGTGGGTTAGTGTTAAACTTGTAATTTGTTTTTGTTCAATTTAATATTTTAATCATATTTTTTTTTCACAGCCAAAACCAAGGTTTCTATGGATTCCCGTAACCCTTAGGTTGCTTTACATACCATACTACATATTTACAAACTACCAAGTCCTTGGACAAGTCAGGGTACTGCCTGTATACTTCGATAATGACTTAGTATACTGGATAATTTCGATGACTTTCGCCTTTGGTTCTGGATACCTTTCATCCTTAGCCATGATGTTCACACCACAGTGAGTAAACTTTTATTTGTTGATATAATGAGTGTTTGAATTTGAATATTATCCCGTTTAATGTAGGCAATTTAGTGCATGTACAGGTTAAACCAAAAATTACATATAGTAATTTGGTTCTTTTCCGAGCAGTTTACTTGCTGAGATATATCAGAATATGGGTTTAACGACCTAGCTATATGATATAGTATTTACGTGTTTGAAGGATCACAGGTCTGTTTTTGCGAAAAACACAGTCAATAAAAAGCCGATGTTTCGATTTATTAAAAATCTTCCTCAGGGCAATTATTGGTTGGCCTCTCTAGTTCCAGATATTAAAAATATCTTTCGATATTATCAATTTTAATATAATGGATGAATGCATATGGGTAGTGATACCCATGTACAGCAGACTATTGACAAAAACTCCTATTGTCAATGGTCTGCTGTCCATTAACATCCTATTGTTTCTTTTCATTACGACTATTATCTTGTTTCAGATCTGCTGAGCCTAAATACGCAGCAACAGCAGGTATGCTCGGTGGAGCCTTCTTGATAAGTGGAATCTTCGCAGGAATTCTGGTGTCCTTCATATGGCCTTGGGCAGTAACGCATATTGGCTACTAGCCAAAGTGTCTGGCATACGATACGGAAACCGAGTTAATCATTAGGTTTTAATTGTTTCCTGCTGTATGCCTCACAAAGTTATTATTGTAAAAAAATTTTATTAATACTGCCTGAAGAACAGTATCTAGTTTTTTATATGACGTTGTTTAGCAATCATTGTTCTTCCATTCTACGAAGAATACAATAAATATATATATATAAATGAAAATAATGAATTTATGCCACAGAAATCAGATTACGCTTACCTTGATCTAAGAAAGTAGTTGACTGTTCAACAAGTTTCATGAATCCTTCTGCAGTTGCTCTTCAGTAAGCTTTCTTTTGTTTTCTGTAGCAAAATACATGATACCCTTATTTCAAAGTGGTTTAAGAATTTAAATTCATTTTATTTTGGATATTATTTTAATTTATTATTGTTCCTTCATTATTTGAATTGAAATTGTTTCATTTTTTTTCCAAATTTTTATTATCATTTCAAAGTCGTAGTCCCCGAAACAAAAGTTTTGATAATCTCAGGGGTTAAGTTCTAAATCGTTTTGAATTGCTCAAATTTTTTTTCCGATTTGACTTCTGTTTATGTCGTTATTATTTTTCATATATGAAGCTGGATTCAATATTTCATTCCTTATTTTTCAAGGAATATGATGAATTAATGAAATGTATGACGAATTACAAAATTCTGAGGGACCATAATATATGGCCAAAATTCTCTTTGATAGGACCAGTATGAATATTTTCAATTTTTCATTTGAATGTGCTCTATTTATTTTTTATTCATAGGTAGCTCAATAAATCTTGTCATGTCTTGTTATTTTTTTTATTTCGCATTCATAGAAATATTTCTTCGAAAGTAGCTCCATGGAAGTCAGGGCATGTCTTCTTCATTTTTTATAAATTTTTATTATTTTATGTGCTCTACTTATTTATTATACATAGGTAGCTGAATAAATTAAGAAATTTCTTTTTATATCTTCTTAAATTGCATTCAGTAAAATATTTGTTTGGAAAATCCTCCCTGGAGATAGGGGCATTGCGTCTTCACTTCCTACCTGTAATAATCCCAGTACAACATGTGGTTAGATGAAGTTACTCCAACTTCATTAGATTTAGATTAATTGAATATTTTAGCTCAAATTTTTTATTCATTCTCACCCACCACTTTCAATATACAATCCTTGAATTTCAACACCTATTAGAACTCGTAGACTTTATAAATATTATTATAATTTGATGAACCCTAAAGGGTTTGAATGGTTTCAATCACTTTCATACTTACTCTTAGAATGAAATAAAGAGTTCAACCTTTATTTCTTATAGTAACTATGCGAGTTGCTCTATATTCGGAAATACGGCGAGACTGAAAACCAAAGCTGATTGAACTAAATGGCTATGCTCTATTAATTTGAAAATATCTAATAATTTATTGTCATTAGTCGTTTTTCTTGTTGAAATGTTGAGTTCAGCTGCCACGTGATTTTGTAAAAACCAAACTTGTATAAACTGCACCTTGTACAAACATTCATGCCATGGAAACAACATAACATCACTATACTAACATATTTTATATTTATAAAGACTGATCTAAATCAATGTCGCACTTGTTAAATGATAAGTAATTGACGGATTTGGCTGGGAATTTGCCAAAGGGCCGAACACAAATCATTAGATTACTGTTTAAATGAATGGTCTGAAGATTTTTTAATAAAATTTTGAACGAATTTATGTTTTTTTCAGATCCATCTCTCCCATAGCAACCAATTAGGTGAACAAAGTAGATGTGACCTTTTTTATTACAACAATATGCTTCATTGCTTTTTCAGTTTTGTTTTTGTTACACATTTTTTACAGCATGCTAGTCTGGCTCCACAAATTAATATAAATGTAATAATGCTAAGTGTAATGATTATTATTGAAATTATATCTAGCATTGAACGCTGATACCAGTGAAGGTCAAGTGCTGCGGAATGTAGATGTGTAGCACCTTTATGACGCAATACATACTCTATCCAATAAATGGCCTTATCTAGAGGTTTCACCTGTTGATCATGCATGATTCTCGATCTTGTTTTTGCATTTTCTGTGTACCTGAAACAAACAAGGTATTAGTTCACCATAACCGGATAAAAGAAGACAATAATGAGGCTAAAGTGTCTTTCAACAAGAACTTTGTTTTTTAAAACAAAAAATTTGACGATGATACAAATTGTTATTTTATTACAAAAAGAAAAGTTCGGCAATTATGAATAATAATGGTTTATTCACAAAAAAGTTTACATTGACAGTTCTGTAACAAGAAGCGAAGCACAAATTTAAAAATATATACAGGGTTATGATAAAGTAATGCACAAAATTCATAAAACGTACAACGATCACTTTTGAAAAAAATACAAAAACACGTCAAACGGTGTTTTATATTCCGCATCTCTTGACATAAGTTACAAAAATAACAAGTCAAATTTGTCCAAGTTATGACGTCATCAACATATTTTTTTAATGGGAAGCTAAGATTTTATTACATTATATGATAAAGCTTGTTTTTTACACTAGGGAAAAATAGTTGCAGTAGGGATAACATAAGAAAAAAACAAGAAAATCTGTTCTTATCAATTTTTTCGATTCATTTACTAAAACAACTGTGTGTCAGTGTCAGTCGTACAATTGGTGTGACACCAGTTTTATTATTATGGCTCGTTTAAACGAAAGAGAAAGGATAGAAATTCTAATGATGGTAGGTTACGGCGATCGCCTTCGAAGTCACGAAGAAGCATGTGCTTTATTTAACGCAACACATTTGGAAAGACCTCCAATTGCTAAAAGCACAGTAAGCAGAATTGTTGCAAAATTTAATGCAACGGGAAGCGTGGAGGATGCTCCAAAATCTGGACGACCAGGAATAAGCGACGATGTGAAGTTAAATATTTTGCTGTCAGTAGAAGACAACCCTCACGCAACTACAACAGAAATTGCCTTACAAGAAAATGTTAGTCAGTCGTTTGTAGTAAAGATGTTAAAAAAAGAAAAACTACACCCATACAAAGTTCAACTTGTTCACGAACTCTCAGAAGATGATCCGGACAGACGTTTGGAATTTTGTGAAATCTTCATGCGGCATTGTGACGAAAATCCAAATTTTTTCAATAGTGTAGTATTTTCCAATGAGGCAACGTTTTGTCTAAGTAGTTCTGTAAATCGACACAATTGTCGCTACTGGGCTCGGGAAAATCCCCTCTGGATGCAGACAAATCACACCCAGCGCCCCCAAAAAATTAATGTTTGGGTAGGAATCGTCAGGGGAAGATTTATTGGTCCTTATTACTTTCGCGGGAATTTAACAGCTGAACGATATTTGGAACATCTTCGTATTTCAGTGCTTCCGGACCTACTTGCGGCATTTTCGGATCCAAATAATGGGGAAAACTTGGATCCCAGTATTTGGTTCCAAAAAGATGGCGCACCACCACATTATGGTCTTACTGTTCGAAGGTTTTTGGATAACCAGTTTGAAGGACGGTGGATTGGAAGACGTGGACCAATGGAGTGGCCAACTAGGTCACCTGATCTTACCCCCCTTGATTTTTTCTGTGGGGACATTTGAAAAGTCGGGTCTACATTAACCGGCCGGACAATTTAGAGACTTAATGGAACGAATTAGACACGAAATGACTCTTATAACTCCACAGATGATCGAAAACTCAGTAAATGCGGTCTACCATCGTCTTGGCCTATGTCAGTTAGTAAACGGGACACAGATTGAACAATTCCTATAAGAAATAGTTTTGGTTTAATGGACTGTTTAGTTAATTGAAAAGTTATTATGAAACTTACGTTTATTTCGTTTTTTATTCATTTTCTCGTTTTTTTTTCTTATGTTAGCTCTACTGCCCTAGTGTAAAAAAACAAGCTTTATCACATAATGTAATAAAAATCTTAGCTTTCCATTAAAAAAATATGTTGATGACGTCATAACTTTGACAAATTTGACTTGTTATTTTTGAAACTTATGTCAAGAGATGCGGAATATAAAACACCGTTTGACGTGTTTTTGTATTTTTTTCAAAAGTGATCGTTGTACGATTTATGAATTTTGTGCATTTCTTTACCATAACCCTGTATATATATCTGAAAGAACATACCAAAACAACACAAAAAAAAACCGTTACCGCACTATCACGCCTCCAGACCACATAGCGCATCATACAATGACACGTTGTGCATGCAAAGGCTTTTCAATTATTGCTCTTGGATTTTCAGAAGCCCAAATGCGGCAAATTTGCTTGTTGACGTACCCTGACAAGTAAAAATGGGCTTCGTCTTGAAAAATGATTGTTTCAGAAAAAGCAGTGAGTTGTTCCAGAATGAATTGAGCGAATCTACGGCGATATGAATGGCCGGTCGGCTTCAATTCCTGCACTAGTTGAATCTTGAAGGCTTCAAAGCCAAATCCTTATGCAACATTCGCCATGTGGTGGTTTGGGATAATCCCGGTTGTTGAGTACGTGGAGAAATTGACAAATTTGGATCTCCTTCATCACTGTGGCTCACGGCTGCAATGCAGTCAGTTGAACGGCCCGGTCGAACACGCGTTGGTGTTGGCACTTTTGTACCGAGCCCGTAGACTCTAATTTAGCCACCAAATTCTTAATAGTGATCTTAGAAGGTCAATTATGTTGTCCGAAAATATAACGAATTTTAGGGAATATAATATAGTGGGTTTTAATTTTTGTAATGCAAATTTCGAGCTATATTCAATTCATTGTAATAATAGCCAAAGCATTTACTACGAATATGTCAAAAAACTAACAGTCAATGCTGTCATGGGGTAGGTGTGGCCACAATTGAAAACCAAAGTCTTGTTGAAGGACCCTTTAGATGGAAAATATTGAGAATTAGCAGCAGTAGCTGAAGGAGCTATAGGAAAGAGAAAAGTGAACATAAATGGAAACCAAACACAAAACCATGGTTCACTGACGTAGTAAACGTATTGGAGAAACAAATCACTAAGATGAGATACTTCATAGGGAGATAATAACTATTCTGAACATAAAATATCTGTAAATAAATTACATTATAATGTAAATAAATTAGTTATTATTAGTAGGACATGTTATTATAACATTATACTATGTACTTACTTAGGATTGTTTAAGATTTCGTTTAGTGCAGAAGTCAACTTTTCTTCCGTTATCTCGTCAAAGGGTACCTTGATGGCGTAACCAAATTTCTCAGATATTGCTATGTTGAACTTCTGGTCGCTAAAAACTGGAATACCTATGGTGGGTTTCCCGTGATGTATTGTTTCGATAGTGCTCAATAAACCACCGTGAGTAACGAAGAGTTTAACGTTGTGGTGAGCTGAAAAGAAATGTAAACCATTGCAGTGGAAAAAATTAATGCAGGAATATTTTTTGTTCGTGCTAGTGGCAATTCTGTAATTTGTCAGTTGCAAGGGCTGTCCTAGCAAGAATTTCTGGAGGGTGAGGCAATCTGATATCCATGGCATCACTAATAGTCCATAATTAAGTCGTTAACATCTCGCGATATCGTGATACATTGACCGTTAACGCATTTCCAGCCTCATCTTCGAAAAAACAGCACTATCACGCCTCCAAACGACACAACGCGCTATACAGTGACACGTTGAGCATGCATAGGCTTTTCAATAATCGCTCTAGGATTTTCAGAAGCCCAAATGCGGCAATTTTGGTTGTTGACGTACCCTAACAAGTGAAAATGGGCTCCGTCTGACAAAATGATTTTTTCATAAAAACCAGCGGGTTGTTCCAGAATGAACTGAACGAATCTACGGCGATGTGAACGGTCGTTCGGCTTCAATTCCTGCACTAGTTGAATCTTGTAAGGCTTCGAAGCCAAATCCTTATGCAAAATTGGACATGTGACGGTTTGGGATAACCGTTGTTGAGTTGTTGAGAACTTCGAGAAATAGACAAATTTGGATCTTCTTCAACACTGTGGCTCACGGCTGCGATGTTTCCAGTTGAACGGGCCGGTCGAACACGCCTTGGTGTTGTCACATTTTGTAACAAGCCCGTCGATTCAAATTTAGCGACCAAATTCTTAATAGCGGTCTCAGAGGGTCGATTATGTTGTCCGAAAATATCACGAATTTTACGGAACGTAATTTTAACAAAACCACCATTTTCATATGAGGTTTTAATTATTTTGATGCGATTTTCGAGCGAAATTGAATTAATTGTAACAATTGCCAGAGCATCTACTAAGAATAAGTCTAAAAACTAACTGTCAATGCTGTGTTGGGTATGGTTACTTAAACGAATTCCTCCTGAATAACTACCTTCTCTACGCAAAAAAAGTTAATTCCCCTTTCGACAAGCTCCAGCAACTCCCACGATCAATGCTACCTTATTCATTAAATGTTGCTACTTTGAAATAAATTCAAAAATATGACACTAACCATGCTTCCATAGCAACGAAGTGAAGAATTAATATCTCCAAATTTACTTGACTCTTATAGGGAAGTTTTGATACATTTAATTTAAATCAAATAGTCACATCTTATTCAAAATTAGGAAAAATATTGTGTGAAACACTTTTTCGCAAATAGCCTTCTTTTGCCCAACTGTCTCCGCTCGTTACTAAATATTCCCAAATAACTAATGGGAGCGCAAAAACTTACCTAAAATTTCATTTTGTGGAGCCCACTTCAAAATTTTCACATTCTTAGGCAGGCCTTCAATGTCTGCATCAAATTTCCATAAAACATCTTGTTTCAACTTGGAAAAAGCTTTAATGAAACATTGTCTCTTTTGTTCGGTAAGAACATGACTCTTTAGAATTGATCCCATGGAAAAATACACGACGCCATTCTTGGATTCATTGAGATACTTTTCCAATTCAATAGGTAACTTCTTGGGTGGAAGAACGTGGTATCCTCCTATCTCTATGATGTTGGCCATATGCGGTACAGGGTCGCTAAAGCTGGGATGGGAATTCATCAAGAGAAGACTAGAGTTATATAATATTTCTTCGAAGGGTGGCGCATTAGGAAAAAATTTTTCCATTATTTCTTTCTGCGCAGGTAATTCATCGTAATACTGATATAAAGTCATCATCGTGTCATAATAGAAATTCTGCATCCTCTCAGTTAAAGTCATGTACTGAGTGAAGGGTGCAAAAAGATTATGAACATAAGAAGAGGGAGATGGGTTTGCAAAAAGATGGTTATTTAGTATCGAACTTGGCATGGGCGATAGAAGCACCACAGGCGCTTTGAAATGATCACCTAAAGCGAACTGAGCTTCGTTGAAGAAGTGTTCGATTAGTATTAGATCGAAAGTTTCATTTGATTTCAAAAGATCTTGAACTTCTTTAGATGCAAGACCAAGTTCTGTCATTGCTCTTCCCATCTTGGACATGTATCGAAAGTTATCGATTGGTGTACCTTCTTCAAGGCGGAATAACTCCTTTTTTATTTCTGAAAAAAAATACAAAAATTTCAAATCAACAAAATTTTGATTTAAATTAATCTTGCTCCTATAGAGGAACAATACCATTGTTTTGCTGAACGTCTATGAGTTTCGAATGTCGAGCAGAAAACTCTCAAATTTTAAAGTAAATGAGTTATTATTTTGAAATTTTCGGAATAAATTAAATGTCTAAATATCGATATATTTCAATAAATAAAATTTGTTGATTAGTTATGATATGTAACATTTCTGTTACCTCGATGACCGTTCGAATATTATGCGAATAAATCTGCTTAGAAAATTTTTTAAATATTTGTCAAACTTTCCTGGAAAATATTCAATAAATTTACTTGAGCTTCTACTAAAAAAACAATTGTAAATTAGACCAGGACTAAAAAAACCTCTGGTTAGTTAGCAAAAGGTGTGCTAGAGTTTATTAAAATATTTTATGTCCTTTCGAGATTACCAGGTTTGATCTAAAATAATGCAATACGCCATTGAATTGTTACACTACTGGAAAAAATTATGGGATCAAAAAAAAATCCTAAATTTTTAGGCAATTTTCAACAGGCTGTAACTTCGAGAGAAATGGTGGTACAAGAAATTAAAGAAAAGGAAATTGTAGCTCCAAGTGTCTAGTTTTTGGATTAGAACTTCAAAATTTATTAACCCCTGCGGTTTTTGAGTAATTGTAGAAAAACCAGCAACAGAAAAATTTTCAAAATTTTTAAATTTTTTTTTATTTCGGATGCTTCGGATTGCGGTTCGGATGCTTTGTTCATTTGGCTTTAATTTCTTTTTTATACACCTTGATACGTCCATTTCCTGCCGAGATATCGGTCTTCAAATGGAAAAGCGTCCGTTTGTCTTTGATTATCGATATCTCAGCAACCAATGATCGCACAGAAAGTTAAAGGTGGGTTGAATGACTTTTTTTGTTTTAAATTTAAGTTAAGAGCTACAATTTCTTTTTTTTTTTAAACATGCCCAAAAATTTTTTTATCCCTTAATTTTTTCCAGTAGTGTGAATTTCTTCGTTTTATAATGAATTTTTATGTTTATTGTGTTCTTTGTCTTAGGAAACAGTAATTTTTTTTCTTACAGCTGGTTTATTTTTCAAATCATAGTATTTCCTCAATTAATCACAAATAATATTAATGTGGAGAGTCAAAACAATAAATCTCGAACGTATTAATTCATCGTTTTTTTGTAATCATCTAACAAAATACATATTTCGAATATAGGAATCACATGGCAGATCTCTTAATTGTCCTTACTGTTTAACAAAATGTGGTTCTCATTTCTCATTGGTCACAACGGATCACGTGGTAAGAATCACCATTTCCGGGCCAATATATCCTGTGTAATTTTATAATACCTATGTGTGGAATTTTTTTAATCTGTTAAGTCAATTCAGTTGCTTTTACAGGCAAGTTTGAAATCAGAAAATTCGTTCTACTGTGCGTTTCTGTTGGAGAACCGTTTTTTAATTTCAGCATTAGTTTATAGCTGTTGAACTGTACATTCTTATATCTTTAAGATTGATTTGAAAAACATTTTTTTTGTTTTTATTAATACATAATTCATTTTTGGTACTATTGAAAGGACCTCTGGTTAATTCGGAAAACGTTTAAGAAATTTTTGAGTTCCAAAATGATTTTCAGTAAATTATAAGAAAGTGTAATTGCTTTCGCAAAGATATATTGTATTGTATGCTACAGGTTACATTGTTTTTGCCTAAACCTTTTATTTATACAAGAATAAATAAATACAGACCAGGTTCATTTGGGAACTATAAAATTTATAATCTATCGTATCATAGAGTTTCGAACAGAAACATATTTAAATAAAATGAAATTTTCCTAATAATCGATTTCTAATCTTGACCTATAGGTCAAGATTTTTATAAAATTTTATAAAATTGATGCAGAAATTAATTAAAAGAAAATATTTAGAAGAAAATCACCTGCTCGGTTTTCATTGTGGAAATTTCGAATAGGCATTGAATAACGCAAATGAAATGTTGAATTTTGTTCTCCATTTGATACCAATTAAGTTAGGTATACTAGGGTTGCCACTTATATTAATTCTCGAAAATCGCTCTATTGTTTTTCGAAATATTCACTTATAATACCACAAGAGCTTCAAAATTATCGGGTATTTCCCGATAGGTTCCTGCAAACAAATAAAATCGTCAAGTTTTTCAGGTAAAATTACGAGCGCGAAGCGCGAGTGATTTTTCCTAATCCTATCGGGAAATACCCGATAATTTTGAAGCTCTTGTGGTATTATAAGTGAATATTTCGAAAAACAATAGAGCGATTTTCGAGAATTAATATAAATGGCAACCCTAGTATACCTAACTTAATTGGTATCAAATGGAGAACAAAATTCAACTTTTCATTTGCGATTTTATTTGTTTGCAGGAACCTATCGGGAAATACCAGATAATTTTGAAGCTCGTGTGGTATTCGGGGATTATTTTTCTGTCCCAAATGTCGGCCAATAGAATTGCACCATGAGACGAAATGTACAGTTAACAAATAAGAATTTCATAATGAATAAAACAACATTTAATTAAGAATCAGGGTAGTGCAATTAAAAATACAATTGTTGTAAACATTGGTGCATGTTTTCTTCAAGTCAGAGTTATCGGTAATGGTCCCAGAAGAGGTAGATGGCATGAGGTTTATGCTGTTGATGGCATTTTCTGCAGTAGGCTCACTCCTTCGCAGTTTCTTGACAATTAATTCGTGGTGTTCCTGGTCGAGTTGGAGATACGGCTTGATGGAGTTACTGTTGGCATGTCCAGTTATTTTGATTATCTGCTGCTCTCCCAGGCCCGATTTCGCTAGATTGGAGACGGCTGTTGCACGACTGGAGTGATTGGTGATTTTTTGTTACCAAGGTCAAGCCCAGCTTTTTGTGCTGACTCCTTAACCCACTTTGAAATCGTGTTTTGGCCTACTGGGGAATCCTTGTACCACCTAGCGCCTGGAACTTTATTCCAGAATGGATTTTGGGTCAGGAATAGTCTGTCGCTCTTGATATTGACATCTCTCTTCTCTCTCAATTTCTGGAACAGTCTCACTGGGCACTTGTCAGGGATTTCCCGATTCTCCACCAGCCACTTGCTGTCTGATAATTTTTATCACCACCTTGTGTGGTCTTGCTGAAAATTGGATTGTATTCAATTCTCCCAGTTGTTTCCCCGTCATTTCGCTGTTCTGCCTTGAAGTGATGTATTGACGCCATGCTGCCCTCACCACCTCTCCAAGCCAATTCCACTGTTATTATCATGAATAATTTTTCTGGAGGCCATCAGGAGTTTCCTCGTCCCAAACAGTGGTCATTGCATCCCAATCTTTTCCTCCAACGCTGCTGCACTTGCCCTCCGTTTTCCGGAATAGATTGTAAAGCCTTACGCTTGGCATCACGAGCTCCTCGAGCGGTCTTGAATGCAGCATCCGAAAATGGGTTGATTTTGATGTCGAAATCGTTCAAATACTGTTCTTGAAGTAATTTGGCAGTCTGATTCCACATTGTTTTTATTGTACCTTCCTTATAGTCTTCTCCATCCATTTTCTTCATATTGTAAGCGTAATCTTTCATAATGTTTGCCAATTGCGCTTCACTCGTTTCAGCACTCAATGTGTATTCCCTCTCACTACAAAAATAGTAAATTGGTTCCAAACTGTTTTTTTTTGCCTTCTCCGTATTAATGGGAACATTTCCTTTGACTTTTTATCGATGGTGGACAGAGAACAAACTCCAAATCGACTCATTTTCATGCAAAATTTCCAATTTTCACAATTGAATTCAACCTGTCAGTTTGACGTGTGCTTAATTTGACTGGATCATGTTTTGTTTATATATAGCAACTACCAGAGAAAATTTTCAAAAAATTATCAGTAGGTATAATACCATGTAGGTTGTACCACGTGACGTCGAATGGTGCAATTCTATTGGTCTATATTTGGGTCGGAAAAATAATCCCCATTAATATCTATACACTTTTGCATGCGTTTGAACCATCGATAAACACTGGTCCTTGATGGAGCTTCATCGCCCATTGACTTCGAGAGTTGTAAAAAATAATTGCACGAAGATATTCGCGATTTAATACCATTTTTTAGGCGAGATAAACATTTTAAGTTACTGTAAACAATACAGTATATAAAAACGAAATATTAAAGGCAACCCTCGTATTAAATTTAAAGAATTGAATACTTACCATCCAGCGCAGGCTTAATGCTGGCAATTGAGATATCCCTTAGATTCTTCAGAGGTTTTTCTTGGGGATAAGGACTTATGAAAGTAATTTCATGCCCTCTTCTTGCCATTTCTTGTAGTAGGTTGAAACCCAGGGTGAAGTGGCTATGTGAATGCATAGGAAATATGGAAAGAATTTTAGCATTCTTGACGAAACTCACACAAATACAAAAAAACAGAATAAAACACTGAACCCTCATATTGTCGTTTCCGAACTAATTGCTGAAGATGAAACTACATAGATAGTGAAAATATATCAGTCTTGTCGTAGATAATACAATTTGAGAGTGATTGATCTCTTATATTATATCACAATATTATGTGTATGTATATTCTATTAATGGTTATGATCTGGATAAAGATTATTAATATTTATAACTTTTAATGACAGCAATTATGAAACGAGTTATCTGCGTAGGAAAATAATACTGATAACCTTTCTCTAAATTTTCTTTGATTTGTACTATTCAAACAGTGGCATCTGTTGTTTACGGTAGCTGCAACATTCATAAAATTATGCGCAATTTTTTGTTGAAATTTTTCCGCTTTGAATCTTATCTTCATCTAAAGATAATAATAGGTGTTCCGAAAATTAATTGAACAACTTTAGATGTACATTCAATGTGGAAAATGTAGAAAAGCAATGGCGTGAGGCCAGGAGCGTTTGCGCGGTTATTCTGAAGTCTTTTCCCGTACTTTGTAACATACGTAAGACTAATGCAATTGCCACAATGAATAAACAAACATATATCTCAAATTAAAAATTACCATTAACAGTTTTACTTCTATTTTGTTCGAACTTCAAATTTCTTTTCTTAAAAACCAACCAAAGGAAGGTACTTATATCTAGCTATTCCATCGAAAATCATTTTGAATATATATCTTTCTTACAGCAAGTAAAGTTTGAAATAAAACGCAATATTTATATTGAATCTCCTTATGCTGCATTTGCATTTCCAATCATGGAAACATTTTTATAGGTACTTTCAAGGATGGTCTTCAGCTCCTTCTGCGAATTTTATTTTATGTAGTCTATGGAATCAAATTTGGTTCCCCGGAGCTGTAATTTCAGACTAGAGAAACGAAAAAATTCACGCTGACCTAGATCAGGCGAAAAAGATGGCTGGTCAATGGTATTTATCGTCTGTTTGGTTTTAAAATCCTCAATCCCAGTAAGCAAGATACATCACAGAAAAATTTCATGAGATATGAGTGAATTATTGTGAAACATTTCAAAGTAATGTTTCAGGAACATATCGTAAACAATTAAATAGAACATAGCTTTGTGTCATCATAGTGATATATCAGACATGTGAAATCAAGATATATTATAAGGATAATGAAACATCTCAGTGGACAGTATACAGAGTAAGAATATAGAAGTTAAACGCCAGATGGGCGGGTCTTAAGATCCTATTATCGACACTGTAAAAAGGAGGAGGCGACAATAGACGATCAGGTTTCTGATTGGCCAGTGACATATCTTGCTGAATGCTTTTGTGTTAGTACTGAATCATCCTGTTTTTGTAATAATCTCAGGAAATACCCAGAATTTAGTAGTTGAACGACAGATGGGTGGGGCTTAAGATGTAATTGTTGGCACTGTAAAATGAGGGAGGCGACAACATGATCAGGAATCTGATTGGTCAGCGTCTTATCCTACTAAATGCCCTTGTTTTAGTACTGAATCATCATGTTTTTGTTATAATCTCAGGAAATGATCAGAATTTAGGAGTTAAAATATAAATGGGTGGGGTTTAAGATCTAATAGTTGGCATTATATAACGAGGGAAGCGACAAGAGGATCAGGTTTCTGAGTGGCCAGCGACTAAACTATAAAGAAGGGAAATACAATAGACGATCAAATTTCTGATTGGCCAGGGATTTATCTCGCTAAATGCCCTTGTTTCAGTACTGAATCATCATGTTTTGTAATTATCTCAGGAAATGATCAGAATTTAGACGTGAAACGACAAATGGGCGAGTCTCAAGATCAAGTTGTCGGCAGTAAAAAAAAGGGGACAATCAGGTATCTGATTGTTCAGCGTCTCATCTATAATCTATTACTGAATGCCCTTGTTTTAGTACTGAATAATCATGTTTTTGTTATAATCTCAGGAAATTATCAGAATTTAGGAGGTAAACGACAAGTGGGCGATACTCAAGATCTAATTGTCGGCATTATATCACGAGGGAAGCGATACGATGATCTGGTTTCTGATTGGCCAGCGCCTTAGCTAGCTAAATGCCCTTGTGTTTGTTATAATCTGGAAATTATCAGACAAACGACAGATGGGCGAGGCTTGAGATCTTATTGTCGGCACTGTAAGGGGGAGGCGACAAGAGACGATCAGATTTCTGATTCGTTAGCGACTTATCTCGCTAAATGCCCTTGTTTTGGTTTTGAATCACCATGTTTTTGTAATTATCTCAGGAAATGATCAGAATTTAGTACAAAAACGACAAATGGGCCATGCTTGAGATACTGTTGTCGGCACTCCATGAAGGAGGAGGAGACAATAGACGATCAGGTTTCTGATTGGCCAACGACTTATCTCACTAAAGGCTCTCGTTTTAGTACGGAATCATCATATTTCTGTAACAATCTCTGGTAGTGATTAGAATTTAGTAGTTAAACGACATATGAGCAGAGCTTAAGATATAATTGTCGGCACTGTATGAACGGAGAGGAGACAACAGACGATCAGGTTTCTGATTGACAAGTAAGTGACTTATTCTGCGAAATGCTCTCGTTTTAGTACGGAATCATCATGTTTTTGGCGCATGATAGAGTGCCTATCATTTTACCCAAATGTCTGTAATTTTGGAATATCGAGCCGAAAATGGTCTCAATCGATTGGGTTCGACTCCCTGATGAAGAATCCGTTCAGAAAGTTGAGTCTGTCCGGCCGGCCGTATCCTCTCTAGCATCTAAAAGAGATGAGCTAGAGTTTTCATATTTTCAGAATAGGTTAACTGCCCAAATATCTCGGTCAAGTTCGTTATTGAGCCAAATCCGTTGGATGGTTCTGTAGTTATGAGCATCAGAAATTTTGTTTCGTCAATAACTACTAGAATATCCATCCGATTAAGTTGGTACTTGAAATATTGTTGAGGGAGGCTGCAATAAAACGGCTAACAAAATTTCGTAGAAATCATCACGCTAGAAAATTTTTGAAAAATTCCCAAAAAAAAATTTTTCAATACTTACCATCTCGCAAGATATTTTTCGGATTTCAATAAAAATTCGTGAATATATTGAGGTGATCGATATCTTACTCATCATCAAATTTCATTTTCGTAGCTCTTTTCCATCAAAAGATATGATGATTTTTTCCATTTACTCAAGAGAGAAGAGAAATGACATGAAATCCCGTAATTTTCTCTGAACTATGGCCATCACAGATTGATATTCGATTGACAAATGCTGGGCTCATTAATCAGTGTCAGTTGGCGTAATATTAATCAAAGTTTTTCATAACGGGAAATCATAGAGATAGAATAATATATGTTGTCAAAGTTCAGAAAAGTACTGACGTTAGCTTTTAGGGGAAGGGAATTATAGCTTCGAACAAAACTTGGGGAAAATTATGAGTAGTTATTTTTAATTTGAGATACAGGATTGTTCATTCATTAGGCGTTCATATTTGCATCACATTGTCCCATAGTACGGGAAAAGACTATTGTTCACCTGATCAGAGTGTTTATAGATTTGTTATGGTTTGAATATTTACTCGCAAGTAGCTCAACAAGAGCGCCAAAGCAATCTGACCTCACGTCAGTGCTTTCTATTTTTTTTTAATATTCTGTGGAAATTATCACAATTTAGTAATTAAACGACATATGCGCAGGCTTTAAGACCTTATTGTCGCTACAGTATAAAATGGGAGGTGTCAAGACGATCAGGTTTCTTATTGGTCTGTGTAAATGAAATTGTTTTAGCACTGAATCGTCATTTTGCAATTACCTCTGAAAATGATCAGAACTTTGCAGTTGAACGCCAGATGGACAGGGCTTGAGGTCCTGTTGTCGGCACTGTTTAAGGGAGGAGGCGACAATAGACGATCAAGTTTCTGATTGGCCAGCGACTTATCTCGCTAAATGCCTTTGTTTTGTTACTGAATCATCACATTTTTGTGATTATTTCAGAAAATGGTCAGAATCTAGTAGTAAAACGACAAACGGGCGGGGCTGGAGATACTGTTGTCGACATTATGAAAGAGGAGGATACAACAGATAATCAGGTTTCTGATTGGCCCGCTATTTATCTCGATAAATGCCCTTGTTTTAGTACCGAATCCTATTTTTTGTAATAATCTCAGGAAATTAACAGGATTTAGTAGTTGAACTACAGATGGGTTTCTGATTGGCCTGTGCCTTATCTTGTAAATGCACTTGTTTTAGTACAGAATCATGTTTTTGTAATAATCTCTGGAAATTATCAGAAACTTGTAGTTAATTGCCAGATGGGCGGGGCTTGAGGTTCTGTTGTAGGCACTGTTTAAAGGAGGAGGCGACAATAGACGACCAGGTTTTTGATTTGCCAGCGACTCGTCTTGCTAAATGTCGTTGTTTTAGTACTGAAACATGATGGTCTTGTAATAATTTCAGAAAATGATCAGAACATAGTAGTTGAACTACACATGGGCGGGGCTCAAGATCTAATTTTCAGCACTGTAAAAAGGGGGAGGCGACAAGACGATCATATTTCTGATTGGTCAGCGTCTTATCTTATTCAAACCCATTGTTTCATTATTGAATCGTCATGTTTTTTTTTTTTTAATCAGGAAGGAGGGAAGAATGGTAACAATCATGTTAGAAAAACTCATTTGCTAACAAACCTTTAAATGTTTTCATATAATTCATGAATCCATCTTATAGCTAATTTAACAAATTTTTTTCACTTCGAAGAAAAGTACAAAATCATGTCAATTAAATTCATACACACTGTGAACACAATTACTTGCACTCAACCAGTAAGACAATTCATTATTGCAAAAAAATGGCAACGATAAAATGTTTACATAACCTCAAATTCAATAATATTTGTATAATAAAATCCTTCATATTTTATAATTCAATTTGTCTTCAAAATCTTCCAGTCAAATAAATCACATTGCTCCTCACATTATCTATAATATTGTTGGGGATTAGTCCACTGAGGCGGTGGCGCACTAGTATAATCAAATTGGGTTGAAGGTCTTGCTTGCACCGGAGTTGTTGAATAAGCTGGGGTAGGTTGAGGTGCTGTAGCTACATAGGGATAAGTATGCTGCTGAGCAGGACTGTAAGCTGGCGGAGCTGCATAATATTGGGTTTGCTGAGGAGGAGGAATATGCATCGGAGGAAGTGCTTGACTGTAACCACTAGGTTGCTGATACTGATTATAAAATGAATGAGATGATGGTGGAGCTTCATGTATCTGAGTCGGAGGAGGGGCCGTATCTTGAATGGGAACTGTTATAAGATTTGTTCGTACTCCACTTCCTTGAATAGGAGCTGGTCGTGATCTTGTAGATGTTGGGATGACCATACCTCCTCTAGGATCACTTTTAGTTCTAGCTTGAGGAGCCCTTTCAACTTCAGGTGTGACCTCCATAGTTTGCTGGGAAATTAAATAAACATATATTTTATCTATATTGATTGAAATGTCTTTGTTTTGTACATGATGTCTAAGAACATGGTGCAAGCAATTTGGTTTTGGATTTTGCAAATACTAGAAAAGTTTAATCCTTCTGAACTTGCTATCCAACCTTAAAATTAATAGATATTGACAAAGAAAACGGTGCATTTGACACTAAGGATAGCTTGCCGCTGTAATGATCTTCCATATCACAACTGCAAAGGTTATTGCCTACATGTGGGCACGCAACGTTCTAACTTGATAGATAGGAAAGACAATCAAAAATTGAAAATTAAAAATTGTCTTTCCGTGGTGTGCAACTAATCACGTTTGACGCATGATATCCCAGAGTTTCAAGACCTCAAGTGCAACTGTGGACCGGTTTCGAGGTGTGTTACCTCTCATCAGCACAGTGTAGCACTGAAATCCTGAAGGGGGCTGCCAGTACTCAAAGAATATTGTGAGGCACTCCCAAGTATTCTCCTGAAAGCGCGCCATCTACATCTCAAAGACTGAAACAGTCCCGTTTCCTCTATGGATTCATATGACAAAAATGATCCCCAAATTCGGGTCACCTCAGCGATCTGAATGTGATTACATTCTTGAGTACCACTGACATGCCCAGAGGGTTGACTCGCTATTGTCTTTTTGATAGAGAAAATCACAACTGCAAAGGTTATTGCCTATATGCGGGCATCTTCCATATCCGCAGGATAGGATTATGTCATTTAATTAATCAAGCTGTACAATGCACATGTTTTAAGACATCATAAGTTTGCATGATATAAATAAATAATAAAATAATAACATACTATCTAAAGTGTCAGCATACACTGAGTTTTATATCGTTAAGTTTATACTTTTGAACG
The DNA here is from genome assembly GCA_030674115.1 of Micraspis discolor. Lineage (NCBI taxonomy): Eukaryota > Metazoa > Arthropoda > Insecta > Coleoptera > Coccinellidae > Micraspis > Micraspis discolor. The sequence goes on from JARTUT010002175.1 coordinate 14,354,036, forward strand.
CTTTCAAACCGTTTTACCAAGTGATTTCAAAGAAATCAGTTCCGATAGTTTAAATTGTTTTTATTTCTTATGGAGTAAAATTTCATATATAATGAGGAAGGTGGTACCTACCTGCGGTACCTGGGTAACAACATTTGAAACATGTCTATGGTTAATGTGGGCTTGTAGGTCCCGATGAGACAAATAAGTTCTTCTGCAACCAGATGTTCCATAGCGTGTTCCACCATGAGTACACATAAACACAGTACCTAAGCCTGTTTGTTCCACTCTTGAAACCTTTTCAAGGCATCTGGGACACTGTTTAGGATCTTGTTTGGCACAAGCAAGACAGAATACGTGTTTACATGGAATCTAAGAATTTAAATATGATACCTTAGGTGATTTTTTTTTAATGAATAACTTACCATTCTCCCATATATTAAAATGGGTTTTGAGCACTTATCACAGCAATGGATCATAGGATTCAGCACTTTCTCACCCATCAGATTGACCTTATGATTCCAATCCAGCCTAAGCATAGGTTCTGGTGGACCCCGATTTATTGTGGTAAATGTTGGAGCTTCAAGTTGAGAGATATCGGCCTCCAGGTCAACTGAAATTCAAAATTGTAATATTCACTATTTCTAAATTGAAAATTTTACTTTTAGGAGCTTCGGTTTCATTGTTTTCATCCTGATTTTTTGTGACGTCGGTTGTGTCTTCTGGTGGTTGCTGCTGTTGCTGCTCAACCTCCTCATCACTTTCTATTACTTTAATAGGTTTTTTGCCTCTTCCTCGGCCTCTCCCTCTGCCTCGTCCTCTTCCACGACCTCCTCGGCCGCGTCCCCGTCCTCTTTTAGGGGTAGCTTCATCCATAATTACAAATTTTTAGTTTAAAACTTATGATTCTTCAATTCAATTACCAATTTATTTTGTTTGTTTGACGTATTCGAATTTTTGAGGTTAAGTGATAAAACACAGAATATTGAGTGTTTCATTTGACAACTATTTATGTGAATTACTACCATGAAGATGGCTAACAAATCTCAATAGTTGGAAACTAGAGCACCATTGCCATACCCTCTAAATTCCCCGAAATTATTAGCTCGAAAAGAACTAGATTCTTTGGAATACTAGTATTAATCAGAACATTTCAAGGTCATCTTAAGAAAAGGGTCAATTCACAACAGCTATTCATGAACAATAAAGGAACATTTCGCTGAATTTTGACACTATAGTTTTCCTCAAAAAAAAAAAAAAAAACACAGTCAGGGCTATTCACTAACTCAAGTTGCTAAGTTGCTTTCGCCGTGGCTATCCAAAGCAACTCGTATAACAACTTTCGATAGCCACTGCTACCCTTTTTTGGTATTCTCTAACTAACCATTAACAACTGTTGTTATCATAACAACTTTTTGTGAAGAGTGTCATGGCAACACCGCAAAATAGTTCAAATGTCCGTTTTCTCGATTCAACCATAGACAAATGATATGATTTGTCTGTGGAATAAGCACATACATAACCTTCAAAATCACGAAAAATGACCGTTAAAGAAAGTTGGGAAAAGATTTCAATTATTTTCGATGAATCTGTACTGTAACTATGGAAGAAGGATGAGGTTATATAAAAGACAATTTTCGGTATTTTTAATTTAACATCTGTTATTTTAGACATAACAGGTTTAAAAAAGCAAGCAATGAAGATATCAATTTATGATGAATTTCCTGAGCGAACATAAAGTGATGATGAAAGTAAAACTATCGCCAGCTGAATCAGTAAAAGTTGGAGAACTGTGAATGCAACTCACAAAAGAGTTGAATAATATGAAGACAGCGTTAAGCCTTTGCAGCAGTGGCGCATTTACCCTACAATACTCTATATTAATACCTTTGTAATTCCAAATTCATTAAAAAGTTCATTTGCACTAAAAATGTCATTCTTATTCAATTAAAACTTTTAATTGTTCACATGAATGAAAAAAAAACAATAAACAAACAGTAGCCGACAAGAGTGGTTATCGATAGCTACACCTATGAAGCAGTTGCCAGTAAACTACTAGGGATAGCCACTAGTCGTTATGCATAGTAACTTTCATAACCACTTTCTTGAATAGTGAATACCGATTTCGCGCTTAGCAACTGACCTTGAAGATGACCACGATTTTCGGTGGCTATTCATAGCAACTTGAGTTAGTGAATAGCCCTGAGTGTTTTTCAGAACACGTGAGCTGATATCTCGTAATACACAAGCACACACAAGTCATCCAACATAAATTTTCGCACATTTCGTTTATTCGTTTCTCGAATGTCTAAAATTTTTAATTCGCCTCTCGATATTTTACTTCGTTAAATTAACTCTCTGTGTGACAAATCAGCGAAATCATGCTGATCAGCTGAGAGCCCGGTAGAGCCTTTGCTTCTTGGTTGAAACAATTTTTATTCTGCTAAATATTTCATTAAGTTCATATAGGTCTAAGTATAAAAAATCAGCTAAATATTTCTTGATAATCAGTAGATACTGTGCATTAACTTTTCTCCTGAAATTACTTCAAGTAAGCCAAAAGTTCAAAAGAATATATATTTACTTCATGTCCAAATTGATTCTCGTAATAAAAATAATCTAATTCTTATAGTTAAAGTTTATATTTATAATCAATAGGTGGTTAATTGTAAGCTCAATTTTTATTTCAAGGGAAAGAAATCATACACATATTTCAGGAAATCTGGGAGATAAGGCAATGCTGCTCTAAGTTTTCAACCATTGTCAGTTATCTTCAAGCTAATCTGTGCTTTTCATAGAAACATAGAAAGAACAAAAATTAAAATTTCCAACGGTTGATTCCTGTCGGTTGAGTTCAAGATTCAAATTTATATTTTACGTTACAGAAACCTTATTATTCATTTTTTTTCAAGCAATGTCTAGAAATTTATGAGGAAATCTATGTGGCTTAAGTAAAATGGAACATCAAAAAATGATCGAATCAACCCCATCGTCGTGCAAAAATCCTCTTGTTGAAAAAGTACGTTTTAGCAATATTAACTGTGATAGTCCATTCAGGTTATTACCAAATGTTTCTACTCCTCCTTCAAGAATGTTCAAAATAAGGAATCCGTTTGAGTCACCATTAATAGAAAGGTTGCACTTACCAGTTTGCAGGTAATGATCTTTTAATGTAGAGTTTATGTTTTCTACACATATCCATACATATTATCAAGAATTAAATTGAATATATATTTTGTAGCCCTGGACTCTTCAGAAAATCAACTCCCAAATTAGAGGAGAAGTTCAAATGGTCCATCTGTGAAATATCTAATTTGAAGCCTGCAGAAATTGATACGAACTATTATCAAGAAAATATATGCTCTGCAGTAGATCCACAAACTGAATCTTTAATACAAGATAAAATATCGTCTTTCTTCAGGCAGAATGCTATTGTTCCTAGTCCGGCGTCTAACGAAAATACTGAACGTAAATATGCATATTCAATTCGAACAGCTAACAGTACAGATAAAACTGAATCATTATGCCCTAAGAGGTTTGATATAGGTAATTACTTATGTTTTTTAAATCGCTGTGGTTTAAATAAATTATTAATAATTATATAAGTATAGCATGAAAGAGTTTTCATGTTTATAGTTTAGTAAGTAAATTCTACCTTGATATTCTGCAGATGCTCCCCTTACTGTACTCAGTGAAAATGCAATGGAAATATCCTATTCTTCAGAAGAAGAGGTGAATTACTTACCTGAAGAGGAGTACTATAAAAAATTATTTGATTTTGATACCTCGGAGACCTCACCTCCTGTATCTCAGTTGGATTCACCTGTGCAGTTTTCACCACCTAAAGCATTGATTGGTAAGAGGTAATGAATCACTTCCTATAATCTCATAAATATTAGACCAGTATTCTATCATATGACGCAAGTTATGAATTGAAAGAAATAAAAAAACTTGATTATAATCTCCAAGCAATTCTCATTTTGACAAACTAACTTCTTTCATTCAATTGTTCAAGACAAAATAATCAATGGTTTTTTCATCTACTTATGAAATTGTTGTAATAATTTTTTTTTCTCTTTGATAAAAAACAATCTGCAAACTCAACGTTTAATACTGAACAAATATGATCAAGAAGACAAGAAGTAAATTGATCTAAACCTTGACAATGATATTGTTCTAGGTTGTATTCATCCAGTTGATTAACATTGAATTAACTATTTCTGAATTATTTTCCTTAGCCAGCATAATTGTTTAAACAAATGAAATATAGTTTTAGTGATGAAATGGAAAGAGAAAAGTTCAAAGAATGTGGTCTATCTCCAATAACTCCTGAGAATGAGACATCTCAGAAAGATAATTCAAAGAACTCAACAAGAGAATCGAAGTCAGCATGCAGATTAATATTTTCAGAAGATTCATTCAATGTGGAGAAATCTTCTGACTTCAATCCTCAACTGAAAAAATCATTTGGTGAGTTGATGAAATTACGTCTATTAACTTATTTTTTGTGTAAAGTTACAGTACTAAAAGTTTAAATTTCAGAGGCTACTGTTAGAGAATCAGGACTAGTTTCTGATGATTTATGTGATGATAATTCTGGTATAATGTCAATAGAAGAGGTGGAAATTGAAAATATGGATGTATCATTGATCCATACTCCCAAGACAGGTCTTTTTACAAGTCAACGTAAGAGATTATCAGATAGTTTCAATGATTTGCACAGTAGCTTCAGTCAATTAGAAGAGCTAAAGGAAGTACATACTAATAGTAACACTAATAATAAAGAAATTAAGACTAGGTCCTTACCGGAAGGTTCTTCCGATATGGGCTATCACTCTGCCAACATACAGCCTTCACTTTCTGAGAATACTTGGAATAATTCCCAAGTATTCTCTTCAACACCAACAAAAAGGAAAAATGAGGCTCTGAGTAAGAGATTTTAGGAAAATTGCCTTCTATTTGTAAATAATCAAAAATGTTTTATGAATGTGTTGAATTGATTTTATTATGCTAAATTTGATATTCGAGTACCCAATGTGTTCTGTGAATTTCAAATGTACTGACTTATTTTTAATCCAATGATGAAGTTTTCCACTTTACAGAAAACTGACAATCGTATTGTGCCATTCATTATAGGAAATTATTCAAATTAACTAAATCGAATTTGTGCAATCTAATGATAATTTGGTTTGAAAATATAACCCAATGCAAAGTAAATGTAAATTGTGCTCTAAATGATTAGGAATAATTTGTGACCAAAATATTAATAGATCTCAATGTTAGTTGTGCAAGGAAATCCAAAAACTGACTGATTTCAATTGAAATTGAACTGAGTACCTGACTTGAGATGTTTAATTTATATTGTTTGGAAACTGCTGCAAATGTTCTGTGTTGAATTAGTCTTTCAACAATGCAATGTTATAAAAAAATAACGTAAACTTAAAATGTCGATCTCAGAAATTGTTCTTGATTTATTTCTTTCTGTAATGAATTGAATCTTGCTAGAATTATTTGATTCATTCGTTATAGGTGACACAATGATTTTATTTTAATTATTGTCTATATTATAATCTTTATTATAATTTTGGTTATGTAAATAAATTGGATTTTATGAAAATTTTCTTTCCTTCTACATTGGAACATAACCTGTTTGGGAAAGGGTAGGGATACTAGATAACTATCAGAACGCAACTAAATATCTCATTGGTCTATCAATTAACCGCTCGTTTGATGAACCAATAGGGCATGCAGCGCGTAGCAGCTCGGCTCGTTCGAATATTGCCGATGTTTTTCAAAAATAATACTGAATGCAGGTAGCTGCAGACGCTTAGTGTTTTCTTCGATATTCGTGGTGTCGTTTATTATGAATTCGTTCCGCAAGGTAAAACGGTCAACAGGGACCTCTATTTGAATGTTTTCAGACATTTGCGCGAAAATATTCTCCATTGACGGCCGGATATATTGAACGATCATGGACTTTGCATGACGATAACGCACCATCTCATCGAGTCACGATTATTAACGATTTTAAGATTAAACACTCGATAAATACCATCGACCAGCCATTTTATTCGCCTGATCTAACTCCGCGTGACTTTTCTACAGCGATAATTTTATCGCTTCGGGGAACCAGGCCATATAAGAAAATTCTCAGAAGAGGCTGTCACTTCTCTTGCAGAGGGCGATATCCCATTCAGCCATTAACTCTTTATCAATATTAAAATGTTGTGAGAAGTCTTGCTTTCCTGACTGACCTTCACATATTATGTGCTTTTTCTAAATGTCTTATGTTTAAATGTTAATTATCCTTGGAAACCCAAATAACCTGAAATTTATTACCTAAGGAGGGCTCAAACTTTCAATACACTTATTTTCAATTTATTTATTGGAAAAGGTATCAATAGACTGATTGAAAATTTTCAAACAAAAATATAATAAATATATGTTTACAAGTTATCTATGTGATTGGATTTACTTAGTCTAAAATTATATAATACAACTTTATCTTAGATTACATATGTAAAATTCAACATCCAGACTGAAGGCATAATTGATTAATGCTATCTTGAATCGTGGAGGTTGTCGTAATAGTTGATTTCATTCCAAGTTTGAATACCCTTGTCAGAATGATCTTAGCATATTCTTGCATAACACAGACAATTTCAGGCAATTTTTCCAAAATGCTATTGACAATGTCTCCATCATTGCTATCTAAGCTTGTAAGGAAAAATGAGAGGGCTTCCTCTGAAGCCTTAGGATTGAATTTCAGCCATTTAAGTATCATATTTATCGATAAAAGCCTGACTGTTCCACTAGATGATTTTAAGTTATTGTAAAGTATATGAGAAACTTCCTTAAGCAACTCTGGACGTTTGTTTGTCAAATGTTCAACTTCATGTAAAACAGGGATGTTTTCTGATTCTCGCAAAGCAGTCAACATTGCTGACCAATTTTGTGGAAGAGGTTCTACAACTTTGGGCGTAACAGTCCCGATGAGGACTTCACTTGAACTGTTCTGGTCAGAAGTTGGCAGTGACACATTAGACAATAGGGGCCTGATGGCTGGTTGCAAGAATTGTATATCACTGAAAAATAAAACAACCTGGGTTAAAAAATTACTCATCGTTTTCTGCAACATGCAACAGGGTGCGGTTTCGAAGGTCGCGAAATACAAAACGCTTTCCGCAAATCAATTGTTCTGTTGATTTTGAAGAGATAGAAATCACTGGGCTGGGGGTTCATATGGTTAAAACCTTAGACTATATAAAAATAGACCCCTTTATTTACATTGAAAAGTGTCGCATCTGAAACTTAAAGCTGGTCCACTCAGGTCATAAAAAAAATTCATGTTGCCAAACTGAGCAAATAGTAGGTTTCTCTATTCCCCTATAATTGTGAATAAAAACTTTTTCTCCAATTTGCATTAAAAAATTGTATAAAATTTTATATTTTGAATTGAAACTGTCTCATCGGATATATTAGCAAGAAGTAAAAGAAAATTGATGAATTGATTCTGCTATTTTATGTCAGAGACCGCAGATGGAAAGAAATTTAGATGAAAGTCAAGACAACGCTGCCGCATTCTCCGTTTGATATTTTGAAGCTCACATGATGTTTAAAAGACACATAACAGGTTGCACCTCTGTATCGAAAACGTATACGCAAATTGAAGAAAATTTGTGAGAGTCAGTATTAGGTTTTTCATATTTTTTATTGTTCGTTACTATACATCGCACTAAAAATGGTTCGTAAGTGTGAAAGTTGTAGTAAAGACAGGAATTTTAATTCGAATTTATCGTTCCAGAGGTAAGTGTACTGTTAGAAACGAAGTATTTAGTTATTTACATGTTCAGTAGCGTAGAAAGTTTCATTAGGGAAGTTTTCAAGGAGATTATTATAAGATAAAATGAGGTTTTCTTGAATTAAGGTTCCTAGATGACGATGAAAGAAGAAGAATTTGGGCTTCGCTGTTGGGATGGTCAAGTATTTGCCCAAAGAAAGCAATTTTCATTTGTTCAGATCATTTTGACCCTGAAGATAATGTGATCCGAGTAAATGGAAAAAAATTTCATACGGTGTTGCCGGGTGAGGTTTCACAAGAGACTTTCAATGAGAGAGCCAAAACAAATCGACATTTTACAAAGGAATGTTTTGTCTATCTCGTATAGTCTAAGGTTAAAACGCTGTATAGTGAAGTAATTCATACTTTAATTAATTGAATTTAGAGATAGCCAAAACATTTCTGGAAACACGTGCATTGTCTTGATGGAAACATTTTTCACTTCTGTAAACCTGTTCTTTTAGACAATTTTTTTCAGCCAAAGATTATAAATAATGTTTGGGATGATATGATCAATCTTTTTTACAAACAAAGTGGTATCCTCCCCAGATACCCAGAGTAGATGCCATCATCTTCCTTCCGAGCCACTTCTCCTAGGACATTCGCCTTAGCATCAAGAGGTTTTTGTCAAGTCCAAGTCGAAGGCTCAGTCTAATGCACTATTTGCGTCTGAACAAGTCAGTTTCAGGGTTTTTTTCTTCGTTTATTAATTTTTTCAGGTTTATCTAGGGACTCTGAAAGAATGCAGGCAGGCATATTGATTAAATGGTTTACAAGTGAAGAATGAATTGTTATATCTAAATAATGTTGTTAATGTGTTGACTTGAAAGATAGATGCTCATCCCATTTATGCTAGCCATATTATTTATGTGGCACTCCCTGAATATGAAAGGTTACAACAAACCAAAAATGGTGTGAGCATCCATTTATTATTAACTTGAAAAAACGCTACCTTATGTTTCCTTGCATAACCAAGTATCAACTGGATTGGATAATGTTATACTCACTTTATGATCGAACCTCTATCTTGAAGGTATTTCGAAGCAACTTTTATATCTTTCAACATCCAATTTTGTATAAATGAAACTACACGATGAACCAGGCCATATAAGTCCTTTGAGTGTCCATGATATTGCAGAAGAAGAAAATAGGAGTCTAGAAGATCCCTCAAGGTCTCCGTCTGTTCAAATATCATAGGCTGAAGTAGCTCCATTAGTCCGAAAACTTGTCTAAATAGGCATAAATGTCCTCTACTTCTGATCACTGCCAAATCATATTGAGCCCTTCCTTTGAGACTACCTACAGAAAGTAAATAATTTAAAATAATTTTTCAACTAACCGCTAGATTGAAACTGGAGGTATCGAAAAGCTGGAGAAACTTTGGAATGATCGTATCACTCTAAAAGGAAATTATATTGACGAAGATCAATAAATTTTGGCAAAAAAATTTTTTTCTACCTGGGCTCAAGATCTATTGACTGATGTGTTAAAATTGTATACTTTACAATTTTGTTGTAATAATAATGATGTAAAAGAATCGAATTATACCTGCTAACATTGGTAATTGTCTGAGAACTAGTAATGGATGGGTAGAAGTCAACTTTCTGGCACATAATTCCAAATCCATACTCCTCCTTAGCCAGTCCTTTGTACGAGCTGTTGCAGTCAGAGCACTCAATAAAGTATGTGAAAGTTTATCTACTGCACTTGGACAATTTCTTGAAAAAGCTTCATTGGATATATCTTCATTTATGTCCATCTTAAAATTATATAGATCTATTAGATGAAGGTTTTTAATCACTTGAAGAAATGAACTTACCAAACCCTGTCCAGAAGCAGGAAGAGACATGTAAATGAGCAATGTCAGTTCCTGAGAATATTGGTCATCCAATTCCATCAGCCATTTGATTATTTTTGTAGAATGCTGACCGATGCATTTCAACAATAGCTTGAGCCTGAACTCCATTTTGATTTTCCAGTCTTTGTCTTTTCCTGATCTCGCTTCTTCCAAAATGAATTTTATAACAATAGACACCTGGAAACAATATTAAAACAATAAAAAACATATTATTGTAATTTTGGTGGAAACTGTTTACATATAATCTTATATAATAGAATTAGGTAATTTTATGGAACTGGTGGCATTTGGGAAATAAATAAAAATATTTTCTCACAATTTTCATAGCTTTGTAATTATTTTTTAGATAAGAATTGTTTTAACAAGCCGTTGTGTTCTTGAAGGAGGTCATTCCTCCGTTTCCTTCCTAAATTTGCATTAAGAAATGAAGATACTACAATCACAAAATAACTAAAACAAACATATAAAATATAAATATATATAAATAATATAAAATAATTATCTTACATACTTTGATCAACAACTATGCCATCATTTTATTCATCTATTGCAAATGATCCTTCCTCTTCTTGGAGATAACAAAAATTTTGAGAAGCCATTATAACCAATTGATTAAAAATTTATACTCACACAACATCAAATATACTCAAAAACAGCTATGCGAATATCCTAGTCAGCAAATATATAACTTAATTGCCAATTAGAAATACTGAAAATTTGAATCACCAACGATTTGAATTTACCGCTTCTTCTGTGGTACCTTGTACCATCTCTAAATCAGGAACCGTAAGAATAGTAACGAACAGTTCCGAAATCAAGTGTTCCGACCACACGAATGACAAGGAACTCTTGTTCCGTCCCAGACGAACGGGTGGGAACCACAAATTACCAAAAATTACAGTTCCGAACTGCCACGCGAACAAACCTACTGTTTTTAGTGCTGTTTGGGGAGTTTTTTCAAGAGATGATTAGTCTAGAATACAAAATGGCACATTTGCTACTTTTCTTGCCATTAAAATTATCTATGATCATTACTTTGAATAAACTCCGCATTAAACTTTATTTCATTAAATCAATTGCGGTCACATTGCATACAGTAATTTACCTTCGTTAGAAGTTAATGCTCAATTGAGAGATGATTCGAATTTCATGCTTGCTAGTGTATGAATGAGTTAAAAAAAATCACTTACTTGATTATATCCCAAATGTAAAATATCATCGAACTGATCATTCTTCGAATCAGCCTTCTCTGAGCCTTGCCATAATTTTGGACTTTGTATAAGAGCAGTCAAGTAATCCAAAGCAGAGACTGGACATATATTTGAAACGTCCTCTTGAAATATAAACTGCATGATATCATGTAAATTCTGCCAACTTGCTCTTTGCAGAACAACAGACATGAAGAATGGTCGGAATGAAATATTCCTTCTAGAAAAGAGTACGTCCATCTGATGAAAAAAAAAAAATTAACAACTGAATTGAACAATGATTTCAAATGTTGTTTCAATTCAAAAGAGAACAATATTACAGACGATTTATTTTACATATAGCGCAACAGTGTAGATGAGAGTTTATTACCGAGCTTAAACTGAAGGTTGGTTAAGAAGTATGGATTATAAAAATGGGAACAATAATATATAGTTCAAAAAATAACTGCGATTGGCATTAGAATCTTCTAACATTTAGTCCAACAATCTTGGAATAATTTTAGGTCTGTAATGATTTTACAGTTCTGCAAAACACTGTTTCATAGTTATAATAGTATTGTATTATGTTTCTAAACAGATAGAAGTTGTAGTTATCCAAATCTGGTTAATCCAGTAGTTTTTTAAGCAATTTCGACTTTAATTAATTGAATTCAGCCGTTTTCAAAATACTTTAGTGAACACGTGCATTGTCTTGATGTTTTGGATGTTTTCCTTCTTTTGAACTTTTGTGTAAATCAATTTAATTTCAAACTAGAAAAACTATTAATTATTCTCAATGAAATATTGATAGTAACAATTATACTCGTCAAGATTTTCTTATTTTTATTGAGAAAATGAGAATGAAGAAACCATCAATAAATAGATAAGGAAATTTTTGGCATAAAGGTACTAGCGACCATTTTTATATTGAGGGCAATAAAACTACTGTTGACTGGTGTAATCCATAGTTGCAAGCTATCTAAAAGGACTAGCAGGTATTGGTAAGTGCAATAAAACAAAAAATAATAAAAAAGAAAGAAAAATTATGCCCGTTGTATCAGTAATTAGTTAAGCTAGGAACTGTGGTAACAATATCATGTATTTATCAATTCTTTTTTGTTTTATGTTTTTCATTGTGGGTATCAGCTGTCAAAAAATATTGGTCAATAATTTCTGACGTTGAAGGATCCTCACCTAGATCATCTGCAATGGTGATCCAAGGTAATGGATTGTAGATATTAATAACTGAGAACCAATTAAACAGATTTTGCCAACTAATCAACATAACCGATACTTGTAAATTCTATCTTGTTTTGACAATTATCGTTGTTATGAAACTAAAAATGTTATGAAATAGATAAATAGAACACCAAATTTGTTGTTATTAAAAAGATACATGGCGCGTAAATATGTTTTACCAATTGAACAAAGGGAAACAAAATTACCTGTAATTTTTTATTGTCGAAATCCCTATTTTCAATTTCAAACGTTGAGAACCAATCCGACAATGCTTCCATATTTTCTGGCATCTTGTCACCTAGGATTCGCTCCACTGCCGAAGTTTGTACTGGCACATTTTCTTCCTTCATTTCAACATCAGAAGACATCTTCAGGAATTCAGTAAGCACAAGAGCCATCGGAGAATTTTTATCCGGTATGGAATGAAGTAGAGTGGACGCAAAGGTTGCAATTCCAGGTTGATTTGGATTGTTCTTCAGCAGAATTTTAAATAATATGGTCACCGAATTAAACTTTTGCGCTACAGGCAATATGAAATTACTTGGTATAGATTGTATGTACATGAGACAATTAACAGATTGTGCCACGTTTTGTGATAAAATCTGAAAGAATAAAATATAGAATTGAAAATTGGATATCCATAAAATTTGAGGATTTTCAATATACTAAGATCCACCTGAAGAATTTGTACATTTATTCATTTATTATTAAAAAAAACACATATGTACCAGGTTGCCGATCAAAATATGACTGAGTATTATTGAGTTATCGTTGTTTGATTTTTGAAAATACAAATATGGTTACTTTACAAAATATTCTGGTGTTTGAAATACGAACATAGATCTCTTATGTTATTCCATTATTATAGAAGCGAATGGAATAGTTATACTTAAGGTACATTTTAGCATTGAACTGGGTTACGATTGGTTAACAACGGTTACGATATTTTTTGACCATTCGCAGTTATTGAGTTTTAAATGATTCAAGATACTTTTACTAAAATTTTGTGATGCAAGTCATTCGATTCTAGAATATGTCTACGAAATTTATGAAATTTTGCAAACAATGGATTGTTTTTTTGACAGTTTATCCCTGATTATTTTGTTCGTAATATCAAAACTGTTATTATTTTAATTAAAACAGAACCTGGTGGAGCACCTTCTAGCCACAGACAGAATGGTGGTTAGAAATTCAAAAAGTACTTAAAAAAAAGATATACGCAGATGAAAATTAACAAAAATTCTTATTCAAAAGTGAAAAGCAAAATCAAGTTAGAGGAACACTAAATACTGATGAATTGATGGAAAACTTAAATATCCTAATGTTACTAAAAAATAGTAGCTAAGTTTTCTCTAAGATAGATCTCATTCTCAAAAAATTAAATGGAATAATTCATCGGCTAAATAATGAACCTATTGAAAATTATAATATGAAACATTTACCTTTATAACTTGAGAAACAATCTTGTTTTTATCTCCCAGAAATCTTGGATCAAATAGTTTGAGACATAAATGGAGAGCTTCCCTCCCATGCGTTTTTGTTGACGTTTTCTTAGCGATCGAAGGTAGCGATTTCTTATTTTCCAAGCCTAACTCAACATCCATGATATCTTCGGGGGGTGCAGCTTCTTCAATGGCTTTGACAAAAGTCGCCCCACCAACTGCACCTCTCTTATTTTGAACCTCAACCAGCTGAATCATATAGGTTTTATCGAGAACCGAATCTACGACCAGATTAGGATTTTGTAAGGTGGTTTTATCCAATGTTGTTAAAAGATTGCTCATACATTCGATCGGGATACCAAACGATTGGATGAATAACAGCAGTTTTTGTGGTTCCAATTTATATAGGGCGGCGTCCATCAAATTCCACACGTCCGAACGGATCATTCTCAGTTTGATCCAGTCCGGAAGAAAAGAAGCCTTTTCTCCAGTCTCAGGATGGTAAGCTTTCGCGTGTTTCGAATTCCTGGGAAACCACGTGTTGAGCAACAGGTCGAAAGGTTCGAAATCTGCCAACGGGCCGTAGCTCAGGAGGCTAATAGTGGCCTGAATTACCAGGATAAGGAACGCACACTGTTCTCCGCTGGGCCACGAGACATGAACGTACTCGTTGGTCGAGAAATTTTGTAATATGGTGAAAGTAACATCTCTATATTCCATAGATTTTCTCAGATGTAGATAGAACACCGAAATTAAATTCTTCATAGCGTGTTCGTCAGTGGTTAGGACGTAAGACGCAACGCTGTGCCTCTCGATGATAACAGAAGATAAGTCCGTGACTAAATCGCTGAGTTCCGGGAATGAGAAGGATCCGATGCATTCGGGAGTTGACAGGAAATTGATGTAACTGGCTACGCGAGTCGGGTTGGTTTCGCATTGCAACGCTTGTCGAAGAAACTGGATAAGTATCGGTTTTATTATAGCGAAATGCGGAAATTGGTAGATATACTGTGTTAGCCATGTGGTGCTGTCTGAGTTCACTTCACAATCTTCTGACGGCGACAGAATCAATATCAAACCTGAAAATCGTTATTATGTTATATTCTTTTCTTACTTGGCGTGCCTCCATAGTAGTGTTGGGTACCTCTTATAAGAGGCGGCTCATTTGTCCCCTATACGACGAGGAATATAAGAGCGGCCCACTTTTATACTATGTACCACCTCACTTCAAATTTGCCACTTCGCCTGGATGAGGAGCAGGAAGCGATAGAGCCACGTGAGTCACGCGACAAATACAAAGAGAGAGAGGGGATAAGTCCTGGTCACCAGTACAAAAACAACAGAGACAGAGGTAAATGAGGGCTAAGGGGATGTACTGATTCCTAGTAGACAGTACACAGATGTCGTAAATTATGGAATTACGGAGCGTTTTATGGCGCGGCGGCGTCTTTGTCACCTCTTACCCAATATGATGGTATTCAATAGCAATTTCTTTTTACTCAACAGAAAAATGATGATTGTATGAAAACATTGTATAAAATTTTATATTTTTTTGTTAGAATTTCTTGGGTGTATAGCACTTATTCTACTAATAAATGGTAATTGTTAAATTATTATTTTATTTATTTTATTTTTCCAACATATGTTTCGGCGTGTCTACGCCTTTTTCAAGGAATATAATTCAGTCGACAATTTCCTGTAAATTACATAATAATAAATACACAAAAACACAAAGCTTTTACGTACTTCATTCAAATCGTCCGTCAAGATATTATTTTCTCCTATAATCAAACTTTAAAAGATCTTCAAATATTAAATATCTTCGTCAGCCATGAATAAAATAATGTGACGATGATGCGCTGTCACGATTTTGTTTTTCCAACTTCTTATTCCAATTTAATGCTGCGACACCTGTACGAATTAACAAGTGATAATCCCAAATCTGGGTTTGAATTGGTTCTTTTTAATCTAGATGGAGTTGGTAGTAGAAGATTGAAAATTTGTATTTCCTTATTTATGTTATTAGATTGAAATAAATTTGGGCCAAGTTTTTGATGTCCGCTTTATCATTCATAGCTTCTTTTTTCTTTTATTATGTGGATCATTTCTAGTATGTTTCTAGTGTTGTTGTTTCATTCTTTTTCCAGGATAGAAAAGTTCTCAAAATCCATTTTATGTTTTTCTGTTTGTTCATGCTTTTTATGCGGTCATATTTTTGCAAAATTTGTGCCCATTTATTCTTTCCTTTATATATTGTGTTGTCTGTCCTATATATACTTTTGGGCAATCCATACAATTTATTCGGTAGACACAATTCGAGATTTTATTATTTTGGATTTTTGATTTTAATTTTGTGTTTATGAATTTCAAATTATTTGTGTTTTTATGTGCTACGTTTATTCCATAATGCTTCATTGATGCATTTAGTGTTTCTGATATATGGTGTATATGGTAAGGATATATGGTATATATGGTAAGGATACATATTTTTGGGTTTCGATTTTGGTTCTTCTAGTTTTTCGTTCTGTATTATAAAGGCTAAAGATTTTGTCTTTGAAGATCTTGTCAATTAGTTGTAGAGGATAGTTATTAATGGCTAGTATTTCTTTTGCTTTTTTTATTGTTTGTTGTCTGAACTCTGGACTAGTGAGTTTTAGAGCTCTATCAGCAATTCCTGACACGACACTTTTTTATGAACCATTGGAACTGCGGCTTCAAAGTTCAAATATCGTCCACTCCAGGTTGGTTTTGTGTACCAAATTGTCTTTACTTTTGTGTTTGTTCGTATGAGTGTCAGATCTAAGAAATTGATTTTATTTTGTTTTTCTAACTCACAGGTGAACTTCAAATTAGGATGGTAGTTATTGAATTCATTTATAATATCCTCTATTTCATTTTCAGGTGCTGCTGTAAGACAGTCATCAACAAAACGTTTGAAAAATGGTATTATGTACTTTAATTTTTTTATAACCGTTTCTTCCAGATCCTCCATTACAAGTTGAGCTATTACTGCAGAAATTTTATATTTTGAATTGAAACTGTCTTATCGGATATATTAGCAAGAAGTAAAAGAAAAATTTTAGTTGATTCTGCTATCTTATGTCAGAGACCACAGATGGAAGGAAATTCAGGTGAAAGTCAAGACAGCGCTACTCCATTCTCTGCTAGACAATTTGAAGGTCACATGATGTTTAGAAGACACACGTTACCACCTCTGTATCGAAAATAAATACGCAAATTAAAGAAAATTTGTGACAGTCATTATTAGGTTTTTCATATTTTTTATTGTTTATTACATTTCATCGCACTAAAAATGGTTCGTAAGTGTGAAAGTTGTAGTAAAGACAGGAATTTTACATTTACATGTTCAGTAGCGTAGAAAGTTTCAATAGGGAAGTTTTCAAGGAGATTATTATAAGATAAAATGAGGTTTTCTTGAATTAAGGTTCCTAGATGACGATGAAAAAAGAAGAATTTGATCTTCACTGTTGGGATGGTCAAGTATTTGCCCACAGAAAGCAATTTTCATTTGTTCTGATAATTTTGACCCTGAAGATATTGTAACCCAAGAAATGGAAAAAGATTTTATGCGGTGTTGCCGGGCAAGGTTTAACAAGAGACTTTCAATGAGGTTAAGACTTCCAATGAGGGAGTCAAAACAAATCGACATTTTACAAAGGAATGCTTTGTCTATCTTATATAGTCACATAAGGCATCAGATGTCAAATATGTCAGGTGACATGTTTATTGTGTTATTAATACTCACCTTTCGTAGCTTGAGTCCTGCTGGCTCTGTGATCTGAAGCAAGACGACGAAAGAGATATTCCAGAACCTCATAGGCCATCTGTGGATCGCTACCATATACAACTGTCCTCAAGTGAGCTAACAATTGGCCTTGTTTAGTAAGTTTTTCGGCTGGTGCCGTCGACAAAAGATATTCACAAAGACACTGTACAGGCAAATGAGCCATTGCACCCTCTGAACTATGTACTAATTCAGCTAACCAGGGCATATGGGCTGTACCTCCTTGTCTGAAACAAAAAATACGATTTAAATTCTGCAATGTAGTGATTTTTTAAATGAAACTTTTCTTATAGCAACAAATTTGTTTACCCAACTCCTCTTTATATAAATATAAAAGATACATATTTGTGTCCGACTGAATGGAACTTATTTCGTGTCTTATTTTCAATAAAGACCTCATTTTTTATCCTTGATTTGGAATTTCTAGTTTTGATCGTCCCTCAAAATGGACAGTTCTGATTTATTCATAAACAATTAATTATTTTGCCTATAGCATTAATTCAGGAGGATTTCAATTGAATCCCATCAATTTCAATTATAATCATTTATGACTTGAAATTAACACACACGGAACTGTAAAAAAATTTCATAACAAAAACAAAAAGTGTAAAAGATTTGGGATTGAGCCAGATTCATGAAATACCTGCTGCATTATATTGTGAGTCAACGGTTCATGAAAGCTTTAATCAAGTACTAACAGCTTATGAGGGAAACTGTTCAGAGGCTCTATTCACAGCACATGACCCCTATTTTCAACAAATCTGAGCTCACTCATATATCGATACCCTTATCTGTAATTATAGGTACCCTTGTACAGTCAGTTGAATTATGTTAGTCTATTAAGCTTTAGCCCACATTAGGTGGGTGAACTCGCAAATGAGTCTGAACCAACCGGAGCCCATTAAACTACTCAACAAGAGATAACCAAGAACAGTACCAGAACAACTGGTGCTTTGCCCTAAAAAAATTACTAATTTCTCACTCACCTTGACATGATATCAAGTAGAAAGTCTGGATTCCTGGACCTGCAGAGAAGATGTCCCAATCGATGACTGTTGTTCAAATTTTGCAATTGTTCCAAGACCAATGGTGAAGGTCTTCTGACTTCGCCCTCAGGTCTGAGTTCCATTAGCTGGTGAAGCAACAAACTATTTTGCTCTGTAATTTCCACCTTCGTACTGGCTGCTGCCAAATGCGTTTCGAATTCCAAAATCTTCTGTTTTTCCAGTGCCAAAATCTGCTGTTCTCTGTTTTGAAAATCCTCTTCAGATAACACCATTGTCGGCGGGGGAAAGGAAAAATAACTGGAAAAACCAGGTAGAAATAGAATTACAATTTGGCAACATGGTAAATTTCACAGACTCAGCAGCCATGTTGGAAATAATAATCAATTCCAAGCGAAAGACTGGTCATTGTTAGTCAGCGCCTTTGGTCCTTCTGGCAGTCATTTTATTGCATATTGTGCAATAAGCAATGACTTCTAGAGAAACCAATATAATGACCCGTCTTTAGCTTGGAATTAGCTAATGTGTTTATAAACTTAATCCTTCAGTAGGGTTATGTCGTAAGGAATATACTTGATCTACACTTTACACAAAGAGTTCCCACGGGTTGTGTAAATTTCCAAAAACAAAATATTCTTCAAGTAGATCATATGATAATCCTGTATTTAGAGAATTAATAGTAATGATTAGGTTTTTCCTTTGTTCAACTTAGCGAACACAAACCGCACTCGATTCTATGCCATGAAGTTAACACATCGGTTAGGTATCTTCAGCCAACACTGCGTCAAAATCTCTGTCAATAGTGTCATGTCTTATGACCAGCGTTGGCGAAGGTTCGAACACTATCTGGTAGATTAGAGAGGAAATCCGTAGCAGTATGATTTTTTTCATTAATTTAAATTTTACAATGAGAAATTCTCCATAGTTAAAAGTCATATACAATAACAAGCCAGACCTATGTACAGGTTGTTCATCCACTTCTATAGGAGTTATTTTGCACATTGTCTATACCGATTGCATTTGTAGTTTGGTTGAAAAAATAAATATATAAATAACCATTAGTTCGATTTAATGCAAATTTTTGAAGCATAAACATTATGAAAATTATGTTTCTATGATCGATCTGAGCATGCTTGAAGTTGGCCAATACGCAAATAAACAAAGATAGAAAATCAACTGGTTTCCGAACATAACGAATTGTTGATATTCCAAGTACGCAATATATTATATCTATTAGGTATATAAGATTAACATTTAATTTTATGTTAGAATTGGACTCACTTAGTGATGCACATTTCCATGAACATGCGGAGAGTAGGATACTTAGTCCATGCTATATTGCCGATGCTGGTGGGATTGTGAGCAGCCAAGGTTAAAAGTATCAGCCAAACCTTCCAGTAGGTAACTGAGATAGCTAGATTCGGAGGAGCATATCCCGGGGGTAAAACAATGTTCTCAGGATAATTATAGCTGCACAAATTGAAAAAAATGTCAAATATCTCCAATTTATTTATGGTAAGAGGGGGATCAAGATCAGGAGGAAGATTAGCAACCCTCTTTATCAACTGCTCAGATATGTCAAGTGCTTCAGTAGGATGAACTGCATTTTCTTTGGAAAGACCAATTAAAAGTATTCTTAAAAGTGTGCCTTCCAACAGCGGAACTTCACTTGATAATCTGATGAATAAATTTCTTTCGTTATCACCTGAAAATATGAAAAAATACATATTTTGACATTAACATCACAAGTAGGAACACAATTATAAGAAAATTATCCGATCAAAGTGTTGTATCAATCGAAAACTAGGACAATAATGATGACGGTAATGCTTTGAACACTGAAACTCCAGTAGGTTATATCACATGACTCTCTGTACACAAACCTAGGGTATTGAACATGTAAAAACAAAAAACCATAGGGCTTTTGAATTTTATATCTAATTTTTTCATCATTCATTTAACATATTAAGATTTATTTCTTTCTGATTAATTATTGATGAGATGGGTGGTGAGACGATTTAACAAATAATTTTTGCAGTTTTCAGAGCAGCATCCATATCATTATTATTAAATTTTCAACCAAATCTTGAGCTGTCTACAGATGTTTCAAGAAATAACTCTTATGAATCTGTAGAATAATTGACTATTACAACTGATTGTATTCATATAACTGATGTAGTTTAATTCGATTTTTTTTTAGGAATAATCAATCAGAAGTGCAATATAATTAAAACATAATTGAACTTACCGGGCCAAGAATCGATCTTATTATACTGTTCTGGCTGTTCTAAGAAGAGAACCTTCAGAAGCACATGATGGTAATCAATAGGGTTCGGTTTGAAAAGTTTCACAGCAAGATCTTGCAACCATGAAACCGCCTCCTTTTGTATTTTACTTACTTGAGCCTAAAATATATTTCTCTTTATTTTCAATCCGTTTCCCAAATAAATCGACTTACCTGAAAAGCTTTCAATACATTTGTATCCCGTTTTGCTTGTGTCACAGCGTCTCTAACAGTCGGACTCACACACAAAAGCATACACATGGCTGTCAAATCACCCAAAGAAAGAAAAATCCTGTCTTTGAACTCGGATTCTTTTATTTGTGCTGAATAATCTCTTCTTTCTTTGAGAAGTGAGTGAACAACATTGAAGAGGTTGAAATCATGTCTCAGAACTCTATTAATCTCTTTCAACAAAGCTCTCAAAGAACGTAAATAATCATCCTTGTTCAACAATAGTTCCTGTGAAGGAAAAATATTTAGTAATGAATAATTTCTAATCCAGCATCAATTAAGTGAAGGTTGGAATTTTTTTTTGTTCAGTGGCACAAATAGATGAATATTCAATTGATTTTTGTTGATTTATATGATATTGATATTTCTTAAAAAATTTAATAATCTTATAACGATCATCATCGGTAGATACATCCTAAACTAGTCAACTGGACAGACTCCATTCTGTCGAAAGTTGCCGATTTGGACTAATAGAAAATGAAAAAATTAAACAATTCCGAATTATTTTATGCCCCAATAATAAGCAATGATATGAAAAAAATTTTATTCACTTCAATAAGGATGTTATATCTTTTCTCTATTTCAGTGTCGTAATGAGTTCATTACAGTACTAAAAACAGTGCTGTAATGAACTCATTATAGCATTGTTTTTAGTTATATTTTCGTTTCATGGTTGACAACACTGACATCCTATCCTTTCGAATGTCAACATGCGTCCAGTGCATGTCAATTATCAATATTAAACCAAGTAGAGATTTGAACGCACTATTCAAATTCTATAATCTGTCAATTTTCGTATCAGTCACACCAACTGCGAATATAAAATACACTAGGAGGTATAATCTGAATTTTTCATTGAATTCCAATAAATTTCTGACAATTCTTGACTGAAATAGAGAAAATATCTTCTAATACTCGTTGCAGAAGGCAATTCCAACATTCATGCATTCAAAAACTCACTCCTTCGTCGCTTGTTTTCAAATTTCGCATTCGTGTTGGAATAGGTGCCTATTCTGCAACTTGTTTTAGAATATACTATTGTAATACTTTATCGAAATGATATTTTTTGTTGGATAATCATAACATAAAAGACAAACATGCATAGAATAAAAAGCAATTTTACAACGTAAGGTCAGCAGAAAATTAGATAAAAACAAAGAAATTAATACATGTGCTGTAACTGTACCTGAAAACATATCTACTTTTCTTGTCTTGTGTTATTAAGTTAATATTTTTGCATGTATTGTTAGTTTAGTATTGAATTATTGATATAATTGTGATAAAACTGGTTAACTAAAAATTTTTGCTTGTCCTCGTAGGTAGAGTTCTTTTTTAATATCGGTGGCGTCGTGCCATCTTAAATAAAAAGTACACTTTCCCTACTTGGAGCGCAAATTACTATGAAAATCTTGTTGCTACATAATCAAACATTTTTTATGGTTATTTGAATAAGTATATTTTGTTTGGGCTTACCACACAGATATCGGCAAAGGCATCAGCACTAGCTTCTGGAGCAACCTGGAATAATGCCCCAACTACTACAAGGTTGTTACTATTCCTAGCATTAGAAAGTTCATTGTAAATTGTATATTTGAGAAGAGGATAAAGATTAGTTGGTGATGAATAAACCATTTCCCTCAAGCAGTTATTCAAGAAAATAACCATAGGTTTACTTTTTAGACGCAGCTTGCTCAGTTGGGCTATAACCTAAAACAATGAACAAATGTATTACATATTTAATTGCTCCTTCTGGTCGGCAAACAAAAAACATCTTATGAACTTCTTGAATAATGAGACAATTTCATAGGTTTACATTTTTTATTGAAAAATTTCAAAGCAATGCACATGTTGACATCAACTTTCAGGCTGTTTGATTCTGAGGAAATGATTTCTTTGCATCACTAGATATTATGACTCATTGTCTCATCTCAAAAAAGAGGGGGAGGTTATCGATCTGTCTGTATTTTTTTACTTAATAAAATAATACCCTCATTTCTTATTTTTTGGCGCTCTTGTTCACCCGAACAGAGTGCCTATCATTTTGCCCGAATGTCTGTAATTTTGGAATATCGAGCCGAAAAACTGCAACAAAACAGCTCGCAAAATTTCGCAGAAATCGTCACGCTAGAAGATTTTTAAAAATTCCCAAAAAATTTTTTCAATCCTCACTATCTCATATGATATTGCTCGGATTTCAATAAAAATTCGTGAATATATTTAGGTGATCGATATCTTACTTATCCTCAAATTTCATTGTTGTAGCTCTTTTCCATTTAAAGATAAGATCATTTTTTTAATTTACTCAAGAGAAAAGAAAAAATGACATACGTCCCGATGATTTTCTTTGAACGATAGCCATCACAGATCGATATTCGATTGACAAATGCCGAGCTCATTAATCAGTGTCAGTTGGCATAATATTAATCAAAATTTTTCATAACGGGAAATCATAGAGATAGAATTCAATCTCGGTGGCTGAAATAATATACGTTGTCAAAATTCATAAAAGCACTGACATAAGTTTAAGGAAAAGGGAATTATAGCTTCGAACAAAACTTGAGGAAAATTATGAGTAGTTATTTTTAATTTGAGATATAGGTTTGTTCATTCATTAGGCGTTCATATTTGCATCACATTGTCCCATAGTACGGGAAAAGACTATTGTTCACGTGATCAGAGTGCTTATAGATTTGTTATGGTTTGAATATTTACTCGCAAGTAGCTCAACAAGAGCGCCAAAGCAATCTGACCTCACGTCAGTGCTTTTTTTTTTTTAATTCAAGTGTATTAGTAACCATTCACATATTTTAAAATTATACAAAAGTAGAGAAGTGAGGTCAGTAGCTTGTGCGTGCTTGTTCTAAAATCTTTTCCCGGACTTTGGATCAGCGTGATACTAAAACAACTGATCCAATGAATGTGAAGGAAGGAAGAAACCTATATCATGAATTAAAAATGCGAAAACTCCAGCTCATCAACTTTGAAAAATAGAGAGTATATAGCGAGACCTATTCAAGTTTGACCAGGGATTCTTCATCATGAAGCAAGACTCAATCGATTGAGACCATTTCGGCCCGATATCCTAACAAAATTTCTGCTCAAAGTTCCTATTTCAATAAGGTCTTTTAGGACATCACCCTATATGTTGAAAGTGAACACTACATGAAATGACTCTTTGTCAGCAATCTACTAGTTGGAAGCCAATTTGTTGATGTATGAATTATGTAAAAATATAAAGCTTCAAGTTACTCAGTTTGATAATTGTGTTATTTTTGTTTGCCAACTAGAAGTTCCGTGATTTATGGTTAAAGAACAGTACCTCTAAATCGCGTTGAGTACTAGCGCAGCAATTGATACATAGATATGCAAGCAATTCCTGAGCTGATTTCATGAGTTTGTGATTATGCAACCATAATTCAATTCTTGAAACAGCAATTATTCTTATTTCTACGAGACCACAAGCAATGCTGAGAAACCTTATGAAATTTTTGCTGATTGTTTCAGGCTGCTGTCTTCTGTTGAGTTGTTCCTTTATGGCTTCAAGAACAATATGTTCAATTGTTTCTTGGTTTTGGCTATACCTTGGATAAATTTTTGTATTCCATCCATCAACTATTGCTTTATGGTCAAGGAATGCTAAAAAATAAATTTAGTATTATAGACCTTTGAATTTTTCAATGAAAAAATATATAAATGAATATAATACTTAATGAAATACAGGGTATATACATCTGAAAGTAGCAATTTGTTATAAATTTCTGAACACCTTGTAAATTGTTGACAAAAAATTCTTTATGATGGAACTCGTGTAGAATTATTTGGGCAATAACCATCATCTCTTAAATGTTCTTCTTCCCAAGGCAATCGGAAATAAGATTTCAGATCTCTTATTGCTTCTACTTTAAATTTCCTTACCTTCTTCATCATCTATACTATTGATGGTAAGAGGGCTCAAGTATCTCTTACTATTGAATTCCAATTTTCACAGTGTAAAAGTAATTTAGGTGGTGCTTTTGTATTAAAAGCAGTTATTATATTATCAACAAATGGTTTGCAATAAGGGTTGTCAATCCATATTCTATCACCCAAAGCATCTTCTACAAAAATCTAACAGAAATATTGGATAATTATTGAGGTTTTAAATATAAAATATTTTAAAACTTACCCTCACAAAAGTTTCTGGCCAATGACCAATATCAGAATAAGCATGAGCTAATAAGTTTATAAGAAGTACATGAATATAAGAATTATTCTGCTTTGAAGCCTTAAATCCACCATTAACATCTCTTCTTAAAACACTTATAATAGCATTTAGAATATGCTCGTTTGTAAACGTCATCGGTTGACATCCACATGTTAATAGTAAACTGCTATAAGTTATTTTGCACAACTTGTAGCGTTGACTTTTAATAGACCTGATTGCTCCTAATATAAATCCCACCTGAAATGTGCAATTATGGTAGCTATCAAAAAAATTAATTAGAGGAGCAAAAAATGAAAATACTAACAGCTTTATCATTATTGCCAAGGTTTAAACTATTCATTATGTTTTCGAAAAGTTCTGATGATTCACAATCCAATGCCAAAGTTTCCCAGGGTTCAACACCAATTTGAGCTCTCTCATTTGAATGAAGATTGGGCACTGCTACTGTCCGAGCTCCAGGTAGACTGACTTTCAGCTTCTTAGCTGGTACTGACAAACTAGATGATGGTGCGTCTCTCTTAAGTTTTTCACCTGGAACATTAATACTTTTAGTTTTCTTAAAGAAGAATAACTTTCATATTACCAGAAGTTGATGGCATATGAGAAGTTGAAGGTTTGGACAGAGGAACAGCTCTTTTAGAGTCATCTCTTGATGAAGAAGATTGCTTAGCACCCAAGGCAATGAACATATCAGGAGGTTGTTGAGTTATTTTTGATTTAGGGCCTCTTGCCCCTGCTATTGGCTTACTTCGATCCATTTTAGCCACAATTTATTTTGCGATTTACGTATCAAAGTACCACCACATCCGAGATTCTAGGATGTTGTTTGTTTACTTTCACGTTCACGCAACACTGACGTCTTTTATAGAACAGGTTAGACCTTAAAAGCCATAGAACTCTATAATTTTATTTTTTCGACGTTGTGCCTAGTCTTAGCCACTTAAATAAGAAATAATGATAGATGTGAAAAATGTTGGCTGTTGGCTGATTTTTTATTGATAATTTGTTGAGATTACTTCAAATTGAATCAGCACAGAATGAATCATTCTGCTCAATAGTCTTCTATGGTGTCCAATCTGGGTTCGTAATCTTTATCCCTTCCCCATTTGTCAAATGGCAAGTGTTTTGAAATCAAAAGAAATTCCGCTCACAGGAGTTGTGTAAAATGTTTATGTAATTGTAATTGTAGTTCAAGAAAGAAGTTTATTAAAACTGTGTTGAAAATGGAGCGGTTGCCAATGGAAATACTAGAAATAATTTTATCAAATCCTACCTTGAGTATTAGGGATGTTATTAGTTTTTCTTCTACATGTCATTATTACAGAGATGCAATAAGGCTCAATAATTCCTTGTGGAAACTAAAATTTAAGGACGAGTATGTATTCAATTTATGTTACTCTCTGCTGTACATTCTATTGATTGCCAAATATATTGTATTTTAAGATGGCCTGAAATATCTGATATATTTGGGGCTAACTCCGTGGACTACTACAAGGAAATAATTTATATTTACGACTTGTTCAAATGTATTGAACAAAAATTAGAATTGATGCCTAGTCGATTTTGCAAGAAATATGAAATTTCTGAATGTGAATTAGATGAATGGTCAATTCTTGTCAATGAAAAATATGAGAACTACTGGTATCTGGTCAATTACTTGATGAAGATTGTGAATAGTACAGAAAAAATAAATAGTTGTGATGTAGTTCCTTTGAAGTAAGTCAACCGTTCTCTTTGAGATTATTCAAAATAACAAAAAGGTTTTCAGCACTCCCGGCAACAAAACCCAACAGTATTATGCTGGTAAAGTTTTAAGACATATAAGGCAGGTGCATTTATCAAAGGAATGGGCCATATTCAAATCTCTCTGTTCTAAAGAGCAACTTTTAGAGAACGGTGCCATATTTGTTGCTCAATGGTGTCAACCTCATCTTGAGATATCCCGAAAAATTATCTCTGCGAAACTAGACAAAATAGCTAATACTGTTAAAAAAAAATTGAAAATTGTGCATCCAAA
The DNA here is from genome assembly GCA_030674115.1 of Micraspis discolor. Classification (NCBI taxonomy): domain Eukaryota; kingdom Metazoa; phylum Arthropoda; class Insecta; order Coleoptera; family Coccinellidae; genus Micraspis; species Micraspis discolor. The sequence goes on from JARTUT010002175.1 coordinate 14,381,126, forward strand.
TCATCCAATTTTCAATTCATCCAAAGAGATGCTTGAGCAATGGAAAAAATACAATTTGGTGGCCCATCAATGGTCAACAGCTGAATGTCGCCAATTAATGCAAGTTTTGAAGGAAGTTTTGTTTGATGATATGAGATTTAAGGGCAATAATATTGCTTATTATATGCCTCAGAATTCTTACATAAATGAAGTGAGTATTCCCAATTACAACTAGATACTCCAGTTCTTCCAAAAGTGTAATATGGTTTTATATTTGTTTCATATTTCTCATGAATTATGTTTTTTCTCATATAGGGTGCTTCTTTAGCAAAAATTATCCAATTGTTTAATATTTCAACTTTGGAAAAATTTAGAACAGTTATCCGCCTAATTTTATTTGTCTTTTTTCCAAAGAGGATATATTGAATAAAATTTTTTTGCCTAATTTAAAAAAGCTGTAAATTGAAGGGTAAAGGGTGTTGAATAGTAAGTTCTAGAAAGAACCCCTCTTAATTTTTGCTAAAGATTTTTTACCCTTTGGAATCTCTTGCATCAATTCACCCTCTTTACAATTATATAGGTAATTCACTAAATTTCTGAGTTCTTTAGAGCAAATGCCTGATGAGAGAATGACAAATCTCGGAACATGTTTCTTTTTCTATTTAATTTTTTATGGTTTTTGTTTTTTTTTTTAATTGTTTGATGTTATGATAAGAATAAATAATGCTCTTTTATTTATCAAAGAAAACAGTGTTTTCTAGAATAAATAAAGGTATCCATGATACTTTATCGAAAAATGTAAGACTTTTAATTGTCAAATTTTTGATTTATTTACACTTTCAAGAATAGACTTTTTCAATTAAATAATTCAGTAATTATTTTATTGAAGATTCAACTGTGAATGAATATATTGGTTTTGTGTAGGTTCTAGACTTCAAGCAAGGGTTGCCGATCACACTAGCTGTAATATATGAAGGTGTAGCTCGTAGACTTGGACTATTTTGCCAGCCTATAAATTTTCCTTCACATTTCTTACTGAGATATTCTGAGAATGGCCAAGATTGGTATTATATAGATGTATATAATGGTGGCAATATTATAAGGAGACCCATGGGAAATTTTGAATTGAATGATTTAGTTGCTTCCGCCGTAGATGTTGTGGAGAGAATGGCCAATAATTTGGAAGTTTCCGCAAGACAGCATACCCAAGTAAATGGGAGAGTGACTAGACTTAGATCCAGCTTAGAACTCCTGAAGTTGGTCAGCCCTCAAGATATATCATCCCTAGTTAGCTTAGCTAGGTTGTATATGCTTCACAGTATGGATACACGTTCCTTGGAAACATTTCTCCTCTCAGAAGATTTTCAGGTAATTTTCTTAATGTCTCTAGAAATCAATTTTAAATATCACGTTTTAATCACGAGGAAATCACTAATCCTTGAACAATGAACGAATTGTCTGAAATCCACTTGTCTGGAATTGAGTAGGTTATCAAATATTTACATATTAATTTTCAAATGACTTCACATTGTTTGCGGTGTGCATTAATATATTTGTTGGCGGTAATTATTGGAATAGTTGATTGTTCATTGGCCTTATTCTGAATTTTGCTGTTTAATGATACTTAACCATTTTTGAGCACTTTTTTAAAGTGCATAGATACATCTTATGAATATGTTAATGTTTACTTAAGATTCATTCTAATTTAAATTTTTTATCAGTAGCCTACTTTTCCTGTTTCAATTAAAAATGGAATTCGAATATATCTAAGTTTAAAATTAATTGAACATTTTTGTCTTGCTCTACCATTTTGCACTGCTGTGTACAGTAGTTTGTTTTCAAGACATGAGTACAGGGTGCCGCAGAACAAATAGTGCAGCTTTGATTGCACAACATAAAAAAAGTTGTTTATTCTGCTCGAGTCAGTACTACACCCCATTTTTTAATTTGAGTTTTAAAGGTCACATAATTCTGATAATGTCATTTAGAAACGTTGCACTGTTGTAGGCGATTTATGAAGTTTTCGAATGCGTTCTGGCAAATATCGATCGGAATGGCGGCGATTTCCTCTCTTATACAGATTTCTAGTTCTACCAAATTGTGAGGACAGTGCTTGAAAATCTTTTTACTTGAGGTAGCCCCACAGGAAAAAATTGTAAATGCTTAAATCAGGTTATCTTGCCGGCCATTCCAGGTTTAATGCATTTGCAAGTTTCCGGGCAGAGTCTGTTGGTGATTCTTCAACAGCTTCTCTCACTAGAGCAACATATACGGGAGTTTCGCTGTTTTTTCTGTCTTCCCATACCCCTAGGCCTTTTTGTTAAACCACCACCAGGAACGCAATTCGCGGTGCGGAAAGTATCACGACGTGGAGTGTTGAATTGTCGTGGGAAGCTTCGCTGAGTGACAATGAAAAAACGACAGTTTTCAAAAAACGTACGAACGGCGAAGCCGTGATGCTCTCCGACTTTCTCGACTGAAAACGGGGTGAGTGATCGGACACTACATCGGCTGTAGTCTAAACTTGCACTGTTTGTTTTTCCGCATCCTGTATATACAGTGTGAAACACATCTTGGGAACTCCCATTTAGGTTATGGGATTTCTGTTGCTAACTGGATCTTCATGAATTTTCAATGAAGAAAATAGTTTATTACTTGATGAAAATTTTGTTTAGGCGAATTTTGATATAAATTTTCAATTCTTCAATTAAATTGATAAAAATCGCTGTTTCATTGTGTAATTCTCTATTTTAAGGTACCTGAACAAGCTCAGAGAGTGGTCCATATGCTCAGAAATTACGAATCTCATCCATCTCGCTCAAGACACGAACAGGCAGGTCCTACAGAGCCTGTTGAACGGACTCCAGACTTGAAGTTTGCCGTAGGTATGATAATGACCCACCTGGCTTTAGATTACAAATGCGTAATTTACGATTGGGATAAAGAGTGTAAGGCGTCGATTGATTGGCAAGAACAAATGCATGTGGATTTGTTGCGTTATGGGAACAAACAACCTTTCTACAATGTTCTAGTTGAAGATGGATCTCATAGATATGTAGCTCAAGAGAATCTGCAACCAACTTACGAATCTGGATTTTTGTATTTGAATGAAGATGTTGGCAGGTACTTTTCTCATCATTTCAAAACACACTATGTGCCAAATGCTAATAAAGAACAGGAATATCCTTATGATAAAGAGGTCAGATTGAGTTATCACGATGGATTTTTGAATTTGCAAATGGAAACTTAGAATTTATTCCTCAAAAGCTTGTAGAAAATTTTTAAAAAGGAGGTTTAGGGATTTTTCGTTCATACATTGGTCTGTTCAAATTAAGAAATTATTATTATTGAGATTCGGGATTATTTTTGACCTAATAGATTGTATTGATGACTCATTTATTTTGTGAAGATCGATCATAAGTATTGAAAAAAACAAGTATTGATAAAGTGAAAATTGGACAAAATATTTGTTTCTTTTAATATTTATTATTTTTGTCCCTACATAATATGTAGTAATTAGAGTTTAAAACATCATTATGTGTATAAATTAAGTTCAATTTTCAAAATCATAAACAGCAAATAGTAGGATCCAATCAGAGAGTTCCTGTTTATAATATTTACAAAAATCAATGATGATGAAAGTTGCACTTTAGTGCTGTGATATCTGTGTACATTCCAAAAGTTAAAACATACTTATTTCTCACTCTTGTAAATAATTTCTTGTTATAATTACACGTTTGAAAGAAAAATGCAGTGAAATCTTGTGAGTACACCGCAACAGGAGAAAATGATTTGATCTCTCATAGAATATTTCATTGTAGTTTTTTTCATTTCATATTACTATGATACCCATTTTGTAACAATTCCAGTATTTTTTAATGAAAAATAGGGTGCCTTACAAGACCGAAATCAGTGAGTTGGAAGCTGATGTTTATACTTGATTGAGAGTTGAAAATCTGATTTGTTGAAACGAATTTTGTTATACACGCATTCTTCAAATATCTTTAAAGCCTGATATAAGCAATAAAATGAACATATTGCAGTTTTGAAAAAAATAATATGTGAACATAAAATTGAATGCCATGTAATAACTTGAAAATTTCAGGAATTCAATGCACCCTTTCTGTTTTATCCCATTGTATATTTCTTCTAAAAATTTAGGGTTGTATTTTAGTGAGTGAAATTTTTCGAAAGATCTTATTTTAGCGTTTGAACAGTGACATCATTCTTATTTCTCTTTCAAAAGTTCTGTCAATCTTTGGAAAGGATGCTTGTGGATTATTATAATGTTATCTTGTATCTGAGAAATGGGGTATGCTATGCTTTGCAAGATATCTGCCTTTTCTGTATCAGTTCTGATAAAAGATTTTATTGAATCCTTTGTATCATTTCATATCAAAAGTTGATATTTAAATACAAATTTAATTTGAATACAAATCAACTAGAATGACTTTTGAAAAGTAAAACAATTTTTAACAAGTACAATATTATATATGATCATACTTTCAGAGCAATAATAACGAATTGTTCTTGTGATAACAAGAATATATATATAACATAGAACAGCAAGCTGTTCTATGACGTCACCTGTTCGAATTTCCGTTTTAGCGAGGATTGAACTGATGACGTCACATGAAAATTTTTTGAAAGATTGCTAAAATACAATTCTACTTCATCTTATTTTGAATATACTAGCCAAAATTACAGAATGCATTCAAATTTTACGCAATATACTCAAACCCTTGTTTTTATTATTAGAACAATAATAAAACTTGTCAGTTAATTTATAACATACAAATTTGAATATAATACAATTTATTTTCAAGAATTCTCCTTAAAAATATTCTAATGTTGATTATTTAAGCACCATACTGAAGTTTGCTTATATTCTTGTGAATTTTACTCAATCTTCTACATGCATATACCTGGATTTCATAGAAAATTCAAATAGGTTTCAACTCTACATGTGTTATATCGCAAAAAAATTATTAAGAAGTAGTTGTATCCTATGTTTACAGAATTTTGTTATTGTAATGAAAGTTTTATCATCATATGTGTTTTAAATCATTCAAGTTTATTATATGTATAAAATGTTTTATTAATATTTAGTTACACCCAAAAATTGAATTCAAAATTATTTCAACAAAAATAATTTAAAAGGAAAGAGGGTGAAATAATTCACAACTAGCATATGTGCATGAAATACAGGAACTACAGTGGTATTGCTTTTCCTTTGTATTTTACACATTATTTAGTATTTTTAATAAATATTTCTATGAAATAATGTTATTGTGTAACATGTGTTTCAATTCATCGAAGTTCAAAAAATGTACATTACATTTCCATAAGAAGACATTTCTAACTTGAAAAAATCACTTCGAAACTTTTTAGATCTATTGCACAAATGTTTGTCTCACTTCATGTTTATGATGAAATAAATAAAAAATTAATAACAACACTTTAATACATTAATATTGTTCATCAAATACGAATTGTGCATTGGAAGGGGGTGGATTGATAAAAGTCTACAGATAATTCTGATTCAATAAATTATTGAAATGGTTTAGAGAAACATTCAAATTTGGAATAACTATAAAAATGAATTCTTATTCATAGTAATATGCCTTATAAAGTAGGGCAAGAAAAGAAAGTATTCTGAAAAATATCGCCAAGCCAATGAGACCAAAAAGAGATGGTACCAGTTGATCCTGAAAAGAAAATATTTATTTACGTATCTATGTTAAATATAGGGGTTCAACAATTCGTCTAAGTTTTATCTTCATCATAATCATAATGCTTACCGGAGAGACTCCTTGGGAAGCTAATACTACCAATCCATTTTTGGGGCAGAAAGAGCTATCATCACAAATAATGTGCTTGACATCTGACCATTGATTTATCAGCAAAGCTTGGTTTCCGTACTTGAACCAAGAGAGATCAGCAAGCCATTGTAAATACGGTGGAACCGAGCTGTAAAATATCCATAATATATAAAATTGCTTACTAATTGTACCATTAAGACTATTAACCATTGTTCTCAGAGCTTCGTTGCGTCGGTGGCGACATTTCCCACTCTTTTCTAAATACTAATGACCTCTGCTAATGACTTTTGATGTCATACCCGTAGACAAAGTAAGGCCAAGCGCACACAGAGCAACTATTCTGCAACTAGAGTCGGCAACCAGTTGCATCTGCAACTAGTTTGTAACTGAAACAAAACTTCTGTCCGCACACGGGTCAGTGAATCAGTTGCGTCTAATGTGCAATAGTGGAGTATTTTGTAGGCCTAGTTCGCTGTGTTTTGAGGCATCGCCTTGACCATTTGTGCTTATCATGTCATCAGACTCAGACGAAGAGGATGTCATTAACTACTATCTTTACCGAAGGCGGCGAAGAATACAAAGAGAGCATTGGGTCCACCCTTATTTAAGAAATAATGTGAACTCTAGGCTATTTGTAGCAGCTAGAGAGTTGTCTCAGTCAGATAGGAAGTTTAAATTTTTTTACCGAATGACAAAAGATACGTGATCACGTCTGACTGAAGTCTGCAACGCAACTGCAACCGCGGGCCCACGATTGGAAGCGACTGGTTTCAGACTGGTTTGAGATCGTCACAAACCGGTCGCGCAGTGTGCGTCTCCCTACTCCAATACATTGCCGAGGTCACCAAAAGGTTGCGCGCCAAACTGGTTTGCAACTGTAGTTGCAAAGCAGTTGCTCTGTGTGCGCTAGGCCTAACTCTTCAAACTTTGGTTATAGGCGTATCGCGACAGCTTTTAACAACCGGAAATGAAAAGGTGGGGGTCAGGGGAAATATTGTTTAAATACTCTGATTGGCTCAGATGTTGTCGCCAGCGACGCTACCAGGTTCTGAGAACCGGGCTTTAGGCGGAGTCGAAATGCGTTCCAGTGCTTATGCCAGTGAATATTGCCGTCTACCTGTTTCCGTTCTACCTTTCACTTTCTTGTTCAAGGGGATATGATGCTTGTTATCGTGAAAATTTTTCATACCTGAAGAGAAACCGCCCCCAGAAATTATTTCCAGGAATGCCGTTGCTTCATTCATGACTACTTACAGATAAAATGTGTAATATATACTCACTTGATACTTAGGAACATGCCTCCAAAGATCAAAAATGGCGTAACTATAAAACTGACTAGAGTTTGAGCCATTTGAATGCTAGATGATATGGTAGAAATTATGTAACCTTGAAGAAAAAATAAATTTTACATGTCGTTGTAAGAAGTTCGAAATTTTTACCTGCACCCATAACCGCATAAGTTACTAAAATGATTGTAACCACACAAGTGAGAAATCGACCAAATTCCTCATTTAGGCCTATAGCATAATAGCAAATACTAGTACCCATTGCACTCAGCGCTGTGTATATTGGTATATCGGCCATAATTTTTGCTAAGAAGTATACGTCTGTACGATACATTCCGTTTTTATGCTCTCGTAGAAACAAAGGAAGTTCGCTGCAGAAGGTCTGAAAAAATGCTAGGTATTAGTAAACACTCCAACAAAAAAGTAAACGGAAATTGTCATCTACGGAAGTGTGGCAGTTTATAAGAAATTTGAAATCAATAGGAAATTAAAAATGCAACATAATCGTAATCCGAGAGCAACAATGGATACAGCACTATACAGAATTACTGCAGGAACGACGTCCACAGTACGAAGAAATGGAAACCCCAATAGGTGTTCAAGGTGAGAACATCGAAATTAATACGAAGTCTGTAAATTAAAACGGCGTAAAGTTACACAATTTCGAATCGCTGCCGGAGTATTGGAATGTTGAAATTACTACTTATAAGGGAAGAATTGATTTTTTCAGGTTTCAGAGGCACATTAAGTGTTTCAGAAGGGCTGTATGGTATCCTTACTCTCGGTCATTCTGAATTCAGGCTCAAATTCTTCCAGATGATCAAATTCAAATACTTCGAATTTCACCTACTTTTGGGTATACTTTACATGGTGGTACCTATCTAACTACTACGTCAAAATAAACGTAACCACATGTTTCCGAAAATTTTCCCCATTACTATGGGATAAAAAATAAACGAGGGGCTTGTTCTAAACACTTCGTATCGTATTAATTTTTTTTGAGAATCAAATACCTGACTCACAAAAGAATGAAAAATAAAACTTACCAAAATAACACCCATGAGATTCAAGAAGGTTGCATTCGTTAAGAAAAGGAAAAGAGCACCGTCTATATTTTGAACACCCACTTGATCGTACTTTTGTCTCCAGAAAAGAATGCTGATCAGTACTGAAACAAACTTCGAAGACAAGAAATTGTGTTAGATTGCATGATTTTAAATGCCAACTCACGAATATTTGATAGATCTTGACTTTCGTCAACCTAGGATTTTTTTTAATGGCCAACCAACATCTCCACGATACTGCCCTAAACTGTGCTAGCCACGATACTCTGTAAGGGCTGAGAAGCTGCTTTCTTTGAGACCATGGATCTTCTGTCGCAGATGCTTTCTGAAATAAAATAATATTTTATCTTGAATTCTTCAGCTAATCATTCACTCACGGTTGCGGCACAAGCTTTTTTAATTTTGATTCCTACTGATGATGTTTCAAAGGCATCGCATATGCTCTTGACAGCTTCTTTACAAGATTCTTCTCTACCAGGAATGATTGAGAGTATTTGGATGTAGTAATCTGCAGGATTGAAGTTTTCCGGACAAGGTGCTTGTAATCTATGGGATGAAACTTATTTGAATTGATTATTTTTGTTGAAGAGTAATGCTGTTTTTAAAATGGTAAAGAAATTTATTTAATTTCGTACAAAACAAATCTTCACTGACTTCATTTTGAAAAAAAAGGGAATGGTGAACTGGAATATAGAAGATAATTGAAAAGCAAGAGCTACTATTTTTCCAAATTAGCTGACGAACATGGCGTAGAGAATATTGATTTTAAGAATACTTTGTAACATTCCATGATTTTAGATTTTCAAATTACCAATATCCTTTTTACCAAACATCTAACCCGACTCTGGTATACTAGAATATACGTTACCTAGAAAATTATAAAATATAGAACTGTAGACCTAATAACCTAAGTTATGATTCGATGACTGTTGGAGGAATAAAGGTGAGTGCCAATGTGTGGGAATAAATATCTTGTCGAAGATACCTTCAAAAATTGAAATGGTTTTGTAATTAGAGGTGCACTAAATACTATTTGCAGAAAAACTACAAGGTATTAATGCGTTAACACCTTCAGCAATGGCTTCAATAAATTCAATTTCGAATGAACAGTTCAGAGTTTTTCAGTTTCATTATCAATGTGAATTCTCCTTGTATTCATCGAAAAATCTTTAACTCACTAGTGACACACTCATGTGTTATATGATAGTGTATTTGTCTGAAATGGCATCAATAATGACAGTCATATCTGTTATGTACCGGGCAAAACGAGTTAAGTGATATCTTCTTGTTTTCGTTTGAGATGTGACTGGAAAAAATTGTAATATTTACCAGAAAAGACTATAAAACAAATAATGAATCTAATAATTGGCTTACTTTTTGAAGAAATGTTCAGCTTCAGAAGGCGTACCCAAAAAGGCAGTTCTACCTTCAGCCATAAGGCCAATTTTATCGAACATCTGGAAGAGTTCTGAAGACGGTTGATGCAGTGTGCATATTACAGTTCTTCCAGTCTGTGCCATCGCCTTGAGCATTTGGACAACGTTGAGGGACATGAAGGAATCAAGTCCTGAGGTTGGCTCGTCGCAGAAAAGCAGAGATGGATTAGTAAGCAGTTCACCGGCGAGAGCCAGTCTTTTTCTTTCACCACCGGAAATTCCTTTGAGCACACCAGGCTCACCTATCGGAACATGCTCGCACTTCTTCAGGGAAAGCTATAAATAATTAGGTGATGAATATAGGAATTAAAAGTGCGTCTGCAAACTGTCCTCATTGCAATCCACATAATTAGTGGATTTCATTATCAAAGATTTTATTGTCATTGGAGACAGTCACCTCGCACAATCAGAACAAGTAAACGGTACTGTTACCTAGTCTGATACAAGGGTTGCCTTTTATATTTCGCTTTATTGTTTTTCAAAATATTCACCATTAAGATCTATACACTTTTGCATGCGTTTCAACCAATTATCGAAGCACTTATGCCACCCTGGTTGAGGTATCTCCAAAACATGCATTCTGAACGCATCAACCGCTTTTTCCAATTTTTCCGAAAAAAATAGGTAACCATTTGCTTGGAAGTGCTTCGTGCGCGAGCAACTGTTGTTGGATTTGGCTAATCTTGGAATACCTATACAGTAGACTTTCGCGCTTATACGCGTAAATCTACGACTCATCACCTGTCACGATGTCATAGACGTGCTGCGAAGCACCGCGATCGTATTTTTGGAGCATTTCTTTGACTAATCGAAATAAGCCTTTTTTCAGCGATTGACGAATTGTGTGACAAAAAAAGACAACCCTCGTAAGTATGGTTGGTTGAAATAGCTTTTTTGATCTGTACTCAAATAGACTAATTTAGTGCCATTGGTGAAATGGTCAATTTGAACTATGTAGAAAACTTTACCAATTCTAAGATATTACCTCTCCCATTACTTCCTCGACTCGCTTCATCCTTTCTTCGTAAGTTAGCTTGGCTTCCATTCTCACTAGGGACTGGAAATTAGGTAAAAAATATATTTAGTTTTCATATAAATCACATGTATCTTGAATCTTAGTGTTGAAAGTTTTCATGGTTTCACTTGAAGACTCAGCAAATTGTGATAAAATTTGGAATTATACCGTTATTTTTATAGCTCAGTTCTGAATATAACAATAATTCCTTGCGATATTACATTTGAATTTTGTATTTACCCTTAGATACTTTGAACAGTTTGGTTACGATAATCTCAACTAGATTTTGAACGCTTTCAAATTGCAGTACAATTCGATGAAACACATCTCACATCAGATTTTGAGATTTGAGGCTGCAATCGCTTCGTTTGGCTCCGTATAGACTCTGTCCTTAAAATAGCCACACAAAAAGTAACCCAGGGATATTAAATCACACGACCTAGCTGGCCATTTAAAAGCTGAATTTCGTGAAATTATGCGATCAGCAAATTTGGTTTGCAATAAATTGATCGTCTCATTGGCTGTGTGACAAGTGGCGGCACTGTCTTGTTGAAACCACATCCATGTCATCTATGATAGGGTAAAATTGAGTTGTTAACATCTTGCCATAGCGTGATTCATTGACCGTTACCGCATTTCCAGTCTCATCTTGGAAAAAAACGGCCCAATCACGCCTCCAGACCACATAGCGCACCAAGGGGTAGTTCCAGAATGAATTGAGCGAATCTACGGCAATGTGAATGGTCGATCGGCTTCAATTCCTGCACTAGTTGAATCTTGTAAGGCTTCAAAGCCAAATCTTTATGCAAAATTCTCCATGTGTTGGTTTGGGACAACCCCAGTTGTTGAGAACGTCGAGAAATTGACAAATTTAGATCTTCTTCAACACTTTGGTTCACGGCTGCGATGTTTTAGGTTGGACGTCCCGGCCGAACAAGCTTTGTTGTTGTCACATTTTGTATCGAGCCCGTCGACTCAAATTTAGCGACCAAATTCTTAATAGCGGTCTCAAAAGGTCGATTATGTTGTCCGAATATATCACCAATTTTACGGAATGTAATTTTAACAGATCACCATACATAGTGGGTTTTAATTCCTGTAATGCTATTTTCGAGCAGAATTAAATTCATTGTAACAATTCATTGCGTTTTCGTAATGGTTCATAAAATTTTATTCCCTAGTTCTTTTCATTAACTAATTGAATATAAGATTTTTTCCTCAATATTCAAGGATATATTCGCTTTTTATTCACCTGGAAAATTAGATGTTCTTTTACAGTTAAAAAGCCAATGAAGAGGTCGTCTTGTTGGACATAAGCTGATTGGGCTGCCAGTTGAGTTTGGGATACAGGCTGATCATTTATACAAACTAAACCAGATATTGTGAGAGATCTGAGGTTTCTGAAAGTCATGCAGTTCATGAGTGTCGTTTTGCCAGCTCCACTTGATCCCAACAGAACAAGCAACTCTCCAGGATGTGCAACTCCACTAACTGAAAATACAAAACATCATTTGAGTCTCTAAATATTAAAATATTAAGATTTGTAGCTTATGCATGGTTATATGCTGGGTGTTCCTAAATTCATGCGACAAACTTCAGGAAGTGATTGCTCGTATGAAGCTAGGTTGGGTCTTTCCTTTAACAAAATTTACTTAGCACAGGAAAGGGGTTTCCTAGATATCACCCTTAAAAGCTGGTAAAATTAAATTTTTATTTTTCTAAAATTCTAGTAAAGCTAGACACATGAAATTTTGCCATTTTCGTGTATTCGCAGAGCACTTATCTTGGGTATTATTTCAATATTCCTGTTACATTATACGGGGGTGAAATAAACAACTCTTACTTTATTTTATATGAAAAATTTTTTTTCATGAAGTTTCTTGAAATAAAATCATAAATCAAAATACTTTACCTAAAGCAAAAGCTGAAGAGTAAAATCATATTTTATTATTATTTTAATAAATTGTGTGAAGAATCGTGAAGATGTGAAATGTTGGAAAATTGGACAACTCAATTTAATCATAACTAAGATTTTCAAACTATATAATTTTTATTGTTTCATTCGATTTTTCGTTGAAAGAGTTGGGTTTCTGAAGCAAACCCTTTACCTTACCATAATTGTATATTTGACTATATTGAAAAATAAATATTTTTCAATTGAAAACTCTCTGAATCACAGAAAACACTTGATGCATAATATAGGTTAACTATTCAACTTACCATTCTTGAGTATGTGTTTCTTATTGGCTTCTTGTTTACGAAACATTGACAATACTTTGTTTGAGTTTGGATCAGGTGGTTCCTGACCATAAGCATTTATGTCACACCATGAAAAAGTGATTTGATTCTTTACAGGTATAAGCTCTTCGTTTCCTCTAAGAGCTCCATAGTTAGTCTTCCATGCTCTAAGTTCTTGAGCTGATATTTCATATGCAAATTCATCACTCTGTGAAGCACGTAATGCAATGATAAGTTAAAATGTTAGATCTGTTAGACATGATGGTACTGCACCATATAATGTTATTGTCACCATAATGTTTTAGTAAAACAAGTTGTAGTATTCTTATTGATTAGTACTTAGTCTTAATTTATTGGATTAATATCTTATTATATTTTGTATCTTACAGGTTGTTCCGTTGTTTATAAAAAATCGTAACGTAAACTACATTTTATGATTTTGCTCTTCAAAACAAATACGGGGTATCCGGAAAATGTGAGCATTAATTATTATTTCACTTCCGAAAGGGGAAAATGTCAGCAAGCACACTGCTTGTTTTATACTGTGGACGACAAAAAAAAAACCTTTGAAAATTGTGACAAAAAATCTTAGCAACTATTTCAATTAATTCGAATAATAAGGTATTAAAAATTCACCTCTCGATCAGAGCAACAATAAAAAAATAGGAAAATTTATTTTCAACTAATTTAATTCCATTTCCTGTAAAAGTAAAAATTCACAGGTAGCATAAAACTTTCAGCTCAGAAGGAAATGTCAAACGATACCAGTTTGAATTGTCTAGAGAAATCTAGGAACTCGTATTTGTGACTACCTGTATATGCTATACCCAATATTTGTATTTATATAAAGAATTTAATTATCAATTGAATCCAACAGACCAAATAAAGTACTAGTTCATTAACACATCAGGTAGTATGAAAATTCACCAAACAAGACGTTAAATAACAATAAATAACAGAAAAATTAGTGAGCAATAAATATCCCAACAGTTCACATGCTACATAAAACTTACTTTTCCCGCTAAAAGCGGAGTTTTTTCATCAGCTTTCTTCTGCAGGAATTTGGAATTGAAGAATGTTACGAAAAACTAAATATAGAATTAATTTTTATAAAACTTACATTTCCACTAGATGAAGTTCCATTCTTTTCTTCATTATCTAACAATGCCTTTGTTTCATCAGACATTTTTCATCCAATCTATTGATGCAAGAAGTGTGGATGTACTTGAAAACTGGTCCTTCTGAATACGATTTTTTATTTTCCAATTTTCCAAGAATACGTACTTTCATTTACGTAAACACGAATTCTGACAAGAGGAAAATTGTCAAGAATGGTCGTATGGTTTGAACTTTTTCAAGAAATTTATTGGGACCATATAACACACATATGCCACGATAGTTCTTATTCTTCGTTCACAGATAACTCAAATTCTCCTATAAACCCAGCAGCATCTAATTAATAAATCCAAATATTTTCCGCACCTTCAAATTTTGTACAGATTTCAGAAAAGCTTTAAAAGTAAATTTCGATTGCTTGAAATCGATAGTTTTCGAAAAAGCAGGAAATGAATTAAGTTAATAATGTACGTTTTCCTACTGGAAAAAGAATAGGAAATAACTGAAATTAAATTATATATTGATGTGTGGATAACCGCAAAAAGAGATAATTTGTTTTACCATATCGGTTGTTTGAAAATCAATTCTATAAAATCTATAATCAAATAACCGTTCATTGGAGTTTCGTGAATTGTTCAGAATAAAAATGGTTTGGAAAAGGGGGGTAAACTTCGAGAAAGAAATTCCTGTATGCTAAAATATGAATGTATGAATTAATAATTCGGCATATATATAATAAGCTTGAAATTTCCACAGATTTTTATTGTGACTTCATCATTTTTAATCGAGAGTTTCAATGATAATACAGGGTTGGGATAAGGTTTGGCACCAAATTAATATCTTTAAAACGAAACGGGCGAAATTTTTGAAATTTGGCAGCTGAGTGTAATGGACCAAAATGAATTTTATGAGCCTATTTTCAATAATGAGATATTTCCGGTATAACCGGAAATGACAAAAAAAAATTTTATTTAAATGGGACACCCTGTATATTTTTGCCGATTCTGAAGCACCTTGTTTCGGATCTGTCCATATCGGGTTCCATGCAAAAATTCTCTGTAAAAAGAAGAAATTCAGTCTTTTTGTACATTTAAGAAAAAATCCATTCAAATAAATAAATCGTTGAAGAAATAGAGGGCTTTTACTGGTAAAAAAAAATTATTAAAAATAATTAAAAAAAAATCATTTTAAATGATCGAAGTGCTTGCCATTCACCTCCTGATAATATGCCAGTCTATCAACAAATTCTTGAGTAACTTTTCTCAAGACTTCTCCATGTATTAATGCACATTCATCAAGAATCCGTTGTCTCAATTCCTGCAAGCATGCAGGTCGATTAACATAAACATGTGATTTTAGATAACCCCAAAGAAAAAAGTCTAATGGGCTGAGATCTGGAGAACGAGCAGGCCACTCTATGCGTCCTCTACGTCCAATCCATCAATTTGGAAAAGTAGCATCTAGAAAATTCCGAACCCGTCTATCATAGTGAGGAGGTACTCCATCTTGTTGGAACTAAACGTTCGGTGGTAACTGCCCGTTCTGTTGGAGTGCAGTAATGATTTGATTATTTAGTAAATCTAGATACTTTTCTCCATTTAAGTTCCCATTTATGAAAAATGGGCCTGTTAGCCTATTTTGTACAATTCCTAACCAAACATTCAACTTTTCTGGTCGCTGGGTTTGTGCTTCATCAATCCAATGAGGATTCTCAGTTGACCAATATCTTGAGTTATGGCGGTTAACCATTCCATTCAAACAAAAAATTGCCTGATCAGAAAACACTACATTGAAAGCAAAACGTTCGTCGATCAAAACCATCCTCTGAAAATTCTTGGACTAATCGAACCTTATACGGATAAAAATTTTCCTTTTTTAATATTTTTTTCTACGAAACGTCGACATATGCCGTAGTTCCGCGCTAGAACTATGGTAGAAGTTTGAGGTGATTCCTCAATGGCTAAATTTTGCCTCATCACTTCGTTCGTTACGTCTCGTGGTCTTCCAGATCTTGGCAAATCCTTGACCATTCCAGATGCATTAAAACGTTGTAAAGTTCTAGTAACTGTTGATCGTGATATTGGATTTTTTTCAGGATGCAAATAATTAAAAAATGACACACTTCTTCATGAGTTCTAACACGATCACCATAATCGATCATCATTAATATTTCGATCTTTACGATCTTTTTCACTCAAATTGACCATTTTCAAACGTATTCACGATTTATTTTCACTTCAAAAAACGTGGAGACAGTTACTACAAAATATTTCGTTTTATCTATTACTATGGATACGAACAACATCAATTTATTAATCTGAACGACTTCTTCCTCAATTGGACAAAAAGACTGTATTTCTTCTTTTTACAGATAATTTTTACATGGAACCTGGTATGGACAGATCCCAAACAAGATGCTTTTTCAGAATCTGCCGAAATATACAGAGTAATCCCATTTCAGGTATAATACACGCGCAGCCATTGCAACGAACGCACTGTAAACGTACACAACAACACTACTACACGTTGACAACTCAACTCCCTACGTTTCAGCTGCCTCCTTCCACTCTAGGTACGATACTGGCCGAAAATGGGCTCATGCGTGAATACCAGACAGTGTAAACTGACTTTTACCGCACTCTGTATTTGATTCGACCGTAATATAAGTTTTCCGTATAAATTTGTACTGTATTTGTATTTTATTTGTGAGCTTTTTATAAACGAAGCTATGATTCGATATCTTCGCCTTCTTCGTACAAATAACTGTTCATCCTATGCTAGGTAAAAAATGATAAAAAAAATTCCAATTAGTTGAACAATATTTATTATTATTTAGACGAAAGAAACATCAATGTATGAACAATTTCTAATTATACATTTTTTCACTCGAAATGATATGCTTTATACAATAGTATCGAGAAAGAAATAATCCTGAGCAGTACTGTGAGGCCTATGAGAGACACAAGAGACAGTAGAAAGTCACCCTGAAAAAATGAAACGCTCTTTAAAAGGCACAAGGACAAATCAATTTCTTTATGGCTTGACCAAGCATCCATTCCAATATTACGTTTATTCATTCTGGAAATGTAAAGATAAGTTGAATATTACAGCAAAGTAATATACAGGTTGTCCCAAAAATATATAGAGATATATCGACTAACACAACTGCATTTTTGAGCACTCAAATCATCGATTTGATGAGTCATATCCCGTATAGTCCTGACTTAGCACCGAATGACTTCTTTTTATTCCCGTACGTGAAAAACAAAATGAGATATCAACGTTTTTCGATCTGAAGAAGCGGTTGATGCGTTCAGAATGCATGTTTTGGAGATACCTCAATCAGAGTGGCAAAAGTGCTTCGACAATTGGTTCAAACGCATACAAAAGTGTATGAATCCTAATGGGGAATATTTTGTAAAACAATAAAGCGATTTTCGATGATTAATATTTGTTTTGTTGTCTAATCCGGAAATATAAAAGACAGCCTTAGTATGTGTAACATAGAACCATAACTGAAAGCATTGGATACGCTGACCTACCTCCGTGAATATAATTCGGAGTGATAAGGGAACTTCGAATTCTAATAAATAGGGATTTCATGTTGATCGAAATAAAGTGAACTTTCACATTTCAAGTGACACATGGGATATAAGATATATGAAGGGGATTTTTCGAGATTTCATGACTGAAATATTTAAATTTTACTTCATCTTACCGATTATTTTTGGTTCGGCCGGCCGACCCTACCAGCATTACGAGCTACTGCACACGGTCATACCAGGAGCTTGTAGGTATTTGAAAAACTTTTGTTACAATGACTTTGTCCAATTTTCAACCCATTATTGTTATCATTATAAATGACATGATTTTTCCGTACTGAAATATTTTTCAGAACTATACTCACTGCTTCTAAGCCTAGGGATTCCAACACAAGTTCTCCGTTATTCAAGCATGTTGAGGTATTGTTGTTACACATAATATTCGTTACATCTGACCATTGATTGATCAATAACGCTGAATTTCCGTATTTAAACCATGAAAAATCTGACAACCATGTCAGGTACCAAGGTATAGACCTGAAAATTCGGAAGTAGAATAAAAACGATTGCATTGTATCTTTTACCTCAAACTCAAGAAGAATCCTCCAAAAATGAGGAAAGGTGTGACAACCACCGTCACCATGCTGTTTGCAGTGGCTATGTTAGGTGCAATCGTAGATATAAAATATCCTAGAAAAAATGATACAGTTATTAATAGAACTAGTAAGCGGGTAGATCAATAGGCCCATAGATCCATAAGCCAGTAGTTCAATAAGCTCATAGATCAATATAGACCATAGATCAATATCTAGCATAGATCAATGGAACGCACAGAAACGCGAAACACGGCCAAGAAACCCGTTGAAAGCAAAGAAACTTGAAAGAACGCGAAGAAACATGGAAGAAAGCGAACGAACACGAAAGAACGCAAAAAGCCCAAAGGAACTTAAAAACCCGAAGGAATGCAAAAACCCGAGGAAAACAAAAACATGAAAGAACTGGATTAACCACGAAGAAACGCAAGAATACACGAAGAAACGTGACAAAACACGAAGAAACGCGAAAAAACACGAAAATCAGTGCTTCCAATGGGCACAGCCTGTATAGCGATTTTTTCGAATGCACAGCCTGTATAGGACGAAAATGAATTCGCGCGAAAATCGAGCCTGAAATGACGATTTTCAAACGCATATTTGAGGAGTTTTTCTTTCGATTCGTGAATCGCGGGTGGTATCTAGAGATTCGGAATCTTCTGTAGATTCTTATTCGAGCGCTTGGAAGGCGCAAAAAATCTTCCACCGCCTATATGGAGCGAAAAATTGATGCCGTATTTTCAAATTTGGAGCTCACGTTCGGCTATCATCGGAATCGTATCAGAAACTGTGACATTTTGCTGCATTTTACCGTGAAAATTGTCGAATTTGGAATGAAGAATTCGCGGCCTAATCTCGCTACTTGGATATGAAGATTGGTACCCAGAGATGGGAAATTTCACGTAGATTCGTTTTCTACCGATCGCGGGGCGATTTATATCGTTTTCGACCGGCACGGAGGGAAAACGTAGGTGCGGTTTTTGACGATTCAGAGAAGTCGGGTGTGTAAAAATTGCCGTTTTAAATGCATAATTTTCGTATAGATTTCGAGGGGCTCCGCGGCCCGTACCGGTACCACATTATGAGAACTGTCTTTTATTCGAAATAGCGACCGATCTCGGCCGGAGAAATGGCCCCGTTCGTCCGTGAGATCTTCCCCTTTGGGGACACTTTCGGCGATTTTGCGAAAATCGCCGATTTCGCGATTTTCGTTTGATAATTTCGGGCGCTAACGGGGGGGTCCTAACGGGACCCGTTTGTCTTAATTCATGAGATACAATTTTATTTCATTCGAGAATGGATTGGTAAGTACCCGCTTGTTTCGAAAGAAAAGTGGATTTTCGGAAATTTCTTATTTCTCTTTGGGAACAATAACAAAAAGGGGTTATGATTATTGCCCAAATAATCATTTTACATTACATTATATACTATACGGTACACTTCTGAGAAAGTTATGACTGTATTCAGTGTTACAACAACAAGGGGTTTATTTGCTTATAATACATCAGAATGAAATGAAGACATTTGAATGACATTCCTTATCCTTATATATTCACCCCTTACCTGCACTCATCACGGTGTAAACAACCAATAACATGATACCAACAGCGTTCAAAACCTTAGACCATACCAGGTCTAAACCTATACAGACATAACAAATGACCGTCATTGCGATGTTCAATACAGTGAAACTTGGCAAGTCAGCCATCATTTTCGAGATGAAATATACATCAGTTCTATACATTCCATTCTTGTGTTCCCTGAGAAAAAGTGGCAGTTCCCCACAAAATGTCTGAAAAAAATTGTAACATGAAATATGAATACAGTTATATGAAAATGGAAAAACCAGATAATTCCTTCAAATATATGTAAAAGGTATATTTTTACCGTTATCACTCCTATGAGATTTTGGAAGGTGGCATTCGTGAGAAAAAGGAACAAAACTCCATCGATGTTCTGGATACCAAATTGATCATACTTCTGCTGCCAAAACAGAAGGCTGAGCAAGGCTGTTACGAACTGAAAGAATTATTTAATGAAAAATCGTACTCAATTAAATCTATATATGGAATTTCATGACATACGCTCCTCAACTATTGTTGTTTCTGTTTCCAAATTGATGGAAAATAAATTATATAGTATTTGCGGTTTATTCGATGAGGTTTGTCCCGAAAATAAATTGGTCACTCTTTCTGGGTTTCTATCTCATTTTGTGTATGCTTATACCTACCATTACTTGAATAAACCTCACTTTAGTCAAGCGAGGATTTCTCATTATGGATAACCAACATCTCCATGAAACCGCTTTGAACTGGGCGAACCAAGAGACCTTGTATGGACTGATTTGGTCTTTTGATATAAGCCATACATTGTCTGAAGATGTTTCCTGAAAAAATAGATATTACAATTGTGTAACAGGAATTACTAGGAACTCACCGAGATAGTTGTGTCCTTCTTGATTCTCATCCCAAACTCTGATGTCTCGTAAGAATCGCATATAGTTTTGACTGCTTGCCTACAAGATTCCTCCCTTCCTGGTATCACAGATAATAATTGGATATAATAGTCGGCAGGGTTGAAGTTCAATGGACAAGGCGCCCTAAGTCTGAAAAATATATAAATAATTTGTGGATAGCCGAAAGTATATTCAAATTTGTATCGTAATTACCTTTCAAAAAATAAATGTGCCTCGGAAGAATCTCCTAAGAACGCTACTCTACCTTCTGCCATGAAACAGATCTTGTCGAACATCTGGAAAAGTTCAGAGGAAGGCTGATGTAGAGTGCAGATAACAGTCCTCCCAGTTTGTGCCAGTGCTTTGAGCATTTGGACCACGTTGAGGGACATGAATGAATCTAATCCAGACGTGGGTTCATCACAAAAGAGAAGGGATGGATCGGTTAAAAGTTCAGCAGCAAGTGATAACCTTTTGCGCTCTCCCCCAGATATACCTTTTGTCAAACCGGGACTACCGATTTGTGTGTCCTGACATTTTTTCAGGGAAAGCTATAAAATAATCAGCAATTCAGTATCATAAAGGAAAGTATCGAAATAGATTCATAACCTCCCCTAGGACGTTTTCTACTCGTTGGAGCCTTTCTTCATAAGTATAGTGAGCATCCATCCTTACTAAAGCCTGTAATCAAAGAGAAAGACTGAAAATAAGATTATTTCCATGAATATTGTATATAATTGTTTGAAACCAGTGTCAAAGGGTTACTTCAACGTCAACAAATGAAAGACAGTCACATGTAAATAAGATCTTCTAGATAGAATTCAATAGATTTTCTGATTTTCTTACAGTTTATTGCTATCATCACATTCAAGATTTCTCAAATTTTTTCAAGGAAAAACGTTTAATTGAAATTATTTACCTGGAAAATAAGGTGTTCTTTCACAGTCAACCAGCTTATAAACATGTCATCCTGTTGAATATATGCGGATTGGGCAGCAAGTTGCCTCTGACGAACTGGTTCATCATTTATACATATAACGCCCGTTATATCTAGCGATTTTACATTTCTGAAAGTCATACAATTCAACAGTGTTGTTTTACCAGCCCCACTCGCTCCCATAAGCACAAGTAATTCCCCTGGATATGCAATTCCATTTACTGAAAATTTCAAGAAATTTCTATTTTACCAAGTAGTAAAATCAATCAATCAAAAACTAAATAAAATTTTGCTACACCTAAAATCAGATGAACAGACTTTTTACACATTAATTCAGTTCTTTTAGGACCATCATTCAGTAATCTATACAACCATTATAGGATAATCAATATAATGACTTTGCAACCGTTCTATAACGATGTCTTCAAGATTACATATACAGGGTGAGTCTTTCACTACTTTATTAATTTTTCTACCATGAAAGAGTGTGGTTTGAGATGCTAAGCATTATACCGGGTGATGAAGTTATTATAGCATCATATTGAAAATAAATATTATAGGCGTATATCGCTACTGCACGAGCCAAAGTTATATGCCCAGTTAATATACTTTTGTTCTAGTCTTAACATGTCGCAACATTGTCACTAAGAAGAATGTTCTCATGATACGCTGCTCGGCAGGTGCCGATTCAAACCGGTTAGCATATTGGCCAAAACATCACAACAGTGCATTTTGTACGTACCCATAGGTTCAAGAGCAGAAAAACATTTCAGTCTGTATTTAGCACCTGAAGATGGTTTGATAATCGAAACCGGTATAACCGTAAGATCAATGAAGTGAAACTTAGACAAAATACTTATTTCTTTCAATATTTATCGACGTAATAAAATTGGATCACACAGAAAAATATTATAACCGGCAAAAACCGGAAGTGTTTAATTATGCGAAATTTATTTTCTTGCATAAATTATTTAATAAAAACCCGTAGTCTTAAGAGATACAATATATCCATGAAATCTCTTATAACAAAGTCACGACCAAATTATATTATTTTTCAAATCACTTGTTTTCATTTTTACACATAAATGAATATTGATTAATAACTCACCATTTTTCAGTATGTGTTTCTTAATGATACTTTTTCTACTTAAACATCTACTTAAAGTAAGCCGTCTTGATATACTTTTTTGTTCACCGTAAGCGTTTATGTCGCACCATTTGAATATAAGCTTCTTTTTTGGAGGTTTGTGTGTATGACTTCTGCATGAACCATAATCGGCTATCCATGATCCTTCTTGTAGAGAGAAAGATTCACAAATTCCTCGATTTTCCTTAGACAGAAAAATTATTAAATGAACAACTAAAGCTCAATAATTTTGGTCATCAGTTAACAGATTTTTTCCTATACCACATATACTTGAAACTCAATATCTTAATGGAAAATGGGAAACCCCTCATTGACAGATGGTTATTAGTGTGAAAATATACAGGGTGAGTCTTTGACCACTGCGTTAATTTAAACCATAGATTCTTGACGTCAAAAGAAACATTTTCTTCCTATAACATTTTTCCAAATTTGGCCCCGTTCAAAAGGTGTTGAAGTTTCATGAAAAATTGCATTTTCACCTGTAATACTGAAACGACAATATCAATTGAAATGATCTCTTGTAGAAGCTTTTTGATAACAGTCATACATATTTTGGTATCAATAGATTTATTCCATTTCTTGTGGGTTTCTCACTACGATTGTACAGATTGGTTAAATTGCATGAAAAACAAATATCACTTGAACTAAAGGTCCGTATCTTGTTCTTTCTAGAATCATCATTGCATCACGATATGCAAAAAAAGTGTTTATTTTGATCTCAAGAATCTTAAATTGGTTAAAATTAACGCAGTGGTCAAAGACTCACCCTGTATATATTTTTTATGTATAGAGAATGATTAGCATTAGACGTACAAAATTATACCAAAGTTGTATTATATTATCAACACAATATTAATAATTATTCATTTGTGTATTTGTGGTGGAATATGTGACGCATTTTGATATATTTAGTAGTAAAATTACAAACTAAAAAATAGTCGAAATCTGATATACCTACCAATTTCTTTTCAGAGAAACTGAGAATGGTTTTATCAATTTTACTATTTCTTTTTTACGTTTTATCCAAATGTCTGTAATTTTTGAATATCGAGCAAAATCTTAAATTTGATTTAAAATTTTTAAAAATAATTTATAACTCAGATACCTTTATAGATAGATACGGTAAAGTGAAGTAAATTGATTGAAGTTTTTTATCAAGAATCATAAAAATATATGAATACGGGGGTTTCCATCAAAAATAACAAAGCTGTTGCCAAATTCGCCTACATCTGGCAACATATTTGAAAGTATTTCAGAAATGTACCTTAGATAACCTAATACTGATCTAAAAAGTTTGAAATATTTTGTTGGAATAGTTTCCATAGTAATGATCCTTGCTTGATCAGAAATCAGAAGAATGTTAAATTTGGGACTACAATAGTATATTCTAAAACAAGTTGCAGATATTCCAACACGAATGCGAAATTTGAAAACAAGCGACGAAGGAGCCAGTTTTTGAACGCATGAGTGTTGGAATTGCCTTCTGGAACGAGTATTAGACGATATTTTCTTTATTTCAGTCAAGAATTGTGAGAAATTTATTGGAATTCAATGAAAACTTCAGATTATACCTCCTAGTGCCTTTTGTATTTTATTTTCGCAGTTGGCGTGACTGATATGAAAATTGACAGATTATAGAATTTGAATAGTGCGAAAGGACAGGATGTCAGTGTTGCAACCACAAAACGAAAAATATAACTATAAACAATGAAGTAGAGAAAATTAATTTTCATTTAGCTAAATTGAAATCAAAGTTTTTGATTTGACACATTCCGTTATATGTTCATTTTATGAGAAATCCATATGATTGTCTACATGAAATGCCAATTGAACAAGTGTTTTTGGTAGAAAATCAAAACTATCAACACAGTTTTCCAATTCTTAGGGAGCCAACCAAAACGTTATCAAAAATCTTGCACTACAGTTACATTCTTTAAATGTCATTGAAAGAGTCAAAGAGGTGCAAAGAGTGTTTCAACTTACATTTTCATTGGTGTATCTTGATATGTTGCCAATCTCTATACTGGTTTGGTTTTCCATCCCTCTGAAAATCACGAAATAACGTCACACCATTCATTTCCAATATTCTCGTCAAGATTAAATTTTTTTATCATTTGCTCTGGGAATACGCATGTTTTGTATGAACTGTTGACTGAATTGATGGAGAATGTCACAATGAAAATGATACCTATTCTTGTGGATCGATAGTGATACTGATTAGAAGTAGGTAGAGATACCTTAGTTCAACGGCCGTCTCAAATTTCCCCTTTCTATTCTATTAACTCCAGAGTTTTTTTTTCAAGGGCCCGTGGAAATTCCACGTACAAATTCCATCGGGTTGTCAGATATTCCCATCGGATTGTTTTTAGATCAATAAACTGGTTTGTTCTATACAATTCGAATGAAATCCTGAGCATGATTTAAATCTTGTGTATTCACAGGATATACTAATTCAAATTTTGCTTTTTTACTACCCCAAATGCCTGTTATTTTGGAATATCTAGGCGACAATGATCTAGAAGAATTGGGTTCGAATCTGTAATGAAGATTCCATTGTGAAAGTTGACTATGTCTGGTTGGCTGGCCGCAGATTCACTAGGAATCGATGAGCATATTCACAGAATGGATTGAATGTACAATTATGTCGTCCAAGTTCGTTTTTGGGTGAACCCTATTCAATAGTTTCGCAGTTATGGGTATCTGAAAAGAACCAGAGCGCAAATACTACATGGATCAACAAGTACCCTATACTAACCCAGAAATGGCGCTCGTAGTAAACCAGTAACCACGTCTTTCTAAAGTACTAATCTTTACTTGAAACGTGTGAAAATTTTAAGTCGATCGGACCAGAAACAGCTGAGTTATCGAGGTTGGAGTAAAGTCGTTTTGCAGTTTGTTTGAAAAATGGAAAAAACCGAGTTTCGTGTTCTTATAAAACATTGTTTTTTAATGGGTAAAAACACTGTGCAAGCGAAACAATTGATTGAAAAATGTTACCCGGACTCTTGTCCATCTAAAGCAACGATTTGTCGGTGGTTTGCCGAGTTTAAACGTGGTCGTACCGACACAAATGACGCGGAACGCTCGGGTAGACCTGTGGTAGCCGTTACACCAGAAAATGTGAGTGAAGTGACAAAAATTATAATGAAAGATCGTAAAGTGAAGTTCCGTGAGATTGCTGAGATGACACAGATATCATATGGAAGTATATTTACTATCCTTCGTGAAAAATTGAGCATGAAAAAGGTTTTTTCCAAGTGGGTGCCGCGATTGCTTTCGATGGAACAAAAACAGCAACGAGTCGATGATTCAGAAAGCTGTTTATCGTTATTTACTCGCAACAAAAAAGATTTCTTGCGTCGTTACGTGACCATGGACGAAACATGGACACATCACTACACTCCAGAGTCGAAGCGGCAGTCATCTGAGTGGCGCACAGCTGGTGAAAGCCGTCCGAAGCGCCTGAAAACGCAGCAGTCAGCTGGCAAAGTCATGGCGTCAGTTTTTTGGGATACGCATGGCGTGATTTTCATTGACTACCTCGAAAAAGGTAAATCGATCAACAGTGATTATTATATTGACTTGCTGGAGCATTTGAAGGAGGAAATCGCAAAAAAACGACCGCACATGTAGAGAAAAAAATCCTGTCACAAGTCGATGAAACGAATTGGGCTTTGATCTTTTCCCCACCCCCCATACTCACCAGTTTCAGCCCCCAGTGACTACTGGCTCTTTGCTGATCTTAAAAAAATGCCCCAGGGAAAAAGGATTTGGCACAAATGAGGAGGTCATCGCTGAAACTGAAGCTTATTTTGAAGCGAAAGATAATTTTTTTTATGAACATGGTATTGAAAATTTGGAAAAGCGTTGGAACGATTGTATCACCGTAGAAGGTGATTATGTTGATGAATAAAAAAAAAATTTATAAAATAATTTTGTTTTCATTGTTAGTCTCGGGACTTATTGATCCATGTGTTATTATGCTATGTGTATGTTTTTCTGCATTTGTAATCTCCTGCTCTTCTAACATCTTAAAGAATATTATTTATTTGCATTATTTTTAATAAGTTATAAAAAAAAATATGTATGTTGCACCACAAGGATGAAATAAATTGACCAATCAATCTGAAAATAAGAGCCGCGATATTTGGAGAGTCATAAACTCTAAAATCAAATGTAATCACAACAACATCTCAAATGAATTATCAGAAGAAGAATTCAACTTGTATTTTTCGAATATAGTGGAAAAGCTAAATGTGAAGACGGGTAACTCTGAAGTCAGCGAAGGTTTTCTAAAGAATAAAAAGGTGGAAAACACAAAATCATTTTTTCTGTCTCCGACAACACCTGAGGAGGTGGAGCAAGTAGTTTCCTTGTTGAGAAACAAATCTGCTTTGGATATTTATGGTTGTTCTGTGGGGTTGCTCAGGGAAGCTGTCCATTATATAGCAAACCCGCTCTCATGTCTGATAAATAGATGTTTTGAGGAAGGTATTTTTCCAGATGAGCTAAAGCTTGCCAGGGTAATTCCAGTTTACAAGAAGGGCGAACAAGATCAATATGAAAACTATAGACCGATTTCTATACTGCCAGCTGTCTCAAAGGTCTTTGAATCACTGATAAAGACTAGATTGTTATCATTTTTACAGAAGAACTCGTACTTGAATGAGTGTCAGCATGGCTTCAGAAGGGAGAAGTCAACAACATCTGCTTTGCTGCACATTGTCGAATTCATCATGGAGGCACTAGATGATTCTGAGGAGGTAACCCTGACCTGCATGGACTTGAGCAAGGCATTCGACTGTGTAGACCACAAAAAGCTCTTGTCGAAGTTAGAGTTCATTGGCATAAGAGGAGTGGCACTGAAAATGTTCAGGTCTTATTTACATGACCGATACCAAATTGTTGATTACAAAGCCAAAAGATCAACCAAAAGAAAAATAAGCTTGGGTGTACCACAGGGATCAGTGCTCGGTCCTATTTTATTCTTAATTTACATTGACGATTTGATATACAACGTTGATGCTGATGATCAAATATAGTTTGCCGATGATACGACGTTCTTGAACAAGGCCACGAAGAATATTTTAGCAGAAGACAGATCTAGAAAAACAATAAAAGACGCAGTGGAATGGTTTGAAGGAAATGGGATGAAGGTCAATGCCGAGAAGACCCAAGAACTGGTCATCACCACAAAGCGGACAAATTCGGACATCATCTCCCTACTGGGAGTGACAATGAGTGCTAACCTAACTTGGGAACAGCATTCAATTGAGTTGGGTAAGAGGCTCTCTACAGCATTGTTCGCAATAAGGCAAATCACTCTTACCGAGAACGAAGCACTTCTCGTATATCATGCTCATTTTCATGGACGGATGACCTACGGCATAATCCTATGGGGTGCATCGCCACAGGCTGGCAATATTTTTCTAAAACAAAAAAAAGCAGTACGATTGATCGCTGGTGTTGACAGAACTACGAGTTGTAGACCGCTGTTCAGGAAATATGGTATACTTACTGCTACTTCATGTTACATACTCGAGTGTCTAATGTATATCTTCAAGAATAAGAACAAATTCAAACAACACCGAGAAGTTCATGACCACCACACACGATCAAAGGAAAAATATGTGTTACCATATCACCGTATCAGAAAAACACAAAACACACACATATACAATGGATTGAAAATGTTCAACAGGATACCTGAACAAATGAAATCATTATCTTGTGCAGACTTTAAGAAAAAAATTTAAAAAATATTGGTTGAAGGTGTATTCCACTCAGTAGACGAATTTATCAGTTACAAATTTTAAACAAACCCTAAATTCATGTATTATACAAAATGTTTGTCTATACATGTGTGTATATATGGATGTTATATTATTTATTCTATGTGTACATATTTGTTTATTTGGATATCACGTTTGTATTTTTAGAAGTGAGGTACTATACTTACTATTATGTAAAAATTTTTTATCTATACCTTATTTGACACCTCCTGTAAAGTTTTGAGGAAATAAATGAATATGAATATGAATATGAATCCTAACCACACAGTTTATAATTTTTTTTTATTGTGGTTCATAAAAACAATGTTTTTTAAAGAGATACCGCACTTCATGGAAATCAGTAATGACAATTCAAAAAGCAAAATATATTCCTTTTTGATTCGTTTATATTCGTAAATATAGGCAATAATTTCAGTTTGAATGATATCTCTGAAATAAAAAAATCGTATATTTTATACGGTAAAATTTTAAATGAATGTATTGAGTGATACTTGAAAAGAGTATTGCTAAACTCGTCTCGACGATAAATCTTATTTATG
The DNA here is from genome assembly GCA_030674115.1 of Micraspis discolor. Classification (NCBI taxonomy): domain Eukaryota; kingdom Metazoa; phylum Arthropoda; class Insecta; order Coleoptera; family Coccinellidae; genus Micraspis; species Micraspis discolor. Next base: position 14,410,087 of record JARTUT010002175.1, read on the forward strand.
CAATGATAATTATGGAATAGAATTTTATCGGCCAAATCCCTCCGAACTAACTATAATATCGAAAAATAGATTCAGGAAATCTGGAGTGCTTGAATGAAAAAATGTCGAGAATGTCTTAAGATATAAAATAATATAAAAACTGTCTTCTGAGAGAAAAATTATACGATTCCTGAATATTTTCAAAATTGATTTGATGAGTTGTCAATAATGCCGGTCAAAATTTTTTCGTGATTTCGCGATGACTTGAATAAATAAGGTGTTTCATATGAAACATATATTATTTCCGATGGAAAAAACTTTAATCACTTTCGATGTATTAAATTCTTTAACGCTCTTGTTCTTATGTCTGTACTCTTCGAATAATTGGGTTAAAGTGGTATAAATCGTTTCTTAAGGACTCGCTGGTGAAGAATCCAAAATCAAATCAAAATTGATTATGTCTATCTATCCATAGGCACGATAACGTCCGAATGGAATAAGCTAGACAGATGAAATTTTCTAGGTAGGTTTGAAGAATTAATATCTTGGCTAAGTTTGTTATTCGACCAAATCGGATACACAGTTTCGAAGTTTATTTATGATAGACATTTTCACACCATTATACATCATGTTGCAAGTTCAAGTACCTATTAGACGTTAATGATAAACTTGTCTATTTGAAATCTGAGCATTGACATTGTGATATTGTTCGTTATACTATATAGAGCAAAATTTTGTTTGTTACCACTATGACTTCCGAATGAAATGATCTTGAGAATTGAATAGGATAGGTTTGACGTTTTGAATATCTCGGCTTATTTAATTTTTCACTTAGGCAGTTTTATGATTTTAATATTCTAATGATCATTCTCAAGTAGCTTATCGAGAGCGCTGAGCTTTCTGACGTCAGTTCTTTCTAAATTTTTATTTCTTGCGTCCCCCTGCACATAAGAAATGCCCAAAAAATCGATCCCCTTTTTTTTCTTTTGAAGAAATATCTCATTCGAAAAAAATTTAACTGTAGGACTACGTGAACTATCTCGAGGAACACCTCTTTATAATGTGATATAATTATTCAAGTTGAATATTGATGACTAAATCCAAAATTTTGAATTTTCTCTGCGTTGTTACAATTATTATGTCAAAGCCTTTATAATACATTGTTTTATAGATTATTGCAGACAAAACTGTGAATCGAACCCCGAAATATAATATTCTATGAAAATAATTATCCCTTCTCCAGTCAAATTATCTGGTTCTCTCTTTATCGTTCTCTAATCAATGATGCTATCACTTTCCTGTAGGCCCTTCATCGAAAAGAAAATTTTCCACATGAAGTTCCTTCCTGGATCAACAATATGTGGGTCTCCAATTTGTTTTGAATCGATAAGAATACGAGGAAAAAAGAAATTTCCAATCGCTTTGCGAATGTAACTTGTCAGCTTGTTTGTGTGGAAATAAGACTGTTGTATCACGATATCTAGTGAAAATGAGCACCAATGAGTCCTTTAGGTCCGATAGAACAGTGAGTATCTGACTACAATAAGGTTTCATCGGGTTATTCCAATAAAAACTTCTTCGAGTGATAAAAAACTAAAAAGCAGTGAACAATTTTTAGGTTAGATTAAGGAAATATTATTTTCTAAATTGGATACTATTTTTTCAAATTGAATTTAATTACTATAATAAAACCAATGGTGTTATCTGACATCTGTGAAATGCACCACCTTTTATGAAAAACATCTCAAAAGTGAACTTGCTGAATGTTGTGTCATCCAAGTTTTTTGTTCAAATGTTTTAATTTTTATATTCAGTTTGAGGGAAGCTTATCCGAGTTGATTGAATCTACATTTCGAAGTTTGTTGCTATCTATAGATAAATCAAAACAACCTCAGTAATAATTTTCAGGTTAAATTCTTTTGGAATACAAATCAGTGTTTTTGTGCACTCGGGACTTCAGGACAATGTCTGGAATTCCAGAATTCTCAATACAAGCGATAGTGTTAGACTTAATGATTTGAGGTGATATTCCATTCTGTCATTCCGTTCGTCCGTTTACAAGGTAACTTCGAATACCAACCTGGTTTGAGGGATGAAATGCAGATTATAACCGTACACGAAAATCTTTTATTGACAGTTACTCATGCGTAGTTTCATTTTTTTAACTTCAGCTCAACTCAAATTTAAAGCATCCCTCGGAGTCTCTGCTCATCCTGTCTTATGCATTAGGGGCATTAGACAATTAATCTACAAACTCTAGCTCGTTTCATTAGGAAGAAGAAAGTGTACGGTCGGACATAGTCAAGTTACTCGTAGATCACTGATTCTTCAGTAGGAAGTTGAATCCTATCAATTGAGGCAATTTTCGTCTTGATATTCGAAACCATCAGACATTTGGGCAAAACGATAGATAAACAGAATTAATGGAAATCAAAGATTTAGAAAAGTGACTCACAATCAGGAAATCGTAAGAATTAAAATGATTACAATAGTATTTGAAGCTCATCCTGACACATTTTTGCATGCATCCAAGGAAAATATCATAATATACAGGGTGGCCGGGAGAGTGTCATGAAATCCGAAATACCCCGTGTATGTTCCGCGATTATTCACGGTTTTCGAGTTATAATTATCTTTAGAACTTTTCAGAAATTTTGTCCTATATAACATATATAGTATAACCCTTTTCTTTTACGATGAAATCTCCATAAGTTGTACTTTGATACATAAAATAATCAGATTTGTAACTTTGATGTAAGTTTAGGAGAAATTGGTCTCAAAAAAAAAAATACGTCAAGTGAATTAAGACCAAAACATTCAAACATAAATAAATTAATAAAATGCGCCTTACTCTTAGCAATCAGGATCATTTAAAATAGGCAGTAATTAATGGGCTATTTTTGCTAAAACTCGCCATCAAATTTTGTGGAAGGTGGAAATTCTTCAAAAAAATTTTTGTCTCTTTATGATTATTAAGGCTGAATTCTCTTGTTAACTAATCAACATTACTGCAAATAAGCTAAAATTTGGTGTATTAGAATTTTTTCCATTCAATCATTGTCCAAAATAGACATAGATTAGTTAACGAATTTCCTGAGTAAGAGGTGGTTTTGTTAATGAATAATGTAGAAAAAATTTTTTTATTAAATTTATACCAGATTTTCAGAATGACCACCTTCAGCGGCAATGCACATTCTACATCTTTGTAAAAAATTTTCATTTTAATCGCCCAAAAGCTTCCCTGTTTTCTTTTATTTGACGTTCGGCTTCTTCAATCTTTTGCCTTAATTCTTCTTCACTCAGAGATTCCCTAGCGTAGGCGATTTCTTTAAAGAAACCCCAAATGAAAAAGTCTATGGGGTTAAGGTCAGGAGAGTGTGGATACCACCTAATTGGAACGCGTCGTCCGATCCATCTATTGGGGTAATTTTCGTTCAAGAAATTTCCTACTATTGTTGCGTTGTGAGACGGGGCACCGTCATTCTGGAATTTTGTAAGTTTCTTCATCTAGTCTGGATGAGAGTTCAAATGGACCGATTAATTCACCAATGAGAGTACCAGACCACAAGTTCACACTAAATCTGTGTTGAAAATTAGAATCTCTCTTACTGTTCGGATTTTCAATAGTCCACGTATGGTAATTATGTATGATGAATAAAACCTTGATTGGTTTCTGCTTAAACCTTATCTTTCCAGTAGTAATTTTGATTATTACAAGTGAATTTAACCTTAATAATCATAAAAAAAATTTTTCACCACCTTGGTGACTTTGATGGCGGATTTGATCAAACATAGCCTATTAAGTACTACTTATTTTATATGATCCTGATTGCTAAGAGTTAGGCATTTTATAGGTACGTTCAGTAATCAAGAAAATATCCATTTACATTGTTTATTTATGTTTTAAAGGTTTGGTAATCCACTTGATGTATTTTTTTCTCTTGAGACCAATTTGTTCTAAACCTACATTAAAGTAACAAAGCTGATTTTTTTATGTATCAAAGAACAACTTATGGAGATTTCATTGCAAAAAGAAAGTCAAAATAATTCTATATTTTTTTTTAGAATTTATTTACGTGATTGAGGACAAAAGTTCTGAAAATTTCTAAAAATAATTATAACTCGAAAACCGTGAATAATCCCGGAATATACAGGGTGTCTCAAGTTCGAGTGCCTATTAGACGTTTCTGGAGAACTAGACATATTTGAAATCTGAAAATTAGGATTATGATATTGTTCGAAGTTCTCAACAGAGCTAAAATATTTTCGAAACCCAAAAACTTCCGGTTGTACTGGGAGTGAAAATAAATTCAACGAAAAAATTTTTTTTCAAGTTTTCCATTCCTGGTATGACGGAGTGTTCAATAATGAATACATTTCTTTCAAAACCATTGTATTAAATCGAGTAGTTTTCGAAATATCCAAAAAAACTGGAAAAGAAGTCAAATATGTTCAGTCAGTAATATGTTCATTATTCTTATTTTAAATATCCTGAGCGTAAACCGTTTTTACAACATCGAAGAGGAAGGATGTGAAAAGATCATGCATCTTTTGGATTTCAAAAATATCATCACAGGGTGTTTCACATTTTGTGTTGAAATTTGTGATGTCAAATTGGCCATAACTTCTGTTTTTCAAATTAGAACCCTATTTTTTTAGAATTGTGTTGGATTCTGCGGTCAAAAATAATGATAGTTTTCTCACATGATTACACTCCTAAATTCAATAATTTCTGAGTTATTTGAGATTTTCTGGATTTATGTAGTAAGTAGAATCCAATTCTTCGAATCTGATTCATAAGAATATTCTGTGAGCATAGAAGATAAATCATTCCATATATAATTAATTCACAAGTGTCACACAGGTCTTATTGTTAGTCGTTATGAAATTTTGATTTCACAAAACGAATCGTTGCTATTCTAATAATGAGATTTTGGATTTATTTCTTATATTGTATTTTTTCAATTGTATACCCAATACACATTCAAATGCACTTAATGATATTGTTTATTTCAAATCCATGGTGGATGACACAAAATGTTGAGTGTCCAATGAGAAGTATCCCCATTCTTTTTACAATTTCTGAAAAGATGTTTCAAACTTTCCAAATTTTGGAATGTAAGAGCCCCTAAAGAATACAAGGATTCTTGTATTCTTCTTTGATCATACCAGGAATGGAAAACTTGAAAAAAAATTTTTTCGTCGAATTTATTTTCACTCCCTGTATAACCGGAAGTTTTAGGCTTCGAAAATATTTTAGCTCTGTAGAGAACTTCGAACAATATCAATATCCCAATTTTCAGATTTCAAATATATCTAGTTCTCCAGAAACGCCTAATAGGCACTCGAACTTGAGACACCCTGTACATAGGGTATTTCGGATACCCCATGATACGAGGAATCTAATTTTTTTTTAAACGTCAATCTCCAAGCCCCCTGTATAAAGAACTTTATTTTATAGAAGTATCATAATTAATATTGTTCCTATGACCTACCCAATATGAATTGCATTGTGCACTTTTGATAACGAATGAGTTCCAATAGAAATCAAAAATTTCCTTATCTAATGCATAGATAGCTGAATGTATGTTTTTTATATTATATAATCTTCCAGTATGTGATTGTAAAATCAACTGATCCTTATACGCATTTGTAAGAACATTGCTGACGTGATATTCGAATCTAGTACAATATACTTGCTGATATCCGCAAAAAGTATCATAGCGTACATGCTTTACAGAATAAAAATCAAATGGGAACCTCACAAAAATTTTATAATAATGTATTCTACTTCATGGCTGTCGAATTGTAGAGTACTATTAGAACTCTCACGATTAATTCAAATTCCTTATAAATTTTAAACTGCAAAATCTAGATATCTTCGAATAAAAACTGAAAAGTAAATGAATTGAATCAAATACGTCTCTAATAAAGGATCCTCTCAACGTAATTTCAAAAAACAAGCTATCAAAGCACTCTTTAAGTTTTTCTTTATGATGAAATTTCTCTCAGTTCAATAGTGAGATGATAGAGCAATAAAAATTTTTCATTCTTCAATGAATTCGGTTGTCTATTGAATGACATTAATCTCAATCCTTTCCACATTTCGTGTGGAAAACAGGATCTCTGGATAAGACTCTTTCATTAATGAATAACGTGGGCGTCGAATGTATTTTTTTTCACTAGTCACATCTAACCAAAATTAAACACATACATACAACAACTGACAGAAACATTTCTAATCAATTCTACAAACTCTAAGTAAATACAAATTTCATGAGCTCAGCCGAAAAACCGAAAAATTTTTGTTTGTTTAGTCAAAAACAACAAATTCAGAAGTGGTCCTGGAAAACAAACACTTCGATAACACTCTATAAGGCAAGCTATGATTTTGATTGCCAATTATTTATTAATTAGATCTCTATTGTTAGAAAAATATATCAGATCTTCCGCATTCTAGATGGCGATTTCAATATAATCGAAAATATGAATGTTTATTGAATAAAAAATGTTCTTCCTTGGAAACAACCAGTTTATTAGGAAATTTTTTAGTGATACGCATGTTTCCAAACCAAGTTTCTGATATGTATTGTTAGATCTATGAGTTAAGATATTGAACAAACTACACAGGATTTTATTTAATATTGTGATTCATGGAATAACTATAAAGAATAATTTTTTATTCACTTACAAATATCAATTATTCCGGTTTATAATACCATATCCACTTATCACTGCTTCTCTTAATTTGAATCGATGATACCAGATATGGAACGCTTTGAAAAAAGCGATTTACCCTTATCAGATTACACTGTGTTAGGTAATTCCAGATAGGCTGGAAGTTACAGGAAGTGATGAGTACTTGATCAATCAGAAATACTTTCGATATCTTCAAGTGTAACAGAAGCACAAAATAGGTCAATTCAACCTTGAGCAGTTCCTTGAAAACCAGAGATTTCTTTTTAGGTTAACCATTTCAAAAGAAAACCAGCGTAACTGGAATATATCAATCTACTTACTGATGCTCCTGCGACACCGGTCTACTCGAACTCGTCTACTCGTCTGACTCGCGTCCTAGTCAAGCTTTGCCTCACGTTAAACAGCATCATTTGCAGTCGTGAAGACGAACCAGATGAAAATATGAGCTGTACGATTATAGCAAAAAAATAGATCTGGATCTACAGGATGTTCTATCTCAGTTGAGCCACCCTGTATATTACTCATCCCATAGTGATGAAATTTCCTGAAATACGTCGAATATTTGTTTTGAAGACATCTGACCACGAAGAGAAGACGCTGCAGCCCCTGCAAATTGAATAGAAGAGAGGGGTTGAGTGACTCATCATTTAAAAAATGCAATTTTGTTGAACCGTTCTCGCCAAAAATCAATTTTTTAGGTCAACCTCGAAAGATGTTTGGGGCACACCTTTCGACGTATTTCTCAGAATTGAATACAAGAAAGGGCTGACTTCACTTGAAAGATTTTGAAAACCTTTTCATAATAGTGTATGAAAAAACTAATTTTGATGAACAGTTTTCATCAAAAATCAAATTTTCAGATCAAATCGGACACTTAGAAAATTGGTAGTATTTTTAATATGTGCAATAAGGTTTCGATGATTCTGACAGTTCAATTTTTTTTCTTATTTCACTTAATTCAAACTGTTCCCAATATTTTTATATCCTTATAGTAATTTAAAGTTTTAATAACCAATATTCCTTTTTTCAGGAAGACTTTGGGCCGAGAGAGCTGATAGATCAGAACCTTTCAGAATGGAAGGAGGAAATGATGATGATGAAATCCAACGAACTTATCCCCGTGAAAAAGCCCATCACGTTCAGTTGGTTCGATATTACAGCCCATAGCATCCATGAAGAAACAGAACATCCTCATAGACTTATGTGTTGGTGTTCTCCTGGAGAGAAATCGAAGAATAAGTTAATCCTTAAAAAAGGTGAAAAAATATATGTAGGTCATATAATATCGGCTAAAAGATATCCTGGTTTGAAGTTTTTCACCCATAACCTGGCAGGATATTATGATATGACATATTGTCATTTATTTCAGAAATAACATTTATAACGCTCTTTTTTGTTATATTTGTAATCTAGGATCTTTGCTGTAATATATTTGAGTGATTTTCAATGTAGATCGTTCATTACAGAAAGTATGAATCTCTTCAAAATACTGTTCTCTCTATGTGTTGTGAATCCACAACTAGTTTTAATTTCACAGTAAAATTCGCCAATTTTTGAATGATACAAAAAAATCACGCTTATAAAGAATATTGGGCTAAAAAAGTTAGAAATAATTTTAAAAATCAATTCATGTCAATAGTATATAAAACATACTAGTAAAATTGAGAAAGAAGCTTGGGGCGCTTTGTGCCATAATATTCGTATATCGAACGACCCATGCTTCTTTCACAATTTTACCAGTATGTTTTATATAATAGTATATAAAACATACTAGTATTGATATACAAAATTATGGCACAAAGCGCCCACGCTTCTTTCTCAATTTTACTAGTATGTTTTATATACTATTGTTTCTGTATGTTTTATATACTATTATATAAAACATAATAGTAATATTGAGAAAGAAGCGTGGGGCGTTTGATATACGAATATTATGACACAATGCGTCCCACGCTTCTTTCTCAATTTCATTAGTATGTTTTATATAATAGTATATAAAACATACAAGTAAAATTGAGAAAGTGGGGTGCTTTTTGCCATAATATTTTTATATCAAACGCCTCACGCTTCTTTCTCAAATTTACTAGTATGTTTCATATCCTATTGTCATAAAGTGATTTTTAAAATAAATTTTCAGCCCGATATTCTATATAATCTTGTTTATTTAGTTTTTTTAAACTATATGTTTTTACTTTGCATTGATAGTTGAATATTTTTGTTTTTACTTCCAGTCAGTGGAATTGCCCATCCAGGAGAGCTGTTAGTTCTGATGGGTTCTAGTGGAGCAGGAAAAACCACATTATTGAATTGCGTGACATTTCGAAATATAAAATCGCTGAAAATAACAGGGTTGGTGAGGGTCAATGACGTTCCAGTGAATCAGACTGAACTAGCTTCACTATCTGCCTATGTCCAACAGGATGATTTATTCGTACCATGCTTAACTGTGAGGGAGCATATGATATTTCAGGCAAGTCAAATAATTATTTGATTTTTCGATTTGATAACATTGGTCTGCCAAAAAAGTTGTATTGGTATTCTTCGAGTAGGTCGAATATTTTTGGGTGTTCCTTTTGTCTCAGAACGTCTGATTAGTTAACAATTTTTTCTCCCATGAGACTCCTTTTTGTTTCATTTTATCATAGAAGAGATATGGAGATATCTGATTCTGTTAAGTACCATTGCAGTCCTCTTCATTAAAAATTTCTGTCTTACTTAGTACCTTCACTGCATCATCATTATTTCTAGGTGATATTATCTGTTCTGCTCTTTATTGACATCTCCTGAATTGTCTAGAGCTCAAACAAATATGGATTGTAACTTTTCTACTTTTAAACTCATTCAAAAACCTACAGCTGAAAATGCTGTAATTCATTGGACTAGTTGTTCTGAGTTACCATATTTAGTTTTACCTGAAAATTTTCTTATAGCCTTCTTGAAGGTGAACTACTCTTCTCAATGTGGATCCCATTACCTCTTCAATATGTGAACCTTCGAAAACATTGTTTGTTAATTCAGCCCACAGAGTATACAGAATATAATTGTACCTATTGTTCATTACTTCGGGTTCAAATAATTCGTTTTTATAAAATTTTTCTCAGATTTCATACCACAGATTAATAAAAATCCATACAAAGCAGAATTTGTGTTGAAGACCTGTTTAATATTGAAAGTTATTGATTGGATAACTCGTTTTCATTACAGGCTAGATTGAGAATGGATAGTTGCTACACCTATGATGATAAATTAAGAAGAATTGACGAACTTTTGAATCAGGTGAATATAATCTAGCTTATATAAAATCTTAGGATCAACATAAAACTGTTTATCTATTTGAGTGTCCTAATGAGTTCATTACACACTCATGCGTTCGCATTCGTGTTGGAATAGGTGCCCATTCTGCAACTTGTTTTAGAATATACTATTCTAAATGTGTAATATGTCCTGTGTGTAGGAAATGCTCTCGATCGATCAAAAATTGCTCCTATAAAATAGATATATTCTTAGAATAGACCAAGTCAACCAGTGACGGCTTGTCAGGGTAGGCAGGGTCGGCCGGGCCGACCTAAACGCAACCGAAAAAGAGAAGGTGAAAATAAATATTTTTTTAATCGAAACTTATTTGAAAAATTAATAGCAGTATTTAAATCTCGAGAAATTCCCTTAGTATATTTTCCTCTGCCCTCTATATATCTCATATTTCCACTCAACACATCGAAGTACACATTATTTCGGTCAAACACCTCAAATAATTTTTATTCCAAGTTCCCGCATCTGTCCTTACACGTAATAACGCAGCTCAGCCAGCCGAGCCACAGCTTTCAGTTTATGATTTCATCTAACACATACGTCGCTCGAAGTTCCTATTATAGAACTCTACAATACCTCGACTGTGACACTTGTGAGGTCGGCCGAGAACCCTTGGCCGTCGACCGTCCCTATGTGAAACGGCAGGCGGGTGAAATTGTTTATTATTATCGATGTTTATTGCAAATATCAAATAAAAAATTGTAATTTAATATCCGACATCTTCATATGTTTATCCTGAATTTGAGATAGAAAGAGAAATCATTATGTATTTAAAATTTTGTCACGTATCCTGTTAATAATTGAAATTTTCACCCTCAAATCTCAAATGACTATTATCATAAGTACTGGAATATTATTTCAATTTCAGAAAAAAGTGTATTCGTACTGTATGGAATAAATTTTGTGATTTTCTGACCATAAAAATTGATTCTTAGTAACTGTAAATAGCAAAACAGCAACCCACGACTTGTTCATTTTTCAAAGACTAGGTCGGTCAAGATACCCTTGGGGAGGGGGTATATGAGAATTGCATTGCGTTTGATTATCAGGGTTCAGTTCACTAGGTCAGTAGTTTGGAGTAAGATGTTAGTGTGTAGGGCTTAGGGTTGTACGAGTTTTCGTTCGTTTTCGGTTACAAGTTGAATGTGAGTGATCCAGATGGCAAGCGTAATAGAGGTAGTATCAAATTGCGGTGGTTTGATTAGTTTTTTAGTAGATAACAGGTTTTCCATTACTAGAATAATTCTAATTGACAGCGTTCACAACATGATGGATATGATTTTAATTTTACTAAGTTTTAAGATAAATTGTTGATCAGTTACACATTTCAGATATGATTGTCACTGTATTTGTAACATCTAAACTTGAAAAAGGCTCAATGTACACCGACACATATGTAGTAAAGTATTATTAAAAAAATTAGAAAGCACTGACGTGAGGTCAGTTGGCTTAGGCGCTCTTGTAAACCACTTACAATTATTTAAATTTTGAAAAATCATATCTCCAGAACTATTAGCTTGTCGAAATCGAGAGTAGTATTTTTGTATATGTCTGATAAACCTACACCATAAAAAAATTTTTATTTGAACAGTGTCATTTGAAAAAAAAATTTTTTTTTTGTTACTCCGAACCTATTCGGCCGATTTGACCGAATAACGAACTTACCCGAGATATTTATACCTCAAACCTATTCTGAAAGTTTCAACTCTCTAACTTCATCCGTTCGAGAGTTATCGTGTTCACGGAACGGACGGACGGACTGACAGAATCGATTTTGACCACGGATTATTCATCAGTAGGTCCAAACAAAACGATTGATACCACTTTTGCCCAAAAATTCGAAAGTCACAGACATTTGGGCAAATTGTTCAGGTGAACAAGAGCGCCAAAAAAGATGAAATCCTAATTTCAATCCAGTGTTCTAATCCCAAGAAAATTGCTTCTAAATTTTATATATACATATATATATTAAGTCGACAAAGATTCTTAAAGCAACAGTAAGGATTTAGCTAATAAAAGAATACAAACCGCAAATTCAAGCTTCTAAATGACAAACTTGTATGCAGCAATCGAACTTTGTCAAATTGATCATGAAATTTCCCCGAGAATTGGAGAAACTTGTGAAACATATAAAAGAAGAAGAGAGCGAGTAGTAAAGAAAAATATCAAAATAATAATTCAGTTGGAAATGTTTATGGATAACATAAAAAGACAATAAAAGTAAATACATATAGACATATTAATAGTTATTAAGGAAAACGGAACCCATTCTATAATAAACTAAAAAAACCATTTCTTAACATATCCAAAATGTTGCATCAGGTCTCTGAAAAATCGAAGCGGAAGCATTATGACTGGTACAGCCAAGATGTGGGGTTACTTAGACGTATCTCAGACTGATTTCGATGAATAAGTTACCAATATCTTAGTATTCAGAATGAAAACATTGCATGTGGGAGAAACAGAAATTCTTAAATAAATAAACATTAGGTAAGCACATGCAATACTGAACGTAAGTGTAGAAACAAACGATTGAAAATAAAAAATTATGTATGAAAGGTATATCGGGTGAATCCACAATTAGCAGAAGGAAATAAATGAAGATGGTACTTGCCGACACGTGTTTCTGCTGATTGGCTTCGTCAGGGCAAGGTAACCTTAGGAATAAGGGGATGGTAAAGAGACAAAATAGATAATAGGAGTACACAAACAGGAGCGAGCGACCAATTTATGTCTTCAATACTAGGACCTCTCATTTAGGAGGAAACTCTAACGTATTGACATGAAGGAAGCATAAGCAACCTGTATGATGTAACTCTAATCCAGGATTAATAAAATTCAAACACTATATTCATCGTGGCGATCAAATATTTGTAGGAAAAGTATATCGGGTGAATCCACAATTAGCAGAAGGAAATAAATGAAGATGGACGAAGCCAATCAGCAGAAACACGTGTCGGAAAGTACCATCTTCATTTATTTCCTTTTGCTAATTGTGGATTCACCCGATATACCTTTCCTACAAATATTTGATCGCCACGATGAATATAGTGTTTGAATTTTATTAAACCTGGATTAGAGTTACATCATACAGGTTGCTTATGCTTCCTTCATGTCAATACGTTAGAGTTTCCTCCTGAATGAGAGGTCCTAGTATTGAAGACATAAATTGGTCGCTCGCTCCTGTTTGTGTACTCCTATTATCTATGACAATAGTATATAAAACATACTAGTAAAATTGAGAAAGAAGCGTGGGGCGCTTTGTGCCATGATTTTAGTATATCAAGCGTTTAAGTTTAAGTATAGATATAAGCGTGTTTTTTAATTTTTTTATACTATATTTATTTTTTACTTTTTAGTAACTGCCATAAAAATATTAATGGTAACGGTTTTTTTTTCGGCGTAGACGGGAATCCAACCCACAATTGATGAATCTAAGAGCTGACATTACAGAAAACGCGCACCTTAGACCACTCGGCCAACGAACGCTTTCCAAGATGTGCGATCTTTTTACAGTAATGAGCCACTCAAGCTTAAAGAAAGAGAGATACAAACTGACTTACATACATACAAGTGAAGCTAATATAAGCGTGTTAAAAAAACTTTTTCACATTGACAAAGTCTGAAAAAATTGGTTCCAGCGAGTTTCGTCTGAATTCTGAATCATTTTTGAAACTTGCAGACTCATCAAGGATTACGAAATTAATTCTCATATTTTCAGCTCTCATTGAAAAAATGTCAAAACGTGGTTATTGGTCTCCCAGGAGTAATAAAAGGTATTTCTGGCGGTGAACGGAAAAGGTTTGTGTCAGTTTGTTCCTTATTTTTGAATTTAATTATTGATTTTCTGGTTTCAAGGTTGGCCTTAGCGTCGGAACTTCTCATGAACCCTTCACTGCTCTTCTGCGATGAACCAACTACTGGGTTGGACTCGTTCATGGCTTTAAATGTTATACAAACGTTGAAAATGCTGGCTATGAGTGGTAGAACTGTTATTTGCACTGTTCATCAACCATCTTCAGAACTCTTTGCTTTATTCGATAAAATATGTTTGATGGCGGAAGGAAGGAATGCGTTTCTGGGAACGCAAAGCGAGGCTAAAGAGTTTTTCACCAAGTAAGTAATTTATTTTATTTAAATAATAAAAAACTAAATTATTGAATAAGTAAGATCTTTTTGGAATAAACTGCTTTAAATAATATTAAATAAATTTGGAACTTCAACCGGAACACCGTCTAATATTGAATTATTACAGATTGAAAGCACCTTGTCCTGTCAACTTCAGTCCGGGAGATTATTTCATCCAGATTTTATCCATTCTTCCTGGCAAAGAAGAACATTGTAAGAAAAATGTTAATTGCATATCAGACGCTTTCGAAAAATCATCTGGAGGAATTAAATTGAGGAAAGCGTGTCGCTCTACGGTATTCCATTAATTTTTGAAATATACACAATTATTATACTTCAAAATTTTCAGAAATATCCACCGAGTGGTGATCAGTGGGAAATAAAATCATCTCCAATTAGTCCTTACAAAGTTGGGTGGTGGGAGCAGTTCCAAGCTGTCCTTTGGAGATGTTGGCTCGGTATTAGAAAAAATAAGAAGATAACAAGGCTAAAATTCCTATCCTACCTGGTGAGATTGACAGTAGATTTTAATATGTTTTTTAATTTATTTGGCAATTTCAGAGTGTGACTATTTTGATTAGTGCGTTATATTATAATCAAACACTGGATACAGATGGAGTACAAAATATATGTGGTGCTATGTTTTTGTTTTTGACCAACTCTACATTCAAAAATTTATCTGGAGTAATTGTGGTAAGTTTCATTTTTACAGTTTTCCAATTAACCGAATTATTCCCGGCATAGTAGCATTGATTATAAAAATCCTTCAATTTCAACCAATATGAAATGTAAACATAAGATCGCCAAACTATATGTAGTCCGGTCAAAGTATACATACCAGGTTACCAAAATTCGCATAGAGCTGAAAATTGGTAGAGATGGTCAGGATACCATTAGAAAGAAAGGGTGAAAAGTCCCCAAAAATCCCATTGTTGCTAAAAAGTTATTCAAGGTCAAAGGTCGCGAAAATGGGTTTTTCGCTTTTTTCAGCCAAACGGTGAGTTTTATCATAAAAATAGCTCAGACATAAATTGTAGATCGTGCAATTATCTACAAAAATTGTCTCAATACTTTTTTTCGTGTACTTGTTTCCGATATATGAGCGAAGAAAGTTGTATGCTCCATAAAATGCATTCGTCACTGGCGCCGTAATGCGAGTTGAATTCTTTTTCTTTCGGTATATTAACTTGAAAAAATCAATATTAACTCAAAAGAATCTAAGTCCATTGCCTTCTACGCCAGTGCAACCTTGACGTCTGTTTTTAAAATGTTTGAGAAATAAGATTTACTTGTCTGTGCCGAAGTTTTTAAAAATAATAAGTGTACTCCAAAAGACATAATTATCATGGAATTCGCTTTCTTCTTGCCATGTACGGAGCTCCAAAAAATTACCTGCATTGATAAGTTCCGTTACGTGTCTTTTGTCAAAAATACTCGTAACAAAAAGCAAGTGCAATTGGCTTCTCTACCTCCAACCTCGGCTTCTGCACAACATCTTCTTCGGGTATATTATCAAGTTCAAGTGTGGCTTGGTAATCAATTAGACCCAAAAGACTGGGGTTGGATGTTGATTGATAATGCATTAGAACCTGTCCAAACTTCACTTCCACCTGCACCGGAAAAACTCCTCAACACCATTTTTGCAATTGTAAAAAGGATGTAATGCCAAATGTGGCTGCAATAAAGTTGGTTTGTTTTGTTCCTTAGCTTGTACAAGTCGTCAAGGCCAGCTGTGTTCTAATGCTGAATCTCCATTAGAAGACTACTCATTTCATATAAACGACGAGACATCCGATCCATCGCTTTTGGACGAGTTTATTTTCACTCAGCTCGAAGAAGAAGACGAAGAACAAGAAAAAACAGATGTAATAAATGATTATAATTCGGACCAATAATTTTATCACATTCTTTACAATTAACGACAATTTTTTTTATTATTTATTAGTACAGATCGGTTCGTGGAATAGGCCTACCGGGGAAACCACGTTAAAAAAACGCGTCAAGTACACTACCTCACAGGTGACGTGGAAACGTGTGCATTTTATGGAGCATACAACTTTCTTCGCTCATATCTCGGAAACGGCGACTCTCACGAAAAAACGTAACGAGACAGTTTTTGTAGATAATTGCACGATCTACAATTTATGTCTAACCTATTTTTATGATAAAACTCACCGTTTGGCTGAAAAAAGCGAAAAACCGATTTTCGCGCCGTTTGACCTTGAATAACTTTTTAGCAACAATGGGATTTTTGGGGACTTTTAACCCTTTCTTTCTAATGGTATCCTGACCATCTCTACCAATTTTCAGCTCTTTGCGAATTTTGGTAACCTCACCTCTGTTATTTGGTCTAACTTGACCGGACTAATGATATTTGCTGCACTTTGCGAATTTAGGATTATTATTTTAGTGCAATCTGCCAACTGACAGCTCTGTTGTAAAGCTTAACATTACGTTGTAATACGTAGCCAGAACGTTTTGACATACGGGCCCTATTTGTGTTGTTTACAGTAACTAAGATTCATCTCGCTCAAAAATGGTTTAAACGGTTAACATTTTCGTGAGATTATTTTTCACAACTTTCGATGTGGCGATTTCAACTGAGGTCGTAGTTTACCACAGGACGAATGTCGTCCAAAATCAGTTTTTGTTCCGAAAATCATTGATTCTGTGCGCCAACTGATTTCAAGATCGGCATGTGAGCTATCGTGAAATTGAAACAACCTTAGGCATTAGTGGGACCAACATACATTCAATATTGCATGAATATTTGACCGTCAAAAAAATTAGTTCGCGTTGGATTCCACACAATTTGTTAATCGCTCAAAAAGCTGCTCGTGTCTATTGGTCCAAAGAAATGCTCCAAACTACGATCACTGTGCTTCGAAGCACGTCTTTGACATCTTGACAGGTGATTACGCTTATGAACCCGAAAGTAAAGAGCAGTCGACTGTATGGATGTTTCTAGATTAGCTAAATCCTATAAAAAATGCTCGCGCACGAAGCACTTCCAAGAAAATGGTCACCCGTTTTTTCGGAAAATCTGGACATGTCGCAATCGTACCACTAGGACAACGCAGAACAGTCAATTCTGAGTGGTAGACAACCATTTGTTTGCCACTTGCCTTTCACGAAATCAGTGTTCTCAAAAAAATTCGAATCTCGTGTGGTATTTGGAAAGATCATTCAACAATATAAATCAAACGAAATAAAAATAGTTTTTATTCAAAAATCACCAGATAGAAGCATTACAACAAAATATTCATCTTTATTCTCAAAATAATAATTATTGATAGTACAATTATTATACACATTACGAGCATTATTTGCGAATGATAAAGTAGATACTGATGTTGTTTCTTGAAGGACATTTTTTCATTCCTTATGGCGGTGATTATTTTTTGTGATGTTGTTGGTCCAGTTGGAGATACGGTTTCACTGACGCTGTAGAAGAATGGCCTGTTATCTTTATCAGCTGTTCCTCGCCAATCCCTGCTTTGGCTAATTGGCTGACAGCAGTAGCTCGATGTGAGTGGTTGGTTATCTTCAACTTGGTTGTGTTGATGCCAATGAGTTCTGCCCATTCTTTTGTCCATTAGCTATGGTATTGGGACCGACTGGGGAGTTTTTGAACCATGAACCATATTTCCAATTCTTATGTGGAGTAAGGAATAGTCTTTCAGTGGTTATGTTTGCAGTTCTTTTGGATACAAGTAGCTTATATAACCTCACCGGGCAAATATCTTCTTCAATATTGGGAGTCAGCCATTTCGTTTCCGCACATTTTTGGGCACCACCTTGTCTTGTTTTAGAAAATATCGGATTGTAGGCAATTGGGCCCTTGGGATTACCATTGTTTTCAATTTCGAATTGGAAATGCGAAATTAGGCATGATGAACCCTCTCCCCGCGCCAAGCAAGCTCCAATGCAGCAATAAAATGAAATTTTCTGTTCAAACCGTCTGGATTATCTTCTTTACATAAGTTGACCATCTTTTTGTGTTGCTCCAAAGACAGTGCCTTGGCACTAACTTTCTTTCTCAGGGTCCACTTGCAAAATACGCCTCTCGGCATTTCGTGCATCCCGCGCCGTTTCAAAAGCCACGTCTGTGAATGGATCGAACCTAACGCCCCATTCGGAATAGAATTTTTTCTGCAGCTGTTTGGCAGTATTATTCCACAAGTTTTTTACGACACTTTCCTTGTAGTCTGATCCATCTCTTTTCTTCATATTGAAAGCCAAGTCTAGCATAACATTATTGAGCTCTGACAAACTTGTTTTTTTATTTACAAGGTATTCCCGAGCAGCACAGAATTCTTCAAATTGTTTCCAAATGTAGGATCTTGACTTCACTGTATTAAGCGGCACACTTTTCTTCACACTTTCCTCAATTGAAGTAATATTACAATTCCCAAAACGTTTCATTTTTATCTACTTTATGGTAAAATACGAAAATAAACTGACAGAACTGCCGAAAAGCTGTTGAAGTTATCGCTAACAACTGCTTGTTTATCGTAACCATGACGACCGCTACTTCCACCAACGGCCAAAGCTATCCGGACGTATTACTATTCCTATGCAAATTAGGCATTTGATAAAAACAAATTTCTAAAAATGAAAACACTGTTAGGTTGAGTGTTTTCAGATACAGTTTGTTTCTATTGGTCCGTTATCAAAAATTGAGCGATTTAATTGGACGATGTAGTATAGTGTTGAGTGATCATAATGATATGAATTTTTTCATTTTGGTAGCAATTATTTTTGGAAATTTAGTGTAACTTTCAAGTTGCGGGTTCAACTCGAAATGTAGATACTGCCATGTATTTGTTAGTTTCTTCAACGTGGTTCTTGAAGTTTCATTTTATTCGTCGTGTCTTCCATAATTTGGCGAACTCAACCGAGGTATTTGGACAACAGAGCTATACATATAGTGACTCTCATCATATCTCCTTCGATCGTTATGGCAGATAAAACTGAAAATCAAATTCGTTGGAAAATTGCCTTTACGTTTACTATTAATCAAAGTAAATATAAAAAAAAATTCAAGAACAAAGTCAATATATTATGAACCTATTTGATAACCCAAGTTTTGTTTATTTTATTTTCCGCATCTAGATTCTATAGAGGAAAAAATTTCATAATGCTTATTCTTTATGTGGGAATATTGGATATAGGATATAGTAGTCATTAGATAACATGTGTGTGCTCTTCAACAATGGGACATAAAAGTGCGTCAGTTTCTCTTATTGGTATCAATAAAATTTTATCTGAAATCGAGATATTATCCGTTATTATTAGTATATTGGAAATGCTCGTAATTCGTAAATAGGTTGAGCTCAAACAGAATATTTCATAATGAACTAGAAAATCATTCAGAGGGTGTTAAAGAAAAAGGATCTTCCTCCTCAGATAATTTTATTTTTTTTTTCAAGTCAGGTAACCGCTGCATTAATCCGTGTAGTTGATAACTATGAAACTGCTTTTCTTCAGATCCTAGCGATTAATTATCAAAATTTTGAAACATCAAATCTTCGGAACTATTAATTTGTCGAGAATGAAAATGGTATCAATGGGTTTGTATGATATCAAATAAAGGGTTTTCCAATAGGGACTTAACAACTTTGAATCTAAATAAAACACAAACTAGTTGAGATATTTCAAAAACTTTATTATTGGTTTAAAGTACAGACATAACATTTATGAAAGGAACTCAACTTTGTAATATGTCAAATTTTTGCACCTAACTTGTTATTGCCTGTCTACTTGGGCGCGAATTGCAGTTAAGGCTCTTAAAGTTGCGGTCACCGACTCCGAATTTCGGTAGTAAATTTTTATAACTTGCAAACGTTTTTCGTTCGTGTACTTCACCATGATGAAAATGTTCACTTTACTGAATGAATTGACGTTGACAGTTCGATGATTGGTCTAAGGGTGCGTTCACAAATTAAATTCAAAGTTGTCAAGTCCCCATTGGAAAACCCGATATTTTCTCAGTTACCACATAATTTGCCTAAGATGAATACCTTTTGAAATAAACATGAAATGCAATTTTAATTAAATTGTCTGGTCTGGGTTCTTTTTTATTATGTCATTTCATATACTTGCATAATTAATATAGATCAAATCTATCATAATAGTAGCGTAGTCCTAATGGTTTTTGTATTTAAAGCGCAATAACCTGTATCGAATATTTATGAATTAAAATTGAAATCATCGTTTCAGACATTTTGTTCAGAGTTACCCCTATTTCTGAGAGAACACAAAAATGGCATGTACAGAACAGACGTCTACTTCCTGTCGAAATCACTGGCTGATATACCATGGTTCAGTTTTTTGAACGTCATGTTCACAGGCACCTGCTATATCTTCATTGGTATGAACCCTGATGTTTGGAGGTTCCTCACCACAGTCGGAATTACTTTGATGGTGACATACACGGTTTTGGGAGTGGGTAAGAAACCTTGAATACTCGAAATATTTGAAAGGAAATATTTTTAATTTAAATTTCAGGGTACATGTTGTCTGTGTCAACTCCCAATGTGCATATAGCTCAACAGCTTGTTGGTGCTGTAGTTACTCCATTTTTGATATTAGGTGGATTTTTCTTGGACATAAGGCAAGTATGAATCTAAGATGATCCGAAAGGGTTCTTTCATCTTGCCATTTTTATATGACAATAAGAGTCTTTATTGCGGCGTGATGATCAGCACATGGACGGCGACATCATGCGTAATTTAATTTATTGCTTTGTAGGCGCGTGCAAGCCAGCATTAACAGTATACTTTTTTCAGATCCATACCATTTTATGTAACTTGGTTATCTGATTTATCATGGTTCAAATGGGGAAATGAAGCCCTCTTGGTCAATCAATGGTTAGGTGTGAAGAACATTTCCTGTACCGAAGCTCTTAGTGACTGTATGAGAGATGGATACCAAGTTTTGGAAGAATACGGTGTTGCCGGATCCTCCATTGGCACTGTAAGCATCAAAAATAAAATTAAACAATCAGGCAAAACGACTCTTTCATCTTCCTGATGATGGAATTCATGTAGAATTATTTTTTGGGCAATAACCATCATATCTTATTGGTCTTCTTTCAAATGTTTCGGCATTTCTGTAGTTTGAAGGCACAAATTAGCTTCTGAAAAAGCTGCCAATTTTAGAAAATTTTTCTATTTTCAGCAATAAGTATCAAATTAACAGAACTTTGAAAAGTATATCAAATTTTTACTTATCTGAGGTTTGAAGACTGTTGACTTCTTCAAGTTACTTGGAACTTACGGCAAGCAACTAAATTGTACTTATGGGATTGAGAGCAATACTCATAAATGCTGCCTCTTTGATTTTTTTCTTGTATGTTCCTCTATTTTATAATTTAAAACAAACAATTTTCACAATTACTGAGAAACCAAGAGATTTGCAATAAAATTGTTTAGAGACGGATTTTGAATGCAGCTTTTATTCCAATAAGTATTGGAATAATATTAGTTCTGTATTTTACAAATTTCACTCTTCACCAATAGGTTTTGAATTATAACAATATTAAACGCAGGCGCAACAATATTAAACGCAGTGTCACTGAAAATTTTTCCTCGACTATCACCAAGGCTCGTTGGTCTAGGGGTATGATTTCCGCTTAGGGTGCGGGAGGTCCCGGGTTCAAATCCCGGACGAGCCCAAACATTTTTAATCAACAACGCAAATAATTCAGTACATGGTTTTTACATTACATTGAGTATAATCAACTTAATAACATTTCCTATAAAGAAAAATTTGAAATATCAATATTTTTTTATGGAGGAGCCTCATGAATCCGTGAATTCAGTTATTTGATTTTTACTCATTGAATTCATCGCGTGAATTTTCCAGTATGGATTGAATCCTATTCAATATTTTCTGCATCACCTAATTTTCGCAAATTATTTCATATTTCTATTTAACTACCATCACTAGGTACCCAATGCACTGGTATTGCGTAGTACGCATTGGAATTAGGTTCCAAAATATTTTGATTTAATTCGATAAATAAGAATCTAATGAGTAAGTTATTATGAGGGCGAAATTTCTGAAATTTTCATTAGGAATAAATAGAAAAAGTTGTGGGCTCGTCCGGGATTTGAACCCGGGACCTCCCGCACCCTAAGCGGAAATCATACCCCTAGACCAACGAGCCAGTTGAAATACAGAGATGTTTTTTACTATGACTCTCTACCAGAGTATCCAATCTAATTTTGTTTTTGCCTTTTTCAGCCTCAATCACAGTTCATCATAGCCATCTCCATGTTGTTGGTTTTGTGCATAGCAAGTAGAACCACTGCTTTCCTAATCTTATTGTATAAGGCTTACAATTATGACGGTTAATTATTATATATTGTAACTTGATATTACATTTTGTAACTTGAAAATAAATGATCTTTACTGCTTCTTATTTCCTTTGCATTATTTAATTTGAAAGGAGGATGAATAGGATAATTACTTATTTATTCATTTTCCTACCATCGTGCGTGAAGTAGTACTTTTCCGCTCGCAGTTGATTTGTCAAATGAACAAATTTCCTTATGGTAAGGAGAACATGATTAGCGGCACAGAGATGGAAAACTATTCGGTCATAATTGTTGACAAAATTCTATGAATATATATCAGAAATCATACGTTGTGCAATATGAAACGTTTTTCAAGAATCGTTATTATTATAGTAGTCCATTGAAATGTTACATTTTAGGTTGCGTTTTTTAGAGGACGCAATTTTATTTTTTTGATGTGTAGGGGGGGTCAGTGTAAAGCTAAAACCAAGTTTGTGGGGTCGCCACCCTTGTCCCACGGCCGCCATCTTGAAAATAGGGGTTGAAATGGTATTTACGATATATCTCTTAAACTATTTATTTTATAAAAAAAATTAATTAACATTTTTTGTTGCAAATTAAATTCTCTACAACTTTGCTCCAGTAACTTTTTGTCGTAGAACTATAAATAAAAAGTTATAAGCGAAAATCTCCGGAAATTTGAGAAAAAATTTATATTTTTCGATGTAACTTTTTTTATCATTTTACGAAAAAATGATGTCTGACCATTTTGTACATCGTTTTTGAGGAACAACTTTTATTCGCATCATTTTTTCATTAAGTCAATAGCTAAGGTTTTACAGAGCTCCGAAGTGAGTACTATTTTTCAGTACTCAGGTTTTATGTACGGAGATGTCATTGCAAATAACTTGCTGTTTCTTCATGCTTTTTCCGGATGTGACACAACTTCAGCTCCTTACAATATCGGTAAAATGAAATTTGTGAAAACCCTAGAGAAACATTTAGAGTTTGCAAGTGGAACGGTTTTGTTTCTCAACAAGAGAGTTGACCCTGCTTTGCTCACTGTAATTGGTGAACGTTTTTTTATCTCTTTATACGGTGGTAATGAATGATAATTCTCTTGACAGCCTAAGATACAAACAATTCGCCAAGGCAGTGACAAAAAGTACATTTAACCTATCCTCACTTCCTCCAACACAAGACACAGCTCGCTTTCATACTTTCCGAGTCTACCATCAGGTCCAGTCGTGGCTTGGTAATTATAATGATCCTGAAGACTGGGGCTGGAAAAAATGTGGAAAATTATTGATGCCAGTGCAGAACTCTAAACCTCCAGCACCCCCTGAGCTTCTAAAATTGATCTTTTGCAAATGCAAAGGAAACTGTGGAGCGATGTGTGGATGCCGAAAAGCAGGAATGAAATGTTCTGCAGTGTGCTTCCATTGTTCTGGAGAGACTTGTAGCAACGTAATGGAACTCTCAGATTTAATAAATGAAAATGACTTTGATGATGAACCGCCAACATTAACACCCCTTCCTTCTCCAGTTCTCCCACTGGTATTTAATTCAGAAAACCGATCAGATGCTGAGCCGCAGCCTGGTCCATCGAAACGACTGAGGACGGAGTAGTTCTAATTTAGAAAATCACGTGGATTATGCCTATAACCACGTAAAAAAAAAGCGCCTCTAGACTCTACCTCGTGGGTGGTGGGGGAAAAGAGTCAATAATTATTTATTAATAATATTGCAAAATTTGTAATTAAAAAAGTTATAATAATAAAGTAAAAAAAAAGAAAAAAAAACAATAACTGATGACATGTTATAGGTACACACGAATAATATAGGTATAGTTAAGAGTACTGAAAAATAGTACTCACTTCGGAGCGCTGTAAAACCTTAGCTATTGACTTAATGAATAAAAGTTGTTCCTCAAAAAACGATGTACAAAAATGGTCAGACATCATTTTTTCGTAAAATGTTAAAAAAAAAGTTACATCGAAAAATATAAATTTATTTCTCAAATTTCCGGAGATTTTCGCTTATAACTTTTTTATTTATAGTTCTACGACATAAAGTTACTGGAGCAAAGTTGTAGAGAATTTAATTTGCAACAAAAAATGTCAATAAATTTTTTTTATAAAATAAATAGTTTAAGAGATATATCGTAAATACCATTTCAACCCCTATTTTCAAGATGGCGGCCGTGGGACAAGGGTGGCGACCCCACAAACTTGGTTTTAGCTTTACACTGACCCCCCCTACACATCAAAAAAATAAAATTGCGTCCTCTAAAAAACGCAAGGTAAAGCCTAAAAAATGTAACATTTCAATGGACTATAGCTACTTTCCAGTCACCAAATAAAGCGTCCCGGGAGCGCTTCTGGTACATTCCGATCTACTCTAGCCCTTTCCAGTAAACTTGTTTCCCTTCATAATAAGCCTGTTGAAGCCCCACAGGGTCACAGGAACCTGACTGCGAAGCCACTAATATATTTGCTTTCTCAGTGGTGTTGATGCTGCAGCAAAATGCAAAAGGCATTGTTTGTAGCCAATTTAATGAAAGGCAATTTTTCTGACAAAGTTTATTTACCTTTGAGCAATAGATCGCGAGGTACTACCGAAAAACTGCGACCTTCAGAACTTTTTTAACTTGCACAATTACAATGTTTATTTTTCATATCTTTATCTACACATCGTATTGAAGATGTATTCAAAATTCAGTTAGGCAGAAATTTTTCCTCAGATAAAACCCGAAATGATTGAACTATATTGAAAGTAACTGATGAAGCGAGTTCGATTTATAGCATACACAATCTAAAATTAAGTAAATCACAATCTATAATATAAAATGAATCGCAAAATGTGTTGGTAAGCGCATAACTCAACAACGCCTGGACCAATTTGGCCAAATCTTTTTTTAAAATGTTCGTTGAAGTTCAAGGATGGTTTTATAATTAGAATTATTGCTGGAAAAAACCCTAAAAATAGCCCTTTTCTTTTTCCCATACAAATGATTTGTACTAAAAAGGTTTTGCAGCAATATAAATTGATTGCTTGGGATGAATGCACGATGGCACATAAAAAATCTTTGGAGGTTTTAGACAGAACCTTAAAAGATCTACGGAGCAATAATAACCGATTTGGTGGTGCAATGATTTTATTAGCAGGAGACTTTCGTCAAACATTGCCAGTGATTCCACGATCAACGCCAGCTGATGAACGCAATGCATGTCTTAAGTCCTCCAATTTGTGGAAACATGTCAAAGTACTTCATTTAAGCAAGAATATGCGTGTCGAGTTGCAAAATGACCAATCTGGAAACATATTCTCTAAACAACTCATTGACATTGGTAATGGCAAATTTCCTATAGACATGTTGACTGGCTGCATTAACTTTCCTCAAAGTTTTTGTCAGTTAACTCGATCAAAAGATGAACTTATTCAGAAGGTGTTTCCAGATGTTTCTCAAAATTACAGAAACCATGATTGGTTGAGCGAACGAGCTATACCGGCTGCAAAAAACATAGATGTAAATGAATTAAATTTCAAAATTCAAGAACAAATTACAGGCGAATTGAGGATATATAAATCAGTTGATTCGGCTACTAATCAAGATGATGTAGTCAACTATCTACCGGAATTTTTAAACTCGCTGGATTTGCCATATTTGCCACCTCACAATCTTCAATTAAAGGTTGGATCGGTGGTTATAATATTGCGAAATATCAACCAACCGCGTCTTTGCAACGGTACACGGTTAGCGATAAAAAAATTACTAAACAATGTGATAGAAGCAACTATACTCAAAGGAAAGTATAAAGGAGAAGATGTTCTCATACCGCGCATCCCCATGATTTCGACTGATGTTCCATTTGAGTTTAAACGACTACAGTTTCCAGTGCGGCTTGCTTTTGCTATGACTATAAACAAGTCCCAGGGGCCATCAATAAATGTTTGTGGTATTAATCTAGAAACACCATGTTTCTCACATGGGCAATTGTATGTTGCCTGTTCCCGTGTTGGAAAACCATCAGATTTGTTTATCTACGCGCCAGGTAATCAAACAAAAAACATCGTATACCACAAAGCACTACAATGATAATAATATTAATTATGATTCACATTTTGAATGATTGTTTGGGCTATTACCATCATCTATTGTGGATGTAATGTTTTCCGACGTTTCGATAGACATCTTCTATCTTTATCAAGGAGAAAATCAATATGACAGAAGTCATGAAAGAAAAATGAACGATGTTAGATACTCATCTGTGATATGATGATCTTTTTAAGTTGGATCGAACTATCGGCGTCCAAACTTCTGGCAGATCTATAGATGGAGCACTTATGGAATCAGGTGTTATTTTCATAAATGCTGCTTCTTTGATTTTTCTTCTTGCAAGTTTTTCTTCTTTGGATATTATTGATGCTTCATCCCCTTTTATACGATGATTCTCATCTACAGCATGTTGGACCAACCTGGATTTGTCGCTGTCTAGTACTCGTAGAAGCTTCTGATGTTCTTTTATTCGTACATTCAGAGAGCGTTTAGTTTCTCCGATGTAAGATCTTCCACACTCGCAAGGTAATTCATATATGCAGTTCTTTGTCCTTTGTGTCTCATTATTAGGCTTAACTTTTGTAAGTTTAGCTCTGATAGTGTCTTGAGTTTTGAATGCAGTCGTTATGTTGTATCTATTTCCAATTATTCTCATTTTCTCTGAGAAACCTTTTACACAAGGAATTACGGTTTTAATGGTCTGATTTATATCTGTTGGTTCAGGTTGACTTTCTCTTGTTCGTTTAGCTTTTTTTAAATATCTTTTTGGGGTAGCCATTGCTTCTAAGAGTTTTCGAGATGTTATTTATTTCTTCATTTTGGTCTTCTTCAGTGCAACAAATATTTATTGCTCTATCAAATAAACATTTTGCTACTCCCAATTTAGTGTTTAGTTGGTGGTTTGAATCAAAATGTAGATATTGTCCTGTGTTCGTTGGCTTTTTATACACAGTGGTTCTTGGGATTCCATTTTGTTTATGTACGAGTACATCTAAGAATGGAAGTTGTCTGTCCTTCTCGATTTCAATTGTGAATTTAATTGATTCCTCTTGATTGTTTAGATATTAAAGGAATCCATCTATAGTGTCCCTTCCATGTTGCCAAATAATGAAAGTATCATCTACATATCTTTTCCACAGTTTGGGTTTAAGTACATATTTTTCTAATGCCTTCTGTTCGAAAATTTCCATATATAAATCAGCTAAAATTGGTGATAGTGGTGAACCCATGGCCATTCCGAATTCTTGTTGATAAAAGATGTCTTCGAATTGGAAATATGTCGTTTCAATACAAATAGAAAGCATTTCCATAATTGCATTCACGCTTAGTGTAGTTCTTTCACTAAGGGTTTGATCTTCTTCAAGCTTTTTCCTAACTATGATAAGTGTTTTATCTGTCGGAATATTAGTGAACAAACTGGTGATGTCGAAGCTGACCATAACGTCTTCTTCCATGATTTCTTGATGCTTCATTATTTCTATGAAGTGTTTAGTGTTTCTTATCATCGATGTTGAATTACTTTTTAATGGTGATATAATTTTCAACAGAAATTTAGCCAATTGGTGGCATGCTGAATTTCTTGAACTCACAATTGGTCTTAGAGGAATATTTGCTTTGTGTATTTTTGGTAGACCATATAAATGTTGTGGTTTACTGAAGTGAGGTGTAAGTCTTGATCTAATGAATTGATCTGGAAATTCATTTCGATATTTATAAAGGATTTTGTAAATCTTGTTTTCAACTGTGGTGGTAGGGTCCTTTTTTAGTCTTTTGTATTTTCCTGCTTCTAATAATTCATTGATTTTTTGATTATAAGAGCCAACATCTAGAATTACAGTGGCGTTTCCTTTGTCTGCTGGAAGTATCTTTATTGAACTATCCGAGTTAAGTTCTTTTAATGCCCTCTGTTCAGCTTTATTTATATTGGGTAGAGGTGTTTTGTTATTCCTGTCTAACAAGGTTCTGATTTTCCATCTGTACTCTTCAGCCTTTTCAGGTTCTCGAATTTTCTGTGCAGTTTCTTCTGCCGCCAACATGATTTCAATTTTTGGTATCGTCTTAGGGGCTATAGAGAATAAAAAATATAAAAGACTAAAAAAGGACCCTACCACCACAGTTGAAAACAAGATTTACAAAATCCTTTATAAATATCGAAATGAATTTCCAGATCAATTCATTAGATCAAGACTTACTAACTTTTAAAAATTTTGCAAGTTAACTGGTAGTTTTACAAGTTAGTAACTTGATGAAATAAACTTTCTTGATTAATATTGTGTTTTTGGAAACTGACATTTACAAATGAGAAACAATTAAAATAAGTATTTTGTCAACAGTTTCAACTGTAAAGTGATGAAAATAATCTAGCAGGATTGCATGCATGCTCTTCATATTCGAAGAATGTGAATATTTGCGAATTGAGGACACGAAAAATTGTTGATTTTGACAGTTTCACAAATATACCAATTTTCTCGTCAAAAACGGCGGAGTATCATAGAGTATAATAGAGTGATGAAGTCTCAATTTTCCTGATGATACAGGTAATACGTATATCGAATTAAAGGCAGGTCACTCTTATTTTATCTAATCTAAAGATTATATACAATACCGGGTAACACGAGACAAATCTTATCGGTTGATCGAGTCTATAATCATATGAAAATCATTCACAGACCTACGGTAGGTATACCAGGAAATGGATCTTGCTGTTTTACGTCTAGGGTTTTGTATTACATTTCGATCTAATCCACATTGGGGTGCCGTCAGGTTTCGTTCGATTATTCTTCAGTCGTTCTTGTTGACGACACTTTGAGCTTCAGTGTCGTGGAAATTGTGTATTTTTAATAATGATTCCGCAGAAGCCGGATCAATTGGTGAGTTAAAAATCATTATTTTTTATGAACAATGGGAGAAGTGACATGAAAAGTTTGAGATCAAGATCCCGCCTTCACCAGCGATAATTCAGTCAAGAAAATATTATTTTAATCATATTTTAGAAAAGGCTTAAAATAGTTTTGATTGCTATGTTTTGTTCATTTTATTTTGAATATTCTGCAACTTCCCGTTACATTGTCAATGAATTAGTTAAAGGGATTCACTGCATATTTTCTTGGAATCGTGTGGCTGGCTGAACTTAATGAGTATTTTGTTAGAATTTATCACTTTTTGGAGCTCTTTTTCTTTAAAATATTTTTAAACGTCCTAGGTTTAGGTAATCTTATACCGCAAGCTGACGACTACGTTCTCATTTCACATGGCATACCATGTGCATTGAGAAACTCAGTCGTTATCGTACTAGGTATAGGTTTAAAGATTTACATTTAAAATGAATACTAATATATTCATTATCTGGGCGTTCATCAAGCCTTTTTATCTTTGAGAAAATATATCACAGGAACTATTGGAGAGTACGAAATTCACTGACTCCTACAAACTTCGGACTCGGTCTTATACAAGATGGTCGCCGACAGAAGAAGGTGTAACGTTGTCCTGGAACGACCTCAGCGTTTATACGGGGATGAAGGAAAAGGGAAAAGCGAAATATAAAAGAATCATCAATGGGGGTAAGTAACTTAGAATGGGAAAAAAATGCGATATAGATTAATGCGGATATTTGAACATAATCAAGAAATCATTCGTGGAAAACTCTTGGTAGTTACTTGCCCATGCGTGTTTCTGATTATTGACTTCTTTTTGATGAGGCAACCAAGAAACTATTAAACAAGATGAAAGAAGAGAAGTACAACAAATGGAACCATTGAAACTATTAAACGAGATGAAAGAAGAGAAGTACAACAAATGGAACCATGTGCGGAAATATGTGGCTTCAACCCTAGAATCTGCAGTTTTGGAGGAATTCCAAAGAATCATGATGAACGATGCAATACGACCCTAACCCAAATGAATACGAGGGTTGACCTTTTATATTTCAGTATTAGAGAACAAAAACAAATATTAATCATCTAAAATCGCTTTATTGTTTTTTAAATTATTCCTCATTGAGATCTATACAATTTTGCATGCGTTTGAGCCAATTGTCGAAGCACCTTTGCCACTCTGAGGTATCTCCATAACATGCATTCTGAACGCATCAACCGCTTTTTCAGATAATCTAAATAAATACCGTTCGTAAGTCAGAACGTTCTGACTACATATATAACTGTCAAGCTTTACGATAAAGCTGTCAGTTGGCACATATAAAAGGCAATCCACGTATAGATAAAGAAACTGATCAATGCAGATCTTTGAACATAAACAAAAGAACAGCAGGTTAAAGAAGCAGAAATATTAATTGTTAGTAGGTACTTCCGACACATGCTTCTGCTTATTGGCTTCCTCAGGGCAAAACAACCGCGAAATAAAGAAAAATGGAAAGAACAACACAGGGAAGTACCTTCCAGGAATTCTTATTTCTGCTCCTATAGCTTTCAGCGGAGTTGTCTATAAATGATTTCTTGATTATATTGAAATATCAGCATTAATCAGTTTCCTTATTTATATTCACTTGTGTTCGAGCCGTATTGCACAGGTTACTTTGCTTCCTTCTTGGCGATACTTTGCTATTCCTCCAAATCTAGAGATTCTAGAGTTCAAGCTACTGGGTGGTTGTTCGCACCTGCGTTGTAGTTCTTTCTTTCCTCTCTTTCCTTAGTTTCATGGTTGGCTTGCCCTGAAGAAGCCAATGAGCAGAAGCACGTATCGACAAGTATCTACCAAAAATTCTTATATCTACTTCTCTTGAGTTGTCGATAAATGATTTATTGGTTAATCAACTTTTGTATTTCAAGTGAATGGAGCAGTGAAGTCTGGTAGCTTAGTTGCATTAATGGGAGCCAGGTGAGTTCTTGAATTGTAACTTTATTCAATAAGTCCGGGGCCTGAATAACCATAACATTTTCTGAAAGTGCCAATGGCACATCGCACTGCACATTCTGCGCTTAAGTTGCCACTCAATTTAAACACAATTGATATTCCAACATGCAATATTTCCTGATACATTGCAATGGGAAAATTGTTGATACAACCAACGCAAGCTCATTGTTTGGGATGAGCGCACAATGGCAAATAAGAAATTAATTGAAGTACTCAACTTCACACTGAAGGACCTTCAGCGAAATAACAACATCTTTGGCGGCTTGATGATATTGTTGGCAGATGATTTCAGGCAGACGTTGCTAGTTATTCCCCGTGGAACACCTGCAGATAAATTGAATGCTTGCCTGAAGGCGTCACCTTTATGGAATAACGTAAAAACATTATCGCTTACCACTAATATCATCTTCAAAATGATCAAAGAGCTGCACAATTTTCCGAACAAGTGTTAGCTGTCGGAAAAGCCCCAGTTGATGCGACATCTGGATTGATTACTCTTACCAACGACTTGGTTAAGTCAACGAGCAATTCTTGCCGCAAAGAATAATGATGTACACGCACTGAATTTCACCATTCAATCGAGAATTGCTGGCGATTTGGTGACATATCCCTTGATTCCATAACAAATTCCAATGATGTAGTAAATTATCCAACGGAGTTTTTGAATTCTCTGTAGTTACCAGGATTTCCACAACATAACTTGCAACTCAAAGTTGGTACAGTTATTATGATATTGCGTAATTTGAATCCACCGCGACTTAACAATGGCACCTGAATTTCGGTAAAAAGACTTATGCCGAATTTGATTGAGGCAACCATTATTAACGGAAAGTACGCAGGTGAAAATGTATGAATTCATCGAATACCAAAGATTCCGACTGATCTTCCGTTTAACTTCTAACGATTGCAATTTCCAGTTCGCCTTGCGTTCGCAATTATAATTAACAAGTCGCAAGATCAATCGCTTAGTGTCTGCGGGATGAATTTAGAAAATCATTGTTTTTCACATGGGCAGTTATACGTTGCGTCTTCACGAGTTGGGAAACCATCCGCTTTGTTTGTGCTAATGTCAGAACAAAAAATGTGGTTTACCAAAGAGCACTTCGATGAAATGGATAATTAGCGGACATGTATAACGCTTCGATTCAGTATTTACTTTGGATTCACTTTAATTTGCTTAAAGAAGTTCAACTAAAAAACACTTCATTTTTGTAATCGAAATGAATTCATTACTGTTGTGAAATGAAATAGAATTTTTCCTTTTCAAATATAAAACAAACAAATTTTTTTTTTCATCTGTTAATCACCAAACGAAATGTTACATAAAACTTATTGACCGATGTGTTTAATACAGAAGGTTCGTGATATACTAGTTTCATTCTCGTTAATATGCCATATTAACAAATTTTAGTCACAAGTGTATTATATTTCAGTGGATCCGGCAAAAGTACCTTGATGATGACGCTTGCTCATAGAAATTCAGGTAATGACTGCCCCATTATTTCTCTATCCTCTGTATTCTTAATATTTTTATTGGTACTTATTAACTTCATTTTGATTTCACTTATAATTGAATATACTGTTACGTTTTTCCTCAGCGAAATAGAAAAACAATACAAGTCCTCTTTAAACTAATTCATATTCACACTTAACTAACAATTATTATCAATAATTTATATACACAATTTATCTACAGAATTTCACTAGGAACACCTGTTTATTCGTCGGCAAGTTCTATCCATGAATGAATCCATTAATCGGCTTCAGTCATTTATGCCCGGCGCTGTTTTTCTAGAAGTTACCAGAAAGATGCTTCACATTCCAGAACAATCGTAGCGGCCTCTTTATGTCCCATAAATATGCCATCATTAATCGTTTTTTATGTGACAGCTTTATGGCGAGCATCATGTTCTTAATCCCTTTGTCGGCCCATGAAGCGGAACTCCTCTGTTGTCGCGGCAGTCCTTAAAATGTTCATATTCGGTTTTGTTACAATACTCAATAACACAAACTTAATCAAAACTGACTGGAAATATATCCATAAAAACAAATTAATTCAAACTATTTGGTTCTTTAAGGAGATATGAGTGTCGAGGGTGATATACTAGTGAATGGCAGACAATTAGGTGACTATATGAAATCAATTAGTGGCTGCATGTACCAAGAAGATATATTTGTCGGTTCCTTAACCGTATGGGAGCACATGAACATAATGGTGAAAACAGTTTGAATGTCCATTCAGATTGATTCGAATAAAAAATGTTGCAGTCACGATTGAAACTGGATAGAAGATTCTCATTTCAAGATCGACAGATGAAAATTAATAAAATACTAAAAGATTTAGGACTGTATCACTGTTTGCATACAAGAATAGGAGCCATAGGAAGCAACAAGACTCTTTCTGGGGGAGAGAAAAAAAGATTAGCATTCGCTACAGAGGTGAGTGAGAAGAAATTTTTGCATAAAAGTATAAACACTGAGATCA
Organism: Micraspis discolor; assembly: GCA_030674115.1. Taxonomy (NCBI): domain Eukaryota; kingdom Metazoa; phylum Arthropoda; class Insecta; order Coleoptera; family Coccinellidae; genus Micraspis; species Micraspis discolor. The sequence continues at coordinate 14,443,919 of JARTUT010002175.1, forward strand.
CAGCTTCTTGGAAGCTCTAATTAGCTACAATTACATATTTCACTCGTGAATTATCGAGACTAGTATACGACTAGTATTTGGTTTAGTGTACATGTCTTAAAACTGACCTTGTAAGAGGTGCCTCATTTTTGTCCTGAAGCGGTACATTGTACTTCAAATTAGGGATGGGACATCATCATCGATGTTTTTCAAACATCGATATTTCAGTATCGATGTCGATGTTTTTACCATCGATGTTAATTGATTTCATCATCGATGCTGACATCGATGTTGCGGATAGAATACTCAACATCGGTTTCTCGATGTTTCATATATATATTTATGGAAATTCAGCGATTGAATCAGTTTTCAGTCAACTAGGTATATTTTTATACCAGGATGATATATATATTATTCAAAATCATGAATATGACTTGTCAAAAATTGACGAAGAAAACAGCGCCGTACTCAAAATGAAGTGTACAATGAAAATATGAGAAAACATACCCATTTTACCATCAAATATTCAAAAAATAGTCCAATTTCTGTCTACCTGTAAATATTTGTGACCTTTTCTTTGGTTCAACTGATGCCCATCCAAAAATATTCCATACTGAAAAAAATAGAATTTCATATCCTCAATGATATGCAAACATGAACATGATTCCATATTTTATTGTCACCCTGTATAGACAGATGGGTGAATATAGTCGTCACAGTTTTGGTTCACGTCAGGAGAAAGTTATATTCGGGTTTTACCGCAATTTTGTGTAATTGAATATTTTGGAATCGGTCGTTTCTTATACAGGGTATCAATTAATTGCTTGTACAAACTTTAAGGGGTTAAACGTTGCGTAATTTTAAAATTAAAAAGTTCATATGAACGGCTTTATTTCAGAGATAGAGGCCGTCCAAAAATTAATTTTACTTAATTTTTTGTTCTCCAGTTTACCCTATTTTGATGATAGTGATATGTGATGTACTAATTCAACATGGACATGACACAAAAAAAATATATTTTGTTGAAGTGTTTAATCGTAGGAAATTCTTACTGAGTGTAAATTCTATAAAACGGTAAGAACTTTATTGACATTCAATTTATTTTATTTATTTATTTCACCAGTTTGAATAACATACACAAATAGATTTTAATATATATTTAATTTATTCGGATATTTGATTGAGTTGGAAGTTAATTTTTTTTTGTACTTTCATCCAACTTTATACTGTACTTATAATTGTTATTTCATCGTGCCCCTTTTTTTCAATATAAGAATTTTCAGTAGACATTGAAATTATTTCTGATATATTGGGAATCTATCGTTAAATCATTATGAATTATTGATATACGTAAGTATAATTAAAGTGTTAAAACACCGATGTTTACAAACATCGATGTACACAAATATCGATGTTCAATTAACGATGTTCAGTTAACATCGATGGTACAGTTCGATGTTATCATCGATGTTAAACATCGACGAAAACCTATCGATGTCCCATCCCTACTTCAAATGAGGCGAAGGTCTGACCCTTTATGACGCGATACGATGTCGGGACAAAATTTGTACCAGTATAGACGACGGGTTGTTGAGACGGTGTAGCGTAGCGAGGGCAAGGTAGTTAAGAACTAGAAACGTTGATGGTCTGTCTCACTTCAAATATGTCGATGCAGAAGGAGGGTAACGCTAACTGTCGACAGAATTGAAGTAATAAAAGAGGCTTAATTTAAAATGCAAATTAATTGTTGGATTTTGAAACTTTAGGACTCTGAGCGGGTGAGGGGAAGCTTTTACTGAATACCAGGATATTGTTATTCAAAATATTCGAAGCTAACCATGATTATATATTCTCATGTCTCACGTCATACACATAGTCCATTGAAATGTTACATTTTAGGTTGCGTTTTTTAGAGGACGCAATTTTATTTTTTTGATGTGTAGGGGGGGTCAGTGTAAAGCTAAAACCAAGTTTGTGGGGTCGCCACCCTTGTCCCACGGCCGCCATCTTGAAAATAGGGGTTGAAATGGTATTTACGATATATCTCTTAAACTATTTATTTTATAAAAAAAATTAATTAACATTTTTTGTTGCAAATTGAATTCTCTACAACTTTGCTCCAGTAACTTTTTGTCGTAGAACTATAAATAAAAAAGTTATAAGCGAAAATCTCTGGAAATTTGAGAAAAAAATTTATATTTTTCGATGTAACTTTTTTTTATCATTTTACGAAAAAATGATGTCTGACCATTTTTGTACATCGTTTTTTGAGGAACAACTTTTATTCGCATCATTTTTTCATTAAGTCAATAGCTAAGGTTTTACAGCGTTCCGAAGTGAGTACTATTTTTCAGTACTCTTAACTATACCTATATTATACGTGTGTACCTATAACATGTCATCAGTTATTTTTTTTTTACTTTATCATTATAACTTTTTCAATTAAAAATTTTGCAATATTATTAATAACTAATTATTGACTCTTTTATGTACGGAGATGTCATTGCAAATAACTTGCTGTTTCTTCATGCTTTTTCCGGATGTGACACAACTTCAGCTCCTTACAATATCGGTAAAATGAAATTTGCGAAAACCCTAGAGAAACATTTAGAGTTTGCAAGTGGAACGGCTTTGTTTCTCAACAAGAGAGTTGACCCTGCTTTGCTCACTGTAATTGGTGAACGTTTTTTTATCTCTTTATACGGTGTTAATAAAGATGATAATCCTCTTGACAGCCTAAGATACAAACAATTCGCCAAGGCAGTGACAAAAAGTACATTTAACTTATCCTCACTTCCTCCAACACAAGACACAGCTTGCTTTCATACTTTCCGAGTCTACCATCAGGTCCAGTCGTGGCTTGGTAATTATAATGATCCTGAAGACTGGGGCTGAAAAAATGTGGAAAATTATTGATGCCAGTGCAGAACTCTAAACCTCCAGCACCCCTTGAGCTTTAAAATTGATCTTTTGCAAATGCAAAGGAAACTGTGGAGCGATGTGTGGATGCCGAAAAGCAGGAATGAAATGTTCTGCAGTGTGCTTCCATTGTTCTGGAGAGACTTGCTGCAACGTAATGGAACTCTCAGATTTAATAAATGAAAATGACTTTGATGATGAACCGCCAACATTAACACCTCTTCCTTCTCCAGTTCTTCCACTGGTATTTAATTCAGAAAGCCGATCAGATGCTGAGCTGCAGCCTGGTCCATCGAAATGACTGAGGACGGAGTAGTTCTAATTTAGAAAATCACGTGGATTATGCCTATAACCACGTAAAAAAAAAGCGCCTCTAGACTCTACCTCGTGGGTGGTGGGGAAAAGAGTCAATAATTATTTATTAATAATATTGCAAAATTTGTAATTAAAAAGTTATAATAATAAAGTGAAAAAAAGAAAAAAAAACAATAACTGATGACATGTTTTAGGTACACACGTATAATATAGGTATAGTTAAGAGTACTGAAAAATAGTACTCACTTCGGAGTGCTGTAAAACCTTAGCTATTGACTTAATGAAAAATGATGCGAATAAAAGTTGTTCCTCAAAAAACGATGTACAAAAATGGTCAGACATCATTTTTTCGTAAAATGATAAAAAAAGTTACATCGAAAATATAAATTTTTTCTCAAATTTCCGGAGATTTTCGCTTATAACTTTTTATTTATAGTTCTACGACAAAAAGTTACTGGAGCAAAGTAGAGAATTTAATTTGCAACAAAAAATGTTAATTAATTTTTTTTATAAAATAAATAGTTTAAGAGATATATCGTAAATACCATTTCAACCCCTATTTTCAAGATGGCGGCCGTGGGACAAGGGTGGCGACCCCACAAACTTGGTTTTAGCTTTACACTGACCCCCCCTACACATCAAAAAAATAAAATTGCGTCCTCTAAAAAACGCAAGGTAAAGCCTAAAAAATGTAACATTTCAATGGACTAACAGTTTTCCTGTTTGTTTTAGAACAAACTGTATTTATAAAAATGTATCCAATTACGGGCTGAATTCCTTTTGTGAGACTTCATTATGCCGAAAAGATATATTTAAGGCTCATCACAATTCGCAATTTTAACATTTATTAGGGTCATTTATTGAGTATTGCTATTCCGAAAATTTCATCTTTGTAGTTTATCATTTGTGTTAATTTGGTTGATAAGAAACTGAATATTTTGCCCTTTGTAATAATAACAACTCGTTCAATTTTTCGTCGAATCGACTTTTCATGTCTTCAAAATCATTCCTAATAATAATTAATATTTTTAAATCGGAAATATTAACACTATAATGTCTTGAGATACTGGTACAAAAATAGCAAGTAGTAATCGAGAGTTTAGCGTTTTATTCCTTCTCTGAAGAATCAATATTTTCATACAATCATCGAAAATAAAATTGTTTTTCTGTTGAGTTCAAAGAAACTCCTATAAAATCCCATCATATCTGATAAGAGGTGCCAAAATGACAAAGATCTGTGTACTGTCTATTATGAATCAGTACATCCCCTCAGCCCTCATTTACTTCTCTCGTTTTTGTACCGGTGACCATGACCAGGACTTATCACCTCCCCCTCTTTATATTTGTCGCTTCATCGCTTCCTGGTCCTCATCTAGGCGAAGTGGGACATTTGAAGTGAGGTGGTACATTGTATAAAAATGAGCCGCTCTCACATTTCCTCGTCGTGTAGGGGACAAATCAGCTGTCTCTTGTAAGATGTAACCAACATTAATTTGGTTACAAAATGTGTTGAAATCATTTTCTTACATCTTGCAATTATTTTCACTACTCAATAACTGAATTCAGCAAGAAAAAACAATGATCAAGTATGAATATTCTCATTTTGCAGCTCCTTACTGATCCACCAATATTTTTCTGCGATGAACCAACAACCGGCCTCGATTCGTATTCAGCACAGAATTTAGTTTCGATGATGAATGTGATGGCGACAAGTGGAAAGACTATACTTTGCACGATCCATCAACCGTCTTCAGAAATTTTTGCCATGTTCAGTCAAATCATACTTTTAGCAGAAGGCCGAATAGCATACATGGGATCAAGATCTGGAGCCTTGCATTTCTTCAATTCGTGAGTGCAATTCAGTATCTGGCCTATATATATGGAATCAGCAAGAATTATAGCTGGCAAATACTCACCAGCATTAGATCAGAAATATTTTTTATTACAACACTGTTTATGAATATTTATGTACGATTTTTTAGATCATACATATATACAGGGTGTTCGGCACATGGACCGTCAAATTTTTTTGGGGCGTTGGTAGGGTCATTTGCTACCTTTTCAGTCTTGGAACCTGGGTCCTTAGTATTACGGTTACGGAGGTATGATTTTTTAATTAGGTTTTTCTAAATTACCCTAAATGTACCCTTCGAAGCCCCATAACTTTTTTTGCGTGTGCTTTTACATGCATTTTTTTATTTTATTAAGTCTACATGAGTGTGTATTTGAAAACAAAACGTATTTATTGTTACAGATAATATACACGTGGGCATTTTATTAAAAGAAAATGAAAGTATGGAAACATCTCCACTCCTATTGAAATTTAAGAAAAAGTTACAGCTATTACAAACTTAGTTTTATTTTAAAATGTTCTTTGGTTTATAACGTTGCTAACCATATGCTATTTACGTAAGTCAATAAAAAAATAATACTGCAAATAAGGTTTTAGTCAGAAGAGTGAAGAAAGTCGCACCTAAATAAAAGTACTGATTTCGACACAACACTGCGAGCAAGGAAATTTTACCTGCCCATTCTAGACGCGTGTGAATTATTATTACTATTTCAGTCCTTAGGTTGGATTGGGTTAGTCGCCGCTGACTTGACCCTACCGTCATTCGAGATTTAACTGTCTCTGCTGTTGGAAGTGTCTGTGCCGCGTTGTTCAGTTTTTCAAATTTGTATTTTTTTGTTTTTGTTACTTAACTCGATAAGTCGTCGAGAATGTTTCGTGGTGGGGTAATCTTCGATCAGGAAATTTGGCTTGATAAATCCTTTGAGCTGCACGAGCAACACCATCGGCCTTGCCATATGCCATAACCATATCAGCATACTCAGCGTTAGTGAAATTAGGCATATCAACAACCAAAATTAAAACAACAGTAGCAGAAAGTCGATAAATGTAACAAAAACAAAAAATACAAATTTAAAAACTGAACAACGCGGCACAGACACTTCCAACAGCAGAGACAGTTGAATCTCGAATGACGGTAGGGTCAAGTCAGCGGCGACTAACCCAATCCAACCTAAGGACAGAAATAGTAATAATAATTCACATGCGTCTAAAATGAGCAGATAAAATTTATTGCTCGCTGTGTTGTGTCGAAATCCGTACTTTTATTTAGGTGCGACTTTCTTCACTCTTCTGACTAAAATCTTATTTGCAGTATTATTTTTTTTATTGACTTACGTAAATAGCATATGGTTAGCAACGTTATAAACCAAAGAACATTTTAAAATAAAACTAAGTTTGTAATAGCTGTAACTTTTTCTTAAATTTCAATAGGAGTGGAGATGTTTTCATACTTTCATATTTTTTTTAATAAAAGGCCCACGTGTTAATTTTGTGGTGTTATCTGTAACAATAAATACGTTTTTTTTTAAACACACACTCATGTAGACTTAATACAATAAAAAACAAGCATGTAAAAGCTCCCTCAAAAAAAGTTATGGGGCTTCGAAGGGTACATTTTGGGTAATTTAGAAAAACCTAATAAAAATATCATACCTCCGTAACCGTAATACTAAGGACCCAGGTTCCAAGACTGAAAAGGTAGCAAATGACCCTACCAACGCCCCAAAAAAATTTGACGGTCCATAGGCCGAACACCCTGTATAGTTCATGGTGATTTTACAGTTTGGGATATCCATGTCCACCCACTCACAATCCAGCAGACTATTTCATCAAGATTTTAGCAACCCCTCATGGTTTTGAAGATAGCAGTAAGAACGCTGTCCGGAAAATATGTGATAACTTTTCAGTCAGCGATTATGCGAAGGAAGTAGATGTTGTTGTACAGTACGAATTCCACATGGGAAGAGCAGGCACAGTGAGTTTTATTTGAATAGAATAGAAGGCTTACTTTGTCGTGATCATATAATCTTGTTTTCTTTTATATTTATTTTCATATTTGTACAAGAATCAATTTGAAATATTTGGGTAATAAAAGGATCAATTTGAGATATGAGGACATACGAGGGTTGCCTTTATATTTCATGATTGGACAACCCTATAGTGTTGCAATCTGCCATCTCTATCGTAAAGTTTGACATTTTTGAGGTTATATGTAGTCAGAACGATTTGTCATAAGAGCTCTATTTGTGTTGTTTACAGTAACTTGAAAGATTCATCTCGCCCAAAATATATATATAAATATATATAAATATATGTTATTTAGAAATAGTCTTTTTGGGATTAGAGCACGGGATCAAAAATTAGGACTTCATCTATTTTTTTCTATATTAATTAACTACATATGTTTCGGCGTATACTAAGCCTTTTTCAAGTTTACGTGCTACAAACATAGTGACAATCACATCTAAAATGTACAATCAGATTATTAGGGTTTCTTAACATTTCCACATTTTATGCTAGCCTACCTGTCCAACAATTCGTCTTAAAAATCAGAAAATTAAAATCATGTTCATTGTGTTGTGAACGCTGTCAACTAGAATCATTCTTCAAATTATCTCTTGTATATGCAGGTTTTCAATTTATCACCTGGAATGCCATCTGTGCATATGTGTGAAAATTACTAATATACCTGGAACAGTCATGGAAATTCTAAGTTTGGGACCAAATTACAGCATGGAATATGAAAAGAAAAACCTTCCTATAATAGACATCATTTCCAGTTTAGAGACCGGAATTATAAATTTAGAACAGGAGAGACAATCAAAAATTAGAACAGATATAACAAATACCATCACAAATTTCAAAAATAAACAAATAAAAAAGAATAGGGAAAAAGATATATTAAATAGGAAAATTAAAGAAACAAAAACATTCCTCCAAAATAATCCCAACCTGACTATTCTGAAGTCAGATAAATCCAATAAAACAGTCATAATGAACCACGATGAATACAGAAACAAAATACTAGAACATCTGAACGACGAACAAACCTACAAAAAATTAAACAGAGATCAGACACAAATAATTCAAAAAAAGAACAATGAAATGATAAAAAATTGGGAAACCAAGAACCTTTTACCTAAAAAACTCTGTAATCAACTCAAAATCCACAATGCTCTACCTCCTCAAATTTATGGGTTACCTAAACTACACAAAAACAATATCCCACTAAGACCAATTGTCAGCTGTATTCAAAGTCCCACCTACAAGTTATCAAAATATTTAGCCAAATGTATTTCACCCATTATAGGTCAAAATGCATACCACATAAAAGACTCTTGGACATTCAAACAATTCATAAACACAGTAAGCCTCAATAATAACGAAAAATTAGTGTCATTCGACGTAGTAAGTCTATATACCAACACACCAATGGATAAAGCGATAAACATAATTTCGGAACGATGGAATGAAATAAAAACCACACAGATCTTCCAAAAGTAGAATTCCTAAAAGCCATTGATTTCTGCATATCCAACTCCTACTTTCAGTTTGAAAATTCTTTTTATAGTCAAATCGATGGATGCAGCATGGGAGCCCCTCTATCGGCCCTACTAGCCCAACTTGTAATGGAAGACCTTGAAAAGACAATAATGAAAAAAAAAGAAAAAGAGTATAAAATAGTATTTTTCAAAAGATATGTGGACGACTGCATAGCTGCACTTCCTGAAATATATATAGCGGCAATGCTAAATGAACTGAACAACTACCATCCTAAAATTAAATTCACAACAGAAATAGAAACTAACAATAAAATAAACTTTTTAGACATGACGCTCATACAGAACAGAAACTGCTCAAATATAGAAACAATATGGCACACAAAGGAAACATGGTCAGGAAGATACCTAAACTATGAATCAACAGCACCAATTCAATATAAAAAAAGTGTTATATCAGGAATTGCAGATAGATCAATAAAACTTACATCACCAAAACATCGCATCGAAACAAAAAAAAAGCCAAAGAAATCTTGAAACAAAATAATTATCCAGAAAAACTAATAGAGAAAATATTTAAAAACAGAATTCATGCAGCTTACAATTCCGATAAAAATGAAAGCTCAAAAAAAGATAAAATATACATAGCAATTCCATACGTGAAAAACTTGTCCGAAAAAATCAACCATATTTTCAAAGACACAGACATCAAAATTGCACATAAGTCCACAAACAATCTGAGACCACTCTACACGAGGCTAAAAGCCAAAACTCCGAGAGAAAAAATATCAAATTGTGTTTACCAACTGAAATGCAAAGAATGTCCAGGAATCTACATAGGCCAAACAACACAATACATCAAAGAAAGGATCAACGGCCATAAATATTCGAAAAATTCCACAGCCCTTAAAAAGCACGAACGAGAGAATGACCATAGATTTGACTTTGACAACTTTAAAATTCTGCATAAAGAAACCAACAGCAAAATAAGGACATTCCAAGAAATGATATACATTCAAAGAGAAAAACACTCAATAAATGATAGAACAGACCTGAAAAACCTATCCAAAATTTACTACAACATTCTGTAATGGTATCAAAATTGTGTCGAGGTGGCATCTGTGAATGTATTCGAAAAACATCACCAAAATGAACTAGTGAAAATAAAATATTCTATCAACAATTTTCACACATATGCACAGATGGCATTCCAGGTGATAAATTGAAAACCTGCATATACAAGAGATAATTTGAAGAATGATTCTAGTTGACAGCGTTCACAACACAATGAACATGATTTTAATTTTCTGATTTTTAAGACGAATTGTTGGACAGGTAGGCTAGCATAAAATGTGGAAATGTTAAGAAACCCCTAATAATCTGATTGTACATTTTAGATGTGATTGTCACTATGTTTGTAGCACGTAAACTTGAAAAAGGCTTAGTATACGCCGAAACATATGTAGTTAATTAATATGGAAAAAAAATAGATGAAGTCCTAATTTTTGATCCCGTGCTCTAATCCCAAAAAGACTATTTCTAAATAATATATAATATAGCACAAGAAAAATACATATTTATAAATATATGTATATAATATTAATTTATCATCATTTAACTTGATACCAATTTATGCACGATAATTGAAACCATCTATGTTACATTTGTTTATTTCTGTTAACGGATGCAGATAAAAGTCAAACATTTCAAATTACGAGGCGGTTCTACGTCAAAATTCTAAAATGGCCTGAGGATAGTCCCAGAACCGCCAGAAAATAATTAGAAAAAAATCCTGATATGACCCGAACCTCAGACTACTCGGTTCGAAAATAGTCAGAGAAAACCGAAACACCGAACACTGAAGTGCGCATGCTTCTGATGGTTCTGGAACAGTCAGAATTTGAACCCGAAAGAAGCTAATATTGCATGAATATTTGACCGTCAAAAAAATTTGTTCGCGATAGATTCCACACAATTTGTTAATCGCTTAAAAAATGCTTGTGTCTATTGGTCCAATGAAATGCTCCAAACATACGATCACGGTGCTTCGAAGCACGTCTATGACATCGTGACAGGTGATGAATCAAGTATTTACGCGCACGAAGCACTTCCAAGCACATGGTCGCCTGTTTTTTCGGAAAAACTGGACATGTCGCAATCGTACCACTAGAACAACGCAGAAGAATTAATTCTGAGTGGTACACAACCATTTGATTGTCAGTTGTCTTCCAAGAAATCAGGAAAACTAAACGCCGAAGACGGATCACCTTTCACCACGACAATGCAAACTCTCACACATCGGCAGCGAATTGTCCAACGATTCACCGCTATAAGGATTAAAATCCACTTATAAAACAATCTGAATAATAAGAGCGGAGATGAAACACGTTCATGAATAAATCTGAAATATGAAATCCAGAATTTCGAGTAATACTCCAAACCGAACTTCTTGTGGAGCATCAAAGTTGAATCTGCATTAATTGAAATGGGTTCAGCAGCAATAAATCAACTCTAAGTACGATAATTCAAATTCTCATTCAAAATATGATGTTGAATGTAACAAACCAACAAAAGAAATCCGAGTTCACGTCAGTGCTTTCTAGGGAATGCTCTAAAATGACAGACCTTTCAACATAAATGATGAGAGTGCTCATGTTCCAAGAGATTAAGCGACCTTCCCTTGAATGCCATAATTTTATGCATGACTTTATGGTCTTATGAAGTTACGGATCTCATTTGAATAATAGTAATTATTCTTCTTCTTTTCCAGTTTAACGAGTTCGAAGTTCGTTCCAAGTTGTAAGTGAAACGGGACAAAAAGTGGGGACAGAACGCAATTTGGTAATAAATTAATTTGCAGCAAGGAGGCCCGATGGTTGACGAAACTTTATTTCTTAATTTATCGCTGGTTCCTGGACATTTTAAGAGATCCCACCATTCAGATCCTAGGTATTGTTCAGAAATTGGTGAGTTATTTTAAGCAGTTAGTTCTGCACGTTTTCTCCTTATAGAACAGCGAGCTATCGTTTTGACCATAGGTACTACATGAATCAATAAGTCCCGTGACTAACTCAGAGTACTTAACGTAGTAAGTTCTATTCTTATATGTATAGTCTAAGCTTAAAACATTAATATTTTCTGGAGTTGATCAGATGCAAAAAATCCATGCTGTCGTTTTTGGCGTCCATAAATTGAAATTGCCTTTTCAAAATCGCATCGCGGGCGAATATTAACAAACTTCGTGGCAACTTTCCACGAAAACATTCGCCGAAATAATTACGAATAATAATTTATCAGGTTCCTTTTTCAGTTTAGACCGAACGATACGAAACAATAGGAAGTTTCGAAGTCACGCAATTTGAAAGCATCGGAAAACGGCGAGGCAGCCCCGAAATGATTCATTTTTAGGAGGCACGCATCCGATTTTCGTCCTCCACCCCACCCCCCAGTGGCGGAATCAGTGGGAATTATGGAGATTGGGGGCAACAATAAAGTTGCCTAATTACTGCTTTGCCAATTTGTGGCCGCGGAGCTGTTCGAATGGCGACTTGATAAGATCGACTCTGACGCGATTTATGGACAGTTTTTTTTAAACTCGATTAAATTCTGGTGTCCCTCATGAGAATCTACCTCTGAGGATTATCTACAAGAGTGATGATGTCTATTGTGATCACAATATGGCTTACCATAAATTTCAGTGCCAAATATTTCCTTCATTAAATCAATGTTAATCCGAAACACTTGACCAACTTGGGGGTTGCATTAAGGGAAATGCACTTTCCATGTCGGTATGCCAAAAAAATCTAAGGCTTTCTGTTCCAGGAGGCCGAAGATTTACATATTTTTTGTATAACAGCTTGAAGCTGCAGCCATCATTGGTTATGGTGAATCTTCTTGTTGTTAAATTTTTTGTTTGCTGCAATGTCACAATAACGTATTTTCCTATATCTTCTACATGATTCATGTTTAAGGAGAGAAGATCCAAAAATCCCAAATATTGTTACAATTTTCGCCAGCAACCTCTGGTCATCAAGAGCATGTAAAAGAAATTGTTCAGCCTTTTCTTTACTTAATACCTTGGCCTTTTTGGCGTATAACGCTCATTATTTCGTTTCAGATACACTATTACCTTTTGAAATCTGCAAATGACAACTAAACGTCATATTTTTCAATAAATTTTTAAGGAAAACAAACCTGTGAACAGGGGTATTTTCTTTCATTTCGAAGCAGCTTTTCAGCATAGACCATTTTGCCCATAAAGTATTAGGGCTGAATCTAGCTGATAGCTGATTCAAGTAGACCAACAAAACATCTTCAGTTACCCCAATCACACTATTTTTGTTATGCCACTTTTTGAAGTCGTTGTATTCTCGTACGTACCTTGAAGCTGATTTTGCAGGTAATAAACTTGAAGCTACACTGCTGGCTGCCTCAATAATTTCTTTTAGTACATTCATTTTCGCTTTCGCCAAAACAAATGTAAAGAAAAATAAACAGACATGGCAACCCTTCCATAGCTTACGACATTTGCGACAAATTATTGAGATTTTTTTGGAATCTATCTAACCTTTTTACAAATGAGAAACAAATGAAATATAAAACAATACACGCAAAGTAACGGGTTTTACTGGCTCAAGGAGGTAACTGTATCCTCCATTCGCCAGTAAAAATCCTCTTACCTTGCTAGTAATGTTTTATACTATAACAGTGCGTCAAGCATAATTTACATTTGTGCATTTCAAGATAAATGACGTTGCTTACTAATTTTGAAATGAGCGATTGAAGTTTTCCAACATGGCATTCGGGTAGGTGCATGCGCAGTTTAGACTATCCTACATATTCGCGTGCCTTAGCCATGTGAAGGTCGAGCGTATCATTCTGCAAGTTAATAAGATAGAATATTATGTAAACACTCATTTATCTCATTTGGAAACTATATAGTATACGGCAGGCCGGTCAGACAGACTTGTGTTTGGCCCTGTATTCTTCATCAGGAAGTGAAACCCAATCGGTCGAGACCATTTCCGGTCCCATATTCTAAAATTTCAGATATTCAGGGAAAATGATAGCACCTTATTTGAGAGAACCAGCATGCAATAAATGGCTTTTATTTTTCAGGGAATTGGCCTTATGGTTGGCTTATGTTATTCCGATATAGATCCCAAAACACAAGACGGCATCCAAGCTGTGCAAGGCATGGCCTTCCTGTTGATATCAGAAAATACATTTTCTCCAATGTATGCCGTCCTGGAGACATTTCCGAGAGACCATGCCCTATGTATTCGAGAATATCAGTCGGGGTTGTACGGATTATCCACTTACTATGTGTCAAAAATCATAGCAACGGTAAGCAATGAAATATGAGAATGAATATATCTAATATAAGATGAATTCAAGAATAAAAAGTTGTCGCCCCCGGGTGGGCTCGAACCACCAACCTTTCGGTTAACAGCCGAACGCGCTAGCCGATTGCGCCACGGAGGCACCTTGAAATAGGAAGATTTGTCGTGCTATTGAACAAATATAACACAATAGATTGTTCAAATAGACATGACGTTTATGAGTACGTACAAAATTGTATTAGACCACAAAATATACAGAATTGATTTCACGCTTCAATTTCCTCTCTCCACTCATTACTTTTGCGAAAGAAATCTGATTTTCTGGCAATAGCGTTATCTGTTGCAAGAACCATCAGGGTGATGGCGGTTGTAGGTGACATGTTCAAATTTTCTTTTATTGGGTCATTATTCAAAATCGTTGGTGTCTGATTCCTCTTTTTACCCTGATCGATAGATATGCTGCTACAATTTTTCCGACAATTATTCTTCGAAAGTTTCTTCGATGGTATTTTGTTGGTAGATTTCTGAGATTCCTTTGATATTTTTCGTCCTAAACCAGCAATATCAACAAGCAGTTCAGTTTTTGTATTCGTATCAATATCTTTCTTTCTTTTCCTTATCGATTTTTTTTCTTCGATTTTGTTTTTCTTTTGAGCATTTGAAGTTGGGATGGTCACTTTGATTTTTTTCTCGAATTGATAGGGATTTCTATCAATCAGCTCTAAAAGTTTTTCATTTATTGGTGGTTTATCCTCTAGGAGCTCACCTGTTATATAGTCTTTGTTGTCATCGAATTCAAAAGTGTCGGATTTATTTTTTGATGATCCTTTACTCTTTCTGACGAATCTCGAATAAATTTCTGGTAAATCTCGTTCGTCCCCTTTGAGCTTATCAAAAATTGTGGATGTTTTCGATTTCTTCCTCATCTTTGCTATGAGGTTTGGATATTCTTCAAAATTTTCATACTTTTCTCTTTCTCTAGCGTCCAAGTCTTCTTCAATTTCTTTTGCCTTAGTGAAACTAGTGTTTTCCACCTTGGGTTCGGTCTGGAACTTTTCTCTAACTTCTGAACTGCTCAAGGAATCCTCTGTGTCAAAGGTTGTAGGCATTGACAAGTCAGAAGTTCTGGTGAAAGATGGAGCAACAAATTTAACCTCAAAGGGAAGTTTATTTCTCATATCGCAAAGTTTTCTGGTATTGAAGCTTGAAGGCATTTGTTTCCTGGAATGTAAGAAAGTTTTTCTGTTCAGATAATCGTCGAAATCTCTGATTTGCCTCCTGGAAGTTGCATCCAACATATAAGGACGAATTTTGGATTTCTTATTTAGACATGATTCTGTTTGGGATTGTTGAAATTTCTCCTTCGACCATTTCGTATTCCTTCTTTTATTTTTGATTGAATTGCAAGAACTATCGTTACGTCGAATTCTTGAGTTTGGGTGGGATTGAGAGCTAACAGGTATTATTTTCTTCGTGGAAATTCCAGCAGAAAAGGAAAATCTATCTCCTCCGTGGTTTTTCGTCATATTTTTATTATATTTTGTTCGTGAATTTTTCACCTTTTTATTTCGATTATCTATTTCGAAAAGTTCTTCAACTTTGATCTGCTTCTTTTTTCTGGACCCTCTTAGAATTTGGATGATGTGAATAAGATCTTGTTCCATCATTTTCTCACGCGAATGATTCGATTTGTTTGTTAGGAATTTTTCATCCGATGGAAAATATATATCGTCCTTTTTATCACAAAGAGGCATATCCTCAATTTTCATCGATTGACTTAATTCGATATCGCTTTTTGTTACTTCTGTGCTTTCTTTGTTCAACTCGAAATCTCCATATTTACTAATTGCTTCTTCTATTCTCTTACTCAAACATTTTGCTTCTTCTATTTCTGGCATCATTTCAACTGAGAATTTGATAAATATTTCGAAAATTTCACTCTTCCAGAAAAGTCAGTGTCAAATTGAATTTTAGATCAGGAAATTGATACGAGCTACTTATAACGTCATAGAAAATAAAGCAAGATATCCCTATGGATTGTTTAGTGGGTCCTTCAGTTGTGCTTCACCAGAACTATTTCCAGGTATACCGGTATGAAGTGAGCGTCAAGATACAAATGTCTCGATAGGAAACATTTGTTATGAAATAGCCTTTATTTTTATTTTTGTTTGTTTTGCTATGACATCTGTGAACATATTTGGTATTCATCAAGTCATTGTGCAGACAACATCATATTTTTTCATCGTGCTAAAAATGTCGAATTTTGTGCTAGAAATTGATGATTTGCAGAAAGCATTAATTTTTGTTTTCACTTGAAGAAAAGTGCTCCAGAGTCGCATAGAATGCTTGTCGAGGCATATGGCGATCATGCTCTATCAGAAGTAACATGCGAAAGATGGTTTCAACGGTTCAGAAATTATGATTTTGATGTGAGAAATGAAGAACGTGGAAGACCACTAAATAAGTTTGAAGCCGAATTGCAAACTATATTGGATGGAGATGACACTTTGAATCAAACGCAAATGCCAGAAATGATAAATGTTGGAAAACAAACAATTTCAGACCGTTTAAAAGCTATGGAAAAATCCAAAAGTGTAGAAAATGGGTGCCACAAGAATTGAATGAGAGACAGATGGAAAACCGAAAAAACACTTGTGAAATTTTCCTTCAAAGACACGAAAGAAAATCGGTTTTGCATTGGTTTGTTACTTGCGATGAAAAATGGATTTAATTTATGAATCCTAAACGGAAAAAATCATGGGTTAATCTGGGACAACCATCAACATCGACTGTAAAACCAGATCGATTCGGCCAGAAGACAATGCTGGGACCAGAAAGGTGTGGTGTACCGCAAGCTCCTAAAACCTGGTGATCAATTTGATTCATGCATTGAACGAGAAATAACCAGAATGCTCCAGAAGACACGGCAAGGTGATTTTGCTCCATAATAATGCACCTGCACACAAAGCAAAACCGGTTCAGGATACAATCAAAACACTTGGCTGGGAGCTGCTACCCCACCCGTCGTATTCACCAGACTCCTTCCGAGTACCATTTGTTTTCATCGATGGGACAAGCAGTGGCTGAGCAGCACTTTGATTCCTACGAGGAGGTCGAAAATTAGGTGTCTGGTTAGTTTGCTTCAAAAGACGAATAATTTTATTGACGTGGTATCCATAAATTGCCAGAAAGGTGATGAAAATGTGACGAAAACAATGGCTAATATTTTGAATGAAATGTTTTCAACTTTCTTAACTCCTTATCATACAGGGTGTTAAAAATGTAAGCAATAAAATGTTCAACCCAGTACGCCCCTGATAGACTAAACGAACTAATTATGTTTTAAGGGCAGTATTTTAAGAGGTCCCTCTCACTGTTTATCGTATTAAATTTTCGTCAAATTATACCAAGTACATTAAAAGTTTTCCTGAAAGGGGGGGCCGCTAGGAAAAAAGTTATGGAAACTTATCTTATTTTTTGATGTTCTTTCTGAATCCGAGAGGTCTCCCATATTTCCTGGACACTGTATACATTTATCAAATATTTTTCATGGACATATTGGCTGTTGAAAATTATTTCATTCATTAGAGCAGTTTAAAAAAGAACTACATTAAATAATTCATCACATCATTTGAATTCAAAAATTATTATCCTTATTTAAATCATTTTTGGGAGTAGAAAATGGTGAATATACATCAGAAATCAGTAGAAAATAGTTAAAAATACCAATTTCAAGGGAAGAGGTCCAAAACAATTTTTTTTAAGGGTCACTTTTTAAAGTTAGTTATCTCCATCATCCTCAATAGACACAGCATCCATAGTTGTCAGTTACAGTGACTCCTTCAAGCAAGATAGTGACGACAATTACAATTAGGCACCGCTTATCCGCTATGTTCTTGAGAAATCTGCAGGGCCGTATCTAGGTGTGGCCAAATACCGTTTTTCCATATTCAGCTGCGTTGAAAAGTTTGAATATTACAGGTGAAAATGCAATTTTCACCTTTTTTTATGAAATTTCAACACCTATATCTTTTGAACGGGGCCAAATTTGGAAAAATGTTATAGGAAGAAAGTGTTTCTTTTGACGTAAAGAATCTATGGTTAAAATCAACGCAGTGTTCAAAGACCCACCCTGTATACAGGGTGAGTCTTTGACCACTGCGTTAATTTTAACCATAGATTCTTTACGTCAAAAGAAACACTTTCTTCCTATAACATTTTTCCAAATTTGGCCCCGTTCAAAAGATATAGGGTGTTGAAATTGCATTTTCACCTGTAATATTCAAACGACAATATCAATTGAAATGATCTCCTGTAGAAGGTTTTTGATAACAGTCATGCATATTTTGGCATCGTTAGATTCATTCCATTTCTTGTTGGTTTCTCACTACTACTCTACAGATTGGTTAAATTGCATGAAAAACAAATATCGTTGAACTAAAGGTCCGTATCTTGTACTTTCTGGAATCATTAGTCTTTTTGCAGATAAAATCATTCTCCATTTTTCCTCCTAAATTGCACCATTCTTGAGATATTTGAAGTTGAAAGGAATTAAATCGATATAATTTTGTCCAAATTTTCTGATTTTCCCAAATCCAACTCTGTGCTGAAATGATTCAATAACAAGATTTGTTCAATGTTGCCATATTTTATGTCTATATTAAATATTTCTTCAAAGGTTGGGGAAATCTCTCCAGTCTATGGTTCCACCACTAAAAACTAATAGATGAAATTAACCACTGAACAATTTTTGTCTTACATTCACTACAAAATCTGAATTGCCATTTGCTGTATTCATTATAATGATGTCTAGCACCTTGTTCAATATTTAATCCAGAGTAATAAATATTCCATAACAAATAGAGAAAAAGATTTCCTTCACTAACATAGGTACTTCGGTGTATTCTCATGACCGTTGAAATAGGTAATGTATTTTCTGTCAGGACCTGTTGAATTGAAGTCTTGTCTTTATGAAGAGCTGGTTCTTTATAGCTTCAGACTTTCAGGGTTCATGAAATTATATCTATTCTAACATAGGAATGCTTCAAATTAAGATCATATGAGTTTTAAAATCTTCGAATCCAGTCTCCTTGATTCATTTTGTAGGTTTATAGTTTTTTCACATATTTATTTCATACACCGATTCAACCTGGTACCTACACGAACTTAGGAGATAATAGAATTTGACTTAGTTTTAGTATTTCTGAATGTTTGTTATGATGCATGGTTAATTAAAATTCAATCAATATTGAAACTGGAAGCTATAGGTTCATAAACAAGAAAGATTAGAATAGAAATGTATTTTCTGACCATAATCATTTCATACTGAATTGAATAATTTCAAACTATCGAAATTATTATTATTATTTTATTATAATATTTTCCACATTTTTAAATAACTGTTGACAGTTTCAAACAGAAACAGAATCAAATTAACAAGGAACCACAGAACACTATTTTATTGGGAACAACCCACCACAGAGACGTTATTATAACATTTCAATGTGGTAATAATTTACTCTAGTTATTCTGAGAAAAATTATAACTGAAGATCGATAATGATTACAGATATTATCTTTCATTTAAAAAAAACTTTGCAATTATTAAATTTTTTCTCTCCTGGGGTTCGGTAATAAATTAATATTCTATGGTAAGGTATTAAAATTTGACATAATCTATGAATAACCATTATTCAATATTTCTGTTTTTGTTTACATAATTAAAACAGATATTCTGATTATAAAAACCAAAAATTTGTTCAGTAATTAATTATAGTCTAAACAGAATAGATTCTTTCTCACGAAAAAACACGTAGTTGTTTTTTCAGAATCAAATGTAGGTGATCAAACCTAGTTCCTTCAAGCAAACATAATTGCACACCTAAATCTGAGAATACTTGAAATCTATTCAAGTAATTTGTTATTGGGATTCAGTAGAGAAAATAATCATCAAGCAAAGTAACATCACTGTAAAATAATTATTCGTAGTGACATTATTCATTGTTGTTGAAGATTTCGAAAAAGATTGCCATATTTTTAACGTCTCATAGACATGTTCAGTGGTCTATGTCAAGGAGAAGAAACTTAAATAATATCAGTGTTTGGAAAATCATAGATGATATTTTCTGGCTTTGAGTGAAAAAAAAGCAATGTGACAACCTCTTGCCTTGGAAGTTTTCATAGAAATGATGGTTTTCATGATTTGGAAATTTTAAGAAGAAAATTACAAATGTATGATGATAACATCCAATAATTCTGAGGTTTTTTGGAATTTCTAGAAAGGGATGGTTTATAATCTTGAAGTAGAAAGAAATTATAGTACCTAAACAGCAAAAATATGTTTATGGTGTTGAATTTTTTTTACCAGAAAATTAGTATTTTGTATCTTTCTTCTGGATATGGACCTAATCGGATGAAACATGAGTGAGTGAATCATTTCTTATAGGGAAAATAATGTTTTTAAACAATTCAGATTCAATAGTGGATGCTGTGGAAAGTATTTTTCATTCAAACTATACTGGACTACAGAGGGGTATTTGCCCAATGTGAAAACTTAAAATGCTTATAACTTTTCAACGCAGCTGAATATAGAACAACCGTAATGGAAAAAGTGTTTCTTTTGATCTCAAGAACTTATGGTTAAAATTAACGCAGAGGTCAAAGACTCACCCTGTATATATATATATTTAGATTATTAAAAACTAAAAAAAATTTGAAACATATATATTCATAAGGGATTAAGACGCCAATTTGGGGGCGCTGAAGAAAATCTTGCCACAGGCGCAGTAGTAGATACCTAGATACGGCCCTGCAAATCTGAATCAATCTGTGAGATTTTTACGGAAAACCACATTAAAGAAATATGTTTGATGATTGTGATAGTCCAAATGAAGATATTACAGTTATTTACGTAACATTAATTTGTAGTGAATCTAAAAAACATTTCATGTATCAATGTTTGGGCTTACCAATCAAAAACTTGTTATAGTCGCCATTTCTTAAACCAATGAGCACTATTCAGTAAATCCCTTTTGACTTTGCAATTTTCAGGTACCTGGTCTACTAATCGAACCAATTGTATACGTTCTCATCGCTTATTGGTTGGCTGGATTACAAAGCAATTTATATGCTTTCTTCTATACAATTTTGGCATCGGTGTTAACTATGAATGTGTCATGCGCTTGTGGTTTGTAAATATTTCCGATTTGTTCTTCAGCTTCACCATTTAAATTTTTCAGGAATTTTCTTTTCAAGTGCCTTTGATTCATCGGCTCTGGCAATGCAGTATTTAATTCCCTTTGACTGCATTATGATGGTAACCTGTGGGATATTTATTAATTTAAGGTGAAATATTAAAACATTATCTACACTTTTTTCAGTCTTAATTTAGAAAATTGAGTTCAAACTCTGAATGGTAAAATAGAATTCGGAATTCAGAAAAAAATCTGTATTCTAAAATTGTATTGGAAGAGTAGGTATTTGGAGTTCAGAAAATAAGAGTCAAATAAAAATAAAAATCGAAATTTAAAAATGCAAATTATATACAATACAAATGGTGAAGGTGTAGGGGTAACCTGATTTTCTAACTTCTGCAGCACGCTGTCTGCGATAATTTCTTGGACCAAATATCTCTCATGGATGATGTATTCTTACGAGGTCATCACAATCGTACAATGGAACGATGTGAAAAATATAAGTGAGCTTTTTTATCTCTTTATCGATATCATAGTCATATTCGAACATGTTTCAGCTTGTGAAACGATGTCACAAGGATTGCCCTGTTTGACTGATGGTAGCCAAGTTTTGGAGAAGTTCAGTTTCTCGGAGAACAACCTAACGAAGAACCTCTTTGCGATGGTCTTTTTATGCATCGTTTTTTATTTGATAGGATTTTTATGTTTGTGGAGGAAGATGCAGAAAAAATAAATTTATATTCTATTGTTATTTTTTTCTTAAACAATCCAATCGCGTCATACCATTAATTATATATCAGGATACTCATTATGAGCTCAATGATAAAACTAAATGTTGATACTTTGCTCTATAGAGTTGCCGAACGTTTGAGAGCTTACTATGGGAGGAAACTTGTAGAGATTTTCATATAAAGTTACATTTTCGAAACATTTTTTAATTGTTGTGTTCATAAGAAAGTTCATTACCTCAGTTGCTGTTAAAATACTCATATTTTTCTCAAAAAACTTGTATACCTAGAAGATTTTTATTCTGAAACCTCTACAGGACCCTGAGAAGGATGAATTATTTCCTATAGATATAACAGAACATTAAATCTTCTTAGAGCACGATTTTTGCCAGACTTGTGTATTCAATCTTGGAACTTTATATTGTAGAATGTAACGAATGATTGAAAATAAATTAGAAAAAATGATATTTGCTCCAAAATTCAGAACTGCAGTCTGTCTACCAATATGGGGAGGAACAATGTTAGACAAGACTGGTAACCAATGAACCGATCAAGATCTTATGGTGCCAGTAATTATTCTCATAGATGTATTCAATTGTGAATCCTTTTTTTGTGTAAGTGCACTATTAAACCAAACAGAGCAACAATATTCAGCTGCAGAAAAAATTAAGGATAGAGATGCTGTGCGCAGAGAGGAAGCATCAGCACCCCAAGATGATCCAGCTGATTTGTGAAGAATATTATTAGTAGTTTTCAGTTTTAGGTTCAGATCATAAAAATGAGCCTTGTAATTGAGAGATGAATCTAATTTATCTTCTAAGTACTTAGGATAGAAATTATGTTCGATAGAAGAATACTGAGTTAGAGCTAATTCCTGTATTTCTCATGATTAGTCAGATGGAAATGATGACCTCTGTTTTGTTGGGGTTGGGACATAATCGCCACTCAGCAAAATAATCTTTCAAAACCTCCAAATCAGCTGATAGTTTATTCTCCAGAGTATGGAAATCCGAATGGTGGTAAGCAATAGCAATGTCTTCAGCATTAACAACGTTCTGAGATGATGTCGTGTGTAAATCATTGAGATATAAATTGAAGAGTAAAGGAATCCATGTGGGTGACCGTTTTTCAATGTTTGGATATTGCTACTCTTCTCTAGAAGATTCAATTCCAAAAGAATTAACCTTTCTAATATCTTGAAAGAAACGCTCAATAAACTGATTGGTAAGTAACTATTGGATCACACGGATTTTTTCCTCGTTTCAAAATATCTATTACTTTAGCCTTACGAAATTCAGATGCAAAGTTTCCTGAATTCTGAATATTGTTTTAGAAGGACAATAACCAAGACAAGGCCTTTTTTCTTAAATGTTTGATGAATTCAGAATGAACTCCGTCAAAACCTTGCTGCTTTCCGAGATTTGGTAGACTTAATTGCAGCCCTCTATTCATCCAAATTGAATGGATGTGACATATGTTCTAAAGTAGGAGCTGATATCTTGAATATGTGTAATTTCTTCTCCATATTCTTCATTTTAGATTGGTATATATTAACTGATTCAGATACATGAACTAAGCGGCGAGATTAATCTTGGATCAATTTTTGATGATGATGAGTCATGGAGAGTAGCTTCGCCAAATTTCCTCAATATATACGATAAATTCCTCACGAATGTGGGAAATTCATTTTGACACAACACATTCCCATTTTTCTGTATTGATGGAATTCATAAGCCTTTCACATTTATCAACGGATGGTGATTTTTGATAGTTCTCATACAAATTATCGGTTTCTTTTGACCAACCTGGAATATTATCGTTCCGGAATCCTCTTGGAACGAATTTTTTTGCTGCGACTTTCACAACATCTATAAATCTGTGATAGTTATTGTGAGTCTTCCATCCAGTCAGTTAAAGCTATTCCTCTTCTATCATTATTACCATAACCACACATTACTTGGTGAGAAGTAAAATCACCGCAATAAATTGAAGGAGGAGATTTATATCCAAATTTTTATACCCAAATAGCATTCGGAGTTATATAAGTATTAACGATATAAATATTGCAAAATGAGAGATATAAAGAAAACACACTAAAACTCGCCCTTTCGGATTAATTCGATATTGTGGACTAAGGATTTCTTATCATAAAAGGCTAAGCTAAACAATGAATACATAACCTCTTATAGACGGTTCGCATATTTGTATATGGCGACCTCAGTGGCAGAATCCGACATTTTCGTTGTGAAAGAATACGAATTCGCTGTCATTTCCCTGTGTTTTACATGTTGATTTTGGGGCATAATTTCTACTTTTTTGCGATGGCAAAGTACTTAAGAATTGTTGATTTATAATCCTCAATATCGAAAATGAATGCTGAAGTCCTAGTAGTACAATCTTCTTTACGAAACTCACATATTCAGTGTTGTGTAGTAGGTTGCCACAATGCTTATTATGACACAGAGGATTCCATTAAATTTTATTCATTTCCTAATAAATGGTTTGAGAGAGAATGGATGCAGATATTGATTAATAGAGTTAGAAGAGTTTGGTAAGGATATCTGTTCGATTGGAGATGTTATCATAATTTCATTCATTCAAAACTTAGTAATGATGGTACTTCCAAGCAATAGCAACCGATAAAATTCTATAAAATATTAAGTGCTCATTTCGTAGGAAATGCCAAGAGTAATATACCTGTGATTGTCCTTCTTATAACCCAACGATTTTCCCAAAGGTTATTTCAATTTCAGGTATCTATAGGTTTGTTCGGGTGGCAGTTCCCAGTTGTTCTGGGGTCACAGAGAACCAGATTCTGTAACTCTTGAAATCGTCGCAAGTTGTTCTATGACACGAACGGGTGAGAACAGGTGGGAACAGATGATTTCAAAACGATTACGTTAAGTGCATAGATAAGTGAAAGTAAGGTTAGGTTGTACATCATGGATAGTGTTACAAAGATATTGAATAGCTTATTCAATATCTTTGTGTTGTTAATATGGTGGAAATACGTTAGAAATTACAAATATAAAAATTGAACAATTTTTTTTTGTAATAAATAAACAAACATATCCCTATAAATAACTGTAAATATAATTTATATGTTATGATATATTTAAATAAATGATTTAATTTAATTATAATTTGAAATTTCAATATATGTAGTAGTGGTCAGCAGTGGAGGAATTATTTTTGTTAGTTCATATCTGGGTAAACTGTGTTCAGAAATATATTATACAGAATTAGGTAATTGTATATGGAACTGGTGGCATTTGGGAAATAAATACAAATATTTTCTAACAATCTTCATAGCTTTGTAATTATTTTTTAGATAAGAATTGTTTTAACAAGTCGTTGTGTTCTTGAAAGAGGTCATTTCTCCGTTTCCTTCCTAAATTTGCAATACATTCTGAGTGGTTAAAAAATAAAGATACTACAATCAAGAAATAACAAAAATAAATATATAGAATATAAATACGAAATATCGTATATATAAATAATATAAAATAATTACCTACATACTTTGATCAACAACTATGCAATTATTTTATTCATCTATTGCAAATGATCCTTCCTCTTCTTTGAGATAACAAAAATTTTGAGAAGCTATTATAGCGAATTGATTAAAAATTTATACTCACACAACATCAAATATACTCAAAAACAGCTAAGCGAATATCCTAGTCACCAAATATACAATTTAATTGCCAATTACAACTACTGAAAATTTGAATCACCGATGATTTGAATTTACCGCTTCTTCTGTTGTACCTTGTACCATCTCTAGATCAGGAACAGTAAGGCCAGTCCTACATTGGAAGCGGATTTAGTCTGGCCAGTCAACCCGACCCGACCAGACTCGATCTTCCTACATTGCAGACCAGACCGAGCACTGCCTCCAATGTAGGAGTAAAGTACGTTTTCTTTGTGTTTGTTTCGCCAGACCCGTCCAGACCCGCCAGACTGTCTGGTCTGGAGAAATTCCGCTTCCAATGTAGGACTGGCCTAACGAACAGTTCCGAAATCAAGTGTTCCGACCACACGAACGACAAGGAACTCTTGTTCCGTCCCAGACGAACGGGTGGGAACCACAAATTACCAAAAATTACAGTTCCGAACTGCCACGCGAACAAACCTAATGTCCGATCTCATTTTACTTATTTCAGATGTACGAAAAAGTAGATAAACAGTATGGGAGTGGAGAGATTTCAAAGAAAAATAGCACGATCAAAAAGAAAGGATGTGTCCAAGGAAGAATCTATTGTTCAGTCTGTAATTGAAAGAGGTGATGATAATCATTCAATGCAAGTGGAAAGAGGCTAGAAGGAATTTTCATGGGCAATAGTGCGGAGGGAATGTCTGTCGTGGCAATTCAATGTATTATCCTATCTTTAAAATGTGATGAAGAGTTTAACTGTATTGCTGGTATTGTCTTCGTCATAGATTTAATTTTCTTGTTTCAATTTTAGCTTACAGCGGCCATGAAAATAGTAAACTCAATGTTGAAAATAGATTGTTTTTTTGATGAAAATGAAACTTGCCTTATCATTTGTATCATTAGGAGTTTTATTTCAACTACATTCATCAAGTTGCCAAAGAATTTTTCTTCTCTTTCGGAAGAACTAGTACAAAAAACAAAAATTTTCATATTTTGGCCTTTTGGAGAAGAGTGCTTACGGTTATTTCAACGTTGTAAGGTGGCAAATTTATCGGAGTTTGTCTCATTACTTTGGAAGTAATGAAACTAGTCCGCTCTATAATGCTGTAAACATGACCAGCTTTCTTCAAAGCTAGTCCTTTTTCTTCATTTCCTTTGGAAAAATTACCAAAATTTATTTTCAAAAATCCAAATGATCTTTCAATATCCATGCTTCTTCTGGGTAAACTCACAAAAATACTTTCCAAAACAACTGAAAAGTTCTAGGAAATCTAGTGTTATAACTAACCTATAGACAAGTCTTTTCCAGAAAAAATGCCGAAAGTCGTCACCAGATGTCTCATTTCAGATTTATGCAAACCGCCTATAGTTCCTCTTTCACGAAGATTTTCGTCAGTATCCATATGTGTCTCTATAGAAGGAGAATAATCTCAGAACCATGTTCCTCTGCTAATTTCGAAATATAATCACTCTGGTCCTAAGAAATACCCTCTATATTCAAATCCAAAACACAAAATTTGTCGCCAATCTGTAAAGAGGATTCTGCGAATCGGGTCTTGCGATCCAAGTGACGATTTTTCAATCTTTTGATGTTGGCAGTCTGCTATGGAATCCATTGAAAGGGAAATCATCATCCATAGTTGAAGAAGGTTGCGATTTAACTTTTTTCATACAAAAATTATCAAAGAGATATCTCTGTGTTATTGCAATTGATAGAAATAAATTGAGTTATACCTATTCTTTAAGAATTAAAAAAAAATTGTCATAACCTCTATTCGTACGTTTCAAATCACACGGAATAAATCATGCTTTAAATACGTAATCCTACACCTTAAATAAAAGAACCCAGATAAGAATACCCCGAAAAAACAATACAAATGCTACCTACGACACTCGGCTAATTTCCCTATCCCAACCTTATCAGAATAACGATTAGCTCCAAAATAAGATAACCTTGCCTGAATTCCCGCGGGTCGACTCGAACGCGATGCGTGCGCCATCGCACCTGCGCTCTGTCAGATCGAACTGTCATGGATTCCGTTTTGACAGGGCTCGGTGTTTTCCTTTCGGAAATTACGGAAAAACAACGATTTCAATGAAATATTCGACATCGAAAAGTGACGAAATCGACGCGTAAGTGACGTACCATCGAATTTCCGACGTCTTTCTGTCATAACATCCCGCTAGGCGTTCGGAGGAAGGAAAACAATGCCGATTTGAGGTACGAAAACCCCCCCAACTGGCTGACGGTGAGTTTATTTTTGTATGTTTACCCGGAAAAATGGGGTAATTCTGATTTGACAGTCTTGAATTCGTGTTCCAGATAAACTTTTTGATTATTCTCTGAATTTTCCTAACCTCAAATTTCATGTCTTAAGGTTTTTAAATGAATATTCCTGATTTCACTATTTACATGAACGGACTCATCGCAAATATCAACAAATCTGTCTTTATTTATGCATGTCATGCGATGCAAACTTTTTTGAATTGGGGAAAAGCGAACTGAAATCATTGCTAATGAAGCTATTACAAAAAAGTGGGCGAATTTGGACCAGCGGAGGGTCCACAGGGGTATCTGAGGCCTCAGTCGGTAATGGGGGTGGTATGGGAGGGAAAACCTGCCCGATATTGGTTGGAATAGGGCAACCTTGGGATCAACTACCCCATTTGTGAAGACCTACATTTTCGTTTATGCAGGATCGGCTTGGATTATCTTTTCTTTCCCTCCTACCCTATTTTTCGTTATATCCATGTTTCATTCATGGACATGGTAAATTATTCTGTTTCACAATTCGATGAGATTAAAAAGATTACTGGAATCTGGAAAGCACTGAATTAAAGTCCGCTTAATTAAGCGCGTTCCTCCTTTTTTCCTTTACAGTGTGGAAACCATTTCTTGAAGTACTTATTTATAATGAGTGGTAAAAGGGACATTTCATTTTTTTCGTGAAGAAGTTTCTGAAATGAGCGGAGCGAAACGAATAATTTCACGAACAAAATAAAATCAATTTTTACATGTATATTATACACTCTTTTATTGTATAACTGCCCTATTTTGATATTAAAATAAGCCACTGAACTTCAAAATGCATTTTGATCTTAATCTATGTTCTATTTTAATATTCAAATAATCACAAGGTTTTTTTGAATGTCGTTGCTGACTCTATGCTTACCGACTCACAAATGCTTATTTACTGATAAAAAAGACGTCATTCAAATTGCATTCTCGTCCAATTCTTGTCCGGTTATTTACTGCTCAATATGTTTGTCGATAGTGAAATAATTAATGAGAGTGTTGATTAGGTTTTTCCAGTGGAAATTGAAGAGTCTACAAGAAGGGCAATTTTGAAACTCCTACTTAAAAAACAACTCAGCAGTAGGATAGTGCATATACCAATTTCCTGGCCTGATGTAATTTGTAATTGATTTTTTGCGCAGTTCCATATTTTGAAGAAAATACGATAACACCCCTTGAGATTCAAAAAACCACATTAGGGCGGTTTTCACTCTGTTATTCCCTACGTAAGAAAACAAGACTAGGCTCAAACGAGAGTTCTTTTCAACGCAGATTTTTTGCGCAGTTCCATATTTTGAAGAAAATACGATAACACCCCTTGAGATTCAAAAAACTACATAAGGGTGGTTTTCACCCTGTTATCCCCTACGTAAGAAAACAAGACTAGGCTCAATCGAAAGCTCTCTTCAAAGCAGATTTTTTCCGCACCTTCAGATTTTGAAGAAAATACGATAACAACCCTTGAGAGTCAAAAAACCAATTAAGGGTGGTTTTCACCCTGTTATCCCCTTCGTAAGAAAACAAGACTAGGATCAAACGAGAGCTCTTTTCAACGCAGATTTTTTGCGCAGTTCCATATTTTGAAGAAAATACGATAACACCCCTTGAGATTCAAAAAACCACATAAGGGTGGTTTTCACCCTGTTATCCCCTACGTAAGAAAACAAGACTAGGCTCAATCGAAAGCTCTCTTCAACGCAGATTTTTTCCGCACCTTCAGATTTTGAAGAAAATACGATAACAACCCTTGAGAGTTAAAAAACCACTTAAGGGTGGTTTTCACCCTGTTATCCTCTTCGTAAGAAACAAGACTAGGCTCAAACGAGAGCTCTTTTCAACGCAGATTTTTTGCGCACCTTCATATTTTGAAGAAAATACGATAACAACCCTTCATAGCCAAAAAAACCATTTAAGGGCGGTTTTCACCCTGTTATCCCCTACGTAAGAAAACAAGACTAGGCTCAATCGAAAGCTCTTTTCAACGCAGATTTTTGCGCAGTTCCATATTTTGAAGAAAATACGATAACACCCCTTGAGAGTTAAAAAACCACTTAAGGGTGGTTTTCACCCTGTTATCCCCTACGTAAGAAAACAAGACTAGGCTCAATCGAAAGCTCTTTTCAACGCAGATTTTTTCCGTACCTTCAGAGTGTGAAGAAAATACGATAACAACCCTTGAGAGTCAAAAAACCACTTAAGGGTGGTTTTCACCCTGACTGTCACAAGACTAGGCTCAATCGAAAGCTCTTTTCAACGCAGATTTTTTCCGTATCTTCAGATTGTGAAGAAAATACGATAACAACCCTTGAGAGTCAAAAAACCACTTAAGGGTGGTTTTCACCCTGTTATCCCCTCCGTAAGAAAACAAGACTAGGCTCAAACGAGAGCTCTTTTCAACGCAGATTTTTTGCGCAATTCCATAATTTGAAGAAAATACGATAACACCCCTTGAGATTCAAAAAACCACATAAGGGTGGTTTTCACCATGTTATCCCCTACGTAAGAAAACAAGACTAGGCCCAATCGAAAGCTCTCTTCAACGCAGATTTTTTCCGTACCTTCAGATTTTGAAGAAAATACGATAACAGCCCTTGAGGGTCAAAAAACAGCTTCTTGAAATTAAAACCTCAATAGTTTCTCATTATTTTTCCATGAATATTCCTACGCAATATTATAAATTACTAAGTAGGAACTATTCTCGATCGAAAGTTCATCGGTCGTTCGGTAAAACTCTCCAATTCTTCCATTGAACATTTTCCATATTGCTGATGTCGTGACGGACGCCTATGGGCGATCGGGTGTCTTCGGAAAGTTTACCGGCTATCTGCACACGGGTCTTACATAGTAGTAAAATAATATCTAGAAGATCAATATGAATTAATGGCAACATTTCTAAATATTCACCTGGAAACGTCGAGCACTAGAGTTAACAATTTTTTCAATTATAACCGAATTACATAATTCTACCTTTTTGCTAGATGAATATATGAAGATTTTCAACTAGCTGAGATAAACTAAAACGTCTAGATATAAAAAAAAATTATGGAAGGCAGATTGTACTTTTCCCAGAATCAGAGTACCAAAATTTTCCTTTGTTCTTGTATGAACAGAGGTGTCAATCTACCAAAATATTTCTCTTGTCATACGTGAAGTTTAGTGCTTCCGGTAGCCATATTTGGTAGATCATAGAACGTGTAGTTTCGTCCCCCTGTGTCAAATCACAGTTATTCCTAGTGAAAGTTTTATCATTTCAAAGAATAATAACATCGATTACCATTTATCTTCAATCTTTACTCTGTAGGTCTTGCATGTTCGGATTTCATGAAATAAATTGCAGTTCAATACCTAATCTTGCGAAAACTCCCAACACTGAAGATGCATAGAAAGCACACAACAATTTCCTCTGACCTCGTCCCTAGGTATTGAACGATTCAGTATGAAACGACTGCTCTTTCATTCTTTGCATCATCGAAACGCAAAATCGATTGAATAATATTATAACGAACATTATCGTTTAAGGTTGGCGTCGGCATCCAGAAATTTGAATTTTATCGTGCTTTTCCGACGTTGGATTTTCTCGAGTATAACGAGATCTTGCATTGGCAATAGTTGAGTAGTCGAGCTGTAATTTCCTCCACATATAGCCCGATAGCTTTGCTATATGATCTTATTGGACTGTAAATTTTATTATGTTTTCATTATGTTGGTAGCACCACTAAAAATGTAATAGTTAAGAGGCGGTTCATGATCTCGCGGAATTTTCATGGTTTTACTCGTATTAGCGGAGATATAAATTTTTTTTGATACCGCCGTTTTTCCAATTTTCGCTTATAACTCGAAAACTAAAGAAGGTAGCCAAAAACGAATGATATTTTTTTTCAATTCCTCAGAAAAAGGACGAGAATGAGGTATCAGATTATGTCTATCTCCTCTGGTTTAAAAGTTGTAGTGCTAAAACATCGAAACTCTCGTATTTGACACTTATGTCACAAACTTCAAATTAAAAGGTTAACGGGGGATCCATTTAACTGTGAACACCCTGTACTTATTTGAAATTAAAAATCCACATACACTCTTCATAATTGCCATTTTCGGGTGAGGGTCGAATTTGCTGCGATTTGGCAACCCCTTTCAGGTGTGTTGGGGAGTTTCTGACAAGCCAGACGCTCCTTCTAATTAACAGCGTCCATTCATCATGTACACGTGACGCCGCAATTTTTCATTCAGCGCCACCGGTCTTTGTTAATGTTTCCCATTTTTACATAGTTAGCTGCGAGCCCCTACTCCGAGCGACGTGTCTTACTGCTAGATAATTGCCGTAATCGTGATTGCGAAAATTTTTCAATATTTTCCAGTGAAACTAATCTGTTTCGAAAGGAACTCACTCCAAGTTATCTTCAGATACCGTTGAAGGACCATTTCGATTGGATACTTCAGGTGTTAGAATGCGACTAAAGGTATTTGATATTTTGATGAGTTATCATCGAAATCTATCTATATCAGGGGTTCCCAAACTTTTGTCCACCGCTGCCTTTGAGAATAAATTATTTTTCAGCGTACCCCATTTTTTCACCTATTTAAGACAACAATTAAATTAATTAATTATTGTGAGCTACATTAGCAGAGCATTAACTTTAATTCTGAATGGGACTTCCACTATAACCTCCCAGAATTAATTTAAAACCTGAGTGCAGTAGGTAATAAAGAACGGCGCTCAGGTCTCAAATAAGCTCTAAGAGCCTGTCCAGAAATGGCGTTTTAGGCGCGTAGCAAGTAAACGCGCGTTCTCGAGATATTAGAGCTACGTACATCCCATCCAGAACCTCTAGCGCGTTGCGTCTTAGAGCCTGTCCAGTAAGGGAGTTTTACGCGCGTTTCCATACGCGCGTTTTGATTTGAATTGCGTCCAGGTACGGCGTTTTATTCGCATTCTTACACGCGCATGTGAAGGGAAGGATTGAGTGAGATTTGGTCAGTTAATAAACAGGAACTCTGATACAGTAGTTGTGTTCTGGCTTGCGTACCGTCAATGGAGACGTCGTAAAAGAAGAGAAAGTCGACGATTTAACGTGCATCCTATTCTACATGTCAGAATGAGGCATAGCATGTTTATAACTTTATACCGAAAACTCAGACCTACCTAATGTTTTTTTTTATCCTCTGAATCACCAGCATCACTGAAAATTTTTACCATTTCTTGCCATTTTCTTTGTTTCATAATTCTATTGCAGTAATCGGCTGATTCCATATGGCATCCCTTTTCTCAATCTCGTCTATAAACGCAAGCGTTTTACGCGCGTAAGACGCAACGGGCTAGAGGTTCTGGACGGGATGTACGTAGCTCTAGTATCTCGAGAACGCGCGTTTACTTGCTTCGAAATGGAACGTGACAATTTTGATACTGTCTTTATAGACGAGATTGAGAAAAGAGATGCCATATGGAGTATGGAATCAGCCGATTACTGCAATAGAATAATCAGACAAAGAAAATGGCAAGAAATTTTCAGTTATGCTGGTGATTTAGAGAATAAAAAAAAACTTTAGGTAGGTCTGAGTTTTGGGTATAAAGTTATAAACATGCCTCATTCTGTCATGTAGAATAGGATGCACGTTAAATCGTCGACTTTCTTCTTTTACGAAGAACGCCGTATCTGGACTCAATTCAAATTAAAACGCTCGTACGGAAACGCGCGTAAAACGCCCTTTCTGGACAGGCTCTTACGGTCTTCACCTGCCAATGAGAATGATTTATGAAGCGCAATGTACAAACAAAATATATTTTCAAAATTAACATAATCGATCCTTATATAAAAAGAAAAATAAAAAGAAGAATAAAAAAATGAATGAATCGATAAAAAAAAATTTAGAAAGCACTGACGTGAGGTCAGATTGCTTTGGCTTTGGCAAGTAGCTCAACAACTACTTGCGAGTAAATATTCAAACCATAACAAATCTATAAGCACTCTGATCAGGTGAACAATAGTTTATCCCGTACTATGCGACAATGTGTTGCAAATAATGAACGCCTAATGAATGAACAAACCTATATCTCAAATTAAAAATAACTATTCATAATTTTCCCCAAGTTATGTTCGAAGTTATAATTCCCTTTTCCTAAAAACTTATGTCAGTGCTTTTCTGAATTTTGACAACGTATATTATTTCAACCACTAAGATTGAATTCTATCTCTATGATTTCCCGTTATGAAAAATTTTTATTAATATTACGCCAACTGACACTGATTAATGAGCCCGGCATTTGTCAATCGAATATCGATCATTGATGGCCATCGTTCAAAGAAAATCATCGGGACGTATGTCATTTCTCTTTTCTCTTGAGTAAATGAAGAAAATGATCATATCTTTAGATGGAAAAGAGCTGCGGCAATGAAATTTGAGGATAAGTAAGATATCGATCACCTCAATATATTCAGGAATTTTTATTGAAATCCGAAAAATATCTTATGAGATAGTGCGGATTAAAAATTTTTTAAAAATTTTCTAGCGTGACGATTTCTGCGAAAATTTGCGAGCCGTTTTGTTGCAGCCTCCCTCAACAATATTTCAAGTATCAACTTGATCGTATGGATATTCTAGTAGTTATTGAGGAAACAAAATTTCAAATGCTCATAACTACTGAACCATCGTACGGATTTGGCCCAATAACGAACTTGACCGAGATATTTGGACAATTAACCTATTCTGAAAATATAAAAACTCTAGCTCAGCTCTTTTGGATGCTAGAGAGGATACGGCCGGCCGGCCGGACAGACTCAACTTTTGCCACGGATTCTTCATCGGGGAGTCGAACCCAATCGATTGAGACCATTTTCGGCTCGATATTCCAAAATTACAGACATTTGGGCAAAATGATAGGCACTCTGTTCGGGTGAACAAGAGCGCCAAAAATGAATGAATAGATAAAAAAACTGTGAAAGGAAAAAATGTGAAGGATGAATCTGATGCTCTTTAATAAGCTTGTTCAAATCAGGTTCCGATATACTCAAGAACAGTCGCAAGTCGCCACGCTCGGTAACATTCAAACGATTTATTTTCGGAAAGCAATCGAGAATCGTTGAACGATGGACCATAATTCAGGGTACCATTGAGGGATCGGTTTTTGTAGCCAAAATTCTTGGTAACCAATTTTTTAACTAGATTTTTATTTCCTCGTTTGTTGTCAATTCTAGAAGTTCTTACTTTAGTTGAGGCGACTTGGCTGTGTTGACATATGAAAACGGATTCAATATCCACTTCAAGAATTTTCACTGGTATGCATTGTTTAACTCATCAACTGGCTCGTTGGTCTAGGGGTATGATTTCCGCTTAGGGTGCGGGAGGTCCCGGGTTCAAATCCCGGACGAGCCCACAGCTTTTTTGTCGTGTTATTCTATTCATTGATGTATTCATCAGAATAACCAAGTGCTTTGTATATATATGTGACAAAATCCATTTCTCATTCAAGAATTGGTTATTTTATATGTGGCAGGCACAATAGTTATAGCCCACAGCTTTTTTTGTCGTGTTATTCTATTCATTGATGTATTCATCAGAATAACCAAGTGCTTTGTATATATATGTGACAAAATCCATTTCTCATTCAAGAATTGGTTATTTTATATGTGGCACGCACAATAGTTATATAAACTGACTCGTTGCTCTATCATTCAGATTTAAGCTTTGGACGAGTCCTCCATTCTTTCTATATTGACAAATATCATTGAATATCGTCTGTTCATCGGATATTACTCCCAGTATAAAATTCGGACGAGTCCCTTGATTTTTTTTACCGAATTATCTCGATATATTAACAACTTTACCTCGGATTAGGTATGCTAGTGTAATGTCAGAGGAATCAACTGTATTTTCAATAATCATTGATGTTCACTGGTATGCATTCCCAATTACATCAACTGGCTCGTTGGTCTAGGGTATGATTTCCGCTTAGGGTGCGGGAGGTCCCGGGTTCAAATCCCGGACGAGCCCATAGTATTTTTATTATCGTATTAATCTATTCATAGATTCATTTTTAGATTAACCCGAGTGCTTTATATATATATATATTTATGTGACAAACTCAAACTCTCATTCATGAATTGGTTACTTTGTATATGGCACGCATAATAGTTATATCTACTGACTCGTTGCCCTATCATTATGACTTCAGTTTTGGACGAGTCCTCCATTTTTTCTATATTGACAATTTTTTTATTAATATCTTGTATTCATTGGATATTACTCCCAGAAGCAAATTCCGGACAAGGTTGTGATTTTTTTCTACCGCATTATCCGATATATTGACCTCTTTACCTTGGATTATATATGTTAGTTGAATTGTCAAAAGAATCAACTGTATTTTCAAGAATCATTGATGTTCACTGGTATGCATTAACTCATCAACTGGCTCGTTGGTCTAGGGGTATGATTTCCGCTTAGGGTGCGGGAGGTCCCGGGTTCAAATCCCGGACGAGCCCAGAGTTTTTTTTTAATAGTAATATCACCTGACTTGTTGCTCTGGCTCTATGATCTCAGTTTTGGACGAATCCTGTAATTTTTATATATTGACTAATATTTTTCAATAACTTCAGTATATGGATATCACTGCCCGAATAAAATTCAGGAGTAGCCTTTGTCTCTCCTGAACGCAATTATCTCGATATATTGAGAACTTAACTCTGATGTTGATATGCTAATGATATTATCAAAAGAATCAACCCAATTTTCAAAAATCCTTTATTGTGACTCATAAGAATTGTTTTTCACTAATTGGTTCGTTGGTCTAGGGGTATGATCTCTGCTTAGGGTGTGGGAGGTCCCGGATTTAAATCTCGTACGAGCGGGCCCATGGTTCTTTCCCCAATTTTTTACGTAGGATATATAATATTATTAAGAGAACCCACTTCGTTTTCGAGAATAAGTTATTATAAGTTGTATGCTTTTCTCAAGTATCAAGTGGTTGGTTGGTCTAGGGGTATGATTTCTGGTTGCTTTGGATATTTCTGACAGAACCAAATTCTTAATCGACAGTCAGTCATTGACTCTTTGGCTATGCGGTATGCAAATTAGTAACATCAACTAACTCATTGCTCTTTAATGGTGATTTGTGCTTTGGATGCGCTCTTGATTTTTTAACAAATTTTTATATTGGCTATTTTCTTATTTGTTCAGTATTTATATCTGCCAGTATCAAATCGCTGTGCAAGAATCTGTAATGGGTCATATGTGTGCATAGAATCAATATAAACTGTCTTGTTGATCAGGGTTTGACTTTCGTTGAGGATTGTCAATTCGTGATGAAATTATTTCACTGAATCATTTCCATGTATAGACCAGATAACGTCCTAGGATTCAAATGACTTCGAATGGTTCAAACGGTAGTTGTATGGTAGGGAATCAACTTCATTTGAGGAATCATTGATTTTGACTGGTATGCATTCTCATCAACTCATCAACTGGCTCGTTGGTCTAGGGGTATGATTTCCGCTTAGGGTGCGGGAGGTCCCGGGTTCAAATCCCGGACGAGCCCGTGATACTTTTTAACATGTCATTCCACTTATCGACTATCTTTTTAATAGCTACATTGGTTTGGATACATATGACAGAACCAAATTCTTATTCGACATTTGGTCGTTGACTCATTGGCTATGCGGTACGCACATAAGTAACATCAACTGACTCATTGCTCTTACATGGGAATTCCTGCTTTGGACACCCTCCTGATTTTTTTAATAAAATTTCTGTATAGGGAATAATATTTTCAGTATTTATATGTACCAGTATCAAATTGCTATGCAAAAATCTGTAATTTGTATTATGGTGTGCATAGAAACAATATAAACTGTTTTGTTGATCAGGGTATGATTTCCGCTGAAGATTGTGAATTTGTGATGAAATTATATTTTACAGAATTTTTTCCATATGTAGACCAAATAACGTTGCAGCATTCAAATCAATTTGATGGATTCATATAAATTCAATGGATTCAAATAAATTCGATGGATTCAATATGCAAGGGAATCAACTTTTTTTTGAGGAATCATTCAGTTTGAGCAGTATCCTTTCCTCAACCATCAACTGGCTCGTTGGTCTAGGGGTATGATTTCCGCTTAGGGTGCGGGAGGTCCCGGGTTCAAATCCCGGACGAGCCCATAATATTTTTAATCAAGTCATTCAATTCATCGACCATCTTTCCTAATAGTACTACTAATCGGATATATCTGACAGAATCAAGTTCTCATTCAACAGTTGGTAAATGGTTATGGGTTATGCACAATAGTAACATCAACTGGCTCATTGTACTTTGGTGGTGATTTCTGCTCTATCGTTTTTTTATCGAATTTTCAAACATTGACTATAATTTTCTGATATCTTCAGTATATTTGCCTTTATCAAAGCGGTACATAAAAATCTTTCATTTGTTTTGGTGTGCGCCTAGAATCAAAATAGATTCTCTTAATGATCCAGAGTATGACTTCCGCAAAAGATTGTGACTACTGGATGAAATTATTTTACTGACTTGTTTCCATATGGATCAGAAAAGGTCGTAAGATTCAAAGAACTTCGAAGGATTCAAATTACTTTTATGGATTTAAATAACTTCGTAAGTCAAACGACTTCGTAGGAATCAAATAACTTCGTTTAATTGAAATTACCACATTGATACAAATGCTGCTAATATTGTTGAGGGAATCAACTTTATTTTCAAGAATCTATAATTCTCACTAGTATGCTGTCTTCAACTATCAACTGGCTCGTTGGTCTAGGGGTATGATTTCCGCTTAGGGTGCGGGAGGTCCCGGGTTCAAATCCCGGACGAGCCCATAATATTTTTCATCAAGTCATTCAATTCATCGACCATCTTTCCTAATAGTACTACTAATCGGATATATCTGACAGAATCAAGTTCTCATTCAACAGTTGGTAAATGGTTATGGGTTATGCACAATAGTAACATCAACTGGCTCATTGTACTTTGGTGGTGATTTCTGCTCTATCGTTTTTTTATCGAATTTTCAAACATTGACTATAATTTTCTGATATCTTCAGTAGATTTGCCTTTATCAAAGCGGTACATAAAAATCTTTCATTTGTTTTGGTGTGCGCCTAGAATCAAAATAGATTCTCTTAATGATCCAGAGTATGACTTCCGCAAAAGATTGTGACTACTGGATGAAATTATTTTACTGACTTGTTTCCATATGGATCAGAAAAGGTCGTAAGATTCAAAGAACTTCGAAGGATTCAAATTACTTTTATGGATTTAAATAACTTCGTAAGTCAAACGACTTCGTAGGAATCAAATAACTTCATAGGATTCAAATAACTTCGTTGAATTGAAATTACCACATTGATACAAATGCTGCTAATATTGTTGAGGGAATCAACTTTATTTTCAAGAATCTATAATTCTCACTAGTATGCTGTCTTCAACTATCAACTGGCTCGTTGGTCTAGGGGTATGATTTCCGCTTAGGGTGCGGGAGGTCCCGGGTTCAAATCCCGGACGAGCCCATAATTTTTTTATCGAGTCATTCCATTCATCGACCATCTTTTCTAATACTACATTGCCTCGGATATATCTGACAGAACCAAATTCTTATTCAACAGTTAGTTATGGGATACGCACAATAGTGACATCAACTGACTCATTGCTCTTTGGTGGTGATTTCTGCTCTATTGAGTTTTTTATCAAATTTTATACATTGACTAGTATTTTCTGATATCTTCAGTATATTTGCTATTATCAAAGCGGTATGTAAAAATCTTTCAATTGTTTTGTTGTGCGCTTAGAATCAAAATAAATTCTCTTATTGATCTAGAATATCCGCAAAAGATTATGACTGCAGGATGAAATTATTTTACTGACGTGTTTCTATAGATGGATCAGGAAAAGTCGTAGGATTCAAAGAACTTCGAAATTTTCAAATTACTTTTGTGGATGTAAATAACTTCTTAGGTGTCAAAGACCTTGGTAGGAATCAAATGACTTCTTAGGATTCGAATGAATCAACTGGCTCATTTCTCTCTGGTGGTGATTTTTGCAGTGGACGAGCCCATAATTTATTTTTATATTAACTAATATTTTCTAATATCTCCATTATATTCGCCAGTAAATATATTCGTATGCAAGAGTCTATCATTTGTTTAGTAGGCCGTATACAATAAATCTAAACTGTCTTTTCAATAAAGAGTATGACTTACGCTGGAGTTTCTAGGTACAGGATGAAATTATTTTACTGATTTTTTTTTATTTATAGGCCAGATGCTTTGTAGGATTCAAATGCTAGTAATATCAACATTTTCAAGAATCGTCAATTCTCAGTAGTAAGCTATATTCAACTATCAACTGGCTCGTTGGTCTAGGGGTATGATTTCCGCTTAGGGTGCGGGAGGTCCCGGGTTCAAATCCCGGA
Source organism: Micraspis discolor (assembly GCA_030674115.1). Classification (NCBI taxonomy): domain Eukaryota; kingdom Metazoa; phylum Arthropoda; class Insecta; order Coleoptera; family Coccinellidae; genus Micraspis; species Micraspis discolor. Next base: position 14,484,113 of record JARTUT010002175.1, read on the forward strand.
CGAGCCCTAAATTTTTTAATCAAACAATTTTTTTTATCGATTCTTCTTTTCAAACAACACTCGTTTGGGATGTATCTGACAGAATCAAATTTTCATTCTAGAATTGATTATTAGTCGTGAGGTACGCACAATAGTCAACTGGCTCGCAAATGTCTGTAATTTCAGAATATCTAGACCAAAATGGTCTCAATCGATTAGGTTCGAATTTCTGATTTTTTATTCAGATTTTAATACGAGCATGAGCCTTCAAAACAAGGATTTTCCGTCCATAACTGCCAAAGGCGTTCTTCTCATTCATATAAAAAGTTTTCCAATTGGGACTTGACAACTTTGAATCTAAATAAAACACAAACCATTTGAGATATTTTGAAAACTTTATTATTGGCTTAACGGGCAAACATAACATTCATGAAAGGAACTAGACTCCGGACCCAATTTTCGATGACTTGGTCACACATTTCAGCCGAAACGGTCGCTGTTTCGCGTCTCTGAGCTCGTGCAATGTCGCCGGCATATAAGTATAGACCAGTGACTTGACGTATCCCCAAAGAAAATACCCCAGAGGCGTCAAATCGCACGAACGAGGCGGCCAATCGACGGGACCGTTTCTCGAAATTACTTGCTCACCAAATGTCTGTTTCAATGAACAGATTGTTACGTGTGCTGTGTTGCTAGTGGCACCGTACTGTTGATACCACATGTTGGCCAAGTCCATACCTTGCAATTGGGGCAAAAAAAAATTCGTTATCATGGCGTGGTAGCGATCGCCATTGACCCTAACGTGACGATCATGATCGAGGCGTAGCTTTTTCAGAGCCCAGGAGAACGTATGTCGCTTCAAATGGCCCAACGGCTTCAATTCTTGAGTCAGTTTTATCTTGTACGGGTGAAAACCAAGATCCTTACGCAAAATTCGCGATAGAGTGGTCTGACGGACGCCGAATTCTTGAGAACTCCGTGGAATTGACTGATTTGGGTCGTCGGTTACGGAGGCTCGAACAGCAGCGATGATTTCGTTACTGCGACCTGTCCTTTGTGTCATTGGCACGACAACATCCAACAGCGAATATGTAGACTCAAATTTGCACCAAACTTGTGATTACCTGTCCTCTAGGGCTCGAATTACGATCGAAAATTGGAGTTAGGGCTCTTTAAGTTGCAGTCACTGACTCCAAATTTCGGTGGTAAATTTTTATAACTTGCAAACGTTTTTCGTTCTTGTACTTCACCATGATGAAAATGTTCACTTTACTGAATGAATTGACGTTGACAGTTCGATGATTGGTCTAAGGGTGCGTTACAAATTAAATTCAGAGTTGCCAAGTCCCCATTGGAAAATCCGATACTAGACTTAAAAGTTGAGCGTTCCTCCCTCCTCCTCTACCCAGCGAGATAATTGAGGTAATGGATTTCCGATGGCGAATGAAAACAGCGGACCACATAAATTGAATCGTAGACGGAAAACGTAACAATGTTTGTTGTGAATCAGCCCGATTCTATCGATGTAGAACGATGATGATCGTATGTTTTGTTTTGTCGTGTTGACAGTGAGTCGCATTTTGTCATTTTAGAGTATCCGGATACTCTAGCGATGAAGTATGCGTGGGAATATTTGGATGATGCCAACATCTGTGTTTGACAGCAGGAATTAGGTCTTGATTTCGCTGGAAGCGATAATCATTATTCAATTTGTCTTTTCAGTGAGGGAACCAATGATGCTAAATGTGGATTTAACGAGCGGCGCGAAAACCTATTGCCATTGGTGGATTGAATGGTGAAGAATATTAAAGGGTCTTTCAACAAGAAGAAATAATTAAAACCCACTATGAAAATGGTGGTTCTGTTTAAATTACATTCCGTAATATTCGTAATATTTTCGGATAACATAATTAACCTTCTGAGACCGCTATTAAGAATAAAATGTGCCAACACCAACGCGTGCTCGACTGGGGTTATACCAAACAACCACTTGGCGAATTTTGCAAAAGGATTTGGCTTTGAAGCCTTACAAGATTCAACTGGTGTAGGAATTCGAACCGATCGACCATTCACATCGCCGTAGATTCGCTCAATTCATTCTGGAACAACCCGCTGGTTTTTCTGAAAAAATCATTTTTTCAACATGTCAAGAAGCGAGATTGCCGCCTTTGGGCTTCTGAAAATTTGTATGGTGCGCTATGTGATCTGGAGGCGTGATTGGCCGTTTTTTTGAAGATGCGGGTGGAAATGCGGTAATGGTCAATGAATCACGCTATCGCGAGATGTGAACTACTCATTTCTGGCCTATCGTTGATGACATGGATATCACTGGCATGTGTCTCTTGTCACACAGCCAATGAGACGATCAACTGATTCCAAACTAAATTTGCTGATCTCATAATTTCACGAAACTCAGCTCTCAAGTGGCAAGCTAGATCGTGTGATTTAACACCACTGGATTATTTTTTGTGTGGTTAGCTTAAGAACAGAGTCTATACGTAGCCAATCGAATCGATTGCAGCCTTAAAACTCAAAATCTGTGAAGTGATTGCCGAAATAGACCCAACATTTTGCCTAAAAGTGAATAAAAATTTCGAAGAAAAACTTAATTTCTGTCAGCGTGGTCAAGGTGGACATTTGCCAGATATCATGTTTCATTCATAATCGCCGAACTGTCCTTGTTGTGATACAATAAAAATTTTAATCATTGTCTTCAACATTTTTTGTTGTAAAAAACAAAGTTCTTGTTGGAAGACTCTTATTGGCAATGTAAAACCTGGAAAATAAAAAGTAAAGATTTCTTTTGGTTAGAATTCATTTATTAGTCTTGCTTTCTCGATATAAAGTTGTGATTCCTGGAGGTGGCTGGTGTAAATCTCCGTTTTCTTTGTTGGCCTCCCAAACCGCTTCAGTGGACGGCATAGATAACATTGTTTGTTGGTATACATTCAGCGCTTCCTGAAGTGCCCATTAGGCAACCTTCTGCTTTGAAGCTCTATATTCCAAGGTAGATATTTTAAAATTTCGGTTTCAACAGGAAGGTGTATCTACCCGTTCCTTATCTCTACTTAATGTACGATTCGAGAACATCTCATATGCCCAATATTTCGATATTTCCTATAACGACATATATATACCGAAACGAGAACATCTCTTTCTCTCAAACGAGATCATTCCCTCCACGTCGAGTCCTTTTCCGGGGCCCGACATTAGGAATATCCGGTAAATTTAATTCCCGAGTCCCGTTGGGACCTACGCATCCTCCACTTCCTCTATGATCCTCTCCAGATCATGAAAAAGTGAACCTCGCGTGTATATATATAGATATTCATGTGCCCTCGCTACAAATTATATTCCGGGATACATATTCGAAAGGAGCGCTCATAATATATATCTGAGGACGGAATCTGAAATGCTTCGCCATTCCCAGCATAATTCCATTTTTAATGCCCCCCGCGCGCTGGTCCGGCGTCGTCCGCATTTTATGCGACCCCCTTGGGGGGAGGCTAGGAACCCCGCAGGAGTTGTCCCTCGGAGGCGAACCACCAGCTCGTTTCAGGGATGTATTAGGTACAAAATTGGGATGTTCATTTTTGTTTTCGTTGAATTGCCGCGAAGGTGTTACTCAAGGTTCTTGTTTGGGTTCAGTTCAAATAATTTTAATCGAAATGTTTGACAGCGCTTTAACTGGTTCACTCAATGTGCTTTTTTCTTCAAATTTTGCCGTTTAGATGTCAGGCTGTAGAGCTTTATAGTTGAGTTTATTCGATCGGGGATTCCATGGAACCATGTTCACATGATTCAATATATTGACAACCAAGTTTTATGTTGAAGATAACCATCTTCTTTTCTTGTTTTGATAAACCAAGTCTGCAAATGGTGAACTTGTTGGTTTGGAATTTATTGAATCATTTGGTTTGAGTTCATTTTGGTCAAGTACTTTTCGTTTGAAATTTTCCATATACAGGGTGAGTCTTTGACCACTGCGTTAATTTTAACCATAGGTTCTTGAGATCAAAAGAAACACTTTTTCCATTACGGTTTTTCTATATTCAGCTGCGTTGAAAAGTTATTAGCATTTTAAGTTTTCACATTGGGCAAATACCCCTCTGTAGTCGTCCAGTATAGTTTGAATGAAAAATACTTTCCACAGCATCCACTATTGAATCTGAATTGTTTAAAAACATTATTTTCCCTATAAGAAATGATTCACTCACTCATGTTTCATCCGATTAGGTCCATATCCAGAAGGAAGATACAAAATGCTAATTTTCTGGTAAAAAAAATTCAACACCATAAACATATTTTTGCTGTTTACTATAATTTCTTTCTAATTCAAGATTATAAACCATCCCTTCCCAGTGAGAAATTCCCAAAAAACCTCAGAATTATTGGATGTTATCATCATACATTTGTAATTTTCTTCTTAAGATTTCCAAATCATGAAAACCATCATTTCTATGAAAACTTCCAAGGCAAGAGATTGTCACATTGCTTTTTTTTTCACTCAAAGCCAGAAAATATCATCTATGATTTTCCAAACACTGATATTATTTAAGTTTCTTCTCCTTGACAGAGACCAGTGAACAGGTCTATGAGACTGTTGAAAATATGGCAATCTTTTTCGAAATCTTCAACAACAATGAATAATGTCACTACGAATAATTATTCTACAGTGATGTTACTTTGCTTGATGATTATTTTCTCTACTGAATCCCAATAACAAATTACTTGAATAGATTACAAGTATTCTCAGATTTAGGTGTGCAATTATATTTGCTTGAAGGAATTAGGTTTGATCACCTACATTTGATTCTGAAAAACCAACTACGTGTTTTTTCGTTAGTAAGAATCTATTCTGTTTAGACTATAATTAATTACTGAACAAATTTTTGGTTTTATAATCAGAATATCTGTTTTAATTATGTAAACAAAAACAGAAATATTGAATAATGGTTATTCATAGATTATGTCAAATTTTAATACCTTACCATAGAATATTAATTTATTACCGAACCCCAGGAGAGAAAAGAAATTAATAATTGCAAAGTTTTTTTTAAATGAAAGATAATATCTGTAATCATTATCGATCTTCAGTTATAATTTTTCTCAGAATAACTAGAGTGAATTATTACCACATTGAAATGTTATAATAACGTCTCTGTGGTGGGTTGTTCCCAATAAAATAGTGTTCTGTGGTTCCTTGTTAATTTGATTCTGTTTCTGTTTGAAACTGTCAACAGTTATTTAAAAAATGTGGAAAATATTATAATAAAATAATAATAATAATTTCGATAGTTTGAAATTATTCAATTCAGTATGAAATGATTATGGTCAGAAAATACATTTCTATTCTAATCTTTCTTGTTTATGAACCTATAGCTTCCAGTTTCAATATTGATTGAATTTTAATTAACCATGCATCATAACAAACATTCAGAAATACTAAAACTAAGTCAAATTCTATTATCTCCTAAGTTCGTGTAGGTACCAGGTTGAATCGGTGTATGAAATAAATATGTGAAAAAACTATAAACCTACAAAATAAATCAAGGAGACTGGATTCGAACATTTTAAAACTCATATGATCTTTTGAAGCATTCCTATGTTAGAATAGATATAATTTGATGGACCCTGAAAGTCTGAAGCTATAAAGAACTAGCTCTTCATAAAGACAAGTCTTCAATTAAACAGGTCCTGACAGAAAATACATTACCTATTTCAACGGTCATGAGAATATACCGAAGTACTTATGTTAGTGAAGGAAATCTTTTCTCTATTTCTTATGGAATATTACTCTGGATTAAATATTAAACAAGGTGCTAGACATCATTAATAATGAATACAGCAAATGGCAATTCAGATTTTGTAGTGAATGTAAGACAAAAATTGTTCAGTGGTTAATTTCATCAATCAGTTATTAGTGGTGGAACCATGGACTGGAGAGATTTCCCCAACCTTTTGATGAAATATTTAATATAGACATAAAATATGGCAATATTGAACAAATCTTGTTATTGAATCATTTCAGCACAGAGTTGGATTTGGGAAAATCAGAAAATTTGGACAAAATTATATCGATTTAATTCCTTTCAACTTGAAATATCTCAAGAATGGTGCAATTTAGGAGAAAAGATGGAGAATGATTTTATCTGCAAAAAAGACTAATGATTCCAGGAAGTACAAGATACAGACCTTTAGTTCAACGATATTTGTTTTTCATGCAATTTAACCAATCTGTAGAGTAGTAGTGAGAAACCCACAAGAAATGGAATGAATCTAACGATGCCAAAATATGCATGACTGTTATCAAAAACCTTCTACAGGAGATCTTTTCAATTGATATTGTCGTTTGAATATTACAGGTGAAAATGCAATTTTTTTATGAAATTTCAACACCCTATATCTTTTGAACAGGGCCAAATTTGGAAAAATGTTATAGGAAGAAAGTGTTTCTTTTGACGTAAAGAATCTATGGTTAAAATTAACGCAGTGGTCAAAGACTCACCCTGTATATAATCAGTCAAAATATGAGACAATGGTGAACCCATGGCCTTTCCAATTTCTTGTTGATGGAAGGTGTTTTTAAATTGGAAATATGTTACTCTAATACTCAAATGTATTTCCGTTGTTGAATTCCCACTCAGTGAAATTTTTCAGCTTAATGTTTGGTTGATGATCCCAACTCCGTATGGCGTTAGAAATATCTTTTTTTACAACTACCATTAAGAGTGATTCTTTTATTTACAGTCGAAAACGTCATCAAGAATATATTGTCGATAATCGATAAATCAAGCTGAATAATTTATCGCAAGTACATATAACCTGATAATTAGCCATCAAAAGATACATCATGTCGAGTTAACCCCAATTTCCGCACAAATACGTACCAGCCATATACTATCGCGTCGATACGCGAGACAATTTGTCAGTTTGGTCCCGGATTTCAATAATTCAGTGATCGGCAAGAAGCCGATGAATAATTAAACCTATCGGAGAAGGACCGAACGAGACTCTGTCATGGTTCGAGAATCCCAAATGGGACGTAGTCACATGTGCGTAGCTAATATATACATGGAATAGAGATCGTGCCCGAACTACCAACTCTCATTTCATCCAACCATATACGGAAGGACATATCTGGTATGAACGGATGAATTTTAAAAAGTCGTCGTCATAATTCACACTGATCTTCGATCGGTGTGACGTAACGATTGGATTCTAGCCGGGGATAAGGAATATAGAAGGTTTGACTTCTTTATTCAGTGATGGAACCGTTAAGTTTCTTCTGGAATTTTTCGGAACTAGCTCCTCCGGCCAACTCCTCTATGTTATGTTGTGATCACTCCATCTACTATATAAAAATAAGTCGGCTTTTCCTTCCTGACGCTATAACTCCAGAACGCACGAACTGATTTCCACGGTTTTGCATTCGTTGGAAAGGTATCGGGCTCCCTAAGGTTTATAGCTAAGAAAATTCAAGTAGAATTCAACAGAAAAGCAGGAAAATCTGTTTTCACATACAGCGCCCTCTCTGTACATAGTATGTACTACAAACCAATATTTTAAGTAGATGGCGCCGGTGCGTGATACATTGTTAGATGCGACTACGGCGACTCTTCTAGATGGCGGTTGTACTGCACATACTGCGCTTAAGTTAAACACAATACTTCAACATGCATAATTTCCCGATCCATTGCAATGGGAAAATTGTTGGTGCAATGCAAGCTCGTTGTTTGGGATGAATGCACAATGGCAAATAAGAAATTAATCGAAGTACTGAACTTCACACTGAAGGCAGACGTTGCAGTAATATCCCGTGGAACGCCTGCAGATGAATTGAATGCTTGCATCACCTTTATGGAATAACCTAAAAACATTATTGCTAACCACTAATATGAAAGATTATTTTCGAAATGATCAAAGTGCCTCACAATTTACCAAACAATTGTTAGCTGTTGGAAATGGAAAAGTCCCAGTTGATGCGACATTTGGATTGATTACTCTTACCAAAGACTTTCGCCGATTTGTAGACTCTCAATTAGCTCTTATTGCAAATTTTTTCCCAAATATTAGTGAGAAGTATCAGAATTATACTTGATTAAGTCAACGAGCAATTCTTGCCGCAAAGAATAATGATGTACACGCACTGAATTTCACTATTCAATCAAAAATTGCTGGCGAGTGCTCTCGATCTACGAGGGCCATTCAGAAACTAACCTCCGATTGGTCACAGTGCGGGTAGTGGGGGGGAGTAGCGCGCCATCTGTGCATTCACGCGCTCAGCAGGTCAGTCGGCATCAAGCCGTAGTCGAGTGAACATCGTACCTGCGCTAGTTTAGTTTTTGTGGCAGTTTGAAATGTGTGCTGCAATAGAAAATCCCGCCAAATGTGAGGTGCGTGCTGTTATAAGGTTTCTTACAGCCAAAGGATACTCTGCAGCAGCTATTCATCGTGAGCTTTGTGCCGTGTACGGACCAAAATTTATGAGTGAAGGAGTTGTCCGTGAATGGGTACGTTTATTTAAAACGTTCATGATGAAGAGAGGAGTGGTAGACCATCATTGGTGACTGACGAACTCGTTCAGACAGTGGATGCAAAAGTTCGTGAAAATCGACGTTTCACAATGGCGGAGTTGTCTACTAATTTTCCACAGATTTCTAAGACTCTTTTGTACGAGATAGTGACAGCAAGATTGGGTTACCGTAAGTTCTGTGCACGATGGGTGCCTCAAGGCACAAGCGGGTGATTTTTATGCAGAAGGAATTTCAAAGCTTGTGAAGAGATACGATAAGTGCCTCAATCGTAATGGAGACTATGTCGAAAAATAGTGCAAAGATGTAGTTGTAAGATGTATATATTAAAATATTTTTACTTAACTTGGTGTATTTTTTTCGATTAACCGGAGGTTAGTTTCTGAACAGCCCTCGTAATATCTAATACTTTTTTCCCATGTATAATAAATAGCTATTTTTGTCAAAGTTTGAATAAATATTCTCTATAATCTGTCGTTGTATTTCTTATAGTAGTCAGGTTGTCAGTATACCGAAGATGGAACTTGCACATGTTTGCCTGCATAGCATGTTGCAATTTTTCAAACCTGTGCCGGTCGCCGAGCAATATCTTGGTCTGCCGAAGTAGTGACTATGCAGGTTTGATCTCCGATAGACCGTAGCGTGTGTGGCCGTTATTGAAAATCTGTAACTGGGTGGAATGGCCGTGAATTCTCTTATTTAATACACAGAAGTCAATGTAATGTCAACCTTTTTAACAATCTATTTTATTCGATGCTCAAAATATATCCCGGAATCACTAAAATGAAAAATCGGAAATTTCCATTCGCTTGAATTCGCCTCCAAAAACGGCGTACGTCCTCAAGAATTCCGCCAACCTATCAACTTCTAGAGTCTGGAAGACGCGCAAAAACTGTTGGCTCGATCGGCAATAAGGGCGCCGGCCGTCCGTATGTACGCTTGTTACCGAAGTGATGAATGTTCCGAATTTTATAAGTGAATGAAGTAAGGGATCATTTATCACGGCACCAATAAGTGTCATCGGCGAAATCTTTTTTACGGGAATGCACCAGGGAACGGCGAGTCCCTGAATTCAATGTTCCAAGCGTGGAGGAAAAACCCGCCGATATTTGAATACCGACGTAATTGATGAATTTTGACGTTTTTCTATATAGTTTTGAGAAATTGATATCACTCCGGGAGCGCTGAAGGATCCCGCTCTCGACGTGGTAGGGTCGTTTTTCTCGATATGAAGAAAAATATTTCTTATTGCATTCCCTATTTTTACAAATAGAACTTGAGCCTTTATATAGCTCATTACTATGAGTTATTCTTGGCAATTAATACATTTGTTTCAATTGGTTTTGTATTGCTATGTGGGATATTTCTACGATCCGTCATTGATATTCTCGTTACCAAACTCTTCAGTTGGCCCCATATGCAGATTTAACGAATTACGCAAATATAACCAACTTTTCTGAAATCCTCCTTAATGTAACCAGTTCATTAACCTGTGCGTGTTCAAGAAAAAATTACTCCCTCTGAATCTCTAATTTCGTACAAAAATATAAGGTGGCAAGGTCGTGAACCCAGCCACAATTTAGATAGACAGCAGAGAAAACGAACCTACTGAGCGATCAGAATAGGTAATTCACCCTTGATTTGAAAATATAAGGTAATTTAAAGTTATATGATAATTCTGCTTATTAGAGTAATACTTGGGTGATTTTGAGATGAAAACTTCTAATGATATTATCCAATTCTTTTAGTATGTGAGCTACATAATTTTGAGGTTTTAAACAAAATATATTTCTTTTGGATTTTCAATTCATGTTCTTGCGTGCTCGTCCTAGTTCAAAAAATGTAGAAACGCACTAAGGTTTTGTTTACTGAATTAATCATAACCAAAATAAAATAGATTCATCGTAATATAAATTTTTTCATTAAAAAGTACCTACCAGGTTTTCCAGAAGCAAATTTACGAATTCATACACTGATTTCTCAAAATAATTGGAACTCAACATTCAAATCTGTCAGGGCTCATTATTTTTTTAAGTAAATTGTTATTGGGATTCAGAACAGAAGATAATTATCATGAAAGGAAGAATGAAAAATGATTGACTTAAATGATTTACATGCATTTGCACACTGACTTCATTAAATTTTTTGAAGATTTCATATAGGATTTTGATATTTTTAATGATATGATATCAAAAGATATCATCCACCTAGTTTATTTTTATGTTGCATTCTCAAAAGATTTGGAGGCGCCGGGCATCGATCCCGGTACCTCTCGCATGCTAAGCGAGCGCTCTACCATCTGAGCTACGCCCCCTGTTGAATATTAAGAAGTACCTGGTACATTTGTCCATAAAATTTTCGTGACCTGGTTTTAACAGGTAATTTTTATGTTGCTTTTTCAAAAGATTTGGAGGCGCCGGGCATCGATCCCGGTACCTCTCGCATGCTAAGCGAGCGCTCTACCATCTGAGCTACGCCCCCTGTTGATTAATAAGAAGTACCTGGTATTTTTCTCCATAAAATTTTGGTAATCTAGTTCATTAAGTAATTACATAGAGTGGAAGCCATGATACTAGGACTAACAGATATTCTCACGCGCATATCGGTAGTGACGTCATCAAGAGACCCCTGGTTGGTTGTTAAAACTGATCAGAGATGTCTCCACATGCTGTATATAACCGGAGGTGGTCTATGACGTTGATATTAGTGTTCTGTGACGTTTAACCTTAAATATAAATAACTTTGCGTTTGACGTCTGCTTTTATTTGTATGTGTATGTGTATTGTGAAAGATAAATTATATTCACATTATTCGGCGAAACCTAGAAAACGACGATTTCGAATAAGCCAATAGGCTTCTTATCTCTTGCTAACGTCATGCGCGAAGTTTACAAAACTCGTTCTTCTGGACATTAAAATTAAACTATGCAATGTAAATCTATGCTGGAGACATCTCTGTCTCCTCTAACGAACCAAAGGGGTCTCTTGATGACGTCATGCGCGAATTTGTTCTAAACTCGTACCCCAAGTGAGCTTATCTCTTAGTCCTAGTATCATGAGTGGAAGCTAAGATAGGAAAATGGTTCACAATAATAGTTCAATTTGCCGCCGCATGGCGTCTCTGGCTTTTCTGATTTTTGATTTATTCTTATTTTCATAACCTCATAAAATCTGTTTCGATCCTCTGTGGATGTAACAAGTGCTTCTGAGTTTTCAAACTAGATGTGTGTTCTGTGGAAATGATGAGGTTTTGAAAATATCAACAAACCAAAAATCAGAGAAGCCAGGGACACCAGGCAGCGGCAAATTGAACCATTATTGTGAAATATCTCAGTTTCTACTCTACATGTTATCACTTTATGATCTTGTTTCAACGAGTTTTTTTAAAATTGCATTCTTAAAAGATTTGGAGGCGCCGGGCATCGATCCCGGTACCTCTCGCATGCTAAGCGAGCGCTCTACCATCTGAGCTACGCCCCCTGTTGAATATTAAGAAGTACCTGGTACCTTTCTCCATGAAATTTTGGTGACCTGGTGTTAACAGGTATTTTTATGTTGCTTTTTCAAAAGATTTGGAGGCGCCGGGCATCGATCCCGGTACCTCTCGCATGCTAAGCGAGCGCTCTACCATCTGAGCTACGCCCCTGTTGAACATTAAGAAGTACCTGGTACCTTTCTCCATGAAATTTTGGTGACCTGGTGTTAGGTATTTTTTATGTTGCTTTTTCAAAAGATTTGGAGGCGCCGGGCATCGATCCCGGTACCTCTCGCATGCTAAGCGAGCGCTCTACCATCTGAGCTACGCCCCCTGTTGAATATTAAGAAGTACCTAAGTACCTTTCTCCATAAAATTTTCGTGACCTGGTTTTAACAGGTAATTTTTATGTTGCTTTTTGAAAAGATTTGGAGGCGCCGGGCATCGATCCCGGTACCTCTCGCATGCTAAGCGAGCGCTCTACCATCTGAGCTACGCCCCCTGATGATATTTGTAACATTTCAATCTTTTTCTGTTAACGAGAAAGTACAAGTGACCTAGATTGCATCCAAGTGATATCGGATTGCCAAATCATAAAACTCGGTCGACAACATGTCTGGTTCAATAGAATTGTCTACATTTATGATTATGCTTGCGAAGAGTCGATCTTTTGGGTACCCTACTCGCGAGAAAAATTGAAAACATATTAATACTCCCCTCCATATATGTTATATACGTAAATAAAACTTAATATTTTCCATAATTGTTGAGTTCTCTCATTTGTAGTGCATAAACCAGCGCAGTCGCCATTTTGTAATCGCGATTAATTCCCAATTTATGATTTATTCATTTATTTTTTAGATCTTGAAATTCACAATGTATCAGTTGTCAAACATTATTGCTTGTTGATTTGAAGGTTTCAACAGAGGTTGGTCAATGTTACGAGGTAGTATACAGGGTGAGTTTTTTACCACTGCGTTAATTTTAACTGCTGATTCTTGAAGCAAAAGGAACCATTTATTTCTAATTCTGCTCTGTTGAAAAGTTTAGCGATTTAAGATTTTAAGTTGGGCTTAGCCAAAACTGGATTCTTTTTGAGAATACACAAAAAATTCAGCTTTTGCATTAAGACATGCATTAAATTTGTAAATACATACTTGTTGATACCCCCTGCTGCTCTTTAAGGGTTTATGATATAAACACATTTCATATCTCTTCGGAAAAATGTCACATAACCTTCCATCCTAATCATTATCCTAGCTGAAAATCAAGCTGCATTCCATGGTAAGTAATTTTCCAGCAGAGAGAGTATTAGTGAGAATATTGAAATTCCTGAATTTTATTCTCAATTTAAATGAACTTTTCACAAGAAAATACTCGTCTTATTTCCCAATTCTATGAGTCTTTCTAATTCTTTGGATCATCAAATCAACACTATTGCCATGTTTTGTAAATTTCCATAACTATCAAATATTTCTATGTGTTCTCTTCTATGTCCTATTTTGAACCTGTAAATTCTAATGTTTAAATAATTCATAGAATACCAATTTCAAAGTTACGATATTCATGCAGTTTTTCATGTTTTGAATTGTCAAAACTTATTCAGAACAAATTTTTCAACCTACATCAACACTACTGGGGATAGATGATGAGATTCAGAAGATTTTGGATTATCATTTTTCTACAAGAATCATTTTTCTCAAAACTGTATGAAACAAGCTTAAATACTCGAAGAAAGTTCAATATCAATAGATTTATAAAACAGGAATCAGACTGTATATTTCTTCCTCCATTCAATTAATACCAGCCTCTCGAGAAAACACTTCCTTTTCAAGGCTTCAATTTTATGACTTTGAAGATTAAAAAAAAAATTAATTTAAATACAGCAGATATAATCCATTCAACAGTATTCCACAAAAGTTTGACCGAAAAAACAATTTCGAAATGAGTATGCAATCGTTTTATTTTAGAATTTCCCTTACAAAAATGATTAAATTACTCAACCAACGCTTGTTTTTCCTACATCTTCCATTTTGACACATTTGAGGTTAGAACGTTGTAACGCCCTATTGAAAAGACGATTAACCGTATTGTAATTGGTTAAATTGAAAATAGTGATCAAAGACTCACCCTGTAGAGTTTGGATATATTGAACGTTAACGAATTGGTGGATTTTACCAGCTCTCAGAAAATTCGTAATTGAAAAGAAGAAAATAATTAAAATAATGGTTCCGCCCGGGATCGAACCGGGGACCTTCTGCGTGTAAAGCAGACGTGATAACCGCTACACTACGGAACCTGCGTATTAATCTTAGATATATTAGACATATATTGTGAATGTCACTTCAAACGCATCGAAAATTGATGCCATAAGGAATGTACAGGACCATCACTACTGTGCATGCGCAAAACTGAAAAGTTGCTTCTTGAAAATTGGCGTTCTCAGGCGAACTTGACCAGTAACATTGAGTATAAATCTACCTAGAGGGAAAACGCAGTTCAAAGAAATGAAGCCAGAAATTCTACCGGTAAAGTGGCGGTCTCAAGCGTGTAAACACGGTAACCTTTATTTCATTTTATCTATGGTTACAGCGACTTGGTCTCTCTGTCTGAGTTGGTCTGAGCCAGGGCCGGATTTACTCGACATCACCTCTCAAAATATTTTATTATTTAGATATATTGACTTACTGTCCAATGATCTGTGTATATTTAGATGACAATTTTAATGAATGAATTATGCGCATATTGTTGGTGATATCAAATACGTGAAGTGAATTTAGATCAGTTACACATATACACCAGAAAATTGTATGTAACTAATATAATTGAATGAGCAATAAATGGACCAAGTTCTTATTTTATCACCCCAATTCTGAGGAACAACTGGCTTTTTTCTCAAATATTTTTTATCCTCTGTATTGAGCCAAAAAAAAAATATTGATAGTTTTAGCTCACAGTTAATTGCGGAAAAAACACTTTCTGAAATTTCTGAAATGAATCTGGAGTAGTACAGGTGAACGAAAAAGAAAAGAACATGAAATGTTTCTATAATGTCATCGAACGACAAAGGAAAATTTTTTTAGCTTATTTTAAGGATAACAGTTCAGGTAAACATGAATTCCGTGAAGAAACTTAAAGAATATGATGAAAGACTGGATATATTAGAGAGGTTTCAAGATTTTGCCGAAGAAGGACAAAGAACACCCAGAGAAGCGTCTCATGCTCAAGTTTTTATGGGAAGAGGATTATATATAGAAGTTATTTTCTCGACCAAACCAGAAAAAATAAGCATAAAACGATATATTTTAGAAATATTGAAAAAAACTAAATCGATAAAAACCTGGTTAGCGGAATTCGATTCGGATTGTGAAGAGCATCGAATATACATACTGACACAATTAGTCAGAGTTAAATTATTTAAAAGAGCTATCCTCAAAACGAAGGAAAATTGTAATAAAAGAAGAAAACTTAATATTATAAAAAATGCTTAGTGTTAGGTATACATTAAGATAGATTTTAAATAATTTAACCCTGAATAATTGTGTCAGTATGTATATCCGATGCTCTTCACAACCCTTCTAGGCTGCTCATAGGTATATCGCACTCCTTATTAATTTTGACCGCAACCTCGGTGGTTTACTGCAACAGAATACATAAAGGCCAATTGACCATTGAATTTATGTATGTAGAAGATTCTCGAAATAAATCATTATTGAACTTTATAATTATTTTTTATTTTTCTAGTGGTATTTCCTCGCTGAAGAGCCTCCTATCGTTCTGACCAATTGCAGTAGGACCTCTTGCATCCGTACCCCCAATTATCAGAACCCGCACCCACTCACATTTACGTACCTAAGTTGCAACACAAAGCATTTTATTTGTCATTGAATACCCTCTGATAAACTAAATTATTGGATTTATTTGAAAAATACCTTGTAAATACTCTATACACTAATCCGAACTGGGGGTAAATTTTCAGAGTTCTGAATAAAGAGGTCCTACTGTATCTATAACTTTTGGATGTCTAATCGAGAAGTATTACAATTGAGGTCGACTCAATAATCAAGAATTCTGAGTTCAATGCGAGGATGTTCGTCCATTCGTTTACACACATCTTTTGAATATACCTTATGAATTTCAGCTTTATAATTTCCAAGATGAGATAAGAAATCAAATATTTTGAATGGTTTTGATCTTATAGTTACTATTGTTATAGTTATACTATTGTCTATTAAGTTACATAATTGCCTAAAATGTGTGAAACTCCATTATTGTGAAGATATTTCATGGTTGCGTTTACATTACATTCATTGTGAATAAACCCTCACGACTTTCATTTTTAAGTTGAAAATGATAGCCGAATGTAAACGCGGCATTTCAGTTCGAAATCTTATGTTCGTTCAAAGAAGTGTTTCCCAAAATTCTATAAAAACACAAGTATAATATATAAAATCATAACTGAGAAGATCCAATGACATAACATACATGGGAGAAATTCGGATAAATCATGATATGAGGAATTCAATTTATAATGCTATCTTGGCCTCCCCTTGAATCTTAGTTCGGAAGAACCAATATCGAAATGAAATTACTATGAATCTTCGTGAAGAACAACATATTTTCTGAAGCCGGCCCTGCCATCGTCTAATAGTTCGGTAATTCTCCGTTAGATGCTGTAAAGAACAAATACATTTATTTCCAGAAATATACAGACCATCTATAAACCAGAAATTGTACTAGTAAATTTCTGGCTTCATTTCTTTGAACTGCGTTTCCCCTCTAGGTAGATTCATACTCAATGCCAGTAATATGATTATTTTGGGGAGTAACCTTATGATGGTTCTTGACTTGTATTTTAGTAATATTGTTATCAGTGCGTCAAGCTTAATTTAGACCTGTGCTTCCCTATCATACTATACTTACTATTATGAATGCGATTGTAAGTTTGTTTGTTACGCTTTCACGCAAAAACTACTTAACCGATCATCATGCAACTTTGTACATATACTCTTGAAGGCATGAGAAGTAACATAGTATACTTTTTATTAAAAAAAAAGTTTCCGAACACGGCATGAAAACCTACTATATTTGCATCAAAGTTTTTATTACATATTTTGAATTTTGAATAATTTCGTGATCGTATTGAATTTTACCAGTTCTAAGAAAATTCGTTATTGAAAAAGTTATGGTTCCGCCCGGGATCGAACCGGGGACCTTCTGCGTGTGAAGCAGACGTGATAACCGCTACACTACGGAACCTTGATATCCACGTAGCAACTGTTCAGCTATATATGCAATAACATTCGAGGAATATCTTGCTAATGTATATTTTTCATTTATTATAAATGATATTTCTTGTGTAATTATCTTGGTTGAGTTCCGGAGTTCGGAGGTTATGATCATCTGAACTTTGGTTTACTAAATGATTACCAAATATAGAACTGATGATTTATGATGAAAAAAAATGATGGAAATTTCTTCACATTCAAACTGGCAATCAATGACACTGAATCGCATGAGCCACCTGTTAAAATCGTTCAGTGAAATATAATAATAATTATAGTAATAATTAAGGTCTTTTATTTCCATAGAATAGAAATCTCAAGGAAAAGTTAACCCAGTCATCCCTTGTTACAAACGAACAAATTGGGCCTGAAACATTAATAATCGAAAAAATAAACAAACATGATACTATATTATGGAGCAAACTAAATAACATTCCATTTTACAATCGGAGACTGATTTTATAAAAAAAATTAGAGCAGGTTTAGGTAATAATTTTTTATATTCATCCTGAATAGATTTGGAGGGCGGTGTTTAAGGCGTTCGGGTAATTATTGTGAAGCCTATAAATATCATACCTTAAACTTTTTCGAAAAGTAGACGTTCTGTGATGAGGACATGACAGCAAATTTCTATATCTTACGTTGACATGACAAGGGTTGCCTATTGTTGCAAATTGCTAACTGACAGCACTATCGTAAAGCTTGACATTTTTGAGGTTATACGTAGTCAGAACGTGTTGATAACCAAGCGCTATTTGTGTTGTTTACAGTAACATAACAGATTCATCTCACCCGAAAAATGGAATTAAAACGTGAACATTTTCCTACGATTATTTTTTACAACTTACGACGTGGGTTAACTCAACAACAGTGTATGGATGAACTTATTTCAATTTTTGGATGAACTTTATCAAGGACCAGTGTTTATCGATGGCATGGTGAATTCAACCTAGGTAGTAGTTCGCTCCAAGTCGAATTTCGTAAAGGTCCAAACTCAGATTTTTTTTTTTGAAAATCATTAATGCTGTGCGCCAACTGATTTTCCCAGATCGTAATGTGTGCTATTGTGATATTGAGACAACCTTAGTCATTAGTAGGACCAGCATACATTCATGCCTTTTATATTTCGGGGTTGGAGAACAAAAACAAATATTAATAATAGAAAACAGCTTTATTGTTTTTCAAAATATTCCCATTAAGATCTATACGTTTTTGCATGCGTTTTAAGCAATTTTCGAATTACTTTTGCTACTCCGATTGAGGTATCTTCAAAACATGCATTGTGAACCCATCAGCCGCTTTTCCAGGTGTCGAAAAACGTTGTCCTCTTGTTATACACTGAGCGTTTTCGGTCTTCGGGCCTAACATATATAAAAGACCTGATAAAAACTTGAAAACACTGAACACTATCGGTTACATTTTGAAGTTGCTAACACTTCTATAGAACGCCCTAAAATAACTGTTGTATCACCTTGCTTCTGATGTTTCATAGGCGGGTTCCTGTCACCTTTATAAACCCATATTATGAACCTTTTGGTACTATAACCTGTAGTTTTTATGAACAGTTGAAAATCTATATAGACACTATTGGGAATCAATAATTTTTGCAACTCTTATATGAACTATAACATCTCAGGTACTTAGCACCCCTATTATGAATCACTAATAACACCAATTTCAAATTTATAAATCTTCTGGTTACCAAAAATGTTAATTGGGTGAAATTGTGCGCCAAATCTCCTGACTTCACCTCGGTGCTTTTACGAATTTTTTGATCATTTATTCAAAGCTTCAGTCCTACATCGAGCATTAGAGAATATCGAAGTGAAATTTTGTCCGAAGTTGTTTCATGAGTTATCCTCGCTCACTGGATGATGTAACGGAACCACGATAAGTTTTAGTCGCATCCCGATAGAGAAATGTTGGTCCGTCCGGGACCAGACCGCCACATTCCTGGTCCTCGGGGGGACCGGAATCGCGCGCGCCACGCACCCGGAGCTGGCACTCCGGGGGAAACCGGCACGCGCTCAGTCAATACGGACCAATAAAATATTTATAAGGGACGCATGCAAATTGCCCCCATGAAATATTCAATGGGGCACGGTACTCTGTTCTCTCGCAACAACGTTGCCTTGTAATTACTGTTTTTAATCAAACATCCAACTACGTGGCAAATATGTTGCGACGCGAGATGAAAACAGGTCTGTTGTGGCGCTTGAACCTAGGGGAAAGCAGGCTTCGTTTTCGAAACGAGACGAGATCATGGGTCTTAATAGAAAGTCATCGAAGATTCCGTTTTCGGAAGCGTTCAAGTATTACGTAACGCAATTTTTGAAGATTTTTGACTCCCCCCTTCCCTCCTGTAAAGCACCGTAACGTTTTTCTGTACCCCCTCCCTCTCTAAACGTCACGTAACACTCAAGTGATCATTTTTACCCTTAAGTCGCAAAAAGTTATGTTATACAGGGTGTCTCAAGTTCGAGTGCCTATTAGACGTTTCTGGAGAACTAGACATATTTGAAATCTGAAAATTGGGATTATGATATTGTTAGAAGTTCTCTACAGAGCTAAAATATTTTCGAAGCCCAGAAACTTCCGGTTATACAGGGAGTGAAAATAAATTCGACGAAAATTTTTTTTTCAAGTTTTTCATTCCTGGTATGATCGAGTATTCAATAGTGAATACATTTCTGTTAAAACCATTGTATTAAATCGAATAGTTTTCAAAATATCCAGAAAAAAACTGGAAAAAAAGTCAAATATTTTCAGTCAGTAATATGTTCATTATTCTTATTTTAAATATCCTGAGCGTAAACCGTTTTTACAACATCGAAGAGGAAGGTTGTGAAAAGGTCATGCATCTTTTGGATCTCAAAAATATCATCACAGGGTGCTTCAAATTTTGTTGTAAAAATTGTGATCTTAAATTGGCCATAACTTATGTTTTTCTAATTCGAATCATATTTTTTTATAATTGTTTTGGATTCTGCGGTCAAAAATAATGATAGTTTTCTCACATGATTATGCTCCTAAATTCAATAATTTCTGAGTTATTTTAGATTTTCTGGATTTATGTATTATGTAGAGTCAAATTCTTCGAATCTGCATGAAGAAGCATGTGCTCTATTTAACGCAACACATTTGGAAAGACCTCTAATTGCTAGAAGCACAGTAAGCAGAATTGTAGCAAAATTTAATGCAACGGGAAGCGTGAGGGATGCTCCAAAATCCGGACAGACGTTTGGAATTTTGTGAATCTTCATGCGGCATTGTGACGAAAATCCAAATTCTCTTGATAGTGTAGTATTTTCCAATGAGGCAACGTTTTGTCTAAGTGGTTGTGTAAATAGACACAATTGTCGCTACTGGGCTCGGGAAAATCCCCACTGGATGCAGACAAAACACACCCAGCGCCCTCAAAAAATTTATGTTAGGGTAGTAATCGTCAGGGGAAGGTTTATTGGTCCTTATTACTTTCGCGGGAATTTAATAACTGAACGATATATAATAATTTAATATTAATAATAATAATGGGGAAAACTTGGATCCCAGTATTTGGTTCCAACAAGATGGCGCACCACCACATTATGGTCTTACTGTTCGAAGGTTTCTGGATAACAAGTTTGAAGGACGGTGGATTGGAAGACGTGGACCAGTGGAGTGGCCACCTAGGTCACCTGATCTTACCCCCCTTGATTTTTTCTGTGGGGACATTTGAAAAGTCGGGTCTACACTAACCGGCCAGACAATTTAGAAGACTTAATGGAACGAATTAGACACGAAATGACTCTTATAACTCCGCAGATCAACGAAAACTCTGTAAATGCGGTCTACCGTCGTCTTGGTCTATGTCAGTTAGTAAACGGGACACAGTTTGAACAATTCCTATAAGAAATAGTTTTGGTTTAATGGACTGTTTAGTTAATTGAAAAGTTTTTATGAAACGTTTATTTCGTTTTTTATTCATTTTCTCGTCTTTTTCTTATGTTAGCTCTACTGCCCTAGTGTAAAAATACAAGCTTTATCACATAATGTAATAAAAATCTTAGCTTACCATTAAAAAATATGTTGATGACGTCATAACTTTGACAAATTTGACTTGTTATTTTTGTAACTCATGTCAAGAGATGCGGAATATAAAACACCGTTTGACGTGTTTTTGCATTTTTTTCAAAAGTGATCATTGTACGTTTTACGAATTTTGTGCATTACTTTATCATAACGCTGTATAATACAATACTTATGACCAGTTCATTTATGAAAAATCAAAGTTTGAATTACATATTATAATACCTTTGTCATTATTACATTTTAGCAGTAAACTTACCTGTGTAAAATAACTAAGAATTGTTGCTTTTTTCTTCGTGGCCTTCACCTTCAACTCTCGTATTACATCATTTATATGTTGTATAAACGTTTCCTTATTTTTTAGTTTTTCTTCAGCCGTTTTCCAAATTTCATTGGCATTTTTTTGACACAGTTGTGCTGGCAAGTCAGCATGAGAGCTTTTATAGGTCAAGAATAGCTGATGATACAATTCTCCCTCTTTTGATGACATTACAGTATAAACACTATAAACTCACTTCAATAACACCGCCTACAGCAATGTGCTTCTGCATAAACACTAACGAATACTGACAACGAAAAGAACATAAAATGACGTACAATACAATCTAGAGATTCCGCGTGAAATATGAACGAAAAGGTTTTCCAACTTGCGAGAACAAATTGAAAATGATTCCCCGTAAATCGTAAACGAAAATGGTTGCCAATTTGGGAGTTTTAATTCTCTAATTTTTTATTCAAAGGAAGAAACTATGTTACGTAATACGTTTTTTTTGTCGTTTTTTTGTCTCCCTCCGCTTCACGTCGGGTGACGACATAACCTCGAGCTAAAATCTAATACTTTTTTCCTTTGTATAATAAATAACTATTATTATAAAAGAATGAAATTGACTTGAAATGGAATCCTCTCTATAATTCAAATTATTTAATTGAACAAGACTATTCTTGAAAATGTAAATAATCCAAAAATATCTAAAATTATCAATTATAGTCTTACACTTCTTAAGAGTATCAATGATATCTTTATTTTGTTTAGAAAATACTGTTTTCTTTGATGAATAAGAGAAAATTTTTCATTCTTATCATAACATCAAGAAGTGTAAGTCTATAATTGTCATTTTAGATATTTTTGGTTTATTTATACTTCACTCAAAATGCGGCGAAATGGTTCCAAATCGTTAACAATTGGAATTGTTTTAGAAAAATTTGGTTTCGCCCGGGATCGAACCGGGGACCTTCTGCGTGTGAAGCAGACGTGATAACCGCTACACTACGAAACCTTGTTACTGGAAGATTCTCTTGACTAAGTTCAGAAGTCTAAATGTGTATATTGTCTCCATTCTTAGGTTCTTTTTGATATATATAAAATATGGCCTGGAATAAAAATGTGAAAACTATTTCTTATGAAGCAGAAGTGAGTGATAATTATTGTGAAGTGGTAAAGTTTAGTTTCACTAATTTCATATACATACGCCATCATAAATTCCTAACAGAAAAAGTTTTGGTTCCGCCCGGGATCGAACCGGGGACCTTCTGCGTGTAAAGCAGACGTGATAACCGCTACACTACGGAACCTTGTTAACAAATTTAAGTTGATTCCGTTATACAGGGTGGCCTTTTGAAAACGAAACAGACGAGATTACAGACGAAATAAATTTTTTCGATAGAAATGCTCGGACTGTTTCGAGGGGGACAACTTAAGATGTAGGTTACGGACGCATTGCGCTTCAACCCTTGCTACTACAACCCTCACCCCCAAATTTTGAATAGGGAAGATAGGGTGAGTGATACCTCATTTGAAAGGTATTTTTATACTGATTTCAGCACAGTAATTGTTTTTTGGCGCTCTTGTTCAACCGAACAGAGTGCCTATCATTTTGCCCGAATGTCTGTAATTTTGGAATATCGAGCCGAAAATGGTCTCAATCGATTGGGTTCGACTCCCTGATGAAGAATTCGTGGCGAAAGTTGAGTCTGTCCGGCCGGCCGTATCCTCTCTAGCATCCAAAAGGAATCAGCTAGAGTTTTCATATTTTCAGAATAGGTTAATTGTCCAAATATCTCGGTCAAGTTCGTTATTGGGCCAAATCCGTCGGATGGTTCAGTAGTTATGAGCATCTGAAATTTTGTTTCCTCAATAACTACTAGAATATCCATCCGATCAAGTTGATACTTGGAATGTTATTGAGGAGGCTGCAACGAAACGGCTTGCGAAATTTCGCAGGAATCGTCACGCTAGAAAATTTTTAAAAATTCCCAAAAAAAAATTTTCAATACTCAATATCTCCTAAGACTTCATTTAGATTTAAATAAAAATCCGTCTATTTATTGAGGTTACCGATATCTTACTCATCCTCAAATTTCATTGTCGTAGCTTTCCCCTTCTGAAGATATGATTATTTTTTCATTTACTCAAGAGAAAAATAGAAATGTCATGAAGTCTGAGCTTTGTCATTGAAAGATTTGCCATCACAGATCGATATTCGTTTGACAACTTGCGGACCTAGATATCAGAGTCAGTTGGCGTAATATCAATCAAAATTTTCATAGAATTCATAGAGGTAGAATTCGATATCGATGACGTTGTCAAAATTCAGAAAAGCACAGACGTAATGTGTGTATGTGTTCTAATTCATTGTTCGACATGGTTTATTCAATTGCAGAGCGGGTGTAAATAATTTCACTTTTTTTTTGCAAACAATCAATGTGTGAATAGAACCGCAGAATTCTTCAATCAACGACATTTAGATAAACATGTTAATAGGAAGTATGTTTTGGAATTAGTGTCAAAGTTTCAAGAAACCGGGTCCGTGGCTAATAAAAAACGATACATGGAAAGAAATGAAGCAGCTGAAGTAGCTGTTCTTGGACAGATTGCTCTGAATCCAATGACGAGTACGAGGCAGCCAGCACATGAATCTGGTTTTACACGAACTCGAATTGCAAATATTTTGAAGCATCATAAATTCCAATCTTACAAAATCCTTCTTTCACACGCACTAAACGAAGATGATTTTGACAATCGTGTTGAATTTTGTGATACAATGAGTGAACGAGTAACTGCTAATCCCAATTATCTGTACAATGTTTGTTTCTCCGATGAGTGTTCGTTCTTTCGAAACGGCACAGTAAATCGACACAATTGTCGTTATTGGGCCGATGCTAATCCGAGATTGTTCCACGAAGTTTATACTCAACAACCAGAGAAACTTAATGTTTGGGCTGTAATATTTGGTGACAACATTGTCGGCCCGTTCTTTTTACCTGGTAATCTTACTGGAGATATGTATTTAGACTTATTGGAAAATCACATTGATCTAATTTTGACGGAAATTATTGAAAACAATGCTGGAAATTATGTGGAAGATCAGATTGTTTTTCAGCAGGATGGAGCTCCTCCACACTACGCCTTACCAGTTCGAGAATATCTGGATCAGAGATATCCAAATTGGTGGATGGGGTCCCACTGAATGGTCAGTCAGATCGCCAGATCTCTCACCACTAGATTTCTTTCTTTGGGGACACTTGAAGAGTAAAATTTACTCTACACAGCCCGATTCCATAGAAGATTTAAGAAGACGTATAGTGAACGAATGTGGTCAAATCACTCCAGAAATTCTGCAAAATGTGCGCCATCGTTTCCAACAAAACTTATTTCTCTGTATGGAAGCTAATGGTGAACAATTTGAATATTTAATCAATTGATGTGAGTTTTTGATAAATTATTTACTTTACTTTGAAAAGTCTTATTTCTTAGATCAATACTTCAAATCGTTCTGATACCGTACAGTTGGAGAATGATTTCAGTGAATAAAACAGCTAGTCGAACATCTGATCCTAGTAGCATTAACACGTACGGTATGACTTCATTTGCCTTGTGGTAGATGTTTTGCAATTTCAAATACAAGTACGGAAATTTTGGTGTTTCGGAAGCACGAAATGTCAATTATTCGCAAAAAATTAATTTAAGTGATAAAATTAACTAACGCATGAATATTTCGAGAACTAATGCATAAAATGAAATATAATTACTGTGCTGAAATCAGTATAAAAACACCTTTGAATTGAGGTATCACTCACCCCACCTTCCCTATTCAAAAATTGGGGGTGGGGGTTGTAGCAGCAAGGGTTGAAGCACTATGAGTCCGTAACCTACATCTTAAGTTGTCCCCCTCGAAACAGAAACCCACCTGTCTGAGCATTTCTATCGAAAAAACTTATTTCGTCTGTAATCTCGTCTGTTTCGTTTTCAAATGGCCACCCTGTATTATAAATGAGTTACAACCAATAAATAACTGACACAATTATTTTACAAAAAATAACTACTTTTATAGATGGGAAATTATCCACAACCACAAATGAACTGAAGGCCGCAAATACATAGGATTTATGCAAAGAGAAATAGATACTTGAGTAGAAAAATGTTTTTCGATTGTGCAAGAGAACGCGAGTTACGAAAAATAGTGCTTCCCAATGTGTTCACCCAATATTTTTCAACATTGAACAGGGTGTGACTATTTAAATTGAAATTAGAATTATCAAAACGTCCCTAAAGTCGTCAAGTGAATTCGGAAATATTTATTTCTAACGTTACTATGGAAGTATCGTTAGATGAAAATATCACCTAGTCTTTATATGAATGACCTCATATAAGAATTATTGAGTCCAGTAAAGAATGGCAACGATATCATCACATTCCGAAAAGATACCCGAACTTGGGACACCCTGTAAAGCTAGTAAAATAGAGAATCAACACGAAATTCAAGCGGCGATGAAAACCGCTCTGAATATCGGGATTTTCCTTGAGAAAGCCATGGAAATTCCTCTTCCAATTTCTCCGTCAGCATCTCGATAAGGTAATAAAATCAATATATCACCGTCGAACGTAAATTTGAAGTGGCAGGAAGCAGGTTGGATGATTTCAATATCAGTTTACCGATCGGGGATAGGTTCCGAAAGTGAATAAATTATGGAGGCATTCTTGATGGATCCTGACGATTAGAAAAATTGAGTGAACGTGATGTTTTTTTTCGATGTCAGGGTGGTCCTTGAATACACTTGTTCCAAAAATTCATTATATGAAAAATATGATGATTGAATTAATACACAGAACAAAGAAATGAAGATTAGGAGATGTATTTGCTCCATTTAGCGTATATCATTACTCCATAACATAACATAAGAAATTTCAAATTATTTAATTGAACTAGTCTATTCTTGAAAGTGTAAATAAACCAAAATATCTAAAGTTGATAATTACAGTCTTACACTACTAAAAAAGTATCACCGATACCTGATTATTCTAGAAAACACCGTCTTCTTTGATGAATAATTCGTATCATAACCGCAAAAAATTAAAAAAAAAAACTACAGAAAAATTAATCAAAAAATGAAGTAATACGACACATATGTTTACACAAATCTCCAAACACATGTGTCGTATTCTATTTAATTTTTTGATTAATTTTTCCACAGTTATTTTTGAATTGTTTGATATTATGATAAGAATGAAAAATTCTCTTTTATTCATCAAAATTTATGATTATTCATTTGATTAAACGGTTTTTGAATGATGATTATTTATCGAATTATTTTATGCTCGGCATTTATGTTTTGGAATAGTTGAGTCTGGCAACATTTCCAATTTGCGTATGCTTTCTTCGGCACTTATTCGCTATTGGGTCATTAGGTCGGTTGCTTAGCCTATTCGAGAGCGTATTAATATATTATTATTATTACAGTCTCTTCTTGGTGACGAATAGTGATTAATTAGTGAGTTGACAAGTGAAATTTTAGGTAAGTTTTATCCGTTTTATCTTGTTCACAAGAAACATTATGTCATGGTTTATCTCGCATAGTGATGTGTTATATTTATACGTTTGCAGGTTTTATATCTGCGTCACTCTTATGTGTATAATATTATGAATGTAAAAAATCTTAACATTTCACTTTAGTAGCTTGAAACCTCTGTGATTTGTGAATTGAGATTTTTTTATGATTTTAGATTCCAAATTCAAGGTTGGTTAAAAAATCATAATCAATATAGCTGGTCCGTTTCCAGAAACTGACGATGGAAACAAGTACATCCTTGTTGCTATGGACTACTTCTCCAAATGGGTGGAGGCTTACGCCATTCCGAATCAAGAAGCCGCAACAGTTGCTGATGTCTTGGTCAAGGAGATGTTCTGCAGATTCGGCATGCCTATGGAGCTTCATTTAGATCAGGGACGAAATTTCGAGTCCAGCTTATTCCAGACCCTATGCGAATTGCTAGGGATCAAGAAGACCAGAACAAGGTTGTCTCCGACCAGAGAGATTGGGATAGGTACCTGCATCTATTCACCATGGCCTATAGATCATCCGTGCAGGAATCGACAGGGGAAACCCCAGCATGCATCATGTTCGGTCGAGAGATGAGACTTCCTTGTGACCTGGAGTTTGGGTGTACGCCTGGAACGGATATTGCGGGTGAAGATTACGTGAGCAGTCTGAAGGGGAGATTGCACTACATCTATGAGAAGGTCCGGAAAAACCTGCAAATTGCAAGTGATCGCATGAAGCTCGTTACGACATCAAAACGGCAGAAGGTGGATACAAGGTGGGAGATTTGGTTTGGTTGTTCAGCCCCCAGAGGAGAAGAGGGCTAACCCCAAAGTTACAGAAGGATTGGGAAGGATCATATAAGGTTGTAAAGAGGATCAACGACGTAGTCTACCGCATACAAAAATTGCCAAGAGGAAATAAGCGTGTAGTTCATGTGAATCGCCTGGCAAGGTATGAGGCCGATCATAACGCTCAGGACGAGACGGGAGTGGGAAGGACTACAACTCAGACCCCAGATCAAGAGGAATTAAGCTTTAATCAGTTCATGGCAAATTATGGAGAAACCGGAAAAGCGAGGTTCGGGATCACAACCGAGGAGCAACAAGATCTTTTTGCGGTACCGGTAGACTACTCATTGGCGCACTGTGTAGCTGAAGATCTAAACATGTTCAAAAGGATAGCTCTCCTCTTCAAGAAGAAATTTGGTCGTGTAACAGACCTCATGGGACAACAACCTTCCCTTAGCCGAATCCTGAAGTTGACCGATGGACCTCGTTACCTCTTCTGTATGGTAACCAACGAAAAATCTTATGGAAAGCCAACCTACCAAGCCATGTGGAGTACCTTAATGAACCTTAGAGACGAGCTGGCTAGAGTAGGTGTTAACAAGCTTGCAATTCCCAAGCTGGGTTGTGGACTGGATCGTCTGAACTGGAGAGTAGTTCGTAACATGCTGGAGATAGTATTCCAGAATACCGATGTCCGAATACGGGTTTGTAGTTTCAACCCGAAAGGCGGTCCCGTAAAGAAAACGTTATCCTGCTATTTCGATCAACAAGGGATCTGCAGAAATGGGAGCGCTTGCAGATTCAGTCATGAAGGAAAAGTTCGGGGACCGAACATTTTTTAAAGGAGGGAGCAATGTAACAAAACCGAATATGAACATTTTAAGGACTGCCGCGACAACAAAGGAGTTTCGCTTCATGCGCCGATAAAGGGATTAAGAACATGATGAAAGGGACCGCTCGCCATAAAGCTGTCACATAAAAAACGATTAATGGTGGCATATTTATGTGACATAAAAGAGACCGCTACTATCATTCTGGAATGTGAAGCATCTTTCTGGTAACTTCTAGAAAAACAGCGCCGGATATAAATGACTGAAGCCGATTCATGGATTCATTTATGGATAGAACTTGCCGACGAATAAACAGGTGTTCCTAGTGTAATTCTGTAGATAAATTGTGTATATAAATTATTGTCTATTGTTAGTTAAGTGTGAATATAAATTAGTTTGAAGAAGACTTGTATTGATTTTCTATTTCGCTGAGGAAAAACGTAACAATAATATATGTTAATAAAATAATTGAAATCTTTGAACCCTCCTTATTATTTATTGTTTTGCTAGCATCTGAGCCGTCAGATTATTTGCCAAGTCCGAATCAAAAATAAGTTACATTAGTAAAACTAATTAGGATTTACGGGGATTTAATCGGATTAAAGGGGATTTATAGGGATTTATTTGAAGTTATAGGGATTTATAGAGATTGATGGGAATTTATGGGGATTTATTTGGAATTAGTGGGATTTATAGAGATCAATGGGCTTTTATTGGGATTTCTTGGGATTTAATTGCCAAAAAGGATTTATGGTGTACAACATTTCAGGCAGATATTTACCCCTCGCACGAGCCTTATTTTGGGCGATTGACAAATTCTGTGGAATCCAACGCGAACAAATATCCCGAAATATTAAAGGCAACCCTCGTATCGAAGAATATCTTAATCCCAGTTTTAGATATCAAATTGCCTTGTTTTCAAGAAATGTCTTGTACTAAAACTTGAAATATCCCGTAGTTTATAAATAATTTCAATTGCCTCTAACCTCGCTCAATTCAATTCTTTCCTACTTCGCATAGAATATAAGATTCGAAAATTTTCAGTAAATGGATACGATAATTTGTTTTTTTCAGATTTGTCGTTCAGGAATCAAGTAATTGTTGGGTAAGTTTTAATTATTCGTATTCTTTTATTATATTGGAACTATGCCAAAATTTTCATTTGTTTTCGGCTAAACTCCTTGGTCTGCTTTGTTTTCATGATGTGCTGTCAAATATTTCACATCGATATTCAAACTAATACTATTATAAATAATCTATGGCCACAGCGTCATCGATGTTGTAAAATCAGAAATAGTTTTCTATGCACGTTGCATAGATGAACAAACTTGTAGTCGAAAACGTCTTATAAGTGCAATCCTTTAATTAATCCATTTATGAGGCGGTGAAGAATCATACATACCAGTTTTCTGGCAAATGTGTTGTTATTCGGAAGTGTACCTAGTTCGTGTGCTTTAAATTTCGATTTGTGGCGGTGAACGATTCTGTGTTTTTGTACTCGCATTTTGTTATATAAGTGTGAGTATTGCTCATGTGTAGGTCACTGAACCGAGGAGATCTTGAATGGTTTTCGTACGAGAGAGTCTTACTTACCCTATGTTGAAAGTTGATGTAATGGATATAGTTCTAAAATTAAGGTATACGTTCTTATTTGATTCTATTCTCAATGTGGGAAACCTTCGATAACAATTCGGAAATCAACTATGCTCTAATATTTCCCATCAGAATTCATTCTAAGAATTTTGAATAATATAGCTCCACGAAAGAAAATAATACTCAGATCAACTATTGACTTAAACTATGCTGCAGAAGCAGTATCTACAAAAATTATTAATAAACTTATGGATAATTTGTTGAAAAATAGCTATAAGATTTGTGAATTATTTAT
Source organism: Micraspis discolor (assembly GCA_030674115.1). NCBI lineage: Eukaryota > Metazoa > Arthropoda > Insecta > Coleoptera > Coccinellidae > Micraspis > Micraspis discolor. The sequence continues at coordinate 14,514,779 of JARTUT010002175.1, forward strand.
TGTTCATTTTCTGATTGTGGATGCGTCTGATTTTTTCATTCTTATATCCTCGTGTTCAATAAGTTTGAATAGCATTCGTTTATTAATGGTCCAAAGGGGGCGTGGTTTGCGCAAACCGGAGTACCCGACTCCAGGCGTATTTCCAACCATCGTGGAATATTAGAAATATTGGTCCGACAGTTCCGCTTTTTGAATTATTTTTTCAAATATGAATGATCTCGAATAGTTTTTTAGTTATCAGTGAAACATCAAACTACAATTTGTGCGAATGGCCATACCATTTCCCAAAAAATTATCTACATGCAATTACGAATAGAATAACTCATCAATCACAATTTCCAGAAAATACGCAAAAATTTCGACAGAAGCAATACTCGTTGACTATTCTATAAAATTAATGGTGACTTTTGCGAATCTTTATTTAATCTTTCTTGTGATTGAAATGAAGTGGAAGTTAGGGTATTTTCGAATTATTTATTTACTTGTATTGGTCAATGAAATCGATCTCCTTCAATTTTTATATTTCATTTAAGTTGTATGAAAGTAGTTGATCAACATTAATATCCCTACACTTGTTTATTTATAATAATAAAATAAAACAATGGATGAGTCATATGATGTATTTAATTGAATAATTTTTGTCACAAATTATACCAGCAAATCAGCTACACTTATTCTCTCATTCTCACTCCAACTCTGTCAGTTTCTTCTATGTTTTTGATATTGAAGTTTTCTAATTGCTCTTATTCATTGTATTTTAAATTAAATTCATCCTCCAAGTGTATGTTGCTGAAAACCTGTTGAACTAACCAAACAAAAAACTAATTCGACACTATGATTTGACACATTAACCGAACAGTTACCCATGTGTTTCAACAATAAATAACTAATATTACTCACAGTACATTGTTCCATCTTGTATTATTACTAATGGTGAGAATAAGAACACATTTTCCTTTGGATAATTACATGTTTGACTGGATTCTGACAAAAGAAATATTTCGTCATTTAAAAGTATTGGTTCCGCCTGGGACCTTCGACGTGTAAAGCAGACGTGATAACCGCTACACTACGGAACCTGCTTGTAGTCACAGTATTGCCTAATGGACTTGGTACTATTCTGGCAGTTCGACTTCTATCTGAATCAAACAATGCCGTAATGTTTCTAGTATTCGAGACGACTTTACAAGCTCATTGACCCAGTACTCGGGGCGAATTGACAAGTGTATGGATCAATTACACGAGTAATTTTACAAGTTTATGGTTCAAGTACAAGAGGCGACTTTACAAGCTAACGGATCGAGTACAAGGGGCGATTCCACTAGCTGATTGATATAGTACTCGAGATGAATTCACATCCTGATGTATCAAGAACACGTGGTGACATTACAAGCTAATGAATCAAGTGGAAGAGGCGACCTCACAAACCAGTGGATCGAATACACAGGACGACTTTTCAAGCTGATGGATCAGATAGAAGAATCGGCTTTACAAGCTAATGGATCAAGTACACGGACGACTTCATAACCTTATTGATCTAGTACCTGGGGAGAATTCCTAAGCTGAGGGCTCAATTACAAGGGTTGACTTTACAAGCTAATGGATAAGTACAAGGGGTGACCTCACAAACCAGTGGATCAAATACACGGGACGACTTTACAAGCTAGTGGATCAACTACAAGAGTTGACTGTGCAATCTAATGGATCATGTTTTCGGTGTGACTTCTCAAGCTCATTCATCTAGTACACGGTGAGTTTGGTAGCTCAATAGCCGGTTGCCTAGCTAGTACAAACAATGGAAAAAGTATACATCATCACCAGTTCCGCAAAATATACTTGTTGATAAGTTATGGTTCCGACATGGGTTGAACCGGTGTCCTTCAGGTGGTGTAACAAATGTGATAAGGATTATACTAGAGAATAAGAACAAATTTTGATTGAATACATTCGTATCGTTAGTTACTGGATATGAGAAATTTGGCAATTGATAAAAATTGGTTCCGCCCGGGATCGAACCGGGGACCTTCTGCGTGTAAAGCAGACGTGATAACCGCTACACTACGGAACCTGCTTGTTGAACATTATGGTTGAGCTCAAACAAAAGATAAAGTAAACATTATTATTGGTTCCAAAAATAATACTTGTTGATAAGTTATGGTTCCGACAGGTTGAATCGGGGACCTTCAGCTGGTGTTACAAATGTGATAAGGCTGATACTAGAGAATAAGAACAAATTTTGATTGAATACATTCGTATCGTTAGTGGATTTTACTCGATCTGAGAAATTTGGCAATTGATAAAAATTGGTTCCGCCGGGATCGAACCGGGGACCTTCTGCGTGTAAAGCAGACGTGATAACCGCTACACTACGGAACCTGCTTGTTGAACATTATGGTTGAGCCCAAACAAAAGAAAAAGTAAACATTATCATTACTTCCGCAAAAATACTTGTTGATAAGTTATGGTTCCGACAGGTTGAATCAGGACCTTCAGCTGGTGTTACAAATGTGATAAGGCTGATACTAGAGAATAAGAACAAATTTTGATTGAATACATTCGTATCGTTAGTGGATTTTACTCGATCTGAGAAATTTGGCAATTGATAAAAATTGGTTCCGCCCGGGATCGAACCGGGGACCTTCTGCGTGTAAAGCAGACGTGATAACCGCTACACTACGGAACCTGCTTGTTGAACATTATGGTTGAGCTCAAACAAAAGAAAAAGTAAACATTATCATTAGTTCCGCAAAAAATACTTGTTGATAAGTTATGGTTCCGACAGGTTGAATCGGGGACCTTCAGCTGGTGTTACAAATGTGATAAGGCTGATACTAGAGAATAAGAACAATTTTTGATTAAATAAATTCGTATCGTTGGTGGATTTTACTTGATCTGAGAAATTTGGCAATTGAAAAAAATTGGTTCCGCCCGGGATCGAACCGGGGACCTTCTGCGTGTAAAGCAGACGTGATAACCGCTACACTACGGAACCTGCTTATTGAACATTATGGTTGAGCTCAAACAAAAGAAAAAGTAAACATTATCATTACTTCCGCAAAAAATACTTGTTGATAAGTTATGGTTCCGACAGGTTGAATCAGGGACCTTCAGCTGGTGTTACAAATGTGATCAGGCTGATACTAGAGAATAAGAACAAATTTTGATTGAATACATTCGTATCGTTAGTGGATTTTACTCGATCTGAGAAATTTGGCGATTGATAAAAATTGGTTCCGCCCGGGATCGAACCGGGGACCTTCTGCGTGTAAAGCAGACGTGATAACCGCTACACTACGGAACCTGCTTGTTGAACATTATGGTTGAGCTCAAACAAAAGAAAAAGTAAACATTATCATTAGTTCCGCAAAAAATACTTGTTGATAAGTTATGGTTCCGACAGGTTGAATCGGGAACCTTCAGCTGGTGTTACAAATGTGATAAGGCTGATACTAGAGAATAAGAACAAATTTTGATTGAATACATTCGTATCGTTAGTGGATTTTACTCGATCTGAGAAATTTGGCAATTGATAAAAATTGGTTCCGCCGGGATCGAACCGGGGACCTTCTGCGTGTAAAGCAGACGTGATAACCGCTACACTACGGAACCTGCTTGTTGAACATTATGGTTGAGCTCAAACAAAAGAAAAAGTAAACATTATCATTAGTTCCGCAAAAAATACTTGTTGATAAGTTATGGTTCCGACAGGTTGAATCGGGGACCTTCAGCTGGTGTTACAAATGTGATAAGGCTGATACTAGAGAATAAGAACAATTTTTGATTAAATACATTCGTATCGTTAGTGGATTTTACTCGATCTGAGAAATTTGGCAATTGATAAAAATTGGTTCCGCCGGGATCGAACCGGGGACCTTCTGCGTGTGAAGCAGACGTGATAACCGCTACACTACGGAACCTGCTTGTTGAATATTATGGTTGAGCACAAACAAAAGATAAAGTAGACATTATCATTAGTTCCGCAAAATATACTTGATGATAAGTTATGGTTCCGACCTGGGTTGAAGCGGGGACCTTCTGCGTGTAAAGCAGACGTGATAACCGCTACACTACGGAACCTGCTTGTTGAATATTATGGTTGAGCTCAAACAAAAGAAAAACATTGAGTAAATATTGAGTTGAGTAGATTGGTTATTTATAACGTAAAGAAAAAAATAATCATCACGAGTTCCGCAAAAAAATCCTAATTGATACGTACCCTAATGCAAGAGAACGATGTTATGTTTAATTTGCATAATTTCATATATTCACTGGATTTCACCAGGTCTGAGTAAGTTCGTAATTGAAAAAAAATTGGTTCCGCCCGGGATCGAACCGGGGACCTTCTGCGTGTGAAGCAGACGTGATAACCGCTACACTACGGAACCTGGATACTGTATGTTGTGACTAACTGAAACAACAACATAACAGTGCATGGGGTCTACCCGCGTGAATGAAGTGAAACTTCTATATTTGGAAAATTCATTTGTATCAATAATGCAATTGAATGAGTCATAATATGAATTTCTAAAAGAACGCCCAACAATTTATATACAGAGTGCGGCAAAGGTTATTTACACTGTCTGGTATTCAAGCATGCGCTTATTTTCGGACAGTATCGTACCTAGGGCGGAAGGAGGCAGCTGAAACGTAGCAAGTTGAGTTCTTCTTACCTTAAACTTGACGGAGATTATGCTAAAATATTCGAAAGTGCATTCCAAATAAGCAAGTTCTCTCTAAACAAATGGTGCCTACACTGTATCGTCAATTCATAAGTACTGGTTCCGTAGTCTTTTGTTTTACCGTGCCCAACGATGCCGCATGTGTGTTGAAGTGGGGAAACAATTGAAAATAAAATGTTAGGCCACAAGTAATTATTGATGTTATAATTTTTCCCGAAAATAAATTCATTTGCAATTATTTTTGCTTTTTTCTTTCATATGCAAATCGGTAAACTGACTTTTGCCGCACCCTGTATTCATAAGAGATATACCGCATCGTCCATGGGACAGCTTCCACTCAATTTAAAAACTCCTGATGTAGTAAATATAAAATACCACCATTATAAATTATAAGTGTATAAAATGAAACTGAAAATGAAACTGAAATGATATATATAATAAGTTGAAGTATAACAAGTACGTATTTCAGGTGATTTCACGATGATCACATAGTGTTTATTTTGCTGCATGGCAAGAATACCAGTATGCTCCGTATCTACCTTTTTACTCTCTTTCTCTCTCTTACTTCATAATATTGTGTATTTTTACCTCTTACGTTGGATGCCGTTGCTACGTGAAAGTAAACAATTCTGAGTTTGTCACTGAAAAACTGTTATTCCTCATTCTTTATGAACACCTTCTATTCGTTTCTAAAACGTCACGTCTTTAACGAAACTTTCAGTTTCCTCTCCATTGGCTTCGGCGGATGAACCTATAAAGCCCTTTAATCAATAGGCAATAAGTAATACTTAGCGTTCCGTAGCAAAGTTCTGAAATAATACCGACTCAAAAGCCGCCCACCCCTTGTTCGACAGATAAAATTTCCCGATATGGATGGAAGTGAAAGGAAATGAATAAAAAGCGAGCTATGCCATTGTTTCAGCCTGGCGGCAATCAAAAACGGATCTGATTCAATGTGACCCGCTTCAAATTTATGCTTTTGAATGAATAAGTAATCGACGCCAGAGGGTAGCTCAGCTGTTCCTTTACCCATTGGGTTATTCGTGGTGGATGAAGAATGCCATGTATTTTTATTCGCATTGATCTTTCGTGAAATATTTCTACAATTTTACTATTGTTCAAAATATACAAAGAGTATTAGTCCATCTGAGATGAGCCGCCCTGTATAATTGTTACCCCATGGTGATCAGAAAAATTTGAATATGGAATTGATGAGTCGGGTGATAGTTATTTCATTTATTCGAAAAAATTTTAGTCCTACAAACTGAATGGATATAGACATTTAGAACAAACATCCACGGAACAGCACAATTACAGAAACGAACTCGTGTAGAAAAAAAAAAGAGTTATTCAGAAATGAACTATAGGCGGAGTGGAAGTCACTCAAAGCCAGAAAAAATCATCTATGATTTTCCAAACACTGAAATTTCTAAAGCTTCTTCTCCTTGACAGACAACAAGATTGCACAGTATTCCCAGATTTAGGTGTGCAATTATAGTTGCTTGAAGAAAATGAGTTTCATCACCTAAATTTGCTTCTGAGAATTCAACTAGGTGTTCTTTGATAAAAAAAATAATGTTAGATCATTAATAAGAATATAATCTGTTTAAATTATAATTAATTACTGAACATGCCCTGAACATGCGTAAATATTTTGTTTTTTATAATCACTGTATTTGTTTTAATTATGTGAACAAAAACATAAATAGAGAATAATGGTTATTCATAGATTATGTCAAATTTTAATACCTTACCATAGAATATCAATTCATTACCGAACCCAAGGAGAGAAAAAATTAATAATTTTTTAAATGAAAAATAATATCTCTTACCATTATTGATATTCAGTTATAAGTTGTTCTCAGAATAACTAAAGTGAATTATTACCACATTAAAATGTTATTATAACGTCTCTGTGGTGGGTAGTCCCAAATAAAATAGTGTCCTGTGGTCTCCTTGTTTTTCTGTTTGAAACAGTTATTTATAGCTTTCTTAAAAAAAATGTGGAAAATATTGCAAGGATAATTTCTATAATTTGAAATCATTCAATTCAGTATGAAATGATTATGGCCAGAAAATGCATTCTAATCTTTCTTGTTTATGAGTCTATAGCTTCCAGTTTCAATATTGATTGAATTTTAATTAACCATGCATCCTAACAAACATTCAGAAATATTAAAACTAAGTTAAATTCTATTATCTCCTAAGTTTGTAAACCAGGTTGAATCGGTGTATGAAATAAAGATAATAAAGGTACAAAACAAATCTAAGAGACTGGGTTCGAAGTTTTTAAAACTCATATGAGCTTAATTTGAAGCATTCTTATGTTAGAATAGATATAATTTGATGAACCCTGAAAGTCTGAAGCTATAAAGAAACAGCTCTTCATAAAGACAAGTCTTCAATTTAACAGGTCCTGACAGAAAATACATTACCTATTTCAACGGTCATGAGAATATACCGAAGTACTGAAGAGTGATGGAAAACTTTTTCTCTATTTATTATGGAATACTACTCTGGATTAAATATTAAACAAGGTGCTAGATATCATTAATAATGAATACAGCAAATGGCAATTTAGATTTTGTAGTGAATGTAAGACAAAAATTGATCAATGGTTAATTTCATCCATAGTGTTTACACTGAAAAAAACACGATGTAATTGGTAATAAACACTTGTTTCAGAAATATTTTGTTGTCAATATTCGGCATTATTCACATAAAATAATTTGTATTCATAATTTCCAGATTCCTCAATTTGATTTGTTTATAAAAAGTAAAATCCTTATTTGACGAATATTTTGTAGATTCTAATATCCTCAATTGAAACTTACTAAATTATGTACCATAACTCCCTTAAAATTTACTCATTACCTGATATTACTTATTTTGTTATTCGCTAATGGGGATTGGTAATTATTAGAATATATCGATTGCTGCTAAATAACACTTTGACAATATTACCAAGTATTACATTGTATACAAGTATTATATTGTATAATCATAGGTATCTTCATCTAATAAATCGAATTTGGGTTACAATTAGGTCAGTTGTCTTGTGCTAAAGTGTACCTTCAAAACCTAGTTTATTATTATTAATTATAAGTGTAGTGAAAATGGAAACAACATCGGAGGTTCTGCAAGTAACTAAATTGTTAGAAGACATATTGGATGCTTCTACAATTAACGATTTTATACGTAAGTACACCTCTTTGTATATCTTTATAACTGATTTTTATTGTTCAATAGCTAGTAGAATCCGCTTGTTAAAAGTTTTCACTTGTGTTTATTTCTCTGACTCTCATACCAACTCGGAAGCTGCCTCATTTGCGAATATTCGTGTCGCATCCTATCACCAGCAAGTCTTAACTTATCTTTTGATCGATTTAGAAAGAATTAGTGACTTAAATTAATTAATTAAATTTTCTACGTGGCTCAGTGGACAACGGAAATTCGCAATAAATGCTGTCTGATTTTGCTTGTTGGTTTGTGATCTTGGTTTTCCTACTCCTCTCATCGTAGCTGATGAAAACGAGGGACAAATCTTGCTCAGTACTTCATAATGAATAATAGTCATAGTAGAATGAATTTATTAATTAAAAATATTTGAAATTCTGAGTGAATATAAGTTGGTCATAGTGAATAAATAGTTATTAATAAAAAAAACCGGAGTTCAATAATACCTACTACCAAATTTGTTGTTGTCGGGAGATAAGGTTATGTGGTACTGATGATCCCTAATAAGGGTGAAACTAGTTTACCGCTACCCTCCCGATAACAACAAAAATCTTAATATCTTTGTGCCTACACAGCCTTTGTTGTATTATTCTGAAATTTCTATATTTTTTCTTGACAATGGTTCTGTTCGATGGCAATACCCAGCCGACAACAGAATAACCAGATATTACGAATTCACAAAGAGTTCTGGAATGTGCTCGGTACGCGTTTAACGTGTGTTTCGTGCTAGTTATTAATAAATATGGCTTGTGACGTTTTTAACAATGCCAACGTTGTTTTTTATTTTAGTTCATGGAATTACAAGTCCGAGCCTGTTGAAAGAGGCGGTTGGAGTGGACAGCTATTTCAGAGAAATCGTTCCTGCATGGGCACTCGCCTAAAAATAATTAAGAAGATACGAGATTCAACATTAGAGGTCAAAACAAAAGAAAGGTCAACAGATTTTGACGAAATCAGCACAATTAGTATTCGGTAAGTCCAGTGGTTTTGTCAATTTGTATCTAGATCACAGACATTTTTAGCTTTACTCTTACATATACATGTGGCCATGTACATAATTTTTATGAATCAAGATTGATTTTTATGGAGTTTAGAAATGTTAGGGTGTTTTTATTATAAAACAAGTATGATTTTTTTGTAGACCATTTTTTTAAATTTTTTATATTTGAGAAATTATGTTCAATAAATATTTATTTATGAAACCTAACTCTTTTATTTAAAACAGCCAATCCTCTTATTTATAGTAAAGAAAGATTTCACTTGTTTAATATATGGAGTGTGTTACTTAAGTAAACTAATTGATAATGAAAAGTAATACTTTTACCAGAGCAAAGATTTTTGTCGCATAAATATGTGTAATCTGTTAGTTAAGTGCCTCTATTAATAATAAATAAATGATATTCTCATATGAATGAAGATTTTTGTTCTATGGCTATATATAACTTATAAATTGAAAACATTTATTAGCAATAAACAAGCGATACATTCATTTGAAGTAAGACTTTTTATCTATAAACATATGTTCAATAGATTTTAATACATCTATTATCAATAATTCAATGATAATTTTACTGGAACTGAAATAAAGGAATTATAACTAATTATATGTATAATCGTTAATATATGGAAAGTAGAATTAAAGGAATATTTATTTGCAAGTTCCAAATGAATTATTGGGTAGGGACGAATAAATATTTATTAAGCCATATTTCAATGGAAGATTGTGTTGTGGTAAATGAATTTCTGTAACTATTAGGTACATTTTTTTTTTTCGGTGTAGTTGTGGAACCATAGACTGAAAGAGATTTCCCCAACTTTTTGTTAAAATATTTAATAAAGACATAAAATATGGCAGCATTGAACAAATCTGATTATTGAATCATTTCAGCACAGAGTTGGATTTGGGCAAATCAGAATATTTGGACAAAATTATATCATTTAATTCCTTTCAACTTAAAATATCTCAAAAATGGTGCAATTTAGGAAAAAGATGATGAATGATTTTATCTGCAAAAAGACTAATGATTCTAGGAAGTACAAGATACGGACCTTTAGTTCAAGTGATATTTGTTTTTCATGTAATGTAACCAATCTGTACAGTAGTAGTGAGAAACCCACGAGAAATGGAATAAATCTATTGATTTTTATATTTCATTTAAGTTGTATGAAAGTAGTTGATCAACATTGATATCCCTACACTTGTTTATTTATAATAATAAAATAAAACAATGGATGAGTCATATGATGTATTTAATTGAATAATTTTTGTCACAAATTATACCAGCAAATCAGCTACACTTATTCTCCATTCTCACCCAACTCTGTCAGTTTCTTCTATGTTTTTGATATTGAAGTTTTCTAATATGCTCTTATTCATTGTATTTTAAATTAAATTCATCCTCCAAGTGTATGTTGCTGAAAACCTGTTGAACTAACCAAACAAAAAACTAATTCGACACTATGATTTGACACATTAACCGAACAGTTACCCATGTGTTTCAACAATAAATAACTAATATTACTCACAGTACATTGTTCCATCTTGTATTATTACTAATGGTGAGAATAAGAACACATTTTCCTTTGGATAATTACATGTTTGACTGGATTCTGACAAAAGAAATATTTCGTCATTTAAAAAGTATTGGTTCCGCCCGGGGACCTTCTGCGTGTAAAGCAGACGTGATAACCGCTACACTACGGAACCTGCTTGTAGTCACAGTATTGCCTAATGGACTTGGTACTATTCTGGCAGTTCGACTTCTATCTGCATCAAACAATGCCGTAATGTTTCTAGTATTCGAGACGACTTTACAAGCTCATTGATCCAGTACTCGGGGCGAATTGACAAGTGTATGGATCAATTACACGAGTAATTTTACAAGTTTATGGGTCAAGTACAAGAGGCGACTTTACAAGCTAACGGATCGAGTACAAGGGGTGATTCCACTAGCTGATTGATATAGTACTCGAGATGAATTCACATCCTGATGTATCAAGAACACGTGGTGACATTACAAGCTAATGAATCAAGTGGAAGAGGCGACCTCACAAACCAGTGGATCGAATACACAGGACGACTTTTCAAGCTGACGGATCAGATAGAAGAATCGGCTTTACAAGCTAATGGATCAAGTACACGGACGACTTCATAACCTTATTGATCTAGTACCTGGGGAGAATTCCTAAGCTGAGGGCTCAATTACAAGGGTTGACTTTACAAGCTAATGGATAAGTACAAGGGTGACCTCACAAACCAGTGGATCAAATACACGGGACGACTTTACAAGCTAGTGGATCAACTACAAGAGTTGACTGTGCAATCTAATGGATCATGTTTTCGGTGTGACTTCTCAAGCTCATTCATCTAGTACACGGTGAGTTTGGTAGCTCAATAGCCGGAGGCCTAGCTAGTACAACCAATGGAAAAAGTATACATCATCATCATCACCAGTTCCGCAAAATATACTTGTTGATAAGTTATGGTTCCGACATGGGTTGAACCGGTGTCTTTCAGGTGGTGTAACAAATGTGATAAGGATTATACTAGAGAATAAGAACAAATTTTGATTGAATACATTCGTATCGTTAGTTACTGGATATGAGAAATTTGGCAATTGATAAAAATTGGTTCCGCCCGGGATCGAACCGGGGACCTTCTGCGTGTAAAGCAGACGAGATAACCGCTACACTACGGAACCTGCTTGTTGAACATTATGGTTGAGCTCAAACAAAGATAAAATAAACATTATTATTGGTTCCAAAAATAATACTTGTTGATAAGTTATGGTTCCGGCAAGTTGAGTCGGGGACCTTCAGCTGGTGTTACAAATGTGATCAGGCTGATACTAGAGAATAAGAACAAATTTTGATTGAATAAATTCGTATCGTTAGTGTATTTTACTCGATCTGAGAAATTTGGCAATTGATAAAAATTGGTTCCGCCCGGGATCGAACCGGGGACCTTCTGCGTGTAAAGCAGACGTGATAACCGCTACACTACGGAACCTGCTTGTTGAACATTATGGTTGAGCCCAAACAAAAGATAAAGTAAACATTATTATTGGTTCCGCAAAAAATACTTGTTGATAAGTTATGGTTCCGACAGGTTGAATCGGGGACCTTCAGCTGGTGTTACAAATGTGATAAGGCTGATACTAGAGAATAAGAACAAATTTTGATTGAATACATTCGTATCGTTAGTGGATTTTACTCGATCTGAGAAATTTGGCAATTGATAAAAATTGGTTCCGCCCGGGATCGAACCGGGGACCTTCTGCGTGTAAAGCAGACGTGATAACCGCTACACTACGGAACCTGCTTATTGAACATTATGGTTGAACTGAAACAAAAGATAAAGTAAACATTATTATTGGTTCCGCAAAAAATACTTGTTGATAAGTTATGGTTCCGACAGGTTGAATCGGGGACCTTCAGCTGGTGTTACAAATGTGATAAGGCTGATACTAGAGAATAAGAACAAATTTTGATTGAATACATTCGTATCGTTAGTGGATTTTACTCGATCTGAGAAATTTGGCAATTGATAAAAATTGGTTCCGCCCGGGATCGAACCGGGGACCTTCTGCGTGTAAAGCAGACGTGATAACCGCTACACTACGGAACCTGCTTGTTGAACATTATGGTTGAGCCCAAACAAAAGAAAAAGTAAACATTATCATTACTTCCGCAAAAAATACTTGTTGATAAGTTATGGTTCCGACAGGTTGAATCAGGACCTTCAGCTGGTGTTACAAATGTGATCAGGCTGATACTAGAGAATAAGAACAAATTTTGATTGAATACATTCGTATCGTTAGTGGATTTTACTCGATCTGAGAAATTTGGCGATTGATAAAAATTGGTTCCGCCCGGGATCGAACCGGGGACCTTCTGCGTGTAAAGCAGACGTGATAACCGCTACACTACGGAACCTGCTTGTTGAACATTATGGTTGAGCTCAAACAAAAGAAAAAGTAAACATTATCATTAGTTCCGCAAAAAATACTTGTTGATAAGTTATGGTTCCGACAGGTTGAATCGGGGACCTTCAGCTGGTGTTACAAATGTGATAAGGCTGATACTAGAGAATAAGAACAAATTTTGATTGAATACATTCGTATCGTTAGTGGATTTTACTCGATCTGAGAAATTTGGCAATTGATAAAAATTGGTTCCGCCCGGGATCGAACCGGGGACCTTCTGCGTGTAAAGCAGACGTGATAACCGCTACACTACGGAACCTGCTTGTTGAACATTTTGGTTGAGCCCAAACAAAAGATAAAGTAAACATTATTATTGGTTCCGCAAAAAATACTTGTTGATAAGTTTTGGTTCCGACAGGTTGAATCGGGGACCTTCAGCTGGTGTTACAAATGTGATAAGGCTGATACTAGAGAATAAGAACAAATTTTGATTGAATACATTTGTACCGTTAGTGGATTTTACTCGATCTGAGAAATTTGGCAATTGATAAAAATTGGTTCCGCCCGGGATCGAACCGGGGACCTTCTGCGTGTGAAGCAGACGTGATAACCGCTACACTACGGAACCTGCTTGTTGAATATTATGGTTGAGCACAAACAAAAGATAAAGTAGACATTATCATTAGTTCCGCAAAATATACTTGATGATAAGTTATGGTTCCGACCTGGGTTGAAGCGGGGACCTTCTGCGTGTAAAGCAGACGTGATAACCGCTACACTACGGAACCTGCTTCTTGAACATTAAGGTTGAGCTGAAACAAAAGAAAAACATTGAGTAAACATTGAGTTAAGTAGTTGGTTATTTATAACGTAAAGAAAAAAATAATCATCACGAGTTCCGCAAAAAAATCCTAATTGATACGTACCCTAATGCAAGAGAACGATGTTATGTTTAATTTGTATAATCTCATATATTCACTGGATTTCACCAGGTCTGAGTAAGTTCGTAATTGAAAAAAAATTGGTTCCGCCCGGGATCGAACCGGGGACCTTCTGCGTGTGAAGCAGACGTGATAACCGCTACACTACGGAACCTGGATACTGTTGACTGTGACTAACTGAAGCAACAACCTAACAGTGCATGGGGTCTACCCGCGTGAATGAAGTGAAACTTCTATATTTGGAAAATTCATTTGTATCAATAATGCAATTGAATGAGTCATAATATGAATTTCTAAAAGAACGCCCAACAATTTATATACAGAGTGCGGCAAAGGTTATTTACACTGTCTGGTATTCAAGCATGCGCTTATTTTCGGACAGTATCGTACCTAGGGCGGAAGGAGGCAGCTGAAACGTAGCAAGTTGAGTTCTTCTTACCTTAAACTTGACGGAGATTATGCTAAAATATTCGAAGAATTTCGCTAGTGCATTCCAAATAAGCAAGTTCTCTCTAGACAAATGGTGCCTACACTGTATCGTCAATTCATAAGTACTGGTTCCGTAGTCTTTTGTTTTACCGTGCCCAACGATGCCGCATGTGTGTTGAAGTGGGGGGAAACAATTCGAAAATAAAATGTTAGGCCACAAGTAATTATTGATGTTATAATTTTTCCCGAAAATAAATTCATTTGCAATTATTTTTGCTTTTTTTCTTTCATATGCAAATCGGTAAACTGACTTTTGCCGCACCCTGTATTCATAAGAGATATACCGCATCGTCCATGGGACAGCTTCCACTCAATTTAAAAACTCCTGATCTAGTAAATATAAAATACCACCATTATAAATTATAAGTGTATAAAATCAAACTGAAAAATGAAACTGAAATGATATATATAATAAGTTGAAGTATAACAAGTACGTATTTCAGGTGATTTCACGATGATCACATAGTGTTTATTTTGCTGCATGGCAAGAATACCAGTATGCTCCGTATCTACCTTTTTACTCTCTTTCTCTCTCTTACTTCATAATATTGTGTATTTTTACCTCTTACGTTGGATGCCGTTGCTACGTGAAAGTAAACAATTCTGAGTTTGTCACTGAAAAACTGTTATTCCTCATTCTTTATGAACACCTTCTATTCGTTTCTAAAACGTCACGTCTTTAACGAAACTTTCAGTTTCCTCTCCATTGGCTTCGGCGGATGAACCTATAAAGCCCTTTAATCAATAGGCAATAAGTAATACTTAGCGTTCCGTAGCAAAGTTCTGAAATAATACCGACTCAAAAGCCGCCCACCCCTTGTTCGACAGATAAAATTTCCCGATATGGATGGAAGTGAAAGGAAATGAATAAAAAGCGAGCTATGCCATTGTTTCAGCCTGGCGGCAATCAAAAACGGATCTGATTCAATGTGACCCGCTTCAAATTTATGCTTTTGAATGAATAAGTAATCGACGCCAGAGGGTAGCTCAGCTGTTCCTTTACCCATTGGGTTATTCGTGGTGGATGAAGAATGCCATGTATTTTTATTCGCATTGATCTTTCGTGAAATATTTCTACAATTTTACTATTGTTCAAAATATACAAAGAGTATTAGTCCATCTGAGATGAGCCGCCCCGTATAATTGTTACCCCATGGTGACTAGAAAAATTTGAATATGGAATTGATGAATCGGGTGATAGTTATTTCATTTATTCGAAAAAATTTTAGTCCTACAAACTGAATGGATATAGACATCTAGAACAAACATCCACGGAACAGCACAATTACAGAAACGAACTCGTGTAGAAAAAAAAAATTCTAGAAAGAGTTATTCAGAAATGAACTATAGGCGGAGTGGAAGTCACTCAAAGCCAGAAAAAATCATCTATGATTTTCCAAACACTGATATTTCTGAAGCTTCTTCTCCTTGACAGACTACAAGATTACACAGACTACAAGTATTCCCAGATTTAGGTGTGCAATTATAGTTGCTTGAAGAAAATGAGTTTCATCACCTAAATTTGCTTCTGAGAATTCAACTAGGTGTTCTTTGATAAAAAAATAATGTTAGATCATTAATAAGAATATAATCTGTTTAAATTATAATTAATTACTGAACATGCCCTGAACATGCGTAAATATTTGGTTTTTATAATCAGTGTATTTGTTTTAATTATGTGAACAAAAACATAAATAGAGAATAATGGTTATTCATAGATTATGTCAAATTTTAATACCTTTCCATAGAATATCAATTCATTACTGAACCCAAGGAGAGAAAAAATTAATAATTTTTTAAATGAAAAATAATATCTCTAACCATTAGTGATATTCAGTTATAGTTTGTTCTCAGAATAACTAAAGTGAATTATTACCACATTAAAATGTTATTATTACGTCTCTGTGGTGGGTAGTTCCAAATAAAATAGTGTTCTGTGGTTCCTTGTTTTTCTGTTTGAAACAGTTATTTATAATATATATATTTAAAATGTGGAAAATATTACAAGGATAATTTCTATAATTTGAAATCATTCAATTCATTATGAAATGATTGTGGCCAGAAAATGCATTCTAATCTTTCTTGTTTATGAGTCTATAGCTTCTAGTTTCAATATTGATGGAATTTTAATTAACCATGCATCATAACAAACATTCAGAAATATTAAAACTAAGTTAAATTCTATTATCTCCTAAGTTTGTAAACCAGGTTGAATCGGTGTATGAAATAAAGATAATAAAGGTACAAAACAAATCTAAGAGACTGGGTTCGAAGTTTTTAAAACTCATATGAGCTTAATTTGAAGCATTCTTATGTTAGAATAGATATAATTTGATGAACCCTGAAAGTCTGAAGCTATAAAGAAACAGCTCTTCATAAAGACAAGTCTTCAATTTAACAGGTCCTGACAGAAAAAACATTACCTATTTCAACGGTTATGAGAATATACCGAAGTACTGAAGAGTGATGGAAAACTTTTTCTCTATTTATTATGGAATACTACTCTGGATTAAATATTAAACAAGGTGCTAGATATCATTAATAATGAATACAGCAAATGGCAATTTAGATTTTGTAGTGAATGTAAGACAAAAATTGATCAGTGGTTAATTTCATCCATAGTGTTTACACTGAAAAAAACACGATGTAATTGGTAATAAACACTTGTTTCAGAAATATTTTGTTGTCAATATTCGGCATTATTCACATAAAATAATTTGTATTCATAATTTCCAGATTCCTCAATTTGATTTGTTTATAAAAAGTAAAATCCTTATTTGACGAATATTTTGTAGATTCTAATATCCTCAATTGAAACTTACTAAATTATGTACCATAACTCCCTTAAAATTTACTCATTACCTACCTGATATTACTTATTTTGTTATTCGCTAATAGGGATTGGTAATTATTAGAATATATCGATTGCTGCTAAATAACACTTTGACAATATTACCAAGTATTACATTGTATACAAGTATTATATTGTATAATCATAGGTATCTTCATCTAATAAATCGAATTTGGGTTACAATTAGGTCAGTTGTCTTGTGCTAAAGTGTACCTTCAAAAACCTAGTTTATTATTATTAATTATAAGTGTAGTGAAAATGGAAACAACATCGGAGGTTCTGCAAGTAACTAAATTGTTAGAAGACATATTGGATGCTTCTACAATTAACGATTTTATACGTAAGTACACCTCTTTGTATATCTTTATAACTGATTTTTATTGTTCAATAGCTAGTAGAATCCGCTTGTTAAAAGTTTTCACTTGTGTTTATTTCTCTGACTCTCATACCAACTCGGAAGCTGCCCCATTTGCGAATATTCGTGTCGCATCCTATCACCAGCAAGTCTTAACTTATCTTTTGATCGATTTAGAAAGAATTAGTGACTTAAATTAATTAATTAAATTTTCTACGTGGCTCAGTGGACAACGGAAATTCGCAATAAATGCTGTCTGATTTTGCTTCGTTGGTTTGTGATCTTGGTTTTCCTACTCCCTCTCATCGTAGCTGATGAAAAACGAGGGACAAATCTTGCTCAGTACTTCATAATGAATAATAGTCATAGTAGAATGAATTTATTAATTAAAAATATTTGAAATTCTGAGTGAATATAAGTTGGTCATAGTGAATAAATAGTTATTAATAAAAAAAACCGGAGTTCAATAATACCTACTACCAAATTTGTTGTTGTCGGGAGATAAGGTTATGTGGTACTGATGATCCCTAATAAGGGTGAAACTAGTTTACCGCTACCCCTCCCGATAACAACAAAAATCTTAATATCTTTGTGCCTACACAGCCTTTGTTGTATTATTCTGAAATTTCTATATTTTTCTTGACAATGGTTCTGTTCGATGGCAATACCCAGCCGACAACAGAATAACCAGATATTACGAATTCACAAAGAGTTCTGGAATGTGCTCGGTACGCGTTTAACGTGTGTTTCGTGCTAGTTATTAATAAATATGGCTTGTGACGTTTTTAACAATGCCAACGTTGTTTTTATTTTAGTTCATGGAATTACAAGTCCGAGCCTGTTGAAAGAGGCGGTTGGAGTGGACAGCTATTTCAGAGAAATCGTTCCCTGCATGGGCACTCGCCTAAAAATAATTAAGAAGATACGAGATTCAACATTAGAGGTCAAAACAAAAGAAAGGTCAACAGATTTTGACGAAATCAGCACAATTAGTATTCGGTAAGTCCAGTGGTTTTGTCAATTTGTATCTAGATCACAGACATTTTTAGCTTTACTCTTACATATACATGTGGCCATGTACATAATTTTTATGAATCAAGATTGATTTTTATGGAGTTTAGAAATGTTAGGGTGTTTTTATTATAAAACAAGTATGATTTTTTGTAGACCATTTTTTAAATTTTTATATTTGAGAAATTATGTTCAATAAATATTTATTTATGAAACCTAACTCTTTTATTTAAAACAGCCAATCCTCTTATTTATAGTAAAGAAAGATTTCACTTGTTTAATATATGGAGTGTGTTACTTAAGTAAACTAATTGATAATGAAAAGTAATACTTTTACCAGAGCAAAGATTTTTGTCGCATAAATATGTGTAATCTGTTAGTTAAGTGCCTCTATTAATAATAAATAAATGATATTCTCATATGAATGAAGATTTTTGTTCTATGGCTATATATAACTTATAAATTGAAAACATTTATTAGCAATAAACAAGCGATACATTCATTTGAAGTAAGACTTTTTATCTATAAACATATGTTCAATAGATTTTAATACATCTATTATCAATAATTCAATGATAATTTTACTGGAACTGAAATAAAGGAATTATAACTAATTATATGTATAATCGTTAATATATGGAAAGTAGAATTAAAGGAATATTTATTTGCAAGTTCCAAATGAATTATTGGGTAGGGACGAATAAATATTTATTAAGCCATATTTCAATGGAAGATTGTGTTGTGGTAAATGAATTTCGTAACTATTAGGTACATTTTTTTTTCGGTGTAGTTGTGGAACCATAGACTGAAGAGATTTCCCCAACTTTTTGTTAAAATATTTAATAAAGACATAAAATATGGCAGCATTGAACAAATCTGATTATTGAATCATTTCAGCACAGAGTTGGATTTGGGCAAATCAGAATATTTGGACAAAATTATATCATTTAATTCCTTTCAACTTAAAATATCTCAAAAATGGTGCAATTTAGGAAAAAAGATGATGAATGATTTTATCTGCAAAAAAGACTAATGATTCTAGGAAGTACAAGATACGGACCTTTAGTTCAAGTGATATTTGTTTTTCATGTAATGTAACCAATCTGTACAGTAGTAGTGAGAAACCCACGAGAAATGGAATAAATCTATTGATACCAAAATATGCATGACTGCTATCAAAAACCTTCTACAAGAGATCATTTCAATTGATATTGTCGTTTGAATATTATAGGTGAAAATGCAATTTTTTATGAAATTTCAACATCTTTTGAACGGGGCCAAATTTAGAAAAATGTTATTGGAAGAAAATGTTTCTTTTGATGTCAAGAATCTATGGTTAAAATTAATTCAGTGGTCAAAGCCTTACCCTGTATATGTTTCGAAAATACTGAAAATACGTCTATTATCGATCTATCCCTCAAAAGGTGAACTTCCAGCACGTCCAAGCGCCAAATTGATAGCCCGTAAAGCGACATAACTGGAGCAATATCAAGTTACGACCGGACAAAACCTGTACTCCCTGTCTAATCAGTTGTCGTTTTTGCTCCACGTGAGCGTGAAGATACCCGCGAAGATAGGAAAATTAATTAGGTCCACTGAAGTCTGGAAACTGGGAGACAATCGTCCATAAGTTCCTTGAATGGCGAACGACTACCGTTAGGGGTGTGTTAGTACGGCAATACGGACGACAAGTTATAATCATGGTTTTGATTAATCACCGGACGGAATCCGGATGGCGAGATTCGCGAAGATGATTAATTAGCAACTGTATGCGCGAGCGAATGGCGGATGCGACGGGTGCCTTGGGAACCGGTAGGCTAATGGTCTTGGTATCCCGTTTTCGGAATGGGATCTCTATACTGGTTGGGAAAAAAGCATTCGATATTGTGAAAAGGTCTTACACACGGAAACAATCTTAGTTTTACTTTTTTTTTGAGACAATAACGACACACAATGAACAATGCCTGAATTGGTCCTTTCGTAAAAAATTGCGAATTTCCCTCATACACATACATGGATGTTGTAATTTTTGGCGATTACTAAAAAGAGGACTGTTACCAAACGATTGAGCTAGAGATGGTAAAATAAAATGTTTATTTACAATGTTCACATTCACAAAATAAATAGGTACTCGCACGAGGTTAAAATCTTTATAAATCAACTACATCTAAACAGAGTTGACTCATTTATAATTATGGGGTAGTTTATAGAAAACATTGAGTGTGATAATAATTGAGAAGTTATCTTGAGAAAATCATATTTCACAATAGAAAAGTCTTAACCTTGTGTTCACTTGAGAAAAAGCGTTATCTGCTAGACTAGATCGAGTAATGTGGGTTGCCTAAATTATTCAAGTCAAGAATATTAAGAGTAGAGGCGCCATATATCAAATAAACACAAAGTTTACAGTGATAAAGTTTGAATTTATTTCAAACTGTCTACTATCAGAAAAACAAAAGGTTTTATTGATAAATTGAGATGTTGAGGTGTATAATACAATAAGACAGACTTTCAGAGCGATTAAAGAAAAATAATAATTACGATTCACAACGTTTACAGTGATGTCGTATCTATCAGAAAAGCAGAAGTAGAAATACATAATTATCTGTGAAGAGTTGATCAGTTTGAAACTTGTATGAATTGAGGCTTGAGAGGAGATAAAGATACATATAAAAAATATAGAGCAGTTGAGAAATTGATTAGTTTTTAAGAAAGCATTTTTATCATACTTAATTCAGAGATTTATCATAGAATGATCAACGCTTACAGTAATAGTAATTATATTAAAGCAGAAGAATTCCCATGATAATTCAAGAATTGAGATAAATTATTTGTAGTATAATAGATGTGAGATGTAGAGGGTAATATCATAAACTTGAACTAAGGTGACAACACTATTATTTGAGATGATATAATAAGATTTGATGGGAACAATATTGATATCAGGCAATATAAGTAATGAGAAGTTGAAAAAGGAGTAATTAGAGTGTATACTTAAGTATTCGAGATGCTATATCAATGTGGAATCATCAGGCGATTTATCCAACTAGGTCTAACGAAGGTTCTGGTAACTATATTTCTTATCGAGAAGTCTTGAATGAATATTGAGAACATCCTGCTTGCAGAATCCCACAATGACCCCAAATGGCACGTACAGATATCTGAAACTTATAAGGGCCTGAGAATTCTAATCGTAAAGAGGTGAAAATATCTAAAAGTTGTGTGAAATATGTTTGAGTGAAAACAAGTATGTAAGTTACTGTTAGAGTGAGATAAAAAATGTGAATCTGGCAGTAAATAGAGCAATTCAGTGTTAACGAAGGGGGGTTATTTGCAAAAGAACAGATATGAAAAAGATAGCTGAACTTGACACATGGTTGGACGTAGAATATTTGAAAATGTGAAAAATATGACTGAAAACATGAATTAGAGATAGAGATAATGTAACATGGAGTGTAGTTTGAGTGAAAAATAATGAGATGAACGAGATGTTTAAAGGACATATAAAGTCATGCAGTTTCACGAGTGCACGTGCTGAAAAGATTCATGTATTTGAGAAAACTGTACTATACCTTTTAGAGAGGATTATAGATGCCTTGAGCACACTGAAAAATAAAACACGATGTAATTGGTAATAAACACTTGTTTCAGAAATATTTTGTTGTCAATATTCGGCATTATTTACATAAAATAATTAGTATTCATAATTTCCAGATTCCTCAATTTGATTTGTTTATAAAAAGTAAAATCCTTATTTGACGAATATTTTGTAGATTCTAATATCCTCAATTGAAACTTACTAAATTATGTACCATAATCCCCTTAAAATTTACTCATTACCTGATATTACTTATTTTGTTATTCGCTAATGGGGATTGGTAATTATTAGAATATATCGATTGCTGCTAAATAAAACTTTGATAATATTACCAAGTATTCTTTACCAATTTTGAATACTTATCGATATTTAGCCTTGAAAATGCTATATTAACCAATAATATATCTCTTTATGAATTACGAAATATTTTGTTTAGAGTACCAAAACGTTCGAAAGATGGAGCTGTAAGACCTACCCCCTTGTGCAAATAACGGTACACGCAGTCACTGCGCGCCTAGTTTCAAGTTGTTGAGCCGGTACTTCCCCGTTTCCGAAACCGGTATAGTATTTCATTTCTAGCTCCAGTTTATCCATATTTGTATAATCATAGGTATCTTCATCTAATAAATCGAATTTGGGTTACAATTAGATCAGTTGTCTTGTGCTAAAGTGTACCTTCAAAAACCTAGTTTATTATTATTAATTATAAGTGTAGTGAAAATGGAAACAACATCGGAGGTTCTGAAAGTAACTAAATTGTTAGAAGACATATTGGATGCTTCTACAATTAACAATTAATTTCTATGAATCAAGATTATGTTTTATGGAGTTTATAAATGTTATGGTGTTATTATTATAAAACAAGTATCATTTTTTTGTAAACCATTTTTTTTTATTTTTTATGTTTGAGAAATTATGTTCAATAAATATTTATTTATGAAACCTAACTCTTTTATTTAAAACAGCCAATCCTCTTATTTATAGTAAAGAAAGATTTCACTTGTTTAATATATGGAGTGTGTTACTTAAGTAAACTAATTGATAATGAAAAGTAATACTTTTACCAGAGCAAAGATTTTTGTTGCATAAATATGTGTAATCTGTTAGTTGAGTGCCTCTATTAATAATAAATAAATGATATTCTTATATGAATGAAGATTTTTGTTCTATGACTATATATAACTTGAAAACATTTATTAGCAATAAACAAGCGATACATTCATATGAAGTAAGACTTTTTATCTATAAACATATGTTCAATAGATTTTAATACATCCATTATCAATAATTCAATGATAATTTTACTGGAACTGAAATAAAGGAATTATAACTAACTATATGTATAATCGTTAATATATGGAAAGTAGAATTAAAGGAATATTTATTTGCAAGTTCCAAATGAATTATTTGGTAGAGACGAATAAATATTTATTAAGCCATATTTCAATGGAAGTTTATATTGTGGTAAATGAATTTCGTAACTATTAGGTACATTTTTTTTTCGGTGCAGAGAAAAAAATGTCTTTGATTGTAAAAATAATTAGAAAAGTCTTTTGTATAACACTGTAAAAAGTGGCAATATAGACCACTGTCACTACCAGGTTCACTTCTTACGAGGAGTTCGAAGAGAATTGAATTGAAAAAGAAATTCATTGAATTAAAATTGAGAAAATCACACATGATTTTTTTTGTTTGAGCTGATTAGATAAATCATGAGCGTAGAGTAGGTCGAGTTGTAGGGTAAAAATTCTTGCAATTTTTAACACACACCCCTTCGTCCCCGATACATCATCACCAATCAATTTATCCCACCTCCGTCACCTCTTCACATAATTCACTGACAGCACAATGGCGGTCCTACCCAACAATTACATCCCAACAGCGCCCGGTCCAGAGGAGACAAACAAAACATTTCGAGAGATGGCCGACGGACAATTCCAACGCGGGCCGGACGATGCACAAAACAACAATAGAAACACGAAAACCTCACAAAGAAAACAAATTCCGCGGGCCAAAACAAACAAGTGGAACCGATAAATCGAGAACGAATCGGCATTATATCCGAAAGTGCGTACAATATGTGTGTAGTCGATGATTTGTGGAAAGGTCCCTCTCGCGCTGGGGGGGCAAAGGGTCCCCAATAACTCATTTTCGACTATTTGAGCTTGCTTTGAGCCGGGATGGGGGGTATCGGGACCGGCGCCATTATGCGATTGCTGTTTGTTCGACACAAACTGCGATTTTGATCAATCGAGGCCGGGGTAGCGTCGGAAATGATATGTTAAATATTGCATCGCATAGGAAATTCACGTGATTATGGCCATTTTGTCAATTTTGAAAGATTGGACAACATGAACTTTTGTTTTGAGTTTTATTCATATCCTTCGTTACGCTTAGTTATTAACATCAAATGTATATATATGTTTCTTCGAAAAGCTGCTGGTGGGAATATTGAACTGAAGTTCATATACTTTGGCCACTGCGTTAATTTTAACCATTGGTTCTTGAGATCAAAAGAAACACTTTTTTCCCATACCGTTTTTCCATATGCAGCTGCGTTAAAAAGTTTGAATATTACAGATGAAAATGCAATTTTTTTATGAAATTTCAACACCCTATATCTTTTGAACGGGGCCAAATTTGGAAAAATGTTATAGAAAGAAAGTGTTTCTTTTGACGTAAAGAATCTATGGTTAAAATTAACGCAGTGGTCGAAGACTCACCCTGTATACACAATTATATAGATTTTATAGATAGAGATATTCGTATCTGTTTGAATAATCATTAAGCCGTTATTTCAGCTCCCCATGGGGGGTGCAAGTCAGAGATAAATAGTGAAATATTTTCTTGTCAATATGTAGATAATTCTGTATAGGTATGAAAGATTCTCATGTTTGGTTGTTTTTTTTTTAAATTTTAGTTATTAGGCTGAGTATCTACTGACGTCCCTGGGGGCACAAGTAAATGTGGCATATGAAGTAATTGTCAGTTGGTCTTTCTGGATGTTAATACCTAATTTGACGTCAATCCTATGTCTTATTTTCTGGATATGATTTTCACTGAAAATTCGGCTGGAATTGAAATGAACCGGACAATATTGAAACGAAATTTTAATGAAGAGAACCCCTAACATTAAACGAACTCAAGTTTGGTAAGAAACAAATGAAAACTAATAAAGCTGCTGGTCTAGATTAAATTCAGGCAGAAAAAATTAAATATTTTGGGAATGAAACAATGAAATTGTAGGTGGAATGTTGTTGCTTTACTGAAATCGGGGAAGACACCAGATAATCCAACCAGTTATAGAGCCATATCGTTACTGTGTCACCTACTAACCTATAAACTACTAGAACGCTTAATTCTTAACAGAATGACACCATATACCGATGAATAGTTAATAAAAGCACAAGCTGGATTCAGACCTGGAATGTCATTGCCCAACATATTGAGGATGTTAAGAAAGTTAAGAAAATACCCGGTGTAGTATTTATTTATTTATGTGCTGCTTACGATACAGTTTATCATAAAAAATTAATGAAGAAAGTATACTATCTGACGAAACTTATAAGATCCATCAAATGTATCCTAAAAAACAGAAGATTCCATGTAACACTGGGAATTTAGAAAAGTCGATGGCGAATTCAAAAGAATGGGCTACCCCAAGAAAGTGTTCTTTCTGCAATCTATACAACATCCATACCAATGACGTTCCACTTTCCGACGGACGCGGACGACACAGCAATAACTGCACCAGAAAACAAGTTTGAGAAGTAGAACGAGCTCTAACACAAGCCCTATCAGAAATGTCAATCTACTACAGAGAAATCATCTAAAACCAAATTCAACTAAGACCCAAGTGTGTGCTTTCCACCTAAGAAACAACCAGGCAGTAAGAAAACTTGATATTGAAGAAGGATGATGGGTTAAACCGCAGGAATGCAGAAAATATGGGAAATGATGAATTTGATTGTATCCTTGGGTTTTGGTCGCATCACACAGGTTGCTTATGCTTCCATCGTGGCGATGCTCGGTTTAGCCTCCAAAACTGGAGGTATCTAGGGTTGAAGCCACAAATTGGATGCTCGCTCCTGTTGTGGTCATCTGTTGTCGTGTATATATATTTTTTTTAGTATTTATTTCCATCCATATCCAGGTTTCTTGGTTGCCTTGCCCTGAAGAAGCCAATAAGCAGAAACACGTGTCGGCAAGTACCTTCCATCCATTTCCCATATTTTCTGCATTCCTGCGGTTTAACCCATTATCCTTCCTCAATATCTTATTTCACCGCATTATCTACTCTTAGAAAACTTGATGTTATATGGAAAGGTGAACAACTAGAAAACTGTTAAACACCAAAATACCTGGATGCCAAACTAGATCAAACCTTGTCCTATAAAATTCATTGCAAAGACACCAAGATGAAGGTTATGGCAAGGAATAACATAATCCGGAAACTAACAGGTACATTATGGGGTGCCAGACCTGAAACTTTGTGGACATCAGCAACTGCCCTATGTCTATCTATAGCAGAATATGCCGCCCGAACGTGGAGAAATTTTGTACATTCGAAGGAAGAAGATGTGACTATAAATGCGACAGTAAGAATAATAACTGGATGCCTAAAACCAAGCCCTCTAGAAAAGGTACACCCTATAGTTAGTAGTGCTCTACCATAAATTCGAAGAGAAGTCATAGCTGAAGAAGACACCCTCTTCATGGATATATACCATACAATCATCGATTAAAATCAAGAAAGAGTTTCTTGAAAACCAGTGAACCAATTACCAGACCACCTGAAGGAAAAATCTGGATAAAATCCACCGGAGACAACATCACCGGCAAAGAAAAGATATCACCTGGAGCCCACTTACCTTACAATATGTGGAGAACACTTAATAGACTCAGAGTGGAAGTATCTCGCTGTAAGAAGACCTTGGTACAGTGTGGATACTCAAGTGATTAATTATGTGACTGTGGAGTAATTCAAGACGAGGCCCATCTACTCGTCTGCAGCAACGTCGGTACTACCGAAGCCGTCACTGTTGTGGAGTTCTGGAGATCCACTTGCTGAAGATACATTTGGACACGGATTAGTTAAGTTTAATCAGAATGTTCGGTGATTGAACGCAAAATCACCATTCAATCCTCGGATTTCCTTAGTTCAATTTTTTCTGCAACGTTTTCGTTCTGGCCTCGTAAACGAGCAGCAACAGCCTGCAAGGCATCTCGGCCAATAATTCCTTTCGGCCACATAACGGCAACTTTTATTATTAATTTACCTTTGAGTTGCCGGACAACAGATAATGTTAACGGCACATACAAACAACACTAGTACGTTTTTAATAACTGGAGCCCGGGCTCAAAGGGCCATCGGAAGGCCGTAACCGTGTTTCATTCGCAGTTGTTAACAGCACACTTCCAGGTCCTCTGTATATTGCGAAAATGGAACGTCACGGAAGAGCGTTATTGTTCGGACGCGGTGTTTATTCGGAAAATAAAAAGAGCCGCGATAATACGAGGGCGGATTGTTTGATGTGCCTTTTATGCGGGCGTATATTCTACGAACGATGGACGTAATTGCAACATAAGCTCGCCTTGTTACGGCGGTGGATGATGTACCGGTTGTGTGACTGGCTGGCGGTGTTGCCAATAAAACTTCAACAGGGAATCTCAATTTTCAGCTGAAGAAAGCGAAGAATCAGCAAGTTGGTCCCAAAAAGCATCATTAAATAACTAAAGGAATCAACTTTGATTAAAAAAAAATTTGTGCTGATTTGTGCCCTTCGAAATATTTCCTTATTCCATAGCTTGAAAAGTCTCAATGGCCGATCTGAAAAGAACACCCCTATCAGATTTTTGGTTGTATTCCTTGATGCGTCACTCGCATGGACGGACCATGTCGACCAACTGGCTTCCAAACTGAGCAGCAATATATTTGCGCTGAGAGTCCTTTTATGCTCCTCGTCCACAGCGGTGTTGAGGTCTGCGTACTTTGCTCTGGTTGAATCGCATATAAGATACGGAGTACTTGTTCGAATACCACATTTAAAAAGGCGTCAAACCTCCAAAAATTCAAGCTGGCGACAAATATCCTGGTGCCGCCTTTGTTCAATCTCCCTTAAACTTCCAAGAATACAATACCATATATGGTCTTTGGTTTCACTCACGAAAAATCGTACACCGATGTGACCATATATGGGCATTCTAAAAGCCCTCGAAGAGGGAGTCATCCCTGTCGCATAAATAGTCGAAACATATCCAAAAAAAGGCATTCCAAGTCAGTAAGATCATTCTTATTCAGTCAAGCATTCAAGTCTAGCATTCGCATTCCGAGTCAGTCAATCATTCAGATTCAGTCACTCATTCTCATTCATTTACGCCTTCAAATTCAATCACGCATTCCAATACAGTCCACTTATTCATTTCACTGTGCTGATACATTAATTTCCTTTCGTTCTGCAAAATTGTTAAATTATCAAGTATTCCTACGTCGAGTGTCCTCAAACCAACCACCAAGTGTGTAATCAGTTGTGTCAAACAGTGTTAATAAAAAACATATCGAAATCAAGTTATGTGTTCTTAATAATCGAATGAATACAGTATACAGTAATGCATACGGTACTGCGCTCATGCTGGAACAATATTTGGAATACAGAGATGGGCAGTCAGAGTTTTGGGCGGACTGGGGTATCGCGACTGCTGTAAGCATGTCTTCAGAGATCTCCGATTGCTCACATTTCCTTCACTGTACATTCTGGAGTGCCTGTTATATGTTCATACACATCTGGAGAACTTTATAACACAGTCCGAGGTTCACAATTATGACACCAGGAATAAACTAGCCATCAGAAAGGACTTTGTGGGACACAAAAAGTCCCAGCGATTTCCTGACTTCAGTGCGGCCACTCTATACAACAAACTTCCTGGTGGGGTGAGGAGTCTGCAAGCTAAAAAAATTCAGGAAACAAGTATTCACCTTTCTGCTATCCAAGATCTTTTATTCAGTAGAAGAGTACACAAGCATGACAGTTTGCGAAACCCACTTTATGTAGATTTAATAATCTATAATACAACTAAGCCAACAACGAAGCCAAAATATGAAAATTTTTGTTTTTGTACTAGTTCTTCAAAAAGAGAAGAAAATTCTTTGGCAACTCGATGAATGTAGTTGAAATAAAATTCCTAATGACACAAATGATAAGCTAACTTTAATTTTCATCAAAAAAAGTAAATATTGAGTTAACAATTTCCATGACCGCTGTAAGCTAAAATTGAAACAAGATAATTGAATATATCGAAGACAATACTAGAAATATTGTATCTATCACTATTATCACCACCTCTTTGAATTAAAGATTGAACAATATCTTTTTTTTTCTTTGAAATCTCTCCACCCCCATAATGGAATTATCTACTTTTTTATACATTTGAAATAAGTAAAATGAGATCAGACATAGATAACTGAAACTGAACTAACCTATGGAAAAATTGTTGGGTTATAAGAAGGACAATCACAGGTATATTACTCTTGGCATTTCCTACGAAATGAGCACTACATATTTTATGGAATTTTGTCGGTTGCCATTGCTTGGAAGTACCATCATTACTAAAGGTTTGAATGAATGAAATTATAACATCTCCAATCAAAGAGATATCCTTACCAAACTCTTCTAACTCTATTAATCCATATCTGCTCCCGTTCTCCCTCAATCCATTTATTAGGAAATGAATAAAATTTGATGGAATCGCCTGTGTTATAATAAGCATTCTGGCATGAGTATGTGAATTTCGTAAAGATATTGTAATCCTAGGCCTTCAGCATTAATTTTCGATATTGAGAATTATAAATCAACATGTAAAACAGAGGAGAACAGAGAAACTTATTTGAAAAATTAATAGCAATATTTAAATCTCGAAAAGTACCCTTATTATCTTTTCCTCTGCCTTCTATATATCTCATATTTCCACTCAACACGTCGAAGTACACATTATTTCGGTCAAACACCTCAAATAATTTTTATTCCAAGTTCCCGCATCTGTCCTTATAGGTAATAACGCAGCTCAGCCAGTCAAGCCACAGCTTTCAGTTTATGATTTCATCTAACACATACGTCGCTCGAAGTTCCTATTTATGGAACTCTACAATACCTCGACTGTGACACTTGCGAGGCCGGCCGAGAAGACTTGGCCGTCGGCCGTCCCTATGTGAAACGGCAGGCGGGTGAAATTGTTTATTATTATCGATGTTTATTTCAAATATCAAATTAAAAATTGTAATTTAATATCCGACATCTTCATATTTTTATCCTAAATTTGAGATAGAGAGAAATCATTATGTATTTAAAATTTTGTCACGTATCCTGTTAATAATTGAAATTTTCTCCCTCAAATCTCAAATGACTATGATCATAAGTACTTGAATATTATTTCAATTTCAGAATAGAGTGTATTCGTACTGTATGGAATAAATTTTGTGATTTTCTGACCATAAAATTTCATTCTTAGTAACTGTAAATAGCAAAACAGCAACCTACGACTTGTTTATTTTTCAAAGACTAGGTCGGCCAAGATACACTTGGGGAGGGGGTATATGAGAATTGAATTACGTGTGTTTACACTTTGATTATCAGAGTTCAGTTCACTAGGTCAGTAGTTTCGAGTAAGAGTGTGTAGGGCTTAGGGTTGTACGAGTTTTCGTTCGTTTTCGGTTACAAGTTGAATGTGAGTGATCAAGATGGCAAGTGTAGGAGAGGTAGTATCAAATTGCGGTGATTTGATTAGTTTTTTAGTAGATAACAGGTTTTCCATTATTAGAATAATTCTAATTGACAGCGTTCACAACATGATGAATATGATTTTAATTTTACTAAGTTTTAAGATGAGTTGTTGGACAGTTATACATTTTAGATATGATTGTCACTGTATTTGTAACATGTGAACTTGAAAAAGCCTCAATGTACGCCGAAACATATGTAGTAAAGTATTAATAAAAAAAAAAGACGAAATCCTATTTTTAATTGGCCTGGTCGACCACTCCTAGAGAGCTCGAGCCGTCACTGCCACATACAAATATGCAAACCGCCTATATTTTCCTTATTTACGTCTAAGATTTTTGAAACCATCCCTCAAATGTAATAATGGTGAAAAGAATACTCATTGTAACCTTTCATATCTGACTTCTGTTATAAACACATAAACCTATCCACATACCCCTTCCAAACCATAGAAAACACAGAAGACAAGATCAACATCCAGAATAAACAACCGGAATCTATCCAACAGCCTGATCAACATAAGAAAGGACGGCGAAACTGAGTGGCACCCCTCTCTCAACCCCAACCCCCTCTTCTAACCACAGCATCGCAAAATGGTATATGGTAACGGAAACGTAGTAGATGGAGCGATAATTCCGTAAAAATGGGGTCAAGTTGTCGGGTCTCGGTGTGACGAAGGACCGCACTCGAAGTTTGGGCGACACGAGTAGGTGTTAAATCTGGAGGGTGTAATGGGACAAATGAGATGTGTGCGGCGGGGATGGCAAAGGGCCGCGATATCGTCTGGCTCGGACTTCTTCCCTCTTGCCGGCTGGAACTGCGCCAAATGATGCTGTCTTAAGGTTGAGTGACGGTTGCTATTTGAGACTGCAAAACAGGCGAATGGGTTCTTTTTCAGATTTGATGGGTTGTTTGAGGAAATAGGTCGTGTGTGTGATGAATCTTATATCGGGTGTCCCAAGGTGGTTTGCCTATTGAATTATTATGGAACTTTATGCAGATAATTTCAAATTTAGTAGTTGAACATTAGGTAATGTACATTTTTAACATATATTCTCAAATTTCCAGCGTTGCTAGATCAATGCAAATTTATTTATTTATTTATTTATTTGTTTCTCAAACAGATTATAATAAAATCTCCTTACATGAGAATAAAAGTGAAACCAAACATTTTTCGCATATCGTATAGTAAGCCATTAACACTAACATAACAAGCTAGTACATATTCCTTTAAGGGATCATTCAAATTTATAATGTTCATTTATACACCTAAAAAACTGCTTGGGTTTGAGAGCAAAGCTGGTACCGCGCAAATCTAAGAAATCATTCGTTATTTTCAGCATTGTGATTCTCAAGAGATGTTATTTGGAACTCCTTTCTGAGGTCAGTTGATCGAACAACATTGTAATCCGGATAGACGTTATGTTTTTTCAAATAGAGGAATCTTAAAAACCTGTTCTGAACTTTTTCCAAGGTTTTTTTATACAAGAGGGGCGTTGGGTGCCACACCACAGAGCAATATTCGAGCTGGGGTCTCACTAAAGTATTGTATAACAATATACTGGTTTCTATCTTTTTAAAGTTCTTACAATACCTCAACACGAATCCCAATTTTCCAAGGGCCTTCGCCGATATGGTTTCAACATGTGCTTTGAATGAAAGTTTGAAATTGTACTCCACACCCAAATCCCTCACCTCCTCAACTCTGACTAACTCTCCGGCATCCATACAATATCCAAACTTGAGTATTGCGTCTTTTCTGGAGCAAGATAGTACAACACATTTACCATTATTGAAGGCCAAATCATTCCTTACACTCCACTGTTGAATGTCATTGATATCAGCTTGGACCTTGGCACAATCATGTACATCCTCAATCTTACGATAAAACTTTTAGGTCATCAGCAAAAGTAGGCATTTACAGTACCTCAGGTAACGTGGCAAATCGTTAATGAATATCAAAAACAGTAAGGGTCCCAAATTTGAGCCCTGAGGTACTCCCGAATTAGCATGGAACTTTCCTGAACAGTTACCACCGCATTTCACCCTGAATTTTCTGCCTTTTAGATAGGATGCGAAAAATTTGATGACACTACTACATGCTCCAAATTCACCGATCTTCCTGAGGAGAATGTCGTGATTGACACTGTCAAATGCCTTCCGGAAGTCCGTGTAGATTATATCGGCTTGGGACTTCTCCATTATACTGGAAACATCATGACAAAACTCCAATAAGTTTGTCGCAGTAGATTTTTTTGGTGTGAATCCGTGCTGTTCATTGCATATTTTGTCCTGTACACCGTTCCACAACTTGGCGTAGATAACTTGTTCAAACAGCTTGGCAGCTGGGCATAGAACTGAAACAGGTCTATAGTTTTTTATTTCTACTTTCTTCCCAGACTTATGGATGGGTGTCACCAAAACTTCCTTCCAGAAGTCTGGGAATGTATTTGTCTTCAGCGCCAAATTAAAAATGTAAACTAAAGGCGTCTGAAGCCACTCAGCACATCCCCTTATGATATAAGGTGGAACCCTGTCAATACCCGCTGATTTTTTCGGTTTCAACTTTTTTACTGCCATAAAGAAGTCCCCCGCAGTCACCTCCGTTTCTTTGATTTAATTTGACAATATCTATTTTGTTGAATTGAAATTCTTCATGATGAAACTCGTAGACGTATCATTATTATTAATTTTTTTCACTGTCTCTCTATTGTGAGCGTTCTAGTATTACGTAACGCAATTTTTGAGAATTTTTGACCCCTTCTCCCCTCCTGTAACGCACCGTAACGTTTTTCTGTACCCCTCCATCTCTAAACGTCACGTAACACTCAAGTAATCATTTTTACCCCAAAGTCGCAAAAATTCCTGTTATAGTTTTTATCCTTGGTATAGTTTCAACTGCCTTTGCGGTAATGATACAAAATAAAACAAGAGATTTTTAATCCGCAACACTTGCGTATTTTGTTTATTTTTTATAAATTTTTGGCTTTACACATAATTGTTTTTTATTTATTTATTTTAGCTTTTTTTACTTATGAACTCTGAAAATAAAAAAAAACCTATTTATTTCAATATTTAGCAATGCAATTGTAAACAGAAACCCAACCGAAATTAAACATTTTACTCGAAATAAAATTGTACTCTTAACAGAATTAAAAAATAATCAACTATTAACCAAGCATTTAAGTAGGTCTCTAAAAAAATTCGCTTGAAATTGCTGCTCATCTGTCCACGGGTTTGCTAGCCACTCAGATTCATTCATCACTGGCACCTGGAGTGCAGAAGAAAACGGTTCTGGAATGGTTAATCCACTTGCATCAACTTCTTCTTCGTCGTGCCAGTCAGCATCCTCAAATGATGTTTCATAACGACACATGCAATAAAAAGAACATAATATTCAACATACAGGGTGGCCATTTGAAAACGAAACAGACGAGATTACAGACGAAATAAATTTTTTCACCTTTCAACTGTCGATTTATTTTGTTTTTAGGGTTGTCCACACTGTACGGCATAAATGGCGGCATATTCATATCTTGCTTTAATTTTTAGACACCCTTTATCATTCAATAAACAGCTGAAATTAATTCAGGGCCATTAAAACTAGGCACCTACGCCCCCGCAGATAGTCCATGGCATTAAGGCCACTCGTAACTTGTAACCTCCTACCCCTAAACGTTGACGAGAGCATGCATACTCCTGAATCATCGTTAAACAAATAATCTCATCAGCATCTTGCCGCAGAACGGCAGCTCCAATTAACAAACAGCTTGGGATAGGCTTGTAAGACGATTTTGGACCACAGTCTAATCCGAGTCGGCTGGGACGTTATAATCTGATGTCTGTTACAACAGTAGATAGCCATATCAGGAGTGCGAGGGCAGGAATTCCAAGGTGGAGTAACGAGCGTCCAAACTGATAGTTTGCATGATTTGCAGCGATCGGTCAGGATAATCAGAAAGCGAGGATAATTTGTATATATGGCCGGTTTCATATATGGATCACGCTGATGCTCCAGGCCTATCGGTTGAGCAGGTCCGGACTGCTTCATATTCGACATTGAAGGGGGTCATTATGCTAAATTGTCTTTAGGTGTTCAATTTTTGTTAGCAAATAATGTACCATATGGTGTTAGCTTTGATAAATTGGGAACAGAATAATATTTGTTCTAAGAATTCAGAGTTGCAGTCTGTCTGCGAATGTGAGGAGGAACAATGTTAGATAAAACTGGTAACCAAGTGTATGTGCACTATTAAATCAAGCAGAGCAACAATACTCAGCTGCAGAAAAATCTGAGGCTTGGGATGCTGTGCGTAGAGTGGATGCATCAGCACCCCAAGATGATGCAGCTAATTTCTGAAGGATATTATACCTAGTTATCAGTTTCAGGCTCAGATCATCTAAATCAGATAACATATTCTCTAATAATTTTACCATTATTCCACACTTCAGATGGGTATAGAGTTTGGAAATTAATCCATCTTCCCAAACATTCTCATATGCCGAAGATAAATCAATGAATGCAGCTCCTGTTTTCAACCTAATATGGAAACCTGATTCTATGAAAGTTGTAAGGACAAACACCTGAGGTAACCGGTCTTTAGTCCTCTGCCGTTCTTTTATTTCAGAAATTCATAAATGATCTTAATACAATTTCTGAACGTAAAATGAAGCGAAATTATGATATCACAACTCCTCTTTCTGAAAGAAAGCCTAAATCAAGCTGAATAATTCATTTCCACCCATTCTACCCCGATATCGCCAGTCTCAGATATGGTATATTGAAGTTATGCCCATTAACAAAGCGTTGCGAGGTAGCAGCGGCTCATAATAGATTTCCATTTTATTGACGTTTCCACCCCTTGTCCAGCTCTGGCAACCGATGAAACCGTTCATATATTCGACGGGTTAATCTAGGGCAGCTTAGCGTGATCAGTGGCAATGGCTGACGTCACGTCGATTGTGTTTTGATTTAACGTAGCCCACTCAATTATTTCGGATTGAGTGGATTTCACCCCTTACCGTCTACCCTAATTTCATCTGGCGTTCGTTATATTCGGGGGATGGTTCGCGATAACTGATCACCGTCGAATCATCATCATCTGTGATTGGGGTAAATATTATAGATTGAAGATATCATGGATGGGAAACCCACTTGCGTTGCCAATACTCAGAATCGATTGATTTTTTACTGCAGTTTCAGTTCTAGGATAATAAATAGCGCTATGAATTTTAACTCTTGTACTGATAATCAGAAAATCGATCAACAATTGTTATTCGGTTATTGTGGAACTTGAAAAACAACGAGCATTGATCTATCAAAGGTGGTTCAAAGAGCATGAGAACTCAAACGCCTATGATGTTCAAAATTTATTTCACTTATTTATTAATGATATACTTCGATTCGTGGTTTCGATTCATGGGATTGCAAATCACTGCAAAATTGTGATCACACTATCAAACATGAATTTGAGGCCCTCAAATGTTAAAAATTTCTATTATCGCTTCAATAAGTGACATGGATTTTTTAATAATATTCCTATCTGGCTTCTCGTCCGATATCAGGTTATCATGGATTTTTGGCACACCTGTATCTACTTCTCAATAAACAAAACGCTTCTAATAAGATTCTGTGTGGTTAATGAGTTCAAAATGACGTTAACAGAAAACACAAAAAATGTTTTCATTCCATTCAGGATTATGCCTAGATCATTGTGAGAAAAAAATTGCGTTAGTATAAAAATAATTCAAAACTTATGAACAATTAAAGATGGTAGTTTTCTACTTATAATTTGTAAATTAATTTTTATTTCGTATTTCGAAAAAAAACCTGAAAAAGGAAAAAGGGTACTGAAAAAACGCAAGACGTCGCAAGTAAGTTCGATAGGTATTTAGTAGATTTAAAAACCACAAAAAAATATGATATAATCTTAACATTTCGAAGAGCTTATTCCCGTTGGAATTTTTTTTTCTAATTAGTTTTGCGAGAAACTAGACCTTAGTCAATCACCAAGTTTTTTCCATGACTTTTTTGATTATTATAAATTAAATAAAATATTTGAATAATTCCCAGTAATTTTTTGCGCTTCGTGGAGTCATGTATATCCATAAAAGATAGTTTAAGGGTTTGAATAAGTTCGATACTATGATTAGTATCTTTTTTTTTAAGTAAATAAAAAAGAAAATTTATCGTATTGTTTTGAAAATTTTTCATCTTTTGCCACTTAATTACCCTTTTCATGTTAACAAAAGACGTTAATTAACGAAAAATATCATCTCTATTAGTTTGTGATTTTTTTTATTAAAAAATGGATTATGTCAATATTTTATATTTATATTTATATTAAAAAAAAAACTTAATAATAATATTTAATTGTTTTTAAACATTTCATTCATATTTCAATTGATTGAATGATTAGTCAAGATTTTTTTATTATAGTTGATAGCTCACTTTAAATCAACAAACAAACATTTTTTGTCATTGAAAATGACATTGTTCATTATACAAGCAATATGTTATTTTTATTGAGATAGTTTTAAAATTACAATAATTTCCCTGTGCATCAAAGTATCGAAAAAATATTTTGCATTTTAGAACTAGAATGAAGAAAAATTAATTTTTCTTAATTAATTAATTAATAAAATGTTTATAACAAATCGTTGATATGATAAATAGTTGAATTTGTCAATGAAATAAATTTTTATTTGTTAACTTGTATTGAACTGTCAATTATAATTAAAAAGATTAATTATTCGCTCAATATAAATATAGAAATAAAATTATGAACGATCAGAATCATTACTAAGGATTTTTTAAATCATTAATAGCAGTTTTTAAAGAAGAAATTGTGCATTTGGTTATAAAAATTCATAAGCAAATGGAGAATTTTATTAGTTAATGAACATTAAGTAAAATCGGTAAGTGACAATTGAAAAAAGGTCGCATTAAGGTGAATTTTCCATTTATCTTGAATTAGAAAAAAATATTTAAAAATAAAATATTGGAAATATTTGAATTATCTTATTAATGATTGAGTAATCCCCAAAAATGTTGTTGTTGGAAAATAATCTACTTTATTTCAAAATTAACTTCAAATTAAGATATCGTAACTTATTACGTTCGGACGGCAATTTTTAACGTTAAATTAAAATTATGAATAATGGAAGTACTGTTTCGTGAATTGAAACTCTTTTTAATAAATTTCCTAGTCTTTCAGGATGTCTTTTCTGAAATCCAACAAAATAAGAGTAAACTTATTATGAGTAATAAACTGAACATAACTTCTTTACCGTCTTTAATTTTTTATAACATTATAAATTTTGGATGTACCAATGCAATATTTCGCATAATTATCTAGACCTAATGCCGAATCAAACGATCGATAGCACATAATTTTTGTAGAATTATGTCCCTTTACCGCCATTCTAAAATCATTAGCTAGAGTAATTATTTTGTGAGAGTTACTTGAATAGTTACACATCCAATAAATTGATAACCTAAAGATTACAGATAATGAGATCATTTATGCCAAAGATATAGTTTTTCATTCACAGATAATCTTAATATTGTTTATTGTATCTCATTTCTGCCATATCAGATTATACCTACTTTTACCTCAGGCAGGCATTTGAATGTAATTAATGCGCTAAAAGACGCAGAGTTATATAAAATTTCTTTCAATTAATATTTTTTTTTTTTATTACAGATTCATTCAAATGAATTGTTACTAGCAAGTTTTTTTATGAAATAATCTCAAAAATAGTGTTCCATACACCATTATTGTTTTCTGCCTTGTTCTTTATTTTTGAGGAAGTGTCCTAGATTGTCGTAAATCAAAATATTTTTATCCGCCCATATAGATTGGTTGAGAGAATACTGTTACTAAGAAGGCTGTATAGACAATACACGGTCAGTGCCATTCTCTTGCTGAATTCCTTTGTTTTGATACTAAATCCTCCTGTATTTTTTGTGCTTTCCTTTCTATAATATTCTTAATTGGCGTTTTGGTACTTTCAAATATTTATCGGTGGAAATCCGGCGTATTAATCAGATATTTTCCTTTTCACAACTGTTTTACATTTTTTCATTTTACCACAAATGAAAGCCATACACATAACGGCCAAAACATGTAATGAATCTTCAATCTGAAATGAAAAATGAGTAAAGCTATCATTATGCATTAAGTAACGTAAAACGAGTACAAAATTCAAATAAATAATAGATAAAAAATATAATTTCTTTGAAATGTGATTTCTGGATATTCATATTTAAAAAAAAAGTTAAACTACTGGTCAAAACACTACCTTGATTTCTATTATACTCTTATATATTCAAAGGGAGTAATGAGTCATTCACATCATAAATGTTGTTTATACTTTCCGCTTTCTCGCTGACGTTTCTGTTTATGTCCACGAATTTGCACGTCGTAATTTCGAAACCCCATCCTTCATCCCCTTTTTTTAGCGGAGGTCTTGTCACCCCTTCGGTCATTCAATTTCCAGGGATCGGTCGCCGGATCTAAACGACCGCTCTAGACCGTCCCCTACGCGGTTCCGGGGCAATTATAAAAGGGAGAATTACGGAAAGGTGTAGTTGAAATATTGAGGACTGCTGCTGCGGTCGATCGGGGGTTCGTTGTTGAATGACTATCCGTCAGCGCGATTAGATTTAGCATATCGGAGGGTTGACCGACGGGTGTCGTCCCACTATCGTTTCCGATAGACGGACGACGGGGCGGTTTGATTTGTTGGATCTGACGAGGCAGATCCGTCTGGTGATTGAGCGGTCGATTTGGAAAAGAAGAAAGAGATTCAAAAAATTCACTTGAGGTATTGTAGGTCAATATGGAGATCTGAGATGCTGGTTAGTAGATTTTTTTTTGTTGAAAACTGTACACTCATAGGACCTCAAGGTAGATAACTCACAGTTATTTCCTTAAAAATTTCTTCGTGTAGATTATATTGATAATAATGAGAATAATGTTTATTTTTGAAAATCCCACATGTAAAATTCACATTCACATATCGCCAGACCGAAAATACTGTCAAAATAATCATTAAAATTATATCATTTTTTTGTTTTGTAACGGTAAAAAAATTTAGTTCTGCCTTCCCCGACCGGTGCCCGCCGTCTTAGCATACGGTCACCGTTTTAACTACTATATAAAAATGAGTCTGGGTTTCCTTCCTGACGCTATAACTCCAGAACGCACGAACCGATTTCCACGGTTTTGTATTCGCCGGAAAGGTCTCGGGCTCCGTGAGGTTTATAGCAATGAAAATTCAGGAAAAATTCAACAGAAAAGCGACTCTTCTAGATGGCGGTCGTACTGCACATTTTGCGCTTAAGTTGCCACTCAATTCAAACACAATTGGTACTACAACATGCAATATTTTCCGATCCATTGCAATGGGAAGCTTGCTTTTGTAATGCAAGCTCATTGTTTGGGATGAGTGCACAATGGCACATAAGAAATCACTTAAAACACTTCACACTGAAGGATCTTCGGCGAAATAACAACATCTTTGGCGGCTTGATGATATTGTTGGCAGGCGATTTCAGGCAGACGTTGCCAGTAATTCCCCGTGGAACGCCTGCAGATGAATTGAATGCTTGTCGGAAGGAATAATATACATTATCGCTAACCACTAATATGAGAATTCAACTTCAAAATGATCAAAGTGCTGCACAATTTACCAAACAATTTTTAACTGTTGGAAATGGGAAAGTCCCAGTTGATGCGACATCTGGATTAATTACTCTTACCAACGAGTTTTTCCGATTTGTAGACTTTCAATCAGCTCTTATTGAAAATGTTTTTCCAAACATTAGTGAGAATTATCAGAATTATGCTTGATTATGTCAACCAGCAATTCTTGCCGCAAAGAATAATGATGTACACGTACTGAATTCTACCATTCAATCAAAAATTGCTGGTGATTTGGTGACATACAAATCCGTTGATTCCATAACAAATCCCGATAATGTAGTAAATTATCCAACGGAGTTTTTGAACTCTCTGGAGTTACCAGGATTTCCACCACATAACTTGCAACTGAAAGTTGGTACAGTTGTTATGATATTGCATAATTTGAATCCACCGCGACTTTGCAATGGCAATTGACTTTCGGTAAAAAGACAGATGAATTCCTCGAATACCAAAGATTCCGACTGATCTTCTGTTTGACTTCTAACGATAGCAATTTCCAGTTCGCCTTGCGTTCGCAATGACAATTAACAAGTCGCAAGGCCAACCGCTTAGTGTTTGCGGGATAAATTTATCGTTGTTTTTCACATGGACAGTTATACGTTGCGTGTTCACTTTGTTTGTGTTAACGTCAGACCAAAAACACAAAATGTGATTTACCAAAGGGCACTTCAATGAAACGGATAATTTACTGACACGTATAACGCTTCGATTCAGTATTTACTTTGGATTCACTTTCATTCACTCAGAGAAGTTCAACTAAATAACACTTCATTTTTGTAATCGAAATGAATTCATTACTGTTGTGAAATGAGATAAAATATTTCCTTTTCAAATATAAAACGAAAAAAAATGTTTTCTTCATCTTTTCATCACCAAACGAAATGTTACATGAAACGAAGCCATCTGCTGGCAAAACGGAGTTCGCCGGGTTTGCTAGTTTATTTATAATTATTATATTCTAAAATAACTGGCATTTGGGTAGAACGATAGTACGCTGTTATACTAGTTTAACGGTCTTGAAAAAGGGAGATAAAAACAGGTATCTAAGCGTTCGGACACCGTTTTTCATCCTCCGAACTTGATATGAACATGGAATAGTTTATCTTTCGGCAACCAGCGCCTCCACCCCGTATACGCATATTTATGTCCTGACG
Organism: Micraspis discolor; assembly: GCA_030674115.1. Classification (NCBI taxonomy): domain Eukaryota; kingdom Metazoa; phylum Arthropoda; class Insecta; order Coleoptera; family Coccinellidae; genus Micraspis; species Micraspis discolor. Next base: position 14,556,503 of record JARTUT010002175.1, read on the forward strand.
CCAGTTTTTCTCCCGGCGTAACATCGAAAAAACCACAAGCCTACGTCGGTCGGTTAGGGCATGAAACGCCGTATTTAGGCATGCGGAATTTTCAGATAGCGGCGCTGGGGCGTGTGCACAAAAAGAAAAATATCCGGTGGACAAAAAGTGTCCGTTCGTTTTAAAATTGAGCGGCATTAACTCCGCCGAAAAAATGTGTCGCTAATTAGTCGTTATTCACGGCTCCGCTAGTACAAATGGCGGTAATGAATATTCCGTCCGGGCGGCGAGGCCAGGGGCGGGGAAACGGCGTGGGCGGCACATCGACGAGGTGCGAAGCCTGATGGATGGCCCCTCTAATTCTCCGCCGGATTCGCCTGTTTTTTTTTTTCGTTGTACGTTGGAGAGGGTCGCTGAAAAAAGCCCCCTGCGATGGTTAAAATATGGCTTGGGCTCTTTCGGGAACGACGGTATCGGTTTTTACCGTTGGGCTGTGGGATTGATAGGTCTTTTAAATTGCCAGTTTCCGCTTCAGGGATGTCTTTGGTCGAATTGACTCATTTGTCGAGTTCCACTGCAAGTACTCCAAAACAGAGATCTACGTCAAATAACCAAAAAACCCTCTCTTACAAGAATTTCAACCCTACACGAAATATCTAATGCGCCTACTATCAGGGAGTATTTCGATTAAATCTCTGATAAATTCGATCAGCACGAATGTCGGGGAAGCCACGTCCTAAAAAATATAACAAAAATAAAATTACACAATAAAAATCGCCACCCCCATTCACTTCAATACCAAGCCCTCCCCATACTTCTTAAACCACCTTAAATCCATCAAATTCAAATTTATCTTCCATAAACGCATTCAATCACCTGAACATAGTGATTCCTTAAATTAATGTTAAGTTAATGGTTGCCCATGCAAAATAGGAAAGCTCTGATGAGATCGTGAAGGAAAAAGTGCATCTCAGCCTTCAACACACATTTCAGACAGTGGCGTAACTATTCCATCTGGGGCCCGTGGCAAATTCTCTTGAGGGGGCCCCCTATCTATAAAATTTGTCATGAGGTTTTGTTTCCAAACAAGTTTGCCTAACAATAACCTCTTTCCCTGACTAGGTTTCAATTATGAAGAATATTTTCGTCATTTACGGATTTGATGATTTTCTTGGACATTGCTAAAGCAGTTTGAACCTTATAACTCAATAAAATCCTAGAAATGTATCATTAATGGCAAGCGCCTTCGGGATTGCATTACCGCCTTTTCGATCATACAATAACGGTTAACTTCACACATGTGACCAATATTTTAAATGAGCGGTATCGAATATAATATATAAGAATGGGGCGGCATTTATTCCATTTGTCAGTGCAATTTTTACTTTTTACGACCTAGACAGAAATGAACTCCTTTTGGATATTTGGACTTAAATATTATCATTTTTGTAAAATTGGGTTATATTGCCCTAATAACTCAACCTTTTTCAAGAAGTTTTCTTTGGAGTTTGAATCTCTGTTATCGGCGGTATCTTTGTGGCCACGAAATGCAAAATTACACGTCAACAGTGCTGATGCCTCATGTCAATATTTCAAAGGAATACTTCATCGAATAGTTTACCAGTTATGCGCAACTGAAATATGATTGTCTCAATATTTGCTACAATATCTATCTGATCAATTTGAAACTTGGAACTCGTATGAATAACGTTGAGAAAAAAGAATCTGTCTAGCTTTCTGTAACTCCACAGTCTCGATAAGTTTCTAAAAACTCCGTTTGCGTATTGATGGTATGGCGAATTCAACCGAGGTCGTTGTTCGCTCCAAGACGTATTACGTGAAGGTCGTCGAAAATCAGTCGTTTATCCGAAAATCTTTGATGCTGTGCGCCAACTGATATTGCAAGATCGTCATGTGACCTATCGTGAGATTGAGACAACCTTGGTCATAAGTGAGACCGGCATACATTCAATATTGCATGAACATTTGACCGTTAAAAAATTAGTTCGCGTTGGATCCCACACAATTTGTCAATCACTCTAAAAAAGGTTCGAATCGATTGGTCGAAGGAATTGCGCCAAAAATACGATCGCTGTGCTTCGAAGTACGCCTATGATAAATCATGGATTTACGCGTAAGAGCCTGAGAGTAAACAGCAGTCGATTGTATGGGTGTTTGAAGATGAGCCAAATCCAACAAAATGTACTTTTCCTTGCAATTGAATCAGTTTTTGAATGTGATAAAACTTATTTCACGGATATGCTCCGTATTTTATATCAGTTTCCCGAGTATATCGACGATGCTCTCCTATCTCATTAGAAGCCCACTCCTAATAATATAACAATTTCAACCTTGGCATAACCGCAGAGGGCGCTCCTCAAACGCATAGGTCGGCTGTTCATCACTCGCAGAATTCGCTTCGGCCGAAATAAGAGGTAAATCATTGGATACACGTGAGCGACTTATTAGGAACAATGTATCACAAAGCGAACGCGATAATGGGATATTTCGAATTCCGGCGTAACCATCCGGTCCGGAATGCCTGCCGTACTTCCACGCTCCGGGCCTCGTCAAAATAGGCAAAATATCTATCGTTCGTCTTTCCGGGCATACCCGGAATTACCGGGTGGTTGCCGGTCTATTTCGATTTCTTGCGTCACGAACTATGCCACCAAGGAGCTCGTGGTTAGGGGTTTGATGTTTATAAGAAAACAAGCTAGAAGAAATTTTTTTCTGGTCATGAAACCAAGTAAATATCTTCTCAACTAATAGGACAATATTTATGAAACTTTGCTGGTAACGTAAGTCGTTATTTTGAATAACATTAGTCAATATAAGTTACCATTTTTGGAGCTCTTGTTCACCCGAACAGAGTGCCTATCATTTTGCCCGAATGTCTGTGATTTTGGAATATCTATTTCTTGTAAGAAGAAGGGTCCCACGATTCTGTTGTTAATGCCGGCCCAAACGTTCAATTTTTTAGCTACTCCTTTATTAGTTGCATTTTTTAACCGTCCACTTTTAGGTACATTGTCAACTGTTCCACTTGTATCGTACCTTCGCAAAGTTTTCGTCATGAGCCTTTTTTTGAGCGATTTACAAATTGTGTGAGATTACAATAGATCACATAACGGTCTTGCAATATCAGTTGGCGCACAGCATCAATAGTTTTCGGCACAACGACTTATTTTGGACGATCTTCACGGAATTCGTCTTGGAGTGAACTACAACCTCGGTTTAGAATATTATTCGACATTGTCCGACGCCTAATCGCCGGTTCTCTCTGTCTCTACAATCTCCTCAGTTCCAGTGTCTTTCACTCATGTTTTAATACACTGTATTCTTGTTTGGGTCGTCCTCTTTTTCATCTTGTAGCTGGTTGCCATTCGAGAATTTGTCTATGAAATCTTGTTTCAGGCATACGTTGTATATGTCCATAACATATGAGTTGCCTTGAATCTATTCAATCTGTTATGCTGCCTTCAAGACCCATCTGATGTTTTATAGCTCGTATGTCAAAACGTTCTGACAATGTATAACCTCAAAAATGTCAAGCTGTTCTAAATATTGCTTGCGTCTTAATTTGTTGAATTTTTTTCCTGGTGTAATTCCATTTGCTTTCATTAGGAAGATATGCAATTGAATCTTGTAAATCCTTAACCGTGATTAATTAAAACGTGGGAATAGCTATGTGTTGGCAAACAACAGCTATAAAGTCATCCCTAGCAGTTCCATTTATGACGTTCTACAGCTGAACAACGTGCAGGGGAAATGTGCATGCCTGTCTTCCACACCCTATTTTACGTCTCCCCACATGGGAACGGGTTCGGATATAACGCTAATATCGGGTTATTGTGAACAATAAACTCGTTTCTGGAAGTGCGCCTCTCTTTCCCTCCTGTATCCGAAGAATAAACGAGAAAACTTTGGATAACTTCGCGTTTTCACAATTGTTTCTCGACGTAATGTTTCGAAATTCGTTTCGGGGTAAACAGGAACGGTTCGTAGACCCTTTTTTTTATTTGCTCACATTCTTACGTGGCTGCACGAGATCATCAACTTCTGAGCAGCTCGCAGCTTTGAACTTTTTCTTATGCCGCCGCAAATTCTCGCTCATTTTATGCTGAGGGGAGTTTTCCTGTGAAAATGGTTTTAACTCGTTTCTGGAGTTGTATGAGTGATTTCGAATGTTGGTGATTATTTTGTCTAAACGACCGCGTGACATTCTTGATGATGGTGGTCGTATTACATATAGTACAAATAGAATACCGCGGTTTTACTTCATAATTTGAGGTTTTATTATAAAAACCCGTTACATACTCATTCTTCAAAATATTTTCCATCGCTAGCCACAACTTTCTCCCATATTTGTGGCAGCTTCTTCACCAAACATATCGACCCTAGAGCCCTGGCCCTGACATACCAAGAAAACTGCATTTTAGCAAAATCCTTCGTTATTCAACAACAAGGTTTGCCGAGAAAAACGCGTTAAAGTGACTCGTTTGACATTTTTCAGACTAATCTGCAATCTTTTCCCAACTTCTTCAAAATTTTCCTATCGGCTTCGAAAATTTGGCAACATTGAGGCGTCGTCCTTTTATCCCCCGCTTTAGTCCCGTCTCTGAATTTGGGTGCTAAGTTCACGGACACAACAAGAGCGCGAAAAGAAGGCAGGACGAAGGGTATAAACTAATGACATTTTTATCAAGTTCCGTATATTAAAGATTTCACCCGACGCGGATGATAATAATAGGAAATTAGGCAAATGGCCATCCTTGCTTCTGTCGTCCCATTACGCCACTACGCCTGACAAATTATAAACAACTTTCGTCGTAAAATCGAAGATGCTAATCAGTCATTTCGGGATAATTGCTCCTGTACAGCCTAGAATCTGGCATCGAAGCCGGCGGTCACACTGGAAAAAGTACCCGAATAAGGAAACTTAAATGGGATTTAACGAGCGACGTGCATGACTTAGAACAGATTAGATCTCTCCTTTAACAAATGCGAATCGCAGTTTTGTTAATTAGCTTTGTTAGAAAACATTAATTTGTTTTTAGATCTATTGGTGGCCCGCTATCAGTCACGTAATGAACCCCGCCACAAATTCACGTTGATAGATCCGATATTCTTTATGAAAATTTGGATTGAATCATTCATGAATCATCTGTAAAAATATTCATTAACTTCGTGGATATGACGAATAGGAAGATATGAAAGATGGAATAACGTCGTGCGCTATTACCGTCATCCGCTATTTACCTTACCCGCTATTGGGATTTGAGGTAGTTGTATGACATACACGGTTTTATGTCATCAAAGACATAAAAGCTTTCATAGAATCGTTAAAATTTCTATGATTATTCAGAATAATTCATTATGTACGCTAAAAGCGCATGACGTTATCACATCTTCCATATCGCTCTAATATGTTGAACAGAATATACGTACCACATATAGTGAAAATATATAGGATGGTTCCGAAGTTATGGCTAATATTGGCAGAATCAATATAACACTCAGTTTCTTCAATTTAGAGATCGATTGAGCTTTGAGGCGAAGGTTATTCCGACTATCCTGTGTTCTCTATCTACAACTTAACTTCCGCCTATTCAAACAAAGATCACGCTAATAATATATTTTTACATTTATTTTTTATATTTAGATTTTATCCGAATGTTGACTTGTCCTTGAATGAATTCTGTGTCGGACAATAAAGCTGGTATAATAATTATTATTAATTTTAGAATTCATTGTCGGAGATTTCTTTCGAAGGTCTCAGAATAATTACCAGTTAGAAAAATTGTTAATTTTCGGATATAGCCAATCTGCTTGTTTTAAAGCCGAAAATATTCAGTAAACAACGAAAATAAGTTTTCAATAATAATACGAAATTTAAAAATAGACTTGTTCGATTCGATAATTTCAAAGTTTTTTTTTCCAATTTTACATATAGAACCTATTTTAGGTCTTTTAAAAATATAACCAAGAAAGGAAAAAAGTCATATTATTAGTTTAACAATCACTGCAGCTGAAATATTGATGTTTCTACTTACTATGCAAGTTAGTCAGTGACTGTGGAGTTATGAAGATCATCAATTATGATACATTTCGCGTCTACCACTGGAGCTACGACCCTTGTTGGAAACTGAGGTAGTATCCATTTCCTGTTGGAACGAGTTTTAGGAATAGATTCATCACAAATGTTGGAGGCACCAGGCATCTTCTCGCATGCTATACGGGTATTGAGAATTGAGATAATACTTACCGATTTCTAGTTCTTGCGAGCCAGTTCGAACATGTTTCTGAAATGAAATTACCAAAAACTTTGGCGGTGCCAGACGTAGGTCCTGCTAAGCGAACGCTCTACCATCTAAACTATGCTCCCTATTGATGAGGTAGCATCCAGTTCCATCTAGTTTTGACGACTCAGTTTGAACATGTTATTGAATCATCAAAAGTTTTGGAGGCGCCGGGCATCGATCCCGGTACCTCTCGCATGCTAAGCGAGCGCTCTACCATCTGAGCTACGCCCCCTGTTATACGACCAAGTAGTTCTTATCGTCAAGAGGTTTTTATGAACCAGTTAAATCAAGTTATTTGGAAATTTTAAAGAATTATTTTGTTGAGTGGCGATTATGTCCCAATCTCAACAAAACCGAGGTTTCTTATTCCCATCTGAATAATCGTGAAAAATATAGGAAATTAGCTATAACTTCCAGTGTTTCTCCTATCAAACATAATTTCTATCCTGAATATTTGGGAGTTAAATTAGATTCATTTCTCAATTACAAGGCTAATTTTTTCAATAATTATATATATTGCACAAAATAGAATTCCAAGATTGAAGTCACGTAAACCATTATGGTATAATACGTTCTCCAATATGAACATTAGCGATATAGAATTATGGAAGGTTGAGTGGAACTCTTATGAAATGTTCAATACAAATCTCATTTCTGATCCTTCTGAAAGAATTACGGGTTTTGATCTTCCAAGAAAAATTTGGATAGTTCTTAATCGTTTGAAAACAGGACATGGTCTTACCAATAGCATGCTATTCAAATGGAACTCAAATTTCAAGCGCAAGCTGTGTAGGGGATATGCAGAAGAAACAATACCTCATCTCATCAATAGTTGTTCCATATATAAATTTCAAGATGGTTTTAGGGCTATTCATGATGTTTCCGATTCTTTCTTGGAATGGGTTATAAATTTCAAACAAATTTGATACCTATGATTTGTAGTTTATTCAAGCTTATTTTGTACACATAATAATTATGCGGGAAGCCAGGGTTTTTTTCCACTGGGTTTTTTCCTATAATATATATATAACAACTGATAAAATCATCAAAAAGTTTGGAGGCGCCGGGCATCGATCCCGGTACCTCTCGCATGCTAAGCGAGCGCTCTACCATCTGAGCTACGCCCCCTGTTATCTGTTAAGAATTGTTGACATTTATTTATGGTTGAATTCGTTCAAGTGACCTAGAATGCAACATTTTTCAATCATTATATGAAAGGTCAAGGACTCGAAAAGGTATACCGACGTTACTGGATTTATTGCAGCAACTTCGTTTATGAACATTGTTCTGATATATCCCGGAGCCTCTGATAATACTTGCCTGTAGGAACAAAGAAAAAATTCAGGATGCCAAAAGACTGGTTTAATTTTTGATCAACAGGATATTTCGTTTATTTTAAAAAAGGCGAACTAGCGCGTCCACCATTTTGTTTCATTCTATACAATGTTCTGTTCCATTTTATGATACATATTTAATGAATAATATATTTTGTCTGATTTTTAAATAATAAGTTTAGTAATATTAGATTGAGTGTTTCTAAATCATCTTCTGATGTCAAATCTGGAGTCTGTATCTATAGAATCATTTATTAAAATTCATCATGAGAATCAGAACGAATTGTGAATACAACTTTAGGCAATGAGTTTGAATCTAGATCACAAACTAAATTCGTTTTGAATTCTTACGATGCAATGTAGTTCCATTGAAGACTTCTCATGCGTTGTTGTACCCATAAATGTTTTTGGTTTATTTGTATTTTTTATTTTATCCTAATCTTAATAATAGTAGAGAGTTGTTTCGAGTACTCTTCATGCTTCATCAATGCCCTTGTTCTAGTTTGAAAACTAGTAGCACAGCGTGCTACCGTTTCGTCGAAATGTCTGTTATATTAGAATATAGAGCCGAAAATGGTATCAATCGATTGGGATTGACTTCCTCAGGAAGAATCCGAGGTCATGTTGGGTACTTCGGGGGGAAAAGTAACTAACTACTGAACTGAATACATATAAATATGATATTGTTAATACAGACAAAAACCTTTTTACAATAAATATGACGCTTTATTTGAAGAGTGTAGCCAAGTTATAGCCACTAATGTATACTGAAAACCAGAGACCGTACGAACGGTTTGGGTAATGTGTCTTAAGAAAGGCAACAGTTGTGTTATTCCATTTTCTGATCTTCTGATGTGTTTAATGAAAAAATAAGATGAACTAAAGAAGTTTTTCAATACAACATTGGAGGAGGTCACGAAACCGCACGATATGAACGATATTTTACTTCAGAAAAGTTTTTTCTTCCAGAGAGCGAGCGCTCTACCATCTGAGCTACGCCCCCTGACAAATGCAAAGAGATACCTGGTAACTTCCGCGAAAAAATTTTAGTGGCCTAGTTTTAATAAAAAAATTTTGTTGTATTGCGTTCATAAAATTTTTGGAGGCGCCGGGCATCGATCCCGGTACCTCTCGCATGCTAAGCGAGCGCTCTACCATCTGAGCTACGCCCCCGGATACTGAAGAAATATACGATCTCTTTTAGTCAGTGAGAGTGACCCAGATTAAATTCATTAGAAATCACAATATAAAAGGATAATGACCCGAACGAAAATATTTCAGGTTAACTACGTTTATGTTTATTCTTATGGGACATTACTCAGATCACCTAAATTATAATTCTAATAAAGATGTAAGAGAGCAATGAAAAAAAAAAACAGAAAATATTAAACGAACAGTTGTGAATTCTAGGATTCCTATCTTTAGTAAATTGGAAATGAAACTCCGTATTATATCGTATCGTGAACTTCTTTGGTTAATACTGTAAGAGGTTTTTTCTTATTACCGCCACCTCAGAATTGGATAACATTGAATATTTCAGTTTTTTTTCAATTCATTAATTAGCGGATTACTATGATCTCTGCATATTTCTTCTTGCTTCAAATTTCTCGTTCAATTTGTTGATGTGTTTATTTATTTATTAATTTCTCTATTTGAACCATCAGGATAACTCCCACAATAGTATCCTCTAATACACAAATGCTACGCCCCCGTTGAATATTAAGAAGTACCCGGTACCTTTCTCCATAATATTTTGGTGACCTAGTTTCAACAAGTTTTTTTATGCTGAATTTTCAAAAGATTTGGAGGCGCCGGGCATCGATCCCGGTACCTCTCGCATGCTAAGCGAGCGCTCTACCATCTGAGCTACGCCCCCTGTTGTATTGTATGTTATACAAGATCAATTTCGTCAATGAGATTGGTAAAGTAACCCAGATTCAATGGTAACCAAATCACAATATTAAAGGTTAACGGAACGATAAAACTCGTCCGACTACATACGGCTTTCATTCACTCGCCTTTCGTTTATAATTACCTATGTTTATGATTATTCTTCTGGTATATCATCAGATACCAACGTTCATATGAATATGAAAGAAGGAAGATTATGATCACAAGAGTGAATATTAGATGAAAACTTTTACGCGAAAGGATTATTTTATTTTTGTTATTATTGAGGACTAGCGCACCCACCATTTTGTTACGATGAATAATTGTTTTCTTTGATTCCAAGTATTCTTTATTTTCCTTTTGCCTTATAGTTCTCTCAAAAAATATCAGTCTTGAACCAAAACACTAGTTGATGGTCCATTACCTCAAGAATATCGAACTTTCTCTTTTATGTTTAACTCATCATCCTAACATTTGGTCGAACCGTTTGAAATTCAACATTTATTACTACTTTTGTAGTTGGCTAAGGGTTAGCGTTCAGTCATTTTTCTCTCGATCAAGCAGTTTATTAAGTGATCAAACTTCATGAAACCCAGCATTACACTTTTATATCTCTTATACGACTCATGGTGAAAATCTGTACCTATCTTTTGCGCGGACGATAGGCCGATTTTCTTTCTCGGCAAGTCAATTTTGGGAATTTCCCGATACAGTGTCAGGTACAATAGGTTGCAGGATCTGTGCAATTTATCTTACACTGCATTACTATAGTCTTTGCGATGATTTTCATTCGTTTATTGTTCTCAAAATACAATGCGGATTTTTTCTTTAACTCAAAGTTTATTGTACCTTATAGATTAGAATTCACTTTAGCAATATAGCAGGTTATCGTTCATTTAGCGATCAGTATGATTGCTAGTTTTTATTATCGTTTTTTCTCATCAATCTAATTTATTTATTGTCTATTCATCCACGCTGAACTTCTCGTTAAAAAAAATACACGATTCATCGCACTCGATTTGAGTTAACGCGCTGTTGTTGGCTGTTATCTCTTTAATTCCGTCAGTAAGGTTAAGTGCTTTCATCAGAGGAACTGAATTTAATCTAATCTATTATAATAATATGATGCATAGTAAGGTCTAGCGCCTAAACCAATCAACCGATTTCCATCAATTTTTTTTTAAATTAACGGTAGGCATTTAAACTGATGCAGAAAAATAATAACAAGTGCCAAACATCTATAATTTCTCTAAAAAACACAAAAAACTTAAAAATTCAGGGTGTTTGGCATGTTTTCGCTGTAGATGGCGCCACCGCTCAACAAATTTTTACTGATATGGGCTTTAATTTAATTATAAATAATTATAATTAATAATAATTATAATAAACATCTATAATTTCTCTAAAAAAAAACAAAAAACTTGAAAATTACGGGTGTGTGGCATGTTTTCGCTGTAGATGGCGCCACCGCTCAAAAAATCAAAATCTTCTTCCGCCCATGCTTCTGCAATTTCAGCTTTGACTTTCAAAGAGGAAAGACGTGTTTTGACGAGCTCGATTTTAAGTTTGATTTCAAGCTTATTTTAATTTCCAAACCTACTGAGTAAGTTAATTTAGAAAATTATAATTGAAAAAGATATTGAAAACCCAAATTTGAATGGTTATTCTCCATTTTTGGGTAAAGATTGAAACGGGTCACGTCCGATTTTTCAATTTTGAGTTAGGTGCAGTGTAAAATTTTAAAATTTCAATTCACAATGGAGACATGACGACGAGGCAGACCAGTGGGTTATCGAAACGCTACCCGGACAACCCGAACTGAAAGAAACCGACGCCGCGTTCATAACAATAATTACGCAATGCGATCAGTATTTGTAGCGAGAAGGGCTCCAGTTGAAGACGAAATTCCCGCGTTTTCTGTCGGCGAAATGAGCGAATCGTGTCAAATTTGCAATGCTCTGCATTTTAGGGGTGAAAAAGGGCGAGATGGATTCAGCCAGTGCTGCCAGAAAGGCAAAGTTGTAATGAGCGAGCAGATGCAATTGAAAGAAGTACCAGCTTTGCTCAGAGAACTTTACACAGAAACAGATGAGGAATCGAAGAATTTCCAAAACAATATACGCCAGTATAACAGTGCCTTTGCGTTTGCTTTCCAAAAAGTTAGCTCAAGAGAATTTGCATCAACTGGCCCTTATTCAGATCTTATCTATCTATCGCCCTTTCTTTTTCGCGCGTTCCACGTTTTCTTTCTGCAGTTGCTCCAATTGCCTGTGCTCTTTTTTTTGCTTCTTTTTCAGATAGCTGTTTTGAAATCGCCGCTGTTGGCGTTTCAGCTGGGCGTCGGAAAGTTTTTTGGGCATTTTTTTAAACTCGTCCTCACTCGATGAAAGCTAGACACAAAATGACATGAACGGCTGCTTATAGGGGGGCATTTGCTAATAACGACCGCGCGCTTCCTTACTTGCGCCCGTGGCGACACGGGCTTTTCCTCTAGTAAGGATAAAGAAAAGTTGAACCTGGTCATAGATATCACTGGGAGAAATATAAAAATATGGTTCCGCCCGGGATCGAACCGGGGACCTTCTGCGTGTAAAGCAGACGTGATAACCGCTACACTACGGAACCTGTTCGCTGAATATTCCGGTTAACTGGATCAAGGAGAAGTCTTTGCGGTGATTTTCATTCGTTTATTAATCTTCGAAATTGTTCTCTAAGTACAATGCGGGCTTTTTCTTCAACTTCAACTTTATTGTGCCTTAAGGGTAGGAATTCACTCCAAAAATATAGCAGGTTATCGTTCATTTAGCAATCAGTATGATTACTCATATTGCTGGTTTCACTTATCGTTCTTTCTCATCAATCACATGTAATTAATTAATTGTCTACTCATCCACGGGAATCTTTTTCTCATAAAAAAATCACGGTTATACGCACTCGATTTGAGTTAACGCGCTGTTGCCGGCTGTTATCTCTTTCTTTAATTCCGTAACGTTTAGTGTTTTCATCAGAAAAAGTGGATTTAATCTAATCAGGATAAGGAAATGTTGAACCTGGTCATAGATATCAATGGGTGAAATATAAAAAATTGGTTCCGCCCGGGATCGAACCGGGGACCTTCTGCGTGTAAAGCAGACGTGATAACCGCTACACTACGGAACCTGTTCGCTAAATATCCGGTTGATTGCATTGAGGAGGAAATGAATGGAGTTTATTCATTCACATGTTGTGAAATCATGCTAGTATCGAAGACGATCGGCGTTCTAAGCAAGGCAGATAATTTGATTGCTACACTAAAGAAGAAGCGAGTTTCATAGCTAATACCAACGTGCCACGTTTTATGCATGAGACAATAGCAAAGCCTTGGTAAAAATCGTGTTAGAGAATTTTCAATCTGGCAACGTCGCTAAGTTCGATGATTTTCCGATTTCTGTAGTTGAAATATTATGAGACACACGGAGCAGCAAGCACTTTGTTGGAAGAAGAAGAAGATATTTAGTGAGCGTTCTTGATATAATTTAACGTAATAGTGCTATATATATTTTGAAAAATTGTGTTCTTTTTTATTTCTAGTAGGAAATTAAAGTAAAATAACATCAATCTGTTTTCTTTATGAGCAACTTCAATAGCATATATATGAGATAACTCTCTGGTCATAATTAGATTTTGATCAAAAAAACAATGATGGTAAAACAACACTATTGGGAGAGAGTAAAATTATGACAATCGGAAATTATATTAGCCAGAAAGAAAATATGTGAAGATTTCAGCTTACGTCTTACCCACTGATAACAATATTGCAAAATACTATTATAAGGCTACTCCCCAAAAGAATTCTATTACTTGTAGAGAGAAATCAGAGCCAAATTTCAAAAAGCGGCGATCTTAACCTTTCAGTTTTGCGCATACGCAACAGTGATGGTCCTACAGACTCATTATGGCATCAACACAACATCGAACTGACTAACTGACAACTGACGTCTAATATATAGAGTGCGACAAAAGTCAGTTTACTCTGTCTGTTATTCACACATGCGCGTATTCTCGGCCAGTATCGTACCTAGGGCGAAAGGAGACAGCTGAAACGTAGCGAGTTGAATTGTCCGCGTGTAGTAGTGTTGTGTTTACAGTGCGTTCGTTGCCGTGTAAAGTACACGAAAGAAAAACGTGTTTGGTTGCTTACTTCTTACCTAAAACTGGACGGAGAATATTCTGAAATTTTCGAAGAATTTCGCCAGCGCTTTCCAAATAAGCAATTTCCACCAGACAAATGGTGCATGGTCCTCGAAGAGGAAGGAGTTGTATGTTCCTGGTGTGACAGTATGGGCAGGTGTTCATGCAGGTGGCCTTGTAGGGCCTAACTTTTTTGAAGGGAACGTGAATGGGAAAAATTACCTCGAGTTACTGTAAGATTTAAGGGGCGAATTAGATAACAATCCAAATCTTGCGAGAATCGAACATTTTCAGCAGGACGGCGTTCCTCCGCATTTTGGTGTTGAAGTTAAGCGATTTTAAGATGAACAATTCGGCGATTGGAAAGGAAGACGAGGAATAGTGGAATGGCCAGCACGTTCGGCCGACTTGATGCCGCTTGAATTTGCGTTTTGCAGAGTCCTTAAAGACAAACTTTTCAGTTTTCAGTCATATTACTCATTTTCGAAGAACAATGTGAGAAACTTCGTTCCAATACCGATTTTTTTCGTAAAATTTGTTTTACCGTGACTAAACGATGCCGCATGTGTGTTGAAGATGAGGGGAAACTATTCGAACATAAAATGTGAGGCCACAAGTAATTATTGATGATGTATTTTTCTCGAAAATAAATTTATTTGCAATTATTTCTGCTTTTTACCTCATATGCAAAACGGTAAACTGACTTTTGCCGCACCCTGTATATATATGAAATATTCAAGACGGGCTTTTGAGTCTTTCGTGAGCCATGAATGATGACAGCTTGAAATAAGAACTTATCCTTCACGTAATTTGCGTTTAGGGCTTAGTCAGATTTAACTTCGACGGTGCAAGTGGGCATTAATGATTTCCTTTTGTTTGGGCAGTTTCCATAAAAAAAATATATCGGAAAAAATTGGTTCCGCCCGGGATCGAACCGGGGACCTTCTGCGTGTAAAGCAGACGTGATAACCGCTACACCACGGAACCTCAACAATGAAATTTGTGCTTTTAACTTTCATGATAGGGTATTCATTCAATTATATTCAACCGTGATTTATCTCGGAACAAACAGGTATGGTACGTTTGACTCTTATGTTCATTAAGAATCTAATATTTCTACCCACGCAGACGTGGAAAATTTTTTCTCTGAATTTTTCTTCGGTCTTTTTGTTTAATTTTTGTCAGCATGATTGATGTCTCTTTGTGCGTATCCAATTGGATGCAACGTATCAGCTGTCACTGCTTTGGAATGAAAGTTCTGCACAACCCAAAATAATCAAATGTTATTTTATATGGGTTGATAATGGTTCTTCCTAGACTCCCTAGTCCCAGGTATCAATTCATTGGATGCATAAGTTTGGTCCATGGTGTTATACATTGGGTACATACCATACTGCTGAGCACAGCTTCATCTACGGTTGCGGCAAGGGCACTCTTTGTTTTACCGCAGATTTTCACTTTGAAGACAGAGAAGTCCTATTACTGATTGTGAATTGTAATATTTTCTTTGTGGGGACGAACCTAATAATTCTGACACACAATTCCAAAGGGAATCCGTTAGTTAACTGTAACTCTACATGATATTTCCGCTTCGACAAAACTCTCTAAAAACGTTATACCCCGTTCGTATGCGTTGAAACATCGAATATGCAAAACGTCGCAAAAGTTTTCCTTTGCATTAACTTGGATGCAAGCAATCGAATATACGTCTCTCTTCTGCCTCTCGTTTCTCGACGATTGCCTGAAATGAAATCAGCAGAATCGAACACGAGCGAGTGCAAACAATCGACAGAATACGTCTTTGTCGACTCGGAAACTTGGCTCGCCCGGCCGACAGATATAAATGTTAATTTGCCACCGTCTCTCTCTTTCTCCGTTCTTACGCCAGAATTCATATTTTCTTCAATAACCTCAAGAGGTTATTCGAGCAAAAGAAGACGATTCCTGTCTGGTCCTATATTTCTAGCCGTTGTCGGAATAACTGTCCAATGCAATTTCCGACTTAATTTACTTGGTTTATCAGAGAGTCATTGAACGAAATGGATGAAGACCCGGTTCTTTATAGATCCGTTCAATTGATCTATTAGTTCTTTTGGTTCATTGAAATCTTAGGCAATATAAGATAGACAAAGCATTCTTTTGTAAAATGTCGATTTGTTTTGGCTCCCTCATTGACAGTCTTACGGCCAGTTTCTGAAAGGATGATCAAATCTCATGTCAACTAACACAACGATCATCTTGACAGAGATGTCAAATCAATTTGAGTTTCCGAAAGGATGTTCAGTGCATATTTAACTAATCTATGATCATTTTCAGTTGACATGAGGCGACCCTGTTGCCAGACTGTCCAACCACAGATTCTCCGATAAAAACTAATATTCTGTGATTAAAGAGGTTAAGATATCAGTGTTTTGTGGTTAAGATTTTAAAATTATCCGATAACTGATGTTTAAATTTTAACACCCTTATAATTTTCCTCAAGTGACCATAAAAAAATACCTGGTTGAACTTGCTTACAATTGTTTCTTACGATAGATTGCATTTATGAATCGTTTAGCGGCTTAACTGTACCTGTGTATTAAGTCGTATCTGGTGTATTATAATACAGATGCTGTTTTTCAACTGAAAAATTTATCATCAATAGGTCAATAAAATGAAAAATATCGTTTTAATTTGAAGTATTCAAAATAATTGAGCAAACAACCTTGTTCATACATCATCCAATTTTATTATTTTATCACAGTACACAGAAGTAAAAACAATGAAATGAAATTTTGTGTAATTGGATTTATAGAATGTTTTCAGTCTATAAATAAGAGTAGATTAGAATATAAATTTATTTGAGCTACTGTAACAACTGTTCCTCAACGCACTACTTTTACTTCATAGGATTTTTGTGACGGATTGTATGACCTTTGATCCGAGTCTTCTTCCACAATTATTATTGAACATTGAAATGTGTTGATACTAACAAAGATCTGACTGATATATTTTCATCATTTGTAGAAGTATTTGGGGGATCATCTGGGAATTTCTCTCCGATATCAAAGTCTGCTACGTCTTCATTAAGAACTAATGCCAAATTGTGCAGAACACAACATGCCACTATGATATTCATGGTTGTCTCCATTTTCAGCCTAATTCCCATAGACAAACAAGGAAAACGTCTCTTCAAGACACCAAATGTTCTTTCAACAGTATTCCTCGTTTTGATCTGTGCTCTGTTGTACGCTTGCTCATCGGGAGTTGATGGCCTCAGAAATGGAGTCAATAAATATGAGCGACAAGGGTAGCCACTGTCCTCCAATAAATAATCCCTGCGGGATCACAAATCACCTGGAGATTAAGAGAAAAGTATCCCTTTCTATTTCTGAAAAGCTCACCTTGTGGACCTCCAGGTGACTGTATTTTTATATGTGTGCAGTCTACACATCCAATCACGTTTGGAAATGAACTTATAGAATAAAATTCTGATTTGAATCTATTCCGTTCATCCTCTGTTCTTGGCATAGATATGAACTGGGGTCGAAGTTCAGCAATGACTCTAGATACTTTTTTAATTATTGTACATGCTGTAGTTTTATGGACCCTTATATGGTCAGCTACTGTTATTTGGAATGCTCCTGTTGCAAAATAGCTTATTGTTAGAAGTACTTGTTCCAAGGCAGTAACTGATTTGTTCCTTGATGTTAAGGGCTTTATTTTATCCTCTATCATATTCAGAAGTAATGTTATAATATCCTTGGACAGTCTATACCTATTTTTGAATTCCACATCATTGTAGAAATCAAAAGAGTTCATTCTTCTCCTAAGAGTTCGTGGCCTTGGGTTCCCATCTTCGCTAGAATTACTAGACATGCTTATATCCAAGCTGATATCCATAATTATTATCTACAATAAAAAAATAGATTCACCAATTGTTGCAAAAATGCTTGTATTTCAGAGAAAACTAAATTATTAACGAAAACATATTACATCGCAAAATTGGAAAAAAATTAATGCCTTTTCATAAAAAATTATATATTAAAGACTATTAAATTATTTTCATACATACCGATAAAATTAAGATTTCCTTGGAAAATACATAGATTTCATTCATAAACAAGATTTCATTCAAGTTAATTCGCCAAACAACACCGATTAGTTGACAAGTTCTTTGACACTAGTTTGACCACTGATTTAGCCTTAATTTGCGTTTCGGAAACTCAAAATGACGATTGACATACAATTTACCTGAAATATTTTTCAATTGAATTAATTTCATAAATCCAAACAAAATTACATATTCATTTTAAAATCAATTTAATGATACTATATTACAATTTAATGAAAATATGAATGTAAATTAACTTCAGATGTCTCAAATATTTCTAATTTTGAAAGTTCCTCAAAAATTAAACGAAACCATTAAATCAGTGCGCCAATGAGTATTTGACGACTTCATTATGCAGCGTTGCCAAAGTGCTAGAAAGCATATATTTCTGTCTTTTTCTGACACTTGATGAAATAATTCAATGTGGGCTATTAATTTCAACAGTTTTATTAATAAAATGATAGATCTATCTCTTCATATGTCTATGTGGGCGTCCCATCTTTCCATCGTTATTTATCTTATAATAATCTCATTGAAAACTTCCCTATTAAAACTTTCTACGCTACTGAACATGTAAATAACTAAATACTTCGGTTCTAACAATACACTCATCTATGGAAAGTTAAATTCTGATTAAAATTCCTGTCTTTACTACAACTTTCACACTTACGAACCATTCTTAATGCGATGAAAGGTATTAAACAAAAAAAATATGAAAAACCTAATACTGACTCTGACAAATTTTCTTCAATTTGCGTATTTATTTTCGATACCGAGGTGGCAATGTGTGTCTTCTAGAACATGTGACCTCTAAATTGTCAAACAGAGAATGGAGCAGCGTCATCTTCACTTTCACCTGAATTTCTTTCCTTATGTGGTCTCTGACATAAGATAGCAGAATCAACTAAAGTTTTTCTTTTACTTCTTGCTAATATATCCAATAAGACAGTTTCAATTCAAAATATAAAATTTTATACAATGTTTTGAATGCAAATTGGAGAAAGAGTTTTTATTCACAATTAAAGGGGAATAGAGAAACCTTCTATTTGCTCAGTTTGGCAACATGAAAATTTCTTATGACCGAGTGAATCAGCTCAATACGTTACAATCGACCAACTCATCAGTTTCAGATGCGACACTTTTCAATGTGAATAATGGGATCTATTCTATGGTCAACGAACTTGATTTTTTACGAATGACTGAAAACATGAACTAAACAAACAATACAGTATAGATGAGACTCATAAAACATGATTGAACGTGTCGCTGACGAGAAATTGTTGATGATGGAACTCGTATAGAATTATTATTTGGCAATATTCTATTATGGTTGTTTTTTCCAATGTTTCAACAGACATCTTCTGTCGTTTTCATGGTAAAAATAGCTCTTACAAAAGCTATGATTTAAGGAAACTGCATTTTTGAGCACTCAAAACATCGATTTGATGAGTCATCCGCCGTTTAGTCCCGACTTGGCACCGAATGGCTTCTTTTTATTCCCGTACGTAAAAAATAAACGTTTTTCGAAACTTGAAGAAGCGATTGATGCGTTCAGAATGCATGTTTTTGAGATACCTCAATCAGAGTGGCAAAAGTGCTTCGACAATTGGTTCAAACGCATGCAAAAGTGAATAGATATAATGGGGAATATTTTGTAAAACAATAAAGCGATTTTGGATTATCAATATTTGTTTTTGTTCTCTAATCCCGAAATATAATAGGCAAATCTCGTATACATGATTTTTTTGTTGTATTATTTATCACTGAGTCGAGTCCAATAATTTGAAACCATGGATATCCGAAAATTACAGGCATTCGGACAAAACGACCGCTCTCTGATCCGCCAGAACAAGTGCGCAAAAAGACAACTATGATTTGTTCCAATTTCCTTGAAGTATCTCATCCAAGCTTTCCTCTTGAAACATAATACCCAGTTTCGAAATTAATTTTTCGTAGCCGTCGAAAAGCACGAGCAGGTCGACAAGGCTTATTATTCAATTAAAAACAGAAGTGCATTCCACGATTTCAGGTATACAGTGGCGACCAGATTACTTCATTTTATGATGAAAAGCGCTTCCGGAAGTGGTGGCGCTGTAGGTGGATGTTATTTATTTTCCGGGTTTTACGTAGGGATGTAAACGATGCATCGATGTCTTTCGTTCATGGAATATCGCACATAAATATCGAGATCGATACCTTTGGAAAATCTTTTTCATTTTTACCACAACTCAATCGAAGTGGATGGAAATTTTTGTTGGCGGAACTCGTGTTGAATTATTATAGGGCTTCATCTTTTTATTTCCAGATTCGATGCGAGCAACTTGAAGAAGTCTTTGTCTCCATCAATAGAAGACCACTCTTGAAGAAAGAAGTCCCTAAAATATATTTCAGCTTATTTTTGTATTTTCACACTTAGACGGGGAGCCAGGGTTTTTACTGGGGTTTTTTCTCTAGGCTTTTATGTCATACGCCGAATTGCATGACACCCCGTCACTAACCCCTGATCTATATGCTTTATTGTTTGCTAACTAAATATTGTCAACCAAAAGTTCAAAAGAAGGACCAGTGTTTACCGATGGTATGGTGAATTCAACCGAGGTCGTAGTACTTCAGGAAGAATTTCTTGGAGGTCGTCCAAAATCAATTGTCGTCCGAAAACCATTGATGCTGCTCGCCAATTGATACTGCAAGATCGTCATCTGACCTATCGTGAGATTGAGACAACTTCAGGCATTAGTGGGACTAGCATACAATCAATATTGCATGAACATTTGACCGTCAAAAATATTTGTTCGCGTTAGATCACACGCAATTTGTCAATCGCTTAAAAAAAGGCTCGTGTCGATTGGTCGATGTTTGTATGATAGGGCAACCAGATAAATATAGGAAAATAAATAATATCACTAAAACATTCAGAAAAAATGGGTACCCCAAAGGGATATGAATAGAGAGACACAAATGGGACGAAATCAACTTGGACTCCATAATGATACAACACCAGTAGATATGGGACAAAGGATAAACAGGTTCATCAGAAAAACAAGATGATTTGGAAGTGAATACCATATAACAATCGCATTCAAGACACATCATACCATCAGGATCAATCTAACAAAAGTTAAACTTCCATATATGAAATTACCGGTGGTGCAGAGACCGATTGAACTTGAAAAGTTCTTTGAATCTCAGTTCAGTAGAGATTTCATTAAATTTCAAGTTTTCAAGTTGTCGGTCTTGATAATCAGTGGAAATTGAAAAATTTTCGAACAATTTTTTAAAAGCGATAAAAGATCTATCGAAATGTTGGTAGGACGAAGAACTATAACCGATGGTGGATAAGACCCAAAAAACAGTTTTACACAAACCGATGATCTATTATGATGCTGTTATTAAATCGATATTTTATACTATGAGCAATGTTGCATCCCTAGATGTTCAGCTCGACAATTTTAGGATCGCCCAGGGACGGCGGTGACGGGAGACTGGGATCTAGGCCAAGCCGTTTAATTTCGCCCGGCCGGTCACGGAACAAAGGCGCGTTTTTTGTCAGGGTGAAAGGGACCATCGGGAAATTCCGGGAGAGGGAAAATTTCCGATCCGGCGCTCCTTCCGGGAGGCGAATACGCATTTTTCGCAAAATATAGCACGACGAAGTCTGTTTTTTTTTTTCATAGGCAGACGAGATACCATTTTTGTTAGCGGATGACGGATCTACGTGTCCTTTCATGAAGGCGGAGAATATTTGGTTTTATATAGAAGAAAAAAATGAACGAGGCTGTCAACAGTTTTCTTCCTTCATAAATTGTATTGTTTTTGGTGCTAGACATTTTCATTTTAATTACTCAATATATAGCAATAAATTGAGCAGTTTTGTGGGAATTACAAACCTCGGGATGCCTTTTTCCTGGTAATATGTTTCGGGCGCTAGATATTCTTTGTTCTCCAGGCAAACCTCAAAAGATATTTTCCAGTCAAAGACAGGGTTCGAGGTATCTAGGGTCTGTCACGTATAAAGAAAATTAATTAAATACTGAGTGATAGTTCGTTACGTAGGTACTCTCTTTTAACAGAGCTAATCTCAGGTGTAGTTGGAATAAGACACACTAGTTGTTCCTTCTAAATGTAGTCCAATTTGTTTGTAGGAAAATGCTGTCTTGGACAGGCGGGGCTGCGCCAAAACGATATAAAAACCGTATAGTAAGTTATTGAGACATAGTGATGTAGTTATAACAAATGCTTGAGAAAATATATAATTAGCTGTTGGTCTCCAGTTCAACTCATATGACCGAACCAGATGTGAACAAGACGAACAAGGTACGGTTGAAACGAAAAGGACAGGGGTCTGCCCACGTGGACTATGAGAGCTTCTCGAGAATTTTTTTTGGGACTGCTATGAGGAACTGTAGGATACCAAATTGCGGCGAATCCTCCTAGACTACATGCAGTACTTGTTTTCCGTTAGGTACCGTTATTTGTGACGTTTCTCAAAAATGGATGCATGTGGCTGAAATTCCCGGTCGAATCAACGCCCAATAGGCGACCATCTCTACGATGCCACTTGTCATTCCAGACAAACGGTAATGCTACTGGCGGATCATAAATTGCGGCGAATAATTAGCTATCTCCGTCGGTCCGCGAAGGGACGTCGCTCAAGTAGGCGTCGGAGCGAAACAATTGACGGTGCGACACGCCGATGTCTGACTGACGCAAATTGAAACCGACATAAATCCCCTAGGGAAGTTGGAGTGCGTCACGAATCGTTCGACATGAACTCATATGTTGTCTACTTGTTAGAACGACTATCTACAGATTTTTGAATATCTAATTGCCAAATCAACATCATAAGCATAATTAAAGTTTTTACTTGTGGTTAAGTGGTGTCGAAAATATAAAATTTCTTGGCTCACTGACGTCAGGTTAGAAGGCATTGGCCCTCTTGTTTTAAACCCACTTAAATGAACTTCAAAAATCACATCTCCGAATTATTTGTTTGTTCGAGACTTGTTAACTGTTCCAGAGGAAACTGTCCCTTCAGTTTGGCTTTCGGTCTGGCCTCTCCAATAAGGATGCTGTCCCGCGTTATGTTAGCATTGTTCCCGAATTTTGTTGTTGTCGCCATTTTCACAATTATCGATAATGTGTCCTTTCCACTAGTTATTTATTGCATAGTAAAAAGAATATATCAAAACAACAGTAAAAGTCACTCTAATGTCACTGCACTTCCGATAAATACACACTTCTTTACACGAAAGGTATAATGACATATGCTTGTGGAGCATTTCTGTGTTCTCGATGATCGAGACTACTGAAAATCGATGTTGTCAGATTGTATACTCCTATCAACTGACGGAGGTTATGATTCCACAATAAAGCATTATAAAACCCAATGTTGATCAGACTGTCGAATTGGACGGAAGAATCTGTTGATCGGAGAATCCGTTATTCTTTTTGACACCAACCTCTTTTAATCTGAGTCGTAGTATTTCTGTGGTTTTAACTGTCTATGAGCTTCCTATGAAAAGAGAAGTCTCCCTCCGCCAATCTCATTATTTCTATGCTTTCAACCAATTTCTACAAAATTCTAACTTGTTCATAACCTTCTATATTTCAACATTGATTGCGAATTATTGCATAGTATTGAGTATTTGAATAATAACACTACTAGAAGTATATTGCGGTAATTAAACGATGTTGAATTTTTCTATGCATATTCACAATTGAAACCATAGAATATATTAAAACTCAGGTGAAAATATGTTTTGAACTATTTTCTAATAAAATCACATGATATGATGTTGCATATTTTTGAAATCAGACAAATTTGAGGTAGCAGAATATGGCACAGAAATGTGGGGTTCTTGTGCCAGAAAAATATTTTAATTTCAGAGCACTATCATCAGTATAAGCGAACATATAAATTTTTTTCGATATCGCCAGTTTTCCAATTTTTGCTTATAACTCCATAACAAAAAAAGGTATCCAAAAATTAATACTACTATTCAAGTTTCTCGGAAAAAGAGAATGGGGTATCAGATTCTTTCTATCTCTTCTTGTTTGAAATATATAGTATTAAAATATCGACATATGACCACCCTGTACAGACTGTAGTTTTTGGTGAAAAACTGATATATTTTCTCTTTTCAGGACTTCGTTTCACTCATCAGCTAAGACGACCAGGTATGCTGAGAATTTTCTATAAATTAAACCTACTATACATATAGGTTCTTGAGATCAAAAGAAACACTTTTTCCATTACGGTTTTTCTATATTCAGCTGCGTTGATAAGTTATAAGCATTTTAAGTTTTCACATTGGGCAAATACCCCTCTGTAGTCCTGTATAGTTTAAATGAAAAATACTTTCCACAGCATCCACTATTGAATCTGAATTTTTTAAAAACATTATTTTCCCTCTAAGAAATGATTCACTCACTCATGTTTCATCCGATGAGGTCCATATCCAGAAGGAAGATACAAAATAGTAATTTTCTGGTAAAAAAATTCAACACCATAAACATAGATTTTTGTTGTTCTACTATATTTTCTTTCTACTTCAAGATTATAAACCATGTCTTTCTAGTGAGAAATTCCAAAAAAACCTCAGAATTATTGGGTGTTATCATCATACATTTGTAATTTTCTGCTTAAAATTTCCAAATCATAAAAACCATCATTTCTATGAAAACTTCCAAGGCAAGAGGTTGTCACTGTGCTTTTTTTTCACTCAAAGCCAGAAAACATCATCTATGATTTTCCAAACACTGATATTTCTGAAGTTTCTTCTCCTTGACAGAGACCAGTGAACAGGTCTATGAGGTCTCTTGATATACTGTTAAAAATATGAAAATCTTTTTCGAAATCTTCCACAACAATGAATGATGTCACTACGAATAATCATTTTAAAGTGATGTTACTTTGCTTGATGATTATTTTCTGTACTGAATCCCAATAACAATTTATTTCCAGATTTAGGTGTGCAATTATACTTTCTTGAAGAAATACCTAAATTTGATTTTGAAAAATCAACTAGGTGTTCTTTAATGAAAATTTTTTTGTTGAATCATTAATATGAATCTATTCTGTTGAGACTATAATTACTGATTACTGATTTTTATAATCAGAGTATCTGTTTTAATTACGCAAACAAGAACATAAATATTGAATAATGGTTATTCATAGATTATGTCAAATTTTAATACCTTACCATAGAATATTAATTTATTACCGAACCCCAGGAGCGAAAAAATTAATATTTGCAATGTTTTTTTAAATGAAAGATAATATCTGTAACTAATGTGGATCTTTAGTTATAATTTTCCTCAGAATAATTAGAGTGAATTATTATCACATTAAAATATTATAACGTCTCTGTGGTGGGTAGTTCCAAATAAAAAAGTGTTCTGTGGTTCCTTGTTGTTTTGATTCTGTTTGAAACTGTCAACAGTTATTTGTAGCTTTCTTTCAGAAAAATGTGGAAAATATTGGAAGGATAATATCGATAGTTTTAAATTATTCAATTCGGTATGAAATGATTATGGTCAGAAAATGCATTCTATTTTAATCTTTCTTGTTTATGAGCTTATAGCTTCCGGTTTCAATATTGATTGAATTTTAATAAACCATGCATCATAACAAATATTCAGAAATATTAAAACTAAGTCAAATTCTATTATCTCCTAAGTTTGTGAACAAGGTTGAATCGGTGTATGAAATAAAGGTATAAAACAAATCTAGGATACTGGGTTCGAAGTTTTTAAAACTCATATGAGCTCAATTTGCAGCATTCCTATGTTAGAATAGATATAATTTGATGAACCCTGAAAGTCTGAAGCCATTAAAAACCAGCTCTTCATAAAGACAAGTCTTCAATTTAACAGGTCCTGACAGAAAATACTTTACCTATTTCAATGGTCAAAATATACCGAAGAGTGATGGAAAACTTTTTCTCTATTTATTATGGAATATTATTCTGGATTAAATATTAAACAAGGTGCTAGACATCATTAACAATGAATACAGCAAATGGCAATTCAGATTTTGTAGTGAATGTAAGACAAAAATTGTTCAGTGGTTAATTTCATCTATAGTGTTTAGTGGTGGAACCATAGACTGGAGAGATTTCCCCAACCTTTTGTAGAAATATTTAATAATGACATAAAATATGGCAACATTGAACAAATCTGATTATTGAATCATTTCAGCACAGAGTTGGATTTGGGAAAATCAGAAAATTTGGACAAAATTATATCGATTCAATTCCTTTCAACTTCAAATATCTCAAGAATGGTGCAATTTAGGAGAAAAGATGAGGAATGATTTTATATGCAAAAAAGGCTATTGATTCCAGGAAGTACGAGATACGGACCTTTAGTTCAAGCGATATTTGTTTTTCATGCAATTTAACCAATCTGTAGAGTAGTAGTGAGAAACCCACAAGAAGTGGAATAAATCTATTGATGCCAAAATATGCACGAGTGTTATCAACACCCTATATCTTCTGAACGGGGCCAAATTTGGAAAAATGTTATAGGAAGAAAATGTTTCTTTTGACGTCAAGAATCTATGGTTAAAATTAACGCAGTGGTCAAAGATTCACCGTGTATATATTTAATTTTTTCTTTCTTTTTTTCTTAACTTTTGGCTGACAATATTCAGTTAGCAAACAATAAAGCATATTTATTACTATATATACCAGGTATACCGGTATGAAGTGAACGTCAAGATACAATTGTCTCAATAGGGAACATTTGTTGTAAACGAGCCTTTATTTTTTTTTGTTCGTATGCTATGACATCTGTGAAACAACAATCCTAAACGAAAAAAAACCATCAACATCGACTACAAAACCAGATCGAATCGGCATGAAGACAATGCTGTGTGTTTGGTGGGACCAGAAAGGTGTGGTGTACCTCGAGCTCCTAGAATCTGGTGAAATTAATTAATAATTAATTAATTAATATTGGTCGCAACTAACAACAAATGATCAATTTGAACCATGTATCGATCGAGAAACGACCAGAATGGGTCAGAAGATAAGGTAAGTTAATTTCGCAAAATCAGTTCAGGGTACAATCAAAACACTTGGCTGGGAGCTGCTACCCCACCCGCCGTATTCACCAGACTTGGCTCCTTTCGACAACCATTTGTTTTCATCGACGGGATACGCATTGGCTGAACACCAGTTTGATTCCTACGAGGAGGTCGAAAATTTGGTGTCTGGTTGGTTTGTTTCAAAAGACGAACAATTTTATTGGCGTGGTATCCACAAATTGCCAGAAAGGTGGTCAAAATGTGTAGAAAACAATGGCCCATACATTGATTGAAATGTTTTTTATTTTCCCATTGATTATTAGTGATTTATTTTCATAAAAACACCGCTCATTTCATTTCGGTATACCTGATATATTTTATTGAATTGCATAATAAATTGATGTATCGATATCAATTGATATTTCACCAAGCATTTGAGTCGAATGAATTCTTCATATTCAATCGACATCGTTGAAATAATGACCAACAATAATAATTCAACCACGAAATAATTTTCCTATTCCATCAACCAGAAAATTTTACTATTCGGAACTCTGTGATTTTCCAGTTTCCCAGTTTCATTCCAATTTCAATAGATATATCACGGATGCATAAGGGTTGGTCGAATAGAATCTAACTATTGGTGTAGCTATGTTATTTTTGCCATAACCGCCATATCTGATTGTTCTTGCTTCCAAATTTTATTTTCGATTATTTGATATCTCGTAAGATATTCATGGGAGATCCTCAACATTTTGAACCAATATTGAGGATATTTATAAACAGAACATGCTTGAATTTCATCAGTACACCATCCGTCTCATTTCAAGAAGTTAGGAATGACCCTGTATTTCACTCAATCTCGAATGGATATAAAAATGACCCCTGCCGGAAAATCCGCGGAAAACAATAATCCGTCGGGCGGACAGTATTTTTTCACTATGAAATCGGGCCTCCGCTTTCGGAACACCGAGCAACAATGAATGCTAAATCAGATTCGGCGTGGAGAGTAATATTTTATGCCGCATACGTACGAATCTGACAGGCCGGAGTATTTCCATCCATAAGATTCTCTTTCATGTCTAATATCCCCGAAATAGCCCCGGATTCCGGACTGCTCCTCGCATGATAGATCGCTTCTTGATGTGACGGAAAAGATGGAACCTCGCGTCTCGGCATTTGCATCGGAAAAAAAAAAGATCGAACGCGTTCGTACACTTCGATGATTCGCGGGGCGCTGGGGATTTATTACGTTTGGAGGTAACAGGTGGATGGTACTGATGAGTTTTAAGCGCTGCTTACGGCGAAAACAGGACACTTTCTCTCCATTACATTTTGCGACATCGAAAGATAAAGAAAATTTGAGAAACATCGATGATACAAACACGAATTTGTACCTATTTGAACCGAGTTCAATATTTCAATTGATATATGTACAAAACAGTGTGTTTCCTCAATAACTCCTATAAAACCTAGAAAGGCTTCTTTTTTGAAATCGTTATCATCACAGAAAATTTTGCTATGTATGTAAAAATTTCACCTTTTCTGCGGATCGATGAAAATTAAGTAGACATACTGAAAAGTTTCTTGTTGATTGCGAATCAATCGTAATTATTTCTTGATTTTTGAATCCGATAGCATAAAACTTACTTCGTGTATTTGAAAATGTTATTATAAAATTTCACTTCTTTGAAATTCAAATAAATCGTAGCGTAGGTCAGGTCACTGATCAGTAAACTTTACTGGTCTGTGGGTTAGCTGGGTTGGGTAAGGTTTTATTATAAAACAAGAGAATTCGAACTGTTGATAAGGATGATCTACTAAATTCAAGAACGAAATTTCTGAACCAATTCTGAAAATAATCAATACGAATTATTCGTGCTGTTATTTGTTCAGTTGTAATTCATTAATATGCCATACTGATTATTTCATTTGAAATTCTTATAAATGTTTTATCTGGTGACAATTTAGATTCTATTCTATGACATAAAACATAACCTTCAACTTATGAACTTGTTTGTTACTCGCAAACAAATAGAAAAATATAATGTAGTATCTTCATGCAGCTTTTCATTGAATTTAATAAGTACAAATAAATCACATGAAATATATCCATATGAAATATGTGATACTCTTGAAGGTGATTTAAAAAGAGAACATAAATATTTTATCGGCCAAGGAATTGGTAACACGGGTAAGGTCATGGAGTTTCAGCGGCGGCTCTGGAAAAATGAAAGAAAGTATCGCGTCGATAAAAAAATATTTTCTCTCATGCCTCATAGCAAATGATGGTAACGGTCTCTGCCTATGGCAGATAGCAGTACGAGATGATAGAAATAATAAACGAAAGTGCTCTCATCGTTCGATAAAACATATAAATAATCAACAGTAAGGAAACGTAGGCATAAATAGCAGCAAGAGAACAAACATCAATAGTAATAATATATCAATTTCTACCAAGATTACAAGAAGACCAACATATAAATAAACAAAGGATCTCTCATCACTTGATAGAACCGTTACCATAAATGAATAATAATCAGAATAACTGTAAGGAACACTAGTACAAATGATACTAAGAACCATACATAATTGGCAGTAAGAAATACACTTAATCACAAATAAGAAATATACATACTGATAACAAGAAAACAGAAGTGTAGGATTTTTTATCAATTGTCTAACGTCGAAATAAACACGGCTCTCGTATTTACATGTTTATTTACACTACTAAGAAATAAATAAAATGATCTTCTAATATATAAATACAAAGGCTAAATTCTACAGCGATCGATAAGTTCTTAATTTCGGCTAAAAGTTCTAAACTCGCGAAACGTCTATTCGTCTAACGTCTTTTCTCCATGGTTACCGTTCTTGTCAGCGTCTAAACTTAGAGTGTCTTTCGATGGAAACCTTCAGTCTCCAGAAACTTTCGTAATTTTTTAAGGTACATCCCTGAACACTCTCATTGGTCCACTTTAAACGAATGGGGTTTAAAATAGTGCCCACCACTGCACTCAGCGCCCTTTTCCCAATATTTATCACAACTCTTGATAGGCATGTCAACCGTCGCACTTGACCCCCTATAATTAATAATCATTTCGTCATTTCGAAACATGTCCCTTCAATTTAGGAACGTCAAGAGGGTTAGTCTACCCGGCGTCGAATAAATAAACGGTTTTGGCCCAAAAAATAAAACGAGACTAGCTTGTCATCTTCGGATCGTCGATACATGAAGATGTACTAAATATCGGATATCACCATTTCAACTGCGAAGCCAGGTCCGCACTCCGTCCAAAAATGCTAAATCCTACAGAAGTAACTGGACAATTGCTCTCTCACATATTGATGAACGTATTATAACCAGAATGGTTTACGTGACTTCAATCTGGGAATTTTATTCAGTGGAATGAATGGAATAATTGAAAATAAATTAGGAAAAGTATGACATTTGCTCCAAGAATTCAGAACTGTACTCTGTCTGCGAATATGAGGAGGGACAATGTTAAATAAAACTGGTAACCAATGAACCGGTCTAGATCTTATGGTGTTAGTTCATTTGTGTATCAATTATTTTGTATGTGCACTACTAAACCAAACAGAGCAACAACGCTTAGCTGCAGAAAATACTAAGGCTAGAGATGCTGTGCGTAGAGTGGAAGCATCAGCATCTCAAGATGATCCAGCTAATTTCTAAAGAATATTATTCCTAGTTTTCAGTTTTAGGCTCAGATCATCTAAATGAGCCTTGTAATTGAGAGATTAATCTAATTTAACTCCTAAACTCTTAAGACAGAAATTTTGCTCGATCTGGGATCATTGAAAGTTACAGCAGATTTCCTATAGATTTCATGATTATTCAGATGGAAACAAGATACCTCTGTTTTGTTGGGACATCATCGCCACTCAATAAAATATTTTTTTTAAATGTCCAAATCAGGTGACAGTATGTTTTCCATAGTGTGGAAATCCGAATGGTGGTAAGCAATAGCAATGTGATCAGCATAAACAGTTTTCATAGATGGTATTGTGGGTAAATCACTGAGATATGAATTGAAAAGTGAAAGGGCTAGAACCGATATGCTTGACAGTGTATTCGCGAGAGAAGATAATGAACAAATGCGCAAAAAGAGTCGAATCAATTTAGAGGATTACCAACATCACTAACAGATCAGCTTCCGAAAGAACACCGTGTAGACTACTTTCCACCGCCGCCAGCGAACCCTATGATGAATTATTTCGGTCATGACCGACCGCGCGGCAATTAAATCAAAAACGGGGCCGCTCGTTCGCCCGAACGTCCCCGGTGATCTGCGACCGTTCCGTATGACGAGCACGTTCCAACGTCCGAAATTGCAGCGTCCTGCTATGGCCCCGGGCGCGTTATTCCGCTCGGCCAACAGCGGTAGCCTCCTCGTCTCGCCCCCCGCATGCCGCCACCTCGTACGTAAACACCGGAGCTGATTGCGCGCTAATTGCTAATCGACGAAGGTTTTCCCCGGCCGATTTTCCTCTCCTCGTCGGTCTCCGAAGACCACTTCGGTCCTCTAGGGTTTCCCGGTATTTTGGTTGTTTTTGCGATGCTCGTACATGCTCGGTGGTGATCGAATTATAGTGGGCGGTGATGAATTCGTCGGGTTTTTTCGGTGATTCTTTTTTTTTAAGAAAAATTTTAAGGATATTTCACGTCAATGTGCCATTTGTAAATACCAAACTGGAGCACTGTCTAGCACGAGCACGGTTCACTTCGTGGTAAGGTTTCAATCGGTTGCTACGTAGTTTGTTTTCATTTAGCGTGATGATGTTTTCCAGATTCTAGATAATAAAACAATGCAGAATTCGTTAAGTCATAAAAAGGTCACCCTGCTATCACTAAACCTTTCGGGATGAGTGATTCAGAGTCTGTCCTCTTATCGAGTGCTCATTTTCTATAAGGTATCATCCACAGATCACTGCACACTATACCTTAACGTTATTGGTCAAAGATTTGGTGGGGAAGCCATTCAGGACAAGCGACCATAGAATTGTTATCGGCTTATATCAAGAGAAAACTCAAATACAGTAATTGTTTGGATCTAGAGGTTACACTGCTGACCAAAGTAGATTCTCAGTGATCACCAGGTTGAGATCGACATGTTGTGAGGTCGACCTCAGATGTTGATTACGTGGATTTAGTCTTCCAAAGTGAAAAACCTACATCTATCCTCTTTTATAGGAAGAAGCTAGTCCAGGTACCATTCGCCTTAACGGATTAAGTCATTTTGTAGAATCTGAGGAAAGCTTGCATCATGAAAAAGCTTGATGCTATCAACATACATGAAGGAAGACGATGAGAACATACAGGGTAGCTATTACACGTACACCAAGAATAGAATGGGTCCTAGTACAGAAGCCTGTAGTAACCCATATTGTTATATAAATAACTATTGCAACAAGTTCTTAAAAACATTTTTAACTCACTGTTTAATATATAAGTGTCACTTTGAATGGCAGTTGCACATAAAATCCTTTTCGTCTTATGACAGTTAATATACTTGATTAAATCAACGCATATTCATGAATCTAGCTGCCGTGTAACAAACGATCTACCGCCACCCTTCGACATTTGACTGATTAAATGTGGAAGTCGACACGATTTTCCTCCTGTATTACCTATAGGATCCGAATATGTCGACGCTTCAATAATTCCAACACGTGGATGAAGCTTCCGATGTTCATTCGCTTGATTGAAAAGCATAATCATCCTACATCATGATTGATTTTATGCTTTGTACGTCCTTCATTGAGGTATTTGTGCGGATGCATTGATATCTAGTAATACAGAATAATTAATTCTACGAGATTATAAAGGATTAATGTTTCATAATTCCTAGTGGCTCGTTCGGGACTTCGTATAATTCAAGGGCAATGAAACTATTCTGAGTCCGGAATGGCTGTTAAAATAGGTTCGTTATAGGATTGCTCGCTACATTTTGGATTGGCTGTGGAATTATGAGTATTCAAGAGAATATGTAAGCTTCAGTGATTCTGAAACCTTTCATGTGTACTGCTTGACTTCGCATCTTGCTGGTCAGCGATCTAATTTCAATTTTGCAGCATCTAACAGAAGTATCCTTTGTACCATATTCTTCTTCTTCTTCTAATGCATATTCACTAATGAATGTTTGCGACCACACGATTCATTTCTATCCCGTCTCTAGCTGCATGTATTAGGCTTTCCATTGTTCGCAAGCCCGTCCACTGTCTTATGTTACGTAGCCATGACATCCTCTTTCTTCCCATTCCTCTCCTTCCTTCAATCTTTCCCTCGATAATCAATTGTAGAAGCTGGTATTTCGGGTTTCGCATTATATGCCCTAAGTATGCAGTTTTTCTTTTTTTGATCGTCAGCAGCAATTCACGTTCTTTATTTATTCTTCGTAGGACATTTTCGTTGGTCACTCGGGCCGTCCATGGGATTTTTAGTACTCTGCGATATATCCACATCTCGAAGGCTTCTATTCTATTCATTGTGACCACCTTTAGTGTCCAGCTCTCCACACCGTACAGTAACACCGACCAAATGTAACACCTCACAAATCTCACTCTCAGGTTTAGGTTAAAGTCCGCATTGGTAAGAATACGTTTAAATTTCATGTATGTGTTGCGGGCATTTTCTATACGACATTTTATTTCTAGGTCAGATGTCCAGTCTTCAGTGAGCCATACTCCAAGGTGTTTAAACTTATTTACACGCTCAATTAATGACCCATCAGATGTTAGTTTTGCATTATTGAGTCTGTCTGGTTGACGAGTAATGACCATATATTTTGTTTTTTTGGCATTTATTTTAAGGCCCATTCTCTCGCTGTGTTGTCCTACTACGTCGATAGGTATTGAAGATCATTCATATTGTCAGCAATTAAGACCGTGTCGTCCGCGTAGCGAATGTTATTAATCCATGTTCCGTTGACTTTAATACCCCTTTTAACGTCCTCAAGTGCCCCTTGAGATGTTCTCAGAATACAAATTGAATAACAGAGGTGAGAGAACACGCCCTTGCCGGACTCCTCTGCAGATTTCAACATTATTGCGCTGTTCTCCATCGATCTTTATGTGAGCAGATTGTTTCAGATAGAGATTTTCAATGCAGCGAATATCTTTGCCGTCTATATCCATTTGCCTCAGAATTGTTAGTAATTTATGATGTTGAACTCTGTCAAAGGGCCTTCTCGAAGTCTATGAAGCATAGGCATACATCTTTCCGCTGATCGTGGCAGTTTTGTATCAGTACTTGTGTTGCTACTAATGCTTCTCGAGTTCCCAGGCCTTGTCTGAATCCGAATTGCGAGTCGCTGATGTTTTGCTCACATTTTCTGAATATTCTCTGATGAATTATCTTGAGGAACAGTTTTAAGGAGTGGCACATAAGGCTGATAAGTCTATGATCCTCGCATTTCCTAGCGTTATTCTTTTTTGGCAAAGGTATGAAGGTAGATGACAACCATTGAGCGGGATATTGACCGGTTTCATATATTCTATATATATATTGTACCATATATACATAACTATACGTGAAAGAAATTGAGTCATGAGAGTCATTTAATGGATATTGCTGACAATTTCTAAATTAAAATGTCTCGAAATAATGAGTATGAACGAAGTCTTTCTGGTCGCGTTGTCCAATTAGAGATATTTCTCGGTAGTTTTCAATATTTACAGGTATATTGACTCCTTTCTTGAATATTGAGATAACTTCAGGTTTAATGGAATCGTATTGCAATCATTTTTTTCCTATTCTTCCAATCTGTGAATCCTTCATCATCCTGATAGTATTTTTAGCTCAGTTATCATTCTTCAATGATGAAGAATTGACGGATTAAAATGATAACAAATAAATGAATTCTCTGAAGCTCGCAGTTTTGAGCTTCCGATGATCACAACAACCAAAACGAGTGATAAATTAAACGCCTACGTATTCCATTTAGCCAGACATTAATTTCTAGTGACATGAATCCGACCCATCTCCGTTCGTAGTATTAAGTTAAGTGCAACGATAATCCACGAAAGGTGTGCTAGGGGCTTAAAGGACATTGTTGTTCTGTATTAACAAAGGGGGAAAACTCTCGGGTAGTAATTAGTGAATGCCGACCTCATTAGGATGAACAGTTCGGTTTAGAGAGAAGACAGGATAACCGAGGCAGCATCCTTATAAGTTTTATGCGACCGTATACCATGTATTCTCTAAGCGAACGATTCATTCTCAAACTTCGGATATTCGAGGAAAAATTATGGATTTCTTAACAAAGCCCATTATCATGATTATATTCTTCATTGAATAAGTGGAATAAAAATTCATACAAAGTTGGAGAAATGTTATATGTTTACCTTTTATATTTCGGGATTATAGAAGTAAAACAAATATTAATCATCGAAAATCGCCTTATTGTTTTTCAAAATCTTCCCCGTTAAGATTTAAATACTTTTGCATACGTTTGAACCAATTTTCGAAGGACTTTTAGCACTCCGATTGAGTTATCTTCAGAACATGCATTCTGAACGCATCAACTGCTTCTTCAGGTGTCGAAAATTGTTGACCTGTCATTTTATTTTTAACATACGACAATAAAAAGAAGCCAATCGGTGCCAAGTTGGCGTGATTCTGCCTAAAATACATTTTTTTTTCTTTTGTATTCTCATCCTTTTGGTGCAAAAATGGGGTAAAAATATTCCAGAACATTCTAATGGAATTCCTAGAGCATTCTGGGAAGATCCCATCCTCAAGTATATAATGGGACCACATGTGCCCCGTTCAAAGTGTTACATTCCTTACAAATAAAATAGTTAAAAAGATTCCTTCAATATATGTATTTGTTAACCCTGAAATTGAGCCTTATGCTTTAAATGACCTGAGCGGCCAAATGTCCTGTTGGTCGACAGATGTATCTGTTCAATGAGTGAAAAGGGATCGAACACTACTCTTTCAATATATTTCAACCCTGAAATTGGGATGTATTCTTCAAATGGCTTGACCACTTAAGCCAATTGTCTTTTCGGGAAAGATTGTTTATGGTTAACAAATATTACTGTTCGGATGAATTACACAAGGGATCGAACACCACGATTCATCACTCGTTACGATATCATAGACGTACAATTTTGGAGCATTTCTTCGACCAATAGACACCAGCATTTTTTTGAGCGATTGACAAATTGTGTGGGAACCAACGCGAACAAAAAGAAATGCAGTTTTTTGAGCTCGCATTGTGGTGGTGAAGGGTGGCGAATGGTTGTGTACCACTCAGAATTGACTGTTCTGCGTTGTTATAGTGGTCGCTTGTGACATGTCCAGTTTTTCCGAAAACACAGGCGACTATTTGCTTGGAAGTGCTTCATGCTGCGAGCAAATTTTATTGGATTTGGTTCATCTTGAAACACCCATACAGTAGACTGCTGTGTACTCTCGGGCTCATACGCGTAAATCCACGATTCATTACCTGTCACAATGTGATAGACGTGCTTCGAAGCACCGCGTAGTTTTGGAGCATTTCTTTCGAACAATCGACACGGGCCTTTTTTTGGGCGATTGACAAATTGTGTAGGATCCAACGCGAACTAATTTTTTTGACGATCAAATGTTGATGCCATATTGAATGTATGCTGGTCCCTTCTTGCCTAAGGTTGTTTCAAACATACGATAGGTCACTTGATGATCTTGCGCTATCAGTTGGAGTACAGCATCAATGGTTTTAGAAAGAACAACTGATTTTGGATGACCTTTACGAAATTCGTCTTGTAGTGAACTACGACCTCCGTTGAATTCACCATGCCATCGATAAACACTGGTCCTTGGTGGAGCCCGAATCCGCAACCATAGTGTATCCAGTTCTTCGAAAAGAGTGACCGGTGTATAACTCTGGGTCTTTTAAACCTTAATATTTCGCTGTGTGCTTTGGGACACCACCAAAAGTGTGCTGGCCAGCATTAAGAGAAATGCACTTTTCATGTCGGTATGTCAAAAAAATCTTATTCTTTCATTTCCAGGAGGCCGAAGATTTACATATTTTCTGTATAATATGCAGGGCTTGAAGTTGCAGCCATCATCGGTTATGGTGAATCTTCTAAATTTTTTGTTTGCCGCAATGTCAAAGTAACGTATTTTCCCATGTCTTCTACATCATTCATGTTCAAGGAGAAAATTTCGTCTCATCGACAACATCCAAAAATCCCAAATATTGTTACAATTTTCGTCAGCAACCATTGGTCATCAGGAGCATGTAAAAGAAATTGTTCAGCCTCTTCTTCACTCAATATCTTGACCTTTTCTGGCGTATAACGCTCATTTTTTCGTTTCAGAAACGCTAATACCTTTTGAGATCTGCAAATGACAACTAAACGTCATATTTTTCAATAAATTTTTTAAGGAAAACAAACCTGCGAACAGGGGCATTTTCTTTCATTTCCAAGCAGCATTTCAGCATAGACCATTCTGCCATAAAGTATTAGGGCTGAATCTAGCTGATAGTTGAATTAAGTAGACCAACAAAACATCTTCAGTTACCCCTATCACACAATTTTTGTTTTGCCACTTTTTGAAGTCGTCGTATTCTGGCTCGTACCTTGAAGCTGATTTTGCAGGTAATAAACTTGAAGCTACACTGCTGGCTGCCTCAATAATTTCTATTGGTACTTTCATTTTCGCTTTCGCCAAAACAAATGTAAAGAAAAATAAACAGACATGTTCATGGCAACGCTTCCATAGCTTACGACATTTGAGATAAATTATTTTTGGAATTTATCTAACCTTTTTACAAATGAGAAACAAATAAAATATAAAACAATACACGCAAGGTAACGGGTTTTACTGGCTCAAGGAGGTAACTGACTCACCTGCGGCTCGTCAATTATATCCTCCATTCTCCAGTAAAAACCTTCTTACCTTCCTAGTAAAGTTATATACTATTTCCTATGAGGTTATGAACCCAGCAATACATAAACAAACTTATCGATTTGCCTAATGTAAGCGTCGCAGATGGCTTGATAATTCTCCTCTTCCATAGTATGTCAACTAATCCGGACACCATCTGATATCGAGGTTTTCCTTTCCGGTAATGCATTCACGTCTTCCTTTCTGACCGGTTATTAATAAACGTTGCCGTTCTCGCGTCTTAATCAGATTTCAACCTCGAACTACTGGAGCCTCGGCAACCCATCCGTACGCGAGTTCCGAGTTGTTCGCTCGGAATAATTTCTCGTAGCAACGTTTGACTGCGGTCTGACCGATTCAAACTGAAATAACTTGTAACATAGACGACGTGGATGGCTAAGTAAGCCGAAAAAGGAATTTGATGCTGCGAATTTGCGATGGCACGGAAGCATGGCAATCGAGTTTAAGTCCCGGTCTCAGAACGGATGAGAATTTAGGATAGTTAAAAGTTGGATTGGTACTATGTTAGCTATTCTGTGTACAAATGAGTTTCGACCGTTCGCTTAAAGATGAGGTTTTATAAGAGTCAGGTTCAATTTTTTCTGCGAAGCACGAATTCAGTTTTTTGATTATTATTTATTAATGTTATTCGAGTACGATACCGCAATTTTTGGCTTGATCTCATCTTACATGATATATCTTGAAACGTGATATTGTTAGATTATAACTGTTCAAAAATCTGGATGTTGAGATTTTTGGCGATTACTAAGAAGAGGACTGTTACCAAATGATTGAGCTAGAGGTGGTAAGATGAAATGTTCACAAATTAAATAGGTACTCGGACGAAGTTGAAATCTTTACAAACCAACAACATCTAAACAGTTGACCTATTTACAATTATGGAGTAGTTATATAGAGAACATTGAGTGTGATAATAATTGAGAAGTTATCTTCAGAAACTGTAGAATTATGTTTCACAATAGAGAAGTCTTAACGTTGTGTTTACTTGAGAAAAAGAGTTATCAGCTAGACTAGATCCAGTAATGTCTGTTGCCTAAATTAGTCAAGTCAAGAATGCTGAGAGTAGAAGCGCGATCTATCAATCAAACAAAAAGTTTGCAGTGATAGAGTTTGAATTTATTTCAAACTGTCTACTATCAGAAAAACAAAAGGTTTTATTGATAAATTGAGATGTTGAGGTTCATAATATAACAAGACAGACTTTCAGAGCGATTAAAGAAAAAGAATAATTACGATTCATAACGTTTACAGTGTAGCCTGTAGTATCCATCAGAAAAACAGAAGTAGAAATACATAATTATCTGTGAAGAGTCGATTAGTTCGAATTGTTTGAAATGAGTGTTGAGAAGAGATGAAAATATAAATTATAGAGTAGTTGAGGAATTGATTAGTTTTCAAGAAAGCATCTGTATCATACTAACTTAATTGAGAGATTTATCATAGTTATATTAGCAAAGCAGGAGAATTCCTAGGATAATTCAAGAATTGAGATAAAATATTTGTACAATAAGAGATGTGAGATGTAGAGAAAATTATCATAAACTTGAACTAAAGTGACAACACTATTATTTGAGATGATATAATATGATTAGTTGAGAACAATAATGATATCAGGCAATATAAGTACTGAGAAGTTGAAAAATGAGTCCTTAGAGTGTATACTTAAGTATTCGAGGTGCAATATCAATGTAGAATAATCAGGCGATCTCTCCAACCAGGTCTAACGAAGGTTCTGGTAAGTATATTTCTTATCGAGAAATACAAATTAGCTCTGTTGTTGCTGCAAGGGTGACATATTCGGGAACAAACTATTTTATAACTGCTGCAGCTGAAGCATTTAAAGAAGACGGATACTAACTAAATTATTGAAGTCAAGTATTGGTATTTCATTCACTGCATTATGATTATTTACATTGTACAGTAAACGACGATTTTTCTCAAAACTGGTGCTACTGAACGACGTCATACAAGGACATCATTTTTCAAAAACGAATATCAAAGTTCATGAATTTGATTTACAATTTGTAAAATAATGAAAGGTAAAAAGAAGTAACTAAAAATACCCTTAGTCTCCCAAAAAGGTTGATATTGAGAAGAATGAAATGGACCCGACCATTCGGTGCATATTTTTGATATTAGCCAATGTGTAACAATGTGTAAAATTTTAATACTCGACAATGACGCCGTTCAGGTTGATAAGGGTGACCTAGACGTCATCTTTAAATCGGTGGGTTCTAGCTCCTTAACGAAGAAATCATATGATTTTTAACGAAAGTGTCTCAAATAATGTCTAGAACATCCCATCGGAAGTTTGTCGGTTCAATTATGGCACACTCCTGTAACTCTCTCTAAAGTAAGATTCATGTTTTGTTTATGTTTATACTGGCTTACCTAGGTATACATATAACAGTGTAGGTACACCCCTCAGAAGCTAATTTAAGCTTGTACGAGTTAGGTTAAGCAGTGTGTTCTGTGTAGGCTTTGTTACTGTGTCCTTACGCCACCTTAGGCACAGCACTGTTAATTTTAGACCCAACAGTCAATGGTGGCCGCATACTGAACATGACATATTTTTTATTTGGAGACATATTTTTTATTTGGAGGTCATAGTTTTAAAATACTAAAGTAACAGCCATTTTTCCATGCCAAAATCGCCTGTAGCTCGGAAATGATACAACCATAACGTTTCACGGTTTTCGGTAATTCATGTTTCGCGGAAAAAACATGCGTTTAACTTTTTTTCCATCTCTTTTATTCTAGGTGATGTCTACCCTGTACTATGGTACACACGCATAATTTTTTTAATTTTTTTATTCCACCGACACTTTTTCCTACAGTACGTCTCTGTTTAACGGAAATGTACCCTAAAATTGAAATATTTTATAAAGTTCTATCGCAGTGCAAAAATATTTTATAAGAACTCTCACGGTGGTAAAAGTACTTTATAACATGGAAGCCATATTTTGTGTTGTTCAAACTCGCAGTATAGGGCGGCCATTTTTAACTGTATTACAAAAAGTCTATTTCCTATGACAAAATGCCTCAACTTACTACTTTAGACTGTATATAACGGTGGAATATGCATCCTTCGAAGGATTTAATTTCAGTAGGGGCCAAAATGAGACAAATGTGAACAATTTCATTTTTTACTTCATCTCCTAAAATTCAATAATAGCTGATATATTTTAGGCGCTTGAAATTTTAGTTATATATGTCCCATACATCACACAAAAAATTTTCTTTCACAGGAAAATTCACCATCAGATGGCAAATAAAGTGTTTGGTATTGGGTATATGCACATATCAGAACTAAATGTAAATGGCTGGCGTGTAAACAGTTATCAAAGCATATATTTCATTTGTTAGAAACGATGCAATACTTGTCTTTTTGTTGTCTGGAGGACCATTAAAAAATTAATTATTCTCAGTGTGTATACTTTAACAATAAAAAAGTTGTATTTTTAGTGTTA
This sequence comes from Micraspis discolor, assembly GCA_030674115.1. Taxonomy (NCBI): domain Eukaryota; kingdom Metazoa; phylum Arthropoda; class Insecta; order Coleoptera; family Coccinellidae; genus Micraspis; species Micraspis discolor. The sequence continues at coordinate 14,597,699 of JARTUT010002175.1, forward strand.
GTTTTAACAAAAAAGCTACATATGCGATAATGAAACAACTTTTATAAAACAGTTTTTTTCAAGCTCGGTAAATGTTATATAAATTCCGTAATGATGAAATAATATTTAGCTCTATAACTGATTTACATAAAACTGTTTTATAATTGTTTCAAACTATGTTTTATAATAACTTTGGAAATGTTTAAACAATTATCCGATAAAACCTGTGGAAGTCATAATGAAACATATAAAAAAACAGAATTGTCTCACAGAAATGCGCCCTTTTTGGCTTTATAGGTGTTGTATATATAATTTCAAAACGTTTATAGCTACATGGAGATTTTATAAGAATTGTTTTGTAAACGTTGTTGGGCCATTTATAAAACATAAATTGTTAGTTGGGTATTTGTACAATAAGAGATGTGAGATGTAGAGAAAATTATCATAAACTTGAACTAAGGTGGCAACACTATTATTTGAGATGATATAATATGATTAGTTGAGAACAATAATGATATCAAGCAAAATAAGTAATGAGAAGTTGAAAAAGGAGTCATTAGAGTGTGTACTTAAGTATTCGAGGTGCAATATAAATGTAGAATCATCAGGTGATTTCTCCAACCAGGTCTAACGAAAGTTCTGGTTACTATATTTCTTATAGAGAAGTCTTGAATGAATATTGACAACATTCTGGTTGCAGAATCCCATGATGACCTCAAATGGCACGTACAGATATCTGAAACTTATAAGGCCTGAGAAGTCTAATCGTAAAGGGGTGAAAATGCCTAAAAGATGTGTGGAATATGTTGGAGTGAAAACGAGTATGAAAATCAATAGTGAAGTGACAGTAAATTGAGGAATTCAGTGTTTACAAAGGGGAGTGATGTGCAAAAGGACAGATATGAAAAAGATAGCTGAACTTGGCACGTGGTTGGACGTAGAATATTTCAGAATATGAAATATATGACTGAAAACATGAATTAGAGGTATCGAGAATATAATATGGAGTGTAATATAAGTGAAAAAGTAATGAGATGAACGAGATGTTTAAAGGTTATATAAAGTCATGCAGTTTCACAAGTGCACGTGCAGAAAATAATTCATGTATTTGAGAAAACTGTACTGTACCTTTTAGAGAGGATTATAGATGCCTTGAGCAGAGAAAAAATGTCTTTGATTATAAGAAAAAATTAGAAAAGTCTTGTAAAACACTGTAAAAAGCAATATAGAGCACTAGTCACTACCAGGTTCACTTGTAACGAGGAGTTCGAAGAGAATTAAATTGAAAAAGAAATTCAAGGAATTAAAATTGAGAGAATCACACATGATTTGTGTTTTTGAGCTGATTTTTTCATCGATCGTTACTATCGATCAAGTGTCACTGACACATCATGAAGTTAGCGATGATACATTTGAGATAGATAATTCATGAGCGTAGAATAGATTGAGTTGTAGGGTAAAAAATTCTCGCAAATTTTAACAATAACTTTATTCGGGCAAATTCATAGAGCGCCAGCCAACATTACACCATGTCTTCAGAATTCTGTTGATGACCCATGGGTCGAGTGTCGCCGACATACTGTACAACTATAGTCAGAGGTTCAATGAAAGTCCTAACTACAAAGTTAATCGGACATAATAACCGATCATACAATGGTTGAATGATGACTTATTGATTATTAATTAGGTTGGCAACGGACGATCTTGGTATATTTAAAGTTGTAGAACGTTTTACAATCTCGAATGATTTTCATATAATTGAATTTGCCATGATATGTCACGTTTCTTCGAGGGCTGTTCGAAGAATTCTGAGGAAAAAGGAAGGGGACACTTTATTAACATCTAGCAGCAGTTGTGGAAGATGAAGGGTGATTCATTTAGTGGTACTCTTTGTGGTGGGATTTTGTTGCACATCGCGCATGCGTCGTGTAAACTGAAGTGGTATTCTTGTTTGGTAGTATCTGAAATTTCATAACGACTCAGCCCGGTACAGCGTCTACAAATTGTTCAACTTTATCACGAAAATGGTGGTTCTCCGATTAATGTGGGCACTTAAAGCGACTTACGGTCTACATAATCGGCCTACCGAACGCACAATTCGCTATTCCATCACTTAGTTTGAGACTAAATATTCGTTATTGGATAACACTTGATCAAATAGATAACATCCAGCTTGCAGTGAAGAAAATATAGCGGTATGGAGGAGAGTGTACGTGATGACCCTGAAGTGTCGATTTGTCGCCGTTCTCAACAGCCTTTCGTATTAAACGACTTGGCGGATTTTACGTAAGGATCTTTCTTCAAAAGCTTACAAAATTCAATCAATTCAAGAACTGAAGCCAACCGACCTGCCGAATCGTTTAAGTTTTAGTCGTTGGGCTCTTGACAAGCTGCAGAGGATCCACTCTTTTCGACAAAAGTTTTGTTCACTGATGAGGCCCATTTTTGGCTTAATGGCTCAGTGGCTTAATATAGACATTTGGGCAAATCTATAAGCACTCTGTTTAAATGAACAAGAGCGCCAAAAAAATCAAACTATTATAATGAAAACTCTTAAACACTTCAAAGAAGCCATTCACGTTGAAATTTGTCATTGAAGTGAGCTTTCCAATAAACAAGACCTTTCTCAATTAACAACTTTTTCGGGAGTTTTTAATCAACGTAAATAAAAAAATATTGGAATAATTGCTATAAAAAATTCCAAAAAATTGTCAGCCTTCTATCCTTCTAGTTTATGAAGCAGTATGCAGAATCTTTCAACCTCTCTTTTCTCGCCCATTCATGGTTCAGGATCTGTCACCCCATTGATGGATTGATCCCAACCTGACAAATTTCAGATGTACCCACCTCAGAACGAACTCCATTTGATGTTAAAGTCACCCCCAAATGAATTATTCATAGGTTTCAGAGCGTGCATAATCCAACATCAATTCCAACATTGCATATTAAAAAAAACATCGAGTACGGATGAATTGATCATCAATCAAATCAAGTCAGTGGGTCTTGTTCGCAGAAATTACACAGTTCAAAACACTGGTTAACTGTTCCATTTCAGTTGAGCGGAATTGCGATCTGATAAGGTAATAAGGCGAACCGGGATAGGGAACAGTTGAAACCGCGCGTAGGCGACCAATTCAACTGGTACTTTGGTATCATTACTGGACATTCCAATTTGTTATGCGATCGAGATACGGTATCTGGACTGGTTTGGGCACGCGATCGCATTATCCCGATCTGATCTTTGCGGAGGAAAGAGTTCATTGGCTACGCTTAAGACTGAACACACCTGGTCGATCACTTTGTAAGTTGTCCATATCGTATTTCAAATTGGGAAAATTTCCCCTATGAATATTGCTTCAACGGATAGTTTGGTCGTGAAATAAGAGATTATTTAGAATACAGGTTCGATTTTAGAGAAAACTGTTCATCAATACATATACAAAAAAATCTAGAAGTTATCCCAACAGTAGAGAAAAGTACAGACGTTACGTCAGGAGTTTTGAGTTTCAACCCCTGAAATGAATAGTGCTAAACGCCTTCTGAGATGTGCTGTTCAGTTTTTTGTGATAGCTCTTTTTATTTCCCGGAAAATTGATTCATACGGTTGTGCTACATTTGTGCTGGTAATATTTTCATGAAAATACCTCACGATTTCCAGAAAATCCTCGAAATATACAACAACACCAGCACCTATGTTTTTTTTTATATAAGTAACTAAACGCAGTGTAGGAAGACCTCCGTCGCTGGATGATATCAGGACCCCGATTGGAAATAGATAGCATCAGATGGCACCAAACATGCCAGAGTGGAGAAGATTGAAGAAGGTCTACGTCCTAGAGTGGACTTGCAATGTCTGATGAAGAAGTACCACAGTATAGGGACCAAGCAGTAGTCGCACTCCGTGGATTTTGAACTGAAATCGCTTACACCAAAGGGAACTCACGCATTCCTCCCTGCGCATCTAATCTTATCGAACGTGAATTTTTAAAATTGATTAGAAAAGGTTATTTGCGTTATCTGAAAACTTAAATATTTTGATTCAAGCTGGTAGTAAGTTTTCACAGTGATATTTAGACTGTATGGACCATTGTTTAGTCTATTTTCATATGAAAATAATGACTCCGCTCATAATGTAACCGTAAACGTAATCACATTTCCTCATTAACAGAACGCATTCAATAAAAGATATATTTTTTTATTGCGGTTTTAATATCACTTTGAAAGAAACAGTAATTGGTGACGAAATTTACTCAATAGTTTACTCAGGAACAGCCTCTGAAACTTTTTGAAATGTGTGAAAAATCATAGGTACTTTAGGTTTGTAAGTTAAATGACTCATTAAAATTTTTCTAACCGAAGATTGAGTTGAAGAGTAGGTATTATATGGAAAAATAAGTAGTTGGTGGTTGAAAGCATCGAATGTGTTTAATATAAAATCCTCAATACTTAAATTTCACTGAAACATTAATCTTCGAGTCCATGAAAAATAACTTTCTTTTTATATTGAATTGTTTCGAATAATTTTTTTCAATGAATTCTCTGATGATTTAGTTTGAACTGATACTATTTTTTACTATATTCAATTTATGAAAAGAGGAATTTGATTATGGAATTCTAGAATTAGTGGCAAGTTTTAGCAAGGGACCTGAACTGATCCTGAATGAAAAGAGGGAAAGGGGGAAGGTTTAGATTCCATTCGAAGATTGAGCGTGAAAAGCTCTTTTCTAGGGGGGTAATTACCCCAGTACACCCCCCCCCCCGTAAATACTCCCATGCGCTAAATATGCTGAGTGTTCTCTAGAAAGGGTTCCCTTATTATGGTGGGAAAAAAATAAAAAACCTATTGAATTATTGTTATATATATATATATTATATTATTGTTATTTCTAATTATAAAATTGAAAATCATATAGATACACAATCAAATATTTATCTGAAAAAATTTCGCTCTTCTGCATACCCATGCAGTAGGCCTAAACCTCCTGAAATTACATTGGTTCCTGATATCTCAACTAATCGTAAAGAAATGACGACAATGAGCGTAAACCTCCTGAAATTCCATTGGTTCCTGATATCTCAACTAATTGAATGAAGCACTACTCAAATAACGGAGCTTTTAATAAACAACATTCTCTACAATACTATATGTATCACTCACCTGTCGGTGCTTAATGGTATTGAGAAAAAAGAGAGTTTGGGATTATTGAAACTATTGTTGTTTTTGCAGTTGTATACGCTACAATTGTAAATCATTTTGGAATTAATTTGAAAATAACACAAAATTGAAACAGACTACTTACTGGAGTGAATAAATGATTAAATAAATGAGCTTTGCTGGATCATGGTAGATTTTGACTCAAAGAAATTCCTCTGAATTATAGGTTAGGTTGTATTTTTTTCTTCAAATTCTTCTTTGGATTTTAAATAGAACTCAAAAAAATTATATTCTTCTAAATATTAAACGAACTAGTTATACAAAGGAATTATTTGAGATGTCTAAAATAATAATAATGACATTATTCCAGACATCTTCGAATTATTGATGAAAACAATGAACAAGGACCAAAATATGAGGTTAGAATCCCTGCCTGATGCGCGAGTCAGACTTGGTGTAAGAAAATCCACGGAGTGCGACTACTGGTTGGTATCTATACTGTGGAAGTACTTCTAGAATCAAAGTCTCAAAATATTTAAATTTTTTTTGTTTCGATCAATCGAGAAGTTCGCCCAATGCGAGTTATATGCAATTAAAGATTCAACAGCGCATTGAAACATTTCATTGAAAAAATTTTCCAAAGGGACTATGGCTGACCGCATACTGGTAAGCCCCACTGCTACAGAACTGTAATTCCTAGTAGCCCAAAGGTAACGGTATCTCTTTTCTGTGTACTTCATTAAACTCAGGCTTGCTACGTTTGGGTGACCAAAGATGACAGTCGCGTAGGTGTTACGTCGTACTTGTCTGCGACCAACATTGGAGGTCAGAAAATTATATTTTCTTGACGTAACATTTTAATTGAGTGATGTGTTGAGTACTTAATGCATATATCTTATTGCATACTAAAAAACCTCAATCAGAGCTAATCTTCCAAGCGACCAGTGTAGACAAAAAATCGAATGAAAATGTTACTACGACGCTCACATGAAACAGCATGTATACTACTTCCATAGTGAGCTATTCAACGTCGTTTTCGTCGGATTCCACCTCCAAAACACACGTTCTCGCATGTCATCATTCTCCTTCTAACGTGTTGAACCGGAAGGAACCAACCGATACACACAGGATCAATCCCCCGTAGTTGCGATAGGCTCTAAGTGACAGCTCGGATGGGGGGCGCCTGGCGTCTCTACGAGACCGAGTCCCGTTGAAATTAAATTCTATCCGAGAAATAGGATCCCGACACTCGCACAAGCTTCGATTTACATCCGATCCTCGACTTTGTTCGACGCTAAATCCCGTCCGATTTCCTTCCCGTCTTCCCGAGATGCTTGCACATCTCGGTCCATTCAACATTATCGGGTTTCTCCTTCTCACCCTCATACTACCCGCTTTATCGTTTGGAAAAGACAGTTTCTTCTTCGGAATTTCCGAGGAATAGATTTTAAAGACTTCGAAAGGCAAGTTTGACTTTGAAAAACAGGATATTCGCTATTAATATTCAACGTCATAGTCTTTCCAACATCATATTGCTCGTTGATGACGAGATATTGTTGATGATGGAGCTCGTGTTGAATGATTGTTTGGGCTATTACCATCATCTATTGTGGATGTAATGTTTTCCGACGTTTCGATAGACATCTTCTATCTTTATCAAGGAGAAAAGTAAGAAACCTTTTGAAAATTATCAATTTTCAAAAGTAAATATTTTGAAAATTGATAATTTTCAAAAGGTCTTCTGTGTACTTCCAAATAAGAAGGTTGTTGAGAACCTATAGATCCTTCTGGAATAACGCTGTACTACATTTTGCTCCAGAAAACTAAAACATAACGAATCATACACACCGCCCATCAATACACATCTAATTCTTGCTCAGTACCTGAAGACTGACTAAAGTCTCTTAATTGTTGTTAAATAGTGTTTAACTTTAAGCTAACTCAGCGGTATCAATTAAAAATTCGATACACCGTTTTGGTATCGACTCATACCTTTGTGTTTCAAAGATACATACGAACTCAATTAATCTAATACTGATTCAACCAAGGATAGTCGCAGTGAGCTAACTATGGTATGCAACAACTCTGCCAACATGCTGCTACTTGGAACATTCAATTAAGAGCATCAAAATACATACGCGCTATGATTGATGGCAGTTTAACGCTCTCACTTGTTAGATCAAGCCCGACAGCTGTTGCTCTGACTGATGCCATTGGAATCCAGAAGCACATGGCAACTCAAACCAAGTGTAAGATCTCTGAAAATTCATTAAGTCGCTATCAGAATTAGGGTTAACATTCCAGGCAACTCCAAAACATTTTGTGTAATAGTTCTTAGTAATACAGCACAAGCTCTGAACGATACGAGAGAAACAATGACATAAGGAAAGGTTTGAGGTCGGGGACATAGAATGGCCATGGAGAGGTAACGAACCCGGACAGTCTTAGGGAGCTGGGAAATATCGATGATCAGTGACCAGATGATTCCCTAGATAGACGCTGTAAAAGTGTAGAGACTCTTTTAGGCTGACTAAATGCCCCTTACTTTAGTGGACGCAGATTGATTTCACTGGTCCTAGACTATTTTCAGTTACTTAAAGGGTAGTGCAATAGGATAGAGAGGAGTCTCAAAAAGTGGCTTCTTGGTATTGAGGTTAGAAATCCGGCGAACAAAACCTGCTTTATGAAGTATAGGAAAACACTTTTTCTCGATGCTTGTATCGACTTCCTAAGATTCGCGCATGAACCTATAGTGGTGTGCTGCATGGTTCCATCATTGGCCCTGTGCACTTTATTCATAAACGTGACAGATCTTCCGTGAATTGTTTGGCCATCTTGTTTGGATGACCAAATAGCGAGCGTTATTGATTTCATGAAGTTAAAATTATTTGGATAGAATATAAAATCAGATCTCTGATACCAACTGAAATCTCGCTTATTTTGAATAGTGTATTGCTACAACACCTATTCTATTCCATACGGATACAAAAATCGAAAGGCAATCTCTGTTCTAGCCGAAACTTATCCGTCTCAAGTCGGACGGGTGAATACGACGCTCGTAATGTATTCACCACCCGACCCAAATGTCCGGTTTTTCCGGGAGACGCGTATTTTCCAATTCCCAGATCGTCCAGTCGTTCGCGCGACGATCATCGCGGTCCGGACTCGGAATTCGAATTCGGACAGCGGCGGCGATAACGCTGATTGTCCGGACTAAAGGCGGGAGGTCGCATTTGACAGGTCGACCGAATAAAGGGGTCTCGCTACGTGACGTTCGCTTCCGGATTATTGATGGTCGGCCACCGCCGCCTGAATACGCTACCCGCTTCCTTGTGTTTTCTTCTAAAAGACGCGCGCTATCTCAACCTTTGAATACGGAAAGAAAAGTGGAGGGACTTTGTTTTCTTCGACGTTTTGCGTTTTGAAAAGGTTGTCGAGAGATAATTTGGGAGGGTTCTTCGTTAGCACTTGAAACAAGAAAAATTGTATGGAAACTTTGAATGGAAAATCAATATTGTTTTCCGCAAATCGCCAGGAAATTTTGACATTCCTGTCAAAATTTCTTGAAGAAAAAGTCAGGACTGTAAGGAAATGTCATTTCCTCACTGTAAGGAAATGATATTTCCGTACAGTTGTTAGTGTTCTACATAAATGATAGAAAACACATTGCTTATAAGGAATTAATTTATATTTTGAAAACATCAAGTCATTGCTGAATACATTTTTAAGATCAATTTGTTATATTTACAGTAATTTGACAGTTAGTACAATTATTGAACATTGGAGGAACACTCTTAGAACTATGAGAAACATTTTGGACAACATGCAGGGTGGAAGGGTCATTTTGTTGAATATTTTGTACTGTGAAAATTTTATTTGCCATCTCAACCTTATTGTTAAGCGATTCTTCGATATATCCTTCAGCAACGTTTGATGACTTCCATCCGCCATGCCTCTTTAAACTAGTTATGTCGGCACCAGAGTCAACCAATATTGTTGCAGAAGACCGACGAAAGCAGTGACCAGTATATTCTGTCGGATTTACCAAGTTCAAATAAGTAGCAACTATTTTGGGCATTTTTCTAAATTGATGAATTCCTACCACTTGTCTACAACCCTTTCCGCTTTGATATTTAAAGAAAAATCGGTCGCTGTTCATATTTTCTGGTCTTAACGAAACATACTTTCGATAAACATTCAAGTAGATCTGATTAATTACAAATGATCTTGGTTTGTTGGTTTTCGAATCAGGTATGCTGATTAAAAGCTTAGATTCTAAGTCTTCTATATCGTGTACAGTCATTCGGACTAACTCATCCATTCTACAGGCCCCAGAAATACCAAATGTTACAGCCACCTAAAAAATAAATAAAGCTATAATCTAAATAGAAATTAAAATCTTGTAAATTACCTTAATCATTAAATTATCTTTATCTGGAGCTTCCTGGATAAATTTTTCAATTTCTTCCTTCGTTAAAATCTTAGATTTCTTTGCCCTATAACCTTGAGCTTGCCGTTTCAATGAAGAACGAAGTTTTGAGTATGTAGATATATCTACATTGTGTTTAAGTGCAAGGGTTGACTTCAGCATTGAATAATTGGCCCATAATGCCATTACAACATTTTCTGAGAAAGAACTCGTATTTTTACTCATGCGATAATCCATAAAACGTCTGTATGCATTTTCGTACTTTTCTCTTGATTTCTTTGGCAATAATTCTAATGACATTTCATCATCACTTATCATTTTACTTTCGAGAACACCAGCAATTAAATTTATAAGTGTCAAGTTTGACAATTCAACCTCAAGACGTTTCCATAATAACCCAAGTAATTTTATTAGGAATTTCAAAGCACCATTTATTTGGGAATAAAATTATCGCGTTTTTAAAATCAATCAATATCTGTCTAATTTTAAACGATTTGCGGAAAAATAGTATATTTACCTCGTAGGAAAAGCCACATTCCTGGACTCTGTGTTGCTAAGTCTCGGCTTGCGCCTCGACTTAGCGATCTTCTCAGTCGTCCAGGAATGTTAAGCTTTTTCTATCCGGTAAACAATGTACTATAACTCTGTATTTTTTCTATAAAGGCAACATACCTCCGCCTACGGCGTCGGTCTTCCAAGCAACAGCTTTCGAAATCTGTGATAGAATTTTTTCGAACAATTATAAAAGTCCTTGGGTTATTACTACTGCCAATTGTTTCGGGAATTTATGATATTGTCTGGCACGAATTCTCCAATTTTTTCACTGAAATGATATCGTTGGTAAATCATTGAGAAAGTAGTAGGAGCTAGTACTGATCCTTGTAGAAGACCGTTTTTCAATGTTTTTAAATTGTTCCTTTATTGTCATCAAAAACACGAAACCTTCTATCAAATAACATATTTTCTCATAATCTTACCATTTTTCCACACTTCAGATGGGTATAGAGTTTGAAAATTATTCCCACTTTCCACAGTGTCATACGCCGAAGATAAATCAATGAAAAGAGCTCCGGTTTTCAACCTATTATTGAAGCCTGACTCTATGAAAGCTGTAAGACTGAGAACCTGATCTGAACAATTTCTATTTTGCCTAAAAAATTTAGGATAGATAAAATAGATGGACTATCGCTTTGTGCCAAGTTATAAATGAGTTCAGGGACACTGTGTCTATGGAGATTATATAAATTTCCTGAATATACTGTAATTTCATCGGCTTACCATCGCTGATGTTGAGTTGTGATTCGAAAGTAGCCTCTATTATCTAACAGAAAATAAAAACAAACCCATCATCTTCCGATTATCTTCTTTTCGTAGTAAAACGGGTACAAGCAAGTTCGTAACTCCCGTTCCGGGGGATACAGCGATAACGCCGAAAGTTTCAACCCACCAATCGGCGCACCCCATAAACAAGTCCAAGGCGGGTAGGATAATTATTTTCTTCTGCGATTCCATGCTGAAGGATCGAGAGTCACTCGACATAAATTTCCCGCGCTTTGTCCTGAAATAAAGCACCGAATCGAATAAATTTCCCCCGCCGTGACGCTAATTAATAACTCTGTGCGCCGCTCTTCTTCCTCTTCACTGTCGCGGCCTTCTGCCCCCGCCGGCACACCACCGCCGGAGACGGTACGGCGAGGGACTAAAAACTACAATTAGCATCAGTCGATGCATCATGTTAATTAGAGACGCGGGGGGCGCACTTTCTTCTTTCCGCCCCCCAGGGGAACCCACCCCCTCGAACGGCGCGGATACTATTTCCGTGTATCTGCCGGGGATTCGGGTTTATGACTTACTCCGAGCATCCCGGCGGTAGGGCGGAGAACTTGTTATTTTGTTAATCGTTTTTCGGGATGTTTATTAGCTGGCGGCTGTTCGCATGTTTGAAATCACGAACGTGGGCGGCTGGAGGAGGCAGCCGGGGCCTGGAAACAATATCCTCGGATCCTCTAACTACGCTAAAATGCCTAAAGCTCTTTTCTGATTGTTTTTTTCAGCAAGGTATCTGTTTGTTACCAATCAGGATTCATCATAGGTATATATCTAAAAGTGGAAATTTTCATTCCGAATTCCGTTGGGCCAAAGTTTCTGAAACCAGGAAAAAAACCGTGTGATCCTAATAGTTATCGACCAATCAAATTATTGAGTGTTCCTTTCAAGATATTAGAAAGGTTTGTTCTTTTTCGAACTGAATCTTCTATAGAAAATGCTCAAGGGTAATACCACTAGAGGTGAGAATTTTTTGAGAACACTCTTGTTTTTTGGGAATTATGCGTTCAAATTTCACGAAACAAAGTTATCCTTAAAATACCACGAGCTGAAGGCGAGTGGTATTTCGGGATCACTTTGTTGAGTGAAATTTGTTTAATTTTCAAAAACGACAGAACGTTCTCAAAAAAATTCGAATCTCGTGTGGTATTTGGAAAGATCATTCAACAATATAAATCAAACGAAATATAGAATAGTTTTTATTCAAAAATAACCAGATAGAAGCATAACAACAACTTATTCATCTTTATTCTCAAAATAATAATTATTGATAGTGCAATTATTATACACATTACGAGCATTATTTTCGAATGATGAAGTAGATACTGATGTTGTTTCTTGAAGGACATTTTTTCATTCCTTATGGCTGTGATTATTTTTTTCTGATGTTGTTGGTCCAGTTGGAGATACGGTTTCACTGACGCTGCAGAAGAATGGCCTGTTATCTTTATCAGCTGTTCCTCGCCAATCCCTGCTTTGGCTAATTGGCTGACAGCAGTAGCTCGATGCGAGTGGTTGGTTATCTTCGATTTGGTTGTGTTGATGGCAATGAGTTCTGCCGATTCTTTTGTCCATTTAGCTATCGTATTGGGACCGACTGGGGAGTTTTTGAACCATGAGCCATATTTCCAATTCTAATGTGGAGTAAGGAATAGTATTTCAGTGGTTATGTTTGCAGTTCTTTTGGATACAAGTAGCTTATATAACCTCACCGGGCAAATATCTTTTTCAATATTGGGATTCAACCATTTCGTTTCCGCACATTTTTGGGCACCACCTTGTCTTGTTTTAGAAAATATCGGATTGTAGGCAATTCGGCCCGTGGTATTACCATCGTTTTCAATTTCGAATTGGAAATGCGAAATTAGGCATGATGAACCCTCTCCTCCGCGCCAAGCAAGCAGCAATAAAATGAAATTTTCTGTTCAAACCGTCTGGATTATCTTCTTTACATAAGTTGACCATCTTTTTGTGTGGCTCTAAAGACAGCGCCTTAGCACTAACTTTTCTTTTCTCAGGGTCCACTTGCAAAATACGCCTCTTGGCATTTCGTGCATCCCGATCGAACCTAACGCCCCATTCGGAATAGAATTTTTTCTGCAGCTGTTTGGCAGTATTATTCCACAAGGTTTTTACGACACTTTCCTTGTAGTCTGATCCATCTCTTATCTTTATATTGAAAGCCCAGTCTAGCATAATATTATTGAGCTCTGACAAACTTGTTTTTTCATTTACAAGGTATTCCCGGGCAGCACAGAATTTTTCAACTTGTTTCCAAATGTAGGATCTTGACTTCACTGTATTAAGCGGCACACTTTTCTTCACACTTTCCTCAATTGAAGTAATATTACAATTCCCAAAACGTTTCATTTTTATCTACTTTATGGTAAAATACGAAAATAAACTGACAGAACTGCCAAATGTGCTGTTGGAGTTATCGCTAACAACTGCTTGTTAATCGTAACCATGACGACCGCTACTTCCACCAACGGCCAAAGCTATCCGGACGTATTAATTTTCCTATCCAAATTAGGCATTTGATAAAAACAAATTTCTCAAAGTGAAAACACTGTGAGGTTGAGTGTTTTCAGATACAGTTTGTTTCTATTCGTCCGTTTTCAAAAATTGAGCGATCCGGACGTATTAATTTTCCTATCCAAATTAGGCATTTGATAAAAACAAATTTCTCAAAGTGAAAACACTGTGAGGTTGAGTGTTTTCAGATACAGTTTGTTTCTATTCGTCCGTTTTCAAAAATTGAGCGATTTCATTGGACGATGTAGTATAGTGTTGAATGATCTACATAATTTCCAGGGAAGATGATAGGTTAGTTTTTATTTTCTGTAAATAAATAATAGAGGCTAATTTCGAACCTCAATTCAACATTAGCGAAGGTACGTCTATAAAATTACAGTATATTCAAGACATTTATATAACCTCCATAGACAGAGTGTCCCTGAACTCATTTATAACCTGACACTGAGCGAGTGTCTATTTTATCTATGCTTAATTTTATTATATTAATCTTTTAAGAAAAATAGAAATTGTTCAGATCAGGTTCTTAGTCTTACAACATTCATTCAATCAGGCTTCAATTTTATCCTGGTGCGATTTGGAGTTCAACCAAATTGGTAATTGTTTATTGATTTCAATTAATTGCAATTCAACTGGTAATTAGGAACAATAACCAGATATGTTTCGATAACTTCTACAATAGACTCTTGGCAAGGCAGCGAAGTGAAGTTGTGCTTCAGTTTGAGATAATGAACTGTAGGTCACATAATTCAAACTTAACTTCGGATTTTACATGAACGTAAAGGATTTAGGATGACATATTTTTCCTTTAATTAGCTACGACACCAATTAAATGAGTAAGAAGAAAGAGAATTAATTATTGTTGATTGCATGATTCTGAGAATTATGCTGACGAATTGAAACTTACTTAGAAGGAATTTTTATAATTCTGCCAGTATATAAAAGAAGTTTGCATAAACTCTGATCACTTTTCATTATCGATGGATGTGATTTCTTTGCATATCACTTGACCCATAACCCTCGCAATGGAATATTGGGAAAAATACACTTTGAAAAAGTATTCAGCTAATGCGTTGTATAAACAGACTAGAATAAATTATTTCACATTGATGGATTCTCAGTTACGATCAGTCAGCTAGGACGTTTGGCCAGGTCCTTGTCAATCTTCGTGAGTTGAACGGATCTTCGTCAGTTGGTTTGCTTGTCCTTGCAGCTTCTGATGGTATTTTCGTATCAACTTTGTTTGAAATTTCAAGATCATCATAAAAACATCATAAAAAGCTCTAAAAACCATCTTGAAATTTATATATGGGACAATTATTGATGAGATTAGGTATTGTTTTTCTGGATATCCACATTCACAACTTGCGCTGGGAACTGAGTTCCATCTGAATAGCATGTTATTGGTACGACCATGACCTGTTGAGAATTATCGAAATTTTTCTTGGGAGATCAAAAACCCGCAATTTTTTCAGAAATGAGATTTTTATTGAATGTTTCATAGGAGCTACACTCAATCTTCCATAATTCTTTATTGCTTATGACCATTATTATATTGAAGAACGTATTATTCCAGAAAGGTTTACGTGACTTAATCTTGGAATTATATTTTGTGGATTGTATGAAATAATCTATAAAATAAAAATGAATCGCAAAATATGTTGGAATATCTTGGAATTATATTTTGTGGATTGTATGAAATAATCTATAAAATAAAAATGAATCGCAAAATATGTTGGTGAGCGCATAACTCAACAACGCCTGGACCAATTTGGCCAAATCTTTTTTTAAAATGTTCGTTGAAGTTCAAGAATGGTTTTTACGGCGAGAAAAATTAGAATTATTGCTGGAAAAACCCTAAAAATAGCCCTTTTCTTTTTCCAATAAAAATGATTTGTAACTAAAACGTAGTCAATTTGAGCTTTATTGCTATGGTATAAAGTTCATATTAAATTACAAGCACTCACTGTTGTCAAAGCAATGTAGGTGTGTTCTAACGTCAAAGATCATATCTATCAAAACAGTGTGCGTGTGTGCGTTGGAGCACAGAATACATAGTTGGAGGAGTTTAATGTCGCGTTCCGAAACTCGCGTTTCTTTTGTATTAGTTTCGGCACACGAGATAAAATGCATCAGGATTGTTTGGGATGAATGCACGATGGCACATAAAAAATCTTTGGAGGCTTTAGACAGAACCTTAAAAGATCTACGGAGCAATAATAACCGATTTGGTGGTGCAATGATTTTATTAGCAGGAGATTTTCGTCAAACATTGCCAGTGATTCCACGATCAACGCCAGCTGATGAACTCAATGCATGTCTAAAGTCCTCCAATTTGTGGAAACATGTCAAAGTACTTCATTTAAGCAAGAATGTGCGTGTCGAGTTGCAAAATGACCAATCTGGAAACATATTCTCTAAACAACTCATTGAAATTGGTAATGGCAAATTTCCTATAGACATGTTGACTGGCTTCATTAACTTTCCTCAAAGTTTTTGTCAGTTAACTCGATCAAAAGATGAACTTATTCAGAAGGTGTTTCCAGATGTTTCTCAAAATTACAGAAACCATGATTGGTTGAGCGAACGAGCTATACTGGCTGCAAAAAAACATAGTTGTAAAGAACAAATTACAGGCGAATTGAGGATATATAAATCAGTTGATTCGGCTACTAATCAAGATGATGTAGTCAACTATCCACCGGAATTTTTAAACTCGCTGGATTTGCCAGGATTCCCACCTCACAACCTTCAATTAAAGGTTGGATCGGTGGTTATAATGTTGCGAAATATCAACCAACCGCGTCTTTGCAACGGTACACGGTTAGTGATAAAAAAATTACTAAACAATGTGATAGAAGCAACTATACTCAAAGGAAAGTATAAAGGAGAAGATGTTCTCATACCGCGCATCCCAATGATTCCGACTGATGTGCCATTTGAGTTTAAACGACTACAGTTTCCAGTGCGGCTTGCTTTTGCTATGACTATAAACAAGTCCCAGGGCAATCATTACGTGTTTGTGGTATTAATCTAGAAAACCCATGTTTCTCACATGGTCAATTGTATGTTGCCTGTTCCCGTGTTGGAAAACCATCAGATTTGTTTATCTATGCGCCAGGTAATCAAACAAAAAACATCGTATACCACAAATCACTACAATGATAATAATAATATTTATGATTCACATGATTAACAATAAAGGGATTTATTACTTTTGAATCCTTATATATGTTTTATTCAATTATTTTTTATTTACAACGCCCTATCACCAGAGTGACGGTTCTGTTCAGGAGAATTTTTTAAAATACGTAGGCACAAACACTGCCACAACACAAATCTTTTTGACAGGACGAAGTCTGTCGGGTCAGCTAGTTGGAAATAAATAAGTAAAACAATGATCTTTGCTCCAAGAAGTCAGAGCTGCAGTCTGTCTGCGAATATGGGAAGGCACAATCAATGTTAGAAAATACTGGTAACCAATAAAGATGGTGTAGTTCTTATGGTGCTAGTAATTTTGCTTATAAATGTATTCAATTGTGCATCGATTTTTTGTGTATGTGTACTATTGAACCAAACACAGCAACAATATTCAACTGCAAAAAATACTAATGCTAAAGATGCTGTGCGAAGAGTGAAATCATCAGCACTCCAAGATGATCCAGCTAATTTTTGAAGAATATGATTCCTAGTTTTCAGTTTTAGACTCAGATCATTTAAATGAGAGATGAATCTAATTTAACTCCTAAGTATTTTGGATGGAAATTATGTTCGATGAAAGAATCATTGAAAGTTACTGCTAATTTCCTATATTTTTCATGATTATTCAGATGGAAACAGGATACCTCTGTTTTGTTGGGATTTTGACATAATCGCCACTCAATAAAATATTCTTTAAAATTTCCAAATCAGATGACAGTATGTTCTCCAGAGTATGGAAACCCGAATGGTGGTAAGCAATAGCAATCTCATCAGCATAAACAAATTTCTGAGATGATGTCGAGGGTAAATCACTGAGATATAAATTGAAAAATAAAGGAGCTAGGACTGATCCTTGTAGAAGACCGTTTTCGATGTTTTGAAATTGCTACTCTTATTGTCAACAAAAACACGAAATAGAGAACATATTTTCTAATAATATTACCATTTGCCCACTCTTCTAAGGGGTATAGAGTTTGAAAATTAATCCATCTTTCCACGCAGTGTCATATGCCGAAGATAAATCAATGAAAGCAGCTCCTGTTTTCAACCGATCATTGAAGCCTGATTCTATGAAAGTTGTGAGGCTGAGAACTTGATCTGAAAAATTCATATTTTTGCTAAAGTCTTCCTGGAAATGTTACGGAGCATTTTCTAAAGAAGATTCCATTCTAAAAAGAATTAACCTTTTTAATTTATAAAAGGAATTTAATATTGCCAATAATCCGACTAGGTGTTGTTGTTTAATGTTTGATTTTATTACATCTTAATGTGAGCAACGTTTCGACTTTTTGACAGTCATCTTCAGGCTAAAAATATATATAAATACAATTACCATGATGAACAACTTATTACTGATCACTCAATTAATCAATAAAAACTAAAAGACTATACCTCAAGTTACAAAATTCGTCCAAATTATTCAGATATAAACACATCTTTGTCAGTTTCACAGTCATCTGTAACAAAACATCCTTGTTTACATTTTCAAAATGCCAACGTGGTGTAAACTCGCAAAACTCATTTACCTCACTGGCTATATCACCAAATTCATCAACGACACAATATCACAGTAATTCCAATAAACTAGGACCAAACAATTTACAATAAAATTAGAATAAACACTAACGATGACAAAATAAGTTAGAATACGCATCACAGAAGTCACGTGATTGCACATCTGATTAAGACTAAAGGGTCATTTACACTCATTCATTTTAGTGGTCAGTGCATAAGTATCATATTATATATGTCGTTCAATTTTTCGGTGTCTGTTTGCGCATTGACACCATTTGAATTACTTTTGATGTAACACATTTCAGCAATTTCGCGTTTATTTCTATTAATTTCCTTATGTAAAATTTCTGTTTTATCCCAATTAAAATCATGACCGGTGTTCTTTCGGTGTTCTGTCACCACATTGTGATATTTCTCAGCTTTTCGGATGTTGTCAAAATGTTCTTTTTTCTCGTTGACAACTTTCTCTCAGTTTGGCCAATATAATTACCCCTACAATTATTGTTTAAGCAATTTAGCTGGTAAACAACATGTGTTTGACAGTCTTTTTGGTGGGATCTTTTCCTTTGACAATAATACCGTTAAGTTTATTACCGACACAATTAATAACATTTAAGTCTAGTTGTTTTAACTTTTGACAAATCATTTCTGTTGTGCTATTAATATAAGGAATTACAATCCAAGGTCGTTTTTCCCTAGCTACATCATCATTTGTTCTATTATTAATTGACTGTAGTCTACGTTTTATATTAGCTTGAATAAACTTATCAGGGTAACAGTTGTTGGTTAATATTTGAGAAACTTTTTTTAAATTATCAAAATGAAACTCTTTGTCAGATAAAACGACGGCCTTATCCACCAAGTTGAAAACCATGGCTCTTTTTTGATGGATCGGATGATAAGAATTAAAATGTAAAACTCTACCAGAAAAAGTTTCCTTCTGGTACCAATTGGTTTTGAGAATGTTATCCTGTTTAGTTATTTCCGTGTCTAAAAAGGCCAGTTTGTTGTTTTTTCCAATTCAAAAGTGAACTTTAAATGAGGGTCTTGAGAGCTAAAGAGGTTTACAATGTAATCTACTTTATCTTTCGGTAAAACCATGAAGCTATCATCAACATAGCGAACATATATAGGTATATCAAAGTCGACTTTATCAAAACAATTGATTCTAAGTCTTGGACCACAATGTCGCAAAAATTGGAGACGCCGGACTGCCCATTGAGTACCAAATTTTTGTTTGTAAAATTCATTATCAAACGTGAAAAAGGTGGAGTTTAAAATTAATTTGACGGCAGATTCAAATTCGTTCCAAGGTAAAGCAGTGTTTTTGAGATATATGGCCATCTCTTTTCTAAACTATTTAAAACCGCATCACAAGAAACATTAGTAAACAACGAAGTTACGTCGAGTGAAATCATCGTTTGATCTTCGTTCAGTGTAATGTTTTTCAACCTTTCTTTAAATTCCAGGCTGTTTTTTACATTATACTTGGATGGTGGTAGGCTTCCTGTGATCAGTCTTGTTATGTACTTTGCAAGAGGGTGAAGAGGAGAATCAACATAGGAAATGATAGGTCTGTATGGAATGTCTTTTTGTGGATCTTCGGTAGGGCATAACACTTGGGTAAGTTTCCATCAATTTCATGAAGATACCTCCAAGTACTCTTGCTCACATATTCATTCTTTTTCCAGGTAGTGCATAATTTCTGGAGATCCTTTGTTATGTTCTTCAATGGGTCTGTTTCAGTTTCTCATACACTTCGGTATCAGCTAACATTGACTTGACCTTCTCGATGTATTCCGATTTCCTCACAGCAACGGTCACATTACCCTTATCAGCCGACGTAAACATGATGTCGTTGTCCATGATAAACTTTTTGTACTCTCCAGATGGTTGCGAATGAGTTTTTGCTCTTGAGGAAGGTGTTTTTGTTTCCTATATTTGTCCTTTAGGATTTCCTCAACGACAATGTTTCGTATCTCGTCTCTAACCACCGGTTCTGGAACGCTGTTAATGCAATTCTCAACATTCTTGATTATTTCCGTTTTATCGTCCAATGTAATCTTCTCAGTTTCCAAGTTAAATCTTTTTAATTTTAGACACGGAAATAACTAAACAGGATAACATTCTCAAAACCAATTGGTACCAGAAGGAAACTTTTTCTGGTAGAGTTTTACATTTTAATTCTTATCATCCGATCCATCAAAAAAGAGCCATGGTTTTCAACTTGGTGGATAAGGCCGTCGTTTTATCTGACAAAGAGTTTCATTTTGATAATTTAAAAAAAGTTTCTCAAATATTAACCAACAACTGTTACCCTGATAAGTTTATTCAAGCTAATATAAAACGTAGACTACAGTCAATTAATAATAGAACAAATGATGATGTAGCTAGGGAAAAACGACCTTGGATTGTAATTCCTTATATTAATAGCACAACAGAAATGATTTGTCAAAAGTTAAAACAACTAGACTTAAATGTTATTAATTGTGTCGGTAATAAACTTAACGGTATTATTGTCAAAGGAAAAGATCCCACCAAAAAAGACTGTCAAACACATGTTGTTTACCAGCTAAATTGCTTAAACAATAATTGTAGGGGTAATTATATTGGCCAAACTGAGAGAAAGTTGTCAACGAGAAAAAAAGAACATTTTGACAACATCCGAAAAGCTGAGAAATATCACAATGTGGTGACAGAACACCGAAAGAACACCGGTCATGATTTTAATTGGGATAAAACAGAAATTTTACATAAGGAAATTAATAGAAATAAACGCGAAATTGCTGAAATGTGTTACATCAAAAGTAATTCAAATGGTGTCAATGCGCAAACAGACACCGAAAAATTGAACGACATATATAATATGATACTTATGCACTGACCACTAAAATGAATGAGTGTAAATGACCCTTTAGTCTTAATCAGATGTGCAATCACGTGACTTCTGTGATGCGTATTCTAACTTATTTTGTCATCGTTAGTGTTTATTCTAATTTTATTGTAAATTGTTTGGTCCTAGTTTATTGGAATTACTGTGATATTGTGTCGTTGATGAATTTGGTGATATAGCCAGTGAGGTAAATGAGTTTTGCGAGTTTACACCACGTTGGCATTTTGAAAATGTAAACAAGGATGTTTTGTTACAGATGACTGTGAAACTGACAAAGATGTGTTTATATCTGAATAATTTGGACGAATTTTGTAACTTGAGGTATAGTCTTTTAGTTTTTATTGATTAATTGAGTGATCAGTAATAAGTTGTTCATCATGGTAATTGTATTTTATATATTTTTTAGCCTGAAGATGACTGTCAAAAAGTCGAAACGTTGCTCACATTAAGATGTAATAAAATCAAACATTAAACAACAACACCTAGTCGGATTATTGGCAATATTAAATTCCTTTTATAATTTGAAAATTATACAACCGACAAAATTAGATTTCGATACCATATAATTTGATACACACGTGATATGCCTGAAATCATGTCTTTGAGCACTCCCAGGTACCATGACCACAATCTGATGGACCAAATAAGGGATAATTATGATGACATTGTTGTTGAGGACATTCGAGAACTCATGCGAATTAAAAACAAAATTATTCGCCAAACAAGAAGAAGAACCTTCCTCTTAGCGTGCAGGACGGAAGACATGAGACCTGACTTCATCACAAATTCACTCAAAAACATCAGCCAGTTTACATTCAACAGTACCAAGTCAAACAGGAAGTTTGATAATTGGCTCACAAATTCGGGAACGAAGATTTTGAATATTCACATTGATGACGTCAACATCCATCTTAGACACTTGAATAGAAAGCTGGAAAACATCATAGGTAAAATAATTCCTGTTTTACCACAGGAGGAATTTCAACAATTGATGAAATACCAAGATGAACGTTCCAAATATCTGAACGACAAGATTTACGACACACATGGCAAGAAATTAAACAACTTGAGAGGACAAAAACATGTTGGTGTAACAACTTCCACGACTGACATTGGCCCGGACTTGTCTAAAAAATGGCTCATCAATCTGTCTAACATCGAGATTCCAACACACGTCGCCAAAATGGTTTCTTTGGGTCCCAGATTCAACTTGGAAACTGAGAAGATTACATTGGACGATAAAACGGAAATAATCAAGAATGTTGAGAATTGCATTAACAGCGTTCCAGAACCGGTGGTTAGAGACGAGATACGAAACATTGTCGTTGAGGAAATCCTAAAGGACAAATATAGGAAACAAAAACACCTTCCTCAAGAGCAAAACTCATTCGCAACCATCTGGAGAGTACAAAAAGTTTATCATGGACAACGACATCATGTTTACGTCGGCTGATAAGGGTAATGTGACCGTTGCTGTGAGGAAATCGGAATACATCGAGAAGGTCAAATCAATGTTAGCTGATACCGAAGTGTATGAGAAACTGGAAACAGACCCATTGAAGAACATAACAAAGGATCTCCAGAAATTATGCACTACCTGGAAAAAGAATGAATATGTGAGCAAGAGTACTTGGAGGTATCTTCATGAAATTGATGGAAACTTACCCAAGTGTTATGCCCTACCGAAGATCCACAAAAAGACATTCCATACAGACCTATCATTTCCTATGTTGATTCTCCTCTTCACCCTCTTGCAAAGTACATAACAAGACTGATCACAGGAAGCCTACCACCATCCAAGTATAATGTAAAAAACAGCCTGGAATTTAAAGAAAGGTTGAAAAACATTATACTGAACGAAGATCAAACGATGATTTCACTCGACGTAACTTCGTTGTTTACTAATGTTTCTTGTGATGCGGTTTTAAATAGTTTAGAAAAGAGATGGCCATATATCTCAAAAACACTGCTTTACCTTGGAACGAATTTGAATCTGCCGTCAAATTAATTTTAAACTCCACCTTTTTCACGTTTGATAATGAATTTTACAAACAAAAATTTGGTACTCCAATGGGCAGTCCGGCGTCTCCAATTTTTGCGACATTGTGGTCCAAGACTTAGAATCCAATTGTTTTGATAAAGTCGACTTTGATATACCTATATATGTTCGCTATGTTGATGATAGCTTCATGGTTTTACCGAAAGATAAAGTAGATTACATTGTAAACCTCTTTAGCTCTCAAGACCCTCATTTAAAGTTCACTTTTGAATTGGAAAAAACAACAAACTGGCCTTTTTAGACACGGAAATAACTAAACAGGATAACATTCTCAAAACCAATTGGTACCAGAAGGAAACTTTTTCTGGTAGAGTTTTACATTTTAATTCTTATCATCCGATCCATCAAAAAAGAGCCATGGTTTTCAACTTGGTGGATAAGGCCGTCGTTTTATCTGACAAAGAGTTTCATTTTGATAATTTAAAAAAGTTTCTCAAATATTAACCAACAACTGTTACCCTGATAAGTTTATTCAAGCTAATATAAAACGTAGACTACAGTCAATTAATAATAGAACAAATGATGATGTAGCTAGGGAAAAACGACCTTGGATTGTAATTCCTTATATTAATAGCACAACAGAAATGATTTGTCAAAAGTTAAAACAACTAGACTTAAATGTTATTAATTGTGTCGGTAATAAACTTAACGGTATTATTGTCAAAGGAAAAGATCCCACCAAAAAGACTGTCAAACACATGTTGTTTACCAGCTAAATTGCTTAAACAATAATTGTAGGGGTAATTATATTGGCCAAACTGAGAGAAAGTTGTCAACGAGAAAAAAGAACATTTTGACAACATCCGAAAAGCTGAGAAATATCACAATGTGGTGACAGAACACCGAAAGAACACCGGTCATGATTTTAATTGGGATAAAACAGAAATTTTACATAAGGAAATTAATAGAAATAAACGCGAAATTGCTGAAATGTGTTACATCAAAAGTAATTCAAATGGTGTCAATGCGCAAACAGACACCGAAAAATTGAACGACATATATAATATGATACTTATGCACTGACCACTAAAATGAATGAGTGTAAATGACCCTTTAGTCTTAATCAGATGTGCAATCACGTGACTTCTGTGATGCGTATTCTAACTTATTTTGTCATCGTTAGTGTTTATTCTAATTTTATTGTAAATTGTTTGGTCCTAGTTTATTGGAATTACTGTGATATTGTGTCGTTGATGAATTTGGTGATATAGCCAGTGAGGTAAATGAGTTTTGCGAGTTTACACCACGTTGGCATTTTGAAAATGTAAACAAGGATGTTTTGTTACAGATGACTGTGAAACTGACAAAGATGTGTTTATATCTGAATAATTTGGACGAATTTTGTAACTTGAGGTATAGTCTTTTAGTTTTTATTGATTAATTGAGTGATCAGTAATAAGTTGTTCATCATGGTAATTGTATTTTATATATTTTTAGCCTGAAGATGACTGTCAAAAAGTCGAAACGTTGCTCACATTAAGATGTAATAAAATCAAACATTAAACAACAACACCTAGTCGGATTATTGGCAATATTAAATTCCTTTTATAAATTGAAAATTATACAACCGACAAAATTAGATTTCGATACCATTTAACCTTTTTAATATCTTGAAAGAAACACTCGATAAACTGGTCGATAACTACTAGGATCACAAGGATTTTTTCCTGGTTTCAGAATACTTATTTTTTTAGCCTTACGGGATCTGGAAGAAAAGTTTTCTCAATTTAAAATATTGTTACAGAAATACAATAACAAAGAAAATGCATTTTTTCCTAAATATTCGATGAATTCAGGATAAATTTGCACAAACTCTTGTTGTTCTTCGCGTGACAAAGCATCTAAAACATGCTGCAAGCAAGAAGACAAAATTAAAGAAATGCTCTACATCGCGAGAACTGAAAGGCGCCCCGAAAAGATATTGAAAAAAAGCACTAACCTGATGTTAGGAGCTTTTGAGAGCTTGTTCTCAAGTCTTTTCCTGGATGTCATAATTAACGACTAAAAAACAGTTAGGTATAAGCTATTAATCTTGAAATCGCAATTACGAATATTGTTAACTATTGTACAAAGAATTTGAAAAATAAATTAAAGTCACACTAGGTTTTCATTCTTCCAAATATTACACTTTGTCCTTCTCAGTATTATGGGTAAATGTTTTCGTTTCCATAATGACTCATCAGAATGAATAAATTATATTATCCCTTTTAAATGACGTACAATCACCGAATTACTATTTGTTTCTTCCTCAAAGTGAAACTATGATAAATGTTCATATTGTGCTCTGATAATACAAAGATGAATTTAGCGCACTTAACTGACACGAATGCTGTGATAATGGAGTCAAATAGGTACTAATGAGCGAACTGAAATTTCTCATGTTGATTGATCACCCCCACAAGGAATACATCAATCATCGGTTTGTTTCAACGGGAGCAACTATTAATTTCGGCTGAAAAATGGTTTGGTTTACACGGGCGGCTAATATAATTTCACCGACAAACATGAAAATAATTCATGTTCGGGTTACAAATTTGGAAATCGGTACGCGACCCTGTTTATTCAAATCAAAAGTATGTTTTCGATTCGATTTTGTTGAATTGACGTTGTTGAATTGAACCGTCGTTTTTAGGGCGTGAAATGCAATGATGAATTTTCTAGATTGAAAAAGTTGATTGCAATTGCTCCATGGTATGCCATTTTTACATTTCATCGAGAGTAATTTTAGGGCTTCACCATAATTTTATAACTGGTATTGCTCAATATTTTTTCATCATTATATTGATCCGACTGAAAATATCACTAGGTAGTGAAACAGATTCGTATCAATAATGTGATGAAAATAATGATTTTGATGTGAGAAATAGAGAACCAGTGGCGGATTTACAAATTTGCCTCTAGTAGGCCATTCAATTTTTGCCGCCCTTACTGACTTTTGAAATTCAATACGTTAGTGTAATCCCGTTATTAGTATGATTGTGAACTGAATGATGTTTCTGTCAGTTACTAGATTATTTTTGCAACCCGCTATGTACTGAAGAGTTTAATGTTGACCTAACAAGTTTATTTGATAGGCAAAACAAAAAACCCCCGACTTCAAAGCGTAAAACCTCTGTAACTTTTAATATTAAAAAAATCTAATTTTACTCAGTTACTCATCTTAAGCCATCCTAGCGATTTTTTTTTCGAATATCTTTAATGTACAGACTATTTTAGGTTTACGATTTTATTATAGTATAGATTGTGTACGCGTATAGTTGAAAATATATAATTTTTAGGAATGGTTAAGTAAATAATTTTACATCTTGTATTAAAATTTCAACCCTCTGGGACGACGGCTAAGCGGTGGAGGGGGTAGAAAAGGTTTTTTTCTCATAACTTCGGATAAAAAATTCCGAATGGGTCTTGCGGTCCAAGTGATGATTTTTCAGATCTTCTGACGTTTAAAGTCTGCTATGGAACCCATTCAAAGGAAAATCATCATCCATAATTGGGGAAGGTTTTAATATAACACTCATTTCATTGAAAAAATAGCAGAGGAAAAATTGTCGACTGATATTTATTATGACATTATGACACCAATTAATTTAAAAATTGGTTTGAACTTAATATAGAGGAGATGATACAAATCTAATTAACCGACAATATCAACCTGAGAACTGACAGTTTGGGCTTGAGTACAATCTTCCTCAACATACTAAATTTATTTTCCCGAAACAGGATTTTGACACCTAAACTTCATTTATAACATTTTTTATATCCTATCACCTATTTATTTTATATAATATTTATGAAGTTTATTTCCAACAATATTATTCTTTAAAAGGTAGACAGTGATATTAGATGGATTAAACCCACTCATGATAACTATCACAGATTCTTAGGTGTTGTGGAAGCCGCAGCAAAAAGTTCGTTCCAAGAGGTTTCCGGAAAGATTATATTCCAGGTTGGTCGAAAGAAACCGATAATCTGTACAAGGACTATCAAAAATCACCATCCGTTGATAAATGTGAAAGGCTTATGAATTCTATCAATACAAGCCGAAAAGAGAAATGGGATAGTGTTGTATCAAAAATGAATTTTACACATTCGAGTAGGAGTTCATGGGATATATTGAGAAAATTAGGTGAAGCTACTCCTCTTACCTCCTCATCATCAAAAATTGATCCGAATTTAATCGCACGCCGCCTAGTTAATGTATCTGAATCAGTCAATTTATCCCAATCTAAAATGAGGAATATGAAGAAAAAATTACAGATATTCAGGAGATCAGCTCCTACTTTAGAACATGTGTCACATCCATTCAATATAGATGAATTAAGGGCTGCAATCAAATCTACAAAATCTCGAAAGGCTGCAGGTTTTGACGGAATTTATCCAGAATTCATCAAACATTTAGGAAAAAAGGCCTTGTCTTGGTTATTGTCTTTCTATAACAATATTCTGAATTCAGGAAACTTTCCTTCCGAATTTCGTAAGGCTAAAGTAATAGGGATTTTGAAACGAGGAAAAAATCCTTGTGATCCTAGTAGTTATCGACCCATCAGTTTATTGAGTGTTCCTTTCAAGATATTAGAAAGGCTAGTCCTTTTTAGAATTGAATCTTCTATAGAAAATGCTCTACAAAATTTCCAGGGAGGCTTTAGGAAAAACAGAAATTGTTCGGATCAGGTTCTCAGCCTTACAACTTTCATAGAATCAGGCTTCAATAATAGGTTGAAAACAGGAACTGCTTTCATCGATTTATCCTCGGCTTATGACACTGTGTGGAAAGATGGATTAATTTTCAAACTTTATACCCATCTGAAGTGTGGAAAAATGGTACGATTATTAGAAAATATGTTATCTGATAGAAGGTTTCGTGTTTTTATTGACAATAAGAGTAGCAACTTCAAAACATTGAAAAACGGCCTTCCTCAAGGATCAGTTTTAGCTCCTTTACTTTTCAATTTATATCTAAGTGATTTGCCCACTACATCATCTCAAAAATTTGTTTATGCTGACGACATTGCTATTGCTTACCAACATTCGGATTTCCATACTCTGGAAAACATACTGTCATCTGATTTGGAAATTTTAAAGAATTATTTTATTGAGTGGCGATTATGTCCAAATCCCAACAAAACAGAGGTATCTTGTTTCCATCTGAATAACCATGAAAAATATAGAAAATTAGCTGTAACTTTCAATGATTCTCCTATCGAACATAATTTCTATCCAAAATACTTAGGAGTTAAATTAGATTCATCTCTCAATTACAAGGCTCATTTAAATGATCTGAGCCTAAAACTAAAAACTAGGAATAATATTGTTCAGAAATTAGCTGGATCCTCTTGGGGTGCTGATGCTTCCACTCTTCGTACAGCATCTCTAGCCCTAGTCTTTTCTGCAGCTGAGTATTGTTGCTCTGTATGGTTTAATAGTGCACATACAAAAAAAATAGATGCACAATTGAATACATCCATGAGAATAATTACTGGCACCATAAGATCTACACCGGTTCATTGGTTACCTGTATTGTCTAATATTGTCCCTCCCCATATTCGCAGACAGACTGCAGCTCTGAATTCTTGGAATAAATATCATTCTTTTCCCAATTTATTCCCAATTATTTCATATTTTCCACAAAATAGAATTCCCAGATTGAAGTCACGTAAACCATTATGGCATAATACGTTCTTCAATATGAACATAAGTGATAAAGAATTATGGAAGACTGAGTGGAACTCTTACGAAATGTTCAATAAATATCTCGTTTCTGATCCTTCTGAAAAAGTTCCTGGTTTTGATCTTCCAAGAAAAATTTGGACAGTTCTTAATCGTTTGAGAACAGGTCATGGTCGTACCAATGGCATGCTATTTAAATGGAACTCAGTTCCTAGTGCAAGTTGTGAATGTGGAGAAGCAGAAGAAACAATACCTCATCTCATCGATAGTTGTCCCATATATAAATTTCAAGATGGTTTTAGGGCTATTCATGATGTTTCCAACTCTTTCTTGGAATGGGTTATAAATTTCAAACGAATATGATAGGTATTTTTGTTATTCAGTTCTTTTTTCTGCTTTTGTCTTTTTATTTCCAGATTCAATGTGAACACCTTGAAGAAGTCTCTGTCTCCACCAATAGAAGATCACTCTTGAAGAAAGAAGTCCCTGAAATATATTTCAGCTTATTTTTGTATTTTCACACTTAGACGGGGAGCCAGGGTTTTTTTTCACAGGGGTTTTTTTCCTAGGCTTTTATGTCATACGCCGAATTGTATGACACCCCGTCACTAACCCCTGATCTATATGCTTTATTGTTTGCTAATTAAATATTGTCAGCCAAAGTTCAAAAGAATATATATATATATTCTTTAAATACTTCTGGAAGTGAGAATAAACTCAACATTTCACAATAATCTGTTTTCATACTCCAGCATTGTTCATTTTTTGTCATATTGATTGTTAGTTGTCATCAAAAAAATTTAAAAATTCATGAACTCTAATTTAAATTCGATAGACGTTTCCCACTTCCGAGGTATTCCTACAGTCATAAAACCATATTCTCTATAATAATCTGTGTATGTTTGTAGAGCTTTGAAGAAGCAACAAATAAAGTTGCGAAACGTCGCTTGTAGGACAGCCTCAACGTCTTTTTAAAAAAGATTCCATACCCACGAAATAAAAAAATCATTTATTCACAAGGAATACGAAAGATTTGAATTGAATACAAGTTATTTACTTTGCCATTAATAAAAAATGTTTTATTTCCACAAAAAAAAACGCTCATTTCATACCGGTATACTTGATATTTGTTGCACATTGTTCCAGAGTACGGAAAATGACTCTAGAATAAGCGCGCCAAAGCTCCGAATAGTGATTTTCTGAAGTTTTCAAAAACTACCTTTTTGCTCTGAAAACTATACGTTGGTTGCAAGCGAATAAGAGATGATGCCCAAATAATAACACTACTCGAGTTCCCATCAAACATTTTTCGGAAACTAAAAACATTGTTATCTCACGACTGACAAAAATTCCAAACCCTTTCTAACGGAAACAACAAAAAACCAAGCCGACGTTGATCTCACGTCCGTCGTCCAACAGCATGTCGAAGACAAACGAGTCGTTACTTCCGGTCGTACTAATTATGATCGATGCCATCCAGCGACAAGCGGCAACGTTTGCTTCGGCAAATAGAAAAAGGCCGACGGAATGACGAAGCCTCTATGCCGAATCGCGGCGGTTGCGGGGCCCGCTCTCTTGGCCCGGTGCCACTCGCGCCCCGCATCGCTTTTGTTTCTTTATGTTTAATTTCTGTCGTAAAACTGTTTTGCTGCTTGATTAATTTTCCGAATTTATTATGGGAAAAATGCCGCTACGCTCACAACATGCGAATACATATTATAGTCGACCCGATGTTATTTTCCGAGTGCGGAAATAGATTTTCCTTCTGTTTATTTTTACGAGACGCGTAGTTGTAGACCTCAACTACTAATAAATTCGGGAGTTGGAATTGGACGATATTTCATGATGGGTGTAGTTGTGGCGGTTCCAGAGGCGTCCGATGTGGGTGGGCGAGATGTGAGTTATTCGTACCGCAGACCTCTTGAGAACATTTTGGATTGAATGAGATGAAGAACTTAAATTTCTCAGATTTCGTCAAATTAAGTGATGTTTTTTCAAACTCATTGACGTTTTGAAACGTCTTACTTAACCTAACTTGTTACGAAATGTAAAATATTCCGCAACTGGTGATGAAAAGTGACTTTCGCCGTTGATTGTGAAAACATTAGATTTGGGATAAAGAAATTTATTATTTTCACTTTAATTTCTGGGATTTCCTCAACATAGTTACAATCATTCGTTGATGCTTAAATTTGCACCCCTTTTTTTCAATAACTTGTTGCCATTTAAAAGGTAAAACGTCTTGTCCCGATTAGATAATCATATTTCTCAATCTACTCTTGAGGACAATTTAACACCACCAAGAGCGTTAGACATCGACAAAAATAAATGATATTAGTTTGCTGCCAGACCTGGACTATAAGACAGATACGTAAGAACCTCCCAACCAAGGTCCCAAGGTCATGAAAGACGTGTGAGGCCTGGAGTTGTTCTGATGGAATACAACACCTCTCCTATTTGCTATTTATGATCTTTTCTGATCAATTGCTGCTTTAAATCGGTCTAATTGCTTGCAGTAGAGATCCAAATTAAGAGCATCCACCTTTTTTCTGATTCATTTGAACTCTGGTACGTGATGATATACAGGCTGAGTCTTTGACCTTTAACATTAACCATAGGTTCTTGAGATCGAAAGGAATACTTTTTCCCATACCGTTTTACCATATTCAGCTGCGTTAAAAAGTTATAAGCATTTTGAGAATTGAATGAAAATTACCTTCCAAAGCATCCACTATTGAATCTGAATTGTTCGAAAACATATAAACAAAATGTTATAGAAAGAAAATGTTTCTTCTGACGTCAAGAATCTATTGTTGAAATCAACGCAGTGGTCAAAGACTCACCCTGTATAAGAAGAAAAATAATCAACATATTGTTGAATGATTGTTTGGGCTATTACCATCATCTATTGTGGATGTAATGATTTCCGACATTTCGATAGACATCTTCTATCTTTATCAAGGAGAAAAGTAAGAAACCTTTTGAAAATTATCAATTTTCAAAAAGTCAATATGACAGAAGTCATGAAAGAAAAACGAACGATGTTATATACTCATCTGTGGTATGATGATCTTTTTAAGTTGGATCGAACTATCGGCGTCCAAACTTCTGGCAGATCTATAGATGGAGCACTTATGGAATCAGGTGTTATTTTCATAAATGCTGCTTCTTTGATTTTTCTTCTTGCAAGTTTTTCTTCTTTGAATATTATTGATGCTTCATCCCATTTTATACGATGATTCTCATCTACAGTATGTTGGACTAACCTGGATTTGTCGCTGTCTAGTACTCGTAGAAGCTTCTGATGTTCTTTTATTCGTACATTCAGAGGGCGTTTAGTTTCTCCGATGTAAGATCTTCCGCACTCGCAAGGTAATTCATATATGCAGTTCTTTGTCCTTTGTGTCTCATTATTAGGCTTAACTTTTTTAAGTTTAGCTCTGATAGTGTCTTGAGTTTTGAATGCAGTCGTTATGTTGTATCTATTTCCAATTCTTCTCATTTTCTCCGACAAACCTTTTACATAAGGAATTACGGTTTTAATGGTCTGATTTATATCTGTTGGTTCTGGTTGACTTTCTCTTGTTCGTCTAGCTTTTTCTAATATCTTTTTGGGGTAGCCATTGCTTCTAAGAGTTTTTGAGATGTTATTTATTTCTTCATTTGGGTCTTCTTCAGTGCAACAAATATTTATTGCTCTATCAAATAAACATTTTGCTACTCCCAATTTAGTGTTTAGTTGGTGGTTTGAATCAAAATGTAGATATTGTCCTGTGTTCGTTGGCTTTTTATACACAGTGGTTCTTGGGATTCCATTTTGTTTATGTACGAGTACATCTAAGAATGGAAGTTGTCTGTCTTTCTCGATTTCAATTGTGAATTTAATTGATTCCTCTTGATTGTTTAGATATTGAAGGAATTCATCTATAGTGTCTCTTCCATGTTGCCAAATAATGAAAGCATCATCTACATATCTTTTCCACAGTTTGGGTTTAAGTGCATATTTTTCTAATGCCTTCTGTTCGAAAATTTCCATATATAAATCAGCTAAAATTGGTGATAGTGGTGAACCCATGGCCATTCCAAATTCTTGTTGATAAAAGATGTCTTCAAATTGGAAATATGTTGTTTCAATACAAATAGAAAGCATTTCCATAATTCCATTCACGCTTAGTGTAGTTCTTTCACTAAGGGTTTGATCTTCTTCAAGCTTTTTCCTAACTATGATAAGTGTTTTATCTGTTGGAATATTAGTGAACAAACTGGTAATGTCGAAGCTGACCATAACGTCTTCCATGATTTCTTGATGTTTCATTATTTCTATGAAGTATTTCGTGTTTCTTATCATCGATGTTGAATTACTTTTTAATGGTGATATAATTTTCAGCAGAAATTTAGCCAATTGGTGGCATGCTGAATTTCTTGAACTCACAATTGGTCTTAGAGGAATATTTGCTTTGTGTATTTTGGTAGACCATATAAATGTGGTGGTTTACTGAAGTGAGGTGTAAGTCTTGATCTAATGAATTGATCTGGAAATTCATTTCGATATTTATAAAGGATTTTGTAAATCTTGTTTTCAACTGTGGTGGTAGGGTCCTTTTTAGTTTTTTGTATTTTCCTGTTTCTAATAATTCATTGATTTTGATTGAATGCTACATCTAAGGTTCTCGCATGTTGTAAGTAATTTGGCTTTGTTGAATCGATGTTGATTCAGTCTTTCTCTCATAAGGGCTTGACTTGTCCGTTTGGAAATCCTATCTGCTCTATAACTTTTGACAGGAAGTTTCACTTTGAGACCTTTAGGAATTAGGTTTCGATCTCTTGCAAGATGGATGAATGTCAGATGGTTGCATTCCTTTGCCAATTTTATCCTGGTTCTTTCATAACTTCTAACTTCTTGAAACTGAAAATGGAGAAACTTGTGAAGGAGTCAAGAAAATATGAACCCTTAGATCATTCAAAAACCGTGATCAATTTATCTAATAAGAACTTAAGTGAAGATCAGATATCTCTCCTCAACAAGGGTCTCAAGTTCTCTATAGCCCCTAAGACGATACCAAAAATTGAAATCATGTTGGCGGCAGAAGAAACTGCACAAAAATTCGAGAACCTGAAAAAGCCGAAGAGTACAGATGGAAAATCAGAACCTTGTTAGACAGGAATAACAAAACACCTCTACCCAATATAAATATAGCTGAACAGAGGGCATTAAAACATCTTAACTCGGATAGTTTCATAAAGATACTTCCAGCAGACAAAGGAAACGCCACTGTAATTCTAGATGTTGGCTCTTATAATCAAAAAATCAATGAATTATTAGAAGAGAGAAAATACAAAAAACTAAAAAGGACCCTACACCACAGTTGAAAACAAGATTTACAAAATCCTTTATAAATATCGAAATGAATTTCCAAATCAATTCATTAGATCAAGACTTACACCTCACTTCAGTAAACCACCACATTTATATGGTCTACCAAAAATACACAAAGCAAATATTCCTCTAAGACCAATTGTGAGTTCAAGAAATTCAGCATGCCACCAATTGGCTAAATTTCTACTGAAAATTATATCACCATTAAAAAGTAATTCAACATCGATGATAAGAAACACGAAACACTTCATAGAAATAATGAAACATCAAGAAATCATGGAAGAAGACGTTATGGTCAGCTTCGACATTACCAGTTTGTTCACTAATATTCCGACAGATAAAACACTTATCATAGGAAAAAACTTGAAGAAGATCAAACCCTTAGTGAAAGAACTACACTAAGCGTGGATGCAATTATGGAAATGCTTTCTATTTGTATTGAAACAACATATTTCCAATTTGAAGACATCTTTTATCAACAAGAATTTGAATGGCCATGGGTTCACCACTATCACCAATTTTAGCTTATTTATATATGGAAATTTTCGAACAGAAGGCATTAGAAAAATATGCACTTAAACCCAAACTGTGGAAAAGATGGTAATAGCCCAAACAATCATTCAACACGAGCTCCATCATCAACAATATCTCGTCATCAATAATCAACATAGTTATAAATGAAGGCGATTGAATGAAACCAGATTGTAGTTGGACGAGTTTATCGTGTCGTTAACCTTTGATATAGTGATTTGATTACCATTAAATCTGGGTCACTT
Source organism: Micraspis discolor (assembly GCA_030674115.1). Classification (NCBI taxonomy): domain Eukaryota; kingdom Metazoa; phylum Arthropoda; class Insecta; order Coleoptera; family Coccinellidae; genus Micraspis; species Micraspis discolor. The sequence goes on from JARTUT010002175.1 coordinate 14,632,611, forward strand.
TACCAATCCCATCGACGAATTTGTTCTTGTATAACTTGTATATATATATATATCAGGGGGCGTAGCTCAGATGGTAGAGCGCTCGCTTAGCATGCGAGAGGTACCGGGATCGATGCCCGGCGCCTCCAAACATTTTATAAACGTCATTCAAGAAATTTGTTGAAACTAGGAATATCACTCATATTTTGGTATCCTCCTTTTTGTTCTTTGTCCAATAGAACATTTCTATGTATAAGCTAACATTCTCGGCATATCTACAAAAATAAAGAAGATGTCGGATAATGTACTACATCACAGAATGTAATTATTTTTTTTTCTGTAATGGCACCCTCTAAAATATATTTACATGGTGAGGCTTTAACTGTGCGTTAATTTCAACTATCGATTATTCAAGCGAAAATAAACACTTTAATCTTTTACCACGTTTCCCAATTCTGAAAAGTTGGGCCAAGACTACACTGGATTCCTTTCGAGATTACACAAAAGATTCAGTGTTTGCCTCAATATATTCCATAAAATTGTAAATACATACATGTTCGTGCTCCCCCTTTTCTGTGTAATGTTCCAAAGTGTAATATTTATTATATATATATTCTTTTGAACTTTTGGCTTTACAATTTTTTGGTTGGCAAACAATGGAGCGTGTAAGTGTTAGCAGGAGTTAGTGACGGGGTGTCATACAATTCGGTGTATGACATGTAAGCTTAGGGAAAAAAACCCTGGCTCCCCGTATGTGTGTTGCTGTGTGTACAAAAATAAACTTAAATATATTTGAGGGACTTCTTTCTTCGATAGTGGTCTACTATTGATAAACACAGAGGCTTCTTCAAGTTGCACATATCGAATCTGAAAGTGAAAGACGAAACCAGAGAAAAAAACTGAATACAAAATATACTTATCAAATATGTTTGAAATTTTTAACCACATCCAAGAAAGAATCGAAAACATCGTGAATAGCCTTAAAACCATCTTGAAATTTATATATGGGACAATTATTGATGAGATGAGGTATTGTTTGTTCTGCATATTCACATTCCCAACTTGCGCTTGGAACTGAGTTCCATCTGAATAGCATGCTATTGGTACGACCATGACCTGTTCTCAGACGATTTAGAACTGTCCAAATTTTTCTTCGTAGATCAAAACCAGGAATTTTTTCGTAAGAGTTCCACTCAGTCTTCCATAATTCTTTATCGATTATATGTTCATATTGAAGAACGTATTATGCCATAACGGTTTTCGTGACTTCAATCTGGGAATTCTATTTTGTGGAATATATGAAATAATTGGGAATAAATTGGGAAAAGAAGGATATTTATTCCAAGAATTCAGAGCTGCAGTCTGTCTGCGAATATGGGGAGGGACAATATTAGACAAAACTGGTAACCAATGAACCGGTGTAGATCTTATGGTACCAGTAATTATTCTCATGGATGCATTCAATTGTGCATCAATTTTTTGTGTATGTGCACTATTAAACCAAACAGAGCAACAATACTCAGCTGCAGAAAAGACTAGGGCTAGAGATGCTGTGCGAAGAGTGGAAGCATCAGCACCCCAAGACGATCCAGCTAATTTCTGAACAATATTATTCCTATTTTTCAGTTTTAGGCTCAGAAAAGAATGATATTTGTTCCAAGAATTCAGAACTGCAGTCTGTCTGCGATCATGGGGAGGGACAATTTTAGACAAAACTGGTAACCAATGAACCGGTGTAGATCTTATGGTGCCAGTAATTATTCTCATGGATATATTCAATTGTGCATCGAATTTTTGTGTATGTGCACTATTAAACCAAACAGAGCAACAACTTAGCTGCAGGAAAGACTAGGGCTAGCGATGCTGTGCGAAGAGTGGAAGCATCAACACCCCAAGATGATCCAGCTAATTTCTGGAGAATATCATTCCTAGTTTTCAGTTTTAGGCTCAGATCATTTAAATGAGCCTTGTAATTGAGAGATGAATCTAATTTAATTCCTAAGTATTTTGGATAGAAATTATGTTCGATAGGAGAATCATTGAAAGTTACAGCTAATTTCCTATATTTTTCATGATTATTCAGATGGAAACAAGATACCCCTGTTTTGTTGGGATTTGGACATAATCGCCACTCAATAAAATAGTTCTTTAAAATTTCTAGAATCAGATGACGGTATGTTTTCCAGAGTATAGAAATCCGAATGTTGGTAAGCAATATCAATGCCATCGGCATAAACAAATTCCTGAGATGATGTCGTGGGTAAATCACTTAGATATAAATTGAAAAGTAAAGGAGCTACAACTGATCCTTTAGGAAAACCGTTTGTCAATGTTTTGAAATTGCTACTCTTATTGTCAATAAAAACCTTCTATCAGATAACATATTTTCTAATAATCGTAGCATTTTTCCACACTTCAGATGGGTATAGAGTTTGGAGTATACGAGTGGCCTAGCTATTTCATTCAGTGGATCTATGCTCAATATTATTATTTGTCAACACTCTATGTCTCTTCGTAATAGCGTATGAGGTTATCGGGTTGGTCACAAAAAGCATATATACATTTCTCTTCCCAGAAAACACACTCGTTTGGGCGAACCCATAGATAAGCTCTATTGTAAGATTAAATTTCGTCGAACCACCTTTGGAGGATTCATTCAAATGGAGTCAGCGCAGGTTGTGGAAAATAACGCCTCGTTAAGTTCATATAACCCCAAAGTGGCAATCCTTGCCTTCTATGCACACAACTCTTTCGAAAAAGTGGCAATCAGTCTTCGGCTGTGACGTGACAAAAGTCGGTTAGTTCTTGGTGAATAATGGACCGATGTTAGGATGTTTGAATGCGGAATGGCCGTTTGAGTAATGCCCGGATCCAGCTGCCTCCCTCAAAAATTTATTTATCGCCAGATAGAAGTTCGCGGGTACATAAGCGACGTGTCATTTTTCAGCTTTTTGTCCTACTGAAGTTCACGTGAGGAAGAGATCAGAGATACGTCGCTATAAGACAGAAACGCAAAGATTTATTTTCTTGTACTCGGTGCAAGCTTGACCTTTCTTTTGTAGGCTATTGTCTCAAGTTGTCGAGAAGCTCAGATTGATTACGTACTGGTTAAAACTTTCGTTTAGTTTGTCAGCCAGAACTCTGCTTGAAGATGACTTCTTCGTTGTGGCCAATCATTTTGTTTGCGAGCTATAGTTTCGCTCAAAATGTCAACTAAATGTGCAATAACATTCTGTGAAGATTAGCTTGATGGTGTTTTCTTATTTAAGGTAATAGATGGAGTGTTCAAATATCTCGAACGAGTTCGATATTGGACAAAATTGTTCCAATGGCTAATAATTTGAGAAAGAACCACAGTATCGGGCATGGCAACTGTAAATAACTTGCTACAATTAGCGGCATTTTTTCAAATTTATTTATTTCAATCTTCTACCTTGTTGAATTAAAAAAACATCTAGGCTATTCAGAATCATTACGACTGAATGATACGTACTTTCTATAAATATTTCAATAAGTTTCTTTGATGATGAATGACTTGGGTTTAATTAGTTTTCTTCTATATCTAGGAATTTTAGCCAACTCTCCGTCAACATCTTGGTCAAGAGAGTCTTGTCTTATGATCAGCGTTGCCAAAAGTCTGAATACTATTTCGGTAGAAATGTCTACCGAAAATTCGTAGATTAGAGATGGAAACCCATAGCAGTATGATTTTTTCATTGAGTTGAATTTCACAATTAGATATTTGAAAATAGTATTAATTAATTTCTAACTGATTCGTTTTCTTCAACTGTAAACGTAATATATTAATGAAATGAAATCTTCTGATACAAATTAAAAAATGCTAATTGAAGTGTGCCAAAAAGGCGTCAGAAATTAACTTGGTAACACTAAATTATAATTTAAAACTCGACTAAACATAACTTGAATCGGAGCAACGAACAAGATCTTCATTTAATCACGAGAGTTGACTTCTTCGGTAATCATTTTGATTTTAAAAGGTGTTATGGAGAATACATTTTGATGTATACTCGAATTTTAGTAGGGTGGTTTAATTATACTGGTGATACTTTACTTTGACAAAAAATCTAAGAAACTAAAAATTGGTAGACTTAACTTCACATAACTTTTCGATTAATCGGTAGATGACTCCAAATCGGTACCATCGCCAACACTGTGTGATCAGTCTATGTTCATAATGAAATATATAATTTGGGTTAATATGCGCATGAGCCTTTCCCATTTTAGCTTTAAGACATTATGCTCTCTCTCTCTTTCTCTCTCATCAGTATCATCATTGAGTATAAATCTACCTAGAGGGGAAACGCAGTTCAAAAAAATGAAGCCAGAAATTTACTAATACAATTTCTGGTTTATAGATGGTCTATATGTTTCTGGAAATAAATGTATTTGTTCTTTACAGCATCTAACGGAGAGTTACCGAACTATTAGACGACGGCAGGGCCGGCTTCAGAAAATATGTTGTTCTTCACGAAGATTCATAGTAATTTCATTTCGATATTGGTTCTTCCGAACTAAGATTCAAGGGGAGGCCAAGATATAAGCATTATAAATTGAATCCTTCATATCATGATTTATCCGAATTTCTCCCATGTATGTTATGTCATTGGATCTTCTCAGTTATGATTTTATAAATTATACTTGTGTTTTTATAGAATTTCGGAAAATTCTACTTTGAACGAACATAACGTTTACATTCGGCTATCATTTTCACTTAAAAATGAAAGTCGTGAGGGTTTATTCACAATGAATGTAACGTAAACGCAACCATGAAATATCTTCACATTAATGGAGTTTCACACATTTTAGGCAATTATGTAACTTAATAGACAATAGTATTACTATAACAATAGTATTACTATAATAATAGTAACTATAAGATCAAAACCATTAAAAATATTTGATCTTATCTCATCTTGGAAATTATAAATCTGAAATTCATTAGGTATATTCAAAAGGTGTGTGTAAACGAATGGACGAACATCCTCGCATTGAACTCAGAATTCTTGATTATTGAGTCGACCACAATTGTAATACTTCTCGGTTAGACATTCCAAAGTTATAGATACAGTAGGACCCCTTTAATCAGAACGAATCAGAAAATGATTTTTCTCGCAACTTAGATACGTAAATGTGAGTGGGTGCGGTTCTGATAATTGAGGGTACGGATGCAAGAGGTCCTACTGCATTTGGTCAGAACGATAGGAGGCTTTTCAGCGAGGAAATACCACTACAAAAATAAAAAATAATTATAAAGTTCAATAATGATTTATTTCGAGAATCTTTTACATACATAAATGGTCAATTGGACTTTATGTATTATGTTGCAGTAAACCACCGAGGTTGCAGTCAAAATTAATGAGGAGTGCGATTCACCTATGAGCAGCCTAGAAGGGTTGTGAGGAGCATCGGATATACATATTGACACAATTATTCAGGGTTGAATTAAATTATTCAAAACTATCTTAATGTATACCTAACACTAAGCATTTTTCATAATATTAGGTTTTCTTCTTTTATTACAATTTTCCTTCGTTTTGAGGATAGTTCTTTAAAATAATTTAACTCTGACTAATTGTGTCAGTATGTATATCCGATGCTCTTCACAATCCGAATCGAATTCCGCTAACCACGTTCTTATCGATTTAGTTCTTTTCAATATTTCTAAAATATATCGTTTTATGCTTATTTGTCTGGTTTGGTCGAGAAAATATCTTCTATATATAATCCTCTTGCCATAAAAACTAGAGCCTGAGACGCTTCTCTGGGTGTTCTTTGTCCTTCTTCGGCAAAATCTTGAAACCCCTCTTATCTAATATATCCAGTCTTCCATCATATTGTTTAAGTTTCTTCACGGACATTTCATCCATAAGCAAGGCACATTGTTTCTCTTTCGAATGAATAACAACAATATTTGATCGTAGTTTTTTTAAAAATGCGTTATTGAAACCAGGTGTGAGATTATTGACTTCCCGTATCTTGGTAACGAAGCCGTTTCGGATTCATGTTTACCTGAACTGTTATCCTTAAAATAAGCTAAAAAAATCTTCCTTTGTCGTTCGATGACATTATTCTGAAACACCCTGTGAATACAACGTTCGTAGATTAGGTTTCTATCGCCGGTCACAGTCAGTAAAATATCTGATATGGCTGAAATATATTGATCACAATTGTCATGTTGAGAAAAATTATGAAATTTTTTCCGAGAAGTAAGAGAATGCCGTTCTTTCCAGAATATTATTATGAGCAGTTATTACGGTATTGAACTAATGATAATACTAGTCCCTTTCATTTCCGCTTACAGCAGTAAAGTAGGTAAAGCAGGTAACATTTCCCTGAAATTTGTCAGTGTATATGATTATTTTTATAAGTGATCTGGATATTGGTACAGTGGGCTTGTTGATAACGAAATCATTTATCCTGAATTCATTGAAAAATTTAATGAAGCTAGGATCAACACGAAATTTATTTCCGCAACGAAAACAATTTATGCGCAATAGTTCTGCCTACTAGATATTCAACATCATAAACGGAATCAAGAAGGTGCATGCAAATTATGATAATAAAACAAATATTACTAATCACAGAAAATAATTTCATACCATGGTAGGTTATACCATGGCAGGTACTAATCTTAGTCTGATTGTGTTCATAGTTTTGCAACTCATCTAAAGTAACCAAATGTCATCCTAAGAAGTTATCCTCATCGATTTTTAGAAGGAGGTAATAAGTTACCATTATTAATTAAAAATATTTCATTACGGGAGATCTTCGTAAACAGACGAATTTGATGTGAAAAATACGAAAAAACATCAAATTTCACTATGAATATTTTGATTCTGTTGCTTCAAACATTCGAATACACTGAAACATTTCACGTTCTTTTCTTTTTCGTTCACCTGTACTACTCCAGATTCATTTCAGAAAGTGTTTTTCCGCAATTAACTGTGCGCTAAAACTATCAATATATATTTTTTTTTGGCTCAATACAGAGGATAAAAAATATTTGGGAAAAAAGCCAGTTGTTCCTCAGAATTGGGGTGATAAAATAAGAACTTGGTCCATTTATTGCTCATTCAATTATATTTGTTACATATAATTTTCTGGTGAATATATGTAACTAATCTAAATTCACTTCACGTATTTGATATCACCAACAATATGCGCATAATTCATTCATTAAAATTGTCATCTAAATATACACAGATCATTGGACAGGAAGTCAATATATCTAAATAATGAAATATTCTGAGAGGTGATGTCGAATAAATCCGGCCCTGGCTCAGACCAACTCAGACAGAGAGACCAAGTCGCTGTAATCATAAATACAATGAAATAAAAATTACCGTGTTTACACGCTTGAGACCGCCACTTTACCGGTAGAATTTCTGGCTTCATTTCTTTGAACTGCGTTTCCCCTCTAGGTAGATTTATACTCAATGGTATCATTGAGAGTGTTCTGGTTCCACGAATGTTTCAGCCCTGTAGAGATACCCGTACAATATCTTAATTTTGCGATTGTAAATGGATCCTACGATTATTCCCACTGTCACTGACACATCATGAAGTTAGCCGATGATCCATTTGGAGTTGATAATTCATGAGCGGAGAGTAGGTCGAGTTGTAGGGTAAAAAATTCTTGCAATTTTCAACAATTCCTAATTGTCACCCCAAATAGAAACACCCCGTATATAAAACGAATTGATTAACGAAAATTCATTTCAAGCGTCTCTTTCCGAGCGACCCATTGCTAATTCAGCTCGGCGAAAAAGAGAACATTCCGTTACAAACATATAAAAAATTTATTCCCTCGAAACGCACAAGATGGGGTAGCGGAAGTAAACACTAATCATTTATTCAGGTGTTTGCTTGCAGTGAATTACGAGCTTATCAAACTCGGAAACGACCGGTACTAGATCAGCATCTGTTTCTCTAGATCTGCCCATTTGATTCAATGAACACGGGACGACAAAATAAGGACGAAAATGAATTATTGATGTGGCGGGACGTTTTCTGTTTTTTTTTTCATTGAGTGCTAATGCTGAATCTACAATGGATTGGGTGTATCGATTGGAAGCAGGTTTTATTTATTTATTTATGGAAATGGGATACAAACAGGTTACACCCAAAAAAGCATTCACTTAAGACTTACACAAATATTAAAAGTGTCAACAAAAGTGAGCCGTTACTCGGAAAAATTTCACATTTTCATGAGAAAAGAATGTATATGCATATATATTTGCACTACGATATAAAAAAGGACAACAAAGCACAGACAAAAAATCCACTTTCAGTTGTACATACAAGAAGGCAAAAATAATCCACGAAAAAAGAGAAAACTAGGATCAAGGATAGAAAATCCTACAATTATTCTTGAAGGAAGGCAAGGATAAAACAAAAATATCCATAACACACATAGCGCTGATCTATCTCGAAAATAGATAAATGCAAAACAGATCAATGCCACTAAAAACTTGAGCAACTTGAGAATAAAATTTGGAAGTGAACTTACTTACTTTGAAACCACAAAAGGCTGTTGTTTGTCCCCTACCCTCTTCAAAATTAATTTAGATTGATCTCTCGCAAAATGGGCCAGAAAATGTAGGAATATAGGAGTGAAAGTGGGGGACTAGAACCTGATTATTTACGTTGAACCCTGCTGATGATTAGGTAGTGCTTGCTGAACACGAAGACGACCTCGCCTATATGGTTCGGAACCTAAAAGGAGAATTTGAGCTGGCAAAATTGACCTTGAATATGTCAAAATGTCAGTACCTAATAACGGCCAATGAACATGTCAAAGACTTGAAGCTACCAAAGTATGGTACAGAGCGTAGCACTGTATGGCGCAGAAGTTTGGGAGCTATCCCAGGTGAATAAGATCAAAATGATGGTAACCGAAATGGAATTCCTTAGAAGAAGCTGTGGACGATCAAGGTTGGATAGGATTAGGAATGAAATTATAAGAGCAGAGATGGATATGGATCGATCAATAACAGAAGAGATTTAGAGAAGACAATTGGTTTGGTTTGGTCATGCAAAGAGGATGCAGGACGGCAGATGGCCCTGAAGGATTTTGGAATGGGTACCCCCAGAACGAAGGAAAATGGAAAGACCACCGAGATGTTGGAAGGACGATCCTGAGGAGGCGATGTCTGCCAGAGTTCTGGAAGAAGACTCATGCCATGATAGAAAAAGATGGATGTTGGGGACGAAGAAACGCCGACAGCTGTAACTGATTCGTGATATATACAGGGTGCTCGGCACATGGACCGTCAAATTTTTTTGGGGCGTTGGTAGGGTCATTTGCTACCTTTTCAGTCATGGAACCTGGGTCCTTAGTATTACGGTTACGGAGGTATGATTTTTTTATTAGGTTTTTCTAAATGACCCTAAATGTACTCTTCGAAGCCCCATAACTTTTTTTGCGTGGGCTTTTACATGCATTTTTTTCATTGTATTGAGTCTACATGAGTGTGTGTTTGAAAAAAACGTATTTATTGCTACAGATAACACCACAAAATTAACACGTGGGCCTTTTATTAAAAAAAAAAATTTGAAAGTTTGAAAACATCTCCACTCCTATTGAAATTAAAAAAAGTTACAGCTATTACAAACTTAGTTTTATTTTCAAATGTTCTTTGGTTTATAACGTTGCTAACCATATGCTATTTACGTAAGTCAATAAAAAAAAATAATACTGCAAATAAGGTTTTAGTCAGAAGAGTGAAGAAAGTCGCACCTAAATAAAAGTACGGATTTCGACACAAGACAGTGAGTAAGGAAAATTTACCTGTCCGTTTTAGACGCGTGTGAATTATTATTACTATTTCTGTCCTTAGGTTGGATTGGGTTAGTCGCCGCTGACTTGACCCTACCGTCATTCGAGATTTAACTGTCTCTGCTGTTGGAAGTGTCTGTGCCGCGTTGTTCAGTTTTTAAATTTGTATTTTTTGTTTTTGTTACTTTTATCGACTTTTTGCTACTGTTGCTTTGATTTTGGTTGTTGATATGCCTAATTTCACCAACGCTGAGTATGCTGATATGGTGATGGCATATGGCCATCACCATAAGGACCCAGGTTCCAAGACTGAAAAGGTAGCAAATGACCCTACCAACGCCCCAAAAAAATTTGACGGTCCATGTGCCGAACACCCTGTATATATAAACATAAATGCATACATATATTAACATACTAGTGGAAAAGCCCGTGTCGCCACGGGCGCAAGTAAGGAAGCGCACGGTCGTTATTAGCAAATGCCCCCTGTAAGCAGCCGTTCATGTCATTTTGTGTCTAGCTTTCATCGAGTGAAGACGTGTTTAAAAAATGCCCAAAAAACTTTCCGACGCCCAGATGAAAGGACAACAGCGGCGATTTCAAAACAGCCTTCTGAAAAAGAAGCAAAAAGAAGAGAGCAATTGGAGCAATTGCAGAAAAAAACGTGGAACGCGCGAAAAAGAAAAGGAGCTTCTGGAAAATCAGATGAAAGCTCTTGGTAATTTTGCTGCATGTTCCGTGGACTTCCTTTATTGCTTGATGGCAAGATAATAACTCTTCCTGGAGGAACATTTCTCTGCTGCGCTTCTGGTTCTACATAATCCATTAAACCTTGATACCTTTCTGTTCTTAATTTTGGCTGATTGTGTCTTAGCCAATTCAAGTTATTACCTTCTTGATTGACGTATGTACAGCAAACGTACTGCTGAAACAATTTTCCCGCACTGTGTAATGCACTAAACCATGGTCTTACGGCAATTCGATAAGTGTAGTATTGAAGCATGGTCAAACGGTTACGCTGGGCTATTGCACGTTCGTTTCTGTGGCTCATGTTGAGGCTGAAACCAAATTCGCCGTTCGGAAAAAAGTAGTGGGTACGCCATTGGATCCATGCGTGGGCTAAGATTTGATATTGTTTGCAATGGTCCATTTTTTGCATGAACCGCACTGTTATACTGGCGTTTATTGTTTTGGAAATTCTTCGATTCTTCATATGTTCCTATGTAAAGTTCTCTGAGCAAAGCTGGTACTTCTTTCAATTGCATCTGCTCGCTCATTATAACTTTGCCTTTCTGGCAGCACTGGCTAAATCCATCTCGCCCTTTTTCATCCCTAAAATGCAGAGCATTGCAAAATAGACACGATTCGCTCATATCGCCGACAGAAAACGCGGGAATTTCGTCTTCAATCGGAGCCCTTCTCGCTACAAATACTGATCGCATTGCGTAATTATTGTTATGAACGCGGCGTCGGTTTCTTTCAGTTTGGGTTGTCCGGGTAGCGTTTCGAGAACCCACTGGTCTGCCTCGATTAAGGCAGATTGAAAAATCGAACGTGATCCGTTTTCAATTTTTACCCAAAAATGGAGAATAACCATCCAAATTTGGTTTTTCAATATTTTTCAATTATAAATTTCTGAATTAACTTACTCGGTAGGTTTGGAAATTAAAATAAGCTCAAGATCAAACTTAAAATAAAGCTCGTCAAAACACGTCTTTCCTCTTTGAAAATCAAAGCTGAAATTATAGATGTTTCTTATAATTATTAAACGTTATTGAGTTCAACAATTACTTTTAAAATGAAACTTTTAAATGAATTTATAGATGTTTGGCACTTGTTTTTATTCTTCTGCATCAGTTGAGATGCCAATCGTTAATTAAAAAAAAATTTGATGCAAATCGGTTGATTGGTTTCGGCGCTAGACCTTACTATGCATCATATTATTTTAATAGATAACTAAACTTCTTCGAGAGTAAAGTGTTTTTTACTGAAACATTTTCTAATGACGCTTTAGGTATCACACGCCGACTTGTATGGTAGGTAGCCTTTTACATAAACCGCTGCTCAAATCTTCAACCCACAGGGGCGATAGTGTTTGACTACCAAAGTATTGTGAGTTCAAAATCGAAAGAATATATGAAAAAATAAAAGAAGTTTTGAAAATAGTATGTTCATGAATGAATATGTCGTTGAAAATTCCATTTACTTCCTGAATTCTGAATATTACCGAAAAATATTACGTGTTGAATTACAGAGTCGTACATAATCTTCACCCTTCCTCTTGCAAAAAAATTACCCGTCCAGTGTATAAGCCCAATCTGCATTTTATATCTAAATTTCTCCGCTGAACCTTGGATTTCATTATTATTTTGGCAACTGTACATCTCCCCGAGCAGTAAACACGCCATAAAATAAATTATTCCGTTCGGAAATTCCTTTTTTCCCGTTTCAACGATAAAATTCAGCAAACATGAATGTACAAACTTTCCGCTGTTTCTAGAAAGTGGGATACGGCCCACTTCCTATTCAAGTACAAATAAAAAGGTCATGAATTCTGTTTTAGTGTTGGTCGAACCGGATATTCGGGCCGATTGACTGATTCGAAATCTATGGGAGCCTATTTCTGTTGAAAACTTTGCTTTTCGCTTGCTTACACTGAATGTATTCTTCGTTATCGAATACATCGAACTGCGATATGAACGGATAAGTCATAGTAATGCTATAGACTATAGAAGATGAAATAACGTCAAGCACAATTGGCGTTGTACGTTGTTTACAGTCCATGCGTATTTTGCGTTCTGAGATAATGTACAGAGAGATAATGCGTTATTATCGTCGTGAGGCTCATTAAACGATTTTCAGTTTATAAATAATGACTTTTTCTGAATGGCCACTGAAATTGTCATAATTTTGTGTATTCTTTCACGTATTCGATACTATAACATAGTTTCTTCCATACTGCCACTCCAAAATCCAAAAGTGGAGACGTAAATATCAGATTGTGCTTATAGCTCATGAAGTTATTCCACTTTCCATAATTTTCTATTATGTCAATCAGTTGAATTGACCTGAATGCATGCCACAATAACAAAGAATGATTATCGAATCTGAAGTTGATGTATGACAAATATTCGAACCATGAAAAGTTAATTTGGGAATAAGACTTAATGTATCCGCTGAAGTATCATCGGACTCGTTTGGGGTTCGAACCTGAATCTCCCAGATGCTGGGCGTAAATCAATACCTTCAACGATCAAACTGATTGCTCTTCGATAATGGATTTTTTGAATATTTCGAAATAATTCAGTGAATAAATTCTGAATTTTGTTCATTAGTCTCAAATTTTTGCAGTAAGAGCAGTAAATAGCATTTCAACAATTTCATGATATCTTGAAAATGTAGTTGAAGTTATAAAATATTCATCGGCTTGTGTGAGGTCTGAACTTGAAACCACCGGTGACCTAACCAGGATTATTACACTAGATAAACTAGCACATTGCTTTGAGTATTTGAATTAACAAGTCGATATATCGACATTATTCGGTGAAAAGTCATGGTCTTATCCGGGATTTGAACTCGAGCAGAAATCATACACCTAGACTATAGACCAAGACTGCTCGTACTGCCTAGCGACAGCTTACTTTCAAATTGGATTGTACCGTGCTCTGCGGTATTTTTGAATTTGGTGCGTATTTTCAAAACATGCACTTGGAATTGTTCCGCGGGCCTGAGGTTGAGCAGCCTTGCTATAGACCAACGAGCCAAATAATATGTGCAGAAGATCTGAAATTCCGTAAAAAAGCTATGGGCTCGTCCGGGATTTGAACCCGGGACCTCCCGCACCCTAAGCGGAAATCATACCCCTAGACCAACGAGCCAGTTGATTGCAATGTAATGTCTGACATTTGAAGTGGTTGATCTTTGAAAATGAAGTTGATTTAAATTACAATGCCACTAGCATTTGAATAAATTTAAGCTAACTGGTCAATATTTTGAAACAATTTGATAAAAGAACAATGGGCTCGTCCGGGATTTGAACCCGGGACCTCCCGCACCCTAAGCGGAAATCATACCCCTAGACCAACGAGCCAGTTGATTACAGCGTAATGTCTGACATTTGAAGTGGTTGATCTTTGAAAATGAAGTTGATTTATTTTACAATGCCACTAACATTTGATGGAATCTAAGCTAACTGGTCAATATTCTGAAACAATTTGGTAAAAGAATCATGGGCTCGTCCGGGATTTGAACCCGGGACCTCCCGCACCCTAAGCGGAAATCATACCCCTAGACCAACGAGCCAGTTGATTGCAATGTAATGTCTGACATTTAAAGTGGTTGATCTTTGAAAATGAAGTTGATTTATTTTACAATGCCACTAACATTTGAAGGAATCTAAGCTAACTGGTCAATATTCTGAAACAATTTGGTAAAAGAATCATGGGCTCGTCCGGGATTTGAACCCGGGACCTCCCGCACCCTAAGCGGAAATCATACCCCTAGACCAACGAGCCAGTTGATTGCAATGTAATGTCTGACATTTAAAGTGGTTGATCTTTGAAAATGAAGTTGATTTAATTTACAATGCCTCTAACATTTGAAGGAATCTAAGCTAACTGGTCAATATTTTGAAACAATTTGATAAAAGAACAATGGGCTCGTCCGGGATTTGAACCCGGGACCTCCCGCACCCTAAGCGGAAATCATACCCCTAGACCAACGAGCCAGTTGATTACAGCGTAATGTCTGACATTTGAAGTGGTTGATCTTTGAAAATGAAGTTGATTTATTTTACAATGCCACTAACATTTGATGGAATCTAAGCTAACTGGTCAATATTCTGAAACAATTTGGTAAAAGAATCATGGGCTCGTCCGGGATTTGAACCCGGGACCTCCCGCACCCTAAGCGGAAATCATACCCCTAGACCAACGAGCCAGTTGATTGTAGAATAATGTCTGACAATTTAAGTGGATGATCTTTGAAACTAAAGTTGATTTATTTTTCAATGCCACTAGCATTTGAAGATATCTAAGCTAACTGGTCGATATTCCAAAACAATTTGATAAAATAATCAAGGGCTCGTCCGTATACAATAGTATAGGTGTACAAAAAACAAGTTCTTTAAAAGAATTTCTGCAATCTGTATCTTCTAAACGAAGGCGAATTCAAAATTCTCTTTAGGAAAACCGTATTTCTTTTGATTTCAGAAATCTTTGGTTGTAATTACTGTAGAAGTCAGATTGACGATGTCAGCCTGTATCATCTTTTTCTTAAACTCTGTTACGAATCAATCATCATAAATTCAATTTTTTTCGGTTAGTCGAATTGTATTGTGAAACTCACATGCCGTAATGGCGGCATTAATCGATTTCATAACAGCGTCTCCCATTTTTTCTCTTTCCCAAATCGTCCTGAATCCTCCCAGACTGAACCTCAATCCTTCTTCCCTTTAAGATTTCCGACATTTCATTCAGCAACGAGAGTGTAAAGGATCGGAATCACGCGTCGCCTCTTTCGGCGTCGCTTCGACGTCCCGGATTGAGCCGGACTCGAATTACGACGTTGATTGATACAAAGCGCCACTTCCCCGAACAATTTTTCCGACCGGAATCAATTCGGGAGGTGAAAGGAAAGGACCTAATGCTCCCGGATTACCGGCCACAAAGGAGAGACCGTCTCTCTGAAGACGTTGAGATCGATCAACAATTATTTCTCGTGAAATGCCCTCATTACTGAATCCCCTTTGAGAAGAAAGACGCGGTTTAAGAGGAATTGAAAGAAGCCGGAGGACAATAAATATCGGAATTCGAAATGGGAGCGCTTGTTTCGTAGTAATTGGTTTGTGGGTTCTTTTCCGGAGATCTCGAATATTATTTGTGATTTGTTTGCAGTATGCTCGTTATCGGGAAGTTCACTGAGGAAATGCACAATAAAGAAAAAAACCTATGAAAAAATGTAGACAAACACATCAGGAGTTTTCCGCACTTTTACCAAAGTCTGTACTAAGACTCTGGAGAGTGGATCAAAAATATTGAAGATAGTTCGTGTAAAATGATCAACAAACACCCAGTAAACACACGAACGTATACTAAACGTTTGAAAAAGGTCTTTCAAGAAGAACCTTGATTTTAATTGTGGCCACACCTACCACATGACAGCATTGACAGCTCGGCAACATAATCGACCTTCTGTGGCCGCTATAAAGAATAAGGTCGCTAAATTTGTGTCGACGGTCTCGGTACAAACTCGTGCGGAAAGTGTTTTTCCCGCACTCAACGGCAGTTTCGTGTGGGAAAATATCACTTTCCGCACTTCTTAGATAATAACTATTTCTGGGACTACAATGCAATATCTCAAAGTCGCTTTGCCTTTTCATATTGGTTTCGCCATTCAGGTATACATCTGGAAAGATGCATACATCAAGGTATGCCAATTATAAAACAATTGATACGTCAAGTTTCAATCTAACCGTATCAGCTCGATTGTGCCATCGGAATTGAAGGAATTCAGGAAACATCCAGACTCCTCGAAGACGTTCGAACAGGAGGCGTGAGGGGAGGTAGACGTTGAGACGTATTGGCTTCCGGGCGAAGGCGCCTCTCCTATATTTCCTTCTCCGATCTTCGAATATTTGATTCCGGTTGAGAATGGCGACTCATCATGACAGCCCGAAGAGGTGCATCCGCCGATATCCTTGTATCTGATCGTGAAAGGCAATGCCATCAGCTTGTTGAATGCGTCCCCGATATTTCCAATTCTTCCCAGTCGGTTTCGAGACGGGGAAATAATGATATTGTACCATCGTATATATTTGCTTCAATTTGAATGAGGAAGTGGTTCAAGGCGAAGGAAATGTGTTTTGATTCGTTGCTATAGGATGGGGTTTGAGAAAGGTGGCATTTTTTTTTTTTTCAATCAATCGAATTGGGTGTTTTCCATCTCCTCTAAACCTTGCAAAAAAATCCCAATACATAAAACGTTTAGGATAATATATAGAGTAGGTTAAAGCGTAACATCTGCGAGATGGAAGAGATACCATAGAAGAGTTAATGCTCTATTAGTAGTAATTCCCATGAAGCCAGAGGCAGTTTATGATTTGATCCAACAATATTTGTAGTGTGACGTGAAAAAGAAAATAAATCATTTATTAAAACTTTTTGGGTACATATTTTAGTTTAAGCAAGACCAGAAAACTTTACTTAAGTCACGGTCTGCACTGAATCGGAAAAGTCAGTGGAACAAAACAACTAATATTAGAGAGTACTAAATTCGATGAAACAAAACCAAAAATTATGCTAATATGTAAGGTACGCAATCGATACCATGCTCCACACTCCACACCCATGATTGATAATAAATGGTTTTGTAACCTGACAGATCTTGAATTTCCTACTGGTTCTGGTTTCAAGTGAAATGATTAATCTACCTTATAATAACAGTAGTTGACCTTTGATGAACTTGATTTATGATGTAGAATATGCGTTGTCGTGACTTGAAAGTGAAAATGAAATTAAATCGTCCAGCTGATAACTACACATTTGATGGCCCATAAAAATTATTTTAATTCTTTGGGCAGATAAGGGCAGCATTACTGTTGCAATGTTTAAGGAAGATTATTTGACTAAGGCTTCAGCTATACTGAGTAATGAAGATACATATCAAGTTCTAGATTTGGATCTCACTATCAAAATTAAAAATAAACTAAATGAGGCTATTGAAAAATTTTTAGTGCAAAAAATCTTTGGACGACAATCTAAGTTTATCAAGTCCAATTCAGGTGTATGTCCAAAAAAAAACTGCAATTATGAATGAAAAATGATATCTGGCAAATGTCCATCACGACCACGCTGACAGAAGTAGAGTCTTTCATCGAAATTTTCAATCACTCTTTGGCAAAAGGTCGGATCTATTTTAACTATCACATCACAGATTTTGAGTTTTAAGGCTATATTAGATTTGATTGGCTCCTTATAGACTCTGTCCTTAAGATAGCCCCATAACAAAAAATCCAGTGGTGTGCAATCAAACGATCTGGCCGGCCATTTAACAGCTGAATTTCGTGATACGATCAGCAAATTTGGTTTGCAATAAGATGATCGTCTCATTGGCTATATGACAAGCGGCACCGTTTTGTTATACCACATGATAGTGATATCCATGTCATCAGTGATAGGCCAAAATTGAGTTGTTAAGATCTCGCGATAGCGTAATACATTGACCGTTACCGCATTTCCGGGCTCATCTCCGGAAAAAAACGGCCTACTCACGCCTCCAGGCCACGGCAAGATTTCTCAATAATCGCTCTAGGATTTTCAGAAGCCCAAATACGGCAATTTTGCTTGTTGACGTACCTTGACAAGTGAAAATTGGCTTCGTCTGAAAAAATGATTTTTTCAGAAAAACCAGCGGGTTGTTCTTGAACGAATTAAGCGAATCTACGGCGATGTGAAGGGTCGGTCGGCTTCAATTCCTGCACTAGTTGAATCTTGTAAGGCTTCAAAGCCAAATCCTAATGCAAAATTCGCCATGTGGTAGTTTGGGATAACTTTAGTTGTTAAGTACCTCGAGAAATTGACAAATTTGGATCTTCTTCAACAGTGTGGCTCACGGCTGCGATGTTTTCAGTTGAACGGCCCGGTCGAACACGAGTTGGTGTTGGAACATTTTGTACCGAGACCGTCGACTCAAATTTGGCTACCAAATTCTTAATAGCGGCCTCAGAGGGTCGTTTATGTTGTCCGAAAATATCACGAATTTTACGGAATGTAAATTTAATAGAAACGCCATTTTATAGTGGGTTTAAATTTTAATGCGATTTTCGAGCGAAATTGAATTCTAACTATTGCCAAAGTTAGATTCTACGAATATGTCAAAAAACTAACTGTCAATGCTTTCCTGTGATTGGTGTAGCAACAGTTAAAAAACAAAGTTCTTATTGAAAGACCCTTTTCAATCTCAGCAAGTTTCTTGTTGGTTTATTTGCATGCTTCTATGAGAACGATCATAGTATCGTAGAGGATTCTTTCGATTTTGTTAAGTGTATAAATGGTTTACAAATCCCTGATGCGTAAATCTTCATCTCACTCGATGTAATCTCGCTTTTTACAAATATCCCTTGGTTTTAGCTGTTCGAATGATAAATCAATATTGGCATTCAATTGAGGAACACACAAATTTGACACAATTTATTGAACTACTAGCTTTTTACCTGCGGCTTCGCCCGCAGTTGAGCCATTAAATAAGTATGTGAGATGAAGGTATAATAGAAATGAATCAATATGATAACTTAATTTTATTGCTTGGGTAACATCAAAAATTTTTAAAAATTACTGCATACAATGAAGTTTCAACACCTTAAAATATATCCTTATTGAAATGCAACAACAAATGTTAAAATATATTTATTATATATAGTTTACCGCTTCCGATGCATTTTCAAAGAATAGCAGAGTAAGAATTAACATCAGCGAGTAAGATTTAGAATAATAAAGTAACAGCTAACCACAGAAATTACGGATAACCTCAAAAATTTGAATAGTTTTATACCGCATGTAACGACAGAAGAAAATAACAATAAATATAGAAAAATATGAAACAGTTGAATCTATAATCAATTGAATCAGATATTGTCGTCACCGTCGATAATACAATGGGACGGTATTACAGTTATCAGAGTTGAAACTTCATTACTGTAATGCTAGATGGCGTCGAAGTAGCTATTTGTCGATTTATTGACAAACCATTTTCTTATCTTTCGTAAGTTTTTTTTAATATAAAGTATCCTATGTTACTTCTAATACCAACCTATACAAGGTTGCATGATGATCGGTTAAGTAGTTTTTGCGTGAAAGCGTAACAAACAAAATTACATTCGCATTTATAATAGTTCTATGATTTACGTTATGTTGGCCCAACAGTTATTTTGTGTTTAAGGGACGTTATTATAAAGAGATTTTCGGTTTTAGGATGGGAAATTGGCTCGATCCTATTATAGCGGACATTACAAGGCTCGAATGGAATTATTATTTGGGCAATCATTATCATCTTTTATTGTTCTTCATTGCAACGTCTCAAGAGACAACTTCTGTGTTTTTCAATTTAAAATTAGCTTTTACAAAAGCTGGTGATTTCAAAATATTTTCAACTTTCATAAACTTTTAATAAACAGATATTTATGAAAGCTGAAAAAAAAACTTTTTTCCGGGCTTGTCACATAACTTAGTATTACTGAAATGATTGAAATTATACGATTCCAACTAAAATAGAAAATAATGTACTTAATTCATATATCTCAGGAAACTATCTGCCATTCTCGAATTGTTTAGGGACGTATCTGGCCAATATAAACGAATTGGGCATTGGTCCAAAATAAAATTTCATTACACACCTAGTTTGAATTTGAACTTGTTTTATTGTCGAGACGATTGCAAAAAAGTTTCATTAAACCGAAAGCGAGTTTACGAATGGCGGCACGGTCGAAATTGCAAGTTTAGAGGGGTCGGCACTCGTTTTGGTCTTTGTTTTGTTTCATCTTTTGTCATTCGCGGCAATGTTGCCGCTAGAATTCCTTCTCTACGGTGACGGATATTAATTTCAGAGGGATGAGGAGCTGATTCCTTTGCTTCAATTTTCACACGTTACGCCATTTGAAATCTACTGACTTTTTTTTCCACTTCACCGAATTTCTCAGGTGAAACAGTCAAAATTAACTACATTTCTGTACGGGATCGACTCCCAGCGCATCTGAAATCTTTTTTGGAATTGATACTAAATGCAATACAAACTGGGTCAATAGAAACTGAGAGATTACTGATATTACCTTAATGTTCATCGGGGGGCGTAGCTCAGATGGTAGAGCGCTCGCTTAGCATGCGAGAGGTACCGGGATCGATGCCCGGCGCCTCCAACTTTTTTATGCTTAAAACATGATCTAACTGTTGCAATAACGCTTTTTGTAGAAATGTGCAACTTTGAAGTTCAAAAGTGTGTGTTGTACTTCATATGACAAGGATTTAATCCTTGCTCCATCGTTATCTAGCCTTTCTCCACCATCTATTATTTTGACCAATTTTCGGTTAAAATATTTTCTCTATTTCAGTGTCGTGATAAGTTCATTACAGTACTAAAAACAGTGCTGTAATGGACTCATTACAGCATTGTTTTTAGTTATATTTTACGTTTTGTGGTTGACAACACTGACATCCCATCCTTTCAATTGTCAACACACCATTGCATGTCAATTGTCAATTTTAAACCATGTTGAGATTTGAACGCACTATTCTTATTCTGTAATCTGTCAATTTTCGTATCAGTCACATCAACTGCGAAAATAAAATACAAAAGGCACTAGGAGGTGTAATCTGAATTTTTCATTGAATTCCAATGAATTTCTCACAATTCTTGACTAAAAAGAGAAAATATCGTCTAACACTCGTTGCAGAAGGAAATTCCAACACCCATGCGTTTAAAAACTCGCTCCTTCGTCGCTCGTTTTCGAATTTCGCATTCTTGTTGGAATAGGTGTCCATTCTGTAACTTGTTTTAGAATATACTATTACCGTTGATGACGAGATATTGTTGATGATGGAGCTCGTGTTGAATGATTGTTTGGGCTATTACCATCATCTATTGTGGATGTAATGATTTCCGACGTTTCGATAGACATCTTCTATCTTTATCAAGGAGAAAAGTAAGAAACTTTTTGAGAATTATCAATTTTCAAAAAGTCAATATGACAGAAGTCATGAAAGAAAAATGAACGATGTTATATACTCATCTGTGATATGATGATCTTTTTAAGTTGGATCGAACTATCGGCGTCCAAACTTCTGGCAGATCTATAGATGGAGCACTTATGGAATCAGGTGTTATTTTCATAAATGCTGCTTCTTTGATTTTTCTTCTTGCAAGTTTTTCTTCTTTGGATATTATTGATGCTTCATCCCATTTTATACGATGATTCTCATCTACAGCATGTTGGACCAACCTGGATTTGTCGCTGTCTAGTACTCGTAGAAGCTTCTGATGTTCTTTTATTCGCACATTCAGAGGGCGTTTAGTTTCTCCGATGTAAGATCTTCCGCACTCGCAAGGTAATTCATATATGCAGTTCTTTGTCCTTTGTGTTTCATTATTAGGTTTAACTTTTGTAAGTTTCAGTCCCGCGGTATATAATATACTATTATTTTCATACCGGTATACCTGATACATATTGGACCTTCTTCGATTATTTGATTATGTTTCAGACAGTTCTCAGTAAAATAGATATTTTTTTTTATATTGTTTATTGAAATTTACAATATAATTTCAAAAATTATATAGAAAATATGTTGTATGTACCGGCTATTAAAAAGTATTTCACATCGATGGATTATGTGTTGTCTCCAATTGTCGCCAAGATACTCAGCCTTAGTGTCGACTGGCCTTTTACTTTCGAATATTTTGACAGGCGATATATAGTTCTCCTTGTTGTGAATATATCTTGAACTGACTTAGCCTCATTGATGTTGAGTCGCCACTGTCCACGGTCATGTATTCCTGTAATTGTTTGGAAGCTGTTTTCATCAGATGCAAGTATGACTATATCGTCTGCAAAAGATGATGTTGGTATTTTGATATTCTGGTATGTTAGAAGTGTATATGATATATGAAAGTATATCTAACAAATGTAATAATTACCAGTAGTTTAACAAGAGCTAAAGAATTGAAAAATTACTGATAGCTCAACGAGAACGCCAATTCCATCTAACCTCAGGTCAGTTCTTTCTAATTTTTTTTAACTGAGTGCTGAAGTGAAAACTCCTCTTGTGAATTCAGTTCTTTTTCCCAATTGTGAAGCTCTAATATCAGCATATCATGAAGGAACGTAAGCAAGTAAATCAGGAACATCGCTTAGTGAGCAAACTAGATTAAGATTAACATTGGAAACAGTATGACCATAACCTCCGATGAGTTCAATACCGAATGGTGGTTTTCTCCAATAAACATTATAATAGCTACGGACAGACATAGAACGGCATAGTCCTCGTAGTAAACGAGTAGTGCACATTACGCCGAGAGAGCTTAACCGAATTTGTGGCCTAATAGTACACGCTCCACGGAGGATCGCTTATAATTGAATGTAAATCTGTTTGGCTACGATTCACTTTTAATTCGGGCTTAAGTTATTCAATTACAGTTGATATAACTTGCCAAACACTAAGCTCCTCACCAATTTCCAGATCTTTTGGCGAACGTTGCCAGCAAGGGATGCCTCCATGATGCCGGAAAATTTAAATATGGCGCCGATTCCGCATCGCAGCCCAAAGTTTTGGTAAGATTCCGAAAAAGAAAGTACAAAGTGTTTTCTGTGTACATGCTAGACGGAATTGATTGTTTGGGTAGGAAATCTCTAGAAGCTCTAGATAATCCGCTAGAGTTTTTTTTTCAAAATCATACTCCGCTCAGAGATCAATGTAGCGTTTAAAATCATTATAAACTGTTAGTATAAAGTCTCGTTCAAATTGTTTCCTCGGTTCCTTTATGAATTCTACTTCCGGCGAGTTATTGAGTTTCATTGTTTTTTTTTATTGAATATAAAGGGTAATTCATTGAGATGTGTTGAATGATTGTTTGGGCTATTACCATCATCTATTGTGGATGTAATGATTTCCGACGTTTCGATAGACATCTTCTATCTTTATCAAGGAGAAAAGTAAGAAACCTTTTGAAAATTATCAATTTTCAAAAAGTCAATTGACAGAAGTCATGAAAGAAAATGAACGATGTTATATACTCATCTGTGATATGATGATCTTTTTAAGTTGGATCGAACTATCGGCGTCCAAACTTCTGGCAGATCTATAGATGGAGCACTTATGGAATCAGGTGTTATTTTCATAAATGCTGCTTCTTTGATTTTTCTTCTTGCAAGTTTTTCTTCTTTGGATATTATTGATCCTTCATCCCACTTTATACGATGATTCTCATCTACAGCATGTTGGACCAACCTGGATTTGTCGCTGTCTAGTACTCGTAGAAGCTCCTGATGTTCTTTTATTCGTACATTCAGAGGGCGTTTAGTTTCTCCGATGTAAGATCTTCCGGACTCGTAAGGTAATTCATATATGCAGTTCTTTGTCCTTTGTGTCTCATTATTAGGCTTAACTTTTGTAAGTTTAGCTCTGATAGTGTCTTGAGTTTCTTCTCATTTTCTCCGACAAACCTTTTACATAAAGAATTACGGTTTTAATGGTCTGATTTATATCTGTTGGTTCAGGTTGACTTTCTCTTGTTCGCCTAGCTTTTTCTAATATCTTTTTTGGGTAGCCATTGCTTCTAAGTGTTTTCGAGATGTTATTTCATTCTTCATTTTGGTCTTCTTCAGTGCAACAAATATTTATTGCTCTATCAAATAAACATTTTGCCACTCCCAATTTAGTGTTTAGTTGGTAGTTTGAATCAAAATGTAGATATTGTCCTGTGTTCCTTGGCTTTCTATACACAGTGGTTCTTGGGATTCCATTTTGTTTATGTACGAGTACATCTAAGAATGGAAGTTGTCTGTCTTTCTCGATTTCAATTGTGAATTTAATTGATTCCTCTTGATTGTTTAGATATTGAAGGAATCCATCTATAGTGTCTCTTCCATGTTGCCAAATAATGAAAGTATCATCTACATATCTTTTCCACAGTTTGGGTTTAAGTGCATATTTTTCTAATGCCTTCTGTTCGAAAATTTCCATATATAAATCAGCTAAAATTGGTGATAGTGGTGAACCCATGGCCATTCCAAATTCTTGTTGATAAAAGATGTCTTCAAATTGGAAATATGTTGTTTCAATACAAATAGAAAGCATTTCCATAATTGCATTCACGCTTAGTGTAGTTCTTTCACTAAGGGTTTGATCTTCTTCAAGCTTTTTCCTAACTATGATAAGTGTTTTATCTGTCGGAATATTAGTGAACAAACTGGTAATGTCGAAGCTGACCATAACGTCTTCTTCCATGATTTCTTGATATTTTATTATTTCTATGAAGTGTTTCGTGTTTCTTATCATCGATGTTGAATTACTTTTTAATGGTGATATAATTTTCAGCAGAAATTTAGCCAATTGGTAGCATGCTGAATTTCTTGAACTCACAATTGGTCTTAGAGGAATATTTGCTTTGTGTATTTTTGGTAGACCATATAAATGTGGTGGTTTACTGAAGTGAGGTGTAAGTCTTGATCTAATGAATTGATCTGCAAATTCATTTCGATATTTATAAAGGATTTTGTAAATCTTGTTTTCAACTGTGGTAGTAGGGTTCTTTTTAGTTTTTGTATTTTCCTGCTTCTAATAATTCATTGATTTTTTGATTATAAGAGCCAACATCTAGAATTACAGTGGCGTTTCCTTTGTCTGCTGGAAATATCTTTATGGAACTATCCGAGTTAAGATCTTTTAATGCTCTCTGTTCAGCTTTGTTTATATTGGGTAGAGGTGTTTTGTTATTCCTGTCTAACAAGGTTCTGATTTTCCATCTGTACTCTTCGGCTTTTTCAGGTTCTCGAATTTTTGTGCAGTTTCTTCTGCCGCCAACATGATTTCAATTTTTGGTATCGTCTTATGGGCTATAGAGAACTTGAGACCCTTGTTCAGGAGAGATATCTGATCTTCACTTAAGTACTTATTATTTATTAATATTTTCATACTCTTCAGCATCAGTTTTTGATTGAATGCTACATCTAAGGTTCTCGCATGTTGTAAGTAATTTGGCTTTGTTGAATCGATGTTGATTCAGTCTTTCTCTCATAAGGGCTTGACTTGTCCGTTTTGAAATCCTATCTGCTCTATAACTTTTGACAGGAAGTTTCACTCTGGGACCTTTAGGAATTAGGTTTCGATCTCTTGCAAGATGGATGAATGTCAGATGTCTATCGAAACGTCGGAAATCATTACATCCACAATAGATGATGGTAATAGCCCAAACAATCATTCAACACGAGCTCCATCCTCAACAATATCTCGTCATCTCATTGAGATGTACTTTTTTTCAAATGAAAAAAATAATGAAAACAATTTTATTTCATAATCTTCAATAACGAATAAAAGAACCATTCTGTACAATTATTTTTTGAAGATAATTTCTTTCAAATGCTGACCTCGACTAGGGTTAACAAGAACCATAGTTCTAATTTTCGATGACGCGTGTTAATATTGGCCTCCAATACCTCAATCGTATCCGGCTTGTCCATGTAAACCTTGGACTTCACATAGCCCCAAAGAAAAAAATCAAGAGGTGTTTCGTATTCTATTTCATTTTTCAATTAATTTTTTTGTAATTTTTTATGGTATGATAAGAATGAAAAATTCTCTCTTATTCATCAAAGAAAACCGTGTTTTCTAGAAAAGAATAAAGGTATCATTGATACTTTCAAGAAGTGTAATACTATAATTGTCAATTTTAGATTTTTTTGATATATTTACACTTTCCAGAATAGACTTGTTCATTTAAATAAGTAGTTAGTGGTTCAATTTTTCTATCAAGGAACGGAAACGAAGAGGATCATAATTTCTGATGTGAAAACAGCCGAGTTTTGTACAGAATTTTTCGTACGCCACTGGAATATTGGCCGGATAGCAATGCAAACAATTTTGATTCGCCGAGATAATTTGATATTTTTCTATTTTCACGTTGGAATCTGGATACGGTACGTTCTCTACGACGATGCCGTGTTTTCTGTGAGTAATTCTTATTCGTATCTGCTTGAATAATCATTAAGCCGTTATTCTAGCCCCCCATGGGGTTGGAAGTCAGAGATAACTACTGAATTATTTTTTTGTCAATATATAGATAATTCTGCAGGAGTATGATAGCATTCTCACGTTTGATTGGTTTTCTATGAATTTCTAATAATCAGGCTGAGTACCTACTGACCCCCCTGGGGGTTGCAAGTGAATGTGGCAAATGCAAAAAATAGAAGTTGATGCTTCTGGATGTTATTGTGTAATTTGACCTCAATCCTATGTCTACATTCCTATAGGTATGAATTACTCACAGAAAACTCGGCTGGAACTTGGCTAGCCCCCCAGGGGGTGCAAGTGGAAGTGAGTCATAAAGTTATTCTGGGTATTCAGAGAGAAAAATAAATAGCAAATTTCGTGTCGATTCTATGTCTAGTTCTCGAGATATTCGCATCTGCTTGAATGATCATTAAGCCGTTATTTTAGCCCCCCATGGGGTTGCAAATCCGAGATAAGAACTGAATTATTTTTTTGTCGACATGTTGATAATTCTGCAGGAGTTTGATGGCATTCTCATTTATGGTTGATTTTTTATGAATTTTTAATAATCAGGCCGAGTACCTACTGACCCACCTGGGGGGTGCAAGTAAAAGTGGTCTAAAAATTAATTGTCTGTTTATCTTAATTTATTAAGGCCAATAAAGGATATATAGGGGACAGGGAAAATTTATTTTATCTATATTATATAACTTTGAACTTTATAAGGCAGTGTAGAAAAGTGTATTCGCATTACTATAAAACAAAAAATGCTACTTGGGTAAACACTGGTCCTTGAGGGAGCTTCATCGCCAAAAATTGAATGAAATTAATCGATGCACTGTTATTGAGTTGATCCACGTCGAATGTTGTAAAGAATAATCGCACGAAAATGTCAACGATTTAATTCCATTTTTTGGGCGAGAAGAATCTTTTAAGTTACTGTAAAGAACACATAAATAAACAAATGAAACTGATGAAATATTTACTTTGAATTAACCTTTAATTAGTCGCGCGGGGTCTATTGGACCCCGAGCGAGATTGTTTTTATCAAATTTCGGAAAATATTACACTTACGCGGCCTTGCGTCTTGGTACCTTCCTAGCTCAAACCACCCTTTCCTACTCAATGTTCAGCAAGCCGCTGCGTCAAACACACTTGCCATACGGAGGTTTTTGGGGTCCAACAGACCCCGCGCGACTAATAGTGTAGTAGAATTTTGGTAAGTATAATGATAAAAATATTGTTTTTTCTGTTCCGAAATTTTATGTAAACTTGCTTTTAATGTATATTTGTTAATTTCAACAAGCTGTAGAACACAATGGCAAGTGGCAACTTGAATTCAGAGCAAATATCAAATCTGCTCCTCGAAGACGAAGAAGAGCCATTTGATGAAAATAATGATCAGTTGGGCACCAGAGAACAATTAGTTGAACAGCTAGATCATAATTCTGACTCTGAACAAAGTGAAACCGACTCAAAAGATGAAGCAGAATAATCTTCATCAGAATATAATATCGCCAAAGACAAACAAACCAAATGGTTCAAAAATCCTCCAAGTCAAAGAACAAGACACAATATTGTGTTGCATTTACCGGGACCAAAGGGAGATGCTTAAAATGCTAAGTGTGGTAAATGCAACAAATTTATGTGCAATGAACATGCTATAAAGTTCTGTGATGTGTCTAAAATTTAAAATATTTTGATTACTGTTTTAAGAAACTTTAATTTCGTTGTTTTCTGAAAGTTTTACATTTTTTCATAGTTTAGATGTTGTTCTTAATGTTCCTATATAAAATAAATATTTCCACTAATTTTATCTATTTTATTGTCAAGAGTAAATCCTGGGGTCCATCCGGACCCCACGCGACCAATAACGTAAGTATTTAAGCGCGACTAACTAAAGGTTAATCATTGAGAAGGGACTTTTAACTATGTCTTCTTAATGTTCATTGATCCATAGACAAGGTTAATTTTTTTTTATTATTCAGTAGGTAAATTCTCAATGATGAAAATGATTCAGAAAAAAAAATTTGGGAACGTGGAATTATTTTTCTAATCATGGTGTGAACCGGAAAAAATAGCAGTAATCACAATTCTTTCCAATTCTTATCTTGGGAACGGCACATTTAAGAAAGATGGACGTGGAATAATGGATTCCTTCAAAATAGGTAATCAAGCATTAATTCAAATGTCAGAAAAGTAATTGACAGATTTTGTACGATTATTCATTCGAACACATTATAATTGAACGCTCCTCAGAGCAGTTTCACTCATTCCTGTCTTGTAATTAATTTAAACGAATGATGGACAGCGAAAATAGGTCAAAAAAGAAAAATGAAAAATATCAGTTTAATCGTGCATTTTTATGCACCTGTTTGAAGAAGTAGAAAAGCCATTACTCTTGGTCGGTTCACAATATTGCCAAGAATTCTAAAAGTTCGGTGAAATTTATGATGCTCGAGATTTATTTTATTTGCAGAGTCAGAACCAGCCCATAAATATTTCTGTCAGGGGGAATATTTCATTTACATCGATCCGCTCGGAATGAATCAACACTACGGGATGATCATTGAAATTAAATAAAATTCCGAGGGGCGGATACAGCGTTATTTATCATGAACACTGTTAATACCATATCGTTTATCGAATGTTCGTTTCTGTCAAGCTTTAACGACATGGATTTTGGAAATATGAACTGAACATTGTAGCGACTGACCTCATGCTAGATATTTAAGGGTCAAAATAATCATTTTGCAGAAATTTACCACGAACGCATGAACGGGGGTTGCCTTTTATATTTCGGGATTGGACAACCTCCCTAGTGTTGTAATCTGCCAACTGATAGCTCTATCGCAAAGCTTGACATTTTTGAGGTTATACGTAGTCAGAACGTTTTGACATACGAACGCTGTTTGTGTTGTTTACAGTAACTTAAAAGATTCATCTCTCCCAAAAAATTGAAATTGAATCGTGAACATTTATGTGGGATTACTTTTTACAACTTTCGACGTGGATTAACTCAACTACAGTGCATCGATGAACTTCATTCAAGTTTTGACGATGAAACTCCATCAAGGTCCAGTGTTGATCGATTATTATTATTTTTTTTTCTTCGTATGAGGGGAAAACCCTTTATGGGCGCCCAGAGGGTCCGCACTCTGGGTAGTGCGAGACTCCAAAATCTTGTTTGGTTACTCACTAAAAACCCCTCACACATTCCATGGAGAAGTTCTTCGTCCGACCCTTGCAGCGTCCCTTAACAAAAGAGATGAGCTGCAAGTGGCATCTAAAGTTCATGGGATCTGATGATATGCAGTGACCCAAGCAACACCGCCTTCTGCATTCTGTGCGCTAGAATCTCGGCTTCAGATCTGCAGGCCGGAATAATTTTCAATTCTTCCACGTAGTTGGCTCTCATTCCACCAAGACATCCTATGATTAGTAAAACCATCCTTACTTTATGACCTGGGTACATAGTTCCAAGTTCGAAAACAAGATTTTGTATTTTTGCCTTTTCTGTTCTTCTTTCATCACTATATTGTTTTCTGCAGGGGAGGAGAATTCCACGACGAACAATTCCTTCAGTTCTTTGTCTAAAAGAAGTATGTCTGGCTTTATTGCATTGATCTGACGTGTTGTTGAGACAGGATAGTTCCAGTATATTCGAGCTCTCTCGTTCTGGACTACCGCTTCAATCTCCAGAGGCACATATGGTAGCACCGGTTCTTTGTCTATCTCATATGCCGCTCTTAGATGGAAGTAGAGAGCTCGGAGTGCCGCGTTGTGTCTCTCTATATACCCTGATGGAGCATGGACTCTGCAGGCAGAAAGAATGTGCATAATCGTTTCTTGTTGACTATGGCACGCTCTGCAAGTTGTTGGGGTGTCCATTTTCATGATGTTCTTTTTATACCATCTGGTATTTATTACTCTATCCTGACACGCCATCACAAATCCCTCCGTCTCTGACTTAAGGCTAGCCGACTTTAGAAAGGCGAAAGACAATTTTTCCGACAGATCTTGGTCTTTTAAACTCCTGAAAAATATGGAGTGCAGGCTCTTACTCATATGATGTTCGAGTAATGTATTCGACTGAGACTTCCGGATCAGTTTTGCAGTTCCAGCACTCTCAGGATCGATCGATACGCTGGTTATGCTGAGCTTCTCCAAGGCTCTTTGTCCAGCTCGGACTAGGAAGGCTCCGTGGTTCGCGAGTTCATGCTGAGCTACAAACTTCAGAAGCGGATCTTCACTTGTTAGGATCCTTACTGCTGTTTCCAATGTTTATTGATAGTGTTGATATTCCAAACATTGTAATCCTCTACCCCCCTGGCTTCGGGAAAGGTATATCCTCTGAATTGAACTATTTGGATGAAGGCTACGATTCATGTTCATCGTTTTTCTTGTTGACCTATCAAGTTCGAGGAGTTCGTTCACCGTCCAGTTTACCACCCCGAAAGAGTAGGTTAGTATCGGGATGGCTAGTATATTAGTAGCTGATACTTTGTTCTTTCCTGACAGTTGTGATTTCCAGATGTCTCTCAGCTTCTTCTTGTAGCTGGCTGATAAGGCGTCCTTTATCTGGGTTGCCTCCAGTACTCTCCTTTGTTTCATTCCAAGAAACTTGTTTCTCCGTTTTCCAGATGTCGAAAAGTTATTCCATCTTCCAGTTGGATATTTTCTCCTGGATCATCGAACCTTCCCCTGCGCAGATGAAAAACACACTTGTGCAAACCGAATGACATTCCTATTGCAGAGGTGTAGTTGGACACGATATTTAATAGTTGCTGTAGTGTGAATTATTATTATTATGAAGAGATTTAGAGAAGATGTCTATACAATTGTTGAAGCGACCGATCTGTTTTTAAAAGAGTTTACACTACCGGCACTGTCAGGAAGAGAGTTTCATTTCACACGCGATTCGGCGAAAGAAATTGTCTCGCACGAGTACGGAATACCTCATGGTAAAGTTTGTATTGGCGGCTACGAAGCTGATTTCTATTTAACTCGAAAATATTGTCCAGATTGTCGCAAATGAAACCACGTAGTATACGAAAAGACACTAGGAGATCGCTATGCATCCTACGAACACTAAATGAGTCCTACCCGAACATTTTTAGTCTGTCTTCGTATCAAGGATGAATCCCCTCGAGCGGAATCCTCGTTGCAGAACGCTGCTTTCCCTCCAAACGCTGCTGGTCAGCGATAAGGCTAGGGACCATGCAGAGCCAGCAAATTCCAGAATTCGATGGCATGGTCGATTCAACCGAGGTCGCTGTGTGCCAACTGATATTGCATGTTACCTATCGTGAGATTGAGACATTCGATGACCTCTGGTGGTATTCGAATTCGGGAAGTCATATGTTGTCGTTTGGATCTGCAGAGAAAGTGAGTATGGTTCCAGTCTTCAAGATGTAGGTGGCGCTCTTTCTGGACATGTCTGGAAGGTTTATCACATTTTTTGTTAAGACTGGCAGCCTCTTTCAAGACTGTCAGTGCTATACTGTGCTGATGAGAGGCAGTCACCTCAAATCCGTTCCACAGTTGCAGTTGAGGTCTTGATTCTCTGAGATCACCATGCGTCAATATTGACTAGTTCACACCACTGGAAAGATGTCTCTTCGTAATTGTCGTTTTAATATACATATATTTTTTTTGTTCTCGAATCTCGAAATATAACTTTCTAAAATTTTTCATAGTGGAGTTTCGTGGCATGAATCGATGTCAATTATTCTTGGATGGACAATATCATGTCTGAAAGCTAAGTTGACAACGGGAAACTTGGGAATTGAGGTGTGTTCCTCCCAAAGGAACGAGACTAATAGGGTGAATATTTGCTCTTCCCTCTTGATAAATCGATAATAATTAGCATCTCTTGTTTCCCGATCATTGAGCAAATTGAAATTCCCGACGATGGCGAAGTTAATTACCATCGCGAACAAGAGAAGAAAGCGGAATTCCAAGAACGCGTTAGAATTAAATTCGATAATTGTTCGACGCCTTATTTATCCCGTCATCTGGTGAATATTAATTTCTGGAATAGACAAAAAAGGGATTCGGAATTAATTCGCCGAGTTTCAAGTGTTTTAGATTATTTTTTTTTGTCACTGCATGTAATGAGGTTCTGGTAATTTTTATTTTGATAGTTATTTTTATGTTCAGTTTTTATACAGGTGGTGAGAATTTCAATGGTAAAGAATT
The DNA here is from genome assembly GCA_030674115.1 of Micraspis discolor. Taxonomy (NCBI): domain Eukaryota; kingdom Metazoa; phylum Arthropoda; class Insecta; order Coleoptera; family Coccinellidae; genus Micraspis; species Micraspis discolor. Next base: position 14,665,338 of record JARTUT010002175.1, read on the forward strand.
CGTTGAATTCATGAGAGAAAGGTGATGACTTTTGATTATTTTATTAATGAAAGGGGATGAACTATCGAAAGTCGAAATCCTAAGCTGCTCGAAGATGTTGGTGTTGTTTGTAAGCGAATTTCTCTTCTTCAGCATCGTAATAAATTCACTACAATACTAAAAACAGTGCTGTAATGAGATCATTACAATGTTAGATAAAACTGGTAACCAATAAACCGGTGTAGATCTTATGGTCAAGTAATTATTCTCATGGATGTATTCATCGATCAATCGATTTTTCATGTATATGCACTATTAAGCTAAACAGAGCAACAATACTCAGCTGCAGAATAGACTTAGGCTAGAGATGCTGTGCGAAGAGTGGAAGCATCAGCACCCCAAGATGATCCTGCTAATTTCTGAAGAATATTATTCCGAGTTTTCAGTTTTAGGTTCAGACCATGGAAATGAGCCTTGAGAGATGAATCTAATTTAACTCCTAAGTATACAGGATAGAAAGAATGTTTGATATAATCGAAAGTTACAGCCCATATTTTTCATGGTTATTCAGATGGAAACAAGATACCTTTGTTTTGTTGGGATTGGGCCATAATCGCAATTCACGAAACCTATTAGATAATATATTTTCTAATAATATTACCATTTTCCCCACTTCTGATGGGTATAGAGTTTGAAAACTAATCCATCTTTCCACGCAGTGTCATATGCCGAAGATAAATTGATGAAAGCAGTTTCTGTTTTCAACCTATTATCGAGCCTGATTCTATGAAAGTTGTAAGGCTGAGAACCTAATCTGAACAATTTCTATTTTTCCTAAAGCCTCCCTGGAAATTATGTAGAGCATTTTCTAAAGAAGATACAATTCTAAGAAGAATAAACTTTTCTACTATCTTGAAGGGAACACTCAATAAACTGATTGGTCGATAATTATTAGGATCACATGGATTTTTCCTCGTTTCAAAATACCTATTACTTCAGCGTTATGGAATTCGGAAATTTGCCTGAATTCAGAATATAGTTATAGAAAGAAAATACTAAGATAAGTTTTTTTCCTAAATGGATGATGAATTCAGGATTAATTCCGTTGCTTTCCGACATTTGGTAGACTTAGTTGTAGCCCTAAATTCATCTATATGATATGATATGTGTATATGAGCTGATCTCCTGTATATGTGTTATTCTTTTTTCATACTAGTGGAAAAGTCCGTGTCGCCACGGGCGCATGTAAGGAAGCGCGCGGTCGTTATTATCATTATCACAAACGACGGTTTCCTCTTGAAAGTCTTTTGGGAAATTCTTCTGACAATTACAATTTGACATACATGGAGAATTCGCATTTAGAGTACCGCACGGTCCGTGGATCATATGTCGCATTACACTATAGTATAGTATAGGACTAGGTATAAAGTCCGGGATATTCATTTGGGTCTGGGATTTCGGCCCAGACTGCTTCGTCAATCTGATTTAGTTCCCGCATTTTATGTTCATTTTAAAGAATTAAAAGAAGATGAGCATGTGGAAGTCCTCGTTTTTGAAACTCTATAACATAAACATGAGCAACAACTTGTCCGAATATATTTTTCACAAATAGGTCATTTAACATTTCTTTTATCTTCAAGTTAAACACACGTGCTGTTAAGTCCGGACGATGCTCGTCTTTTTCCCATGGTTTAAGATTTTGAACTATTTCAGGCCATTTCGGGTTACAGGTAAAGGTTATGAAAAGGTCTGGTTTACCATATTTCCGCATAATTGCCATGGCATCTTGGTAATTTTGCTGCATGTTCCGTGAACTTTCTTTATAGCTTGTTGGCAAGATTATAACTCTTCCTGGAGGAACATTTCTCTGCTGCGTTTCTTGTTCTACATAATCCATTAAACCTTGATACCTTTCTGTTCTTAATTTTGGCTGATTGTGTCTTATCCAATTCAAGTTATTACTTTCTTGATTGACGTATGTACAGCAAACGTACTGCTAAACAATTTTCCCGCACTGTGTAATGCACTAAACCCCGGTCTTACGGCAATTCGATAAGCGCAGTATTGAAGCATGGTCAAACGGTTACGCTGGGCTGTTGCACGTTCGTTTCTGTGACTTATGTTGAGGCTGAAACCTAATTCGTCGTTCGGAAAAAAGTAGTGGGTACGCCATTGGATCCATGCGTGGGCTAAGATTTGATATTGTTTGCAAATATGTTCTGGCGGTTCTCCATTTCGCCGACGAATATTGTTGCATCACTGTCTCCTGTCGGTAAATTGTATCTTCTAGGATCATTGTCTTTACGCGCAAAAACCATTCGAATATCTGGTAATTCACGATTTTCAGCTATAGCTTTGCGACGTTCTTCTCGTAATCATTCTCCCATTGTGTAAAAAGCGATTGCAAATGGGTTATTTTCATCTAGTCGAAGCATTGTCACTGGATTGCATCCTTGGTTAGCTGGGTGTTGGAATCTATGTTGCAGAGCTTCATTAGTATCAAGTGTGTAAAGTTAAGAGAATCTGGGCGTGTTTCCAGGTTGCGGAATAATGGAACCAATTCTGCTGTATGATGTTGCATGCAGACAAAATGAATAAGGGCCAGATGATGTAAATTCTCTTAAGCTAACTTTTTGGGAAGCAAACGCAAAGACACTGTTATACTGGCGTATATTGTTTTGGAAATTCCTCGATTCTTCATCTGTTCCTGTGTAAAGTTCTCTGAGCAAAGCTGGTACTTCTTTCAATTGCATCTGCACGCTCATTACAACTCTACCTTTATGGCAGCACTGGCTGAATCCATCTCGCTCTTTTTCAACCCTAAAATGCAGAGCATTGCAAAATTGACACGATTCGCTCATTTCGTCGACAGAAAACGCGGGAATTTCGTCTTCAACCGGAGCCCTTCTAGCTACAAATACTGATCGCATTGCGTAATTATTGTTATGAACGCGGCGTCGGTTTCTTTCAGTTCGGGTTGTCCGGGTAGCGTTTCGTGAACCCACTGGTTTGCCTCGTCGTCGTGTCTCCATTGTAAATTAAAATTTCGAAATTTTACACTGGATCTAACTCAAAATTGTAAAATCGGACGTGACCCTTTTTCAATTTTCACCATCCAAATTTGGGTTTTCAATATCTTTTTCAATTTTAATTTTCTAAATTAACTTACTTGGTAGGTTTGGAAATAAGAATAAGCTCAAAATCAAATTTTAAATCAAGCTCGTCAAAACACGTGTTACTATATGATTTATAAGTCACATGTTATAATTTAAATACAAATAAAGTTAATCAAATTTACAAATGTTTCAAATGAGTTATATGACGGTAATGGTGACTTGGAGTGCAAGAAGAAGAAATTAAAGCTCATATCAGTAAAAATTTGTTGAGCGGTGGCGCCATCTACAGCGAAAACATGCCAAACACCCTTAATTTTTAAGTTTTGTGTGTTTTTTAGAGAAATTATAGATGTTTGGCACTTGTTATTATTTTTCTGCATCAGTTTAGATGCCTACCGTTAATAAAAAAAAAAATTTGATGCAAATCGGTTGATTGGTTTAGGCGCTAGACCTAACTATGCATCATATTATTATAATAGATTCTTCATTTTAGATTGGGATATATTAACTGATTCAGATAATCAGCTAAGCGGTGAATTTACCTTGGAACAATTTTTGATAATGAAGAGGTAAGGGGAGTAGCTTCACCTAGTTTCCTCAATACATCCCATGAACTCCTACTCGAATGTGTGAAATTCATTTTTCACACAACACATTTTCGGCTTGTATTGATGAAATTCATAAGCCTTTCACATTTATCAACTGATGGTAATTTCTTGTAGTTCTTATGTAAATTATCGGTTTCTTTCGACCAACCTGTCAACTTTCGTCAGTCACGTCAACAGCCAATATCATATCCAAAATTCACTGGATGTACAATAATAATTCATCATTGAATTTTTGCCTTTTAAAAAAAAAAAATTCTGAGGTAGAGAAAATATAGTCTTTTTATGCCTCGATCAATTAACGTTCAATATAATTTTGCTACAGTTTAATGGCATTACCTTTGATTGGCTATTATTTAGGTACTTTTTAAGAGAACTTTTCCTATCATTGCAGAACCTCCAGAAAAACAATTATTCAGAATGCACAACACCAATGGTAAGATTGTACGAGCATTGACCACCACCAGCTTGGGTCCGCATGGTTCACAAGAACTGGGTAGAAACATCATCTTGATAAGAAGCTCTAAAGCCCCTGAATCTGGTCAGATACTATTGAGAACTAATGAACCTCTGCGGACTTCAAAAACCAAGTGAGTATATGCCAAGATGTATCCCACTATGTGCGAATTGAAAGTTATATTGGAAGAAAAATGTGTTTCCTCGACTTCACCAAAATTTTAAATGAATCCCGATAACCATGTTGTTATCTAACGATAGGTTATAATGGGTGTGTCATTTGAAATAACTAAGTAGTAATCTGTAACCAGTATAATCGAGATATTGAGATCTAAAATATTCAATGGAAAAATATAATGTCCTCACACTCTAACTGGTCATCTTTCCGTATATATTCTACTTCAGGATTGATAGATTAAGTAAATTAAATTCTTTGATCTGACCAATATACTTCATTACGTTATCTTCTCTCCCAGCCTTGTGGTTGAAGATGGCGGGAACAACCAGCTTAAGCAACGTCACATCTTGATCCAACAGAACGACCTTGCCGAAGGGGTCTTGGTCCAATCGGTTAAACGATTGACTTCCGGCACTCCCATCCTCTTGCTGGGTGGTGGCGAAGGCAGCAATGGTCACATCTTGATCCAAACAGGGCCGTCCCAATCCGAAGAAGCCCACCTGAATGAGGGTTCCTCGAATGCGGATGAATCGTCCAGTGCAGATAATATCCTAGTGCGCGCCTTCGAAGGTATCCATGAGAACGAGCAAGGAAAAAATGGTAGGAGCAGTTCTACACCCATTGGATCTGGTAAGTTGGTTGGTTCTTTTATTTTTGATGTAGGATTTGTCTGAAGACAAATTATGACAAACGAAATGAAAAAATCTGATGGTGTACTACCATTCTTTAGTTTGATCAGAAAGTAAATGAGACAACGTTTTTTTCAATTCACATTGTATAATTGCCTTCTCCCACCTCGATTTCTGCACTAAACAACAAAACACGTTTGGGTTCACCAGAAAAGATAAAATATATTGAAAAAATAAGTTCAATGCATTTGAAATCGTTTTGAATTTTGAGTCGACCGCCCAAAAAATTTTTGAGGACCTCTCTATTTCATTAAGTTAATCTATGGAGTGATTGTTGCATTGATGGATGAGGCCTTAAAAGTGGTTTTCTCCAAACAAAAATGGCCACCATTGGCTATTTCAACGAAAATATGCCAATTCAACCGATTATAGTTTCGTCCTCAAAGGGCTACCATGTATATGAAGTATTGGTGGAAACCGGCCTTACTAATTTCATATTCAGTTGTAGAATGATTTTCTGGGCTCTTTCCAGCATCTGTTATGGATCTTCTTCTTAACAACATTAAGAAAGACATCTATTATTTTTAAATTACTATAAACAAGACAAATAGCGCTCGTATGTCAAAAAGTTGTGACTATCAAGCTTTAGAATAGAGCTGTCAGTTGGCAGATTGCAAAACTGTCACTTGCCACTTGGACCGCAAGACCTGATTCGCAGAATCCTCCTTGCAACTTGGCGACTAATTTTGTATTGAATTTTAATATAGAGGGTATTTCTACAAGAGTGATAATATTTCTAAATTAGCAGAGGACTATGGTGCACAGTTTATTCTTGTTTGAGAGACTCGTACGGATACTGAAAAAAATCTTCATGAAAGAGGAACTATGAAAGGTTATGTATTCATTGATTATACCCTTAGTAAAATTTACGGTTTAGCTTGTTATGTTAAAAGATTCTTAGTTCTCAATATCGAGTTAATACAAAAAGGTGAGTTTGAGGGTATTTTCTTTATCTCTTTCAAATTTTGTAATATTTCAATCGTTAATATTTATAAACCTCCGAATACTATTTGGCCAAGAAATGATGGTTTCAAATGGTTTGGGGGTGAAATTATGTAGTGGACAATGTAGTATATTTGTTTTCTTTTTCTTTCCCTTTTCTCACTATAGTATTAAGTTTACACTAGTTTAGTTTGAATAATTGTTGTGTACCTCTGTAACTACTCAATTTATTTGTGAACATTCTTCTTGGTATTTGTTAACCTGTGTATGTTTCCCTGTTGAATAAATAAATAAATAAAAATAAATAGTAGGAGGCCCAAATTTGTCTTACGCTTGGAAACTCATTGCCTATCACGTCCTGCTGCACTATACCATGTACTTCTTTATTCCTCCGTCGTTATATCAGACTAACAGATAGTATTAATTAGCGATCGGCGTTCCGAAGCCAGAACCGAGCCAACAAACTTAGATTGGTCGGTTTTGGTGTTTGATCGGTAACGGGTCTGAATAGATCAAAGGGTGCCGCGAGCATTGGGACCCGCGGAGTAGCGATTGTGCCGGTCGCGCAACGTCGCCAGATTTACGGACGTCCGGAAACTTATCCAATTAACTTGCCGTTGTTGCGTTTCGACAATAAACACATAAACATGGCCCGATGTTTGCGTAGGACTCGGAAATTTGCGACGCCGTTGTGATTTCCGTCGATCGTGAGAGAGATTCTCGTGTTGATGGGATTGTACGAGTAGTTGTCTCGCGTCCAAAACGCCGTGGGAGCCGATGTGGAAGTAATAAGTAAATATCGGATCGAGGATCGGCAAGGCAGATGTTCTGATAATCAAAAAGTTTTTTTCATTGATTGTTGAAGTATATATATATATATATATTCTTTTGAACTTTTGGCTTACAATATTAGTCGAGTTGTGACGTTACTCATATTACTTCTGAATACTCTATGTTCGGTTGCCCATGACAATCATGCATTAAAATAGAAAGAAATCGTGCATTAAAAAGGGTCATTAATGCATAATGTTGTGAACGTTAAATAGAGCTTCTATTGAAAGGTCAACGGAAAATCATTCAATACAAGTTTCAGAATTATTAAAGACAATATACTGAATATGGTTAAAAATGTCCTGAAGGATCCACTTGAATTCTGAAATTAAAACGAAACATCGCAATTCACGAACCCATTCATACCGTCAAAAACATCCCATATATCATTTGACCGGACTTATTGATGTTGCGTTCCGAATTGAACGCCTCCAACGAAATCAAATTTCCTGGAGTCAAGATTTAATATTCGCCCATCCCGAATTGTAGTCTATAAGGCACGTTCCACGTCATTCTCAATCTGGAGAGTGTATCCCTCAATTTTTTCTCGGCTTCCCGGAAAAAAGGAGGAAAAATAGAATCATTAGATATGTGATCGGGTGAAAGAGGAGCGTCGATTAATCTCCCCGGAGGTTAGGATGAAAAATCCGGAACAGTAATCCCCGGAGTTCGAGTCCAGACAGGTTGGCTCTTTAGGATTCCCGAGGATTGGAGCCGTCTTATCGGCTGTCGGAGCCCCGAACGATGTGCGTCTGGAAATACATCCCGGAACAAATGGGGGGACCGAAATCGCTGACATCGATATATTCCGGCATAAGATCTAATCTCGAAGGTCCGAGGCCGGGCAGCTTCTTGACGTTCGGAGAAGATTCCGTTGTTATGTTTGGTTTGGATGTTACAACGAGATGATACAAAGCGGGGGTCTTTTATTCACTGAACAACAACAAGGGTTCGGAATAACGTTGTTTCATTCAATTTTTTTTATTTTTTCTTTTTATTATGCTTAATCAGTTTCAAATTTCTGAGTGAGAAAGAATTTATGTGAGAATTGTTTTATGATCATGAGGTACAAATGAGAACGAATCCCTTATACTTTTCTTTGTCCTTACGATTTTCGTTTTGCCAAAATGTTTGTAATGTTCGAATATCAAGGCGAAAATGGTCTCGATCGATTAGGTTTGAATAAAAATCCAATACTTAGTATTATGGAATTATTTAAAGGTAGGATAGTGATGTTCCTACTATATGGTGTGTGGTACTGATGATGATGAACCTTCTGTTGACTCAGAAACTGCTGAACTCGAGAACTGCAGAACATTTGTACTTTCCGTACGACCAAATTATTTGCTAGACATTTCTTTTATTTCTTGACCGAATCATCGACATAACACATCGCAATTTTGGTGCTCTTCCACCCTCGTGCACGCTTTAGTGCTAAAATATCTCCACCCGAATTCGCAACCACTCCAATTCTGTGAAGAGAGTGGCCGGTGTATAACTCTGGGTCTTTTAAACCTAAATATTTCGCTATTTGGGACACCACCAATAGTGTGCTGGCCAGCATTAAGGGAAATGCACTTTCCATGTCAAAAAAATGTTAGGCTCTTTCTGTTCCAGGAGGCCGAATATTTACATATTTTCTGTATAATATGCAGGGCTTGAAGCTGCAGCCATCATCGGTTATGGCGAATCTTCTTGTTGTTAAATTCTTTGTTTGCCGCAATGTAACAATAACGTATTTTCCCATATCTTCTACATAATTCATTTTTAAGGAGAGAATTTCGTCACATCGACAACATCCAAAAATCCCAAATATTGTTACGGCAACCACTGGTCATGAATGATTGTTTGGGCTATTACCATCATCTATTGTGGATTAATGATTTCCGACGTTTCGATAGACATCTTCTATCTTTATCAAGGAGAAAAGTGAGAAACCTTTTGAAAATTATCAATTTTCAAAAAGTCAATTGACAGAAGTCATGAAAGAAAATGAACGATGTTATATACTCATCTGTGATATGATGATCTTTTCAAGTTGGATCGAAATATCCAGGTTGGTCCAACATGCTGTAGATGAGAATCATCGTATAAAGTGGGATGAAGCATCAATAATATCCAAAGAAGAAAAACTTCCAAGAAGAAAAATCAAAGAAGCAGCATTTATGAAAATAACACCTGATTCTATACGTGCTCCATCTATAGATCTGCCAGAAGTTCGGACGCCGATAGTTCGATCCAACTTGAAAAGATCATCATATCACAGATGAGTATATAACATCGTTCATTTTCTTTCATGACTTCTGTCAATTGACTTTTTGAAAATTGATAATTTTCAAAAGGTTTCTTACTTTTCTCCTTGATAAAGATAGAAGATGTCTATCGAAACGTCGGAAATCATTACATCCACAATAGATGATGGTAATAGCCCAAACAATCATTCAACACTAGCTCCATCATCAACAATATCTCGTCATCAACCACTGGTCATTTGGATCATGTAAAAGAAATTATTCGGCCTCTTCTTTAATCAATACTTTGGCCCTTTTTTGGCGTATAATGCTCATTTTTTCGTTTCAGAAACGCTATTACGTTTTGAAATCTGCAAATGGCAACTAAACGTCATATTTTTCATTAATTTTTTTAAGGAAAACAAACCTGCGAACAGGGGCATTTTCTTTCATTTCCAAGCAGCTTTTCAGCATAGACCATTTTGCCCATAAAGTATTAGGGCTGAATCTAGCTGATAGTTGATTCAAGTAGACCAACAAAACATCTTCAGTTACCCCAATCACACTATTTTTGTTTGGCCACTTTCTGATGTCGTCGTATTCTCGCTCCTACCTTGAAGCTGATTTTGCAGGTAATAAACTTGAAGCTACACTGCTGGCAGCCTCAATAATTTCATTTGCTACATTCATTTTTGCTTTCGCCAAAACAAATGTAAAGAAAAATAAACAGGCATGTTCATGGCAACGCTTCCATAGTAATGTGATACACTATTTCAAACTTTCACATTCTATTTTCAGTAGTTTCTGAAAATAGTAGGCTTGATACCTGATTTCTAAATACCTTAGGATCTTATTAAATTGATAGTTCAACTGGAATTCATCTGGAAACAAAGATTTTGCTGACAGATGAAGCGAACATAATATCTCGAAATCGACTCGCTCACCTGCCTTCGCAAAATACCAATAAAACCCTACAAAACATCCGTGAAGATTACCTCGTACCATATCTCCAAACGACCGACGTATCCCTATCCGGCTTCACCTCCAATAACTTCCAGCTGGTTCGTTCTGCGTCTTCATAAAAGCAATTACGTTTCCCAGTCCATCGGATCGGCTAGAAATAAGTATGAATTTACGTGGCGTTACATCTTGCCAGGATCAGCGCTTCTCTGCAAAGAGACGTTGACACAGCAATATAATCGACTGACTGTCGCATAATCTGACCATTACCGGTCGAGAAAACCGTTCTTCCTTCGGATCCACGTGGATGAAGGTATCTCTCCGAGGCTTCTGGCCATTTTATCAGATTGCATCGTTTATGGATTAGGTGAAGAGCTGGGAGGTGGAGATTTTTCGATGTGCGATGATCAGTTCTGGAAGAGCGACAGATATACAAGATGCATTCGTTCAACTGGAAATAGGGATCTATAGTGTTAAAAAGGAGTGGATATACTGATATAGGATGTTGCGAACTGGTTTTGTGTAAATGGACTCTGCATCAATCTAGGCAAAAGACGAAAACTTCTACTTACACAAAGAACGCACTTCTGGGGCATATACGTCTGTTAGGTTTCACGGTTGATTCGGCCTTGAATTGGAACCTCCATGTCGTTGACCGCTGCTCAAAGCTCTCCACGGCGATCTACATGATCAGAAGAATAAAATCAATATTGGGAGTGTCAGAGGTCGAACTTTTCCATTTTGCGTACTTCAACAGTTGCCAATTGAGACGTAATGATCTGGGGAAGTTCGAGAGAAGCGACAAGGGTGTTTTTGAGGCAGAAACAGGCAGACCATTGTTCAGAAAGTATGGTATACTCACCATTCCATGTAGCTATATATTGTGTCTGTTGTTTCCATGAGAAAGGCAAGAACATACACAGGACTCCTATTTGTATCTATCTCTCTCTACGTCTCTCTACATCTTAAACTGTCTCCTGCATGTAGAATATAACATCAATAATCTTATGAAGTATTCTGGCTTTCACCAATATCAGACAAGACATAGTAGTATGTCTGCATACCACGACATTACACAAGCAGTTATGAGATCTCGCCTACTTTTGCGGGAATCAAGTTTTACAATCATCTTCCGAACCAACTGAAATTGCTAGACAACAAACCTTTCAAAAAAAAAAAAAGATCAGATGTATATTAGCTGATAAAGGCTCTTACATCACCTTTTCGCTTACTTAACTAATGTTAATTTTGCATCTCAAAGTTTGTAACTATGCTATTTTTTTTCCTGATGTTGACTTGTCCTATACATTATTCTGTGTCTTAGGGATCAAGAAAGGATTGTTGAATTTCATAATAAACTGCCGGATGACTTGAAATCTATGAATTCAGCAAAATTTGAATCCAGTGTTAAATCAATTTTAATAATAGGTGTACAAATTGTCAAATATTCTGGGATCTATCAAGTAAACCGAATTGCAGATATTTGGCCCAATTACTAAATTGACCGAGATATTTGGGTAACAAACATATTCTTAAAATATAAAAACTTAGGCAGATTTTCAAGTTTGATCTCAAATTCTTCATCAGGAAGTCAAACCCATTCGATTGAGACCATTGCCGGCTCGATATTGGAAAATTACAGACTTTTGAGCAAGAAGATAACACTCTTTTCTAGTAGGAAGAACACAAAATTCCAGAATATTAGTGGTTATTATAGATTTTTTGATCGAACTCAATCAACAAGTCTATTCTATTCTATTCTTATTTTTTGAGATATTTTTGGTTTATTCACACTTTCAAGAAGAAACTGATAGCTCGTGAATGATTAAGATATATTTTTCTCACTAAAAATTAGTCGATAATTCGATCCTCTGAAATCCAACGTTTGAAACGAAACAATGAAACAAATACTACTTCATAACTTTTGCGAGTACCTTCTTCGAATGAGCAAAGCACCAAAAACCACTGCCGAATAAAGCGTCGTCACTTTACAACAGCATAAAAGCGCCCAATTCAACCTATTCCAAAATCTCATCCCAACCTTTTCACATTCAATCTTTTTTTTTTGCGGGGCACGATATATAATTTTTTCACGACCAGAGACAAGTGGGGTATTCATTAAACTCTCCGGAAATAACGGGAAGTGGAAAGCGCGGACCGGCGGAACATAATTTCATAAAAGGCAGGGTCTTACTCCGACCTAGTCTATGAATTACGATGAGGCGAGAGAATCCCGACACAATGGCCCAAGTCCTGCAGGTGAAATTGGCTGAGAGGCCCTCGGCCATTAGATTTAATTAACAGCGCTTCAGCGTTTTACGACCGCCGCCGTACGCGGTTCTGGAACACCCCTGGTTTGTTTTCTTTGAGACGGCATTAACCTGACGAAGCGGGGTTTCGAGCTACTTCAGCTGTGAAAAATTCTGTTTGAGGCGTTGGAAACATCGTGAAACATCTGGGAACCAAACAAAGATGGCTCCATTGTAGAAGAGGTGCATTAGAACATCAAAACTCGATTTGATCTTCATGAGAGATGCTCTCACCAATACGGAGTCTTCCATCAATTGATTTCTAATGAACTTTTTTATCTGAAAAAACCTTCTACGAGTATTAGATGTGGAATATTTAATATTTACCAGCTTCTGCGACATCAATGCCTATCGAATATATTACTCGGGTATAGTGCTGGCTCTTACAAGAGGCGGCTCATTTGTCCTGTACACGACGAGGAAATGTAAGAGCGGCTCATTTTTATTCAATGTACCACCACAGTATAGGGAACAAGCAGTAGTCGCACTCCGTGGATTTTGAACTGAAATCGCTTACACCAAAGGGAACTCGCGCATTCCTCCCTGCTCATCTAATCTTATCGACCGCGAATTTAAAAATTGATTAGAAAAGGTTATTTACGTTATCTGAAAACTTAAATATTTTAATTTAAGCTGGTAATAAGTTTTCACAGTGATATTTAGACTGTACGGACCATTGTTTAGTCTATATTCATATAAAAATTATGACTCCGCTCATAATGTAACCGTAAATGTAATTTCCTCATTAACAGAACGCATTCAATAAAAAATATATGGTTTTATTGCGGTTTTAATATCACTTTGAAAGAAACAGTAATTAGTGATGAAATTTAATCAATAGTTTACTCAGGAACAGCCTCTGAAACTTTTTGAAATGTGTGAAAAATCATAGGTACCTCAGGTTTGTAAGTGAAATGACTCATTAAAATTTTTCTAAACGAAGATTGAGTTGAAGAGTAGGTATTATATGGAAAAATAAGTAATTGGTGGCTGAAAGCATCGAATGTGTTTAATATAAAATCCTCAATAGTTAAATTTCACTGAAATATTAATCTTCGAGTCCATGAAAAATAACTTTCTTTTTGTATTGAATATATTTTATATTTTAATTACCCCCAGTATATTCTCCCACCCGTTAATACTCCCCTGCGCTTAATATGCTGAGTGCTGTCTAGAAAGGGATCCCTCATTATGGTTGGGAAAAAATAAAAAACCTATTGAATTATTGTTATACATACATCATATTATTATTATATATCATATTATTAAACTGCTTGACGACAAAGGGGTAACAGTTCTTCACAAACTCTTCAATAGAATATATGAAACCGGTCAATATCCCGCTCAATGGTTGTCATCTACCTTCATACCTTAGCCAAAAAAGAATAACGCTAGGAAATGCGAGGATCATAGACTTATCAGCCTTATGTGCCACTCCTTAAAACTGTTCCTCAAGATAATTCATCAGAGAATATTCAGAAAATGTGAGCAAAACATCAGCGACTCGCAATTCGGATTCAGACAAGGCCTGGGAACTCGAGAAGCATTAGTAGCAACACAAGTACTGATACAAAACTGCCACGATCAGCGGAAAGATGTATGCCTATGCTTCATAGACTTCGAGAAGGCCTTTGACAGAGTTCAACATCATAAATTACTAACAATTCTGAGACAAATGGATATAGACGGCAAAGATATTCGCTGCATTGAAAATCTCTATCTGAAACAATCTGCTCACATAAAGATCGATGGAGAACAAAGCAATAATGTTGAAATCTGCAGAGGAGTCCGGCAAGGGTGTGTTCTCTCACCTATGTTATTCAATTTGTATTCTGAGAACATCTTCCAAGGGGCACTTGAGGACGTTGAAAGGGGTATTAAAGTTAACGGAACATGGATTAATAACATTCGCTACGCGGACGACACGGTCTTAATTGCTGACAATATGAATGATCTTCAATACCTTATCGACGTAGTAGGACAACACAGCGAGAGAATGGGCCTTAAAATAAATGCCAAAAAAACAAAATATATGGTCATTACTCGTCAACCAGACAGACTCAATAATGCAAAACTAACATCTGATGGGTCATTAATTGAGCGTGTAAATGAGTTTAAATACCTTGGAGTATGGCTCACTGAAGACTGGACATCTGACCTAGAAATAAAATGTCGTATAGAAAATGCCCGCAACACATTCATGAAATTTAAACGTATTCTTACCAATGCGGACTTTAACCTAAACCTGAGAGTGAGATTTGTGAGGTGTTACATTTGGTCGGTGTTACTGTACGGTGTGGAGAGCTGGACAATAAAGATGGTCACAATGAATAGAAGCCTTCGAGATGTGGATATATCGCAGAGTACTAAAAATCCCATGGACGGCCCGAGTGACCAACGAAAATGTCCTACGAAGAATAAATAAAGAACGTGAATTGCTGCTGACGATCAAAAAAAGAAAAACTGCATACTTAGGGCATATAATGCGAAACCCGAAATACCAGCTTCTACAATTGATTATCGAGGGAAAGATTGAAGGAAGGAGAGGAATGGGAAGAAAGAGGATGTCATGGCTAAGTAACATAAGACAGTGGACGGGCTTGCGAACAATGGAAAGCCTAATACATACAGCTAGAGACGGGATAGAAATGAATCGTGTGGTCGCAAACATTCATTAGTGAATATGCATTAGAAGAAGAAGAAGAAGAAGAAGAATGTATCATATTATTGTTATTTCTATTTATAAAATTGAAAAACATATAGATACACACTCAAATATTTATCTAAAAAAAATTTCACCCTTCTGCATAAGCATGCAGTAGGCATAAACCTCCTGAAATTCCATTGGTTCCTGATATCTCAACTACTCGTAAAGAAATGACGACAGTAAGCGTAAACCTCGTGAAATTCCATTGGTTCATGATATCTCAACTTATCGTAAAGAAATGACGACAGTAGGCGTAAACCTCCTGAAATTCCATTGGTTCCTGATATCTCAACTAATCGTAAAGAAATGACGACGGTAGGCGTAAACCTCCTGAAATTCCATTGGTTCCTGATATCTCAACTAATCTCAACTAATTGAATGAAGCACTACTCAAATAACGGAGCTTTTAATAAACAACATTTTCTACAATGCTATATGTATCACTCACCTGTCGGTGTCTAATAGTATTGAGAAAAAAGAAAGTTTGGGATTATTGAAACTATTGTTTTTGCAGTTGTATACGCTATAATTGTTGATCATTTTGAAATTATTTTGAAAATAATACAAAATTGAAATAGAATACTTAATGGAGTGAAAATAAATGATTAAATAAAGGAGCTTTGCTGGTTCATGGTAGATTTTGACTCAAAGAAATTCCACTGAATTATAGGTTAGATTGTATTTTTTCTTCAACTTCTTCTTTGAATTTTAAATAGATCTCAAAAAAATTATATTCTTCTAAATATTAAACGGATTAATTATACAAAGGAATTATTTAAGATGTCAAAAATAATAACTATGACATTCTTCCAGACATCTTAGAATTATTGATGAAAACAATGAACAAGTACCAAAATATGAGGTTAGAATCCCTGCGAGGTGCGCGAGTGTAAGAAAATCCACGGAGTGCGACTACTGGTTGGTATCTACTGTGTTACCACCTTACTTCAAATGTCCCACTTCGCCTCGATGAGGACTAGGAAACCATGGGGCCACGCGACAAATATAAAGAGGGAGAGAGGATAAGTCCTGGTCCTGGTCACCGGTACAAAAACGACAGATGTAAATGAGGGCTGAGGGGATGTACTGATTCATAGTAGACAGTACACAGATGCCGTAAATTAAGGAATTACGGAGGGTTTTATGGCGCGGCGGCGTCCTTGTCACTTTGGCACCTCTTTTCAAATATGATGGGATTTTATAAAAGTTTCTTTGAACTCAACAGAAAAACAATTTTATTTCCGATGATTGTATGAAAATATTGATTCTTCAGAGAAGGAATAAAACACTGAGCTCTCGATTACTACCTGCTTTTTATGTACCAGTATCTCATGACATTATGGTGTTAATTTTTCCGATTTAAAAATATTAATTATTATTACGAATTCTGTTCGTCATAGATAAAGAAAAATTAGAAGACATGAAAAGTCTATTCGTCGAAAAATTGAACGAGTTCTTATTATTATCCAAGGGCTAAATATTCAGTTTCTTATCTACCAAATTAACACATATGATAAACTATAAAGATGAAAATAAGCAATATATCTTTTCGGCCTAATGAAGTTTCACGAGAAGAATTAAGCCCCAAATTATTAGTAATTGGATACATTTTTATAGAAACAGTTTGTTCTGAAACAAACAGGAAAACTGTATATGATGTGAGAGGAAACTTTTTTAATTAGTTATCTCGATTAGCTTCGATTATTTCTTTTATTACTTCAATTTTTACGACAGTTAATGATACCCTCCTTTTGCATCGATATATTTGAAGTGAGACAGACCATCAAGTTCCTAGTTCTCACCAACCTCGCCCTCGCTACGCTACAACGCGTCATCAACCCGTCGTTTATACTAGTACAAATTTTGTCAAGACATCGTATCGCGTCATGAACGGCCAGACCCTCTCTCTTCATATGAAGTGGTACAAAAATGAGGCACCTCTTACAAACTCAATTTTAAGACGTGTACTACCCAACACTATGTCACACCCTCCATTCACTCTAATTAATCTCTTGCCTTAAGCACCCTGTTTACTTCTGCTCTAAAACAGGTTAATTTCACGTTTGCACGAGCTGAATTGATCTTTTGTCTTCTATTGGACCTCTGCCAAATCGAAGAATTATAGAATTCCGTTGAGCTGAGTCTGAAACTTCTCTTCTGAATAATAACACTAAAAAGGGAATTCCAGCAGTTTCTCTACTGCGGCGCTTTCCATTAACAAAACTATTTTCGTAATTGACGGTGGATTTTATGAAGCGGTGATTGGGTCGTTAAGTAAAAGCTCATGATTTGAATTTCGCGCCGTATTTGACTGTCATAATATCACATGATTACTTCGAATAAAAAACCACAGGAAATAGAATAAGGTTCGAATGATAATAATAATAATAATGTTTATTCAAATTCATAGAGCAAACATTGCACAAGAATAGACGTCAAATCAAAATTACATTCTATACCAACATTTCATTATTCGATTTACAGTAATCAAAGTTTTCCTGTATATTGTAAGGTTCACATTTCAATACATATTCATTTACTTTTTTGATAATTTGTTTTTCATTTAATATATTATGAAATATTTTTAGCAAAGCATTATATACCTTGATACACATATATAAGGCATTATTATGTGTTACTGTCAATGAGTGAATTGGGTAAAAATATTGGTGAACTCGCCTTGTTCTTACATTACTATTCCTATACTCCCCAAATAAACCTCCATCTTGAACAAGAAATTTTATACAGTTATAGATATACAGGCCCATAAGAGTATGTATACCATTAGCCCGGAAAACACCCCTACATGTCTGCCTGTATTTCATATTTAAGATGGATCTAAGTAGGTATCATTTTTTGCTTCACAAACAAACAAGACGCAAAGGAACTGTTTCCCCAGCATACAATTCCATAAGACAAATATGATTGGAAACAAGAAAAGTAAACTACCCTTAAAGTAGCAACGTCCACAGACTTCTTCAAACAATTAACAAGATAAAGTGTCGAATTTAGTTTTTTACTTAAGTAATCTACATGGTTTTTCCATTTTAGTTCAGAATCAACATAGATACCCAAGAATTTAGTTGAGTGTGTAATTTTTACATCAGTATCATCCACAATAATATTATTAGGATATTCAGTTTTTGATTTTACATTATGGAAAATTACACATTCGGTTTTTTGAGAATTTAATTTCAAATCATTAGTTGAGCACCATTCTTTAATATTCATAAAGGAATTATTTAAATCTATCATTAAATTAGTTATATTTTTTATACTTTTTATTATATTGGTATCATCTACATATAAGATCATATTAAGGATCTGATTGCTATTATAAGGAAGGTCATTAACATAAAGTACAAACAAAAGAGGACCCAGAACACTTCCCTGAGGTACTCCACAGCTCATTTCTTTGATTTCGGAAATAAAAGTTTTACTATGAACAATAACTTTTACTCTTTGTTTTCGGCCTTCAAGATAACTTTGTATCAATTTAAGTTGTCTATCTCTTATACCATAAGAATTGAGTTTAGATAACAATCTAGCATGATTCACACTGTCAAAGGCCTTAGACAAATCTAAAAACATGCCAACCGGAATTTCGCCCCTTTCCAGTGCTTCCACAACTCTTTGTACAAGTTCGAAAATTGCAGTGGTAGTACTTTTCTTATCCATGTAACCATGCTGTGCTGAACAGAAAATATTGTGCTTTCTGAAAAAATTGACCAGACGATTCGCCAGAATTTTTTCGAAAATTTTAGAAAAAGTTGTTAATAGATTGATTGGTCTATAATTGCATAGACTGTCAACTGGGCCTGATTTATATAGAGGTGAAATCACAGATATTTTAAGGCAGATGGAAACACACCACTTATAATGGCCTTGTTTATAATATACTTTAATGGTTCAACAATCAGGTGAATAACCTTCTTGATGACCATATTAGGTATCTGATCGTAACCTGATGAGAACGTATTCTTGAGATGCTGGACCACTCTCATTATTTCATCTGTTTCCACCCCAAAAACATAAAAAGATGTACTTATGTATGTAACATTATGTATATCTCGCTTATTAGGATTGTCATCTTTATTGTCTGAAGTAATATTTATAAAATAATCATTGAAGTCATTTACAATTTTTTGCGGATTTCCAGATGGAAGAATTCGTTTTCCTGAATGACATTTACCCGTTAAAGACCTTATCAAACTCCAAGTTGTTTTACTTTCATTATCTGAGTTTGTTATTTTATTAGCAAAATAGTTTTGTCTCATTTCTGTTATTTGTTTATCATATAAATCTTTAGTAATTTTATATTGTTGAAGATATTCTGGTCTGTTCTGTGACATTACGTAAAGAATATCAAGATTTTTCTTCAAGGCGACAATACTAGCATTGGTGTTAAGATTTATATTGAATACTTGGGCAGTACGGCCACTTTGGTTCTTTATTTTCACAAGTGGAAATGAACTCTGAAACAACAACTCAAAATTGCCAAAAAAGTAATCCCACATCCTATCCACATCATATTCATGAAATTTATACAAAACTTCCCAATTAAACATAGATAGCTGCTCCTTAAAAATACAAAAATTTTGTTCACTATATTTTCTAACTAATTTTCTCTCAATTTATTATATCCATTTTCTATCTCAAACAACACTAACTGGGCTAAATGATCGGATAAATGTGGTTGAACCACATTTACTGAAATATCTGTTATATTTGTGAAGATATTATCCAAACAAGTGGATGAGTGATACGTTATTCTAGTGGGCTCCTTTACTAACATATTCAAATTAAAACTTTCCATAATAGTTAACATATTATTAGTGTTTCTATCATCTGTCTTGAGAAAATTAAAGTTAAAGTCTCCTACAATGAAAATTGCACCATATTTTTCCCTTTTGATAACATTCAAAATTCCATACGATTTTTCAAAACAAACATCTGCATCAGCATAAGGTGGAGTATCTGGTCTATAAACACACAAAAGAAACAGTCTAAAATTCGCCCCCAGAGAACACTCCAATGCACAATATTCAAATACACCTGATAAGGAAAATTTGGAAATATCTAACCTTGCTCTACATTCATATCTGACTTTGGAATAAATCACAGTTCCTCCATGTTTTTTTTCTTCTCTGCAGAAGCTGGTAACTATCTTATATCCTTCGATATGGTAATATTTTAGTTGTTCCTCACTTTGACAATGTTCAGTAACTGCCAGAAAATCAATGTCATTATCATTTTCTAGGGACCAAGCTGGTTAATATTAGTGTTGGGTAGTACATGTCTAAAAATTTAGTTTGTGAGAGGTGCCTCATTTTTGTACTGAAGGGGTACATTGTACCACTTCAAATGAGTCGAGGGGGTCTGGCCGTTCATAACGCGATACGATGTCGGGACTAGGAACGTTGATGGTCTGTCTCACTTCAAATATGTCGATGCAAACGGAAGGACGTTAACTGTCGACAGAAGTGAAGTAAGAAAAGAGGCAAAAATTTAGAATGCAAATTAATTGTTGGATTTTGAAAAAATTTAAAGTTTCCTCTCACATTATACACAGTTTTCCTGTTCGTTTTAAAACAACCTGTTTTTATAAAAATGTATCCAATTACTAGTAATTTGGGGCTGAATTCTTTTTGTGAAACTTCATTATGCCGAAAAATAAGATATTGCTTATTTATGGCTCATCGCAATCCGCAATTTTAACATTTATTAGGGTCATTTATTTAGTATTAATATTCCGAAAATTTCATTTTTGTAGTTTATCTTATGTGTTAATTTGGTTGTTAGGAAACTGAATATTTCGCCGTTTGATAATAATAACAACTCGTTCAATTTTTCGTCGAATCGACTTTCCATGTCATCATTTTTTTTTATCTATGACTAACAGCATTCCTAATAATAATTAATATTTGTGAATCCGAAAAATTAACACTATAATGTCATGAGATACTGGTACTAAAATAGCAGGTAGTAATCGAGAGATTAGCGTATTATTCCTTCTCTGGAGAATCAATGTTTTCATACAATCTACGGATATAAAATTGTTATTCTGTTGAGTTCAAAGAAGCTCCTATAAAATCTCATCATATTTGGTAAGGGGTGCCAAAGTGACAAAGACGCCGCCGCATCATAAAACCCTCGGTAATTCCATCATTTACGGAATCTGTGTACTGTCTACTATGATTCAGTAAATCCCCGCAGCCCTTATTTACCTCTGTCGTTTTTGTACCGGTGACCAGGACCAGGACTTATCCCCTCTTCCTCTTAGTATTTGTCATGTGACTCCATCGCTTCCTGGTCCTCATGGAGGCGAAGTGGGACATTTGAAGTGAGGTGGTACATTGTATAAAAATGAGCCGCTCTTACATTCCCTCATCGTGTACGAGACCAATTAGCCGCCTCTTGTAAGAGGTACCCAGCACTTGTTTATATGGCCGACCAATATTTCCGTAATCGTTGCCGTAGTGTACAAACAATAATGACATCTCTCAAATCTTTGGCGGTGAATTCAACATTTCAGTAACAGATGAAGCCCGACGCATACGGGTCGACGCTTAAAGTGGTCGACGAGACTCCAGTCACTTACGTCATCATTGAGCATCACACAGTTCTATATGCAAATTTTTGCATTCAGAATTATGAGATCCTTCTTTATCCAATTCCCTTCTTCGTATTATGTGATATGAATGTATAATTTTTCATTTTAAGAATACTTCGTAATGAAAATTGCGTCGATATTTACCGATGCTATAAATGGGATCATGTTATGGCTTTAAGTAGTTTGCATATTTTCCCGGCATGAACGTTCTCTTAATTCAATAATACTAAACCGAAGGTATATTTACGTTCACTAATCGTATTTTTTTCCTGAATTAACTGCCGTTCCAGTAGTTCAACCTGGTACATGAATGCCGAAATAATATTTCTAATCATCCTTGGATATTTCGAGTGGAACGAATTCATGTACTAAACTTTTACGGCGTGTAAAATTTAAATATCTACTCTCTTGGATGGAAAAAAATATCGAAACTTTCAGCCATACTCGTAAAATTTGAATTTTTTTATGAGGTATATTTTGTGTTAATATTTCATTATATCCCATTCAACAACCTGTCGTTATGAAAGATGTAAGGAGTTGTAAAATAAGTCATTATTTGAATAAAAATATGACGAGAATTTCTACCAGACATTATCTGATACTATTTGATGATTTTCACTGGTGTTTGATTTTACTATTTAATAAGGATGATTAATACTGAACAGAATGCTTGGCTCTGTCTCATTTGGATATTTCCTATAACAAATAATCACATCAGCTGCTAAATTTGATCGAGAAAGTGCAATTCCAATATTGAAATTGTTAAAGTTTGTCAAATCAATGTTAACTTCATTGTTTCATATTTTTTTGTTAGATTTTTGTTGTTATGCACAAGAAAGTTTCTATCGGCCAAAATGAAGAACAAGATTTCTTGTGTTTGGCTTTTGGACCATTTTCGCCGTAAATATATTCTTAGCCCGAAGAAACTACCTCGAATCTTTAAGTTGTTAAGTCTCACTGCAACAAATGTTTTTATTCTCTTATTAATAATCTTAAATCTACAACAATGCTATCTACACTCCAATCAATTCCAACAACAAAATTTTTATTTTAACTTGAATTTAAAACAGCGGTGAGCGAATCCTACAATCTCGACTAATTTTATTTATTTGCTTCCAAATGTCCGGTTACGTCTAACCGAACCAGTTTATACTACGTAGTTTAACTATAAGACATGATACTAATCATACCAAATGGTTATTCAAACTTTAAAAGGTCGAATCTTCTGAGGTATTAGTTTGTCGAGAATAAAATTGGCTATACAATGTTAGATAAAACTTAGTTACCTATGAACCCATGTGCTTTGGTCTGAGGGTGCGTTCACAAATTAAATTCAAAGATATCAAGTCCCCATTGGAAAACCCGATATGTAGACAATTAAACCAAACTCATGCCATCCGGTGGAACATGCAGATTTTCGTAAGGGGTTGGAACAGTTGACCATATCAGATAATAATCCAGCCGTTAACTGTGGTTAATATTTATCGGCTCGATAAACGCCGCACGGGTTTCTGATGTCAAATTTATGCTTCGGTTAGCTATCGATTGGATAACTCCACGGTATCGACAGTATAGTTAGTTCATGAAAGTGATAATAGATGTCACTGCAATAAAACCTTACATATTTCTTAACATTCGATATACGTTCAAAGAGGGACTAATTCACAACTATATAATAATAATTCTTTTATAATCCAATATGGAAAAAATCCGTATTTACAAATTGTATCGAAAGCAGAACACATAATCAAGAGATGGATTCATCATTCTGTGATGTTCTTTTGGCGTCGAAAATTGTGAATTCAACTTCAAAAACAAACGAAAAAAACAATTACGCAACAAAATGAGTCGACAAAGGGCTAGAAATTTCACTGAGCGTGAAAAAATATTGTTATTGGACATAGCCAAAGAATTTATTGGTACTATCGACAATAAAAAGACGGATGCCAGTAATTTTAATTTGAAAACACAAGCCTTGCAGATTATAGAGTAAAATTCGAACGCCGCTGGAGACACTGGTTCGCGGAGCGAGAAACAGATGCGTGCTTTATATGATAATATAAAGAAAAAACCGAAAAAAAAATTCGCCGACGACAAAGTAGGTAAAATCAAATTTCAAATACATAGGAAAACACAAGCAAGAGGATTTTATTGTTTTCATCATTTCTGTCGATTTGCAGTGTGAAAGATACAAAACTGGTGGAGGGACCTTTTTGAGATATTCCAATCAAACAGGTAATCATAATACAAAAGGTATTTATTCAACTAAAATACATTGCAGATATGGAACTGCATTTCTCTGAGGAGGTAATTCTCTCACAGGAAGAACCCCTCTTCACAAAATAGTCCTCTGGTGACTCCTGAAACTCCTAGAAGGCGACCAGGTGAAAAAAGACCAGCATCTAGTCGATTAGGGTTAACTGTAACAAAAAAAAGCCCTCATTATAACAACAAACACAATTATCAAAAGAAAAAATACAAAGTAGGCCAATGAGGACTTATTAACAGAAAAAAATGTTGAGTTGATTTCGAATATCTGGCCAAGAAAGAGGAATTCTATTTGACAAAGAGGGAACAGTTGGTGGAGGCAGAACTTACCTTGAAGTTAATAGAAATAGAAGAGGCGAAATTGCGTTTAGTGATGAAAAAAAAGTTATAGGAAAAATAAATAACTTAAATTAAAAGTTCTCTCATTTACCCCTTGATTAAAAACACAGGTATTCTCTTATATCTTTCAGAGAGATAGAAAGTTCTGACGTCTCTCTCACACAAAGTGACGTTATCTGAGTTCCAAAAACAAGCTTTCAGTTAAGAATTCCCTCGGCTATCACACACGTTTTGCTATAAAATATACATATATTTTTTCCTACTAATTATGGCATTTCTCCTCATTAATAAAGGTAATAATTTCATACCATTGTACCAATTTGAATATTTGTATCTCAGATGACTTCACAAAATGAGAAGCTTAAATACGGACAAAATTGAGAAATTTGAAGAGAATACCTGTTTTATACCCTGCCACTCACCTGAAATATTGAATTGCTATTAATCTTCTGAATGCATTTCCTTCGACAGTAGCATATATTGACTCAATCAATGCAACGAAGTACATTTGGAAAGTCTGCTATGTTATAGAAGCCTGTCTCAGTTTCTAGAATTTCGGTATCATTTTTTGGCATACATATAAATCTTTCAGATAGTATGGCTATTTTCTTGCTCACATTGAAAATAACTCTAGATACCGTTGATTTGTGAACATTGATATCATCACCTATAATAATTTAAAAAGTGCCTGTGGCATAGTATCGTAGAGTAATGCACACCTGTTCTAAAACATATAATGCCACTTTTCTCTGAGATGTCTGGGGTAAAACTGGATTCAGTTCATCACATAAATATCCCACTGTTCAGTCGGTATCTTTGCCTAAAAAAAATTTGAAGAATCAATATCATATTACGAGAATAATTCTAATAGAAAACATCCAAGACACTTTCATAAACAAATAATGTGTAATGTTTACTGTTAGATTTTTGTAAAACTATATTACTATGTATTTTTAATAGGCTGAAAGACCTCAGGTCGATGGCCAATGGCTTGCAATAAAAGACAGTTACTACTACTACTACTTACCTAAACTCTTCATCTGAATGATTTCCATCGGAGATCTAGGAATCCTTATCTGTCGAGGTATTGCTATATTATTGATGAATTCCAGAATCTCTTCATCTGATGAGGAACTTGAAAATATTTCTTTTGTCAATTCAATATTTGAGTTGTGTATGAACTTAAATTTTCAAATTTTCGGAGATATAATTTTGAATCTTGGAATTGTCATGTAAACATTGAATAGTTAACGTCGAGATAACCCGTCATCGGGACGAGTTAAGATAAATGGAGTTTATGTGTAGTTTATCTCTCGGCGCGGTAGTCAGAAACCCAATTCGACAGTTATCTCTCGTTTAAATTTATCGAATAGATAAACTGAGTTTATTTTGAGTTCAGAAAGCGGCCATACTCGGCATAAAGGCCCAGAGCGGTAGTGGATGGTATCGGGTGGCATAATACAGATGGGAGTGGAGACGTGTGAAGGAGGGCTACATCCAGAAGTGGATGAAAAATGACCGAGGAAGATGAAGAAGGATGCTGTTCGTAGCTTGGATGTAATATTCTGCAGTCTAATTGTGTACATAAAAGTAAGCGTTCTTGGTAGACGAAGACCTTGAAAAATATCCAGAGACCATGAAATCCTAGGAGAGTAAACCTCCTTCCAGACACCTACCTTACCGACCGGATATCCGGCAACTAACGTCCTGATCGATGCCCGGGATTTAATAAAACGGACCATTTCGCAATAAACGCTTTTCATTCAGAACGACCCGGTTGGCCAATAGGAAACCCGCTTTTATTTCAATAATCCACTTCGACTTCCGACTATTTATGGTGGGATTGAGAAGGAGATTGTCTTCACGTGAGCGGGCTTTATTTGAGTGCACGTAATTTGGAAATTGAGAAATATTTATTATTCGCAAGGCGGGATCGTAAGTCTTCTTGGGGTATTTGGCATCGGACAGGGGAGAGCGCAGCATGGAGGTACAGGGTGGGCATATTTCGATGTTTTAGCACTAGAACGTTTAAACCAGAGGAGATAGACAAAATCTGATAACCCATTCTCGTTTTTTTTTCTGAGAAATTAACAACAGTAGTATTCAGTTTTGGCTACCTTCTTTTGTTTTCGAGTTATAAGCGAAAATTGGAAAAATAGCGATATTGAAAAAACTTATATATCTCCGCTAATACTGTTCGTAGAGCTCTTAAATTAAAACATTACACAGGCTCCTTTTCCGTAGAACCCAGTGGTGTGCTTCTCTTTATTGCACCATTTTTAATTACGAAGCTATGACCCAAAGTTATGTTTTTTCAGAAAAGCTTAATTTTTTCTGATTTCAAAAATGTGCAACATCATATGGTTTGTATAAATAATAGGTGATCCAAATATGACGCCTAGATGTCAGCACTAGATAATCTTTACGCGTGACATCTTTTCAAATGACATAATCCATTTTTTTTATTACAAGGTAGTACAGTTTTAATCATGGACAAGTACACATTGCAACAACGCGTTTACATCATTCGAAATAATTATGAAAATTGGCGTTCTTTGAAAAATACCCATCACAAAATTCGTGATTTTTTTGGCGTAAATAATCGGCCAAATCAATCTTCAATTCAAAGATTAGTGAAGAAATTCGAAGAAACTGGTCGTCTTATGCTAGTTACACACACATCGATTTTGGACGTACGATAAAAATTCGTACGACCAAATTCCAATAGTGGCGCAAAGAAATGATTGTGTCTTTACACACACATCGATTCTCAAAAGTTATCGTACGGACGCCGTGTTGCGGTCGTCCATTGTCTCGACTATACACGACCGCCGTCTAGTGGTCGTGAAAATAGTGGCTCATGTGATCAAAACGGTGTCGTCACACACATCGAATTTCGTTCGTACGACCGAAGTTCGCTTGGCTTTACTAGTTGCAATCAGGGGGTGGAAAGTCAGTTCAAAACGATTGTACCTCGTTTTGGGATTATTTTGGTCAAGTTGGATTCACTACAAGTTTGTCAATCTGGATCGACCAATCAGAAAATAGAATGAAAATTGTGGAAGGGATCGAAGGAATTTCTGGGAATTTCCTACCGTAATGGCGGACAAGAAGAAAGTATGGACAATAAAAGTCATTTTTAATAATTCATCGCATGGCTATAAATACGTACTCTCTCAAATTTCCGTTCTTTCTGGCCTTGGTGATATTGTAGAGTGAATCTTTTGGACTTTCAGTATCGAATCGTGAATTTTAAAATGGGTTTCAATTGTTGTGTTAAAAGATGTTCAACCAAATATGGTAAAATGCGTGGATACCATTTCCGTAGATTTCCACAAAGTAGAGAGGTAAGTGTAACAAATGATTACAAATTATTTATCCTCGTATATTTATATTTAAAACTTTTTAGGTATTGGAGAAGTGGTTAACAAAAATTGGGAGAGAAGACTTGAAGGCAAAATCTTCAAGAGAACTTTATGACAATTACAGGATTTGTGATAAGCATTTTACGCCTGACGATTATATTCCTGCTAATAACAAAGCAGGAAGTATCCTTGAACTAGATGCTGAACCCTCATTATTTCTAAATCTTGCTGATGGAAACTCAGGTTTGTTTCTTGTTTTATTAATTGCAATTTTCATACATAAAAGTCTTACTTGGCTATATTATAAACAAGACCTTATTTGAGAATCTATTATAGATGAATTAACATGGAATCGTGAAACGTACACAATATTTCATAAGTCTACTCTTTTCAGAAGCCACTGAACAAATATTGGAACCTAGGGTATCTTATATGGAAGAAGCATCACCAAGTAAGTTTTACATAATACTTGTTACATTTAAGATCTAGTTTATTCTACAACAGTCTGATTGGTTAAGTAAATTTGAGTGTAGTGAGCACAATATTATAGACATTTTTCTAAATTTTTTTGTTAAATTGTATGTGCTAATATGGATAAAAAATGTCTGTAATATTCTCACAGGAAAACAAATTTTGGGCCAGTCTCAAGATCTCATCAAACATATAGCTAGTAAAAAATATGAAAAACATAAGAAGTATTTGTCAAAAAAATGAAAAATTTTGATGATCTTAGGCCTACCAAAATTTGTTTTCATTGATTTATTTTTATCCTTATTTGTATGTGAATTCTTCACAATTCTTTGAGGTTAATTATTAACAATTAGTGTTTCATGTACCAGGTTATTGGTCTCTTTACCAGATCCTTGAAAGTTTGTTCGATTAATTAAGAAAACATAATAATTTTTTTAAATGCATTTTTTTCTAGTATGTTTGTAGATGCCAAATTATTTTTCATATCTTATTAATTGTAATGTAACCATGTCTTAATGAAAGTATAACACATTATTTTTGGAATCGATAACATTCACTGTGTTATGAAGTAATTGTGTATTATCCATATTTTCAGATTTATTTGCTGTAATCGTATTGTATGATCTCAGGCCTACCAATATTTGTTTTCGTTGATTTAATTTTTTTCCTTATTTATATGTGAATTCTTCACAATTCTAATTCTTTGAGGTAAAATTGATTATTAACAATTAGTGTTTCATGTACCAGGTTTTTGGTCTCTTTATCATATCCTTGAAAGTGTGTTCGATTAATTAAGAAAACATAATTATTTTGTTAAATGAATTTTTTCTAGTATGTTTGTAGATGCCAAATTATTTTTCTTATCGTATTAATTGTAATATAACCATGTCTTGATGAAAATATCACACATAATTTTTGGAATCGATAACGTTCACTGTGTTTTGAATTAATTGTGTTTTATCCATATTTTATATAATTATACGGGAATACAGTTGGGAGCCAGGGTTTTTTTCACAGGGGTTTTTTCCCTAGGCTGTTATGTCATACGCCGAATTGTATGACACCCCGTCACTAACCCCTGATCTATATGCTTTATTGTTTGCTAATTAAATATTGTCAGCCAAAAGTTCAAAAGAATATATATATATATATCCATATTTTCAATTTATTTTGCTGTAATCGCATTGTAATTGATTGTAAGCCCAGAAATTACGCTAATGTTAATAAAATTCAGAATATAGCTTTAATTTGTCTTCTTTTCACAATGAAATCTAATTTTAATTGCATTTTCTCTGAATTTGAATTGAGAGAAACTCTTTCATTTCCAACTTGATTCAAATCAGGTTGGAAATGACTTGGTTTCTATCAGTCCAATTTCAGCGAAAAATGCGATTAAAATTTCTCAATTTCGAATAGCCCGCCAATACCCCCTCTTTTACCCCCACCACAATTTCTACCTCCCCTGCCCTTTAGTTCGCTTCACTATAGCATCAACCGCTAGTGTCGCGTTCATTTGCGCATTCACAAAAATCTGCTAGAGTTGCCGATCTATATACTTTTATTTATCTATGGTTGCGATTTAACCGCCATCAGAGAAGGAAGTAATGCAGTGTGTTTGGTGAAATTATTTAGTTTTTTCACATACAATTCATCAAAGCTTGCTGTTGACATTCTAAAGTAATTAAAAAACTTTTCTTCGTCACTACGAAATTGTTCATAAAGCGTGTGAAAAATCCCTGCATCTAGTCTTCTCTGATTAATAGGATGAACCCACTGACTCCTGGTTTTACCGCCGACGGTACAACAACCACATAGCAAGAACACGAGTCTTGAAAGGGTTCATGCTGATAAGCAACTGAAGCGAATCATCAAAAATGTACTTCCACGATACAAGATCGACAGGTCTGAAAGTTACTTTAAATTTTGGACGTACGATAAATGTTCGTACGAACTTTTATCGAAAGTCCAAAATTGATGTGTGTGTAACTAGCCTTACTGATAAATCAAAAAGTGGAAGACCAAAAACTGTACGCACGAATGAAAATATTGCTGCTGTTAGTGAAAATGTTGAAAATAAACCGACAACATCAATTTCGCGTCGTTCGCAAGAATTGGCCATATCTTATGGCTCCTTATGGAGGATTTTGCATAAAGATTTGCATTTACACACTTATAAAATTCAATTAACCCAGAAATTGAAAGAAAGTGACCATTTACAACGTCGTAATTTCGCTAGTTAGATTCTTGAACAACGAACGACAGATCTATTGTTTTCAAACTACATTTTGTTTAGTGACGAAGCTCATTTCACAATGGATGGATTCGTCAATAAGCAAAATTGTCCTGTCTGGGGCGATGAAAAGCCTCGTGTTATTCATGAAAAATATCTACACCCACAAAAAGTTACTGCATTTTGGGCAAACGGAATCATTGGGCCATTTTTCTTCGAAGATGAAAAATAAATGCTGTTACTGTGAACACTGAGCGATACCAATCAATGTTGAGAGACTTTTTATGGACACAGTTGAGTCATATTGATGTATCTGACGTCTAAATTCAGCAAGACGGTGCTACATGTCACACGACTTGAGAAAACATTACGTTTTTGCGATCAAAATTTCCTCAACGTGTAATTTCACGAAATGCAGATTTCAATTGGCCTCCAAGGTAATGTGATCTAACACCGTTAGATTTTTTTGTGGGTTTTTTTGAAAAGTTGAGTGTATGCTTACAAGCCACAAAGAATTAATGATCTAAAGAACAACAACCCAAAAAATCTTCAATTTGTTTCAAGAAATTTTTTATCCACCATGGGATGGGGAAGTTTTTTAACGTAAAATGGGAAAATACTGGCTCTCACTATCATGAGGATTTGCTCGATATAAAAGTGCTATCTTAATCATATATTAATTCGGTTATTTTTTCAGGTAAGCATCAGAAAGAATCCCACAAACGATTTCCTGAACGGTGAGTTTAATTTCAATTCAGGGGGTAAGTATCCCTTTTTGATTCGTGATGATCTTCAATCCAATAATGCGCTCACTAATTAAATTATTTTTACACATTTCCGATCAAAGTCGAAATTTGACATGAATATGTAATGGTTTGATTTGTGCTACCATTGTTGTCAGTTACACGGAGGGGAACAAAAAATTACCGACGATATATTTCTCTGTGCCTATGCTTTGTGAATTTTAAGTAATAAACGTTTATTGAATTTCAGATCGATTTAACATGTCTTAATTTTTTTGTATGGATAATTTCCTGTGCTCTCTAAGTCGTCTATAAATCGAAATATCTATGACTCAGCTCGATCTATAGAAAATCATTATTCAAGTTTACACGACAAATTGTCTCCAATTGTTTTGCAGTAGATCTTGTGAAAATAATCTGAAATTCAAAAACCGCAGATAACTCAGAATTTGAATGTGATAGATAAAGGGAAATGTAGAATGGATCGTTCTCGTTCTTAAAATGAAAAAACATACTGGGTGCCTAATTTAAAAAAAAAACTACGTATAACTGACAACTAGGATTCGGAAACGGAGGTGCATAACATAGTATTATCTAATATCGTGCCAAATTTCTCATTGAATTCTAGAATATTTAGTGAAATATAGCTATTTTAGTTACTTACAAATTTAATATAGAATTTTCAAAAATAATTCATAAATCAAAAACCGTATGAGATAGATATAGAAAAGCAAAATTAATTTGTTCAATCATTTATGAAAAAACCTAAAAAAAATAGAAATATGAGGTGACCAATTTGAAATAACAAAGCAGTCGCCAAATTTCCATACATCTGGCAACACTGGAAATTTGAAACTATTTCAGAAATGTACCTTAAATAACCTAATATTGATCTAGAAAATTTGAAATATTTTGCATAAATACTTTCCATAATAAAATTTTTTTCCCGTCTCCTAAACTGCGCACGCCACTGTACTTTTGTTAACGTTATTATAAGATCAGTTTATGACTACACAACCTTTATTCCATTTTTTTATAAGGGCTTGGAGATTTTTAATGAATAACCCAAAACGATTTCCTTAAAAAAAAATCAACTTTCAATCAGTGCCGGATCTGCTTCGTTCCCGAAATTTCGCGTGGCCATTTCTCGCGTCCCTCGCCCTGGTACGAGATGTCGCAGCTCTGTCGACTCTGCTGCCGTCGGCACGCAACGTCGGACCGCCACCTCCGCTGTGTGCGGTCTGGGCGCTTGCATATTTGGGCGCATTTTTCGTGCCCGGTACCGGAATTTTCGCCCGATTACCTCTCACGTTTCCCCGTCAGAAATGCCAGCCCGGAGCCGAAAATTGCTGATAAGTCGCCGCTTTGAATTTACGTCAAGCGTTCGTCCATCAGTCAACTTTACGAGGTTATGTACAGGGTCGTTGCAGGTGCGCCGCGCGATTCGTCATTTGTGAATCGTTGTCTGAACTCTAGCGTTAGGTGAATAATATAATAAGGTCTTCATTTCACAAAAAATCTCAAGGGAAGATTCTTCCAAATGTATTCTTCTACGTAACTCTTGTATACAAATGCACATCTGAACAAGTCTAAAAATGAAATCGAAAACAATGAAAAATTATATGTGCGGGTACAAAATTAGAAATAATAATAATCACCCGCTTAATGAAGGGCAGCGGACTTCCTGAGTCGCTGGTTATACTATAACAGTAGATCCAAAAATTATCTTTGGTAGAAAAGATGTTTGCAAGGTGAATAAAAACAAGTTTGTAGTTAAAATGGAATTATGTATTCACAGATAAAAATAGTTACACAATGTTCGGCACTTGAGTTTACACTCACAGAAAGTTTTTAGGTGTCTATAATAACCAAGGATTTGAAGTTCTCTGCTCAATCTAGGGCACTTCTGGTAATATAAAATGATAAAGAAATCTGACCTTATTTGTTGTTTGGAGTTCACTCTGCTTCAATCGTCGAGGGTAGATTTCTCAGAATAAGGTGCAGGCGCTTTGGATAAAGCTTCTCAAACTTCCACTGATGAATTGTGCCTTGGCGATGTGTAATTGCGTCACAGGTTCACAATTCACAACCTTTTTCTTTTACGTAGAGAATTTCAACTGAGTAATTCACATACACATGAACTAGGGTAGCTAACTGACCCGAAAACAGATTGTTTTGAGAGATTTTAAGAGGAACTTGTAGTTCTGAGTGCCGGTATGGACTCGTGAAAAGTAAATTGATAAAAGAGAGCTTACTTGAAGATACTGTGCACAAGAGCGTCTTGAGAGAGAATGAATTTACTTGTAGGAGTACTTAACACCTTGAGAGGTGTAGAGAGAATGAATTTACTTGTAGAAGTACTGTGCACAAGAGCGTCTTGAGAGAGAATGAATTTACTTGTAGGAGTACTTACCACCTTGAGAAGTGTAGAGAGAATGAATTTACTTGATTAAAAGAGGTCGGACGTGTACAAAGTTCAGGTAGTTTAGGGATTTCCAAAATTCCGTCCGACAGAAGGCATTCTTGGAACTAACGGCCGCTATCCCAAATTCCTAGAACTGTCCTTTGTTGCGAGAATATCGCAACATTATATAAATGATATAAACGGAAGAATATACAGCGTGAAGCTTCAACCACTGCGATACTGATTCTTGAAGCCAAAAGAAACATTTTATTCCGTCAGCTCTTTTTTGAATTCTGCTCCGTTTCAAAGTTCATGGCCTTTTAAGGTTTCATGTTGGAATAAGCCACCCAGTGGTGAATTTACACTAGGAGCAGAAGGGGCTAGTGCCCAGAGCAGCAAATTTTCTAGGACGACATTACGTATCAAAATAAAATAAATTGGGGAAAAAAATGTTCCCCCTGTTTAATCTCTGTTGACAGGTAACAAAATATAGCTTCTCACGAAATTACTCTTTTCCCGGATATATACAGGGTGTCTCAAGTTCGAGTGCCTATTAGACGTTTCTGGAGAACTAGACATATTTGAAATCTGAAAATTGGGATTATGATATTGTTCGAAGTTCTCTAAAGAGCTAAAACATTTTCGAAGCCCAAAAACTTCCGGTTATACAGGGAGTGAAGATAAATTCTACGAAAAATTTGTTTTCAAGTTTTCCATTCCTGGTATGAACGAGTATTCAATAGTGAATACGTTCTGTTAAAACCATTGTATTAAATCGAATAGTTTTCAAAATATCCAAAAAATATGTCAAATATGTTCAGTCAGTAATATGTTCATTATTCTTATTTTAAATATCCTGAGCGTAAACCGTTTTTACAACATCGAAGAGGAAGGATGTGAAAAGGTCATGCATCTTTTGGATTTCAAAAATATCATTACAGGGTGTTTCAAGTTTTGTGTTGAAAATTGTGATCTTAAATTGGCCATAACTTCTGTTTTTCAAATTAGAACCCTATTTTCTTATAATTTTGTTGGATACTGCGATCAAAAATAATGATAGTTTTCTCACATAATTATGCTCCTAAATTTAATAATTTCTGAGTTATTTGAGATTTTCTGGATTTATGTAGTACATTAGAGTCAAATTCATAAGGATATTCTGTGAGCATAGAAAATAAATCATCCCATTTATAATTCACAAGTGTCAGACAGGTCTTATTGTTAGTCATTATGAAATTTTTTGATTTCACAAAATGAATCGTTGCTATTCTAATAATGAGATTTTTGATTTATTTCTTTTATTGTATTTTTTCAATTGTATACGCAATACATATTCAAATGCACTTAATGATATTATTTGGTTCAAATGGTGAATGACACAAAATGTTGAGTATCCAATGTGAAGTATCCCCATTTTTTTTACAATTTCTGAAAAGATGTTTCAAACTTTCCAAATTCTGGAATGTAAGAGCCCCTGAAGAATACAAAGAAAGGGCAGTTGATGAAATTAGTATTTCGACTTATTTCGAAACGAATGAAAATTCATCTCTTCAATAGGAAACACATTAAATAGATTCGCTACTTCAGTACACCGAATTATGATTATAAATAAATTATGATAATAAAAATAAAAATACGTTTCAAAACTCAAATTAACAAAATAAATGATCAGGTAAGAGTCTCAATATGGTAACCATTTTGTTCCACACACTTTCGAATACGTCTTGAAACACCTCGGTTAGTCGCTCGTTCAATTTCCTCCCCCTTTAGAGAGTGGAAAGCATCCTCCAAACGCCGTATCAAATCTTCTTTGCTTTCAATAGGTGATTCATAGACTATGTTTTTTATTTTACCCCATTAATAAAAATCTAAGGGAGTAAGATCGGGAGATCCTGGGGACCAAAATAGTGAAGAACGGCGTCCGATTACCAAACATTGTCATTCAGTTCTTCAGACACCTCGTGCGAACTATGTGCCGAAGCCCCATCCAATTGATAATATGAGGTAGTCGACATACTCAACAGCAGTTCATCCAAAAACTCAGAAACAAATTTTCTCAGGATTTCCAAAAATTTTTCTGTATTTAAATTTTCTTCATGAATGTAGTACCGCACTTTATTGTTCATCAAAAGAGCAAACACATTAAAACTAAATTGGTTCTATTGGTTTCTTTGTCTTTTTCTATGAGGATTTTCACTTCTCCAAATGTGGCAATTCTTTTTATTAAATAGTCCTTCATTATTGAATCTTGCTTCGTCTGTCCAAATGATCTTTTTCAAAAAATTTTCATCATTCTCAAGTTTTTCTAATATCCCTCTACAAAAATTTAACCTTTTTATGTAGTCACCTGGTTCTAATGCATGAACTTTCCCATATTTGTAGTCATGCATGTTGTGGTTTTTCAAAATTCTATGCACTGAATTTCTGTCTAAATCGATTTCATGAGCTGCACTTCGAATAGATGCATTTTCATTCGCTTCGAAATAAGTCAAAACACTAATTTCATTTTCCTCATCATCAACTACCCTTCTTTTGTATTCTTTAGGGGCTCTCACACATCCAAAACTTTGAAAGTTTGAAACATATTTTCTAAAGATCTTCTCCGTCATGGAAGGTAAATGGGGATACTTCTCGTTAAAGGCCCGCAGGTTCTACTAATAATTCTGTCACATTCACCATGTATATAAAATAGATCCAGAATTTTGTAATTAGAATAATGGTTCATTTTGTTAAATCGAGAAATGAAGATAACGAATAACAATAACACCTGACACTTGTGAATTATTAACACATAATTTATCTTCTATGGGTACAGAGTGTTCCCATAGTTTCGAAAGAAAATTCATTGAATTATTTTAGATGCAATCAATTTGACTCTACGTACACCATAAATCCAGAAAATTTCAAATAACTCAGAAGTTATTGGATTTAGGAGCATAATCATGTGAGAAAACTATCATTATTTTTGACAGCAGAATCCAACAAAATTATAAAGAAATAGGGTTCTAATTTGAAAAATAGAAGTTATGGCCAATTTAAGATCACAATTTTCAACACAAAATTTGAAACACCCTGTAATGATATTTTTGAAATCCAAAAGATGCATGACCTTTTCACATCCTTCCTCTTCGATGTTGTAAAAACGGTTTACACTCAGGATATTTAAAATAAGAATAATGAACATATTACTGACTGAACATATTTGACTTTTTTTCCAGTTTTTTTGGATATTTTGAAAACTATTCGATTTAATACGATGATTTTAACAGAAATGTGTTCACTATTGAATACTCGTTCATACCAAGAATGAAAAAATTGAAAACAAATTTTTTCGTCGAATTTATTTTCACATCCTGTGTAACCGGAAGTTTTTGGGCTTCGAAAATATTTTAGCTCTGTAGAGAACTTCGAACAATATCATAATCCCAATTTCAGAATTCAAATATGTCTAGTTCTCCAGAAACGTCTAATAGGCACTCGAACTTGAGACACCCTGTATACATATAGATAATGGAAGATATTTGATTTTAGGATATATAATTGAATATAAGTTACATTCCCTTAAATCAAAAGTACAATTATTAAATGTGCATTGCGCGAATGACATGTTCCTTGAACTATTCGGTACAACAGACGAATTTTCTTGTGTACATGTACATTAGGTCGTATTAAATATATTTTCAGTTACTACAAATCTCCTGTTTACATAATTCTTTGTTTGCTTCAGTTTCACAATTAATATAATAACTTTCCCGAATCTTCAATATCATCTAGTGTTACCTGGCTGATTTCACAAATTCGACAAGCTGCTGCAATTCCAAATACAACATCAACCTTGGCCATTAAATAAACTTCATCGGGTGTATTATTTGAAAAATCACTAATTTGTGTACTCGTAAAAAACGCAAGGCGTGTAGTGTAACCTTTCCCATTTTTTTTCAGAAATACTTTTTATCATTGAATAATTCTACCACACTGTTGATGGCTTTTGTTGTTGTACCAGTTCCGAAAAATAAGCCAATAACACTGTCTCCGAAAAAGAACTGCATGTCTTCTTCATTTTCCATTCCATAAATCTTGAATACGCGGTTTCGTAAACTTTCCGCGATTTAGCTGGTAATAATTTTCATGACGCTACTTGCGCTGCTTCTATCAACTCCGGTGGAGCCAGAGAAAACTCAGAATCAAGCATTTTCAACTTTAAAGTATTCAGAATTACTACCAAACAATTACTGAGTTCGCAATTTTTGAATACACGGGAAACAGATTAGATTTCAGCTCTCGGTTTTTTGTCATAACCTCAAGCTAAAATCTAACACTTTTTCCTTGTATAATAAATAACTATTGTATATTATCTGAGATATTCAATTTTCAAACCTCTCATTCCGTTCCGTTCCGTTCGGAATTTGAACAAACGATTGATACCTTTATTACGGAAAAAATGTAAGGATAAATTTTGTTCAGGTGAACAAGAGTACCTAAAAACGCCTATCGTATGCTAAAAGACATGGTAGTTTGCTAGATATTCTCGGACAGCATGCAACGATCGAGATGGAAAGAACGTGGTCCCAGCAATGATTCATTTCACGTAATCAGCCGGTAAGTAACATTTATATAAACTGCATTTTCTTACCTGCCGTACCCGCCACAATTGTGTACAGTTTCGTATAATAAAGTAATTTCATTTGGTTATGGAAATATGCGTGCTCGGCGAAACTACATTACCTAAACGAATGACCGTCGAAAGTTGCTTTAAACTGAGGTCGGCTAATAAAACACGGTTCACCTAGTCAAGTTTCGAATGCCTTCGCCATTTCGCATTTTACTGTATTAAAAATCGTGTACGCTGCGAGTGGGCGAATATAATGATGATACCGGGACGTTTCTACATTTAGAGATCTCGTGTCTGGCCTGCCTTTGGCGGGGTTCTAGGAGTGGTGTGGATGAAACTTCGAAAAGGTAGATGGTATCTTTTGAGTTTACCTCAGTTCGTTTGTTTTAAAAGGTAATTCTACATGAACTGAGAGGGTCACAGGATTATCTCAGGTCCTGTCAATAGATAC
Source organism: Micraspis discolor (assembly GCA_030674115.1). Taxonomy (NCBI): domain Eukaryota; kingdom Metazoa; phylum Arthropoda; class Insecta; order Coleoptera; family Coccinellidae; genus Micraspis; species Micraspis discolor. The sequence continues at coordinate 14,703,837 of JARTUT010002175.1, forward strand.
TATAATTAATCATTGAATTTGGCTTCATTCTTTTTCAAAATACCGCTTTTACATACGCTGTAAACAGTTTTCGAATAATTTTTTCCTCTCCGAATCAGATATGTCCAGATTCGTCGTTTTGAACGCACATCTGCAAATGGCAGCAAGCTTCGGTGACGTGACAGACGATTTTGGAAAATTTTGAGACTACCTCGCTGCGGCAATTTTGAGAATACGTCGTTGGAGTGGAATTCCTTGAAGTATGTCCCGATTTACTTGAGGTTTGTTCGGGTGGCAGTTCGGAACTGTAATTTTTGGTAATTTGTGGTTCCCACCCGTTCGTCTGGGACGGAACAGGAGTTCCTTGTCGTTCGTGTGGTCGGAACACTTGATTTCGGAACTGTTCGTTACTGTTCTTACGGTTCCTGATCTAGAGATGGTACAAGGTACAACAGAAGAAGCGGTATATTCAAATCATCGGTGATTCAAATTTTCAGTAGTTCTAATTGGCAATTAAGTTATATATTTGGTGACTATGATATTCGCATAGCTGTTTTTGAGTATATTTGATGTTGTGGGAGTATAAATTTTTAATCAACTCGTTATAATCTCAAAATTCTCAAAATTTTTGTTATCTTAAAGAAGAGGAAGGATCATTTGCAATAGATGAATATAACAATTGCATAGTTGTTGATCAAAGTATGTAAGATAATTATTTTATATTATTTATATATACGATATTTCGTATTTATATACTATATATTTATTTTTGTTATTTCGTGATTGTAGTATCCTTATTTTTTCACCACTCAAAATGTATTGAAAATTTAGGAAGGAAACGGAGGAATGACCTCTTTCGAGAACACAACGACTTGTTAAAACAATTCTTATCTAAAAATAATTACACAGCTATGAAAATTGTTGGAAAATATTTTTATTTATTTCTCAAATGCCACCAGTTCCATATACAATTACCTAATTCTGTTATATAAAATTTTGTGTACACAGTTTCCACCAAAATTACAATAAAATAACAGAAGAATTCACAGTTTACCCAGATATGAACTAACAAAAATACTCCACTGATGACCACTACTACATATATTGAAATTTCAAATTATAATTAAATGTAATCATTTATTTAAATATTTCATTACATATAAATTATATTTACAGTTATTTATATGGATATGTTTATTTATTTATGACAAAAAAAATTGTTCAATTTTAATATTTGTAATTTCTAACGTATTTCCACCGTATTAATAACACAAAGATATTGAATAAGTTATTCAAAATATCTTTGTAACACTATCCATGATGTATAACATAACCTTAGTTTCACTTATCTATGCACTTAACGAAATCTTTTTGAAATCATCTGTTCTCACCCGTTCGTGTCATAGAACAACTTGCGACGATTCCAAGTGTTACAGAACCTGGTTCTCTGTGACCCCAGAACAACTGGGAACTGCCACCCGAACAAACCTTTGTTTAAATCTAGAATGGTTCACCTGAACAATCTTAATCGAATATTAATTGTGATAACTGATAATTTCTTCCATATCAAATTGATTTGGCAATTGATTTTTGCTTGAATAAAATTATTAACATCTTGAACATTAAAAAAAAACGTCTCTTATACAACCTTATATCGTTTCTACAGAATTATATATGTAATTATCCATAATTAATCAAATATGTTCTGTCCTTAAATCGTTTGATTTGTATTTCATACAGGGTTCCTAAATTGAACGTACAAACGAAAAGGGGAGATTCCTCAAGTGAGTTTAAGAAAAAAAATCCCATAAATATGGTGTCGTAAACGTTTCGTTTTCGAGATACAGAGTGTTTAAGTTCGAATTTTTTCTCATAGTATGTACACTTCACAAGATATTCAACTGAAATTTGGCAGAGATATTACATTTGAGAGTTCTCAGCACGTGACATGGCAATTTCGATAGAAGATCTACAAGGTGATATTTTTTCTGGAACACTGCCACCTGTTCTTCTGCAGAACTTTTTTTGGTGAGCAACTGTTAATTTGAAAAAATGTAAAAAGAAGCTTTGTTCTTATACTAAACTTTTCGATCTCAAGTAGTTTTGTCGTATCTACCGACGATTTCGAAAAAAAAATTTTGAACGATTCTCTCGAGTTACTTAGTTTTCTTGTTATGATTTTTTTTTTAGTTTTACGTTTCTTGTTGTAATACATTTTTTGTGTCGATTATACGAGTTTATCGAATCTTTATGAATCATCGATACAGATCAGGAAAATTTCCATAAAAACCGACACTGAATTCATTAACCACAGCTTACAAAGTGGCCTTTCCATCATAATTTGGATTTTCACGAGGATTTCGAGAGAATCGTTCAAAATTTTTTGTCTCGAAATCGTTGGTAGATACGACAAAACTATAGGAGACCGAAAAGTTTAGTATAAGAACAAAGCTTCTTTTAACATTTTTTCAAATTAACAGTTGCTCACCAAAAAAAAGTTCTGCAGAAGAACACGTGGTGAGAACTCTCAAAAGTAATATCTATGCCAAATTTCAGTTGAATATCTTGTGAAGTGTAGAAACTATGGGAAAAAAACTTGAAAAAAATTCAAACTTCAACACTCTGTATCTCGAAATCGAAACGTTTGGGACTTTTTTTTTCTTAAACTCACTTAAGAAATCGCCCCTTCTCATTTGTACGTTCAATTTACGAACACCCTGTATAAATAGCTCTGAGCAAAAAAAACATACGATCGAAAGTTCCACTATTTCAGATAAAATTGATAGATTGAAAAATAAATGATGATAAAATTAGTGGAGATCGGTGGAAATATTGTTTACATACTCTGATTAGCTGAGATACTGTTGGGAGCGACACTGTGAACCTCTGAGAACCAGGCTTTACAGGTTAGCAAGTAAATTCTTGAGCGCTCGGGATTAAGGACTAAAATACAGCTATAACACATAAAAATTTCTGAATTCACTGCATTTCTCCAAATTTGGCCCCGTTCAAAAGATATGGGGTGTGGAAATTTCATAAAAAAATAGCATTTTCACCTGTAATATTCAAACGACAATATCAATTCAAATAAACTCTGGTAGAAGGTTTTTGATAACAGTCATGCATATTTTGGCATCAATAGATTTATTCCATTTCTTGTGGATTTCTCACTGCTACTGTACAGATTGGTTAAATTGCACGAAAATCAAATATCACTTGAACGAAATGTCCGTATCCTGTACTTCCTAGAATCATTAGTAATTTTTGCAGATAAAATTATTCGTCATATTTTTTCCAAAATTGCGCCATTTTTGAGATATTTGAAGTTGAACGGAATTAAATCGATATAATCATTTGATGAAACAAAAATTAGTGAATCATTTCTTTGAGGGAAAATAAAGTTTTTTGAATAATTCAGATTCAATAGTTAATGCTGCGGAAGGTAATTTCCATTCAAACTAAACTGGACTACAGAGAGATGTTTGCCCAATGTGAAAACTTAAAATGCTTATAACTTTTTAACGCATCTGAATATGGAAAAACAGTATCGGAAAAAATTGTTTCTTATGATTTCAAGAATCTATGGTTAAAATTAACGCAGTGGTCGAAGACTCACCCTGTATAAGACTGGGACCCTGTAAACACGTGGATTCAGTACTACAACAAAGAGACCAGCTATTTATTAATTCTGACCAATGAAAAACGTACCCAATCAAAATAAAAGTCACCGAGAAAACGACGACCAATCAGAGACGAGTATTGATCCTAAAGCTTAAGATATTTGAAGTTGAAAGGAATTGAATCGATATAATCATCTGATGAAACATGAGTGAGTGAATCATTTCTTAGAGGGAAAATAAAGTTTTTTGAATAATTCAGATTCAATAGTGTATGCTACGGAAGGTTTTTTCCATTCAAAATAATTTGGAATACAGAGGGGTATTTGCCCAATGTGGAAACTTAAAATTTATAACTTTAACGCAGCTGAATATGGAAAAACCGTAATGGAAAAAGTGTTTCTTTTGATCTCAAGAGCTTATGGTTAAAATTCACGCAGTGGTCAAAGAGTCACCCTGTATAACACTGTAACCCTGTAAACAGGTGGACTTAGTACTATAACAAAGAGACCAGCTATTTATTAATTCTGACCAATGAAAAACGTACCCAATCAAAATAAAAGTCGCCGAGAATACGACGACCAATCAGAGACGAGTATTGATCCTAAAGCATAAGATATTTGAAGTTGAAAGGAATTGAATCGATATAATCATCTGATGAAACATGAGTGAGTGAATCATTTCTTAGAGGGAAAATAAAGTTTTTTGAATAATTCAGATTCAATAGTGTATGCTACGGAAGGTTTTTTCCATTCAAAATAATTTGGAATACAGAGGGGTATTTGCCCAATGTGGAAACTTAAAATTTATAACTTTAACGCAGCTGAATATGGAAAAACCGTAATGGAAAAAGTGTTTCTTTTGATCTCAAGAACCTATGGTTAAAATTCACGCAGTGGTCAAAGAGTCACCCTGTATAACACTGTAACCCTGTAAACAGGTGGACTTAGTACTATAACAAAGAGACCAGCTATTTATTAATTCTGACCAATGAAAAACGTACCCAATCAAAATAAAAGTCACCGAGAATACGACGACCAATCAGAGACGAGTATTGATCCTAAAGCTTAAGATATTTGAAGTTGAAAGGAATTGAATCGATATAATCATCTGATGAATCATGAGTGAGTGAATCATTTCTTAGAGGGAAAATAAAGTTTTTTGAATAATTCAGATTCAATAGTGTATGCTACGGAAGGTTATTTCCATTCAAAATAATTTGGAATACAGAGGGTATTTGCCCAATGTGGAAACTTAAAATTTATAACTTTAACGCAGCTGAATATGGAAAAACCGTAATGGAAAAAGTGTTTCTTTTGATCTCAAGAACCTATGGTTAAAATTCACGCAGTGGTCAAAGAGTCACCCTGTATAACACTGTAACCCTGTAAACAGGTGGACTTAGTACTATAACAAAGAGACCAGCTATTTATTAATTCTGACCAATGAAAAACGTACCCAATCAAAATAAAAGTCACCGAGAATACGACGACCAATCAGAGACGAGTATTGATCCTAAAGCTTAAGATATTTGAAGTTGAAAGGAATTGAATCGATATAATCATCTGATGAATCATGAGTGAGTGAATCATTTCTTAGAGGGAAAATAAAGTTTTTGAATAATTCAGATTCAATAGTGTATGCTACGGAAGGTTATTTCCATTCAAAATAATTTGGAATACAGAGGGGTATTTGCCCAATGTGGAAACTTAAAATTTATAACTTTAACGCAGCTGAATATGGAAAAACCGTAATGGAAAAAGTGTTTCTTTTGATCTCAAGAACCTATGGTTAAAATTCACGCAGTGGTCAAAGAGTCACCCTGTATAACACTGTAACCCTGTAAACAGGTGGACTTAGTACTATAACAAAGAGACCAGCTATTTATTAATTCTGACCAATGAAAAACGTACCCAATCAAAATAAAAGTCGCCGAGAATACGACGACCAATCAGAGACGAGTATTGATCCTAAAGCTTAAGATATTTGAAGTTGAAAGGAATTGAATCGATATAATCATCTGATGAAACATGAGTGAGTGAATCATTTCTTAGAGGGAAAATAAAGTTTTTTGAATAATTCAGATTCAATAGTGTATGCTACGGAAGGTTTTTTCCATTCAAAATAATTTGGAATACAGAGGGGTATTTGCCCAATGTGGAAACTTAAAATTTATAACTTTAACGCAGCTGAATATGGAAAAACCGTAATGGAAAAAGTGTTTCTTTTGATCTCAAGAACCTATGGTTAAAATTCACGCAGTGGTCAAAGAGTCACCCTGTATAACACTGTAACCCTGTAAACAGGTGGACTTAGTACTATAACAAAGAGACCAGCTATTTATTAATTCTGACCAATGAAAAACGTACCCAATCAAAATAAAAGTCACCGAGAATACGACGACCAATCAGAGACGAGTATTGATCCTAAAGCTTAAGATATTTGAAGTTGAAAGGAATTGAATCGATATAATCATCTGATGAATCATGAGTGAGTGAATCATTTCTTAGAGGGAAAATAAAGTTTTTGAATAATTCAGATTCAATAGTGTATGCTACGGAAGGTTATTTCCATTCAAAATAATTTGGAATACAGAGGGTATTTGCCCAATGTGGAAACTTAAAATTTATAACTTTAACGCAGCTGAATATGGAAAAACCGTAATGGAAAAAGTGTTTCTTCTGATCTCAAGAACCTATGGTTAAAATTCACGCAGTGGTCAAAGAGTCACCCTGTATAACACTGTAACCCTGTAAACAGGTGGACTTAGTACTATAACAAAGAGACCAGCTATTTATTAATTCTGACCAATGAAAAACGTACCCAATCAAAATAAAAGTCGCCGAGAATACGACGACCAATCAGAGACGAGTATTGATCCTAAAGCATAAGATATTTGAAGTTGAAAGGAATTGAATCGATATAATCATCTGATGAAACATGAGTGAGTGAATCATTTCTTAGAGGGAAAATAAAGTTTTTTGAATAATTCAGATTCAATAGTGTATGCTACGGAAGGTTTTTTCCATTCAAAATAATTTGGAATACAGAGGGTATTTGCCCAATGTGGAAACTTAAAATTTATAACTTTAACGCAGCTGAATATGGAAAAACCGTAATGGAAAAAGTGTTTCTTTTGATCTCAAGAACCTATGGTTAAAATTCACGCAGTGGTCAAAGAGTCACCCTGTATAACACTGTAACCCTGTAAACAGGTGGACTTAGTACTATAACAAAGAGACCAGCTATTTATTAATTCTGACCAATGAAAAACGTACCCAATCAAAATAAAAGTCACCGAGAATACGACGACCAATCAGAGACGAGTATTGATCCTAAAGCTTAAGATATTTGAAGTTGAAAGGAATTGAATCGATATAATCATCTGATGAATCATGAGTGAGTGAATCATTTCTTAGAGGGAAAATAAAGTTTTTTGAATAATTCAGATTCAATAGTGTATGCTACGGAAGGTTATTTCCATTCAAAATAATTTGGAATACAGAGGGTATTTGCCCAATGTGGAAACTTAAAATTTATAACTTTAACGCAGCTGAATATGGAAAAACCGTAATGGAAAAAGTGTTTCTTTTGATCTCAAGAACCTATGGTTAAAATTCACGCAGTGGTCAAAGAGTCACCCTGTATAACACTGTAACCCTGTAAACAGGTGGACTTAGTACTATAACAAAGAGACCAGCTATTTATTAATTCTGACCAATGAAAAACGTACCCAATCAAAATAAAAGTCACCGAGAATACGACGACCAATCAGAGACGAGTATTGATCCTAAAGCTTAAGATATTTGAAGTTGAAAGGAATTGAATCGATATAATCATCTGATGAATCATGAGTGAGTGAATCATTTCTTAGAGGGAAAATAAAGTTTTTTGAATAATTCAGATTCAATAGTGTATGCTACGGAAGGTTATTTCCATTCAAAATAATTTGGAATACAGAGGGGTATTTGCCCAATGTGGAAACTTAAAATTTATAACTTTAACGCAGCTGAATATGGAAAAACCGTAATGGAAAAAGTGTTTCTTCTGATCTCAAGAACCTATGGTTAAAATTCACGCAGTGGTCAAAGAGTCACCCTGTATAACACTGTAACCCTGTAAACAGGTGGACTTAGTACTATAACAAAGAGACCAGCTATTTATTAATTCTGACCAATGAAAAACGTACCCAATCAAAATAAAAGTCGCCGAGAATACGACGACCAATCAGAGACGAGTATTGATCCTAAAGCTTAAGATATTTGAAGTTGAAAGGAATTGAATCGATATAATCATCTGACGAAACATGAATGAGTGAATCATTTCTTAGAGGGAAAATAAAGTTTTTTGAATAATTCAGATTCAATAGTGAATGCTACGGAAGGTAATTTCCATTCAAAATAATTTGGAATACAGAGGGATATTTGCCCAATGTGGAAACTTAAAATTTATAACTTCTTAACGCAGCTGAATATGGAAAAACCGTAATGGAAAAAGTGTTTCTTTTGATCTCAAGAACCTATGGTTAAAATCAACGCTGCGGTCAAAAACTCACCCTGTAGAACACTATAGCCCTGTAAACAGGTTGACTCAGTACCATAACAAAGATAACCAGCTATTTATTAATTCGGACCAATCAAAAACGTACCCAATCAAAATAAAATTCACCGAGAAAACAAGGACCAATCAGAGACGAGTATTGAACCTTAAGCTTAAGATATTTGAAGTTGAAAGGAATTAAATCGATATAATCATCTGATGAAACATGAATGAGTGAATCATTTCTTAGAGGGAAAATAAAGTTTTTTGAATAATTCAGATTCAATAGTGAATGCTGCGGAAGGTAATTTCCATTCAAACTAAACTTGACTACAGAGAGGTATTTGCCCAGTGTGAAAACTTAAAATGCTTATAACATTCTAACGCAGCTGAATAAGGAAAAACGGTGGGGGAAAAAAGTTCTTCTTATTTCAAGAACCTATCGTTAAAATTAACGCAGTGGTTGAAGACTCACCCTGTATAACACTGTAACCCTGTAAACAGGTGGACTCAGTACCATAACAAAGATAACCAGCTATTTATTAATTCGGACCAATCAAAAACGTACCCAATCAAAATAAAATTCACTGATAATACGAGGACCAATCAGAGACGAGTATTGAACCTTAAGCTTAAGATATTTGAAGTTGAAAGGAATCAAATCGATATAATCATCTGACGAAACATGAATGAGTGAATCATTTCTTAGAAGGAAAATACAGTTTTTAAACAATTCAGATTCAATAGTGGATAGTGGAAGGTAATTTTCATTTAAACTAAACTGGACTAGAGAGGGGTATTTGCCCAATGTGAAAACTTAAAATGCTTATAACTTTTTAACGCAGCTGAATATGGAAAAACCGTAATGAAAAAGTGTTTCTTATGATCTCAAGAACCTATGGTTAAAATTAATGCAGTGGTCCAAGACTCACTTCAACCATTTGAAATTTATTTCCCCAAAAAAATTATTTTTATTGTAATAACTCATGAGACTTTTTAAAATTGTGATTTAACAGAGAATACAAAAAATTGTCCGCTCGAAAAATAATAATTTCATGTAATTGTTCATACAATTTCGGTTTAAACGATATGGTGCCGGGTTGCCCCCTGGCAAAATGCGTTTATATCATTACTAGCTTTTTACCCGCGGCTTCGCCCGCTGTGGAACCATTAAATAAGTATGAGTATGAATTAGACATTGTCGTTACCGTCGGTAATACAGTGGGACGGTATTACAGTATTCAGAGTTGAAACTTCATTACTGTAATGCTAGATAGCGTTGAAGTAGCTAAATTTGCCGATTATCTTTCTTGAAAAGGACAGATTTCAACAACCTGGAAATTTTACACGCTGAGAATAATTACTTTAAATTAACCCTTCTGGAACAATATGAAATATTGAAGAATAAAAACAGTAATCATCTTTTAAACAACACTTTAGATTTCTGTACATCCAAGAGTATTTTCAAGCTTATACCCCCTTTCATTTAGCTGATTTTGAATTTTCACGCCGTACTTTTGAAGTCTCCTATTTGATTATGACTGTTCCATTTTCCGTTTCCTGTATCCCCATACCATAGGTTAATTTGATCCCACGTTGTTCTACATTATATGCCTTTCATTGCGATAATATAGTGGATTTGATTTTGCCGAGAAATTTTCATGATTGGATGGTTAAGATCTTTCACGTTTTTACTTCGATTGACGGTATGCTGCACACACCTGCCTTCTCTATAATTACTTTCATAACCTCAATGTTTTATACTAACGAAATGATATTGTATTTGTCTGAAATATTGTTGATTTTTTCAGCTGGCCTGATGATGGTTTTTTGAAAACCGAAATCGATCGCCTACAGAGTAAAAATAAAAGTTTCAACTAGAAATAGTGTGTTTATCATTCACAATCACATTAATTGTTGACACACTTATGGAAGAATTAATTCACAAAAGACTAAAATACAGCTATAAAATATCAAAATTTCTGAATTCACTGCATTTCTCCAAATTTGGCCCCGTTCAAAAGATATAGGGTGTGGAAATTTCATAAAAAAATAGCATTTTCACCTGTAATATTCAAACGACAATAACAATTAAAATAAACTCTGGCAGAAGGTTTTTGATAACAGTCATGCATATTTTGGCATCAATAGATTTATGCCATTTCTTGTGGATTTCTCACTACTACTGTACAGATTCGTTAAATTGCACGAAAATCAAATATCACTTGAACGAAATGTCCGTATCTTGTACTTCCTAGAATCATTAGTATTTTTTGCAGATGAAATTATTCGTCATATTTTTTCCTAAATTGCGCCATTTTTGAGATATTTGAAGTTGAAAGTAATTAAATAGATATAATCCTCTGATGAAACATGAGTGAGTGAATAATTTCTTAGAGGGAAAATAAAGTTTTTTGAATAATTCAGATACAATAATGGATGCTGTGGAATGTAATTTTCATTCAAACTAAACTGGATTACAGAGAGGTATTTGCCCAATGTGAAAATTTAAAGTGCTTATAACTTTTCAACGCAACTGAATATGGAAAAACGAAATGGGAAAACAGTGTTTCTTATTATTTCAAGAGCCTATGGTTAAAATTAACGCAGTGGACAAAGACTCACTCCGTATAACACTGTAACCGTGTAAATAGATGGACTCAGTATTATAGCAAAGAAAACCAGCTATTTATTAATTCGGACCAATGAAAAACATACCCAATCAGATTAAAATTCACCGAGAATACGAGCACCAATCAGAGACGAGTATTGAACCTTAAGCTTAAGATATTTGAAGTTGAAAGGAATTAAATCGATATAATCATCTGATGAAACATGAATGGGTGAATCATTTCTTAGAGGGAAAATAAAGATTCAATAGTGAATGCTGCGGAAGGTTCATTCAAACTAAACTGGACTACAGAGGGGTATTTGCCCAATGTGATAACTTAAAATGCTTATGACTTTTCAACGCAGCTGAATATGGAAAAACCGTTATGGAAAAAGTGTTTCTTTTGATCTCAAGAACCTATGGTTAACATTAATGCAGTGGTCCAAGACTCACTCTGTAGAATAAGAAGAAATAAAATTCACACTTAATTTTTTTCTTCAATATATGTGTCCAAACCAAATTGGAGATTTCTTCAACCTTTTGAAATTAATTTCCCCAAAAAAAATTATTTTTATTGTAATAACTCATGAGACTTTTTAAAATTGTGATTTAACAGAGAATACAAAAAATTGTCCGCTCGAAAAATAATAATTTCATGTAATTGTTCATACAATTTCGGTTTAAACGATATGGTGCCGGGTTGCCCCCTGACAAAATGCATTTATATCATTACTAGCTTTTTACCCGCGGCTTCGCCCGCTGTGGAACCATTAAATAAGTATGAGTATGAATTAGACATTGTCGTTACCGTCGGTAATACAGTGGGACGGTATTACAGTATTCAGAGTTGAAACTTCATTACTGTAATGCTAGATAGCGTTGAAGTAGCTAAATTTGCCGATTATCTTTCTTGAAAAATTTTTTTTTCAATTAAAAGTATCCTATGATGCTTCTAATATCTTCAAGGGTATATGTACAAGGTTGTATGAGTTAGGTAGTCTTTGCGTGAAAGCGTAACAAACAAACTTACATTCGCATTCATAATAGTAGTATGACTAGAGCAATTTGAAGAGAACCGCATAAAAAATTGAGGTGGAATACTCGTGGTTTTCTGTACTCGTACGCCAATTCCTCCTGGACTGCGGTCTCAATAGTTTCCAGTTTATCGCATTTTCATCGCATCGATTGTCATAGCTGTCACACCTAAAATTCACAATTCCCAGTTACGACTCGAGATACGAGCTCGCGGCAACCGCTCGAATTGGACGGGGAGATGTCATGTTGAGACACAATTTATCCAAATCAATTCAGCGAAACCGGGAAACACAGGAGGGGTCTGTCGTGAGAACGAGCTCGTAAACGGCTGTGGCATTGCTTAATTATGTCTCGAAAATCACATGTTTTCGCGCACTTTCTCAGGATTAATTTATGCTGGAAACATCGAGTCGACCTCGTGCATACAACTAAGGATTTTATGTGCCCCATGTCGTATCTCCAAGGCCTACCGTGTAATATACGGTTCGAGAATCGGAGTATGTACGAATTTGGGCGACAGAAATTTGCGCATTTTAATCAGAATTGAGGGCTTGACTTTCATGTCGCCGCACAACGTTGTAATTCATGTGTTAATAGTCTAATTTAGCTGTTAAACCCCTTGCATATATTGGTGGGACGCTGAGAATTTGCATGGACGCCATTTCGATATAGAAAAATCATGAAAAAGCACTTATATGAATGCAGGACCTTTTAACTAGACTCTGAAACAAAAACAACGGAGATCATGTGAGTAGTAGTGTTGTCTGAGATTTCTTAGCCACCTGGATCGAAGGCCATGAATGCTTGTTCCTTTACCGTTGGGACTGAACCGTTAAATTCATAGGCTACGAGGGTGGCCTTGTATATTTCGGGATTGGACAACCCTAGTGTTGCAAGCGTGGGGCGCTTTGTGCCATAATTTTTGTATATCAAGCGCCCCACGCTCATTTCTCAATTTAACTAGTATGTTTTATATACTATTGTCATAAATTGATATTTAAAATTATCTCTAATCTAATTTTTTTAGCCTGATATTCTTAATAAGCGTGTTTAGTGTTTTTGAACTATATTTATTAATAGCTACAGTAACTCACAAACTACTGTGATTAAGAATAAACAGAACAGTATGAGAAAATTATCATTTTCAGTTAACTCAAGATCCAAATGACAGCTTATCAGCTCCTGTTAGTTTGAAATACCAACTATCCAAATTAATTTTTCATAGCCCTCCTTGTTCCCAATATACAGGGTTATGATGAGGCAATGCATAAAATTCATAAAACGTACAACGATCACTTTTGAAAAAAATGCAAAAACACGTCAAACGGTATTTTATATTCCGCATCTCTTGAATTAAGTTACAAAAATAACAAGTCAATTTTGTCAAAGTTATGACGTCATCAACATATTTTTTGATGGGAAGCTAAGATTTTTATTACATTTTGTGATAAAGCTTGTTTTTTTACACTAGGAAAAATAGTTGCAGTAGAGCTAACATAAGAAAAAAACGAGAAAATGAATAAAAAACGAAATAAACTTAAGTTTCATAATAACTTTTCAATTAACTAAACAGTCCATTAAATCAAAACTATTTCTTATAGGAATTGTTCAAACTGTGTCCGGTTACTAACTGACATAGGCCAAGACGATGGTAGACCGCATTTACATAGTTTTCGATCATCTGCGGATTTATAAGAGTCATTTCGTCTCTAATTCGTTTCATTGAGTCTTCTAAATTATCTGGCCGGTTAATGTAGACCCGATTTGTCAAATATCCCCACAGAAAAAATCAAGAGGGGTAAGATCAGGTGACCTAGGTGGCCACTCCATTGGTCCACGTCTTCCAATCCACCGTCCTTCAAACTGGTTATCCAGAAACCTTCGAACAGTAAGTCCATAATGTGGTGGTTCGCCATCTTGTTGGAACCAAAAAGTGGGATCCAATTTTTCGCCATTATTTGGATCCGAAAATGCCGCAAGTAGGTCCGGAAGCACTGCCATACGAAGACGTTCCAAATATCGTTCAGCTATTAATTCCCGCGAAAGTAATAAGGACCAATAAATCTTCCCCTGACGATTCCTACCCAAACATTACTTTTTGGGGGCGCTGGGTGTGTTTCGTCTGCATCCAGTGGGGATTTTCCCGAGCCCAGTAGCGACAATTGTGTCGATTTACAGAACCACTTAGACAAAACGTTGCCTCATCTGAATATACTATTAAAAAAATTTGGATTTTCGTTACCATGCCGCATGAAGATTTCACAAAATTCCGTCTGTTCGGATCATCTTCTGAGAGTTCGTGAACAAGTTGAACTTTGTATGGGTGTAGTTTTTCTTTTTTTAACATCTTTACTACAAACGACTGACTAACATTTTCTTGTAAGGCAATTTCTGTTGTAGTTGCGTGAGGGTTGTCTTCTACTGACAGCAAAATATCTTACTTCACATCGTCGCTTATACCTGGTCGTCCAGATTTTGGAGCATACCCCACGCTTCCCGTTACATTAAATTTTGCAACATTTCTGCTTACTGTGCTTCTAGCAATTGGAGGTCTTTCCAAATGTTGTAACATTTTGAAATTAGAATACCAAAATTTATTTAGATTCTATCATCTCTTGATCTATTTGAAAATAATTTATTTCAAATTAATTTGCTGTACCATCTATTGTTGAATAATGTAATTTCCTGTACATAAGGTATTATTCTTTATAGAAATCTTCGGTGGGGATGTCTGGAATTGGATGTTGTTATCGCGAATTAATTCATTCCACCTTTGAAACTGATAGTATGCAGACATTATCTCTCGATTGAGAATTTGTTTATTCACGTTTACATATTATCCAAGGAATTTTATAATATTCTCTTCGTGTATCCCTTTCTAGAAGGTGAGTTCAAAATAATTAAGCGAATTGTTTTGCTGATTTAAGTATATTTTTTTAGGGATTCCTGTATTGTCGTATTCTTAGATTCTTTTATTCTCGTCTCCTTAAATTCTTCGTTTCATATAATCTCAGATTTTTCGACTCTTCGATTCAACAACCACTCCAGACACTGTCACCGAAGTTTTCTCAACAACTAACATCATTTGAAGAAAAGTGAGTACCTATATGTTGAAGTTTATCGCCTTCCTGGATAAAGAGATTGTTAACCAGAGTGAGATTACTTCTTCAATTTCGTACACCGTCATCCTGAGATCACATTCGTATGTTTATTAGTTCTTATACGAATAGAACTCAAAATTGTGTCTAAACTAATTGGCGCCCATATTATCACACAAAGAAAAGATCACAAATATTTATTTAAGTCAAATGAACCTACGCCCATAAATGTTCTCCGGCCAACAGCTGCCGTACGCTTTGTGTCCTTTTAACATCAAATAGTCAGGAGAAAATTACGTGAGAATGTGTTGCGTTAAATAAAGCTCATGCTTCTTCATGACTTCGAAGGCGATCGCTGTAACCTACCATCATTAGAATTTCTATTATTTCTCTTTCGTTTAAACGTGCCATTATAATAAAACTGGTGTCACACTAATTGTACGACTGATACTGACACTGTTGTTTTAGTAAATCAATCGAAACAATTGATAAGAACAGATGTTCTTACTAGATAAGTTTGACCTCTTTATAATTGATTTTATTATTTCCTTTTTATTCATTTTTTCGTTTTTTTCTTATGTTAGCACTACTGCAACTATTTTTCCCTAGTGTGAAAAAACAAGCTTTATGACATAATGTAATAAAAATCATAGCTTCCCATTAAAAAAATATGTTGATGACGTCATAACTTTGACAAATTTGACTTGTTATTTTTGTAACTTATGTCAAGAGATGCGGAATATAAAACACCGTTTGACGTGTTTTTGAATTTTTTTCAAAAGTGATCGTTGTACGTTTTATGAATTTCGTGCATTACTTTATCATAACCCTGTATCTTAAACGGACTACAGCTGCATTTCCCTCGGTTGTCCCTCAAAAAACTTCAATTGCGCCAAAGAGAACCGAAGTAGCATAATATTCGAAGCGGAATGAATTCAACTGCTTCCGTAGACGCAAACCGAAATGAAAAAAAAAACTAAACTGAAATTCTTAAACTCGGACGGACAGTAGCTCCTTGAAGAAGATAATTCATAATGAACTCCGGGATTAATTTGCATGAAAAAGATCGTGCAGGGACTGAGACCTAATCGGATCAGGATCAAACAATCGACTAATTAAGTCTTTCGGTACTTGCCGGGAACCGGGAAGCCAGCGCAAAAGAGTCAATTATCATTCCCGGGGCGAATTTCAAGAATTCCAAAAGGGCGGCGGGCAAAAATTCCAAGTCAGCGCTCCATTGTGCACGGAGACGTAGTCGGAATAGTAAAAGCCGAAATTGAATTGTTATTGAAATCAAGAGGAAGTATTTCACGTTGATTAACTTTTATGTCCACTTTAATTTCGGCGTAGGACGAGACATTTTACTGGCTGGACATCTGGAGAGGCTCGTAAAGATCGTTATTTCGATGTCTGCTGATATAAAACAATTTTCTGGCGATTTTAAATTGTATTTTTATTAGGGTCGTGTTACGTTTCAATTAAAATCATGTGGAATTATTAGGAATATTTCGAGAAATACTAATCATAAAACCGTTGCGCACCAAAGAATATGCACAAATGGAATTATCGTCTTAATTTAATGAAATAACCTGAATAGGTTAATATCAAAGTTGTCAACTTTAACAATTCCAAACATATCAGGTAAAAGTCCAAATATAATTAAAGGGTACAGCCCGAAACATCGTTTGGAAATAAAATTATCTTTCGATCATAAATTAAAAATTTTTAATTAATGAATATCAAGTAAATATAGAGGTGAACAATTCATTAGGGTAAAATAATGTCCTCGAATGTTTCGAAATATGATTATGCAAATAACTTTTTCTTGGATTTCTTTCAATACAGCATTTTATGCTCGGCGAATCCTTGGATCAATGCGAAAGGCCTTCGAAAGCAAGATTGATATTTCCCTTCCGAAAGAGTAAACTGTTGAAAGTCTAAAGTGACCCTTGAACTGATTCGATCCTGAAAGTTTCAGGCGGGAATTCAGGAATACTTTATGAGGCACGTTTATTACAGGTAATCAGTGAAAAGGTTTATAGGCGACGCTGCGACCTCAGCTCCAGAATTGCCACTGTTGAAAAGGTGTCTTGAAGTCAATATATATCGATAAAGTTGGTTCTATTAGGGCACGATTAATTACTCTATCGATGGATTAAAACGTCCGAAATCAAGTGTTTACCCCTCTGTCATAACTCTTCTATAGAGATTTGAAAATAGATTCTAATTATCTTTCAGATCTGCTTGATAACTCAGAGAAAATTTAGATGTCAGATGTGGTCAAAATTTCTTGTGCATGTAATGGGTAAGTCAGAAATGTGAACCGAGCTTTCTAGGGTTAATAGTATGTGAAGCGTGATTCATTTAGAGGTTGTGGTGGGGATTTAGGTGCAAATTGCGCATGCGTCGGGTAAACTGAAGTGATATTCTTGTTCGGAAGTGTCTGACATTTCATAATGGAACGACTTGTCCCGGCACAGCGTCTACAAATTGTTCAGCTTTATTACGAAAATGGGTTATTGGATAATACTCGACCAAATAGACAATATCCAGCTCGTAGTGGAAAGAATATAGCGGCGTAGGAGGAGAGAGTACGTGATGACCCTGAAATATCGATTCGTCGCCGTTCTCAACAGTCTCGACGAAATGTGGTTCGAACAAGATTAGGCAACTTGCCATACAGCCAGTGAATCCATGGCTTTACTTATCAGATCAGATCATTTCACGCTTCAGACCAGTGAATTGGCCGGCTATATCATGTGACATCACACCTCTTGATTTTTTCTTTGGGGCTATGTGAAGTCTAAAGTCTGCATGGACAAGCCGGCTACGACTGAGGTATTGGAGGCCAATATTACTCGAATCATTGGAGAAATATCACTCGAAATACTCACACACGTCATCGAAAATTAGAACTATCGAATTTGAAAGAAATTATCGTTAGTAAAGACTAGTAAGCCAGTAGATCCATAGGCCCGTAGATCTATAGGCCAGTAGATCAATAAGCCCATAGATCAATATAGACCATAGAAAGAACGAAAGAACGCGAAGAAACACGGAAGAAAGCGAATAAACACGAAACAACGCGAAGAAACACCAAAGAAAACGAAAGAATATATGTGACATCCTGATATGAATCGAAAATATTTTATCGAATTAGGAAGCCGTAAGCAGAAACAGACGAAATAATTCGATCGAAGGTAGCTGTTAGAAATAGGCAACGCATATGAGACCCCTGTATATAATTGATTCGCAGTGGGTGCTTTTTCCACCAAAAAAAACCAAAAGAATATCGTTTCAACTCCATCGATTCGAGCTTGGTGAATTTTACAAAGGTAAAATATAAATTATTCGATAAAGGTCTAACCATGAACAGAGTGCCTCGTCGATTACTTCGAATATCGTTCCATTCGTTACGCATGAACTTAGTGGGTCCGATTTACGTCTAGAATATGACATAAGGATCTACATAAGATTAGAATGTCAACGACAATTGTCATTTCAGAGTAGGAATCGACAGGGGTGAAATGAATTGGCTAGGGATTGCAAAACTGGTTCAATGCTGAGTAAATTTTTGAATTTCATAAATACATAACAGACCGCTGTTGAAATTATATGACATTCTATTAATTAGTTTTCGAGTTATTGTGCTGTAACTTGCATCATGAAACATAAGAGTTAATGCCGCATGCATCAAGGTGTATAGGGCTTTAACACAAACGTTACGATGAAGAAGATATTCAATTTTGCTATAGAACACCAATACATCTGTTGAAAAGCTGGAAAATATGGGACAGTTCAAGATAATCCTCGACGCTCCTAGCAAACATGAAGAGAAAATTAGGTATGGCAAGATAAGGATTATTCGCCCCTACACCCCCGATCAGTGGAAGCTTATGGATGGGGAAAATTGGCCCAGCGTCCCTTGAATCCGAATTTCACCCCCACAAAACCCGATACCGTGTTGTTCTCAACCCGAATTACGCATTTTTCCTCGTCTCTCTGCGGGTTACAAGAGCCCGGGATATATCATTTCTCCCTCAAGATGTATGCAGGTCGTGCCTCCGGTTAACCACTTGTTTCAGCGCGTCGGAAAAACCTAATTTAATCGCAAGAATTACGAGACGCGTTCGGTGAAAGGGCGGGAGAGGGTAAGATTTGTCGGGGCACGCGTGACTCGATTAGCACCACGGTATGTCTCCATCTCGCTGACAGCTCATTTCGTTGATGCTCTCTGTTGCTTCTTCCATCCGGTAGTAGGTATGCATATGATCTCTCGCGAGAGTATCGCGTATGGCACGCCGCGCCTGCGGTGAATCTGAATTCGCGGCTTAGGGGATGATTGAGAAGTCGAAGGTCTCACGTGTACGAAAGTTGGTCTGGGATGGAAACATTTGCGGGAACGTTAACGAATAACCCTCGGCGTACAAGAGAATTCTTTGATTTGTGTCGCTGAGAATGTTGGTAGATCTGTATAACTATTCTCGTGATATTTCTCGATGAGTTTCATAAAACCGCAGTAAAGAAATTCGTTTCAAGTGGTTTCCGGAATGGTTTATTACAGGTTGATCGAAAGAAACCGATAATATGTATAGCGAGTATCAAAAAATCACCATCCATTGATAAATGTGAAAGGTTTATGATCAATACAAGCCGAAAAGATAAATTAGATAGTGTTGTATCAAAAATGAATTTCACACATTTAAGTAAGAGTTCATATGATATATTCAGGAAATTAGGTGAACCTACTCTCCTTGCCACCTCATCATCAAAAATTGATCCAATATCAATCGCTCGCCGTCTAGTTGATGTCAGTCAATTTATGCCAGTCTAAAATGAAGAATAAGGAAAAAATAAATTACAAATATCAAGGACAGCTCATACTTTAGAACATTTGTCGCATCCATCTGATAAAGATGAATTAAGGGCTGCAATTAAGTCTACCAAATCTCGGAAAGCAGCGTTTTTCTTCAATACAGATGTTTTGTCCCAGCAGGAATAAAAAAAGATGAGATTATCAGATTTTGAATGTATTGGCTCCATTCTGAAATCAGTTTTTCTCGATCAATTCTAGTGATCAATTCTTTCGTTTGATTTTCTACACTCGATCGCCATGCAACGCAAAACACGCCCAAGAGGAATGTGCCCAAGCGGTAGTTTTGCGAGAAGATGGGTGGACATACACAAGAATTGCAGAAAGGTTTGGAGTTTCCCATACAAGAGTGTGTGCAGCGATTCAGGGAGACAGGTATAAATGTCCGAAGACTAGGACAGGGTAGACCACGGGTAACAACTGCCGTTCAAGAACGTTACTTGAGAGTTTCTTCGTTGAGACAACGGTTTGCAACTGCTCGCCTCCTTCAAAATCAGCTGGAGCAAACTCATGGGGTGCAAACTAGCACTCAGACAATAAGAAATCGCCTCAGAGAATATGATTTAAAGCCTCGTGTCGCGGCAAAAGGCCCAGCTGTTACCCCAGCCCATCGAAGGGCGCGTTTGGATTTTGCGAGAGAGCATATTGGGAAGAGGCTGATTGGGAAAGAGTTCTCTTCACAGATGAGTCTAGATTCCGCCTCTACCATTGCGATCGACGTTTCCTTGTCCACATGAAAGATCAGTGCAATTTCCTGAATACTACTGGAGGGGGAGGATCGATTATGGTATGGGTGGAATGCTCGCACATACTTAGTGGTCGTTGATAATGGAGCTATGAATGCTGATAAGTATATAAGGAACTTTCTTGAAGAGCATGTGGTGCCATTTTCCCCATACATTGGTGAAAATTTCATTTTATGGACGATAATGCCAGACCCCATCGTGCGCGCATCGTTCAGGAGTACCTTGAAGAGGTTGAAATCTCTCGAATGGAATGGACAGCAAGAAGTCCAGATCTCAATCTGATTGAGCAAGTTTGGGACAACCTCAATAGAAGGCTGAAAAGTTCAGAAAATCATCCAGCTACTCTAAATGACTTAAGAATCCAACTCTGAGAAATCAGGAAAGGATTAGATCAGAACATTTTAAGATCACTTATTTTGAGTATGGACCGTCGTTGCTGAGCTGTAATTAACGTAAGGGGTGGAAGTACCAAGTATTAAATCACTTATCAGCATTCCAGTATTTTGAAAATTGATTATTTCTCTTTTTTCACATAAGATTCGGTGAAATCCTGTATCTTTCTTTCATTTAATGAGTCTTGTTTCGTTCAAAACCTTCCCGAGAGAGCATAAAAAATAAGTTATTAAATTTCATCAAAATTGAGTTTTTCAGAATGTGCGTTAATTTTTTTGCACAGTGTAGATTCATCTCTCAACCTACGCACAGCATCTCTAGCCTTGGTTTTTTCTGCAGCTGAGTCTGTTGCTCTGTTTGGTTTAATAGTGCACAGACACAAAAAATCTATGCATAATTGAATACATGAATTAGAATAATTATCTACTGACCCCAAAAGATCTACACCGGTTCATTGGTTACCAGTTGTTGAAACAATAGTTGAATTGTTGAAATTGCAAATGTAGTGTAACTATATTGTTAAAACACAATAAATGTTGAATTTTATTAAATTAGTTTACATTTAATCACATTCAAATTAAATAAAATGGATTTCCTTCAAGTGAGGACCTCAACCATTCAAAAAAAAATTGTAAGCCAGAAGTTCAAAAGGATTTATTGATGTCTTCCTTCAAACAACCAACATGTGTAATCACCATTTCCTATCGATGACAGAAAAACTACCTTTCACAAGCCTATAATCCGGTCAATTAGTCTGTCACACGCTGCCTAAACTCGTTATGATAGAACGCACGTCCGCCGTCTCCGGTTGAAAAATGGCGATTGGTCCTTCGATTTGCCGTCCGGACCCGATGCCGGTGTCTCCGTCGATACGGGAAAACGATAAATTATTTAGAGTGAAGCGTCTTTGCGTAGTTTGTAGACCGGAAGAAGATCACATCGGGCTGATTTACGATTGAAGGCGACCGTAAAACCGAGCGGGTCATGAAACCGGTGGCGTAAGGCCGGTCTGACTTCTTATTCCCCATCCTCGCGAGAATAAAAAGTTCCGGCAGGAAGAATTATCAGCTTCTGGATGTTGCGGGACCTTCTCTGCTCTATCGAATTTCGTTTTGTGGGGCGGCCAGGTCACGAAGTTCACTTTCAGTAGAACGTTATTCCAGAGGTTCTCATTATCGTTTTAGCTAGTTCCGATCCAAGAGGAGCGAGAAGGACACAACAGAAATTCCTTGTTAACTAGCGGTTTATTTAGCATTAAATTCGAATACTAATCTTTTCGCCCAGATTCAAAGCAAACGGAAGGAAAACGATGTGATTAGTTTTTTCGTATATTCGGTGTTTTTAGGAAATAATCCACTACAACTAAGAAATCGGTCAACTTTGACGGTACCTATAGCTCAGATAAAGCAGAGAAGGAATATGCTGATTTTTCTAGTTATACATTTGTTCTTCATCTATCGAATAATCCAAACACGACATTTCTAGTCCGTACCGTTCGAAAGTTATGATTAGCATGATTAGCAAGATGTCAGATGGGCGGGGCTTAAGGTTCAATACTCGTCTTTGATTGGTTCTCGTATTTTATTTTGATTGGGTACGTTTTTCATTGGTCAGAAACATTAAATAGCTGGTTTTCTTTGTTATGGTACTGATTCCACGTGTTTTCAGTATATTTCATCTTTGAATTGGAATTTTGAAGTTTACAATTATTTCTTTGGGGAATTCCTTTAGAGAAATCAAACAATTTCTCCCTCATGACCGTTTTGCATTATTCACTTATTCCGAATTGTTTCCTTCCAAATATATTATAGCAGAACTTCATAATCAAACTTCACATACTCAGGAATTCAAAAAGTATGACAGAAAAGGAATGTGGTTGCCACAGAACACTTATATACAAGAAATGAAAAGTTCTAACTAGTTTTTGGTAACACAAATCGGCCGCCATGTTTGGTAGTACAGGAACGAACCGGCGGGAAATTTTAATTACCATAGTAACTGGAATTTTAAATTTTTTCTAGCGTGCATGGTCAATCTGGGCTGAATTATGCCGTTCATGAGAAATTTAGGCATATTCTAAATGATTACCAAAAATAAAGAGGTGATATAAAATTTTATTATTTTATTTTTTGTTCGGGTGGATATTCAGGAATATAATATACAGAGTATTGTATCATATGAAATCAATTCCAAAACAATTCATTGAATTCAGATCATATTCAACTTATTCAATTATACAGGGCGAGTCTTTGACCTCTGCCTTAATTTTAACCATAGGTCCTTGAGAGCAAAAGAAACATTTTTTCCCATACCGTTTCTCCATATTCAGCTGCGTTAAAAATTTATAACTGTATAGCAGGAAAGACAATGAAAAATTGTCTTTCTGTAGTGCGAGTTGGTTAGGTTTCAGTCTTTGAGATGTAGATGGCGCGCTTTCAGGAGAATACTTGGAAGTTCCTCACAATATTCTTTGAGTACTGGCAGCCCCCTTCAGGAATTCAGTGCTACACTATGCTGATGAGAGGCAAAACACCTCGAAATCGGTTCACAGTTGCACTTTAGGTCTTTAAACTCTGGGATATGATACGTCAAACGTGACCAACTCGCACCACGGAAAGACAATTTTTCATTGTCTTTCCTGCTATACAGTTTTAACGTTGCGTGCCCGCATATAGGTAATATAATCTCACGGTTTTTACTTTCTCTAACTATAAGACAATAACGAGTAAACCCTCTGGGCCCACCGAAAGTACTTTAAGAATGTAATCACATTCAGATCGCGGTGGTGACCCAAAATTGGGAATCATTTTTGTCGTATGAATCCATAGAGGAAACGGGACTATTTCAGTCTTTGAGATGTAGATGGCGCGCTTTCAGGAGAATACTTGGAAGTGCCTCACAATATTCTTTGAGTACTGGCAGCCCCCTGCAGGAGTTCAGTGCTACACTGTGCTGATGACAGGCAAAACACCTCAAAACCGGTCCACAGTTGCACTTGAGGTCTTGAAACTCTGGGATATCATACGTTAAACGTGACCAACTCGCGGAAAGACAATTTTTCATTGTCTTTCCTGCTGTACAGTTATAAGCGTTTTCAGTTTTCACATTGGGCAAATACCCCTCTGTAGTCCAGTTTAGTTTGAATGAAAATTACCTTCCACAGCATCCACTATTGAATCTGAATTGTTTAAAACATTATTTTTCCTCTAAGAAATGATACACTCACTCATGTTTTATCAGATGATTATACCGATTTAATTCCATTGAACTTCAAATATCTCAAAAATATTGCTATTTAGGAAAAAAGATGAGGAATGATTTTATCTGCAAAAAAGAATAATGATTCCAGGAAGTACAAGATTCTGACCTTTAGTTCAAGTTTTTCATGCAATTTAACCAATCCGTACAGTGGTAGTGAGGCACCCACTAACTAAATCTATTGATGCCAAAATATGCATGACTGTTATCGAGAACATTGTACAAGAGATCATTTCAATTGATATTGTCGTTTAAATATTACGGGTGAATATGCAATGTTTTTATGAAATTTCAATACCCTATATCTTTTGAACGGGGCCAAATTTGGAAAAATGTTACAGGAAGTAAATGTTTCTTTTGACGTCAAGATTCTGATTAAAATCAGTGCAGTGGTCAGACTGAATAAAATTCATGTGCAATGAATAAATCTAATGAAATTTTAGACTTAATGAAAAATGAATCAATAAAAATTAATCCAGAATAACTACAAAAAAATTCAAAAGAACATTTTACATGAAAAAACTCATGCTACATATAAAACACTTATAAACAATGAAAACATTTATTGCTATAAAAAATACTTATTCTATATAAAATCCGGTGATATGAAATTAATATAAAAATAATGAATTGATGAAATATCACAGTGAAAATAAAATAATCAAGAAGAAACATTACAACAAATCACAGGATATCACGTACGGTCTGTTGCAGTACATATCAGGAACTGTTTTTATGGCCTTCGCATCTGCCAAGCTGGGGTTTGTATCATCCAGGTGTTCTAGAAAAAGTAAAGCTGTATCAGAACGTTACTCTCAGAAAAAATTTTACTCATCTTATGATAGCCTTTGATTAAAAAGGGAATCTCTAATTACTATTTCAACATCTTTATTATCGCAATGATGATTATGTTCGGATAAAGTATACAACTTTTAGTGATAATATTGATAGACGTGATTAACTTTAATTGCAAAATCATTTCATCACACATATAAATGCTCTTCTGGTAATCTACTTGAAAATAAACTATTTCTATAAACATAGAAATCATCGATAAACGTTTTTTTCACTATGTAATTTGTTACATGAGTGAAACAGACATCCTCAGGTTATGATCAAATAGAAGTAAACGTCGATATCTTCAAATCTATCACTTGTTCAGATTCTTCGTTGCGGCTGACATAGTTTTAAATAATATATAAAAGATCAATATGAAGTGATGGCTATATTTTTAAATATTCACCTGAAAACGTCGAGTACTAGAGTTAAAAATGTTTTCAATTCAACCGAATTAATTCTACCTTCTTGCTAGATCAATATATGAAGATTTTCAACTAGCTAAGATAAACTATAACGTCTAGATATAAAAAAAATATAATGGCAGGAGAGTTTGTACTTTTCTCTTGATTCTGAGTACCAAAACTTTCCCTTTTTCGTATATGAACAAAGGAAGCTATCTAACACAATACTTCTCTTGTTATGCGTCACGTTTATTGCTTCCGGTAGCCATGTTTGTAGAGCATAGAACGTGTAGTTTTATCTTCCTGCGTCTACCTTCTGTCAAATCAGAGTTATTCCTAGTGAAAGTTCTATCACTTCAAAGAGTAATAACCTTCATAGGACTCATTAAACCTAGGTCTCGGATATTCTAGCGTCTAGTAAGGATGCGGACTCGAGTTGGGACAAGCTGCCGGGTTCATATCCCGGCGGCTCACGTTCTCAATCATCACAAAAAATAAATCTCATTCTCAAGGGTAATACCACTAGAGGTGAGAATTTTTTGAGAACACTCTTGTTTTTGCGAATTATGCGTTTAAATTTCACGAAACAAAGTTATCCTTAAAATACCACGATCTGAAGGCGAGTTTTTTCTTGAAGGACATTTTTTTCATTCCTTATGGCTGTGATTATTTTTTTGTGATGTTGTTGGTCCAGTTGGAGATACGGTTTCACTGACGCTGCAGAAGAATGGTCTCTTATCTTTGTCAGCTGTTTCTCGCCAATCCCTGCTTTGGCTAATTGGCTGACAGCAGTAGCTCGATGCGAGTGGTTGGCTATCTTCGACTTGGTTGTGTTGATGCCAATGAGTTCTGCCGATTCTTTTGTCCATTTAGCTATCGTATTGGGACCGACTGGGGAGTTTTTGAACCATATTTCCAATTCTTATGTGGAGTAAGGAATAGACTTTCAGTGGTTATGTTTGCAGTTCTTTTGGATACAAGTAGCTTATGTAACCTCACCGGGCAAATATCTTCTTCAATATTGGGAGTCAGCCATTTCGTTTCCGCACATTTTGGGCACCACCTTGTCTTGTTTTAGAAAATATCGGATTGTAGGCAATTCGGCCCGTGGGATTACCATCGTTTTCAATTTCGAATTGGAAATGCGAAATTAGGCATGATGAACCTTCTCCTCCGCGCCAAGCAAGCTCCAATGCAGCAATAAAATAAAATTTTCTGTTCAAACCGTCTGAATTATCTTTACACAAGTTGTCCTTTTTATGTTGCTCCAAAGACAACGCCTTGGCACTTACTTTTCTTTTCTCAGGGTCCACTTGCAAAATACGCCTCTTGGCATTTCGTGCATCCCGATCGAACCTAACGCCCTATTCGGAATAGAATTTTTCCTGCAGCTGTTTGGCAGTATTATTCCACAAGGTTTTTACGACACTTTCCTTGTAGTCGGATCCATCTCTTTTCTTCATATTGGAAGCCCAGTCTAGCATAATATTATTGAGCTCTGACGTACTTGTTTTTTCATTTACAAGGTATTGAGTGTTTTCAGATACAGTTTGTTTCTATTGGTCCGTTTTCAAAAATTGAGCGATTTCATTGGACGATGTAGTATAGTGTTGAATGATCTGTGGCATTACGCATATAATGAAAAAAGGTACATTGACCAGTCGAATGTGTGTGCCAGGGATACACTAGTAACTCACAGGAAAATCCGTCTCTGAGATTTTTATTAATTTCATTTTGAAATTGACGATCACCTCGAATATGTAATCTCATAAAACCTAAGATTTCTTAACGTGGCTGCATACATTGATGCTTCCAGTTATAACAAACTAAACCGAATATGAAGTTCCTGTATAAATAATTTGCCGTAGTACGTATATGTAAACATAATCTAACAAAAGTAATACATTAATGCCCCTTAAAATACACTCAACTCTAATTACGGGTTCCAAACACCAGAATAACCCTCTAGAAAGTTGCCTCAAGCGTTCCGCTGCTGTTTGTGGTATTTCTGGGTTAAAAGATGTTGTCGAACTCGAGAGGGGTTATTATTATTTCTGAATTAGTTATGTTTGGGGTTCACTATGGTAGATATTAAATTCACCTTCTTCATATAGATGCTAAGCTTATTGAGTTGCGAGGTTCATCATTCAGATATCTATTTAGTATATCATGTATTTTTTTCAATTATTTCATTTCGTATATCGAATAATTACATTTTTGTAAAACTGCCCTTAAAAGTGACACTTTTAATGACAGTCTATAATGTTAAAAGTGACTGTTTATGTAGAAGCGTGTGAAAAATACACTGATCAACAATTGCTAGGGATCACTTATGAACTTCTCTTCATTTGGATTTTTTCTTATCTCGTGAATATCTGTATATTATATGTTCTCTAAGGAAAAATTGAGATGTTTTGAGTTGATTATATCAAATTTTTCCTCACTTCATCGGCTCTTGTTCACAAAATCGATTATTATCTGTAGGGTGTTACAGGTGGAGTGAAAAGCAGTATGGTATTTGTTATTTATTCTGTTTTTTTCTCTCGTTCAAACACATAAGGTGACAATAATTGAAGAAATGAGAACAATATCAGTCTCTCTTAATCGTCGATAAGTCGTCGAGAATGTTTCGTGGTGGGGTAATCTTCGATCAGGAGATTTGGCTTGATAAATCCTTTGAGCTGCACGAGCAACACCATCGGCCTCGCCATATGCCAACACCATATCAGCATACTCAGCGTTGGTGAAATTAGGCATATCAACAACCAAAATTAAAACAACAGTAGCCAAAAGTCGATAAAAGTAACAAAAACAAAAAAATACATTTTAAAAAACTGAACAACGCGACACAGACACTTCCAACAGCAGAGACAGTTAAATCTCGAATGACGGTAGGGTCAAGTCAGCGGCGACTAACCCAATCCAACCTAAGGACAGAAATAGTAATAATAATTCACACGCGTCTAAAACGGGCAGGTAAAATTTCCTTGCTCGCTGCGTTGTGTCGAAATTTGTACTTTTATTTAGGTGCGACTTTCTTCACTCTTCTGACTAAAACCTTATTTGCAGTATTATTTTTTTTATTGATTTACGTAAATAGAATATGGTTAGCAACGTTATAAACCAAAGAACATTTTAAAATAAAACTAAGTTTTTAATAGCTGTAACTTTTTTTTAAATTTCAATAGGAGTGGAGATGTTTTCATACTTTCATAATTTTTTTTTAATAAAAGGCCCACGTGTTAATTTTGTGGTGTTATCTGTAACAATAAATACGTTGTTTTTTTAAACACACACTCATCTAGACTTAATACAATAAAAAAATGCTTGTAAAAGCACACGCAAAAAAGTTATGGGGCTTCGAAGGGTACATTTTGGGTAATTTAGAAAAACCTAATAAAAAAATCATACCTCCGTAACCGTAATACTAAGGACCCAGGTTCCGAGACTGAAAAGGTAGCAAATTACCCTACCAACGCCCCAAAAAAATTTGACGGTCCATGTGCCGAACACCCTGTATTGAAAAAAAAAAAACGAAATAAAGCCTACTTGAACCTGATAATGATAAAACATAGATTTTTTCAGAAGAATTGGGATCAAACATGATATAACAACAGCATTCAATATACACGGTGGCGTGAAAATACCACGCGAAAGTGACAATGGAGATAGATTGTCATTAGGTCTATCAGAAAGCATCAACATGACCTCAGTAAGAGACCACTTTTGTGTATGTTTTAAGAATCTCCAGTTTTCGGTCTTTTATCTCCTAACATTGCTAGAAATTACTTCAAACTCATGTTTTTTTTTACCTAGGCTATCCTGAATAGTTGCTTCAATCAATGAAGTAATAACTTCACCGAGAACTAGAACAAAATCCTTCAGAAAATGTCTACCTTGTTGTATTTTATGCCGAAGTTAAAACGTTAACCTAAGTTTGACTGACTGCTGTGAAAAAAAAATTATATCAGACTGAATTGACAAATAATCTTAAAAACTTGTCCATTTAACGCCCTTTTCGAAATGATACAACACTACCAATTTTTTTTTAATCAGAACCTTATAAATTCTAATTTTGCACGAGAGATATGTTAAAGCCGAAATAATAAAAGTGAAAGAAATTACTACCGGAGTTCAGTAATACCTACTACCAAATTTGTTGTTGTCTGGGGATAAGGTTATGTGGTACTGATGATCCCTAATAAGGGTGAAACTAGTCTGCCGCTACCCCTCCCGATAACAACAAAATCTTAATGTCTTTGCGCCTACACAGCCTTTGTTGCATTATTCTGAAATTCTGTTTTCTTGACAATGGTACTGTTGGATGGCAAACCCAGCCGAGAACAAATAACCAACTATTTTGAATTCATAAGAATTCTGAAATGTGCTCGGTTTACTTTTGATGTATATATCGTACTATTAAACACCGGGTTAAACCTTTCTTCTTTTAGAATATTCTTCTTTTAGAAAAGTGAAAGAAATTAATTCTAAAAAGACACCGATACTACTCTTACCACATTCAAAGGGTGCAGACATTATTAACCAGCGATTACGCCAGGCGCGTTGTGTTTTGCCAAACAATGATACAAAATCATAGGGAAGACCCTGATTTTTTCAATAAGGTACTGTGGAGTGATGAGTCGGCCTGTAAAAGAGACAGACGGCTACCTCAACTTCCACAATATCCATAGTTGGTAGCTGGTGAACCCTCATGAGAAAAGAGATAATTTAAGATTAATTTGTGGAATGGGATCTTTAACGGTGAATTAGTAGGCCCATTTGAACTGAAGGCAGAAATGTATTTGGATTTTTTGGAAAATCACCTACCTATCCGGCTGGAAGATGTACCCATTGATTTAAGGAGAAGAATGTGGTATCATCATGATGGGTGCCCAGCACTATGCCCGCATAGTGCGAACGCACCTTGACCACGCATACCGTTTAAGGTGGTTAGGCCGATTAGGTCCGATTTTGTGGCCACCACGATCACCGGACCTAAACCCATTAGATTTTTTTTACTGGGGATTCTTAGAGGATAAAGTTTACGTAAAACCAATTCGGACAGAAGGGGAACAGCGCCAGCGCCTAAATCAGGCAGCCCAAGAAATATCAGCCACCAGTTTAAAAAGACTGAAAACACAATTTTTAAAACGATAAGGATTATGCATAAGAGCCGGCGGCTGGCAATTTGAACACTTATTATAAGACGATATTACTGTAAAATGATATTAAAATAGATTATCAAACTTTTTTGTGTTAATTTCCTTTACTACCTACTTATCTGCAAACAAAAAATGAAAGAGAAAGTGAGATAAAAGAAGAACAAAATAATGGTTGTTTGAAACGGTAGCGAGCAAAGAAGATCAAGCAACAGGTGCTCCTTGTGTAATTTTCTTAATTTTTGATTATTTCGGCTTGAACTCATCTCTCGAGGCAAAATTAGAATTTCTAAGGTTTTGACTTAAAAAAATTGGTAGTGTTGTATCATTTTGAAAAGGGCATGAAATGGACAAGTTTTTAAGATTATTTGTCAATATGATTTTTTTCACAGCAGTCAGTGAGTGAAACTTAAGTTAACGTTTCAACTTCGGCATAAAATGCAACATGTTAGACATTTTTTGAAGGATTTTGTTCTAGTTCTCGGTGAAGTTATTACTTCATTGATCAAAGCAACTATTCAGGACAGCCTAGGTAAGAAAAAACACGAGTTTGAAGTAATTTCTAGCAATGCAAGGCGATAAAAGGCCGAAAACTGGAGATTTTTAAAAAATACACAAAAGTGTACACAGAGGACTTTTACTGAGGTCATGTTGATACTATCTGATAGATCTAATGGCAATCTATCTCCAGTGTCACTTCCGCGTGGTATTTTTGGGACACCCTATACAAAATACTCAAGTCCAGTCTAACCGAATTTAAATTTGATTACGTAAATCAAAGATCGGAAGATTGTATAATATGGAATACCACGCTCGTGCGGAAGGAGTTCTTCCTATATCAGATAAGTCACAAATTTGATTCAATTCCATGAGTTTAATCAAACTTGACATTTCTGCTTTTTTTCGAAGGAAATTCACCTTGTGAGCTAATATGGGGTGTATTAGGCAAAACTTGTTACGAATGGATAGGGGTAGATTTGATTCTGACTGTTTTCTGTATATATGCACCCCGTAGTGATGCAGATATTTTCTAAAGAATGTTTATTATTCATTGCGATGAAATGATTACGCGTGCACTCATGTAAACGAATAGTTCAAACGATCCTCGGACTCAAGGAAATATTCAGTGCAATCAATGATTTAATGAACGACTTGAAATCGTGCCAAATGCACAAAGAGCCCATAAATTCATTGTGAAACTATTTTCGATAGATAGGTAACAGAGGTTACTGGAACGATAGACAAGGTTTCTTTTCGGAGCAGGATTTCTAAAATTAGAACGAAGATGCACAGCAATAATAGATCAGTGGTAGTAGGCCTATTTCCAGAACAGCATACTCGATTTTATGTAAACTCGGTAATTCTGAAGGAATTTCGTTTGTTATCATAATGGTAAAATTGATATTCTTCGAACTTTTGAGTTTTCATAGGCATGAATTTATTAGTCGTTACGTAGTACATAGTATCTTAGATCTTTAATACTTTTAGCTTAGAATTTTCCGAAAGTAAATGTCATAAGAAAATGCGAAATTGACATGTAGGCTTCCCTTCGCTTTTCCGATATGAAAATCAATTATGAAATGATTACGTCTATCATATACATAGAAGAGAATCCTACAAGAAGAAAAATCGAAGAGGTATCATTTATCAATAACTCTTTTGATACCATAAGTGCACCATGGATTGAGTTGCCGGAAATATGAAGGTTAATTGTTGGAAGTAACTTGAAGAAGTCTTCAAACTACAGATGAGTACAAATTTGATCTATTTTCAGGAGTTCTGTCAATCGACACTTATTAGTGAAAATAAAAAGAATATCGTGAATTTTTTTGAATGTTAATTTTTTGTCTAAAAAATGACAGAAGATGTCTGTCGAAATGTTGGAAACCCACAGACCTTGTTTGTCAGTCGACGCCAACTTGTATTGGATAGATCCATTGGAACTGGTGATTCCAAACAAGCTTCATTAATCAATTTCAAGCGAAAGACCAAATGTGACCGCAGATGACCGGTCATCTCTGATCATTATTGGTCATGACGTACCGCATTCATTTATTGGAGTGGGGATGACCAGAAGAAGTAGAAGTAGGGTTAGATGCTTATAAACATGAAAATAGTAAACAATAGCAAACCTTGAGTTATTTGAAACTTGAAAAACAATTATTGTTAGATCTGAGAGAATGTTCAATTTTCAATCGTTCATTGAAAAAAATAATCAATTTTCGAAATTTCATAAAACACAACAAGAAATCAGTGAAATGAATTCAAATTCAGGTAGGAAAGTACTTCGAGATTCATTCCAAAATAATTCAGTCATTAATTCACAGATTCAAAGGAAAACTAATTATTAGTTTGGGGATAGAAGAATTCAATGAAAATGATTGGGAATGGTGAAGTAAAGTTCTTAGAAAATGGAAATAGCTTGGGAATCAATAATGATGAAGTAATTCAGAATATTCAATAGAAATAAATGAGCAAATGGAAATTGCATCAGTCAGGAACTGAAGGTATATTTGAATAAAATAATTAAAACAAGATTCATTGAAATTGAAGTAATTGAAAGAATGTTCAACTTTATTTGACTTTTAGGATAACTCTGAATTGATTGAGAAGAAGAAACAGTGATCTCAAATGATGTAAATGTCATTTGTGCGAAAAAATAATGAGAATTATGATTTAGACACCACAGTAATCATCCTAAGGCATAGGGATCATCAAACAACATTCAACGGCAATTAACTCCTCTTATACTGAAATTATTGAAAAAAAAAACAATTTCATAATTATCAAGACTTCTTCATATTGTAGTCAAAAATGATATTTGGTAATTGTAAATCAGACCCGTCATCTTTTTGATCTGAAAACTGAAAGCACATTGAAATAAAACCTCAACTCACAAAGAGTTTATGTAATTAAAATCAAATATTTTCCACAGAAAGAGGATTGAACTGAGCAACTTCGAAAATTACATATCCTCTGTCCGACTCCAAAATAATAGAACATATTTTTTCCTCTGGCTGTTATTGTTTTTGATTCATAATTTTTATTCCCTCACAAGTTAACTTTTGTGCTGCCATCTTTTTATATATACACAATTAATTTTTTAGCAATAAATATTTTTGACCAATTGAATGTTTCATTATTTGATGTACTGCATTAGGGCTGCATCAGTAAAATAATACATACTTTTTTCATAAGGTTAGACATAATTATTACCGTCTGAGGGTGCGTTTCGTCATATAATTTTGAAAAGAAGAATTAATAGAACATGTTCTAGGTATAGTTACTTTAAAAGAGCGCCAAAGTCATCTGACCTTACGTCAGTATTTCCTAATTTTTTTTTATAAAATTTTCAAAGAGGACCATCGCCTGCTTTCATTACCTCTAATCTATATATCAAAGGCCTACCTATCTTAACACCTTTTTTTGCGCTTTTGTTCACCTTAATACAAATAAATACATATAAAAAAATTACTGCAATTTTTGGGCAAAACTTCGTTTATCTCTTCTATAAAAATCCATACTCAAAATAGATTGTGCCGTGAGCAAAGTAACTGTCGAATGGAAAATGGAAAAGAAAGTTTCATCAGAAACTTTTGATGAATGAAAATTTCGTAAGTTTTTGGATAGAATCACGTGATTTTTCAAAGTTTAAGTTAATAGAATTCGGTATGATCGAGATTATTGAATATTCATATTATATAAATTTAGACTTTACTGGAACCCTGATTGCCCTAGAAATTCAGTCATATTGTTCAGCAAATTAATAGAAATAGACTTTCACCCATTTCTTAATTCTATCTTTTCGAAGCAGGTAATCCTTTTCAGTAAGCTGTTTCGGAATTGGGGTAATCTCTAAATTTAAACGCAAAGTAATACGAACACGGATGACCAAAACCTCGGTAACGTGCATTCAAGCGATGATCTATGGTCATTCGTCTTGGTCATCGAAGGTATGATCAAGGGCTGAACAGCAATGACCAGTAATGACCGCTAGAAAGACCAAAATACCGACCAAAGTGTCGCTTGAAATTGATCATTACATTCATTTTGCATCGATGTTTTCAGTAATTATCTCACAAAATGTTTCGCATTTACCAATCACATGACTGGTGGGCGGGGCATACGTTTTTATTGGTGTCGCTGCTCAACTCAATCGGTTATCATTTTTCACTGGTCACACCCGATCATGTGTTGGAAATCGTGAATTTCAAATAAATATCTTGTGTAATTTCAAAATATATCTGGTGTTGAATTATATATATCTCATTATGTTTCGTCAATATATGTTGTTGTTTTTATGGGTATTATTTTTTTAAATAATTTCTATATTGAAGATATTTACGTTTTCAGGTAGTTTCATTATTTGGTGATGATCCTCAAAGAGTTGAAAATTCAGAGTTTGTTTGTGGGATGAATATTTCGGTGATGAAGATTTTTACTAATTATAAATTGCGAAAGAATATTTTGATTAATGTTTCATTTTTTAAATAAAATTCTTCATCTGAAACGCACATTTTCGTTGATACAAGTTGCTCAAGAAGCGTCTTTTCCTAAAGTTTCATTCTAGAGTCCGTCCCTGCGCGGAAAGGAAGACCGAAGAAGTAACCGGGGATCACCCACTATGCGGTCGTTATTAGTGCCCCTTCCGTGTTGAAATATCCGGATAATTGAATTTGCCGCGAAAATAACCAGCAGTCGACCCTAAATAAGAGAAAATCACGGTCCGGTGACAAAATAATGAGCTTCGCGAAAAGAGGGATGACCGGAAACGTCTGAAATGAAATAGTTCCTTATTTTGAAACAATTTGCGGTTCCGGCCGTTTTTATAAGGGGGAACCATGGTCGGTCGAAATTATACACCCGTCAGCCGAAAATGCTTCACCATTTTTGGCTGCTTTATGGGCCTGATCAGCAGCTATAATCTGCATAACTTAAAGGGATCATTTCGGGTAATTTCAATGTCGGAAGCTATTTCTCTCTGACGACCGCATGACGTGGATCTAATATGCAGTCAGCGATATAATTTGCCTGGTATTTTTTTTTGTTCACGTGGTGTTCTGAATTTTTTCACCTGTTGTAATTGATTTCCGGCCGAGGCAATTTTTATAAAGGCCGACATAGCAACAGATCCTTGAGATTTTATTCAAGTTTTTCAGAAACGACCCTGGAGTATGCAGAAGATTTTCTGGACGGCCTCCCCTATCTGAAATAACAATTTTGTCTAGCTTTGTGTTGCACTTTCTTCACATTAACCCTTTTCTCCATCAATGTTAATAATGATAATCATCGAAATTATAACAGTTCTGCAAGTCACTTATTTTGCTCAAGGTGATCCCAGATGGTCCAAGGAAGAACTAGCTATTCCAGATATAAATTTTCATTCAAAAAACTCCATGAGCCAGCCATATCTTCTGATATATTGGATACGGAAATTTGTAGCGAACGATATTGTCTATTCCGATGTGATCGAGACCTTGACCTCACCGGTAAGACTAGAGGGGGTGACGTGCTCATTGTAGCGAAATCGACCTTACTAGCCTTTCCACTGGAGCTGGGTTCAATTAGAGAGGCATTCCCCGGAATTGATATAGGCGGTTTAAGATTGAATCTACGAAGTTCCAAATATTATATCTTTAATATATATATTTCTCCAAATACATCCACCGACCACTATGTGGGTATTTTCGAGGCCATCTCCAGCCTCCCTTATTTGCTGAATGAAAATACTAACCTGATCATTCTCGGCGACTTCAATATCCCGGAGTATATTAGTTACAGAAGAGAAGGTCTGCATAATATCAAAATTGAAGCACTCGTGAATTTCATGAACTTCTTCGGACTGAATCAGCAAAATAAAATTTCATATCGACATAGTCGATGCCTTTGCATCATTTTTTCACAGTTAATTCATTAATATCAGTGCTTTTAACACACTGGATGGCTCACCTGATAGTTCCTTCGCACAAACTCTGACTATCCCGGAGATAACGGAAGATATTGTACTCAAGTACCTCAAAAGCTGCAAATCTAATATGTCAGCAGGTCCTGACAGAATTCCATCTTTTCTGTTGAAGGACGAAAAAATACTTTACGGCATCATATATGTTCATGTGAAGAGCAAAATGTCTAACTATTAGCACGGATTCATCTAAGGTCGATCAACAGTAAATAACTTGGCTTGTTTAACTCAATATATCGGTAGTGCATTGGATGAGTCTTCTCAAGTTGATGTCATCTACACGGACTTCACGAAGGCATTTGACAGATTGGATCATGGTATACTTTATAAAGAAGATTTCTTCCTTCGGGTTAAATCTTGATTTCCTAAATTTTTTTGAATCTTATCTTACCCGTAGAAATCTGTATGTTCAGTGTTTTGGTTATAGGTCTTGTGCTTTTGAGGCTACCTCAGGTGTCCCTCAGGGGTCTATATTGGGTCCACTCTTTTTCTTAATTTTTATCAATGATATTTGTTGTTACCTGACCTGTCCCTTCCTTTTTTATGTTGATGACTGAAACTATATCGTCCCATTCTCTCTATTCAGGATTGTTGGGACCTCCTGGGTGACATTGATAGGCTAAACCGTTGGTGCAGGGACAACTTACTTCCTCTGAACGTTCAAAAATGTGGCGTAATGTCCTTCAGTCGTAAAAGAACTACAATAGATTTCCTTTATAACATTAGTGGTTGCGTTCTTGGAAAGGTTGTTGAATTTTAAGACCTAGTTATCTTATTCGATCGTAGACTTAGTTTTGTTCCCCATATAAATTCAATCACCTCGGGAAGCATCAAAACACTTGGCTTCATCCTAGGGAACTCAAAGTGGTTACAAAACACCAGAACGCTACTTATGCTATTCAATGCACTTGTGAGGTCAAGGGTCGAGTACAGGTGCCTAATTCGGAGCCCTGGTTATAGTGCACATGTCAATAGATTAGAGAATGTACAGAGGCTTGGTATACCTCACGAAAAAGTTCCTGAGAAGATTTCAGGTTAATTCTCTAGAACGTCTTCGCACCTATTCAGGTGTTTTATTTCTGCGAAATATTATGTGCTCGTTAATCGATTGCCCTAACCTGTTGGATCTAATCTGCGTACATGTACCTAGATTACCCATGCGTACTATTAGAACATTTTATTTACCTTGTCCACGATCTAACGTTCTTCAGTTTTCGCCCCTGTACAGAATATGTCATGACTATAAGTCTTATGAAAATATCCTGGATATTTTTGCTTGCGAACCGGCAAGCATAAGGAGAGCTATTTTGGGCTCACTAAATGTGCGATAAATCTAGGTGTGATCTTTCTCATATTGATTTATTTTTTCTTCTTGTACTTGGTGTTAACTTTTTTCTTTTTTGACGTGACAACGTCTTATAAATTGGTTTGCCGGGTGACACTTCAAGAAACTGCGTTACGCTCCGCTCACGTTATGCGCTCACAATGAGAGCGAGTGAGAGGCACGCGTGCCTTCCACTCGGGCATGGCTAGCCCGCCTAAGAGCGAGAGAGACAGATATAAAAAGTGAAAGGCACGCGTCCCTTCCACTCGAGCAGAGTTAGCCCGCCTAAGAGCGAGAGAGACAGAGCGAGAGAGAGAGAGCAAAGGTAAACGCGTACGAATGAATATTCACATTAAAATTTTTTTATCACTCAAAGTCGTCACGTAAAACTTTCGCCCGTATACCGACTTTACAGGCAACCAATTTTTTTCTCATTTTTCTTTTTGTAAACACTTGTAATTTCCTATTCTTCAATAGGCCGCGGCTGTCGAATGGTGTATTGCTAAATAAATAAAAAATAAATAAATATCATCAATAAATGAATACACCTATTTACGAGAAAAATAAGAACTTTTAGTTTCAAATGACCCTTCTCGGATGAAATTTTTTTATGGTGCATAATACAAATGAATATTCTGATCATTTCAGAGTCAGAAAACTATTTTATTAAGACTTCTTGAATTGGATTTCATAACACGAAACAGCTGAGTTTTGTTTGTCGACACACGCCATATGCAACTTTTGATATGACACTTCTCTGGATAGGTCCATAGACAAACTCTTCTTATTATTTCCCGACCTCATAACATAATCCTCACAAATCCTCTCATCATAACCCGAATAGAGAGAAAATCAACAAATCCTAAATCTCGCCCAATCCAGCCTCCCTTTTCCCCCCCAGACCTGGAAAATCCATCTGATTTTCGACCCCTCTCGACTCGACCCTCGACGATTCGGAAGGTAGGCCCCCTGCTTCCGGCAAGTTCAAACCGTGTCAGTGGACCTTCGACAAGTCGAAATGTTGTGAGTCCAGGTGCCTGCCATGACCGGGGAGGTTGCGCACCACGAGGCCCTATCGACGGCGGCGTCCCCAGAAGGACGCCAGTCGTTGCTACGCCGCTCTCGCATACGGAAGCGTCGCTATATCCGGCACGGCGGACCACGTGACCACACGAGTTCATTCATCGGGAAGTACTTACCGGGTTTTCTGTGCGAATCGAAGGGTTGTTTTTTTAAGGGCTCCTCTCGGCGATTGCTGGTAATTTCTCGCTGCTTTCGACGCTGCTCCCGATTTATTTTTGTTGAGAATCGTTTAATTCAAGTTTGAATAGTATCTCGTACATCTGAGGCGTCATCCCATATTATGCTAAGTCGCTTTACGGAATATTTCAGAAGTTTTCTTCTATTTGGAGTAAAAATAAAATCGACATAGATGTGCCCATAAAATTTTCTTTTTTGAAATTTTTCTATGGCATGAGCAGCCGAATCATTTAATATGAAATGGAATATTGCGAATGAACTCAGAAAATTGATTTCATTCGTTAATCATTTTGAAATTATTAAAAAGCTCATAGTTTCCTTGTTAGTAAATCCTTTCTATTTAGTACATGAATACTCACATCTTCCCAACTTCGAACCTTTTATTCCATTCCCTCTACTTCTATTTTAGGAATCAATTATCAATTGTCTGGTTTTTCAATTTATTTTAGTCTTTTCATCTAGTCCAACTGTGTATTGTATTTCAAATAAATACTTTTCGGCTTATATATATATTCTTTTCGACGCGTTGTTTCATGTTGATATTGATTCACCAAATTTTCAATATTGCCTTGTTTTCCTTCAATTTCAATATCTTTATTCAATGTGATTCTCCCAATTAGTGGTAACTCATTTA
Source organism: Micraspis discolor (assembly GCA_030674115.1). Classification (NCBI taxonomy): domain Eukaryota; kingdom Metazoa; phylum Arthropoda; class Insecta; order Coleoptera; family Coccinellidae; genus Micraspis; species Micraspis discolor. The sequence continues at coordinate 14,743,566 of JARTUT010002175.1, forward strand.
GTTAAGAATCCTTCTATTTATCATTCATAACGTGTGTTTTCCGTCTTCAGGAAGCTTATCGTCTATGGGTTTTCATGAACTATAAACATTTATGCAGCAAATACTCGATTTATAATAACTTTTTCTCTAACTGAATAAGCAAAAATATTCTAGGATTCTTTCAAATAGGAATATGCATCATATCAGAAGTATTCCGAATTGTTTTATTCATATATTCGTTTGACTTTCGAAATTGTTCTTGATTTAATGAATGTTTTGCCTTTTTATTTATCTTTTATAAATATTCAGTTTCAAAATGTATTTCATTCAATCATTTTCCTTCGCTGAACTAACGACCACATGTCATATTACCTTGGCTTTAGGATTGCAAATTCATTGTTTCCTAGTTTCATTTTAGCCATTTATTTTATCGATGTATGGTATAAGCCTTGTATTCCTTAGTATCGTACATAAAGAGATAATTCTCGAGTGATGCTTAGGACGAATTTTTTAGCTTTAAACTTGATGGTCATGGTAAATTTGTAGAATCTTGATAACTTCAAAGGCTGAGATAAAAATATCATTCATATCGGATTGTTTTTCATCTTGGAAAAGTGTCCTTCGGAGAATTTCATGATCAAAAATTCATAAACTTCCTACCGGACAGAAACATCTCCAAATGTTCCCAAATTAACCCCTATCGAATATATCGACATGCACCCCGAATTGAATAAGTTATGCATTATAGAAACCAAACAGTTTTTGTATATATTTAGCAGAATAATATATTTAATTTGTCTTGAAAGGTTTTCAATTGGAAACAATCGTTAACCTTTTTTTTTTTTTCAACTAGTATTTCGCAAAATCATCGAACTGAAAATTAAAAATCAAAACGGAAGTGTAGTGTTTTCATTATTTTCGTAAAAAAAACATATATCCGTCCGTCATGTATAGTAGGGCTGGTATCTGGCAGTGAAGTTCGATATATACGCAGTGGCGGGGTACAGGGGGCAACACCCGGGGGCCGCCGGTCACCATGTTCTTTACCATGGTCCCGCGGGGGATTACCAGCAGATGGGTAGGGCAATGCAGCCGCCCCAGCATCACCACCATCACCACGTGTCTTCCATTCAACAGCAACATCTCTCGGCGATTCCTCTCAATGCAAGTAAGTGTGTCGGAATTCAATGATATTAATGATTTATCAACATTCTGAAATCAGTGCGAACAAAAATGTGAAAAACATATGTTAAGTGTGGGGTTTTTGCGCAATCATTTTCACGAAATTTCAATAATTTTGCACTAATTAATTTTATAAAAAATCACCGAACAATATACATTGCTGCTCGTATACGCACACAACTTATTTTAATTGAATCGCATTTAATTTCAAACAGAAAACATATCGGATTGAAATAAAATATTTCCCTCGATAGAAACACTCTGATTATTAGACAGTCAATAGACATTTCAAAATTTTGGGATTCCTAATCTATGGAGACAAACCATTACTTGTAGCAGTCAGAAATGACGATTCGAAAAGTCTATTCTATCTTTTTTCTCTTCTTACGATAAAACGATTCAGAATATCTTATATATATATCTTATGATATATAGAGCAGTTCATTAAGTTATTTGTTCATTCAACCGAGACTTTTTTCAGGAAATATTGCAAAGTCTGAAATTATTTGAGAATGATATTCTTAATTTTGAGAGGATCTAAGGCCAAGTTATAAGAGAAACACATTCAACAAAAAGGCCGACGTTTCGATTTATTTAAAATCTTTATCAAGGCACTGGAAAAAAACGATACATTTTAAAATACAGTGACAAATTTCAAAAAGATTAAAATGACCAAACATATAAAAAACAAATATAAAGAATACAAATATCATACAAGACAGTAAGTTACTCACATTGTAGGGTGGCTTCTCTTGTTATTAAAGAAAAAATATCATTAGATATTTTGTAAATCAATTGAATGGATGAAACGTAGTATGTCATGATACAGCTCGCTATACACTGGTTAAGAACAAATGTTAAAATTTAAAATTTATCAACATGCAAACAAAAAGATGCAGAGGATGAGTCATGAATAATATGTGGGTATGAAAACAACAAAAGTCTGTAATAATGAAATCATTTGATTTATATCATATGTAGATTCCTTATTTTATTAATAATGTTGAAATAGGAAGTATTGAGATTCTCGATGTCCGTTCGTTTATTAATAGAATTGTCATCCTTTTTAATTGCCAACATTTCTCCAAATGATCTTTTTTTAACATTATCTTGTTGTCCAAGTATGCTAACTTTTTCAAAATCAAAAGAGTGAAGCTCTTTGAAGGAGTGTTCTGCCAGAGCGGTGTTGTTTTCTTTTACCTTGGCTGGGTTATGAATATTGACACAGTCTTTTTTGTGCTCTGTTATTCGTGTTTTTAAATATCTTCCAGTCTGCCCTATGTATACTTTATTACAATTTTTGCACGGAATCTTATAAATTACATTGGATCTCCATTGTGAGGACGTCTTGGATTTTGAATAAGTGTAGAATTGTTTTTTTATCGTGTTATAGGGTTTATAGGCTATATAAATGGTTTCAGTATTTAATAATTTACCTATCTTTTCTGATATGCCAGGAACATATGGAATTTTGAAAAACCTAGGTCTGATTGTATCCTGTGTTATTATTTCTGGGTGTTGTTGATTTTTATTAAGAACTCCGGTAACAAGTGCTAAAGGGTAATTATTTTTGGTTAGAAATGTTTTAATTTTTCAAAGTTATTATTATGAAATTCTGGACTAGCCAGTTTCAAAGCTCAATATTTCAAATTTTTGATGAGATTAATTTTATGTATAAAAGGGTGGTGGGAGTTAAAATTCAAAAATCTTTCCGAAAAGGTTGGTTTTTGATACCAATCAGTTTTTAGTGCAGTGCCCGTTCTTATAACTAGTACATCCAAGAATGACAACCCATTATCTTTCTCTACTTCAACCGTGAATTGAAGGCGTGGGTGGAAGGAATTGAAAGAGTTTAAAATTGTGTCAACGTGTCCTTCCGGTATTGATGTGAAAATATCATCCACAAACCTTTTGAAAACTGGTACCTCAAAGGGCAGGCGAGAAAGGGCAATAGCCTGTAACTCAGACATAACTATATCCGAGACAATTGGGGCCAAGCAATTGCCCATGCCCAAACCGAAAGTTTGCCGAAAGTACTCATTATTATGGCTGAAATAACTACTATTAACCGAAAATTCAAACAACATCAAGAACTGATCCATAGATAAGTTTAGTATGTGGTTCCACTCGCGGCCAATACTTTCTGATTAATTCAATCGCAAGTTCTGTAGGTAAATTTGTAAAAAGTGAGGTAGCATCAAGGGATATAAGGATATAATTATGTGGTAAAGTAATACCATTTAAGTCCTCAACAAATTGAAAGGAGTCCTTAACATGTCTATCATCTCTCTCAAAAATGTGAGAGAGCAATTTGGCCAAAAACCTACTCAAATTGTATAAGGGAGATCCAACAAAACTAACAATTGGGCGCAAGGGACAATCTTCCTTATGAACTTTGGGCAAGAAATAAATTCTTGGGCATACGCCATTATTGGATTTCAGGAATTTAAGTTCTGTTTCATCAATCCTATGTTGTTTATATAATGCAGAAACTAATTTATTGAGTTTATTCTGTATATTAATAGTTGGATCCTTAGTTAGTTTAGTGTAAGTATTGCGGTCATCAAGTAAAATATCAGCTTTAGTTTCATACATCTCTGTTGTCATAGCAACTGTAATGTTGCCTTTATCTGCCTTTATAACAACTATGTCCCTGTGTGATTTTAAAAACTGATGTGTTTCCTTCATACATTTGAGAACAAACCGATTTTCATTGGATGCCAAAATATTACTGTACGTACCCTGTAGTTTATTTAGATAATTAGTTGCTATGTTTATGAATTTATTTCTCTTTTCTGAAATGTCTAGGTCATTTTCCTGAATCATCAAACAATATTCAGTGTCTATGAGTAGTTGTTCTAACGGGGGTGGATTTTTCTTACTGTAGGGTAGGTTGAACCTTTCACCCAAACTCAAAAGATACCGTACATTAACAGGAATCTCAAAATTAGTCAAATTCCTAAACCAGCCTGTATATAAAGGAGGATTTTCATCGCAATTAGTATCAATACGAACCTGTGACGCTTTTAACATCATCAATTTACGTTTTTGCTTTCTTTTTGTTTCTGAAAATTCTTTTTCATAAAACTTTATTTGATCAATATTAAAACGATTATAAATTTCAGGTGTTACCGTGTCAATTAGTCTAGCTTTTACTTCGGTATGATGTTTACGAAGATGCCTAACCTTATTTGAGAATGACTTGTTCAATTTCATTTAAAATTAGTGGGGAATTTCTAGCTTGAATCAACTTTGTTGTCTCAAAATAAAATGTATTCTCTTGAAAGACAATGTTCGATTCGGTGAAGTGAAAGAATTACTCTATGCTAATTTTTATGTAGTCATTTGAACATAGATTGCTCCCGAAGTTGCACTTGAATGTTATTTCTGTTCAACATATCACGTTAGTAAGAGTTTAATCACGAATTATTTAAATTATTTATAAGTGAATGTGAGAGCCTGATGAGACGAAAACTACCAAAAAGAGTACAAAGCCGGAACACCTGTCGTATAATTTCCTTCATTCGAACGTGTATCGAATATTATACACATTTTGAGATCATCATTAATTTATTTGCAATTTTCAATACTTAAGTTATTTTCATAACTGCTTTACTATTCAACGAATTTTGCTTTTAACGTTCTTCATTTCTCACATCAAAATCATTATTTTTTATATTTATTTATTTTTTTATTTTTAATTGATGGCATCGACTACTTTGGTCATTAGCCTTGTACAAATTTCAACATTATACATAAAGGAAGTTATTATAAAGTGTATAAATAATTGTAAATAAATTATTAAAATATATAAATAAAATAAATTTAGTCTGTGTTCGAATAGATTATGTCACATAGATCGAAATCATTATTTCTGAACTGTTGAAACCATCTTTTGCATGATCACCATATGCCTCGACAAGCATTCGATGCGACTCTGCAGCACTTAAAACCAAAAATTAATGCTTTCCGCAAATCATAAATTTCTGGTACAAAATTATGCTTCTATAACACGATGAAAAAAATTATGTTGTCTGTTCATAGCAAACAAACAAAAAAAATGAAAGTTTGTTCACAACAAATGTTCCCTATCGAGACATTTGTATCTTGACGCTTACTTCATACCGGTTTACCTGGTATTCATTTTACAGGAGGTTTTGCGTATATTGTAGGAAAAATTTCAGAGATTATAGAATGCTAAAAGAAGAAATCAATCAAATTATAAGCGTTTTGATACCATGCATGAAAATAACTAAAAACATTGAATTTAAATTTTGATGTTTATAGTAGACAAAAGCCCTATATTTTATCAATTCAAAGTACATAAAAGAGTAATCAGCAGCTGATCCAGGTTCGTTGAAATACTTCTATAGGGGGAGGGAGGATTTCATATCCAGAATATTGAAGAACAAAAATGTTTCACACAGTTGACCTCACCTACTTTAATATTATACCAACAGATAAAAAGAAATATAGAGCTTCTGGTTTAGAGTACAAGCTTACAACCACGAAGTTCCATAGTTAATCTGATTGATCTGATGAGTGCCATCATGCATATAAATCACAGCTGTTTTACCGTCTTACCTATCTATGTTGAGGAAAAATTTTATTTCAATTAAAAACTAAACGAAAATCCACCTATAGACGAATTTATTCTGAAAACAACTTAAGAAAATTCAAAGCGTTACTGGGTTCCCAAAATTGGCTCAAGGTGTATGAATCAAGTGAGGAAGATGTAGATGAGCTATTTGATAACTTAAATAACTTGAATCTGGCTTGTCCATTGCGAAAAATAACATCCAAATCAAGAAAGAAAACAGCTCTTGATCCAAACATAAAACGGGTTAAAGAGATATTAGTTATTTTGTTGCTTATGAGTAGTAGAGATGGCAGTTTCAGAACCAGGTACAAGGAAGTGAAAAAACAATATGATGAATTATTCACTAAACAAAAAGTCCACACTTATGAAGAGTTGATAGAATCTTCAGATAATAAGAACAAAGCGGTCTGGACGGTGGTAAAGTCCTTGAAGAATAGAGAAAGAATAACATTTTGCCTCAAAATTACCACCTAAAAGATATAGCTGATGAATTCAATAAATGTTTTATTGACATAGCTCCAATCCTCACACAGAATATACAGTTGACGTCAGAAAAAGAAAAGGAAGATGAAGTTGAAGAGCCTTTCCATATACAACCGATAACACAAGACAAACTTAGAGACATTGTCAAAAATATGAAAAATAAACACAGTAGTGGAATAGATGAGGTATCGAATAGCACTATAAAGAAGACAATTGAGGAAATTATAGAACCCCTATGTTACATAATTAATAATTAACGCAGCTGAAAATAAAAAAACGGTATGGGAAAAAGTGTATCTTTTGATCTCAAGAACCTATGGTTAAAATTAACGCAGTGGTCAAAGATTCACCCTGTATATTAATGCTCATAAAAAAATTGTTATTTTTATTTCATCTTAAATATACTAATTACCGCAATGTAAAGGTCAGTAGATAAAGTGTAATGGTACTTTGAAGAAACAATTCTCTAACAGAAAGGCTGGGTGATCGATTTTACTAATCAGTAAATAATAATTCAATATAATAAGTAAATATTGGAATTTCAATCAAAGCTACAAATAAAAAAAAAACTATAGGTATTCTCGGAACATAAAAAGATAAAAATAATTTCACTCCAGATATATCATAAAATCAAACCGGATATTTGTCTGAAAATAGCGATATTTCACAAGTGATTCGTTGTGACCAATGAAAAATGATCACCTCACCATTGCCAATGAACGGCAATTGAGATGGCCCGCCCACCTGCCATGTGATTGCTTCAATCGAAACATTTTGTTGGATAATTAAAAATACAATGGATGGATATGTTCGACAATTATGGTGTTATTCGAAATATATTGCAACCCTGCGCATTATCTTCATGTGTGGTGAATTAAAGAAATATCATGATTAAACCGCTGTAAGAACAAAAAGGAACGAACAAATTCAACATTTGGATTATTTACTGAAACGAAGAAATTTGACAATTTAATGACGGATTTTGTCTTTCTAAGTCAGATGTCATAATATCGGAGGGATAGAAAAAATTTCTGGCAAATTTCTACGAATTAACCAGAGGTATTATTGGGAACAAAGAAATTTTTATTTTATTTCTTAAATATACTAATTACAACAATGTATATGTGCAGTTGAATTATTTTGCATTTCTCTTGATCTCAATAACACAAATTCTTTTTTTAAATAAAGTTTTTTTCATTATACATTCATATCATACGAATACCTTTTTTATTGCTCGGCCACTGTCCGTTCTTGTTTTTCTAGAAAGCATATGTGAACGCAGATCGAAAAGTGCTTTCAATTCTCATTATTTCGAATTTTAACGATCTTATCCATATCCGATCTATGTCCCATTAGTAAAGAATGTGGAAATGCACCGCTTATTCATACGCCTTTAAAAATGCGAGGTTGCTTATTCTTATTCGAACTTAATTACACTCGACCACTATTATTCTTAACTAAGAACAAACCATATTTGCACTAATGACCAAGGAACCGACCAAGGGGAGCTTTGTGTTATTCTTGTTACAAATGAGTTATGCGTGTTCCTATATCCATTCGTAATGCCCTGTATTAAAAGATTAGGAGCACGGGGAGGAATGTTAATTTTAGAAGAATACGCGCTTGGAAAAGCGTTCCATGGGATGAGGATTCATAAGTTGAAATTTGCATCAGGAAACAGTAAACATCATATTAATCAAAAACGTTATATATTCAATCAATGTTTTTTTATTGTTTCATCTTGCGAGACAAAAACTGTATCAACGAATGAATATAAAAAACCTTAGCAACATTTACTCACCAATTATGAACAGAAGCTTAAAATAATCCTGAAAATTACATCTTTTTGGCGTGAAGGGAAAAGAAATAGCTGAAAATTCAAGACGAAAAACAGTTTTTTGTGAATAACTCAGAAAATATCCACTTTAGGGCAAGGGTGTGATGCATACACTCGCATTATTTTCTAACGTAGATTCAATATCTGCCATAAAAAATTGGGGTTCTAATTTGAAAAAATTTATTCTTCACGATTTTGTCATCCCTAACTTTGAAAGCGATTTTTTTACCCCCTGTATCATGAATCACGATTTCGATTTTTAAAGTGGATACATCAATCTTACATCTAGAAACAACCCAAAAATTAAAATTTTCCAGTCAATAACCTCGAAGTTATTCTTGTTTCAGCGAAGTTTTTCGATTATTTTTTCGAATTTGCCCGCTTAAAGAGAATTTTCCAACCAAAACTGAAAAATGTTACATCAAAATAACTTGAAATTTTCTAAGGAATCTATTTCTGCAATTAAAAAATGGTGTTCTAATTTGAAAAACGGAAGTTGACGTCATTTCCGGAAAAACCGGAGGTGCTCATGCCTTGAAAATATTTTAGATTTCATCAGCATCGTGAAATACATATAAGTGATGAATTTCATGAAAATACGTTCAGTAGTTTCCCCGTATAAATATGGGTGAGGTTCCTCGTGAAAGACCCTGTATAACACACACAATGACTTAACACAATCATGCGATAAAACTTGTATAATTGATGAAATATTCAATTTCTAAATAGAAGGTAGAGGCCTTATTCTCTGCATGTTTTTCAATAAAATACAGGATGTTTTATGTTTCTCGCATTCTGAAGATGTTATACGAGTGTATGTCCAGAGATTTTAATATTGTTGATATTTATGAACACGAATATATCGGATTTTCAAAAAAGTGATATTTGATTTATTTACAATTTTGAAAATGAGCCAAGTCTCATAAAAGCATCAAATTACTGAAACCGAAGTAAACATAACAAGGAAAAACTACTAAATTAGACGTTACAAGAGAATTTACGCACTTTTATCTATTACATGTATATATGTACGTGGCAGGTATATTTTTTTTATCTGTCTGAGGCGTTTGACACGTTACAGCATCGATTTATTCTGATCGCAGAATTTATGTGAGATTGAATGACCTTACATCTGACGAGCACACTATCAGCCTGGGTGTCGCTCAAGGATCTGTCCTGGGCCCACTTCTGTTTATATTATTCATCAACAATCTGCCTGCATACGTGGTGGCCTATATACTGGTGATGTTCGCTGACGATACTTCTATCGCGACTAAAGCGAAGTTTACAAGAATTGAAGATGCATCACAAAACCATAATACAATGTTTTATTGATTGGTGTGAGAGATATGCTCCTATACTCAACTTGACGAAGTCGGTAACAGAATCAATATAGGCCAAGTGATCCTCTCATTATAGAATACAAACAGGGAGTATTGGAAGCGAGAGGCAACGTTATGTTTCTAGGCCTCTATGTGGACGACGATCTAAGTTGGTATCTCCGCACGGATCATGTTTGTGCTAAGCTCAATAGTGCTTACCATGCTTTATCACGTCTCAGGAGTTGTCTCCCCGTCAAGAAGTTGCTGACTGTTTATTACAGCATGGCTTATAGTCATTTGAGTGAAAACGGGGTATTTTAGGGTTCCTCGGTAGGGTCCAATCGGGTGTTCATATCATAAGCCTCATTTTTATCTTCGCCCACGTGATTCATGTCATGCAATATTCCGTCGTTTTAATATTCTTCCCGTCCCGTGTGTGTTCATTTTTTATAGCCTTGCCTATATTCACGTGAGTGAATACATGAAGTGCTCTGACTTTCATGAGTATGGAACAAGACTTATTGTGTCATTAGTGCTTTTCCTAGACATCATACAGCTAGAGATGAGTCCTAACCTAACTAAGTTATTTAGGTATTAAATTATATAACCGGTTTCTCAGTAGATTGAAATCGATGTGTGGAAGGTCTTTCAAGGGAGAGGTTATATTTTTATTACTTATAAGAGAGGCTATTATAGTATTGAGGAGTATCATTCTTTGAATTTGATTTTTTATTCTTGTAGTTCTTTGCTAATGTACGATATTTTGTATGACTTGTCCTATACATTTTTACAATGTCCAGAAGGATCAATAAAGTTTATTATTATATCGCCATATTGACATAGTATCGTTAAGACTTGCATATTATCAAGTTCTCTTACTACAGCATTCCTGAGCAGTCACAAACTCTTGTGAAGTGGTTAGCTGCAGAAGCCACCATCCGTAAATTCAGTTTCCTACGGTCCGGCACAAATATTGAGCTACATCATCACGTTTCTCGCAACAATAACAACAAGAACGAAACTTTCTTGGGATAGTTCACATATTTCCGAAACATCTAAACGCTAAACAAAGGCCCCCGTAAAGTTTCAGGGTTCAACATCAAAGCGGTGCCGGAAAGTAAACAAAAGATAACCGCGTTTTTTGGCTGGCATCGTAGGACGTAGTCGACGCCGAGTTCTAGTTTTCGATAACCTGTTTTTCCTCCGGGATCCTTACCGCTTCAACAGCTCATTGGCCATGTTTACAACGGGAAATTTATTCGCCGCTCAGGAATAGATTCCTCCCGAGTTTGATGTTCCTTACTGGCATTGTTCATTTCGGAACCTCGTGTGGGGATTTTAGCAGGGTGCAATCGAGCGAAATCGCGTTTGGTCTGCTTCCTCGTTGGAGGAAAATGGACCGAATTACAAGGATCGATCGCTCCGGACGAGAATTTCAGGAGCGAGAGATGTTTTCATTTTATTGGTTGTATAAGGCTGTTTCGACTTCCAGTCGTCATTTTTCCATCAGAGTAATTTTGTGTCTTCAATAAGGTTGGATATAGTTTTTCTTCGATCTCAATATGTAAGATTGGGATGGACCTTAGACTATATAAGATATACAAAGCATTCCTCTGTAAAATGTCGATTTGTTTTGGCTCTCTCATTGAAAGTTTTAACCTCATTGAAAGTCTCTTGTGAAGTTATTCTCCATTTACTCGGGTCAAAATATCTTCAGGGTCAAAATGATCTAAACCTAAACAAATGAAAACTGCTTTCTTTGGGCAAATACTTGACCATCCCAACAGCGAAGCCAAAATTCATCTTTTTTCATCCTCATCTGGGAACCTTAATCCAAGAAAACCTCATTTTATCTTATAAAAATCTCATTGAAAACTTCCCTGTTAAAACTTTCTACGCTACTGAGCATGTAAATAACTAAATACTTTGGTTCTAACAATACACCTACCTATGGAACGATAAATTCGGATTAAAGTTTCTGTCTTTACTACAACCTTCACACTTACGTACCATTTTTAGTGCGATGCAAAGTAATAAACAATAAAAAAATATGAAAAACCTAGTACTGACTCTCACAAATTTTCTTCAATTCGCGTATTTATCTTCGATACAAAGGTGGCAACGTGTATCTTCTAGAACATGTGACCTTCAAATTGTCAAGCAGAGAATGGAGCAGCGTTGTCTTGATTTTCACCTGAATTTCTTTCCATCTGTGGCCTCTGACATAAAATAGCAGAATCAACTGAAGTTTTTCTTTAACTTCTTGCTAATATATCCGATAAGACAGTTTCATTTCAAAATATAAAAGTTTATACAATGTTTTGAATGCAAATTGGTGAAAAAGTTTTTATTCACAATAACTGGGGAATGGGGAAACCTACTTTTTGCTCAGTTTGGCAATGTGAAAATTTTTTATGACCTGAGTGGAGTAGTTGATACCTGTTCAAAATGAACGTTATCCGGTTTAACTTTTGTTTGATTAGCCCTGGGTATCTTGTGTCTTGAAGTGTCGTATCTATTTCCAATTCTTCTCATTTTTTCTGATAAATCTTCAGCATAAGGATTGACACCTTTTACAGTTTGTTACATATCTTATTGTGTTGTATTGTGTTCAAGTTGATTTTCTGTTATTTGTTTCGTTCTTTTCAATATCTTTTTGGGATAACCATTACTTTCGAGTGTTTCTGTGATTTTATTCATTTTCCCATTTTTATCTTGTTGGGTAGATCATATATTCGTTTCCCTATCATATAAACATTTCGCCATTCCCAATTGAGTATTTAGATGATGGTCATTGCCCGAATATAGAATTCTACACGAGTTCTATCCTCAACTTTCTCGTCAACAAATAATATCACCTGTTGTCTTTTCATTTTCGAGATTGTTTTATGTGAAAATAAAACACTAATTATTATTGGGAAAGTAAAAAACATTTCATTCAAAGTATTGGCCATTGTTTTCTACACATTCTGACCACCTTTCTGGCAATTTGCGAATACCAGGCCAATAAAACTGTTCGTCTTTTAAAGCAAAACAACCAGACACCCAATTTTCGACCTCCTTGTTAGAATCAAAGTGCTGCTCAGCCAATATGTGTACAATCGATAAAAATAAATGGTAGTCGAAAGGAGCCAAGTCTGGTGAATACGGCAGGTGGGGTACCAGCTCCGAGCCAAGTAGGGATCACTTACTTTTTCTGAATTTATTTCTGAAATATTCGCTCCAAGATTATAAATTTAGAGTATTTTCAATTGATAATATGGTTCACTTAAGAAAAGAATGAAAACATGGAAAGTTGGAGAGAAAAAAAGACTTTATAAGGAACACTCAAAATTCTGTGTTTGAATAACATAAAAATTTTATGATGAAACCACAATAAGGCTGAAGTTTCGGTTATGCTAGTACCTAGTTGGTCCCCCACGAGCTCGTCTTAAGATTCTACCCTACAAGGCATACTTTCAGTCAAACAATTTATAAAATTTTGGGGCAAATTCGTCCAAATATGCCGTAAAGCGTTAAAAAGGTCCTCCAGGTTATTGATCGGTTGTTCCAAGGTTGACAATTGTCTAGACATCTCAGACCAGACATGTTCGATGCAATTCATGTCTGGAGAGCGAGCTGGCCAGTCCATCCTATCAATAGCATGAGTTTCTAGCGCTTCATTAATCAGACGACTACGGTGTGGACGGGCATTATCGTCAATTAAAATGAAATTCTTGCCCAAGGCAGCCGCAAACGAAACGATTATGGGTTCAATAATCATATCGTGATATCTCTGGCTGGTCATTGTGGTGTTCTGCAGAACAACCAACTCTGTGCGTTGGTTCAATCAAATGCCTCCCTATACACATATAGAACCTCCGCCAAAAGCTGTTGTGGGTGCCATAAACTGTTCTGCATACCTTCGACCTCTTTCCCTCCAAGCAAGAATACGTCCATCGGAGTTGACCAAATGAAATCTAGACTCATCCGTAAATAAACATCGGCTCCAATCTTCAACTGTCCAATTGCGGTACTCCTCAGCCCATTGCCGTCGATGAACCCGGTGTTCCCTATTCAAACGGGGATGTTGTACCCTCCTACGTGCTCTCAAACCACATAGATGCTGTCGTCGTCTTACAGTCTGGTTCGAAATGGTTCGATCTATTGAACCGCGACGCCGGGTAAGTGGGATTTCTCCTAGCATTGAGGATCAAAAGACGATCTTGGGCAGCTGTTGTACTTCGCTGCCGACCTCCCCCATGATCATAAGCTACTGAGTCGTTTTGGATGAACCTATTCCAAGCCCGACTCACGACACTTTGCGAAACATTCAACCGCCGGGACACTTCTCGCTGGGATAAACCTTCCCGTATCCACCGTATGATTTGGTCCAGTTGCACAGGAGCCAAACGTCTTCTCGGCATGACTGATAAGCTGATATTGTTCTCATTTCTTCAATTATTGTCACCTTATGTGTATGAACGAGAGAAAAAAACAGATTTAATAACAAATACCACATTGCTTTTCACTCCACCTGTAACAGCCTACAGATAATAATCGATTTTGTGAACAAGAGCCGATGAAGTGAGGAAAAATTTGATATAATCAACTCAAAACATCTTTTTTTTCCTTAGAGAACATATAATGTACAGATATTCACGAGATAACTTGAAAAAAATACAAATGAAGAGAAGTTCATAAGTGATCCCTAGCAATTGTTGATCAGTGTATTTTTATTTGAAGGTAATTTTAAGTGCAATACTGCGGAGGGAATGTCTGTAGTGGCAATTCAATGTATTATTGCCGATAAGACCAAATTATTTGTTGGTAAAAACGACAAATGGGTTGGCATCGATGAATCTATCGAATGTATGGGTTTCTATGGTATTAAATCTTTAAAATGTGATGAAGAGTTGAACTGTATTGCTGGTATTGTCTTCGATAGATTCAATTTTAGCTTACAGCGGCCATGGAAATTGTAAACTCAATGTTGAAAATAGGTTATTACTTTCTTTTATGGAAATTGAACTTGGCTTATCATTTGTGTCATTTGGAGTTTTATTTCAACTACATTCATCGAGTTGTCAAAGACTTGTTTCTTTTCTTTTGCAAGAACTTGTACAAAAAACAAAAATTTTCATATTTTGGCCTAGTCGAGAAGTGTGCTTACGGTTATTTCAACATTGTAAGGTGGCAAATTTATCGAAGTTTGTCTCATTACTTTGGAAGTAATGAAACCAGTCCACTCTATAATGTTGGAAACATGTCCAGCTTTCTTCAAAGCTCCTTTTTCTTCATTTCCCTTGGAGAAATGACCAAAATTTATTTGCGAAAATCCAAATGATCTTTCATTATCCATCCTTCTTCTGGGTAAACTCACAAAAATACTTTCCAAAAGAACTGAAAAGTTCTAGGAAATCTTGTGTTATAACTAACCTATTGACAAGTCTTTCCCAGAAAAAATGCCGAAAGTCGCCACCAGATGTCTCATTTCAGATTTATGCGAACCGCTTGTACGTGAAAATATATTTTAGCTTCATATTTCTGCATATACGTAAGATCATAGATTAACAAGAATAAAGATGCTAAACTTGTATTGCTAGTACTGAAAAGCGACTAACTTTGGCAGTAGTTGTTAGTTTAGAGACAGTAGGTAGATGCAATCTGTAATATGACGAGAAATCTGCAATAGTAGCCGGGAATTTTAATTCGACCCATAGCAAAAATTTCTTCACTGCAATGCACATTGCAGTGGTTCCAATAATGGAACCTTGAAATGTAAATAGAAAATTGAAACCATTTATATAAAGGTTGGAGTTCTATAGTTATAATTATGAAAGCTTACACATTGTGGCCATAGCGTTGTTGAATGTAGGTGTCATGAACTGAGTGCTAAAAGAAAATCACATTTATAAAACCAATCTTTCTTGAGTTGATCATCAATATATCGCCTAGCGAATTCATCACACCCAGAATATTACACAATCGTTCTCATCAATTCGTCGCCACCTCAACCAATCAGGTTAATTGGCCGTCGCAGAAATGCGTACGGGAAAAGTTCACACCGGTGGTAGTTCCAATTCGGTCCCGAAAGTAATCAGGGTGAATAGCTGAACGTCGCTAAATTTAGCCGGCAGCGTAATGAGGCCGGCGTTACTACTGGACGAGAAACGTCACCTTTCGCGAGGCAGTTTATGCATGGAACAAGAGCCGCAGGGGTCACCTGTATCGGCTTAATTAACCGACCGGAATCGTTCATTTGCCGCGGCGGCTTTCAATTGCAGCGTCGCTTGTTATTCCTATCAGTTTCTGGGTCCGTTTGGTCTTGATGTTTTGGTGGTTGAAATGACAAAGATATCGCTTCCGGGTACTCACATTAGGCAGTGAATGATCAGTTCTCTAATCGTTAAATCGTAATTGTTCTTATTGTTATACATGTATACTAGTAAGCCAGTAGATCAATATGCCGGCATTCGAATTTGTGGACTATCACTTATAATACCACAAGAGCTTCGAAATTATCGGGTATTTCCCGATAGGTTCGTTGCAAACAAATGAAGGAGTCAAGTTTTTCAGGTTAAAAAATCACGAGCGCGAAGCGCGAGTGATTTTTCTTGAAAAATTGACGATTTTATTTATTTGCAGGGAACATATCGGGCAATACCAGATAATTTTGAAGCTCGTGTGGTATTCGGGGGATTATTTTTCTGTCCCAAATGTCGGCCAATAGAACTGCACCATGAGACGAAATGTACAGTTAACAAATAAGAATTTCATAATGAATAAAACAACATTTAATTAAGAATCAGGGTAGTGCAATTAAAAATACAATTGTTGTAAACATCGGTGCATGTTTTCTTCAAGTCAGAGTTATCGGTAATGGTCCCAGAAGAGGTAGATGGCATGAGGTTTATGCTGTTGATGGCATTTTCTGCAGTAGGCTCACTCCTTCGCAGTTTCTTGACAATTAATTCGTGGTGTTCCTGGTCGAGTTGGAGATACGGCTTGATGGAGTTACTGTTGGCATGTCCAGTTATTTTGATTATCTGCTGCTCTCCCAGGCCCGATTTCGCTAGATTCGAGACGGCTGTTGCACGACTGGAGTGATTGGTGATTTTTTGTTACCAAGGTCAAGCCCAGCTTTTGTGCTGACTCCTTAACCCACTTTGAAATCGTGTTTTGGCCTACTGGGGAATCCTTGTACCACCTAGCGCCTGGAACTTTATTCCAGAATGGATTTTGGGTCAGGAATAGTCTGTCGCTCTTGATATTGACATCTCTCTTCTCTCTCAATTTCTGGAACAGTCTCACTGGGCACTTGTCAGGGATTTCCCGATTCTCCACCAGCCACTTGCTGTCTGATACTTTTTTATCACCACCTTGTGTGGCTGAAAATTGGATTGTATTCAATTCTCCCAGTTGTTTCCCCGTCATTTCGCTGTTCTGCCTTGAAGTGATGTATTGACGCCATGCTGCCCTCACCACCTCTCCAAGCCAATTCCACTGATATTATCATGAATAATTTTTTCTGGAGGCCATCAGGAGTTTCCTCGTCCCAAACAGTGGTCATTGCATCCCAATATTTTTCCTGCAATGCTACTGCACTTGCCCTCCGTTTTTCCGGAATAGATTGTAAAGCCTTACGCTTGGCATCACGAGCTCCTCGAGCGGTCTTGAATGCAACATCCGAAAATGGGTTGATTTTGATGTCGAAATCGTTCAAATACTTTTCTCGAAGTAATTTGGCAGTCTGATTCCACATTGTTTTTATTGTACCTTCCTTATAGTCTTCTCCATCCATTTTCTTCATATTGTAAGCGTAATCTTTCATAATGTTTGCCAATTGCGCTTCACTCGTTTCAGCACTCAATGTGTATTCCCTCTCAGTACAAAAAGTAGTAAATTGGTTCCAAACTGTTTTTTTTGCATTCTCCGTATTAATGGGAACATTTCCTTTGACTTTTTTATCGATGGTGGACATAGAACAAACTCCAAATCGACTCATTTTCATGCAAAATCTCCAATTTTCACAATTGAATTCAACCTGTCAGTTTGACGTGTGCTTAATTTGACTGGATCATGTTGTGTTTATATATAGCAACTACCAGAGAAAATTTTCAAAAAATTATCAGTATAATACCATGTAGGTTGTACCACGTGACGTCGAATGGTGCAATTCTATTGGTCGATATTTGGGTCGGAAAAATAATCCTTTAAATTCGAAACTGTGTCACCATATTTCTCGAAAAAAATTTTCCTTATTGCTTCTGGCTGAAGTACTAACCAGAAACGTCTCTTTAATCCTGATATCTGGACGTGAAAATATCGCCGAAAAATGAAGCACTCAAAAGCACACTGGACCTAAGCCCCATCTATATGTAACTTCCTACGCCACTCCTCGTCATTTTTCTCGTAGAAAAATCGTTTTTTCTCCGACAAAACCGCGAGAACGCCCCCGAAAAAAATTAATGGCGTGTCCCTGAATCGATGTATTATTCAGCCCGCGGAAATACCCGGCCAAATAGCCCCAACTTGGACACGTAATTTCGGCCATCATTTTTCCGGATCTCTTATTCGTTTCCCTCCGAAACTTTGTTCGGTTGTTGATTTATCGTGGCGGAATGTTCCCATCGCGCTGATAAAGGGGAAATCTGCGAAAAAGTTGCGAGGTAACTCTCGCAGAAGTAACATAAAGAATCCAGTAGTTTTTCCCGGTATATTAACTCGACTAGTTTGGAATTCAGAAGTGTCATTTGGGAGTTTCGTCGTGAAAAGTTAAATAGTCGGGAATTTGTAATAAGTTGAGCAAACTGTTCGCTAACTAAAATAAAGCGCCCGGGGCGGGACTGTTTGTGCGACAAACAGACGATTAAAAACTACGTTAAATATTACATCTAATTAGGAACGGGGAGGGCTCTTCTAGCCAGAAGGTTCTCGACGCCAGATCACTCTCTGGGGACCCGGCGCCGGATGCATCACTTGAATTATAACTTTTGTCAGAAAACATTACGGAGAAGACGTTTTGCGTTATTCCCTTTCCTTACGCGATTCGGATATTTTCCTCGGTTTTCGCAGAGATAAACGTCCTATCGACCGCCAAGGCGTGAAACGCCTATTTGCGATAAATCTGCCGCCTTGTTTTGTTGCGAAAATTAAGCAGAAGACGAGGATTAACCGTTTATATTGTGGGGAAACGAACGTACTGAATTGTTTGTTTCTTTCCACTGGGTAATGACTATACCATTCCGATCCGTTGGAGAAATATGGCGTGGAAAGTACTTAATTATGTATGTTCTTGAAAAATTATGAGTACCCATTCCTACACACTACTGAAGAAAATTTTTGGGCGATTTTCAACAAGCCACAACTTCCAGAGAAGTGGTCGTACAAAAAATGAGGAAAAAATTGTAGCTCCAAGTGTCTAGTTTTTGGATTAGTACTTCGAAATTTTGTAGCGTCAGTGGTTTTTGAGTAATCTTAGGAATACCACCGACAGAAATATTTTTTTCTTGCTCGACCACTGTGAGGATCGGATAACTTGTAAATTTAGCTTTTGTTGCTTCTTACGAGAGGGTTGTTTTTTTTATTTCGGAATTAGAAAGCAAAAACAAATATTAATGCGGCATAAAGCTATTCAAATTTTTGAGGTTATCCGTAATTTATGTGGTTTGCTGTTACTTTATTATTCTCGATCTTACTTGCTGATATTCATTTTTACTCTACTTTTCTTTGAAAATGCCTCGGAAGCGGAAATCTATATGTAATAAATATATTTTATTATTTCTGTTGCATTTCAATAAGCATATTTCAAGGTGTTGAAACATTATGGTGTGTAGTAATTTTTAAAAATTGTCGGTCTCATAAAAACAATAAAATTTAGTTATCATATTGATTCATTCCTATTATACCCTTACCCTTTATCTCTCATACTTATTTAATGGCTCTACTGCGGACGAAGCCGCGGATAAAAAGCTGGGATTCTAGATCGCTTGGCCATTGCTTGAAAAAATAGTTATTTATGATACGAATGTTGAAAGTGAGATTTTATTTTGTGAGTGAATAATATCGCGAACAAAATAAAATCATAGGTTATGGTTCTTGAAAACTATCGTAATGCGACTTCTTCAAACAAGGTTGCGTTAAATGTTTGGCTGTACCATGGAAGGGAAATAAAAGCACTGTTACATTTAACATTCAAGGCTCCCCGGGAGACAAAACGATAATGAATGCCTGTTACAAGCTAGCGCGAGCGTTAGCAACGAGTAGCGTCCAATATTTCCACGCAAGAGGTAGAAAGAAAGAAACACAAAGGTTATTTACCTTGGAGAGAGAAAGAAATTGAGTCGGTGACATATCGAAAAGGAAAATTCCATAACTTATATAAAAAATGAATCCACGACTCCCCCTTTTATCGAAAGGTAGAAAACCGATTGAAAGCGTAATCGGACCAACATCGGTGACACTAAAACGACTTCTTGTCGCGACACGGAAGTTTACTGAAAATAACGCCGGAAATGGATCAAACGCCTTGCCGTTTCGACGCTATAGAACCCCGATCGCGTAAACGAACGGACGCTAATCTGTACGCGTTTTGCACCGCCCCCAACAAACAATCGCGATATTTCATGTCCTACATGGCGAATTGACATCTGCGTATCGACTTTTGGCGAGATTGCTTTAATGACCCGAACGTTACAGTTTTTTTTTTCATTCCATTCCGATGGCGGAGATATGGATTCGGATACCGGGTTGATTGCATGGAACGGGTCGGAATGAATAAGGGGGGAGATCGATTCGAACTTTACGTGTATTCCGTTTCAGGTTTATGGATTTGCTTGATTATTTCCATGTTCAAGGCTTTGCGTTAGGATTATCACTTCTAATTAACTCGTTTTGGAGAATTTGGGATTTTGTTCAGATTTTTTTTGCAAATACATCATCAAATTATTTCAATTCAGTTGATTTGTAGGATCGTAAGTTATCCCTACTTAGGTATGCGTTTCACTCCTGGCGCACACATTTGGACTCATCAGTATGGCTTGTGTGCGCCTTGCCATAGACGCAGGGAATATTAGAGAGTGGCAGCCGCCGGGAGTTGAACCCAGCACCTAGTCGGTGTGAATCTTGAGCGCTAACCTCTAGGCCGCCGAAGCGCTGTGATTGAGCTACGCGGGAACTATATGAAGTGCCGCCAAGTGATCCCTACACACTCCCCTGCCAGTGACGGAGTGCCGCTTCAGATTCAGTCTAGGTTACGAAATGAGAAAGGTAATACACCAAAAGTTCTCACAATTTGCAGTTTTAGAATAGATAGGGATAGATACCATGTCCATCCCTCGCTACGCGTGTGCCGTCAAAGAAATAGATCGCTCATAAATTAAATCACGGATGACGTCCTCGTCCGTTTCTTGACAATTGGGCCATAATAAAAACCACAACTGTCACATAAAGGCAGGATTAAAAGTTTTCTCGAACAATCTCGATATATAAGCAAGTGCCTGGATAGACGTGGGCAGAGTCGTACGAAGAGAGTTTCATACACATACTCAGTGATAACTTGTAAATATAAGTTCCCTGTGTACGTAGCGATATCTTACTTATCCTCAAATTTCATTGTCTTAGCTCTTTTCCATCCAAAAATATGATCATTTTTTTTCATTTACTCAAGAGAAAAGAGAAATGACGTGAAGTACCGGTGATTTTCTCTGAACGATGGCCATTACAGATCGATATTCGATTGACAAATGTCGGGCTCATTAATCAGTGTCAGTTGGCGTAATATTAATCAAAATTTGTCATAACGGGAAATCATAGAGATAGAATTCAATCTCGGTGGCTGAAATAATATACGTGGTCAAAATTCAGAAAAGCACGGACTCAACTTTTTAGGGGAAGGGAATTATAGCTTCGAACATAACTTGGAGAAAATTATGAGTAGTTATTTGAGATTTGTTCATTCATTAGGCGTTCATATTTGCATCACATTGTCCCATAGTGCGAGAAAGGACTATTGTTCACCTGATCAGAGAGCTTATAGATTTGTTATGGTTTGAATATTTACTCGCAAGTAGCTCACAAGAGCGCCTAAGCAATCTGTCCTCACGTCAGTGCTTTCTAAATTTGTAGTATATCTCTTCGATGTAGTGCCGATCATATAAGACTTCGATGCAACACAGTTGTTTTTTCTTAGATTTTACCGTATATTGTATAATGTATTATGTTGAATAAACTCATATCTATCAATATAACCTCTGCACTAGTTCAAGATGGCAGTCTTTATTTCATTGATTAACTCGTCAAAAATTCATCCATATGAAAATCTGATGAATAATAACAAAACTGCAAGCTAAGGCATTAAGTTTCAGGATACAAAGGACCTACGAGCCTCAAGATCTTCAGGCGATCATTTATATTTTATATTCTTTTTTTGTTATTTTGGCTTACAAAACAAATGTTAGCTGGGGTTGGTGACGAGGTACCATACAATTTGTTGTATGACATGAACTCCTAAGGGAAATTAAAAGAAAACCCTGGCCCCTCGCATGAGTATTGTTGTATTTATAAAATAAGCTTATATATATGTGAGGGAACTCTTTCCTCACGAGTGGTCTTCTATTAATAAACACAGAGGCTTCTTTAACTTGCACATATCGAATCTGAAAATAAAAAGATAAAAGCAGAAAAAAGAACTGGAAACTTATCCAATTTATTTAAAATTTATAACCCATTCCAAGAAAAAATCGAAAACATCGCGAATAGCCCTAAAACCATCTTGATATTTATATATGGGACAATTATTGATGAGATTAGGTATTGTTTCTTCTGTATATCCACATTCACAACTTGCGCTTGGAACTGAGTTCCATCTGAATAGCATGCTATTGGTACGACGATGATCTGGTCTCAAACGATTAAGAAATAACTGTCCAATTTTTTCTTGGAAGATCAAAATCCGGAATTTTTTCAGAAAGATCAGAAATGAGATTTTTATTGAATATTTCATAAAACGGATAGACGGATACTCTAGCCATATACACGTACACATCAGTGTCCGAAAAGAGAGGAATCACCTATTTATACCACAACAGGCAGCTTGGCTGAAATGCCCAGAATCACAATGCAAAGGCTTTTGTCTAACATGAGAACATCGTAATACAATTAACTGATAGACCGCTGACTCCATAATGGGTGGTTATAGACGATGGTGTTGAAGGGAACATGGACTCCGTATGAGTCCAGAACAAATCATCCAGGAAGGCATTTGCTCTTAATATTGTAATGAACCTTTATGTGATCTTGAGGAGGACTATTTAGCATAGAAACTAAAAAATGAAAACCTGCTGAAGACTTCTGCAAACAAAAGAAATTCATGCTGCAACAACCGACCTACAACCGATATATTTTCTCCTCTCAGTTGATTAACAAAACAAGACTTCATTTTCTACAGGTCAAATAACCCCACTACAGATAATACTACCAAGATTGAATAAACACTTGAGTTTTAAATGATTAAAGCCAAAATCAAATGTTATTGAAAATTGAAAGCAACAGCGTCCGTGTCTCAAAAGAAAATAATAATACCCTATGATTTCCCAATGAGGCAAGAGCAGCCTGTTCCCGGAAGTTACTCAAAGATTAAACCGCCATAAAACTAAGAATTATCATCTGAACTCCAAACTTCCGAACTTCGCTAGTTAATTTCATCAAGAAATTAACGTAGTCTGCCACTAGACACGGCAAATTGTCCATTCCTCTATCTGATCTATAAGACACCTCCAACGGCCCGTGGAATTCTTGAATTTCCATGAAAAGCTTTTAACAGCCGGTTCCCTTGTCGCGGAACTGTTATTTTCTGTATTATGTCGCATTTGGGTTCCGGAAATTAGGGAGCCATTGTGAAAGAGCAATAATGTTCCAGCGTTGCCGATAACAGTTGAATGTATGACTCTCAGGATGCTCGAACGTCGTTTATCGGACCCGGAGTCCCATTCAGACCGCTAAGTAGTCCTGGGAGTCCTTGCAGGCCTGGTTATGATTAGCATTCCGCGCGCTCGTTCGAATTGGAAATATGAATGATAGTCACGCCATTCGGAAAGCCGTTAAGAGCGAAGCGCGATCGGAAACAGATCAGTTTTTTTTAACGATCGTCCGTCATCCGGATTTCAGTTTGGCGTTCGTGACGGTTCGAGTTCGATACTTGAGTGGGAATTATTTTTAACCATAATCGATGGGGAATCATGACGTTACTTTTTTTTCCGTCGACCTCCCAATAAAAGCTCTGTTTAAGGTTCACAAAATCATGCATTAATGACCCATTTTAATGCAAGATTACTTTCTATTTTAATGTAACGTCACAGCTCGACTGATTTTTCATTTTTATGAATGAGGCATGTGACCCTCACTCTTCAATTACAGAAGAGTCGCGTATTTATCTCTGGTTCCATTATTGTTCCACAGAGAAAATAAATAATGAAACAAACCCAAACATAATCAATCTGTCAAATTACGAGTAATATAGCTGCTTTCAATCTTAATCTGATATCGCCAGTTACTTTAATTTCAATGAGTAACGAAGTCAAAATCCCCTTAACTCCCCCGGACGTTGCAAAAGTTTATGGCCAAAGTATTCAATGCTGAAAGCAACATTGAACGTTAAAAGAAACATTGATATAAGCAGATATCACAAACTGATGATGTTCATTAAGAGACAAGAAGTGGGTTATATTCCAAAGAAATCGAAAGTTCTCGAGAAAGAGTTTATAGTATTGCTCCAGATAGTATTTTCTTGATGTCAAGGGTAAATATAAAACTCAATCAAATTAATTTTCTAAATTTTTCTTATTGTCACGTGGATATGAAATATGTGACTTTAAATTTTTTATTTGAAGGTCACTGATACTTGGAGTATCCGGGACATTGCGAAAAGATGAGTTGTATAAGTTGCAGATAAATGATGTGCAGGCAGGATATGGGCTCGAAATTTTTAATAACGGTGAATTCATCCAAAACGCACTCGAAAAGGATATTCACTGTGGTGGATAATGAGAAGCGTACACTTTTGAATCCAATCAAGAGATATATATCCTTGAGACCAATTCACACTCCGCAAAAAAAGTTTTTCGTCTTTTATAACAACTTTAAATGCTCAATACAGCCAGTAGGAATCAATACGACTTGAAGTTATTCTGTGCGGTTCAAACGTTCTATGACTGTGTTCAGCTTCAGCTTGCTCTCGATCGAGTGGCTGATTGGTGTAGAGTTAACTTTTTGAGTTTGAATGTTTCAAAGTGTGCAGTCGTCTCTTTAACAAGAAAGAAGCAGATTATTCTATCGATTGTCAGTTGGTGTCTCGTTTTGACAGGATCAGGGATCTTGGTGTGATCTTTGATCAGAAATTCTCTTTTATCCGCATATCACACAACTGATTTCAACTACCTCGAAGATGTATGGGTTCGTTATTCGCAGTGGGAAGTATTTTAGAAACACCTCAACGTTCATCAGTCTGTTCCATTTCCTAATTCGGAGCAAATTGGAGTATTGTAGCGTGATTTGGCATCCTGTTTACTTTTGCCATCAATACCACCTTGAGGCCGTCCAGAGGAGGTTCTTGAAGTTCTTAGTTTGGAGAGAGGATGGAGTTTATCCACCCAGAGGGTTTGATCACCGGGAGTTGTTGTGTAGATTCAATATCGTTTCATTGCAGGAAAGGAGAGGGATATTATCACTTGAGTTTCTGTATGGTTTGCTGCACGACACCATCGATTGCCCACCTCTCTTGTCTGCTCTGGGTTTCCAAGGCAGAGCTCTCGTTCTGTGGAACTATTCCATCTTGACACCCCCAGAAGTTTCTCATTGTTGCAGTCGCCGATTTGGTTCATGGAATCTACATTCAATTCGGTTGCTGGTAGCTGTGATATTCACTTTGACTCGCTATCAAGTATCATTACGAGTTATTTGCGAGGGTTGAATAGAACTTATGTATGCAATGGTCACCTATTTTTTGTGATACTTTTGTCATTTTTTTTTGTATTTTGTAGAAGCTTTTGATGCAATTATCTTGGTCACCTTTATTATTATTTCAATACTTTTGCACAGTATGGAGCAAATGAGTGGTTATTTCTTTTTGTCGATATGTCTATAAATTTGTAAATTTTGTTGATTTCACTTCATTTTCTTTCATAATATTGGCTTGTATACATTTTCTTTTCACTTTTATAGTGACGCTGTTTGCTGGCGTCTCTATTTGATTGAATATTAATTAGTTGTTTTCTGTAAGAACCTGTTGAAAATAAAGAACTTATTATTATTATTATTATTAATACGTTTTCGAAATTACCATCGTTGATTGCAAAATTTCTCAAATTACAACAACCAATCTGTATACAGGTCACTGTTTTCGGAGTTCTTCTGCATCTATCCTTTCGGACAGTGGAGCAGATTTTGCATCCATCAAACGGCCTAGAGGATGGAAACCATCATCTATTGCAGAAGGGTACATCGGAAACTCGATAGAAAATAGATTAGAAACTGCTGAAAAAATTTTATACGATAGTCGTTCGCCAGTAATTAATACATCAGTTCCCACCAGTTCCGCACATTCCTTATCGCAAATCGTCAGTAACGATGTAAATGTAAATCTATTCAGAATGTCACATCTCGAAAATTCCGTCCATGAATTTTACGAATTGTTCAATTGGAACCATAAATATGAATATGTCAAAGTGAGCATCGAGATTTTCATTGTCAAATTTTATATTGTGAGAAATGAAATTTATTTGAATATATAATTTATTTCCAATTCATAATGAGGTCGACGGAAAAATCTTGTAATCAACTCGTTTATTAATCTAGCGATTAATGGTCTCGAACATTAACACGCTGGCTCCGCTCACGTGTTGAAATATCTGGACCATTAATCGCCATCATTAATAAACTAGTTGATTAAATAACTATTTGCGCCTTCGTTCTAGCGAAATGATGTGCTATCGTTTTGTCCAAATGTCTGTAACTTTTTGGATATCTTTAGACGACAACGGTATCAATCGATTGGGTTTAACTTCTTGATGATGAATCTGGGGTCAAACTTGAGTATGTCCGATTTGTATTTCACCAAATCGCTTGCAATTTTTGATTGAATGGTGAAATTTAATGCGTGTACATCATTATTCTTTGCGGCAAGAGTTGCTCGTTGACTTAACCAAGCATAATTCTGATAATTCTCACCATTGTTTGGGAAAACATTTTCAATAAGAGCTTATTGAGAAACTACAAATCGGCAAAAGTTGTTAGTAAGAGTAATTAATGCAGATGTCGCATCAACTGGGACTTTTCCGTTTCCAACAGCTAACAATTGTTTGGAAAATTGTGCCGTACACTTTGATCACTTTGAAGTTGAACTCTCATATTAGTGGTTAGCGATAATATTTTTACGCTATTCCAAAAAAGTGATGCCTTCAGGCAAGCATTCAATTCATCTGCATGCCTTCCACAGGGAATTACTGGCAACGTCTGCCAACAATATCATCAAGCCGCCAAAGATGTTATTTCCCCGAAGATCCTTCATTGTGAAGTTAAGTGTTTCAAGTGATTTCTTATGTGCCATTGCATTGCACTGGATCGGGAAATATTGCATGTTGGAGTGTATTCAAATTGAGTGGTAACTTAAGCGCAGAATGTGCAGTACGACCGCCATCTAGAAGAGTCGCCGCAGTCGCATCAAACAATGTATCACGCACCGGCGCCATCTACTTAAAATATTGGTTTGTAGTACATGCTATGTATCAGAGATGGCGCTTTATGTAAAAAAGATTTTCCCGCTATTCTATTGAATTTGCCTGAATTTTGTTTGCTATAAACTTTGCGGAGCCTGAGACCTTTCACGAATGCAGAACCGTAAAAATCGGTTCGTGCGTTCTAGAGTTATAGAGTCAGGAAGGAAAACCCGACTTATTTTAATATAGTAGATAATGTTTTTTACACTCTTGAAAAAGGGCACGTTGCCGAATTATATTACATTATAAATAAAATTAAACCCCGAATATCAAATGCTGTTTGTTGTACAATTACTTATTATACAGGGTTATATTCGATAATAATATTACTGTGATGTTACTGACAGTACTTGGTCATGCGTAGTAAAATGTTCAATATAGTTCTGCTCTCATTGTATCATGTATCATATAGAAAGAATAATACAGTTCCGAGGAAGTCTTTCAAAGTATTAGAAAACAAAAAAAAAGGTTTCATAGCTAGTCAATTGATTCTTCCGAAAAGAAACTTTTCTGTTCGGTGAAACCATAAAACCCGTAAAACAATTTTCCCACAGATGAAAATACCGAATCCTCTCTCTGTCCCGTTTATTTTGTCAATTACCCTCTGGCACGCCACTTATTTATTATCCGCGATCGTAATCGATTGGTTCATTCGGAAGATGGTTGCTTCATCACGTAAACCGAAAGTCAGGTCTCGGCTATTTGTTATGGAAAATCGCGTCGATAAAAGGCGGCAAGGGTGGTGAACAAGTGTGCGTTATGGTCTTCCCGCAGCTTGCGGGCTCAAGTTTCAACCCCAAACTTGGATTTCAGTTCGAAGGAGGGGACCCGATGGCATTTTATTGAATTGATTCCTCTACGCCTACTTCGGGTCTTGTGGGAAATGATTTTATTATGATTCGGATCAAATTTGGGTTATACGTGACGGTGGTATGAAGGGTTTCAAAATTGTAACGTATCATTTATTAATTTTTTTGGTACTATTAAATAATGTTAACGCAAATGAGTTCGTACTCGGACTAGTATCTGGAACTGATCTTTGGAGTAGTTTAAACTCTGGATCGGATCAGGTCGGAAATGATCCATGGAACTGTTGGAATCAGTCATCCCTATTGATCACTGCGTTAATTTTAACTATACATATATTCTTGAAGCGATATAGAACACATTTTTCGAAGGTCACGAGCAGGTCTATCCCATGAAGTAATTACATATAGAATGGAAACTGAAATAGTTCAATTTGCCGCCGCATGGCTTCTCTCATTTTTGGTATGTTGATATTTTCATAACCTCGTCATTTCCACAGAACACACCTCTACTTTGAGAACTCAAAAGGACTTGTTACATCCACAAAGGATCAAGATATAAATGACTAGGTTATGAAAATATCAACAAACCAGAAATCAGAGAAGCCAGAGACACCATGCGGCGGTAAATTGAACTATTATTGTGAACTATCTCAGTTTCGTTCTAAATTCTGAAGGCGGCGGGCAATGATTCCGGTACCTCTAGCTCTACCACCCGAGCTACTCCCCTATTGCACACTTATGTACTATGCATTTCGAAAGATACTTATGACCCAGTTTGAAGTATTAGGTATAAAATCATCAAGAATTTTGGAGGCGCCGGGCATCGATCCCGGTACCTCTCGCATGCTAAGCGAGCGCTCTACCATCTGAGCTACGCCCCCTGTTGAACACTTTGGTAGTATGCATTTCAAGAAGGTACTCATGACCCAGTTTGAACATGTTTTAGGTACAAGATCTTCAAAAATTTTGGAGGCGCCGGGCATCGATCCCGGTACCTCTCGCATGCTAAGCGAGCGCTCTACCATCTGAGCTACGCCCCCTGTTGAACACTTTGGTAGTATGCATTTCAAGAAGGTACTCATGACCCAGTTTGAACATGTTTTAGGTACAAGATCTTCAAAAATTTTGGAGGCGCCGGGCATCGATCCCGGTACCTCTCGCATGCTAAGCGAGCGCTCTACCATCTGAGCTACGCCCCCTCTTGTACGCACAGGTAGTATGCATTTCAAGAATGTACTCATGACCCAGTTTGAACAAGTATTAGGTAAGGATCTTCAAAAATTTTGGAGGCGCCGGGCATCGATCCCGGTACCTCTCGCATGCTAAGCGAGCGCTCTACCATCTGAGCTACGCCCCCTGATGTAAAGTATTGCTTACGAGATGGTTTCCCTCAACAAAATCTTTTTGTGACCCAGATTTCATCGAAACGATATAATGTAATCCCGCAACATTCACTGGTCAAGAAATCCGGTTCGCTTTATTTATAATTATACTGCTGTGAGCTCACCCAGGTCTCCAATACTGAAGCCAAAGGAGAATTGAAAGGATCATTGCCCCTTGAATGAATATTTGTCAAGGGCCTCCATGAACCAGTGCTATTTTCATTTTTCTCAACAATTACCTTCTCCGTGATGAGAGACTAGCGCACCCGCCATTTCGCACAGACCTTTTCATATTGCAGGTAGTTGCTATTTGCTATTAGATAATTGAGGTTCATTCTCTATTCCAATATCATCATAAACTGATAATATCACTAGAAACAGTGCTTTATTGAAGTCAATGTAGATTTCTTCGTTTTTCTACTCCTATGTTACACTTGTTTACCTTGTTTATAATCACCTATACCATTAAAATATCCTTATATTTATCTATTAGCAATATGATCGAACTCAAGGTAACCATGACATTCCGTCATAGGTTTGCCGGATTCAAACTGCATACCTATGCATAAAGATTGCCAGATTGTGCAGCATCTTGGGATCTGGAATCGATTTATAAAAATATTGGTCTGATAGATCATTTCCTTGTAGAGATATGTTGTGAATGATTTTCACGGAACTTTGAGGAAAGCAGTATCTCAAAAAATTACATTCAACTAATACGTTTCGTAGATATATTTCTACTTCTTCAGGGCTACAAAAGAGAAATTTACAGAGATTAAATATGGCACAAAGATATCTGGCATAAAAATTGAATAATAGACCGAAAAACAATGGTTTCAAAATAAACACATATAACAATCGGTGACACAAATTACAATTCAAAATTTATATTAAAATTAACTCTTATTCGATTTATTTTTTCTTTGTATTTGGATTTAATAGAAACACATATTGAAAATCGATAAAACCTTACTAAAGTCAAATTTATGTTTTACACACAAAAGATCTTATTATTAGCTTGCTGAGCAAATTGGAATCGAACATGTACAGAAACATAGGAAAACTACGTCTAAAATATTTTTTTGAGGCAAAACACAAATCATCACAACAACGTGTTACATTCACTGAGTGTGCCGAAACTGAAATATTATTTCGATCTTAGCCTGTTCAACCACAAGAGGAGTCCAGAATATGTTTTAAAAAAGTCGAGTTCCCAACTCACTGTACTGAATATTTGTTTTTGAAAAGAAATTATTATATATCAGGCTCAAATTTTGTGTGTCAGTTCGGCAATTAACGGTATCATTGAGTTTTATGTATATCATTTCACTGATGGTTGATGGTTTTTTTTTGTATAATTTCGCTCTATATCTAGAACAGAAACCGCTTGAAAATTAGAAAATTAAATTGGTGTTTATTATTAAAATAGTGGGTTGCAAGGGCCGTCTTTATATCTTCAGATCTAAATTTTTCTTGGCAATCGTATTTGTCTCGACTTATTCTATTTTTTAAATATTGTTCGGTTTGGCCAATATAACTCTACAAACAATTACTGCAAGGGATCTTGTAAACCAATTCGCTCTGATCCATGATGGTGTCAACGTCCTTCAATTTAGAAAATAATGCGCTACAAGTTGAGATGTATGAAACTAATATTATGTTATTAGAAAACGATTTTATAAGCATATTCATTTTATTAGTGATTCCAGGGACGTATGGAAATTTTACATAATATTTACACTGCTCAACAATTGATAGGGATCACTTATTTTTTCTAAATTCATTTCTGAAATATTCGCTCCAAGATTATAAATTTAGTCAGATATCAGAGTATTTTCAGTTGATAATATGGTTCACTTGAGAAAAGAATGAAAAAATGGAAAGTTGGAGAGAAAAAAAGACTTTATTAGGAACAAACCTTCCTGTATCCACCATATGATTTGGTCCAGTTGCACAGGAGCCAAACGTCTTCTCGGCATGACTGATGAGCTGATATTGTTCTCATTTCTTCAATTATTGTCACCTTATGTGTTTGAACGAGAGAAAAAACAGATTTAATAACAAATACCACATTGCTTTTCACTCCACCTGTAACAGCCTACAGATAAT
Source organism: Micraspis discolor (assembly GCA_030674115.1). Classification (NCBI taxonomy): domain Eukaryota; kingdom Metazoa; phylum Arthropoda; class Insecta; order Coleoptera; family Coccinellidae; genus Micraspis; species Micraspis discolor. The sequence goes on from JARTUT010002175.1 coordinate 14,775,022, forward strand.
AATCGATTTTGTGAACAAGAGCCGATGAAGTGAAGAAAAATTTGATATAATCAACTCAAAACATCTTAATTTTTCCTTAGAGAACATATAATGTACAGATATTCACGAGATAACTTGAAAAAAATACAAATGAAGAGAAGTTCATAAGTGATCTCTAGCAATTGTTGGTCAGTGTACTTTGAATACAATTCTCATTTTCCGCACTTGTATCTATCGGTCTAATTAAATGATTTCGGGTAATTATTCAGCTTCAAAAGGTCTCTGATTATTCTCAAATTGTCATTGTAAAAAGAGCTGTCGCTAAGATTTTTAGATCTATACATAAGGTTTCTTATGGCTGCTACTTTATATAAAAAGCTGCAGTGTGAATTATAATTTAAAATTCGCCCAGAACTGGTTGATTTTCTATACCAGTTTGTAATCAGCGAGCCAATTGTCTCTCTCCATCTCTATAGTAAATTGGAGGCGATGATGGAATTGGTTTAAAACAGTTAGAAGTTCTTCACATTTTCTCGTCGGAATTATTAAAAACATGTCATCCACATACAATTTAAGAATCAGGATGTTAAAAAACATTTTTTTTACACTCATGAATGAGTTCTGTCAAAAGTAAATTAGCTGATGAAGGGCTGGCTGGGTTGCCCATTGCCAAACCAGATATTTGTTTGATATACCCATTATTGAACTTGAAATAACTGGATGAAAATATGAATTCAATCATTTTTATAAATAATGTTTTAAAAAATATTTGTGAAGGTCGTGAAATATTTTCAATGAGGTAAAGTACTGTGTAATAATATTTTTGTTTAAGTGAATTCACAAGTTTTATTTATCCCAATGAATTGTTCACTTCTATATTCACTGGACATTTTGGAATTACCTAATTGATATTTCTAAATCAAGAGATCAAAGTCATTTTTTGCCAAACGAATAAAAGTCATAAAGATTCAAATACCCAAACTGCTCTTTATAAAAAAACTACCTAACTTTTATTTTCGTTTATACAAAAAATTTTTACGAAAATAAAAAAAAACACGAGAGGAAATAATTAATTTCAAGTGCTTTCATAAAGAGTAAGAATAAATAGTTTTTATTGTGCTATCGTGTAAATGTCGAATTAGAATAAATGTCGATATAAAATTATATCTAAAAGAAGCGCTTGAATTTATCCCAAAGTCACGATTCTTTTCAATCAAATACAAAAAGTGGGTGAAATTCTCTCGCATTATTTTCACACCAGACGTTTTTCCATTTATTACCTCACCGTCGAAACAATTAAGTACCACACTAGCGTGCGTGTAATTCCCTACGCACAAATCTTCGATCTCACCGTTTTCAAAGCGTTTTGCAACCCCTTAGTTGAATCCGCCATCATTAACTGGCCGAATTAAAAATGTTGTTTATTTTAAGTTGACGTTGAGTTATATCGACGCCTTTGAAATTTCAAGACCTCACGTTTCGTGACGAACCGGTATTTAAGACGCATATTGCGTGAGATTGCGAACATATCAAGCTTGTTTTAACTGCTAGAGTGTGATGCCGATTTCATTTTTGTCTTTTCGTCTTTTTATGGCAAAAACGTTGTTCGTTTGGTGATGGAAAAAAGTTTCGTTGCTTATCACGAAAATAGTTAACGAAGAAATAACGTAGTCATCAGATTTTTGCGAAACGTTGGATATATTTGTATGGACTTAATCTTTGAGGTATTATATACACAAAATATTGAGCGACAAATTATCATTAACACCTCAATATGTAGAATTATTATTTAGGCAATAATTGCTATCTCCTATTTTTCTGTCCGTTTCAAGGTGAAAAACAATATTTAAAATTCATCAATTTTCATTAATGATCAAGTTTGAAAGAACTCCATGATTACAAAATGGCGCCTGCGCTGGTCCTTCTATAACGAACGTGAAACTCGAAAATATTCGTTTTTTACATTAGTGTATAAAATATATTTAGGTAAATGATCACAGTTTATTCATTCTTATAACATGATACTCAAGAGAGCGACATTTCAGAAGAGTAATCATAAACATAGGTAACTCAACTGAACCAGAAATGTTGTCGAGCGAGTTTTGGAAGCAACCTTTGAATCCAATTGATTTTATGTAATCTGGGTCATTTGAACGTTCTTGTTCATACGAAAAAATTGAATTGTCTTTTACATCAACAGGGGGCGTAGCTCAGATGGTAGAGCGCTCGCTTAGCATGCGAGAGGTACCGGGATCGATGCCCGGCGCCTCCAATTTTTTTCGCGAATCTTGAAACTGGTACCCACCAATGTGAAATATTTAACTTGGAGGATTAAGGTATTATAAGATATTTTAAATGTGCCATATATCTCGAAGAAAATCCAGAGAAGCGTTAAAAGTTATTTGGTACCATAGCAACTAGCTTATTCACACTTATTTTATACTAGTGGAAAATCCCGTGTCGCCACGGGCGCAAGTAAAGAAGCCCGCGGTCGTTATTAGCAAATGCCCCCCTATAAGCAGCCGTTCATGTCATTTTGTGTCTAGCTTTCATCGAGTGAGGAAGAGTTTAAAAAATGCCCAAAAAAATTTCCGACGCCCAACTGAAACGCCAACAGCGGCGATTTCAAAACAGCCTTCTGAAAAGGAAGCAAAAAGAAGAAAAGCAGAGCATTTGGAGCAACTGCAGAAAGAAAACGTGGAACGCACGAAAATGAAAAGGAAGCTTCTGGAAAATCGGATGAAAGCTTCTGTTTTTTGTGCACGAAACCTGGAGGTGTACGAATATAGCACAGGGCTACAACCGCCAAATTACAAGATGTTCTGGCGGTTCTCCATTTTCGCTGACAAATATTGCTGCAAAATCGTCTCCTGTCGGCAAATTGTATCTTCTAGGATCGTTGTTCATCTGTTCCTGTGTAAAGTTCTCTGAGCAAAGCTGGTACTTCTTTCAATTGCATCTGCTCGCCTTTCTGGCAGCACTGGCTGAATCCATCTCGCCCTTTTCCACCCCTAAAATGCAGAGCATTGCAAAATTGACACGATTCGCTCATTTCGTCGACGGAAAACGCGGGAATTTCGTCTTCAACCGGAACCCTTCTTGCTATAAATACTGATCGCATTGCGTAATTATTGTTATGAACGCGGCGTCGGTTTCTTTCAGTTCGAGTTGTCCGGGTAGCGTTTCGAGAACCCACTGGTCTGCCTCGTCGTCGTGTCTCCATTGTAAATTAAAATTTTACACTGGACCTAACTCAAAATTGAAAAATGGAGAATAACCATCCAAATTTGGGTTTTCAATATCTTTTTCAATTATAATTTTCTTAATTAACCTACTCGGTAGGTTTGAAAATTAAAATAAGCTTAAAATCAAACTTAAAATCAAGCTCGTCAAAACACGTCTTTCCTCTTTGAAAGTCAAAGCTGAAATTATAGATGTTAATTATAATTATTGAACCTTATTAAGTTTGAAAATTACTTTTAAAATGAAACTTTTTCAAAATCGCAGTTTCCATCTTATATTTTCAAGCACGTTACATAAAATATAAATTGTTATTAACTCGCTCTAACAGTTCAACTTTCACTTGAGGTAATTTTATTCAAATAACAAAATTTGAAATTTTTATTGCAAATTCACAAATTATTTCATTCGCAAAAATTCACTTCACCCTTTTAAATTGAAAGCCTATATAAAACAACTGAATTGAAGTGTTTTTCTTCTTCTAGCAATGTTACCATATGATTTATAAGTCACATGTTATAGTTTAAATACAAATAATGTTAATGTTAATCAAATTTACACCTCTTAGTTTTCATGTTGTATCTGAGCCGGAATAAAATAAATAATATTATCATCTGTATGCTTGATTTAGCAGACCCTAGTTCCCAAACTATTGTCAACAATTTGTTTTTTTAATTGTATCTTGACTTTTTGGCATCTTCGTATATTTCAGCAATATAATTTGACCAAAAAAATTGATTTGTAAGATTGTTTAATGGGTCTGAATAAACAAATCGAGTTCCACTGAAAAAAATGGAATCGATTTTTAAAGTCTTCATATACCGGTTGAAGCAGTCTCTTCCAACTGAGACCCTCCTAGGTGTCTATTACTCCCTCATTCACAGCCATCTGAACTTCAACATACTACTGTGGGGGCGGCATCGGAGAGTAACAGCCAACATGCCAAACACCCTTGATTTTTAAGTTTTTTGTGTGTTTTAGAGAAATTATAGATGTTTGGCACTTGTTATAATTTTTCTGGATCAGTATAGATGCCTACCGTTAATTTAAAAAAAATTTGATGCAAATCGGTTGATTGGTTTAGGCGCTAGACCTTACTACGCATCATATTATTATAATAGATCTATCATTTGTGTAAAAGTGGATGCTATTTTGGGAGTTATCCTGTTTCTTCGAATAGAGAAATAAATAAATAAACATAACAACAATAATTGAAAACATGAACAAATTGAACGAGAAATTTGAAGCAAGAAAAAATATGCAGAGATCATAGTAATCCGCTAATTAATGATTCAATAAAAAACTGAAATAATTAACGATATCCAATTTCCAGACGGCGGAAGTAAGAAAATAATTTCGTACAGGTAATCAAAGAAATTCACCATACAATACGAAGGAGTTTCATTTCTAATTTACTGACGTCGAAAAATGTGTTGCAAAATGGCGACTGCGCTAGTTTCTGCAATGAACAAAAGAATTACGATTATCCTAGAATTCACAACTGTTCGTTTAATTTTTTCTGTTTGTTTTTTTTTTTCATTGCTCTCTCACGTCTTTGTCATAATTATAATTTAGGTAATCTGAGTAATATTCCAGAAGGATAAGCATAAACGTAGTTAACCTGAAATATTTTCGGTCGGGTCATTATCCTTTTATATTGTGATTTCTATCGAATTTGATCTGGGTCACTCTCACTGACTAAAGAAGATCGTATATTTATTCAGTATCTGGGGGCGTAGCTCAGATGGTAGAGCGCTCGCTTAGCATGCGAGAGGTACCGGGATCGATGCCCGGCGCCTCCAAAATTTTTGAAGATCCTGTACCTAAAGCATGTTCAAACTGGGTCATGAGTACCTTCTTGAAATGCATACTACCTGTGTGGTCAACAGGGGGCGTAGCTCAGATGGTAGAGCGCTCGCTTAGCATGCGAGAGGTACCGGGATCGATGCCCGGCGCCTCCAAAATTTTTGAAGATCCTGTACCTAAAGCATGTTCAAACTGGGTCATGAGTACCTTCTTGAAATGCATACTACCTGTGTGGTCAACAGGGGGCGTAGCTCAGATGGTAGAGCGCTCGCTTAGCATGCGAGAGGTACCGGGATCGATGCCCGGCGCCTCCAAAATTTTATTTTATACTTGAAACCTATTCAAACTGGGTCATAAAATCTTTTGACTTATTCATAAAACTTCTTTAATGTGGGTTAAAAGAACATTCTGCAAATGCGCACTACCTATTTGTTCATCGGGGGTTTCACTCAGACGCTGGAGCCCTCGCTAAGCATACGCCTCCAAACTTAATGATTCATACCATTAAGTTACCTAAAACTTGTTCAAACTGGATCATAGAAACTTTCTGTTGACGCTTAATACCTATTAGATAACGGAGCCGTAGCTCAGAAGGAAAAGCGCACCTTCAGCATGCGTGAGATACCAGGAACTATACTTGGCGCCTCAAAATTTTTTCATGACTCGTACCTAAAACTTATTCAAACTGAGTCATAAAAATTTTATGTAATTGCTTACTTCTTGTTGGTTCAACGGGGGCGTAGTTCAGGTATCAGGGCGCTCGCTTAGCATGCTAGAGGTTCCTGGATTGATACCTAGCGCCACATGATTTGTACCTAAAACTTGTATGAACTGCACCATAAAAATTATCAGTGAATACGTACTACCCGTTAGTTTAACTGGGTGACGATAGAGCCCTCAGCATGAGTGAGGTACCAGGGTCGATACCTGTCGCCTCCAAACGGTATCATTACTCATACCTGAACTTGTTCAAACTGGGTCATAAAAATTTTCTGTAGATGCGTACTACCTGATAGTTAAACGGGTGCGTACCTTAGATGGTAGATCACTCGCTTAGCATGCGAGAGATACCAGAATCGATACCTGGCGACTGCAAACTATCTCATGATTCAAATATAAAACTTGTTTAAACTCTGTCATAAAATCATTCTGTGAATGCCGACTACGTGTTAGATTAACAGGGACGTAGCTCAGATGGTAGAGCGCTCGATTAGCATGCGAGATGTTCCAGGATCGGTACCTGGCGCTTCTAAAATTTTTGATGATTTTATATCTAATACTTGTTCAAACTGGGTCGTAAGTATCTTCTCAAATGCATAGTACCTAAATGTTTTTCATGCATTATACCAAAATTTTTGCACATATCCTCATAATACAATCAACCAGTAAAGCGTTGAGTGACAATCACACGGAGATCTACGTTCCGTTGAACGATGGTTTCGAAAAGTTTCATTCTACTGGCCCTAATCGAAAGTCCCTCCCTTCTTCAACATAAATTCGCCATCCAACTGATACACTCATCCCAAAAAACTGGTAACCAATTACACCCTCAAGTATATAAGACAACAAATCCCCCATACAAGGTCCCGGAACACATACGAAAAACAACAAGGAACCCCTATCCGATAAATAACATATTTCGATCCTGAAAACGGAAACAATCCCAGTCGACCCCGGCCATGTCGGCGAGATGAAAGGAAAACGTAAAAGGGACCGAAACATGCGGAGGAACGAGGAAAATACCCAATAAGCAACATCGAGAATCGCTGATTCGTGGCGGGCACTCGATTCAAACCGGAAGTACCAGCATCCGTGTTATTGCTATTCTTATAAGCAGATTCTGGAGGCGCCTCCCTCGTTCCTTCGACCATTTTTATCGTTACGCGCCCGAATTTACATGTGTCCCTGAATATTCAATATACTTAGCGGGATATCATATTGGCAAAAGTTCCCTATGAAACGAGAAGGGGACGGGTTGAATAAAATCACGGAACTATGGGAGGATGTTTGTTATCTCGGCCAACTTTAAGGGTCAACGAATTCGTGAGTTCGTTTCTCGTTGATAGGATTTTTTTGCCGAAAGGAGTGAGGCGATGTGGAGGCATGAATTTTATATTTGTTGTTGTTATCTACACATTCTTGATTCTTGACGAAGAAAGTTGTTTTTCATTAAATGTATAGAATGGAAAATGGAGGATTGGTCTGACCTGATCTCCGAGGGCATCTGTGCTGTTATTTAGAGACAGTCCTATCAGTCGTGATTTACTTCCTGAAGAGTTAATCTAAAATGATTCGCGAATCAATCAAACTCACTTCAAATGTCTAGAAAATAACCAACTCTTCGATAATTTTCGTGTATAATTATTATTTGGGTAATAACCACCATCTGCTATTGTTCTTACTACCAACATTTCGATAGAACTCTCCTGTCCGTTTCAAGGTGAAAAACAGTATTTGAAAATTGTTTAATTTACATTAATAGTCAAGTTTGAAAAAACTCCGTGATTACAAAATGGCGCCCACGCTGGTCTTTCCACAATGGTCGTAGAACTCTGAAAATATGAAAATAATCATTTTTTATATAAGTGTATACAATATATTTAGGTAAATGATCATAGTTTATTTATTCTCATAGCATGTTACTTAAGAGAGCGAATCATTCAGAAGAGTAATCATAAACGTAGATAATTCAACTGAACCAGAAATGTTGTCGAGCGAGTTTTGGAAGTTAGCAACCTTTGAATCCAATTTTACTTTATGTAATCTGGGTCATTTGAACGTTCTTGCAAAAATAGCAAAATATTTAATTATCTTTAACATCAACAGGGGGCGTAGCTCAGATGGTAGAGCGCTCGCTTAGCATGCGAGAGGTACCGGGATCGATGCCCGGCGCCTCCAATTTTTTTCGCGAATCTTGAATCTGGTATCTACCAACGTCAAATATTCCACTTGGACGATATAGGTATTATAAGATATTTTTAATACGCCATCTCATCTCGAAGAAATTCCAGAGAAGCGTTAAACGCTATTTGGTACCTTAGTAAATAGCTTATTCACACTATATATTTAATATCTATCATTTCTGTATTAAAGGATACTATTGTGGGAGTTATCCTGTTTGCTCAAATAGAGAAATTAATGAATGAATAAATAAATACACCAAGAATAAGTAAAAACATGTGTAAATTGAACGAGAAATTTGAAGCAAGAAGAAATATGCAGATCATAGTAATCCGCTAATTGATTTGAAAAAAAAACTGAAATAATCAATGTTATTCAATTGTGAGACGGTGAAAATAAGAAAAGAATTTCGTACAGTATTAACCAGAAGTTCACGTTACGATATAATATTAGGGGGACGGAAAGTAATGTCGTTTCTGCCTATGCCAATACTTGATTGTCATTTGTCAGCTCATTGTTTTGTTCAGAGGCGTACCAAAGACATTGTGAGGTTATAGTGATTTCTTTACTTATAGACAATTGAATTACAATTTTTTTTTTGTAATTTTGGGTAAAATGGCCAGCCAAATACCAGAAGAGGTACACATCCGGCATTGCATGCTCTTTGAGTTTCGCAAGGGAAATAACGCAACAGTTGCTACCAAAAACATTTGAGATGTTTATCCAAATGCACTGGACATTCGTAAATGCCAAAGGTGGTTTTCCAAGTTCAAATCGGGTAATTTTGATCTTTCCGACTCGTATCGATCAGGAAGACCATCAGCGTTAGACAACGACGTGTTAAGGGCGGAAGTGGAAGCAAATCCGTGTCAGACGATCGAGGAATTGTCAAACAGTCTCAACAAACCTTGGTCGACCATCCAAGAACATTTGAAGCAGATTGGGAAAGTAAGCAGAGCAGGTGTTTGGGTCCCGCATAATCTGTCCGAACAGAATAAGGCTAACCGATCAATCACATGCAACTTATTGCTTCAACGACACAACACAGAAGCGTTTTTTGATCGCTTGATCACAGGAGATGAGAAATGGGTCCTGTATGATAACCCAAAACGCAAAAGGCAGTGGCTCTCTCCAAATGAAATCCCTCGGAGTACTGCTAAGCCAGGTTTACACCCCAAAAAAGCGCTTTTGTGTGTTTGGTGGAGTATTCGCGGCATTGTTCATTTTATATTACTGAAACCTGGACAAACTGTTACTGCAGACCTCTACAGCGAACAATTGCAGCGAGTCAATCAATCTTTAATTGAAAAGTGGCCAGCAAATGTATGTGTTTGTATTTAGCGTAAGAAAACGACATTACTTTCCGGTCCCCTAATACGAAGGAGTTTCATTTCTAATCAACTAACGTCAAAGATAGGAAAATGTGTCACAAAATGGCGACTGCGCTAGTTTTCGTTCAATATTTATTAATTTTTATAAGAGCTTAATATATTTGAGAATATTTTTAAGTTTCCGTTCATTGTTATGATTGACAGTTGATTGAGGTTATTGTCCAAATAATAGTTATACAGGAGTTCTACCATCAAAAAAATTTTTCGTCGACAACTGCAGATTCTTGGAGCAAAAAAAAAACATTTTTCCCCAATATCTTTTTTCCAATTATGCCTCCTTGCAATGTTATAAGCGACTTGAAGTTTTAAATTGGGTTAAGTCGCACTGCACATCTTTCAAAATTTCACAAAAATCATGACATACTTTTTTATGTGCTTCCTGTTGAAGGATTTTCGAGGAAAAATTAGCGTTCAAAAATTGTTGGAATTTTTTTTCATTGAATTTGTCAGCTTTTCTTAAGAGCAACTGGCAAACAAATGGTTGTGTACCACTCAAAAATGACTGTTTTGCGTTGTTCTAGTGGTCCGATTGCGACATGTCCAGTTTTCCGAAGAAATAGGCTACCATTTGCTTGCAAGTGGTTTGTACGCGAGCAACTTTTGGTGGATTTGGCTCACCTTGAAACACCCATACAGTCGACTGCTGTTTACTTTCGGGCTCATACGCTTAAATCCACGATTCATCACCTGTCACGATGTCATAGACGTGCTTCGAAGCGCCCCGATCGTATTTTTGGAGCATGTCTTTCGACCATTGGACACGAGCCTTTTTTTGAGAGATTGACAAACTGTGTGGGATCAAACGCGGACAAATTTTTTTAACGGTCAAATATTCATGCAATATTTAATATATGCTGGTCCCGCTAATATTTTAGAGGACATAAGTGTTTCTTCTGGTCTTCTGGTCTAATAATCTAAGCTAATGTAGTAGGAAGAGACTCACCATCTAATACTTTAAAGTTTGGGAGAATTTTACAAATATCATAAAAATGTCATATATGTTTGAAAACTTTCAGCTCTCATGAAAGTATTATTATTTTATTATTTGGAGAATTAGGTATGTTGATGACAAAAACTGTGAGTTTGGTTATGGACATATGTTTGTTGATTGTTCTAAATTCTGTATAATATTTGTTTCTGTATAGCAATCTTCCAGCGACTTTGTAACATGCGCCCAAAAGCTTCTGACCTCAAGTCCATGCTTTTTTACTTTTGTTTAGCCTAATTTCGGAACACCTGTATATATCTCGAACAATATTATGGTGGCGCCAAACACAAACATAAAGGGTAAATTATGTATCTCCCACCCTCTTTGATAATAATCAAATCGATCCACTTTGTGTACCTACACCCAGACTGCATAAATCTGGAATAACAGTCGCCCCGGGAGCGAGCATTCCAGAGCGACGGGCATCATCCAGTCTCTGAAAGTGCAATTTCCACAGCGATTCCAGTCTTGATCTATTGTTTCTTATGTAAGATCGTATTTATAAGCGGCGTTGCTTTACTGGCGGAAATTTGGCACGCTTCGGCGAATTATCTCCATTTATCGTCGAATAAATTATTTAGCCTCGAGTAAGATAATTAGTGCAATCGGAAGGATCACGGGGATATCGAGAAAAGCGCAAAGTTTCCCTCTAAAATGGATAGAAGGGGTTGATTTCGCCCTGAAAGTGTGGTTGCGCCCGAATTTGCTTAGATATTTAGGCGATTCGCCAATGAAAGGTCTTTACACCACAGTGCGTTTAAAGCCGATATAAGGATGAATTAACTCGCCCATTGAAATGGAAAATGGAACACTTCAAGCAAAGTTATGTCGAATTGAAGATTACAGGCCAACTGAATGAAGGGAAAGTGGGTCTCTGAAACCCTTTATTTGATTTAGAATATTTGGAGGGGATGATTCCACAAGCTACTGCGGTGATTTGTACGTGCTATATTCGTTAAATGGCATCATGATGGAATTCTTATGAAAAAAGATTTTATTTCTGATCCTTCTGAAAAAATCCTGGTTTTGACCTTCCAAGAAAAACTTAGATACTTCTTTACGTCATGGTCGTACCAATGGCTATTCAGATGGAACACAAGCCCAAATTGTGAATGTGGATATGCAGAAAAACAACACCTCATCTCATCAGTAATTGTTCCATATATAAATGTCAAGATGGTTTTAGGGCTATTCATGATGTTTCCGATTGTTTCTTGGAATGGGTTATAAATTTCAAACGAATATGATACGTATTTTTGTTATTCAGATCTTTTTTCTGCTTTTGTCTTTTTATTTCCAAATTCGATGTGAGCAACTTGAAGAAGCCTATGGGTTCATTAATAGAAGACTACTCTTGTAGAAAGAAGTCCCTTAATTATATTTCAGCTTATTTTTGTACTCACAACAACACATATGCGGGGTCTTGGTTTTTTTTAATGGGCTTTTTTCCCTAGGCTTTCATGTCATACGCCGAAATGTATGGCATCCCGTCACTAACCCCTGCTAACACTTCACGTTCTATTGTTTGCTAACCAAGAAACTGTGAGCCAAAAGTACAAAAGAATAAAAATATATATTATAAAGTCATTTCACACAGTCTGGTATTCACGCATGCGCGCATTCTCGGCCAGGACGAAATGAGGCTGCTGAAACGTAGCGAGTTGAGTTGTCCGCGTGTTGTAGTGTTGTTGTGTACGCTGCCATGGCTGCGCGTGTAAAGTACTTGTTGTACTGCTTGTTTGCTCACTTTTTACATAAAACTTGACGGAGATTATGCTGAAATGTTCGAAGAATTCCGCCAGCGCTTTCTAAATGAGCAAGTTCCCACCAGACAAATGGTGCACAAACTGCGTCGTAAATTCTTAACTACTGGCTCTGTAATCGACCGAATTCGTTCAATATCTTCCTGTAATGGATCATTTGGCGTGCTAGTTCCTTGTGGAACAGCCTGATATTATCATGAATCAGTTGGTCATGTAAATATATTGTATGTTGAAAGTGATGTTCAATTTCGACGTACATAAGAACCGTAGGTCTCGTTTCCTATGGTATCCCTGGGCCTTGAGAAGAATGTGCTCGTCGCTGATGATTTTAACAAGGTGTAGATCTTGACGACAGGTAGTTTTATCATTACATACAGTCTCATGTATGCTATAGTATAGTATATAACATTACTAGCAAGGTAAGCGAGTTTTTACTGGCGAATGGAGGATATAACTGACGAGCCGCAGGTGAACAAAAATAGTGTGATTTGGGTAACTGAAGATGCTTTGTTGGTCTACTTGAATCAACTATCAGCTTGATTCAGCCCTAATACTTTATGGGCAAAATGGTCTATGCTGAAAAGCTGCTTGGAAATGAAAGGGAATACCCCTGTTCGCAGGTTTGTTTTCCTTAAAAAATTTATTGAAAAGTATGACGTTTAGTTGTCATTTGCAGATATCAAAAGGTAATAGCGTTTCTGAAATGAAAAAATGAGCGTTATACGCCAAAAAAAGGCCATGGTATTAAGTAAAGAAGAGACTGAACTATTTCTTTTACCTGCTCCTGATGACCAGTGGTTGCTGGCTAAAATTGTAACAATATTTGGGATTTGGATGTTGTCGATGTGACGAAATTCTCTCCTTAAACATGAATGATGTATAAGATATGGAAAAATACGTTATTGTGACATTGCGGCAAACAAAAAACAACAAGAAGATTCTCCATAACCCATGATGGCTACAGCTTCAAGCCCTGCATGTTATACAGAAAATATGTGAATCTTCGGCCTCCTGGAACAGAAAGCATAAGTAAGATTTTTTTTGACATAGGTACTGACATGGAACGTGCAGTGCTAGCCAGTACACTATTGGTGGTGTCCCAAAGCAAATAGCGAAATAATTAGGATTAAAAGACCCAGAGTTATAGACCGGCCACTCTTTTCGCAGAACTGGAGCCACTATGGTTGCGGATTCGGGTGGAAATATTTTAGCACTAAAGCGTGCAGGAGGGTGGAAGAGCACCGAAATTGCGATGAGTTATGTCGATGATTCGGTCAACAAAGAATCGAAATGTCTAGCGAATTATTTGGTAGTAAGGAGAGTACAATTGTTCTGCAGTCCTCGAGTTCAGCAGTTTCTGAGTCAACAGATGGTTCATCATCATCATCAGTATCAACTCTTTCATCATCAAAAATTTCTAATGTCAATATTAATACTACTAACTTGTAAAAATTTTGCAAGTTAACTGTCAGTTTTACAAGTTAGTGACTCGATAAAATAAACTTTCTTGATTAATATTGTGTTTTTGGAAACTGACTTTTACAAATGAAAAACAAATAAAATCTTTGAACGATACATCCCTCAACTTCATTGATGAAGAAATAAAATATATATCGATCCCAAGTGAATAATTCCACAACTGCGCCCTAACTATAACATAGATTATTTGTTTTTCCCATCCAGCTAATCAAGAAATGCATCGTCCACAACCACTTCCCTTCACGTGCATCCAGCTAATGATTTAACTGTGTTGTCAGAGGGGAAGCGTCAGAGGAACACAACCAGCGGGCTGGTTGGGAATTAGTTTGAAGGCCGAACTGGGTATGCACTCAGGAGTTAAGCGCTGGATAAGCAGAAACCGTCGAGGAAATCTGAGCGCATATGTTGTAATGAGAAATTATGGTGATTACATGTATGCGTTCGGGTTACCAAACAGATTGTGATTCAGAGGTGAAAGGGATTGAACGTGTCGAGATGAGAAACGGCGTTTCTTTTGCTTTTGCCCGAATAATTTTACCTGGATTTTGCATTCGAATTATTCCGGATTTCGTGGACTAGGCGCTTCTTCCCATCAGAGCCTAATAAAGGTTTTTAGAGAATAATGGGCATGATCCCAACTTCCATATACTTGAAGTGCTCGAATTTTTTTGAAATAATGCTAAAAGACGAAGCTTTCATGTTGGCTTCGCCTGCAGTGGAGCCATTAAATAAGTATGAGTATGAATTAGATATTTTCGTCACCGTCGATAATACAGTGGGACGGTATTACAGTATTCACAGTTTAAACTTCATTACTGTAATGCTAGATGGCATTGAAGTAGCTAAATTTGCCGATTTTTGACAAAGCATTTTATTATCTTCCTTAATTTGTTTTTAATAAAAAGTATCCTATGTAACTTCTGATACCTTCAAGAGTATATGTACAAAGTTGCATGATGATCGGTCAAGTAGTTTTCACGTGAAAGCGTAACAAACAAACTTACATTCGCATTTATAATAGTAGGGATAACATTAACTAGTCTATTCACGGATTCATGACAATATTAGTACCAGGGCCGGATTAAACTCTTTTCCGCCCCTAGGCCAAAAACAATTTGCTGCCCCTATGAGTAAAGAGAATTTTAAAAATTCAAATTTTTTAAATACGTGATTTTCGCAGAAGTCGATAAAGACAATTTTCTTTCTGGAAATAAAACAATCTAATGTTTCAGAGTGTATATTTTATAGTAAAAAATTACAGCTTTCATAATCAAACTAATAATGCTTTTCTTCTTGCCTTCTTTTCCGCAAATTGTTGCAACACAGTATCGAAGTCTAATTTTTTCAACAATTCAGCTTCAATGCACAAAACGACATGCTAGATCGCAAATAGGATAAAATTCGCTTCAATGCTGGTGTAGAGTCTACGCTTATTGAATAGTATTTGGCTTCTGTAACTTCCTGATCAATTGATTTTAGAACTTCTGTAGCCATAATTTGGATGATTTCTGCACACATCGATGATGACAAGTAAGAGACGTTCCCTCTGCCTTGATTTCCGTGCTTTTCAATGTGAGCAGCAAGAAAAGGGTCAAATTCAGCTAGAAATTCGAATAGCATCATATAATTGCCATTATGTAGACTACCAAATACTTCCGTCGAACCCCTGAATGATAGTCCTCTTGATGCCAATGCCTTGATCGCTGCAACAACTCTCTTTAAAATTTCTCTCCAGTACTGTACTTCCCGCTTGTATTCTTTAACATGAAGTGCATCTACCTGGCCAGCTGCTTTTTGCCTTTGGAATAAAATTAGGACACAATTTTTGTGATTCTGTGAATTCTCGTGCTGTTCAATAGTAATAGGATTTTTCCAATCATTAAATCCGTTAATTGCAAATGGACCTTTTCCATTGAATAAACGGCATGGCAGACAGTAGAGACGTCCTGTGCTAGCAGAGTAAATCAAGAAACCGCGAGTGTGAGTCTCGGCATTTTTCAATCGGGTTTTGAACAATCCTTTCGAACAACATCGAACGCGATCATTGTAATTCATTATGACATAAGTCATAATGAATGTCAGTTGATAATTTTTCCTCTGCTATTTTTTCAATGAAATAAGTGTTATATCACAACCTTCCTCAACTATGGATGATGATTTCCTTTGAATGGGTTCCGTAGCAGACTTCAAACATAAGAAGATCTGAAAAATCATCACTTGGACCGCAAGACCCGATTCGAAGAATCCTCCTTGCAGATTGGCGACAAATTTTGTGTATTACAATAGATTTGAATATAGAAGGTATTTCTAAGGACAAGAGTGACTACATTTCTAAAATAACAAAGGATTATGGTGCTGAGATTATTCTCCTTCAAGAGACACATACGGATACTAAAAAAAAAAAATCTTCGTTGAAGAGGAACAATAAAAGTTATGTATTAATTGATTATCTAATTAGTAAAATTTATGGTTTAGCTTGTTATGTTAAAAAATTCTTGATTCACAATATCGAGTTAATCCAAAAAGGCTAATTTGAGGAAGTTTTCTTTATCTCTTTCAAATTTTGTATTTTTGATATTCAGTTCATTTTTCTGCTTTTGTCTTTTTATTTCCAGATTCGATGTGGGCACCTTGAAGAAGTCTCTGTTTCCATCAATAGAAGATCACTCTTGAAGAAAGAAATCCCAAATATATTTCAGCTTATTTTTGTACTTTCACACTTAGGCGGGGAGCCAGGGTTTTTTTTACGGGGGTTTTTTCCCTAGGCTTTTATGTGATACGCCGAATTGTATGACACCCCGTCACTAACCCCTGATCTGTATGCTTTATTGTTTGCTAACGAAATATTGTAAGCCAAAAGTTCAAAAGAATATATATATATTGTAATTCCTTCTTGGAGCTTCAAAATCTAATGAATCAATATTTTGTTTTATTCCACGATTGATAAAATTCTGCCTCAACTTCTCTGTTATTTCATCCCACAGAGCTGGATCATCACTGAAATTATCTGAACTGCCGCTAATTTCTGGAAAAGCTTTTTTCGGATTTTCACAAGATTCCACTTGTTCCGGAATCTCCATAATGCTTTCAGCTTTGTTTGATGAGTTGTTACCACTTGTTGACGGTTGATCGAATTCTTGTTGAATTTCACTCAGCTCTGTCGAGTCCACTTTTTGTTTTTTATCACCTTTTTGTAAAAAGGTGTCGATCTTGGGAATCTTCTTCACCAGTTCCTCATTTTCTTCTGATCTTTCCTTTGCTCGTTTTCTATATTCACAACCACTTTCACGTTTTCTTGACATTGCGAAAAAAAGAATGAACAAGTAGATGTGAAACTAAGTTTCCACAAAATTTATTTATACTAAAATTGTACTAGCAATGTTTAAAAATGACTGGCGACAACTCTATAGTAGTTACTTCTCGATTCTGAGTGTATTGCATGGACGGTAAAATAGGACTGACGAGCTGCCAGTGCCGATTCCGAAATTCACGCAAAAATTTAACTAGTTACTTGCATCCATTGAAAATAATACCTACTAGGGAAACTCATCAAACGTGCCGCATTCATATTTGAAATATTATGCCAGTCCTCTGATTTCCCTGACAGTAATCCGTGTTTTATTAGTAGCAATTACAATTTACGATAGGATAGGTTTTCCACGTTCTCTTTGATGCGCTTAACCGCCTACAGTGCCGACTGCTGTTCGGTTTTAGGGCGGCTCCTTTGATTTTCAGATTACCAAGGGGTGTGAAAAATGCAACAATATTTCTATCTTCCTATACATCAGTAATGAAAATATGTGCGAAATTTTCGAAGATGGCTATTTCTACATTTTCGTAGAGGAGTTAAACAATTATTTTTATTCACCGAAAAATTTGCCGCCCCTAAAATTGTGCCGCCCCTAGGCCATGGCCTATGTTGGCCTAGGCGGTAATAGGGCACTGATTAGTACTGTAATCAATCCACAAAAATAGACATCATACCGAAAATCATCAATCTTTTGCAGACAAATATACATATTCATTGTCATGTGAAAGTTTGGTTTCAGGAAATGATGTGTCACTAGTCACATTGTGACTAGTCATGGCTGGATTATGTATTCTAACGTCTTTCAGTCAATAATACAATAATAACAATTTCTATACACGTTAACTAATTTATTTATATCACTTATGATGATACTTTATTTATACAGAGAATTTATATTCATAATATATCAATGAATACGTTTCTGCAACGCTCTTGGAACAACTTTCTCTCCGTTTACCCAGGCACTTGCTTTTATATCAAATATAGTCATGTACGGAAATTTTTGTGGATAACCATTTTCTAACTTTGCCCTGTATCTATATTCTTAAATGTTTAGTATACGCCAAGGAAAATGAGGGCGAATGGTTGAAACTATCAAGTCAGCATGACTAGAAATTCACAAGTCATGATGTTAACATAAAACTTTCAAATTCGAATGCTCTCTTTTGTATCGAGGTACTAAGTTTTTCAACCATTTGCCTTAATCTCTGAAGTCCTTGAATTCAAAAAGGTTTAAGAACGAGGTCAAGAAACTTCTTTTGAGAAAGGGTGTCTATTCGGAAGATGAATACCTTGTTGACTCCTTGTCAATTTAATTGTCTCCATTTTTTCATTATCATACTTAATGACTTGTCCTATACACAATGTAGTGTCTTCGAGGATTTAATAAAATTATTATTATCATTATTTTGAGAATTTCCAAAGGTTCTAACGCGGCACCTTTTTATCCAGTATTTCCGTGTAACAGTCATGGTTCGTATTACTGCTCGATTGTCATGATGAAGTCGACGACGTCATTCGTCATTTGAAGGGCGCGTTTGGATTTTGCATTGGAAAGAGGCTGATTGGGAAAGAGTTCTCTTCACAGATGAGTCTAGATTCTGCCTTTACCATTGTGATCAACGTTCCCTTGTATACAGACGGCCACATGAAAGATATGCTCAGTGCAATTTCCTGAATAATACTGGTTTCGGGGGAAGATCGATTACGGTATGGGGTGGAATATCTTTGACTGCTCGCACAGACCTAGTGGTCGTTGATAATGGAGCTATGAATGCTGATAGGTATATAAGGAACATGCTTGAAGAGCATGTAGTGCCATTTGCATACATTGGTGAAAATTTCATTTTTATGGACGAAAATGCCAGACCCCATCGTGCGCGCATCGTTCAGGAGTACTTTGAAGAGGTTGAAGTCTGTCGAATGGAATGACCAGCAAGAAGTCCAGATCTCAATCCGATTGAGCAGGTCTGGGACAACCTCAATAGAAGGCTGAGAAGTTCAGAAAATCATCCAGCTACTCTTAATGACTTAGGAATCCAACTCAAAGAAATCTGGGAAGGATTAGACCAGAACATTTTGAGATCACTCATTTTGAGTATGAACCGTCGTTGCCGAGAGGTAATTAAGGTGTGGAAATACCAAGAATTAAATCACTTATCAGCATTCCAGTATTTTGAAAATTGTTCATTTCTCTTCTCTCACATAAGATTCGGTTTTCTTCCATTAAATGTGTTTTGTTTCGTTCAAAACCTAAATAACATAAAAAATAAGTAATAAAGTAATTAACTTTCATAAGAATTGAGATTTTCTGAATGTGCGTTAATTTTTTAGCTCAGTATTATTCATTAATTTCAGGCTGAGTTATCTGAAGTCTTTTGGAGTCAAAGTGTCTATAATACAGTCACGTAATTGCTAACTGCAGTTTCCATTTGGAGTTAATGATATTTATGGTAGCCCCAAGTCTAATTTTCGACAGCGAAATGTTTGATCGCTGCGAAATTCCCTGAACGAAGAAGAAACTCGTATTGTCTGTTCTTTTCGAGAGTCTGGAATCATCCAGTCTTTCCCCTTCGAATCCGCGTATTGATCTCCCTCAAACCTATTGAATTTTTATACTCGAAAGAGGAATCAGGCAAAATAACAAACAAGATCACACTCGCTCCTTTCATCAGACCGAAGAGATAAAAAGAACGAGTTCTAGAGTTACTCCCGCTGATAGATGTGATGCCGGGCCAACAATGAAAATAATTATTTTATCGTTCGGGACCGCCAGTCGAAGCGGGCCATAAATTCCGCAGATTCGGCCTACACGCCGACAGCACTTCGATATTTACAATGATCCGAGCGAAGGGGCATAAAATATAAAAAAGGCCATAAATCGTGAATCGTTACGTTGGCATGGGGGGAAAAAGTAAGATGCTCTCGATAAATAAGTAGGCCTTTCGATGGAAGTTCGCCGCCGTATAGGGGTTGCGGGAAGGAGAAAAACTGGCCAAGGAAATTCGGTATTGCCGACCTCGTGTGTTGGTGGAAGCTCATATTTTGTGAGATGCTGCTTCCGTTATACATTTTGGAGATATTAAGTGATGTCGAATATGGCCTCGTTGTTGAACGTTTAGGCCTACCGGTATTGGGAGTTATTTCGGGGGTCTCGACTAGAGGATTCCGGAATCGAGGGGTCGTAAGGCTCTATATAATAGCTAGAGTCCGTTCAAGATATATTGTCATCAAAGAAAGTGTAGTCGGTGCTTTATCACTGGTTACAAAAAGTTACTGAAATGTTCTGTGCTTTAAACCTCATATTTTCCCGATCCTATATTATACGAGGGCCACTCAGAAACTAACCTCCGATGGGTCACAGTGCGGGTAGTGGGGGGGAGTAGCGCGCCATCTGTGCATTCATGCGCTCAGCAGGTCAGTCGGCATCAAGCCGTAGTCGAGTGAACATCGTACCTGCGCTAGTTTAGTTTTTGTGGCAGTTTGAAATGTGTGCTGCAATAGAAAATCCGCCAAATGTGAGGTGCGTGCTGTTATAAGGTTTTTTACAAAGGATACTCTGCAGCAGCTATTCATCGTGAGCTTTGTGCCGTGTACGGACCAAAATTTATGAGTGAAGGAGTTGTCCGTGAATGGGTACGTTTATTTAAAAGTGGACGAGAAAACGTTCATGATGAAGAGGGGAGTGGTAGACCATCATTGGTGACTGACGAACTCGTTCAGACAGTTGATGCAAAAGTTCGTGAAAATCGAAGAAATGGCTCGGGTCCCAGCGGTTTGATGACGACGAAGAGCTCAAAGATGCGGTCACAGGCAGGCTCAAGGCACAAGCGGGTGATTTTTATGCAGAAGGAATTTCAAAGCGTGTGAAGAGATACGATAAGTGCCTCAATCGTAATGGAGACTATTTCGAAAAATAGTGCAAAGATGTAGTTGTAAGATGTATATATTAAAATATTTTTACTTAACTTGGTGTATTTTTTTCAATTAACCGGAGGTTAGTTTCTAAACGGCCCTCTTAAATAAATAACTGAAGACTCAGATATATATCCCAACTAACCAGTGGCGTAACTATACCATCTGGGGCCCGTGGCAAAATTATTCTGAGGCGGCCCCCCATCGATAAAATTCCTCATGATGTATTGTTTCCAAACAAGTTTGCCTAACAATAACCTCTTTCCCTGACTAGGTTTTAATTATGAGGAATATTTTTGTCATTTACGGAATTGATGATTTTCTTGGCTAAAGCAGTTTGAACCTTATAACCCAATGAAATCCTAAAATGTATCATTAATGGCAAATGCCTTCGGGATCCGATTACCGCATTTTCGATCTTACAATAACGGTCAAGTTCACACATGTTACCAATTTTTTAAATGAGCGGTATCGAATATAATATATAAGAATGAGGCGGCTTTTATTTCATTTGCCAGTGCAATTTTTACTTTCTACGACCTAGACAGAAATGAACTCTCTAAATATTTCATCTGGCCTTCTGTTATTCTAAATAATTCTTGTAAAAACGGGTTATTTTGTCCAAATAACTAAACGTTTTTCAAGAAGTTTTCTTTGGAGCTTGGATCTCTGCTATCTGCGGTTTCTTTGTGGCCACGAAAGGCAAAATTACACCAATAGTTCACCATTTATGCGCAAATGAAATATGGTTGTTTCAATATTTGCTACAATATCTAAATATCTATCTGATCAATTTGAAACTTGTATGAATAACGTTGAGAAAAAGGAATTTGCCTAGCTTTCTGTAACATCACAGTCTCGATAATTTTTGAAAACTCCATTTTTTGTTGGGTATATTCGATTTCTCATAAGATATAAGATGGACATCATAAAAAATTGTGCATTTATGGAGGTTATTGATATATTGCATGTTCTAAAATTTCATCTTCTTTAAGTGGACCCACGAGAACATATGGGAGTTTTTTTTTTGGTCAATTCCTGAACTCCCAGCATTTTAGGCCGGGGACCCTATTGGGTCTGAAGCCCGTGGCATTTTGCCAGCCTTGCTACCCTATTGTCATGCCACTGCAACTAACAATTTATGTTTTATGAGTGGCCCAACAACTTTTACAAAACAATTAAAATAAAATCTCCATGGTACTAAAAACTTTTGAATATTATTACTTCAACACTTATAATGCCAAAAAAGGCCTACTTTTGTGCGGCAATTTTATTCTTAAATTTGTTTCATTATGGCTTCCACACGGTTTATCGGATAATTGTTTAAATATTTATTAAGATAATATAAACAGAGTTGCAAAAAATTATGAAACACTTTTATGGAAATCAGTTCTAAAGCGAAATATTATTTCATTATTATGGCATTCATCAGGATTACCGGTATGAAATGAGCGTTTTTTTTTGTTCCCTATCGAAACATTCATAATAATTTTACAATAGTATATTTTAAAACAAGTTGCAGATTGGACACCTATTCCAACACGAATGCGAAATTAGAAGGAGCGAGTTTTTGAACGCATGCGTGTTGGAATTGCCTTCTGCAACGAGTATTAGACGATATTTTCTCTATTTCAGTCAAGAATTGTAAGAAATTTATTAGAATTCAATGAAAAATGCAAGCTATATCTTCTAGTGCCTTTTGTATTTTATTTTCGCAGTTGGCGTGACTGATACGAAAATTGACAGATTATAGAATTTGATTAGTGCATTCAAATCTCTACATGGTTTAATTTTGACAATTGACATGCAATGGACGCGTGTTGACATTCGAAAGGATAGGATGTCAGTGTTGTCAACCACAAAACGAAAATTATAACTGAAACAATGCTGTAATAAGTTCATTACAGCACTGTTTTTAGTACTGTAATGAACTCATTACGACACTGAAATAGAGAAAATTATAAATTTATCTTGTTTTTGTCCTCTATCACCTAATCGATAGTCCGGTCGGTATTCCACCCTCGAAAATAGAACTAATTGACCCGCACGATTGTACCGAACTGCGAGACTCTAGTGGCTTCGCAACACGTTCGTACATATCGAAAAAAAAGTTTCCTAACGAAGACTTATCCGTTATAACGATGAACCCTCCCGTAACACCGGTCACCGCAAAAACCGATGAATTACGACTTTGCCCGCGTTGTGGCGATATTTCAAATAATATTTCAGGGCCCCAATCAATGTCCAGAGACCCTCGACGGACCTCCATTTCACGGTCCGAGGATGTGCTGATGCAGCTCCCAAATGGGGCACTTCAAAAGCTGTAACTCACAGCGAATCTGCCCCTTCGTCTCACCTCGCGTTTCTTTTTCATATCTCGTTTCATGATCGAAGGACGCACTTTCGTTCTCTATTGTCTATTCGTCTTGCACCATTTGATGTAGGGTTTGGAGGTTATTGAGCACCACCAGACTCGGTTGACGTTTATTATGTTTATGTTGGATTTGGTTAACAGGCTAGGGCACATACGGTAGTTTTCATGTGGTTGTAATACTGTGATCAGAAGAAAGAATTGGTTGTACTCTAGATAATATTCCTATACAGAAAATGCTGTTGAGAAAACAGTCCCTTCAATTCTGATTTAAAAGAAGTTTTTTTTTCCTCACAACGCATGGAAGTTTTGAACTTCCAGATGTAATTTCTCCCACAGACAAAGTCAAGATTTCCTCACATGAGGACAAGTATATTGTAAAGGGTCATCCAAAAACGAGCCTACATGTTTCTTCGAAATAAAACAAAAACTATTTGCAATTCTTTCAAATTGATTTTTTTTATTGAAAGTATGATCCATTACAATTATAAGTGGAATAGAATATCATTCAAATGTCCACCACGACTGAGTCTGCAGGCATCAATCAGAATATCGGAATTTACAATGACTTTCCGACATGTTGCTGGTGTTATTTCACGAATTGCAACTTGAATGCTGTTCTTTACAAGATTAATTGTTTGTGGCTTGTTAGCACATACTCGACTTTTCAAAAATTTTGCTTATTGACGAATCCATCCATTGTGAAATGAGCTTCGTCACTAAACAAAATTTTGCTAGAAAACAATGGATCTGTCGTTCGTTGTTCAATAATTCAACTAGAGAAATTACGACGTTGTAAATGGTTTCTTTCATTCAATTTCTGGGTTAATTGAATTTTATAAGCGTGTAAATGCAAATCTTTATGCAAAATCCTCCATAAGGAGCCATAAGATATGCCCAATTCTTGCGAACGACGCGAAATTGATGTTGTCGGTTCATTTTCAACACTTTCACTAACATCAGCATTATTTTCATTTGTGCGTACAGTTTTTGGTCTTCCACTTTTTGGTTTATCAGTAAGACAACCATGATGAAATTAATATTTCGACTTATTTCGAAGCGAATGAGAATTCATCTCTTCGAAAGGAAACACATTAAATAGATTCGCTACTTCAGTACACGAATAATGATTATAAATAAATTATGATAATAAAAATAAAAATACGTTTCAAAACTCAAATTAACAAAATAAATGATCAGGTAAGAGTCTCAATATGGTACCCATTTTGTTCCACACACTTTCGAATACGTCTTGAAATACCTCGGTTAGTCGCTCGCTGAATTTCCTCTACTGAGTGGAAAGCATCCTCCACACGCCGTTTCAAATCTTCTTTGCTTTTAATAGGAGATTCATAGACTATGCTTTTATTCTACCCCATAAATAAAAATCTAAGGGAGTAAGATTGGGAGATCCTGGGGACCAAAATAGTGAAGAACGGCGTCCGATCCACCGATTACCAAAAATTGCATTCAGTTCCGCACTCTATTGTTCATCAAAAGAGCAAACACATTAAAACTAAATTTGTTCTGGGGGTTTCTTTGTCTTTTTCTATGAGGATTTTCACTTCTCCAAATGTGGCAATACTTTCTATTAAATAGTCCTTCATTATTGAATCTTGCTTCGTCTGTCCAAATGATCTTTTTCAAAAAATTTTCATCATTTTCAAGTTTTTCTAATATTCCTCTACAAAAATTTAACCTTTTTATGTAGTCACCTGGTTCTAATGCATGAACTTTCCCTTATTTGTAGTCATGCATGTTGTGTTTTTTCAAAATTCGGTGCACTGAATTTCTGTCTAAATCGATTTCATGAGCTGCACTTCGAATAGATGCATTTTCATTCACTTCGAAATAAGTCAAAACAATAATTTCATTTTCCTCATCATCAACTACCCTTCTTTTGTATTCTTTAGGGGCTCTTACACATCCAAAACTTTGAAAGTTTGAAACATATTTTCTAAAGATCTTCTCCGTCATGGAAGGTAAATGGGGATACTTCTCGTTAAAGGCCCGGCAGGTTCTACTAATAATTCTGTCACATTCACCATGTATATAATATAGATCCAGAATTTCGTAATTAGAATAACGGTTCATTTTGTTAAATCGAGAAATGAAGATAACGAATAACAATAACACCTGACACTTGTGAATTATTAACAGATAATTCATCTATGGGTACAGAGTGTTCCCATGGTTTCGAAAGAATATTCATTGAATTATTTTATGCAATCAATTTGACTCTACGTACACCATAAATCCAGAAAATCTCAAATAACTCAGAAATTATTGAATTTAGGAGCATAATCATGTAAGAAAACTATCATTATTTTTGACCGCAGAATCCAACAAAATTATAAAAAAATAGGGTTCTAATTTGAAAAACAGAAGTTTAAGATCACAATTTTCAACACAAAATTTGAAACACCCTGTGATGATATTTTTGAAATCCAAAAGATGCAAGACCTTTTCACATCCTTCCTCTTCGATGTTGTGAAAACGTTTACGCTCAGGATATTTAAAATAAGAATAATGAACATATTACTAACTGAACATATTTGACTTTTTTTCCAGTTTTTTTTTTGGATATTTTAAAAACTATTCGATTTAATACAATGGTTTTAACAGAAATGTATTCACTATTGAATACTCGTTCATACCAGGAATGGAAAACTTGAAAAAAAAATTTTTCGTCGAATTTATTTTCACGCCCTGTATAACCGGAAGTTTTTGGGCTTCGAAAATATTTTAGCTCTGTAGAGAACTTCGAACAATATCATAATCCCAATTTTCAGATTTCAAATATGTCTAGTTCTCCAGAAACGTCTAATAGGCACTCGAACTTGAGACACCCTGTATAATTTGCTGCCGAACAATTTGAAGATCACAAAAAGATTCAAGACGTACAAATATCATGTTAAAATGTGGGTGAACACTACAGAGAGAAAATTTTTTAATGAACTCATTGACTTCATCATCCCGTGTTACTCAGATGTTGTGGACTAAATTGGAGAATGGATGTATCTGTCGCTTTCTAGGTGACAACGA
The DNA here is from genome assembly GCA_030674115.1 of Micraspis discolor. NCBI lineage: Eukaryota > Metazoa > Arthropoda > Insecta > Coleoptera > Coccinellidae > Micraspis > Micraspis discolor. Next base: position 14,801,210 of record JARTUT010002175.1, read on the forward strand.
ACATGTGAATACTACTAGAATATGTCATACTGAACCGGATTAGACTGACCCAGCTTAACTAGAGGGAACACAACTAGACGCATTCATATAAGTTTTATTGGTGAATGCATTTCTTTTTGTAAAAAAAAATTTTAAGTGTTTGATGGATGTTATTTATTAAGATATGTTTTTCTATTTTTATTCTGAAATTCCATAAGAAAAAGCATTTTCACCGGTAATATTCAAACGACAATATCAATTGAAATGATCTCTTGTAGAAGGTTTTTGATAACAGTAATGCATATTTTCGCATCGATAGATTTATTACATTTCTTGTGGGTTTCTCACTACTACTGTACAGATTGGTTGAATAGCATGATAAACAAATATCACTTGAACTGAAGGTCCGTATCTTGTACTTCCTAGAATCAATACCCAACTTTTTGAAAAAACAAAAAACTAATGAACATTTCGTAACAAAGTCAATTTATTCCCCTTCTGCATTGGTACACAAATTTGCACGCACCAACAAGTTGTCAAACAACTTCTCCATGTCCTCTACAGCAATAGTCTTTAGTAAGTCCGTCGTCGACTTCTCAATGGTCCAATCGTTGCGTGCCACTTTCCTTTCATCGTCAACTGCAGTTTAGGGAACAGATAGAAGTCACACGGACCCAGATCTGGTGAATAGGGCGAATGATCGGAAGGAATAACGTGATTTTCGACCAAAAATTCAGCTACAAGTCGCGAACGATGTGATGGTGCATTATCGTGCAAAAGGGTCGATTTCTGTCGATTCTGAATGGTTCATGACGCCAAAGTTTAACTCTCCAGTGACTGTCTGGCAGGGTGGAACAATTTATTTCTTAAATCGTAAACACGTAAACAGTGTAACCTTAACTTTTGACGACTTTTTTTGGGTGTTCCTTCATCCGACGCTCTCCATTCAGCACTATGACATTTCTTTTCCGGCTCGAATTAACCTTCTTAAGGCCTAGAACTTAAGTTAAAATTCAATATGTAATTGTTTTATGAAGTCCCGTTTCAATTACTCTTGATGTTTTTTGTTGAATACGCGCACTTTTTCAATGTTTTCTTCCGATAACCCAACTCTTGTTAGTTGGCTTATGTTATAAAATTATTGTGAATTTTCAATAATCTCAATTGCTAAAAAACAAACCTCTTACTCATTGCTAATACAACCCAGAGTCATTAATTGTGGAATATATACCTAATTTTTTCCTTCTTGTTACAGATGGCGAACCGATCAAGTTACCGGAAAACCTGGAGAGCCTACCTCGAGCTGACCACTTTCCCACCCAACGCCACCGCTGGAACACTAACGAGGTGAGTTTTCCACCCTCATTCTCGCCTCCAAGGCCCGCTATTCTCGTAGGGCATCCCTAATGCCCCCCTAAACCGCACAACTTTCGGATTAAATACTTATTCGAACTTTCGCGGTGAAAATTCCATTCATAATTGAAAACCAACCGGATATAGCTCCGGAGCTCCTGAACAATTGATCCCGGAGCTGCTCTCTCGATCGTTTCCCTCTGAAAAAATAATGCGAGGGAAATTTTATCTGCCGACTTGATTTCTCTTAAGTATTATAGAGGGCGCTTATTACGGTCGGGCGGGTCTTTGGCGGTTTCCGGGTTTTTGCGACGACGGGTGAAGTTTTATGGTTAAGACGCTTACTCCTTGGAGAAAATGGGTTACCTACGAGTTTTCCTTGGGATGAAGTTTAAGGGTGACATGGTCCCTAAGAGTGTTGGATGATTTACGAAACGCTCGACCTATGTTGTGTTCGTGGATTAAGATGTCCACGGCGAGTTAGGTGTTGAAGGTGATCAGATGATTTTCAGTAAGGATTTATTCGATGATAATTCAACAACATAAAGGGTCTTTCAACAAGCACCCTATTTTTAATTATGGCCACATCTACCACATGACAGCATGGGCAGCTAGTTTTTTGACATATTCATAGTATATGCTTTGGCAATTGTTACAATGAATTCAATTTTGCTTGAAAATCACATAAACATAATTAATACCCATTATGAAAATGGTGGTTCTGTTAAAATTAAATTCCGTAGAATAATCGACCTCTTGATGCCGCTATTAAGAATTTGGTCGCTAAATTTGAGTCGACAGGCTCGGTACAAAATGTGACAACACCAACGCGTATTCTAACGTCCAACTGAAAACATCGCAGCCGTGAGTCACAGCGTTGAAGATGATCCAAATTTGTTAATTCCTCGACGTTCTCAACAACTGGAGTTATCCGAAACCACCACATTTTAGCTTTGAAGCCTTACAAGATTCAACTAGTGCAGGAATTGAAGCCAATCGACCATTCACATCGCCATAGATTCGCTCAATTCATTGTGGATCAGTTTTTCAGACGAGTCTCATTTTCACTTGTCAGAGTACGTCAACAAGCATTTGGGCTGCTGAACATCTCAGAACGATTATTGAGAAGCCTTTGCATGCTCAACGTGTCACTGTATGGTGGGCTATGTGGTCTGTAGGCGTGATTGAGCCGTTGTTTTCGAAGATGATGCTAGAAATGCGGTAACGGTCAATGGATCACGATATCGCGAGATGTTAACAATTTAATTTTGGCGTATCATTGATGACATGGATATCACTGACATGTGGTTTCCACAAGACTGTTCCACTTGTCATACAGTCAATTTGCTGATCACATAATTTCATGAAATTCGGCTGTTAAATGGCCAGCCAGATCGTGTGATTTAACACCACTGGATTAATTTTTGTGAGGTTATCTTGCGGACAATGTCTATACGGAACCAATCCAATTGATTGCAGCCTTAGAACTCAAAATCTGTGATGTGATAGCTGAAATAGATATGACATTATAGATATGACATTTTGCCAAAAAAAGATTCAAAATTTCGGTGAAAGATTTATTTCCGTCAGCGTGGTCGTGGTGGAGATCTGTCAGATATCAGTTTTCATTCATAATTGCCGAACTTTTCTTCTTGTAATACAATAAAAATTTGTATCATAATCTTCATTTTTTGTTTTATTTTGTTTTAAAAAACAAAGTTCTTGTTGAAAAACCATTTAGAAATCAACTAATCAGCTGTTAAATCTCTGATAAACTATCATTGGAATTGCTTGTGGTAGGGATGGTAGAGGTAAGGAGAAGTAACTCTGTGTATTAGAGTGGCCAAAAACTGATCCAAACTAAGAGGCGCTGCTGTCGCAACTGGGTGAAAATTGACATTGACACAAATATCATGTCAACTGTCATCTTCAATTCGTTCAGTTTTCAGTTCGTCCGTGATCACCGGCTTGTCAATGTCAGAGTAGGAAGTAAGCAAAACCTAAATTATCTGAACAGTTAATTTAGTAAATCTATGAAGGAAAACATCGACTAATTCTTGGGATGTATATTTGAACTGCGTGTAAATCCAACCAGAATAAAAATGAAGTAGAGTCTATAATCGTACTCATGATGCTTCGAAAAAATTTCTGATTTGATTTATTGTTCTTGCAGTTCTAATATTTCTTTGGAGTACAATTATGAGAAAAAATTATACGCTAGATTTAACGATTTTATGGATACAACTTTCGCATTGAAAGTAGATGTAGGTAATACAAATGTTTTGGAACTTTCAACATTCGAATTCGAGAGTATTTGAATTGCAATAAGTCTAAATGGTATCATGTTCGGGGTATGTAAATGAATTTGATTTGGCCAAGGAGTTCTTATTTATTTCTTTTTAATTTCATGAAATAGCGATGTTTTTATACAACGGAAAAAAAGAAATATAATTATGAATTGAAAATCAAAATTAGTAATTGAATCTTTTATCGAATAAAATACAGCAAATAAAAAAAGGATACATACAAATTCTTGAGTGAATTGGGAAAGAACGAAACAAATGGGAATACACAATTTTCAATAAAATTATTTGGCATTTTTTCTATAGCTTTTAGTTCTGTTCTTGGAGCTTAATTTTTTTTGTTTCCATATTTTGTTAAGAAAATGAGCCCTCATAACAATATATATATCAACCTCTATCTTGGTGACCTCTTTGCTGTGATCTCTACAACCAACCATTGGCAAACTTGTGTTTTGCAATTCATTTGATATCTCTGTTATTGTTTCCACATTAGTTCACAAAAATCTTTTCACTTCACACAGGTCCGAACTCAACCTATAGGTTATAGTTTCTGATTCTGAAACCACACGATTTGACTTCAACAACGTTCAACCACGTCACGCGTCACGTACCAAATTAAATTCATCCCATCCATCTCGATTCATTTCTACACTGTTGCTATACTAGCGCCATTGTGGTGATTTCTTGAACTACTCCTTTTCTTCCACTCCGCTGGACACTTTTCGATCAGATACGCCATAAGATATTGTTCTCCTTCCCTCAACCCTTCATAGATCACAGATTAGTTAATTATGCATTACACATCCATTCAGCAACTTAAATTGATTTGACATCTCTGTTAGGATTATCGTTGTGCTAGTTGACATGAAGTTTGATCGGTTTTTCATAAATCGGGCCGTAATTAATTGAAAAATTAATTATAGTTAAAAATCCCAAAAGAAATCAGTTCTTTGAAGAGCGCTTTTACCAAGACAATCTAATGACTCATAAAAATGTATGGGCTAAATAAGGTTTGTCGCTACTTTTGATGGGTCTAACAAATCATCATGTTTGTGAACAATCCATTTATACGTTGAGAATGTTCATTTCCAGCAAGATTACATTCCCAAATCCGATTTGTTTTATCGTATGTCATACAGCTATAAATAGGATTAAACTCGAATTCGGGGCGGCTCCCTCGGGTACATAGAAAATAAAGTTCGCGTGGGCGACGAAAGTAGAAAATCGTACAGTTCCGATTCTTTTTATCGCACCGAATCAGTATTCATGGCTGGCCCGATCGCGAAGCCACGAATTTCGAAGTGCACATAAAGTGCACAGGTTTCAGAATTTTACGTCGAGCGCTTACCGCGCCCCCATACGTGAACATTTCCGCGCGAAATGTAAATATCACCGATACAATTCATTTTATTTCTAACAAATGGGGAACGTGTGTGCCCCGACAAATTGCAACGACCCACGAATTTTGATGTCAATAAATAAATAGGAGAGGCTGCGACGCGCCGGGAGACGACGGCGGCGTCGGAATTCGCGAACGCGCGGAGAATTCGCATTAGGCCTTTTGGAGAAAGGCGAAGTTGGCAAGTTTTTTTTTTCGATTGGGGTTGGTAGCTTCGAACGAGTGTGTTTGTGAAGTTATAGTAAAAGGGGGGAAAACATGTGTTGTATGAGGCGAGCATTCAATTTTTTGTCGGTTCCGATAGTTTTCGCAGCGTGCTATCGTTTTGCACAAATGTCAGTCGAGCCGGCTGCCGTGCATGCAAGTGCGTTGTGTTGGTTGCCGCAGCCGGGATTTCGTGGTTGCCTAGTACGCGAACTCCTATGCCACGTCACCTGGTTTTACCTCAGTATAGATACCAACCAGTAGTCGTACTCCGTGGATTTTCTTACACCAAGTCTGACTCGCGCATCTCGCAGGGATTCTAACCTCATATTTTGGTCCTTGTTCATTGTTTTCATCAATTATTCTAAGATTTCTGGAATAATGTCATTATTATTATTTTAGACATCTTGAATAATTCCTTTGTATGATTAATTCGTTTAATATTTAGGAGAATATAATTTTTTTGAGATCTATTAAAAATTCAAAGAAGAAGTTGATCTCGTGAGAGATCAGGAGCGACTTGAGTTGGTTCAGAGATGTGCGACACGTTTGCCGTACGGTAGAGTGCGTCCCTGTTATGATGACAGGCTCCGTCTATTTGGTCTCCGATCTTTTATGGACCGTCGCGAGCGAGGTGACCTTATCATAACTTATAGGGCCTTGCACGGCTTCATCGGATGCGACTTGCGAGATCTTTTCGCTCTCAAAACCGGCAATTTGCGAGGCCATTCGTTGAAGTTGTACCATGAAAAGTATCGAACTTCGCAGAGACAGCATTTCCTCTGCAACAGGATCTTTGACGCGTGGAATTCCCTTCCGGGACGCATCGTTGGTGCACCGAGTGTGAATGCTTTCAAGAACCTGTTGGATGAACTAAAGTGTTAATTGTGATTTGTGATAGTTGTTTTACAATTTTTTTTTCTCTTTTTCTTGTATCACATGTAACGCATGACTTTTTTTCTTGAGGGATTATAGGCCTAGCCTCCCCTCTTATTTATGGTTTAATAATAATAATAATAAAAAAATACAACCTAACCTATAATTCAGTGAAATTTCTTTGAGTCAAAATCTACAATGAACCAGCAAAGCTCATTTATTTAAACATTTTCAAATCATATCATTTATAAAATGATTAACAATTGTAGCGTATACAACTGCAAAAACAGTAGTTTCAAGAATCCCAAACTTTCTTTTTTCTCAATACCATTAGACACCGACAGGTGGGTGATACATATTATAGTATTGTAGAAAATGTTGTTTATTAAAAGCTCCGTTATTTGAGTAGTACTTCATTCAATTAGTTGAGATATCTGGAACCAATGGAATTTCAGGAGGTTTACCACTACTGTCGTCATTTCTTTACGATTAGTTGAGATATCAGGAACCATTGGAATTTCAGGAGGTTTACGCCTACAGTCGTCATTTCTTTATGATTAGTTGAGATATCAGGAACCAATGGAATTTAAGCAGATTTACGCCTACAGCAGGCTTACTATAGTCGTCATTTCTTTACGATTAGTTGAGATATCAGGAACCAATGGAATTTCAGGAGGTTTACGCCTACTGCATGCGTATGCAGAGGAGTGAATTCTTTTTAGATAAATATTTGAGTGTATATCTAAATGATTTTCAATTTTATAAATAGAAATAACAATAATATAATATATATATATATAACAATAATTCAATAGGTTTTTAATTTTTTTTTCCACCATAATGAGGGAACCCTTTCTAGAGAACACTCTGCATATTTAGTGCAGGGGAGTATTTACGGGGGTGGGGTGTGTGTGCTGGGGGTAATTAACCCCCCCCAGGAAAGAGTTTTTCCCGCTAAATCTTCGAATGGAAACGATCTAAACCTCCCCACCCTTACCTCGCTTTTCACACAAGATCAGTTCAGGTCCCTCGCTAAAACTTGCCACTAATTCTAGAATTTCATAATCAAATTCCTCTTTTCATAAATTGAATATAGTAAAAAATAGTATCAGTTCGAACTAAATCATCATAGAATTCATTGAAAAAAATTGTTCGAAACCATTCAATATAAAAAGAAAGTTATTTTTCATGGACTCGAAGATTAATGTTTCAGTGAAATTTAAGTATTGAGGATTTTATATTAAACACATTCGATGCTTTCAACTACCAACTACTTATTTTTCCATATAATACCTACTCTTCAACTCAATCTCCGTTTAGATAAATTTTAATGAGTCATTTCACTTACAAACCTAATGTACCTATGATTTTTAACACATTTCAAAAAGTTTCAGAGGCTGTTCCTGAGTAAACTATTGAGTAAATTTCATCACAATTACTGTTTCTTTCAAAGTGATATTAAAACCGCAATAAAACAATATATCTTTTATTGAATGCGTTCTGTTAATGAGGAAATGTGATTACATTCACGGTTACATTATGAGCGGAGTCATAATTTTTATATGAATATAGACTAAACAATGGTCCATACACTCTAAAAATCACTGTGAAAACTTATTACTAGCTTGAATCAAAATATTTAAGTTTTCAGATAACGCAAATGATCTTTTCTAATCAATTTTCGAATTCGCGGTCGATAAGATTAGATGCGCAGGGGGGAATGCGCGAGTTCCCTTTGGTGTAAGCGATTTCAGTTCAAAATCTACGGAGTGCGACTACTGCTTGGTCCCTATACTGTGGTTTTACTGAGGAGTCAACGCAATAGGCAACCACTAATTCTCGGCTGCGGCAGCCAACACAACGCGCTTGCGTGGACATCATTACCTAATTCTATTATATAAAATTTGCTGTACACAGTTTCCACCAAAATTACAATGAAATAACAGAAAAATTCACAGTTTATCCAGATATGAACTAACAAAAATAATTTCTCCACTGATGACCACTACTACATGTATTCAAACTTCAAATTATAATTAAATTAAATCATTTCTTTAAATATTTCATTACATATAAATTATATTTACAGTTATTTATATGGATATGTTTATGTTTATTCATTTATGACAAAAAAATTGTTCAATTTTAATATTTGTAATTTCTAAAGTATTTCCACCGTATTAATAACACAATAACTTATTCAATATCTTTTAACACTATCCATGATATGATCCTTGATCATTGAACTCTATATGAATACCTATAAGGTATTTAGAGTTCAATGTCCATGATGTACAACATAACTTTACTTTCACTTATCTATGCACTTATCGAAATCGTTTTGAAATGATCTGTTCCCACCTGTTCTCACCCGTTCGTGTCATAGAACAACTTGCGACGATTCCAAGAGTTACAGAACCTGGTTCTCTGTGACCCCAGTACAACTGGGAACTGCCACCCGAACAAACCTATTGTCATTTTTGTGTACGATAGCGCAATAAATGAATATTGTATTCCACCACATAAATAATAGCACTTTTATACTGATAATGAAAGCAATTCATACAAAATTATTCTCTAACCATTCCAAAATATCAAAAATGCACAACGTTTATATTCAAGTTTTCACTTCTGCCGGCACTCCCGGAGTGCAACCCGTCTTTTTTTATTCCTACTGGGAAAAAACATCTGTATTGAAGAAAAACGTTGAAAGTGGACATATGCATGCATAATTCTGTTGAAAATAATTATCATTGAGAACACCTTCAGTTGTAGAATAAATTTGAGATTTCTATAATGTGTGTTAATTTTTTTGCGCAGTGTAATTCGAAAGCACCATAATTTCATAGAATCTTATTCAAAATTATGACTTCTGTTTGGCTTTCACAGAAAATAATTTTCGCACAGTTTCTTTCTGCTTTCTTCAAAGCAGTTCGAGTTGAAACTAGTAGAAGATATTTTCAGAACAATTATGTTTAGAACGTCAATAAGAAATGGTGGAAAATTCCTTTTCATACAATGAGATCCTCTTCACTCCTCCCGACGATAAAAACTCCATAATCTCTTCCTTACCCCAACAGGACAAGCCGATAGATCGGATAACGCGGATCATCAGACAAGACCCTCCCTTGTAAGCCGGGGCAGATTACGAAACTCAACGAACTCGATTACGTTCAAACGACCTTGTTAACTACAATACGCACTATGTACTCCTACCATGTTGACACGTTCGCTGTCGCTCCAACAGCTTCAATACGGGCATGTTGACTGTTGCCAGATACACCATTGTTGTGTCTTCGCGATCGCTTGCACGGGACCAGGGAGATGAGTAATGAAACAGCCTGATGAGCCATCGTTTTCTGGTAGGTGTACAATGGAACAATGGGGAACCAGCAGTAGGGTTTAATGAACGCGATGATGTTGACTGGTATCGTTTGGCCTGGAATTCGGGATCTTTCTGTGGACGGAGTAGGGAGGTTTCATGCAAAAATCTGAATTGTATGTAGATAATTTGCTATACTTTATGGGCTTTCGATCATAGTTCCTTTTTGGTGAACTCTATAAGAATCTAAATTTCCTAATATACAGGGTGAGTCTTTGACCACTGCGTTAATTTCAACCATAGGTTCTTGAGATCAAAAGAAACACTTTTTCCATTACGGTTTTTCTATATTCAGCTGCGTTAAAAAGTTATAAGCATTTTAAGTTTTCACATTGGGCAAATACCCCTCTGTAGTCCAGTATAGTTTGAATGAAAAATACTTTCCACAGCATCCACTATTGAATCTGAATTGTTTAAAAACATTATTTTCCCTCTAAGAAATTATTCACTCACTCATGTTTCATCCGATGAGGTCCATATCCAGAAGGAAGATACAAAATACTAATTTTCTGGTAAAAAAATTCAACACCATAAACATAGATTTTGGTTGTTCTACTATATTTTCTTTCTACTTCAAGATTATAAACCATGCCTTCCTAGTGAGAAATTCCAACCTCAGAATTATTGGGTGTTATCATCATACATTTGTAATCTTCTTCTTAAAATTTCCAAATCATGAAAACCATCATTTCTATGAAAACTTCCAAGGCAAGAGGTTGTCCCTTTGCTTTTTTTTCACTCAAAGCCAGAAAAAATCATCTATGATTTTCTAAACACTGATATTACTGAAGTTTCTTCTCCTTGACAGAGACCAGTGAACAGGTCTATGAAGTCTCTTGATTTGTTTTTGTTAAAAATATGAAAATCTTTTTCAAAATCTTCAACGACAATGAATGGTGTCTCTACGAATAATCATTTTAAAGTGATGTTACTTTGCTTAATGATTATTTTCTGTACTGAATCCCAATAACAATTTACCTGGATAGATTACAAGTATTTACAGATTTAGGTGTGCAATTATACTTTCTTGAAGAAATACCTAAATTTGATTTTGAAAAATCAACTAGGTGTTCTTTAATAAAAAATTTTTGTTAAATCATTAATATGAATCTATTCTCACACTACTACAATGTCGCGCGGTCGAGGTATTTGTTGCTCCGATTGTTCCAAAAAGATTGACAGATTCGACGATTCAATTTGTTGTTCAACTTGTGTAAACAGTTATCACATTAAGTGTATCCAACTACCTGTCGAATATTTCAACAATATCCGTACGGATGGAACTATAAACAGTTGGAATTGTGAGAAATGTACAACAATCAATACATCGAATATAAACAATGGCTCGTCATCTACAGGAGAATTGGGTATAACTATGGAATATTTGCTGAGGATGAAAGCTGATATTGTACGTGAAATCAATTTATCTCTAACTAATGAAATTAATGAATTGAAGAAATTAGTAATTTCTCAATCAAAACAAATAATCAATCTGACGGAAGAAGTCAAAATCCTAAGAAGCGTAAACAGAAATGTTATCACAACTGGCGTCGATAACAATATCTCCGTCTCACCATCTGCCCGGAGTTCCCTCGTTGATCCGGTGTATTCTACGGACCAGGTACGCTCCGACGATCCTCGCACTTCCACACATATCGAGATTGATAATATGAATGTTGATAATAATGATAATACGGCGAAGATCACTTTACCAACTAAAACCGAAAGCGATAGGACCGAGCCAACAGAGTGGACCGTAGTGGCATCGAGGAAAAAGACAAAGACAAGGGTTAGAGCAGACACAAAAAATGAGTCTACTATACAGGGTGGCTCTTACAACGTGAAATCCAGCAGATCGCAAAATTTATTCAGACCCATTATTGGTACCCTAAAGTCAAGTACACTGAATGTGGTACCGAAGAAGAGGATATCTTATTTACATGTATCCAGATTAAGTCCAACTACCACGGTGGACGATCTCCATAGCTTTTTTGGTGAACACATATCCGATTTCACATGTGAGAAACTGGAATCCAGAAAACCGGATGTTTATTCCTCATTTAAGGTTACTCTACCTACCGTATTTTTGGAGCGGGCAATGAGTCCTGAATTCTGGCCAGAGGGTGTTGCAGTGAATAAGTTTTTTATGAGACATCGGAAGACAGACAGCAAAGAGTGAAAGGTAATGTTTTAGATTCTCTAGTTCATACTGAACACAATAAAAAAAGAAAAATTAAAATAGTACAACTAAATGCCCAAAGTTTGCCGAATAAAATAGCGAAACTTGAAGTTTTTATTGACATCGAGAATCCTGATGTTTTGAGCATATCAGAACATTGGTGCGACCAGCATGAAATATCCTCCATGGCACTCAAGGGCTATGTAATATCTGCTTCATATTGCAGGTCTTCTCACAAAAGTGGGGGAACAGTTTTGTATACTAAATCATGTTATCAAGCAGTAGAAATTAGCCATATTAAGAAGTTTTCAATGGAAATGCAGTGTGAATTTTGTGGTATCAAGTTAAAAATGAATTCTTCTGATGTCTGTATTTTAAGTGTCTACAGGAGTCCTGGAGGTGATTTAGATTTATTTTCTAAAGTACTTTCCTATGTGTTGGATTATTGTCTCACCGGTTCTAGGATTATCTTTGTATGCGGTGATTTGAATATTAATTTTTTTGTTCCTCACAGGTGCTTACAATCCCTTCAGATGTGTTTTGGTCTCTCGGTCACTTCAACCGAGCCCACAAGGGTGTTTACTAATAGGCATGGAATTACCAGTTCCTCTAAAATAGATTATATTCTCACGAATGCCAATACCGATCTTGTTTCTACCGGGGTTGTTGATGTAAATATTGGTGATCATAGGGCGATGATTCTAACATATGATGACGAGGTTTTTGTTTCTTCCGATGAAATTTCCGAACGCTCGGTTCGAGTGTTCTCGACAAGAAATCTCGAACATTTATCAATGATAATGGCACGTGCTGATCTCGATTCGGTCTACAGATCTTCTGACGTTAATACCTGCTTTGAGAATTTATGTACTTTGGTAACATCATTAATTGATTGCACTTGTCCTGCTAGAAGGAGTCTTTCTGCTAGTAAGCGGCGACCGAGTTGGATCACATGTGAAATAAGACGAGCGAGTGCCAACTTGAGGAATATTCACTGATTATCTCAAAACCTGAAAACTCCGGAGTCAAAAATGCTGTATACGAGTGCCAAAAGACAGTATGAAGTCCTTTTGAAATCCTCCAAGTTGAGTTATTTCAGTGGTGTTTTGCATCGATCCACAAACAAAGGCAGGGCAATTTGGAGTCTTGTCAGGGGAGAATTAGCTGATAACGCTGTGTCCAATCGGGTGGTTTTTAGTTGTGATGGTGTGCCCTTAACTGATCGGCTGGGGGTGGCCGAGGCCTTCGGGACTTACTTCTCCACCATCGCAAAGACTAGCCTTATGGCTCATTATGGAAATTGCCAGGTCTTGACCTGCACTGCGCAGACTATGTCGATTAATAGTTTTTTTGTCTACCCGTACTGGCTCATGAGGTTTTTGACGTCATTAAAACCATGAAGAATAAGGTAAGTTGTGGAAAGGACATTTTGATTTTGAAGGCGGTTGCACCCCAGATTTCTGAGCATCTTGCTCATGTTATCAACTTATCTGTCTCGACTGGTGAATTTCCCAATATTCTAAAGACGGCCAGGGTGGTTCCTGTCCACAAAAAAGGAGCCAGAGATGATGTGACCAATTATCGTCCTATATCGATACTAAGTTCAATATCAAAGGTCTTTGAGAGATTGATATATAATAGAATGTCCAAATATTTGAATAAGTTTTCTATTGTCACCAACTGTCAACATGGTTTTCGGCTTGGCCGATCGACGGAAACTGCGGCATGCCAGCTGCTGGAGTTTGTTTATAGCTGCCTGGACGACGGTATTTGTGTTGCTGGTTTGTTCTTCGATGAGTCTCGAGCATTTGACTGCCTAAATTTCGGTTTTATTTTAGAAAAATTATACAATGTTGGTTTTAGGGGAGTCTTTTTGCAATGGATCCAAAGCTATCTCACAGATAGAAAATTATTTGTTCATGTCAATCAAGAAGATTCAAGAGAATATCCGCTAGAGATGGGTGTGCCCCAGGGATCTGTTTTGGGGCCGTTATTGTTCATTTTATTCGTGAATGATCTGCCAGATTCCATAAGATCTTATTTCACGGATATCTTTGCGATGAGAATAATATTATTCGCGGATGACACTTCTTTTTTAATTACAGCGAGAACTCTGGATGAGCTCAGGATCAGATGTGAATTGCTTGTCGAGTATTTCACTGATTGGTGCCAAAAAAACTCCTTAATTTTGAATATGCGTAAAACAGATCTTGTCCATTTCCGGGCCAAAAATGCCTCAGATCGGTTGGCTCTGGATCTACCAACTGGAAGGTTGCAGTCGTCTGACTGTGTGAGATTTCTTGGTTTGTTCGTGGACGGTAATTTAGTTTGGCGGGATCATATCGATTTTGTGGTCAAGAAGCTAAACAGTGCTTTTTTTGCTCTGAAACGCTTGAGGGAAAATCTACCATTAGATGCATTGATGAGCGTTTATTACTCCCTAGCATACTGTCACATGAATTATAATACCATCCTGTGGGGTGCATCATCCGCGGGTCATTCCGTTTTCATTGCTCAAAAGAGGATAATACGTTTGATATTTTGTTTGAAACCACAGGAGTCCTGTAGACCGGTGTTTAAAGTAAATAATATCTTAAGTTTTCCTAGCATTTATATTTTAAATTGTTTGTTGTATATACATAGAAACCTTCAGTCCCTCAAAAAGTGCTCTCAGTATCATGAATATGATACTAGGCACAAAGATACTCTTTCTGTGCCATCTCATAAAACATCTAAATTTGAGAAATCGCCAATATATAGTGGCATCAAACTATACAATCATCTTCCTGGGAGACTGAAGGATTTGAAATATTTTAAGTTTAAGAGGGAAGTGAGGAAGATTCTAATTGAACAGTGCTTTTATAGCAGGGATGAGTTCTTCAGTTATATTATAGCATAGTTGTAAGTTTGATTTTTTTTTTCCTATTGCTTGGTATTGTTGATATTATGACTTGTCCTATACACATATGTGTCCTAAAGGATTAATAAATTTATTTCTATTTCTATTTCTGTTTAGACTATAATTACTGATTACTGATTTTTATAATCCGAATAACTGTTTCAATTACGTAAACAAGAACATAAATATTGAATAATGGTTATTCATAGATTATGTTAAATTTCAATACCTTACCATAGAATATTAATTTATCACCAAACACCAGGAGAGAAAAAAATAATATTTGCTATGTTTTTTAAATGAAACATAACATCTGTAACTATTATTGATCATTAGTTATAATTTTCCTCAGAATAATTAGAGTGAATTATTATCACATTAAAATATTATAACGTCTCTGTGGTGGGTAGTTCCAAATAAAAAAGTGTTCTGTGGTTCCTTGTTGTTATGATTCTGTTTGAAACTGTCAACAGTTATTTGTAGCTTTCTTTCAAAAAATGTGGAAAATATCGATAGATTTGAATTATTCAATTCAGTATGAAATGATTTTGGTCGGAAAATGCATTCTATTCTAATATTTCTTGCTTATGAGCTTATAGCTTCCAGTTTCAATATTGATTGAATTTTAATTAACTATGCATCATAACAAACATTCAGAAATATCAAAACTAAGTCAAATTCTATTATCCTAAGTTTGTGAACAAGGTTGACGGTGTATGAAATAAAGATAATAAAGGTATAAAACAAATCTAGGAGTCTGGGTTCGAAGTTTTTAATACTCATATGAGCTCAATTTGCAGCATTCCTGTGTTAGAATAGATATAATTTGATGAACCCTGAAAGTCTGAAGCTATAAAAACCAGCTCTTCATAAAGGCAAGTCTTCAATTTAACAGGTCCTGACAGAAAATACTTTACCTATTTCAACGGTCAAAATATACTGAAGCGTGATGGAAAACTTTTTCTCTATTTATTATGGAATATTATTCTGGATTAAATATTAAACAAGGTGCTAGACATCATTAACAATGAATACAGCAAATGGCAATTTAGATTTTGTGGTGAATGTAAGACTCAAATTGTTCAGTTTCATCTATAGTGTTTAGTGGTGGAACCATAGACTGGAGAGATTTCCTCCAACCTTTTGTAGAAATATTTAATAATAAAGACCTAAAATATGGCAACATTGAACAAATCTGATTATTGAATCATTTCAGCACAGAGTTGGATTTGGGAAAATCAGAAAATTTGGACAAAATTATATCGATTCAATTCCTTTCAACTTCAAATATCTCAAGAATGGTGCAATTTAGGAGAAAAGATGAGGAATGATTTTATATGCAAAAAAGACTAATGATTCCAGGAAGTACGAGATACGGACCTTTAGTTCAAGCGATATTTGTTTTTATGCAATTTAACCAATCTGTAGAGTAGTAGTGAGAAACCAACAAGAAGTGGAATGAATCTATGCCAAAATATGCACGAGTGTTATCAAAAACCTTCTACAAGAGATCATTTCAATTGATATTGTCGTTTGAATAGTACAGGTGAAAATGCAATTTTTATGAAATTTCAACACCCTATATCTTTTGAACGGGGCCAAATTTGGAAAAATGTTATAGGAAGAAAATGTTTCTTTTGACGTCAAGAAGCTATGGTTAAAATTAACGCAGTGGTCAAAGACTCACCCTGTATAAAATTGTTAATTTTTTTTTCTTGATTAATTTTCATTTTATTTCAAATTTCGCGGCGATGCAATGTAGACATTTTCATTAACACGCTTATATTAGCTTCACATGTATGTATGTCAGTGTGTTTCTCTCATTCCTAAAGCGTGAGTGGCTCATTACTGTGAAAAGATCCTACTTCTTCTAATGCGTTCGATGGCCGAGCGGTCTAAGGAGTGCGACGGATTTGGCCCAATAACGAACTTGACCGAGATATTTGGACAATTAACCTATTCTGAAAATTTGAAAACTCTAGCTGATTCCTTTTGGATGCTAGAGAGGATACGGGCCGGCCGGCCGGCCGGACGGCCGGACGGCCGGACGGCCGGCCGGACAGACTCAACTTTCGCCACGAATTCTTCATCAGGAGTCGAACCCAATCGATTGAGACCATTTTCGGCTCGATATTCCAAAATTACAGACATTCGGGCAAAATGATAGGCACTCTGTTCGGGTGAACAAGAGCGCCAAAAATAGCTCTATTATGGGTAGGGGCCATCAGTATATTTTCTTCCCTGAAAATAATTTAACGTCAAATGATGTTTATTGAGAAGCTCTACACTAATCGCTTCAGTTATCTACCCTAAAAATTGTATTCCGGGACTGCCGGCAGAAGTGAAACTTGCTTTTTCATCGGTAACCAACATTCACGCGGGCGGAGCACTGGTAGCTGGAAAATGAGAGGAAAAATAAAATTCAACCGTCAAAAAGACCACGACTGTAACATATAATAATAATAATAGTAATAATGACTTTATTGAATCCAAATTATCAATACACTTATTCCTCATATAAAAACAATGTACAATCACAGGGCTGAGTTCAGATTGTGACACGAGGAGCCACTCTCTGCTCTTCCACTCAAGCCCTGATTCAAGTTCATGCTAGTTCATGTAGTACAATACAAAACGTTAAAAAACTATGATGAAGAGAAGAAAAAAAGCAATACATTCTGAATTGGCTACAGTGCAATGAAGGAGCGAAAAAAAATGCAGGTAAAAGTGCGTCAGTAACTGGACTGACACTGTTCAGATAATAAAAATCTTGTATTCTCTTTCTGAAGGAAGCCACCGGAAGACTATGCCAGCCATTGTTAATATATTTGTTGTATAGCCTATATATGCTGAAACTCAATGACCTCTCAAAAATAGACAAATTATGTTTAGGAGGAGATATGAGACTCCTTCCTCGAATATTAAGGTTATGGACATCAGATCTAAAAGTAATTTTCCGATGCAAATATGATGGTTTCCGATATAGCACAACTCTATGATAGCAAATCAAAGCAGACAGCAAGAACCGGTTACTTACATTTAACCATTTGACCTCCGACAACTTATATGCTCGAATTTTCTAATTTCAAAGATAAATCTGAATGCAGCTTAGTGTATTCTGATCCAGGCATGAGAAAAACACCTGCGAGCAATAGGTGAAATTAGACAGAACCATAGAGTCGCATTGTGATTTCTTCAGTTCAAGCGGAAGTGATCGGCGATGCGGATAAAGCAATCTTAAGGCATGCATTGATCTTCCTATGCATCCTGAGATATGTAATCTATAGCGAAAAGAATTATTCATCAACAAACCCACATTACGTACAGTTTTAACAACAGGAATCTTCTCCGTACCAATAACAAACTCACTACACTCTTCTAACATATCTCATGCGGACTGATTACCAAAAAAAATCGCCTTAGATTTGCTTCCATTGACAAGCAGGTTATGTTGTTCTGACACCTTTTTGATAGCTTGTAAATCGCGATTGATCTTATTCAGTTCCTCCAGTACATCAACAGCATTAGCATTCAAACTGTAATAAAGTTGTGTATCGTCACAATAAAAATGAACCTCACAAAACTCAAGGTATTTCCTAAATCCATGGGTATATATTATGAACAACAGAGGACCCAAGAGAGAACCCTGGGGCACCCCGCATTAGATGAACAAAGGGTCCGACAAAGAGCCATCAACTTTGACTCGCTGTGTTCTGTGGAAGAGATAGCTTTGCAGCAGTAGCACAGCCTCATTTGAAAAGCCCACGAAAGATAAAATGGAAATCAGTAATTGATGACAAATAGAGTCAAAGGCTTTACTATAATCAAGTAATATAAGTGCTGTAATGAGACCCTTATCCGTGGCTGACAAAATATCATCGGTAATTTTGAGCAGAGCAGTCGTGCAGCTGTGTCCGCGACAAAAGCCAGACTGAGATTCCGGGAGTATGTCAAACCTATCAAGATGCTCCACCATCTGAGTATATAAAAACTTCTCGAAAACCTTAGATACTGCTGGCAATCATTCTCTTCTTGGGTATAGGCAGCACAATGGCGTTTTTCCAAGCTGAAGGATAATATCCCGTTAATATGCAGCAGTTTATTATGTGGACAAGATATTTCAGTATATGAGGACAACAAATTTTCAACATCGACACTTAACTTGTCAAAACCCATAGCATCGGACTTAACGTCATCCAGACATTTAGACAAATCCGATTCACTTATTAGAGAGAATGATCTTTCTGGTCAAACTCACAGAAGCTATCAGAGGAGTACAAATTCAAGAGTTCGCGGTCGACAGCCTGCTTTCCAGGAACGGAGTTAATAAAATACTGATTCAGCTCATTAGGATCAGATAATTCTTTAGGAATCACGATTCTAGATTTACTTCCTATGTTGATGTACTTCAGTTGCTTCAATAATTCTTTTTTATTTTGGGAGTGAAAAACAGCTGAAAAGTAAACCCTCTTGGCTGTTCGTATCAAAGAAGTAGTAAAATTACGCAATTCCTTATATCTCTTCCAATCCGACTCCTTCTTCGACTTTCTATATTTAGCCTTAGCTCTATCCCTCGATCTCATCGCCTCCTTGACGTCATCAGATAACCATGGGGCTGGAGGCTTCGTAATACGACGTGAAACAATTGGAGCATGTTTATCAAAAAGATTTAACAAAACTCCATTGAGAAAGTTGACTTTTTCATCAATTTCATCTTTTCTCAACAGTTCGTCCAGAGGAGACTGCTCAAGATCCCTCATATGAATTGAGATTCAGCTCAAAGGGCATATTTTGCGAGGGTTGCCTTTTATAACAGAAACAACATAATAATTGAAAAGCGCATTATTGTTTTACGAAATATTCCCCATTGAGATCTATACGCTTTTGCATGCGTTTGAACCAATTGTCGAAGCACTCTGATTGAGGTATCTCCAAAACATGCATTCTGAACTCATCAACCGCTTCTTCAGGTGACCTTCCATTTTATTTTTTACGTACGGGAATAAATAGAAGTCATTCGGCGCCAATTCAGGACTGTACGGTGGATGACCATCAAATTGATGTTTTGAGTGCTTAAAAATGCAGTTGTTTGAGCCGATGTGTGAAAGCTAGCATTTTCGCCTTCGGTGGTTGATTTTCATGATTTCTTGGAAACAACTGGCAAACAAATGGTTGGTTACCACTCAGAATTGACTGTTCAGCGTTGTTCTAGTGGTACGATTGCGACATGTACAGTTTTTCTGAAAAAAACAGGTGACCATTTGCTTGGAATTGCAAGCGACATTTGTTGGATTGAGCTGATCTTGAAACACCCATACAGTCGACTGCTGTTTACTTTCGGGCTCATACGCGTAAACCCACGATTCATCACGATGTCATAGACGTGCTTAGAAGCACCAATCGACATGAAGCTTTTTTTGAGCGATTTACAAATTGTGTGGGATCCAACGCGAACAAATTTTTTCGACGGTCAAATGTTCATGCAGTATTGAATGTATGCTGGTCCAACAAATGCCTAAGGTTGTCTCAATCTCACGATAGGTCAAGTTATTAAAAATAATCTTTCAAGTTACTGTAAACAACACAAATAGCGCTCGTATGTCAAAACGTTCTGACTACGTATAACCTCAAAAATGTCAAGCTTTACGATAGAGCTGTAAGTTGGCAGATTGCAGCACTAGGGTTGTCCAATCCCGAAATATCAAATGGAACCCTCGTAGTAACATTTCTGCTGCTAGCGACAGTTCTTCCTTTATTTAACAAGCTCCATACACAATGGCCAACATTTACGGAAAACAATTCACTCTCTTAAAGCCCATGTTTATTCCAAGGACCTGTTATTGCTCATACCTACCTTTATCTCGATGTTTTGTCGTGACAGCACGCCAGAATCTTCGTCGTTTTCCTACAAGACGATTATTATTCGTGCGAACAATCTCCTGCCTGCCGACCATTCGTGCAAAGAAGCGCCCATTAAAAGTTCTGAGCGTATTTGTCCCCTCTAAACTGGGCGTATGTATGCCGAACGTCATAAAGTCTCCACGCAGCACATTAATTTCGGATTCAGCGTCGTCTGTTTGCATACTTGGGTCTTACTTCCAGCTAATTTAACTTCTGGATATGGCCCGCTCGTCCCTTTGTTGAACGCCCGGGTCCTGCTCTTCGTTGTCTCCCTCACGGTCCTGAGCCTCTCACGACCATGCCTCCTCTATAAGTTTGGCAACTTTGGAGGATACGTGTGATTTACTGTGTTGATGATTTGGCCTTGCGAAAATTCACGGACACGCTTCTGGTATTAGACGAGAGATGTAGAGTAGGGTGGGGGAATGGAAGTTCGTATAATTAAATTCGTATGGTATGCGAAGATGGCTCCATATACTTCTACTTGGAATGTACGGCAGTCTGAGAGATACATACGAAATGTTCCAGACGGAAATCATTTTAAAATTGTGGATATGTACGTAGGAGCTAGCTTTGCTCTGAATATACCTTCATCCTGAGCAGCTCAACATTGATCAATGAAAACGGTAATGAGCTTCATTTAGAGTAAAATATTTTTATTTCAATACAAGAAAAATACAAAGCGTACACTGAAAAAAAAACACGATGTAATTGGTAATAAACACTTGTTTCAGAAATATTTTGTTGTCAATATTCGGCATTATTTACATAAAATAATTTGTATTCATAATTTCCAGATTCCTCAATTTGATTTGTTTATAAAAAGTAAAATCCTTATTTGACGAATATTTTGTAGATTCTAATATCCTCAATTGAAACTTACTAAATTATGTACCATAACTCCCTTAAAATTTACTCATTACCTGATATTACTTATTTTGTTATTCGCTAATGGGGATTGGTAATTATTAGAATATATCGATTGCTGCTAAATAACACTTTGATAATATTACCAAGTATTCTTTACCAATTTTGAATACTTATAAATATTTAGCCTTGAAAATGCTATAGTAACAAATAATATATCTCTTTATGAATTACGAAATATTTTGTTTAGAGTACCAAAACGTTCGAAAGATGGAGCTGTAAGACCTACCCCTTGTGCAAATAACGGTACACGCAGTCACTGCGCGCGTAGTTTCAAGTTGTTGAGCCGATACTTCCCCGTTTCCGAAATCGGTATAGTATTTCATTTCTAGCTCCAGTTTATCCATATTTGTATAATCATAGGTATCTTCATCTAATAAATTGAATTTGGGTTACAATTAGATCAGTTTGTCTTGTGCTAAAGTGAACCTTCAAAAACCTAGTTTATTATTATTAATTATATAAGTGTAGTGAAAATGGAAACAACATCGGAGGTTCTGCAAGTAACTAAATTGTTAGAAGACATATTGGATGCTTCTTGTTAGATGATATTTCTGTAGGCTCTTCACATATTTCAATTCAAGAAGAATTCCCATATCTTTCACTGAACAAGTTGGATCATCCTGTAATTATCACTTGGGTAAATGGAGTTGTTTATAAACCAGGATTAGTTATTCAGATAGGTGAAGACCAATTTACTGAACCAATATTTGGTAAAATACTTAAAATAGTGTATATTAGCAATGAAAGCATTAAATTTGTTTACAAACTACTGATTTGTTACGGTTTTAACAAAGAATTACGGGCTTATGAAATAGCCAAATGCTCATCAGAAATTGTACCTGATCGCATTATAGATTTAAGAAATGTTTTTTATGTACCTACAGCTGTTCATGTTACTGGTGATGGCTGTAAGTACATAATTTCTATGAATCAAGATTGATTTTTATGGAGTTTATAAATGTTATGGTGTTATTATTATAAAACAAGTATGATTTTTTTGTAAACCATTTTTTTTTATTTTTTATGTTTGAGAAATTATGTTCAATAAATATTTATTTATGAAACCTAACTCTTTTATTTAAAACAGCCAATCCTCTTATTTATAGTAAAGAAAGATTTCACTTGTTTAATATATGGAGTGTTTTACTTAAGTAAACTAATTGATAATGAAAAGTAATACTTTTACCAGAGCAAAACTTTTTGTTGCATAAATATGTGTAATCTGTTAGTTAAGTGCCTCTATTAATAATAAATAAATGATATTCTTATATGAATGAAGATTTTTGTTCTATGACTATATATAACTTATAAATTGAAAACATTTATTAGCAATAAACAAGCGATACATTTATTTGAAGTAAGACTTTTTATCTATAAACATATGTTCAATAGATTTTAATACATCCATTATCAATAATTCAATGATAATTTTACTGGAACTGAAATAAAGGAATTATAACTAACTATATGTATAATCGTTAATATATGGAAAGTAGAATTAAAGGAATATTTATTTGCAAGTTCCAAATGAATTATTGGGTAGAGACGAATAAATATTTATTAAGCCATATTTCAATGGAAGATTGTGTTGTGGTAAATGAATTTCGTAACTATTAGGTACATTTTTTTTTCGGTGTAGAATTATCATTTGGGTAATAACCTTAATATCCTATCGTTCTTCTTTCCCACGCTTCAACAGACATTCTGTTGTGTTCAAGGCAAAAAATTGGTTTTCAAAATAGCTGACAAGATCGAAAAAATTATCACTAATAAGTGTCAAACTGACAGAAATTCGAAAACTAGATAAAATTGGTAGTTATCTGTGGTTTGAAGACTTCTCAAAGTTACTTCGAACGATTGTCCTCAAATCTACCGGCAATTCAATTGATGGTGGCCTATTGCTCGAAATAACTTGAAGAGGTCTTCAACCTACAGATAAGTACGAGTATTTCAATAACTATTTTATTTACACCATTCAAAAGAATACTACGCTTTCCTCTTATATTTCGGGATTAAACAACCCTAACGTGGCAATCGTACCACTAGAACAAAGCAGAACAGTCAATTTTGAGTGGTACACAACCATTTGTCTGCCGGTTTTCTTCCAAGAAATCAGGAAAACCAACCGCCGAAAACGGATCACCCTTCACCACGACAATGCGACATCTCACATATCGACTCAAACAACTGCTTTTCAGAGCACTCAAAACATTTATTTGATGACTTAAAAAATAAAATGAGGTCAACGTTTTTCGACACCTGAAGAAGAGGTTGGTGCGTTCAGAATGCATTTTTGGTGATACCTCAATCGGAGTGCCAAAAGTGCTTCGACAATTTGTTCAAATGCATGCGAAAGTGTATAGATCTTAATGGGAAATATTTAAAAAAAAAATAAAGCGATATTCGATTATTAATATTTGGTTTTGTTCTTAATCCCAAAATATAAAAGGTAACCCTGTTAATTTATGTACAGATAATTTAAATTCACGAGGTTGAACTGAGCTCGTATCTGCAAACGTTCTTCAATCAACTCTGTCTCCATCTACCCAGACACCTACCTTTATATCGGCTAATGGCTCACTCCAGAATGTTTTATCATTTTCGTCTTATTTGAGAATTCCAGAAAACCATTAATTACTGATTGTTAATATGCGGTATATTGCATCCTGTCATTCTCATGTGACAATTATTGTATTTACCATGGCGTGATGCTCATCATATGGACGGCGACATTTTGCGTGATTTTATTTATTGGTTTACTACATAACTTGACTAATATTAATCTTATTCATGAATACGGTGTAAGTCTTTGACCACTGCTTTATTTTTAACTATTTTGAAGCGAGGGGGAAATCTTTTTTACTTCAACACTTTTTCCAGTCCTACCCCGTTGCAAAGTCATAAGCGATTTAATGTCTCAAATTGGGCTAAGCGACCACTGGGTAAATTTCGAGATTACATAAAAGATTTTGCTTTTGCTATGTGATAGATATGTATTATATTGTAGAGACAAACTTGTTTATGAATCCTGTTTAAGATTCCACGACAATGCGAGCTTTCACACATCGGCTCAAACAACTGCATTTTTGGGCACTTGATAAGTCATCCGTCGTATAGTCCTGACTTGGCACCGAATGACTTTTTGTTATTTCCGTACGTAAAAAATAAAATGGGAGGTCAACGTTTTTCGACATTTGACGAAGCGGTTGATGCGTTCAGAATGCCTCAATTAGAGTGCTTCGGCATTGGTTCAAACGAATGCATAAGTTTATAGATCTTAATGGGGAATCGATTTTCGATGATTAATATTTGATTTTGTTCTCTAATCCAGAAATATAAAAGGTAACCCACGTAATAAACTCAATTTTTCAGAAAATCATGGGATGCAGCTGTATTTTTGGCGCTCTGGTTCACCCGAACAGAGTGCCTATCATTTTGCCCGAATGTCTGTAATTTTGGAATATCGAGCCGAAAATGGTCTCAATCGATTGGGTTCGACTCCCTGATGAAGAATTCGTCGGCCATATCCTCTCTAACATCCAGAAGAAATCAGCTAGAGTTTTCATATTTTCAGAATAGGTTAATTATTCAAATATCTCGGTCGAGGTCGTTATTGGGCCAAATCCGTCGGATGGTTCAGTAGTTATGAGCATCTGAAATTTTGTTTCCTCAATAACTACTAGAATATCTATCCGATCAAATTGATACTCGAAATATTGTTGAGGAGGCTGCAACAAAACAGCTCGCAAAATTTCTCAGGAATCGTCACGCTACAAAATTTTTAAAAATTCCCAAAAAAAAATTTTTAATCCTCACTATCTCATAAGATAATTTTCGGATTTCAATAAAAATTCTTGAATATATTGAGGTGACCGATATCCTACTTATCCCCAAATTTCATCGTCGTAGCTCTTTTCCATCTGAAGATATAATCATTTTTTAATTTACTCAAGATAAAAAGAGAAATGGCATACATCCCGATGATTTTCTTTGAACGATGGCTATCACAGATCGATATTCGATTGACAAATGCCGGGCTCATTAATCAGTGTCAGTGGGCATAATATTAATCAAAATTTTTCACAACGGGAAATCATAGATATAGAATTCAATCTCGATGGCTGAAATAATATACGTTGTCAAAATTCAGAAAAGCACTGACGTAAGTTTTTAGGGAAGGGAATTATTGTTTCGAACAAAACTTGGGGAAAATTATGAGGAGTCATTTTTAATTTGAGATATAGGTTTGTTCATTCATTAGGTGTTCATATTTGCATCACATTGTCCCATAGTACGGGAAAAGACTATTGTTCACCTGATCAGAGTGCTTATAGATTTGTTATGGTTCGAATATTTACTCGCAAGTAGCTCAACAAGAGCGCCAAAGCAATCCGACCTCACGTCAGTGCTTTCTAATTTTTTTTTAATTAAGTTGTTTGATAATATGATAAGAATGAAAAAAACAGATTGCCTAGACAAATTCTGGAATTGCAGCCCGCTACAAGAAGAAAAAGAGGACGACCCAAACAAAATTGGCAGAAAACAGTGAATAAAAACTTGAGTCAAAGATACTGGAACAGAGAGAAGATTGTAGAAAGAAGTGGCGATTGGGCGATGGACATCGTCGAATGATGTTTTAAGGCTGTACACCACCTTGCGGCGAAACTAGAATTCCGCTAGATGGCACCAAGCGAACATTTCAAGGAACTGAAAACAGGCTCGCCCATTGTACGAAATAGGACGGTCTGTACGGTATTTATGACCCCTAATAAACTTTCTAGGTACTGTCGCCGGTGAGTAGGATCGAAACGGAACGTAAATTTGTGTTTATGGATTTTTTGTGGGTTTCGAAGAGAATGGTAAATACAGAGTTCATTCTATTTAGACCGGTCAATTGAGACCAAATAACAAGGGTGAAGTTACATAAATTCCCTACAAGCTGAGAGTCGGTGAAATTGTTCAAAACATAATTATGAATAAAATATTAGTTTCCCTGTATGGAAAAATTTTATTCAAGGTTAAAGGCCAAAAATGCGGTTTTCACGATTTTCTGCAAAACGTCAAGTTTTATGTTAAAATTACTCCAGACAAATATTGTAGAACATATAATTATCTATAAAATGTGTATCAATATTTTGTTCCAAAGAGTCACCGTTTTTGAGATATAACGGTTCAAAAATTATGAAATTTGTAATCGTCATAATATACATGATTTGGTCACGTATACAGGGTGAGTCAAAATTGTGTATCGAGCTATCTGGGGGTACATTGAAAAATAAGTATAGTATGATGGATAAACTCATATCCCAGAATGCATATTATGACGATTACAACTTTTATAACTTTTTGAAACGTTGTATCTCAAAAACGGTGGCTCTTAGGAAAAAAAAGTTGATACATATTTTATAGATAATATATGTTCTACAATTTTTTCTGGAGTAATTTTGTGGTAAAACTTGCCTTTTTGCTGAAAATCGCGAAAAACGCATTCTTGGCCTTTGATCTTGACTTGAATATTTCCGTACAGCGGAATAATGAAAAACTTTCAAATTTTATTCATAATTAGGTTCTGAACAATTGCACCAAACTTTCAGCTTGTTGGGAATTAATGTAACCCTGAATATCTAAATTGACCCTATAATTATTTATGTGAATGTGAGTGATGCAAATTAATTAAAACAATCTCTTGAATTTGTACATTGGGCGCTATACTACATGAAAAAATTTATAAAATTTCAATGTCTCCAAAACATTTTTCCTGGGCATATATATCAAACATGGAAAATAAAAACTTTTTGTTTTTTAAAATATATTATTTTGGATTGAGGGAGCTGATATAATGCAATACATATTGAAACAAAATGTCCCTAGCTGAGGTTGGTGCACGGGGTACCATACAATTCTGCGTATGATACAATAGTCCAGGAAAAACCTCAGCAGAAAAACCCTGCCCCGTGTCAAAAAAATATAACTTTCTACTGGTGTTCGACCCTGCATCTGAAAAAAATTCGATATAATTTTTTCCGCTGAGAGTAGAATGTAGGCTTCGTTCGTGAGAAACACTTACCTACTTCCATAATAATTTCAATTTATCTCGCGGACACTCATTCCTCTTGGTATTCTGCCATCTATTATTTCTGGAAGAATGCACTTCTTGTAAAAGTCCTCTAATTTTGGAAGCATCGTATATCTCCAGAAATTCCGATCCCTTATTATGGTTTGCACATGGAAATCATTATCGCAATAAAGAATCAAGTCGCAATATTCTCTACGGCATATATTTAATTGTCCCTGAATTTGGTAAAAATAATACCATACCTGGGGTCATAAATGATCATAAATGAAGGATAAGATTCTATTGGCCCATCTGCCGTAAAGAGGTGTCAACCATTGGGAGGCGGGCCAAATACAATTATTTAATACAAGAACGAGAATAACTCGAAAAATTGAGAAAAGTGAAGAAAAAAATTTAGCTAATTTCAAAGTTCAATGTAATACCGAACGACTACCTATGAGTTTTTTTCGATAAAATATTTCCTTGAGGAAATATTTGCATCTGAAGAGTATTTCAATTTTCAAAGTGTAATTAGGCAAAAACTATGCATCATATCAAAAATCGGCGGAAGGTACGCACTAGGGAATACTCATGCCAATGCTCACTCAAATTTTGAATGAAATCCTACAAACGGTTTATGCGTTATTCTTGAAGTAAATTAGCATTGAAATAGTATAGGCACAAAGAAGGTGATGTACAGCCTTAAACCGCCTTGTGTATAGAATATACAATATGACAATTTCTATTCATCAAAGAAACCAGTGTGTTCATGTACATATCTTATGATATCCACAAAGCTGTCACATCATTTATAAATTATAGCGGCTGCGATTCATAATTAGCAATTTCTTTTCCTTTCCATATTACCAGATAACCAGTCTTCGCCACATGTTCGTTGTCAACAAAAAACGGTCCCGATACCAATTAGTTCTCCCATTGGCCGCGTTTACCGACACCGAGTAATTTAATCTCGCCGAAAATTGGGTTAACTCCGATCAAGGCAATTTCAACGTTGCCGAACATGCAATTCCGGCCACAAAAAAAATCCTAATCGAGTTGCATAAATTGAGCCTTTATCTGGGTCTTTAAAACGGCGGAGGGCCGTGTCGATAATTTTAATGCTCGGAATCTTAACACAAAGGTGCAGCCCGAACGTGCCTCTAATTGCGAATAATTTTTCACGACATGCCACCTTGCCGGGATCCCGTACGAATAAACGCCCAAAACGGCTACTTTGAGCCACATTTCATGCATAATGGCGACCGAGCTCGCCCGCGCGTTTTCATTTTTTTCGAACACTTGTGGCGTCTCCCCGAACGGTGGATGATATTGATCGGTTATAAATATAACAATTTGTGTTTTCGTTTCGGAAAATGCGATCCTAATGAATTGATAAGGACACGCCGGAGGTTTGTTGCGATTTGAAAGAGAAAACGTGGATGTGGAGCTATAGGGTTTAATGGAATATGTCGTTTACTTGTGGTTTCGAGATTATTTCATCGATGGTGTGCTTGGGTAATTCGAGTGTTGGGTCATTCTGATGATTTATTAATATTCCGCCATTGACATCGACTATATTTGAGATTTAACACATCGGTCGATAGGTCCGGGCCTACATATTGTGGCGTTCTTCAGTCAATGACTCAAAAATAACAGGTCTTCTTCAATAATTAATTTGTTTATACCACTCAGAAGAATAATTTATGTACATATGATTTAAATTCACGAGTTAGAACTAAGTACGTGTCTCCAAACTACTCTACTTCCTTCTACCCAGACACCTGTCTTTATATCGGCTAATGGCTCGCTCCTGAATGTTCCATCATTTTACCGATTAATTGGAAAGTTCCAGAAAACCGTTAATTCCCTATTGTTAATATGCGGCATCTTGCATCCTGTCATTTTATGTGACAATTATAGTATTTATTTCGGTGTGATGCTCATCAAATGGTCGGCGACATCATCTTATTCGATTCCTTTGTCAACGCATGCAATATGCACCACCATGTACAAGAAACATTTTCAAATCGGGAAAATTAAAGTTGAACCGAAATGTTGATTTTTCGAAATTTAAAACGAAAATATTATATTGTGAACGAAAAGAGCCTCTGATCTCAACTTTGTTTCTTTATAATAAATAGCCTCAGCTTTTACGAGTTAACCATCCTTTATCACTATGTCCTTTGTTTAATGTTAATTCTGAGGCAATAGATGGCGTTCGGATTGAGTTAGTCGCTCAGGTTCCGATCTTTAATCTATGTCCAGCTCGAACATCTTCTGTCTACTTCATATGAAGGGAGAAAGCTCCCGAACGGAATCCACTCCCTCCAAATGTTGCGATTAGGCAAGGGAACCATGAAGGGCCAGCAACTTTCAGAATTGACCGAAATGGCCTGCATGTCTCGACCGAGCATCTATGAAAAACTTTTCGTATCGAGTACAAACTTTCATTGTATTTGGCGGTTTTGATGCTCACATGGGCTGATCAAAACTGATCCTCAGATATCAACGTACTGTGCACCGGAAATCAGACTATTGCTATCGATCAGATATTGTGACTACCAAAGTGAATATTCCTACACTTTCCTACGTTTATAGGAAGAAACCTCTCCTGCCACAATTGGCTGACGTGGTTCAAGTCACTTTACAGAATATGAGGAAAGCGACAATCATTGATGTCATCAGCGTATTGGGACGAGAAGGACGTGAAAAAACTGGGCAGATTTTATACGTTCGCAAAAAGGGTGGGACCCAAAACAGAACCTTGCGGTACTCCATTGATATTAGGTTCAAAGTAATGAAATGAGTCGCCAACTCTTCTGAGAAATATCTATCAACAATAAACTAACCCATCCAGACAATAGGTGTTATGTTATAGGATGCTATTTATTCATTTATTTATTTATGTTTATTAGAAAGAACACAAACAGGTATATCAATATAGTATCCACAATTCAAAAAAGGAAAAAAAAATTGATCATCATACAATCTCAGCATTATACAGGGTGTTCGGCACATGGACCGTCAAATTTTTTTGGGGCGTTGGTAGGGTCATTTGCTACCTTTTCAGTCTTGGAACCTGGGTCCTTAGTATTACGGTTACGGAGGTATGATTTTTTTATTAGGTTTTTCTAAATTACCCAAAATGTACCCTTCGAAGCCCCATAACTTGTTTTGCGTGTGCTTTTACATGCATTTTTTTTTATTGTATTAAGTCTACATGAGTGTGTATTTAAAAAAAACGTATTTATTGTTACAGATAACACCACATAATGAACACGTGGGCCTTTTATAAAAAAAAAAATTATGAAAGTATGAAAACATCTCCACTCCTATTGAAATTTAAAAAAAAGTTACAGCTATTACAAACTTAGTATTATTTTAAAATGTTCTTTGGTTTATAACGTTGCTAACCATATGCTATTTACGTAAGTCAATAAAAAAACTAATACTGCAAATAAGATTTTAGTCAGAAGAGTGAAGAAAGTCGCACCTAAATAAAAGTACGGATTTCGACACAACACAGCGAGCAAGGAAATTCAACCTGCCCGTTTTAGACGCGTGTGAATTATTATTACTATTTCTGTCCTTAGGTTGGATTGGGTTAGTCGCCGCTGACTTGACCCTACCGTCATTCGAGATTCAACTGTCTCTGTTGTTGGAAGTGTCTGTGCCGCGTTGTTCAGTTTTTTAAATTTGTATTTTTTTGTTTTTGTTACATTTATCGACTTTTTGCAACTGTTGTTTTAATTTTGATTGTTGATATGCCTAATTTCACCAACGCTGAGCATGCTGATATGGCCATATGCCATCACCATATCAGCGTTGGTGAAATTAGGCATATCAACAACCAAAATTAAAACAACAGTAGCAAAAAAAAAATTTGACGGCCAATGTGCCGAGCACCCTGTATAAACCTCACACATTGTACATATACTTATTTCAATATTTAACCTAGAAACGCGAAAAGAAAAGAAAACAGTTACCCCGCACTCCAGAGAAAAAAAATGCAGAGAAAACACAATAATAAGCTAATAGGTACACATAATGAAGTTATTCTTCAAACAATTTTTTAGTTGAACAAGGGAAATATTGAAAATATCGACATCGAAAGACAATGAATTGAAAGTTGACATTAATCTACATAGTGGCGAATTCTGTGGAACATTAATCTACGAAAAGTTAAAGCAAACAATTCTTTAGATCTTAACTTTTTCTCAGGGACCTAAATGTCACCAGCTGAAGGAGGCTCGGGACTGAGAGGACACCATTCGATATTTTGTACAACAAACTAAATCATGTATTTTTTTACGATCTTCCAAGCTGATCAAATTAAACCTATTTCACATGCACGCGAAAAAATTGTAAACCCTTCGTTTTTTTTTCTTCAAATTTCAATCATTTATTTCTTACTATGTTATCTTTATTTTGCAAAAAAAATATTATGCGAGGTCTTTCAACATGTAACTGCGTTTTTCAGTTGTGGCCATACCTACCACATGACAGAATTGACAGTTAGTTTTTCGGCATATTTGTAGTAGATGCTTTGGTAATTGGAAATTGCGATTCTGTTGAAATTACATTCCGTAAAATTCGTGATATAACATAATTGACCTTCTGAGACCGCTATTAAGAATTTGGTCGCTAAATTTGAGTCGAGGGGCTCGGTAGAAAATGTGCCAACATCAACGCGTGTTTAACCGGGTCGTTCAACTGAAAACATCGCAACCGTAAACCACAGTTATGAAGAATATCCAAATTTGTCAATTTCTCGACGTTCTCAAGAATTGGGGTTATCCCAAACCACCACATGGCGAATTCTGCATAAGGATATGGCTTTGAAGCCTTACAAGATTCAATTAGTGCGGGAACTGAAGCCGACCGACCATTCACATCGCCGTAGATTCGATATATTTGTTTTGGAACTCTGGTTTCTCTGAAAAAATGATTTTTTTGAGATGCAACCCATTTTCACTTGTTAGGGTACGTCAACAAGCAAATTACCGCATTTTGGCTTCTGAAAATACAATAAGACGGTTCTACTTGTCACACAGCCAATGAGACGATCAATTTATTGCAAACCAAATTTGCTGATCGCATAATTTCACGAAATTCAGCAGTTAAATGGCCAGCCAGATCGTGTGATTTAACACCACTGGATTATGTTTTGTGGGGCTATCTTAAGGACAGACTCTAAACGGAGCCAATAGATTCGATTGCAACCTTAAAACTCAAAATCTGTAATGTGATGGCAGAAATAGACCCTAATTTTGCCAAAAAGTGATTGAAAATTTCGATGAAAGACTTTACTTCTGTCAGCGTGGTCGTGGTGGACATTTGCCAGATATCATTTTTCATTCATAATTGCCGAATTTTCTTTTTGTCATCGTCATCAACATTTTTTGTTTTATTTCTTTTTAAAAAACAAAGTTCCCGTTGAAAGACCCTTTAATTCGAACAGCTCCTTCTGGGTGTTGCAGTTTCTTCGAGAATGAGTATAAAATGGATGATGTAACTGACTGAAAGAGCAAAAAACAGAACCGATACGAAAACTCACTTCCTGGATCTTTCACCCTCTAATGAAACATAATCGGAAATCGGACCAGCCGGTAAGCTCCAATCTCAATTTCTAAATTGAAGGAGGCGAAGAGGCACGCTCGGAAGGGATCACAAGCCGAGAAACCAGGTTGAAAGCAAACGGAACGAGGGACAACAGGAAGTCCCGGTGAGCTGGCGGCTACCGGAACGCCGTTTAAGGGTCCCTGGGGTGGCCAGGGAGCGCTTTTGTCGGATTAATTGAATACATTCAACTGACCCGGCCGCGGTGAACAAACAATGGTAAAAATGAGAACGGAATGTTGGAAAGGCATAAAAAAAGGGAAATTAAAAGGGAATTTCGTATATTTAATGTACGCCGCGAGCAGGTTCTGTTCGCAGTAACTGCATCCATCTTCTAACGAGACCCTCGGTTTCATTATGTGGATTTAATGAAATTTTTCACGCACAACGAAAATGAAACGATGATATTTTTGGATCGCATAGGATTCCTCTTTGTAGTTGTCAGTTTTAGTCCATAAGCATCAATCAAGTTTGTGATAGATTTTGATTCGATGTTTCACCTAACGATGATACAAGGGTTGCCTTTTATATTTCGGTATTGGACAACCCTACATGTACATTTGAACATCAAAAAAATTTGTTCGCGTTCTTCAATCGCTCAATCGCTGGTGTCGATTGGTCGAAAGAAATGCTCCAAAAATACGATCGCGGTGCTTCGAAGCACATCTATGACATCGTGACAGGTGTTGAATCGTGGATTTGCGCGTTTGAGCCCGAAAGTAAACAGCAGTCGACTGTATGGATGTTTCGAGTTGAGCCGAATCCAACAAAAGTTGCTTGCGCACGAAGCATTTGCAAGCAAATGGTCGCTAAATATTCGGAAAATATCTTCCACATGCCGAATTTGGATCTCTGAGATGGAAGAAAAGCTCAGATGGGCCAAAAAATGAATTCTTTATCACTACCCCTCTAGCCGCTAACCTAACAGCAATTAGTTCAATGTTAAAACTCGCCTGAAGTGGCCAAGAATTTGGCGAAACAATTGTTGTAAATGTAGTATTAGGATATTGTTAATACACAATAAATGTGGAAATTTTATTAAATAATTTTTTTATAATCGTATTCAAATTGAATGAATATGGATTTCCATCAAGTAAGGACCTCAACCATCCAAGACTTTACTTCTGTCAGCGTGGTCGTGATGGACATTTGCCAGATATCATTTTTCATTCATAATGCCGCACTTTTTTTTGTAATACAATAAAGATTTGAATCATCGGCATCAACATTTTTTGTTTTATTTTGTTTTAAAAAACAAAGTTCTTGTTGAAAGACCCTTCAGAATTTTCTTAGAAATGTTGCTATGATCGTAAAGGAACGTGAGAAACACCAATGGAAAGCTTGATTCTTGCTCTTCAAAATTTTTTGCTTTGACTTCTAGATTCCTCCGACCTCTAAAAGCCAATCTTCGAATTCTGCTGCCGATTCGACCCTCCTGAAACGGTTCATTATACTGATAAGGAAATAATGAACTCCACTAATAGAAACGTTACCAAAAAGTTATGATATGTCTTGATCGTACTTATTTATCGGCAATGCACTCCTTGAGTTTGGTGTAACTGACGTCTAGAGAATAAAATGATTGTCTTCATCCCGACAAAACCTGGTTTCTCTTAGAAATGTTTGAGGCCAAATTAGGTCCACAAATTACAAGCAATCGAAAGAATGATACCATTTTATCCCCTTAATGAAGAGAAGCACAAAAACGTTCGATATCATTTTTCAAGGAACACCCAACTATAAGCTCCGGTAGAATTTTTCACGGTCATTGCCTCCATCCAAAATCGATAAATGACACCAATAGTCTACCCGAAGCACCTAGTACATTATCTGCCCGGTTGCTTGGCGTATTAAGCCACTTACAGTGAATTTTCTCCTGACACATGGCCCATTAGAAGTTCTGAGTGTTTGCTACAATTCCGGCATGCACTCAAAGAACATACTACGAGATAGCGCCTGCCGGACCGCAACTCCAGGCTTGCGGTGATGCTTCTATGATTTACGGGCTCCGGAAGTCCGACGTATAAACCGGCCACTTTGCGCCCCCTTTCCAATTTTCCACATTAGCCGCTGACAATAAATTCACAGCTTATTTAAGTGGACTTAACTTAATTAAAATGTAATCCGCCATTGGTTAATTTATCGCATTTTGTACCAAAGAAAAGCGATTTCTCCGACTTTCCGCGAAAATAGACAATTTTTTTACGGGTAAAAATGACGTGGATCTATGATAATAATAGTGGTTCATTCATGACAACAACAAGAATAAACATAACATTATCCACTTAAGTATTACACATATATAGGGTGAGTCTTTGACCACTGCGTTTATTTCAACCATAGGTTCTTGAGATCAAAAGAAACACTTTTCCATTACAGTTTTTCCATATTCAGCTGCGTTAAAAAGTTATAAGCATTTTAAGTTTTCACATTGGGCAAATACCCCTCTGTAGTCCAGTTTAGTTTGAATGAAAAATACCTTCCACAGCATCCACTATTGAATCTGTATTGTTTAAAAACATTATTTTCCCTCTAAAAAACGATTCACTCACTCATGTATCATCCGATGAGGTCCATATTCAGAAGATACAAAATACTAATTTTCTGTTAAAAAAAAATTCAACACCATAAACATAGATTTTTGTTGTTCTACCATAATTTCTTTCTACTTCAAGATTATAAACCATCCCTTTCTAGTGAGAAATTCCAAAAAAACCTCAGAATTATTGGATGTTATCATCATACATTTGTTATTTTCTTCTTAAGATTTCCAAATCATGAAAACCATCATTTTTATGAAAACTTCCAAGCATGAGGTTTTTCACTCAAAGCAAGAAAAAATCCTCCATGATTTTCCAAACACTGATATTTCTGAAGTTTCTTCTCCTTGACAGAGACCAGTGAACAGGTCTATGAGGTGTCTTAATATCATATGTGGAAAATATGAAAATCTTTTTCGAAATCTTTAACAACAATGAATGATGTCAATAACAATTCACTTGGATGTATTACAAGTATTCCCAGATTTAGGTGTACAATTATACTTGCTTGAAGAAATTGAGTTTGATCACCTAAATTTCCTTCTGAAAAACCAACTAGGTGTTCTTCAATAAAAAGATTTTGTTAGATCATTAATATGAATCTATTTTGTTTAGACTATAATTAATTACTGAACATGCGTAAATTTTTCGTTTTTATAATCAGAGAATTTGTTTTGATTATGTAAACAAAAAAATAAATATTGAATAATGGTTATCCATAGATTATG
Organism: Micraspis discolor; assembly: GCA_030674115.1. Lineage (NCBI taxonomy): Eukaryota > Metazoa > Arthropoda > Insecta > Coleoptera > Coccinellidae > Micraspis > Micraspis discolor. Next base: position 14,837,557 of record JARTUT010002175.1, read on the forward strand.
TCAAATTTTAAACCTTACCATAGAATATTAATTTATTACCGAACCCCAGGAGAGAAAAAATTAATAATTGCAAAGTTTTTTTTAAATGGAAGATAACATCTGTAACCATTATTGGTATTCAGTTATAATTGTTCTCAGAATACCTAGAGTGAATTATTACCACATTAAAATGTTATCATAATTTCTCTGTGGTGGGTAGTTCCCAATAAAATAGTGTTCTGTGGTTCCTTGTTGTTTTGATTCTGTTTGAAACTTTCAACAGTTATTTGTACCTTCAAAAAAATGTGGAAAATATTGTGAGGATAATTTCGATATGAACAAATGCTTAGAGGTTTCTTTTCGGTCAAAAATTTTTCAGAGAATCAATAAGACAAAATGCCGACGTTTCGATTTATTCTAAAATCATCCTCAGGGCTCTAAAATAAACGATAACTTAACAGTAAAAACAAACAAAGATTCAAAGAACCAGAGAACAGAATTGAATAAAAACATTAATTAGACTGATAAAGTAATAAATATGCTTAAAAATATCTTCGAATTTATCACACAATTACATATAATAATCGGAAGCTACTCACATTGTCAGTTGGTCTCTATTGTCAATTTAAAAATTAAAAATAACGAGGATGAATAAATAAAGGACATCTTGTAAAGCTGACTGAATTGTACGAAATAAACGCACTAAAGGAAAATGAACCGGATGGATGACATTCAGTGTTAATCATTTGATAACTATCAATTAAGAAAAACGAAATAATGTGTTCGTAAACTCAAGGGAACATGAAACAAAACAAATCCACGGATGTTATAAATTTTGTATTCTCTGTATGAGGTCAAAATAGGCCGTATTCAAGTTTTCAATATCGCTCCTCTTGTTAATAGAATTTGTATCTTTTTTAATTTCCAGCATTTCACAGAACAATCTTTTTTTTAAGTTGTTATGAGTATCCAAAACAGTGACACCCTCAAAATTAAAAGAATGTAAAGTATTTAAACTATGCTCAGCTAATGCTGTGTTATTGTCTTTATTTTTAATAGGATTGTGAATATTAACACAGTCTCTTTTGTGTTCGGCTATCCTAGTTTTAAGATATCTGTTCGTCTGACCTATGTATACCTTGTCGCAGTCACGGCAAGGTATTTTATAAACAACATTTGATCTTGAGTCTAATGCAGTTTTTGACTTCAATCTGGAATAAAATTTTTTCACAGTATTAACAGGTTTGTACGTTATCTCAACTATTTCATCTCTCAAGAGATGACCGACCCTCTCAGATAGCCCTTTAATATAGGGAACCTTAAAAAATCTTTTCGCCGTGGAGTGTGTTCTTGGGAGATATGCATCACTTTTATTTAAAATTCTCTTTATCAATGTTGTGGGGTAATTGTTTTTTATCAAGAAACTACTAATCTTATCAAGGTTTTCATTATGAAACTCCGCGCTGGTTAAACGGGTAGATCTAAATTTGAGATTTTTTATCAGGTTTATTTTTTGTGTGAAAGGATGTTGAGAATTGAAATTCAAAAATCTACCAGAAAAGGTCGGCTTATGATACCAGTCCGTCTTTAATCCGTCTGATGACCTTATGACAAGTACATCCAGAAAAGGTAATTTGTTATTGTTCTCGATCTCTGAGGTGAATTTCAAGCGTGGATGAAAAGAATTGAATGCATTGAGAACAATATCAATACTGTTGGCTGGTATTGAGGTGAAAATATCATCGACATACCTCTTAAAAATTGGAACCCTGAAAGGTAGCTGCGACAAGGCGAAATTCTGCAATTCCGACATTACTATATCAGAAACAATTGGTGCTAAACAGTTACCCATGCCAAGCCCAAAAGTCTGGCAAAAGAACTGATCATTAAAAACGAAATAACCGTTATTAACACATAACTCAAACAACTGAATGAACTGATCAGTGGTCAGACGAGTGTGAGGTTCTACTTTGACCCAATACTTTCCAATAAGATCAACCGCGAGTTCTATCGGTATATTAGTGAACAATGAACTAACATCTAATGAAATCAAAATGAAGTCATCTGGAATATTGACATCTGTCAGATCTTCGACAAAGTGAAAAGAATCCACAACATACTTTTCATCCCTCTCGAATATATTATTCAAAAGTTCAGCCAAGTATTTGCTCAAATTATAGAGGGGGGAGCCTAAAAAGCTCACTATAGGTCGTAGGGGACATTCGATTTTGTGAATTTTTGGTAGGAAATAAAGTTTGGGGCAAATGCCATTATTACATTTTAAAAATTTAAGCGTAACATCATCAATTCCCCCTGTTTATGTAAATGAGTCAGTAATTTGTTGAGTTTGTTCTGTATGCTAGTGGTTGGATCTTTTGATAATTTCTTATATGTATTCTGATCATTGAGTAAAGTGAGTGCTTTTTCATTGTATAGATCCACTGGCATAATAACCGTGATATTACCTTTATCAGCCTTAAGGACTAATAATTCACTATGTTCTCGCAAAAAATGTTTTGTCTCTATTATGCATTTAGTCAGAAACCGAATAAATCTGGGTTGTGTAGTAGAACCACGATGAACTAGTAAGTTATTAAGATAGTTTGTGGTGATGTTGATGAATTTATTTCGCTTTTCTATGATGTCCACCTCATTTGTCCGAGAACTTAAACAGAACTCTGCATCAATCAACAGTTGTTGTAATGGGGGTGGTTTATATTTATTGTAGGGTAAGTTGTATTTCTCCCCAAAACTCAGAAGATATTGAACATTAACAGGAATAGGAACCTCAGAGAGATTTTTGAACCATCCTGTATGTGAGTCAGGATTGTGGTCTCCATCGAATTCATTATTAGGTAATTGGGACAGCCTTAAATTTGTGAGTTTACGTATTTGTCTTTTTTTCACGATAGAAAATTCTTTTTTGTAAAAAATTATTTGGTGATTATTAAATCTGTTGTAAATTTCTTCCGGTAGTGACTGCAAAAGTCTTGTTTTAACTGTCTCAAGATGTCGCTCAAGAAAACCAACCTTCCAATGTGAATAACTTACCTCCAAATTCAAAAGCTTTCTCCTGAAATCGTCAATCACTCTGTTACATCTATTCCTGAAGGGGTTGTCTGAGTGAATGGCATTTGCCCCAAACTTTATTTCCTACCAAAAATTCACAAAATCGAATGTCCCCTACGACCTATAGTGAGCTTTTTAGGCTCCCCCCTCTATAATTTGAGCAAATACTTGGCTGAACTTTTGAATAATATATTCGAGAGGGATGAAAAGTATGTTGTGGATTCTTTTCACTTTGTCGAAGATCTGACAGATGTCAATATTCCAGATGACTTCATTTTGATTTCATTAGATGTTAGTTCATTGTTCACTAATATACCGATAGAACTCGCGGTTGATCTTATTGGAAAGTATTGGGTCAAAGTAGAACCTCACACTCGTCTGACCACTGATCAGTTCATTCAGTTGTTTGAGTTATGTGTTAATAACGGTTATTTCGTTTTTAATGATCAGTTCTTTTGCCAGACTTTTGGGCTTGGCATGGGTAACTGTTTAGCACCAATTGTTTCTGATATAGTAATGTCGGAATTGCAGAATTTCGCCTTGTCGCAGCTACCTTTCAGGGTTCCAATTTTTAAGAGGTATGTCGATGATATTTTCACCTCAATACCAGCCAACAGTATTGATATTGTTCTCAATGCATTCAATTCTTTTCATCCACGCTTGAAATTCACCTCAGAGATCGAGAACAATAACAAATTACCTTTTCTGGATGTACTTGTCATAAGGTCATCAGACGGATTAAAGACGGACTGGTATCATAAGCCGACCTTTTCTGGTAGATTTTTGAATTTCAATTCTCAACATCCTTTCACACACAAAAAAAAATAAACCTGATAAAAAATCTCAAATTTAGATCTACCCGTTTAACCAGCGCGGAGTTTCATAATGAAAACCTTAATAAGATTAGTAGTTTCTTGATAAAAAACAATTACCCCACAACATTGATAAAGAGAATTTTAAATAAAAGTGATGCATATCTCCCAAGAACACACTCCACGGCGAAAAGATTTTTTAAGGTTCCCTATATTAAAGGGCTATCTGAGAGGGTCGGTCATCTCTTGAGAGATGAAATAGTTGAGATAACGTACAAACCTGTTAATACTGTGAAAAAATTTTATTCCAGATTGAAGTCAAAAACTGCATTAGACTCAAGATCAAATGTTGTTTATAAAATACCTTGCCGTGACTGCGACAAGGTATACATAGGTCAGACGAACAGATATCTTAAAACTAGGATAGCCGAACACAAAAGAGACTGTGTTAATATTCACAATCCTATTAAAAATAAAGACAATAACACAGCATTAGCTGAGCATAGTTTAAATACTTTACATTCTTTTAATTTTGAGGGTGTCACTGTTTTGGATACTCATAACAACTTAAAAAAAAGATTGTTCTGTGAAATGCTGGAAATTAAAAAAGATACAAATTCTATTAACAAGAGGAGCGATATTGAAAACTTGAATACGGCCTATTTTGACCTCATACAGAGAATACAAAATTTATAACATCCGTGGATTTGTTTTGTTTCATGTTCCCTTGAGTTTACGAACACATTATTTCGTTTTTCTTAATTGATAGTTATCAAATGATTAACACTGAATGTCATCCATCCGGTTCATTTTCCTTTAGTGCGTTTATTTCGTACAATTCAGTCAGCTTTACAAGATGTCCTTTATTTATTCATCCTCGTTATTTTTAATTTTTAAATTGACAATAGAGACCAACTGACAATGTGAGTAGCTTCCGATTATTATATGCAATCGTGTGATAAATTCGAAGATATTTTTAAGCATATTTATTACTTTATCAGTGTAATTAATGTTTTTATTCAATTCTGTTCTCTGGTTCTTTGAATCTTTGTTTGTTTTTACTGTTAAGTTATCGTTTATTTTAGAGCCCTGAGGATGATTTTAGAATAAATCGAAACGTCGGCATTTTGTCTTATTGATTCTCTGAAAATTTTTGACCGAAAAGAAACCTCTAAGCATTTGTTCACATTGATACTAAGGTCATCAAAATATCAAAATAATTTCGATAGTTTGAAATTATTCAATTCAGTATGAAATGATTATGCTCAGAAATTGCATTCTATTCTAATCTTTCTTGTTTATGAGCCTATAGCTTCCAGTTTCAATATTGATTGAATTTTTATCAACCATCATAACAAACATTCAGAAATACTAAAACTGAGTCGAATTCAATCACCTGCTAAGTTTGTGAACTAGGTTGAATCGGTGTATGAAATAAAGATGTGAAAAAACTTCTATAAACTTACAAAACAAATCTAGGAGACTGGGTTCGAAGTTTTTAAACCTCATTTGAGCTTTAATTGAAGCATTCTTATGTTAGAATAGATATAATTTGATGAACCCTGAAATTCTGAAGCTATAAAGAACCAGCTCTTCATAAAGACAAATCTTCAATTTAACAGGTCCTGACAGAAAATACATTACCTATTTCAACGGTCATCATGAAAATATGTAATGCTAATATTACTCCCAAAATGTAACTTATGAAATTCATCTTCAAACAGAAAGTATAGCCAATATTGTTATCCTCATCTTATTTACAGGTAAAATTAATAAACAACATACGGTATTGAAGTTACTTCGAATTTTCAAAGGTGTTTCAAACAGTTTTAAGAAAAATTATTCATGTAGAAAAATGATTCCGAATTTCGTTATCTATCTCCAACAGAGTTGGAGTTGATTCAAACATTTTTTCCGTATAGGTTTTGACAATATTGCATTTTTTTTATCTATTTGGTTTTTCGGATAAGACTTCTGTTAGGACTTCAAAACATGAGAAACTTCTTAAATATCAAAACTTCGACATTTGTATTCTATGAATCATTAAAACATCGAAATTAACAGGTTCAAAATAAGACATAGAAAATAACATAGATCTAAATCATTGAAAGTTATTGAAAATTAAAAAAAAGGCATTAATGTTGATAAAGAATTGTAAAGACTTCTAGAATTGGGAAAGTTAATATTAGATATTAATATAATTATTTCTTACGAAAAGTACAGTTAAATAGAGAGTGAATTACAGAGATTTCAATATTTACACCAATACTCTGCTGGAACATCACTAACCATACAATTTAAATTGATTTTTAGATGGAAAATTATAGGACATTTTTCGAAGATCAGTAAAAATGTAATTTTATCATAAATATTACCGTTTGGAGCCTCAAACAATAACATGGTACATAAACAAGCATGTCTCGACCATATTATGGAAGGTCATGGAGAAAAAACTGAAGTTTTTGCTTAATTTAGAGAAGAATCCAGAGGTGGTTAAGCCCAATTTGAAACCCTAAATCGCTTATAACTTTGGAACGAGACAGAATTGGAAAAAGTGGTATTGGAATAACGTGTTTCTTTTCGCTTCACGAATCAGTATTTAATATTAATGCAGTGGTCAAAAACATCGAATGTAATCTCTTTGACAATACTCGGTTAGAAGTCGAATTGTTTGCAATAAAATGAGGTGTAATTAAGAGAAGTACGTTCGTGGTTAGGAAAAAACTGTAGTGGATCTGCAAGTTTGGTTATTGTTAGTTAAATATATATGTTATTTGTTTCTTTATCGCAATGGTCAACAGTACAAAAGAGGTATATGAGTTCGCACAAGCCCCTGGCCTCACGTCAGTGCTTTTCTATATTTTCTTCTTCGTAGTATCAAATATATAATATCATTACGTTAATGAAATATATATACATATATAATATAATAACTAATCATTTCCGAAGGAAACCCTTATATTAAGAACATCCATGAGAAGTTTGTCAGACCAATTGAGGAACATCTTGTATATGCCAGAACCTACGAGGGTTGCCTTTTATATTCAGTATATTAATCATCGAAAATTGTTTATTGTTTTTCAAAATATTCCCCATTAAGATCTATACACTTTCGCATGCGTTTGAACCAATTGTCGAAGCACTCCAAAACATGCATTCGGGAATGAAAAAAGTCATTCGGTGCCATCAAATCAATGTTTTGAGTGCTCAAAAATGCAGTTGTTTGAGCCAATGTGTTAGAGCTCGCAGTGTCCAGTTTTTCCGAAAGAACAGGCTGTAAAAATAGAAACGCTCTGTGCGAAAGTTGATTTCTGTGAACTTTGACTTCGCACGAGAAGTGACTTTTGGCGGAAAATTAACATACGCTGATAAAAAATATCCAATGCGAGGATAAGGTCGTACTAGTTAATTTGTATAGTGATCTGGTTATTTTAACTTTCCGTTAATGTCGCCCTTTTGTCAATGAACTGTCGATTTACCGTTGTGGCAGCGATCATACACCTGTAATATCTTTTAGCATGAAATCAACTCAATATATATATATATATTCTTTTGAACTTTTGGCTTACAATATTTAGTTAGCAAACAATAAGGCATATAGATCAGGGGTTATTGACGGGGTGTCATACAATTCGGCGTATCACATAAAAGCATAGGAAAAAACCTCAGTAAAAAAAACCCTGGCTCCCCGCCTAAGTGTGAAAGTACAAAAATAAGCTGAAATATATTTTAGGGACTTCTTTCTTCAAGAGTGGTGTTCTATTGACGGAGACAGAGACTTCTTCAAGTTGCCCACATCGAATCTGGAAATAAAAAGACAAAAGCAGAAAAAAGAACTGAATAATAAAAATACGTATCATATTGCAAGCCATTTGCAACTTCATCCTATCCCCATGAAACAGTTATCGCAATTCGATCAACAACCTTAACAACCAAGTAGTAACAAATAATATATTGTATTCATTCGATAATACAACAAACCTAAGAACGTTTCCCTATCATGCAACCCCTAAATTCGAACAACTTTCCAATCTCGAGCAATAAGCGCCCGTTTATTGAAATCAACCCTTCGATCCGGTATCAGCGATCGGATCTAACCCCTATAATTCGTCCGGATCGTGCAAATAAAGTCCGGATTGCCGGAACGCAGACGTTTCCGTGACGGCTCGTGAGTAGGGTGGGGGGCACCCGGAATAAATCAGCGCTCAAGAATTGCGGCCGGGGTGGATTAATATTTCAGTTCGATCTTTGGCTTTTCGCGTACCCAGCAAATTAAGGTCTGGATATTTCATGCACTTCGCCACGGGCCGTTCCTACTATTGTTGATTCCATTATCGCGTTTTTGGGACGGGTAAGAAGGGGGAGGAGGCTACATCATTGATTACGTAGGTTGGCATGTTTTCTTCTACTTGAGATAGATGCGAAGAACAATGGTGATTTTCAGGATTGGAAGACTGCCCTCTTACGAGGTTTGAATCCTTGTTTGGCAACAGGAAGAACTGTTAGATTTTAAAGCCAACAACTTCGTATTATTTTGAAAAATGGAAGGGAAGGATTATGAGGAAATCGAAGATCGGTTAGCTACATACGAAGACCGTGCATCTTCGATCACGACCATCAGATATTGGTATAAGACTACAGGAGATGGAAAAGGCCTCTTGCATTCTTATTCAGACCGCCATATTTAGTTCTCCACGTGTGGTTCGGAAAGATGTCTGATGTATTTACATTTCTTATTGTTTCAATATTCGTGCTATACTTTGTTGATCAATGATTAGTTTTTTACGTTTCTCAGTTTTTAATTTTCCTTGATGAATTTTTCATCGAATTATCTGCATCATAGAATTTTTTTTTAAACACGAGGATATTTTCTTCTCTTCAAATATTATCGTTTTGTGAGTCAATACTTTCAGGGATCGCTGGAAACTGTGGAACATTCATCAGCTCGAGAACTTAATTTTCACAGCCAAATTTGCCGGAACTGAAAATTTACCGATGAATTGAACAAATTTGCCGGAGTTGGAAATATACCGAAGAACTGAACCAAATCTGCCGGAGTTAGAATGTTACCCAATTTGACATACCTTGCCGAGGCTGAACAAATTTGCCGAAGTTTAATTTTACGACGTACTAACACATGTTTCCCTGAGGACTGCAGTACTGAGAGAAGAAATAGTTTTTGTTGGAAAGTTTGTCTACAGGGTGAAAGACTTGAGACCAATTTTCCTCGCCATACTCATCCCGAACATCCAGGATGGTTATATGGTCCTGTTATTTCATGAATTAGGACTCAAAACAAACAAGATAAGTTCCAGCAACAATTTCAGACATCACCTGTTGATTTTTATAGCCAGAAATTAATAATTTCCACTTGCAACTTTTGATTTGGACAATTTAACTTTCGTACATACTGTAAATATCTAGTATTTGTGAAAGAGTGGAATAAATTTCGATTTCTCGAGTATTGACTATTATTGACTAGGCTGGAAGCATATATTTAGACTCTCTGAAGGTAAATGTGAGATGGTTTTGTGCTCTAGTTAGCCGGAGCAATTACAAAATAAATTAAATATAAAAGAAATTTTTTTTACCGTTACAAAATTCCTTTATTTTCAGAAAAGCTTAAATTTCATCATGAAATTCTTGGAACAATTAGAATCATTATTTCTCATATAATAAACTTTGGAATACTGATAATAAATAATTGATGATCTCTTCTGTTCTCTATGAAAACATTATTTCTGTCAGATATGTAAGGTCCGGATAAAGAAAAAGTAATTATTGTTTTTGGCGACATTAATTTTTATTTTTAATGAGTCGATATATTGAGGAATCTTCAAGTGAAATATTATTTTTTTACATAAAAAGGTTGACAATAAAACATAGTTTCTCTATGCGTATCTTAAATACGGATGGCGTTACGAAATTTTTTTACTGAGCAAACCCCAATTATTTTTCAGTTTTCTATCTATCCTAGAGAGGGGGTCACCTTTTTTTTGAAACACCCTGTATATGAGTGGAACAATGATCATATATGGTCTGATCGGTGTTGATTTCTGTCGACTTAAGGGCATCTTTTTGAAGGAGTGTGAGCTTTTGTGGCGCCTGAATGTTGACATGCTATACGAATGTAAAATGCGAATAGTACAAATACTATTTTTTTCTACAAGCGTGCAGTTTCATTCTCTTTCCCACACGTATTTCAATTCGTAAAGAGTCACATTGCCAAACAGTGTGGGAAAAACCCCTGCGTGTGGTAATGGATTAGCAAGGGTTTTTCTGGCACGCTTTTTCTAAAGAATAAACTGAATAATGATATATCTCTATGCCACCGGCGACGTTACTATGGAAACGGCATGTGAATAAGAATTAATACATTGTCATTATATTATGAAATTGTGTTTAAATATAAATAATATCAACTCGAATTCAATCAGTACGCTCCGGTAAAATGGATATACTTCGGGATCTGATGATGGCCTGCCCGAAGAAATATTAGCAGCTTCTTATGAAGCGAGTTTAAATTTGTTACCGGCCAAGTCGAAGATAAAATATGAGAAGCAATATTCAGAATTCTTTGATTGGTCTAATTCCAAAAAGGTTCAACCGAGGAAGGAGGAAGTGTTTTCGGCGTATTTTTGGAAATGTCCAAAATTTGGAGACCAAACACATTATGGTCCCGATATTCAATGATAAAGAGTGTTTGTAAACTGAAACAGGATTTGGATATTGGAAAATTCCATAAATAACTGCCTTCATTAAACGACAGAATATAGGATTTCGTCCAAAAAAGGCCAAAACTTTTAATGAAGAGGAAATAACAAAATTCATGAGTGAGGCATCTGATGAAATTTACTTGATGATGAAGTTGGTAACAATTTTTGGATTAGCTGGTGCCTGCAGACGAGAGGAACTTACAAAACTCACCATCGACGATATAGATGATAAAGGAGACTTGATCATCGTCAATATTAAGGACTCCAAAAATCATTCACCAAGATCGTTTGTTATATCCCAAGACACCAATAATGGATATTTTCTGAACATATACAGAAAATATATGAATTTACGTCCAAAGGAAATACCTCATCGCCGAATTTTCATAAAGTATAATCGAAGAAAATGTAAGATTCAACCTGTCAGAATAAATACAATAGGAAATATACCGTCCGAAATTGCAGCTTACTTACGCCTACAAAATCCGGAATTATACACAGGACACAGTTTTAGGCGCTCCTCGGCTACTTTCCTAGCCAATTTTAGAAAAGGTATCACAAATATTAAACGTTTAGGAGGATGGAAGTCAACTGCTGTTGCTGAGGGATACTTGGAAGAATCTATTAACCAGAAAAAAAATGACTTTTGTCATTCATGTGTATTTAGAATGATCAATTCATATTTGATCTGTGTGTTGAAATCGATCTCGTATAAGCGCTTGTAGAAAAAATATTGTTCCTAACTCGTGCGGAAAGTGTTTTTCCCGCACTCAACTGCTCTGCTTCGCGTCGTTCGGGTAACGGCAGTTTCGTGCGGGAAAATATCACTTTCCGCACTTGTTAGGAAAATAACTATATTCATACCATCCCTTTCTTTCTCGAATCTGTTTGTTCGGTATCGAATGACGGAATAATCGAAGGAAGAATAGCTCCCCATTCTGGCTGTCGGCGTGTTTATTAAGGTCACAGTTTCGGGGAATAATGAAAGCCACGAGTCGGTCGGCTACGAACAATTAAAGCTCTAGTGGTATTTCGAGGAGAGGGTCGAAAGGTCCCGCCTAATAATTTCGTCGTCTTTAAATTGCCAAGGGTTTTCTCATTATGATAAATATTCCGCGACCTGAAACTACGCTTTCTAAAGGTTGACAACCGCTCATTAGGGATTCTCCACAGTTCTCTGCATGAAGGGGATGGACAAACACCTTTGATACGATGTAAATGCAAACGAATGAATTTCAGATCAGATTCGAATTCAGAATTGCATGTATCATTGAAGAATAATAGGTTGTCAAATATCTGCCTTCTGCTTTTTTGCTCTTTATGCAATGCTTTATAAAAAGTGTTACAGTGATCGGACTTTGTTCAAATATGCGCCGTTTTGTTCGATAATCTGTTTCCATCTAGACACGGCAACTTCATAATACCTCTCTCGTAGAAGCCCCCTCCTTATTTACAAAGAACTCGGACAACACTTTTCACAAGCCTCTTTTGAGTTCAACTTTACAGCACCAAGGGCGTTCGCCATGGACAGAAACAGGTGGTAATCACTTGGCGCTATGTCCGGGCTATATGGTGGATGCGATAAAACCTCCTATCAGATCTCCCGTAGCTTCTGACGAGTCATCAACGAAGTGTGCTGCCTGGCGTTGTCACTACACCCTTCCTGTTGGCCAATTCTGGACGCTTCTGGTCGATCGCCTGCTTCAAACGGTCCAGTAGATGGTAGAACTAAGCGTCTGACCATATGGGAGCAGCTCATAGTGGATGATTTCCTTCCAATCCCACCAAACACACAGCAAAACTTTCCTGGACGTCAATCCCAGCATGGCCACTGTTTGAGACGATTCACCTACCTTCGATCACTACCGTTTTCGCTTGATATTGTCGTATGTGGTCCATTTTTCGTCGCTAGTCACCATCCGCTTCAAGAATGGGTCGAGTTCGTTCCGTTTCAGCAGCATATCGCAGACGTTGATTCGGTCCAGAAGGTTTTTTTTGCGTTAAATCATGCGGCACCCAAACATCAAGCTTTTATTTTGTATCCAGCCTTCTGCAGATGGTTTAAAATGGTTTGGTGGCTAACTCCCATCTCCTGGGCGATGTCACGAGATGCCACATGCCGGTCTAACTCTATGTATTCCATGATTTGATAGGTATTGGTCATCACAGGTCCTCCGCCGGCTGGCTTATCCATGGTGTCGTTTACACCGGCTCTGAATCGTCGAAACCATTCTTACGCGGTTCGAACTGATACAGTACCATCCCCAAAACACCATTAATCTCACGGAACGTTTCTCTGGTGGATTTGCCTTCAACGAAGGAAAACTTTAAAATAACTCGAATTTCGGCGTTATTGAACTCCATGTTCACACGTCTATAACTGTTGAACGCAATATCCAAACTAATCATGCATAGCGTCATTTTGTAGGTTATGTCAAGACCTTTCAAATTATGTACAGTCGCTGCAGCGCTACAGAGCTCTGTAGCGCTTTGTACATAGCCACGATGAAAGCAGTTGATACCACGAGTTTGTCGTAACTTTGCTCTAAATATCTTTTTTTCTGATTTTTGAAAACACTCATTGATCTTATACCTCATAAATTGTTTTTAAAAGCAGACACATGTTTCATGCATTTGGCTCTGATCAGTGCGGTGCAAACGTGCAAAGATGAAAAATACAAGGTGTCCAGAAAGGGTATCGGATATTTGTTTTCGCGACATATTCGGAACGGGATGTCTAAGAGGAGCGGAGAGGGGTTTGTGGCGTCGGCATATCGTGACGATAGCATGAGGATGAGGAGCAGGATGTTCGAGAATACAGGTGCGACAGTTAAAATTCAAAACTCTGGTTCAGTTCGCGATGAAGAAACTATTGAAGAAGTAGAGGCGTCTGTTCGTCAAAATCGTGATTTGGGCAGCTATGTCTGCTAAAGGCACAATTGGTCCTTATTTTCATGAAGATCAACGGAGCCGAGCAATTAATGTGAATGGTGACCGTTATTCCGATATGTTGCGAAATTTTTTGGTCCCAGAGTTGCAGTAGTTTGCAGGTTTCTACTCAATAACGTGATTGCAGCAAGATGGGGCCACTTGCCATAAGTCAAATGATTCAATGGAATTTGTTAACGAATTATAAAGTCATTCCGCGAAGGGGTAACATCAACTGGCCTTCCAGAAGGACCGACCTAAGCCCGCTTGACAATTTTGCATGGGGATACCTTAGAAGTGAGGTTTATCAAAATATTCCGACGAATCTAACCCAGTTGAAGCAAAACCTCAGGTCAGAAATGGCAGCAATATCAAAAGCTCCGTTTAGAAGAGTGCCAGCAACTCAACGGTCATCATTTGGGTAACATCATCTTTTCCAAGTAATTCTCCAATTCATATGTTAATGATAAACAATAAACTTTTTTATTGCTCACAAATAGTTTTTGTTTCATTGAACTTACAAATACCCGATACCTTTTCTGGACACCTTGTATTTGATACTATCACAATCGACCAAAGACGCTAGCAGAACAATTGCTCTTTCAACTAGAAGACCCTGAAGTCCACGGCAACATTCAATGTCTGCACAGAGGAGCTTTGGTTACCAAATTCAGAAAATTCAATAAGCAAAATGAGAAATAACGAGGGTGCTTTGATGAAATGCAAGATGATTCATTGATTGATTTATCTTCGGCATATGACACTGAGTGGAAGGATGGATTAATTTTCAAACTCTATACCCATCTGAAATGTTTCGTGTTTCGTACCCACGACATCATCTCAGAAATTTGTTTATGCTGATGACATTGCTATTCCTTACCACCATTCGGATTTCCCTGTTCTGGAGAATAAACTGTTATCTGATTTGTTATTTTGTTGAGTGGCGATTATGTCCCAACCCCAACAAAGCAGTATCTAGTTTCCATCTGAATAATCATGAGAAATACCGAAAATTAGCTGCAATTTTCAATGATTCTCACAATTCACAAGCCGAATTCGTGTTCTGAAAAAGTTTAGTGTGTTCTTAACAGTCATTTAAAGGTTTCAGAAGATTCAGACGTAGGTGTGTAACTCAAATCATTCCACTTATCTGTAAGTTTTCTATCTCTACGCGTTTCGTTCCTGGCGCACACATTTGGACTCAACAGTATGACTTGTGTGCGCCATGCCATAGACGCTGGGGAATTGTCAAATGTGATATTTGACAACGGTAGCCGCCGGGATTTGAACCCGGCACCAGTCGAATCTCGGGTCTTCGATCTAACCATTAGGATAACCAAGATCGTTGTTGATACAACTTGTGAAGGATCGCCACATATTGAAGCTCAATTTTTCGTAAAAAATTAGAAAGCTATACCGAATAAAGAAAAAAATCGAACAACACATACCTAGCACAATTGAGCACAGCAAAAATTTTTAGGGATATCAAAAAATGACAGGACAACTTCAATCAAAAGAGGGATTAATTCTCTACTACAATTGTTTAGTTCTTTGTAGATATTATAGATCCTCATCTGAGTGATCTTCATCTGGATCGTGTCCCGTGAGTTAAAGATGTGCTCGTTAAAAGTTGGAACTGCACAAACTGATGATCCGGCGTCGTTGCTCTTAATGGTGGAATTCATTTCGATTGGAGCTGCTATTATTCTGTGTCAAATTAGTTAATGGCTGTCCGGGCGTAGATTGAGGCTATCTGTTAACGACTTCGATATACAGAACCAATTATTACTCCATACCATTGCTTCTAGTGTTATGGAGAGCTTTCCTTTGGCGCCATGCGTCATTCTGGAGGAACGTGACTGATTCGTCCTGAATTTTGAACTTGAATTGTTATGATACTCAGGTCTCTCATGAAATTTTTAGATTGAGAGGATTCTTTGTTATAGGCTAGTTAACGAGTTTAAAATGATGATAGTTGGAGATATTTTTAATGAAATTATGTTATATAGCTCATTCGAATTGGGATAATTCTAGATCATCGTGCTAAAACATTGATTTAGTACATTAAAACTTTTCTAAAGATATAAACAATTAATGTTATAAAGTGGTGATCAGTTATTTACTTGTCATTAGTAAACAAAAGTTTTTTTTGGAAAGAAAACCCTGAAAAATGGGGAAATGTACTAAAGAAAGGTATCAATAACTTTTTATTTATTTTATTTGCCGTCCACGAGCCATTTTGAGAATTTGCGATTTTGAGTTATTTTTACCGGTTTTGAGAATCGAATCGTTATGAAACTCCATGCATTCGGTCAACTGTATCGTTGGAATTTTCAGGGATTTTTTCAACCGCATAACTTTATTATTAGGGTTCGAAAATAGCCACCCCTATTACATTTCCTGTTATAACACGTGCTCACGAGATTTTAATAATTTTTTCTTCCCTTCAATCGTAGCTCAATTTTGAAAAAAAATGTGTTTCTGTTTATTTTGATGAGTGTATACTATTCCAGGAATAAATCAAATTTGGAATAAAGCTTATGAGAATCATTTTCAAGTTCACAGAATAAATGACGATTGAGTTGAATACCAGGGTTGCGTTTTATATTTCGGTATTAGAAAATAAAAACAAAAAATATAAAACATTGAAAATCGCTTAATTGTTTTTTAAAACATTCGCCATTGGGATCTATACACTTTGCATGCGTTTGAACCAATTGTCGAAGCATTTTTGCCACTATTATTGGGGTATCTCCAAAACATGCATTTTGAACGCATCAACCGCTTCTTCAGATGTCGAAAAACCTTGACCTCTCTTTTTTATGTATGTCATAAACGTTTTGACTACGTAACGGGTCATCCAAATGTGACGCCTAGATATCTGCACTATACAGGGTGGCCATTTGAAAACGAAACAGATGAGAATACAGACGAAATAAATTTTTTCGATAGAAATGCTCGGACAGGTCGATTTCTGTTTCGAGGAAGACAACTTAACAAGTAGGTTACGGACGCATAGCTCTTCAACCCTTGCTACTACAACCCTCACCCCCAAATTTTGAATAGGGAAGATGGGGTGAGTGATACCTCATTTGAAAGGTATTTTTATACTGATTTCAGCACACTGATTGTTTTTTCATTTTATGCATTAGTTCTCGAAATATTCTTTACTAAGTATTTGAAAATAAAGTGGTGTTTTCATGGCACTTGTAGTGTTTTTTTGTGAAAAATCGACATTTTGAGCTTCAAAACAACCATGACTGTGGCTTCCTTCCTCCAATCCACTGACATAGAAATCCTTAATCAAGATGTCGAACAAACAAAGCGTATTGCGAAGGAGCTCAATCTTGCTGAAACTCAATCTAAATTATCTTCGATATAATATGCAGTATTTCCAATAACATGCGGTAACACTTGATGGATAGAAATCTCCAAAAAGTCCAAATACGTAAATATCTCTAATCAGATTACCAGGTAAGAAAATCAAATCATTAATGATGCCACAGAAATATTCCAGTCCCAATTCGTGAAACGATTTCCGACTTAATTATGAAGTGTTTTCTCAGTTGGCTTCAATATGTTTTCATTTTGTTGATTATTGAATTCATATCTTTTTCAAAAGAATGAGAACCGATAATTTTTTATTTATTACGAACAGATCATTAAGTTGGCTTACTGGTTCTTTAACATGTGAATGATTCTTAGTTTTGAATCGAGACTTGATTTAGATTGAGTTTCAGCAAGATTGAGCTCCTTCGCAATACGCTTTGTTTGTTCGACATCTTGATTAAAGATTTCTATGTCGGTGGATTGGAGGAAGGAAGCCACAGTCATGGTTGTTCTGAAGCTCAAAATGTCGTGATTTTTTTGGTGTAAATAATCGGCCAAATCAATTTTCAATTCAAAGATTAGTGAAAACATTCGAAGAAACTGGTTGTGTTACTGATAAACCAAAAAAGTGGAAGACCAAAAACTGTACTCACAAATTGAAGTATTGCTGCTGTTAGTGAAAATGTTGAAAATGAACAGACAACATCAATTTCGCGACGTTCGCAAGAATTGGGCATATTTTATGGCTCCTTATGGAGGATTTTGCATAAAGATTTGCGTTTACACGCTTATAAAATTCAATTAAAACAGAAATTGAAAGAAAAAGACCATTTACAACGTCGTAATTTCGTTAGTTGGATTATTGATCAACGAACGACAGATCCATTGTTTTCAAGCAAGATTTTGTTTAGTGACGAAGCTCATTTCACAATGGATGGATTCGTCTATAAGTAAAATTTTTTGAAAAGTCGAGTGTATGCTAACAAGCCACAAACAATTGATGAAATAAAGAACAACATTCGAGTTGCAATTCGTGAAATAACACCAGCAACATGTCGGAAAGTCATTGAAAATTTTGGATATTTGGATTGATATTTGAATGATATTCTATTCCACTAATAATATAATGGATGTAATGGAAGGTATATTTAATAAAAAAAATTTTGTTTATTTTTTGGATGACACTTTATAACCTCAAAAATGTCAAGCTTTACGATAGAGCAGTCAGTTGGCATATTGAAACACTAGGGTTATCCACTCCCGAAATATAAAAGGAACCCTCGTATTACCAATAAATTAATTCCATCGCGAAACTCGCCAAAGTTCAGTAGGCTAAAATTCATTCAATTTCACTCGATATCATTGAATCCGTCGAAAATCGAGAAAGTTCTCCAATCGAATGAAATCATGAAGGAAAAATTGACATCCCCCGGCTTCAAATGCAGCATGGAAATTGCCTCATTCACTGAATGGATGCCTCATAATTATTACCATATTGCTCTACTGCAATTCCAGAATTGAATTGATCCAATGTCGTTATGGCGCTCATTGCGAAACAAAGCAAACAAGCCATATACGTCCGAGGTTTTGTTTATAAATATGTATGTTTTCTGTAAAATAGGGCTTGTTAGGAAAGTTCGCTGTAACTTTTGTTTCCGAAGTTGTTTTCCGATGTTTATGTTCTTTTTTTTGTTGTGGTTTCTGAACCATTTTTCATGTGGATTATTTTTATGAATCATACATGGGTGTATGGTACATTTATGCGATTTAGTAGGTCTTGTGGGGGAAAGTATTTGTTGCTTTCGGAATTAAGTAGCAATTTAGATGAGTGAGAGAATCAACCCGTTTAGCTTATACAGCGACGGAAAAATTCGCTGGTTCAT
Source organism: Micraspis discolor (assembly GCA_030674115.1). Classification (NCBI taxonomy): domain Eukaryota; kingdom Metazoa; phylum Arthropoda; class Insecta; order Coleoptera; family Coccinellidae; genus Micraspis; species Micraspis discolor. The sequence goes on from JARTUT010002175.1 coordinate 14,856,274, forward strand.
TCATTCATTCTATTCGCCTATATTCCAATGAAAAATTTAGAAAAGCACTACTCTGAGGTCTCGAGAATTTACGCGTTTCTTCTCGAATCTTTTTTCGTACTCTGGAGCAGTGTAATTCTTATACAGTAGCCACGAAAAATGATTCAACCTATATCTCAAATTAAAAATAACTTCTCACAGTGATCCTTAAATTTTGTTTGAAACTCACATTTCCTTCTCCTGAAAACTAATCGAGTGTAGGCCTATCAATTCCATCGAAAACCATTCAGAATATCTTCCTTTCACTTTGCTCTTGTTCTTTGAAATACCTTATATGGGTAATTTTCATTTCTGTTAAGAAACGTGTGATCGTGATCAATTGAGACCATTTTCGGCTCGATAACCGAAAATAACAGACCTTTGGGCAAAACTATAGCACGCTGTAGAAACAACTGCTCAAAAACAACATATACGAAAATCAGCATTTCTACACACAATTATTATAAAGCTTCCAATCTATTTTTGAGAAAATTAACACTTTTGAGTTACACTTGGTAAACACACGACGGGAAAAAAACTGTCCAACACGAGTACGGTACACTTCATTGTAAAGTTTGAATAGGTGGCCACGTAGTCGGTTTTTATAGCATATGTAATTATGAGATCACTACAAATCCTTTGATCGTTAAAATTTTTGAGCGGATAAACTCTGAGTCTATCCATATATCAAGATAAATTCTTTCGAAAAGTATCCTCTAGGTGAGATTACCATGCAGTGGCAGCATCCTCCAGAATTGGTTGAACGTGGTCAACACATAAATTATAATAACTTTTTATACCTAAAAAGTATCCTGCTCACGTGGGGTGACCAATACAGAACTTCAGTGATCACAAGACTGAAATCGACATGTTTGAAATGGACTCCAGACTAGTGTTGGGTACCTCTTACAAGAGACGGCTCATTTGTCCCGTACTCGACGAGGAAATGTAAGAGCGGCTCATTTTTATACAATGTACCACCTCACTTCAAATGTCCCACCTCGCCTCGATGAGGACCAGGAAGCGATGGAGTCACGCGACAAATACAAAGAGGAAGAGGGGATAAGTATTGGTCCTGGTCACCGGTACAAAAACGGTTGAGACAGAGGTAAATGAGGGTTGAGGGAATGTACTAATTCATAGTAGACAGTACACAGATGCCGTAAATTATGGAATTACTGAGGGTTTTATGGCGCGGCGTCTTTGTCACTTTTGCACCTCTTACCAAATATGATGGGATTTTCTAGGAGTTTCTTTGAACTCAACAGAACAACAATTTTATTTTGATGATTGTATGAAAATATTGATTCTTAAGAGAAGGAATAAAACGCTAAGCTCTCGATTACTATCTGCTATTTTTGTACCAGTATCTCATGACATTACAGTGTTAATTTTTCCGATTAAAAAATATTAATTATTATAAGGAATTCTGCTAGTCATTGATAAAAAATCAGAAGACATGAAAAGTCGAACCGACGAAAAATTGAACGAGTTGTTATTATTATCAAAAGGCGAAATATTCAGTTTCTTATGAAACAAATTAACACAAATGATAAACTACAAAGATGAAATTTTCGGAATAGTATTACTCAATTAATGATCCTAATAAATGTTGAAGTTGCGAATTGCGTTGAGCCATAAATAAGCAATATATGTTTTCGGCATAATTCAGCCCGAAATTTTTAGTAATTGGATACATTTTTATAAAAACAGTTTGTTCTAAAACGAAAAGAAAAACTGTGTATGATGTGAGAGGAAACTTGAAATTTTTTAATTACATGTGGATATATAATCACGGTTAACTTAAATTATTTTGAATATCAAACCCTCATATTCAGTTAAATCTTCCCTTCACTCGCTCACCGTCCTAAAGTTCCAAAATCCAACAATTAATTTGCATTCTAAATTTTCCTCTTTTATTACTTCAATTCTGTCGACAGTTAACGTTACCTTCCTTTTGCATCGACATATTTGAAGTGAGACAGACCATCAACGTTCCTAGTTCTTACCTACCTCACCAGGCTACGCTACACCGCCTCAACAACCCGTCGTCTATACTACTACAAATTTTGTCCCGACATCGTATCGCGTCATAAATGGCCAGACCCCCTCGCCTCATTTGAAGTGGTGCAATGAACCGCTTCAGTAAAAAAATGAGGCGCCTCTTACAAACTCAATTTTAAGACGTACTACCCAACACTACTCCAGACTGTTGCCCTGAATCAGATATTGATTTCGTGGATTTAGTCTTTCAAAGTGAACATCTCAACACTTTTCCAAGGAGAATACCATTCCCGATACCATTGACTTAACAGGATTAGGTCACTCTGATTTAAGGAAAGCGTTCATGATAAAAACAACCTGAGTTAGGTCTGAAATGTACTCTAAGAACAGAATGGGAAAAATCAGAACTCTGTGATACCTCACTGACAGTTTGGTCGACACATACCAAGCCATCAATTAATCGCTAATATCACATCAATATTTCATTAGAAAGTCATTTATCAAGGTAATCCTGGTATCTCTTCAAAATTGCCGCTTCTGGCGCCCAACGTGGGTCCAGCCAGATCGATAGAAATTGATATTATCCTCGCGTAGAGCCAAGCTGATCAGGGGAAAGAAAGAGCACGTCCTTCGTTGGACAGAAAATAAAGCAGCAAATCAAAAGGCGACAGTCTCCTTATTAAAAGCATGTTAGGTTCGGTAGGCGAGGAAAATTGGCTCTCTCTTGGAAAAGCGGGTTCCTTTTTCGGTCGAACGTCCAACAAAACAAACGATCTATTTACGTCTGGTTCCCTCAAAATTACGAGAGCTCTCGCCCTTGGCCAGGCACGGAATAACAGACCGCTGCGACTGTCTATATCTATCCACTCGAGTTTGGAAACTTGGGGAAAGTCAGTCGGAAGTTCGGCTTTGATGTGCCGACGACGAGGAAAGAATAATTTATTTCGGAAACTCTAAAGAGGATAACATCCATCACTTAGGGTGGGAATATTGATTTTGAAGGCTATTGCGGGCCGAGAACTGCATTTTAATACGTTTATCAACTTCGGCGAATATTTTATTCTGTTTACACACGGAAATGGTTTGAATACTTGAAGAGGAGGGGATGTTCACAAAATTGTTTATTGAACGTTGAGATGCTAAGACGTGAAATTCATGAAAAATATTTTCGATAAAGATATATCCGTATTTTTTCTTTATCTTCCACGATGATCGAATTTTCTGAATCATGAGAATTTCAGGTGCAAATTCAGTTCGAGAAACAAATATCTTATGTCAACATTTTTTGCGATCTTGTTCACCTGAACAGAGTGCTTATAGATTTTTCCAAATATCTAAATTTTTTGAATTTTTCTGTTCGCATTTCACATTCATATAGCGCGTCTACGTTCAGGTGCTACAAAAAGCTCACCCTCTTTCAAATAGGCGCCCTTAAGTCGGCCGAAATGCAACGCCGATTGGACTCTTTTAATTACATATTATAAGGCCGGGTACATACCGAAAGCAACCGGTGATAGCAACGCAATGTCAACGCAACGGCAACTTGAGTTCCCAATGAATGACACACGCAGTTTAATGGGACTGTGTATACCAAAGTGACTGTGACGTGACGGTGATTCAACGGTCACCTGACTGAGCAACGCAGGCAACTCAAGTCACGACATGCTGTAAACTCGAGTCGCCAGTTGCGCAGTTGCTCTTGTGGAGTTTCCCAATTTTTGCAAGGAATGCCACTGACTGCTGTGTAAATTGCTAGAATTGTATGGATGAACACTAAAACGTCTATGCAACTTTTTTTTCTGTTTTTTAAGCACATAGAGAAGTACTGCCTCCTCCTCGGACGAAGACATCGGAACAAGTGACTGGAAAACTTGTCAACTTGGGTTTCTTGTTTATGTACACGTGGTGTAAACCTCCAGTTGACTGAGTTGAGTTGACATTGCGTTGCTATCACCGGTTGCTTTCGGTATGTACCCGGCCTAAAGAAATTTTCATGAATCCCCGGCGCTATGGTCCAAAACTCAAGCATGTTTGATGCGCCGAATTAGTGTTAGGTATCTCTTACAAGAGGCGGCTCATTTATCCCGCACACGACGAGGAAATGTAGGAGCGGCTCATTTTTATACAATTTACCAGCTCATTTCAAATGTCCCACTTCGCCTCGATAAGGACCAGGAAGCGATGGAGTCACGCGACAAATACAAAGAGGAAGAAGGGAAAAGTCCTGCTCATGGTCACCGGTACAAAAACGACAGAGGCAGAGGTAAATGAGGGGATGTACTGATTCATAGTAGACAGTACATTGATGCCGTGAATTATGGAATTACGGAAGGTTTTATGGCGCGGCGGCGTCTTTGTCACTTTAGCACACCTTACCAAATATGATGAGAATTTATAAGAGTTTCTTTGAACTCAACAGAAAAACAATTTTATTTTCGATCATTGTATGAAAATATTCATTCTTCAGAGAAGGAATAAAACGCTTAGCTCTCGATTACTACCTGCTATTTTAGTACCAATATCTCCTGACATTATAGTGTTAATTTTTCCGATTTAAAAATATTAATTATTATTAGGAATTCTGTTCGTCATAGATAAAGAAAAAATGGAAGACATGAGAAGTCGATTCGACGAAAAATTGAACGAAGGGCGAAATATTCAGTTTCTTATCTACCAAATTAACAACACAAATGATCAATATAATAAAAGCGATAAGATCGGGAACCAGAGAAAAAAATCGAAAATGGTCCCGTTAGGGACCCGGAAAGCGTAGCTTTCCGAGCGGCCCGCAGGGCTGCTCGAGAGGGAATCTTAAAACAGATCGAAAAGGCGTATCCTGTTCTAGGAGAAGCGACCGCGAAAACCCCCCTGGGCGCTCTTAAAGTGCCCGAAATTTTCGAAAGAAAATCGCGAAAATGACGTTTTTCGCGAAATCGCCAAAAGTGTCCCCAAGGGGGAAGATCTCACGGACGAACGGGGCCATTTCTCCGGCCGGGATCGGTCGCTTTTTCAAGAAAAAGACATTCCTCATAATGTGGTACTGGTACGGACCTCGGAGCCCCTCGAAATCTATACGAAAATTATGCATGTAAAACGGCAATTTTTCGACCCGCGAGTACCGAGAAACATCAAAACCCCTATGATGCTTTCGCTCCGTGCAGGCGCTACGAGCCTCTAAACGCATTTTCGGCGGTAGAAAATGAAACTTGAGGAAATTCCCCATCTCTGGGTACCAATTTTCATATCCAAGTAGCGAGTCAAGGCCGGGCATATTCATTACAAATTCGGCAATTTTCACGGTAAAATGAGACAAAATGTCACAATTTATCATACGATTCCGATGATAGCCGAACGCGAGCTCCAAATTTGAAAATACGGCATCAATTTTTCTCTCGATATGGGCGGTAGAAGATTTTTCAGGCCTTTCAAGTGGTCGAATAAGAATCTACAGGAGATTCCGAATCTCTAGAGACCACTCACGTTTCACGACTTTACAGAAAAACACCTCAAATATGCGTTTGAAAATCGTCATTTTCCAGTCGATTTTCGCGCGAATTCATTGCCCTCTCCGAACTCCGACCCAACTTATGATACTCTATGTTAAAATCCGACACACTTAGTTTATTCAGGGAAAAACGGCTAAGCACTCTGTTCATGCATACACGTTCAGACCTTTTTCGAATAATTTTTATTTTACCTTTGTAAAATTGATGGAGTTGAAACGATATTCTTTGGGTTTATTTTTTATGGAAAAATTATTTTCGATTTATATACAGGGTGTTACATAGGAGCTTTATCGTAGAATACTTATACTGCCTTTGTGGAATGCACCGATTGCGATCGATTGATATACATGCTGTGCACATTGGAAGCACTGACTTTCACCAGAGTCTTTCTTCGAGAGTTTTTACTTCTGCATTTTTTGAGGAAAAAGCACCCACTGCGAATCGATTATATAGTGGGTGTCCCATATGCATTTTTGTTCATGTTTTTTTGCGTATGGGATCTAATTTCGATAAAATGTCATACAGGGTGTGAGAATTACAATGAATTTGCGATCATGTGATATACAGGGTGTGCAATTTACAAGTTATTTTGGTTTTTTTTTTCAAATTCGAGTTTTTTGTGTTCCTTCAGGGTGTTTTTGTACTTAATTCGATAAAACATTTTCGATTCATATACAGGGTGTCAGATCCGAGTAGCGCCTACATTCACCAAAGTTTTTCTCGAGTTTTCGTGCTTTTCCGGCTAAATTCAATGAAATGTCATACAGGGTGTGCCATTTACAATGAATTCGCGATCGATTGATATACAGGGTGTGCAATTTACAAGTTCTTTCGGTATTTTTTGCACGTTGTCGGTTTTTTGTGCTCCCTCGGGGATTTTAGCTTTCCTTCGAGTTTTTTTGCGCGCTTTCGATTATTTTGTGCTCCTTCGGGGTTTTTAGGGTTCCTTTGGATTTTTTTCGTTCTTTCGTGTTCCTTCGGGTTCTTTCATGTTTTTTCGCGTTTTTTCGTGTTTGCTCGGGTTCTTTCGTGTTTTCTCGCGTTGTTTCGTGTAATTTCGGTTTCTTTCGTGTTTCTGGGGATTCTTCCGTGTTTTTTCGGGTTTCTTCATGTTTTTTCCAGTACTTTCATGTCTATTCGCTTTCAACGGGTTTTTTGACGTGTTTCGTGTTTCTGCGAGCTTCATTGATGTATGGGCCCTATTGATCTATGGTCTATATTGATCTATGGTCTATATTGATCCATGGGCCAACTGAACTACTGGCCTATGGATCTACGGGCCTATTGATCTACCCGCTTACTAGTAAACTATAAAAATGATATTTTTGGAATAGTAATACTCGATAAATGATCCTAATAAATGTTAAAATTTCGAATTGCGATGAGCCATAAATAAGCAATATATCTTTTCGGTATAATGAAGTCTCACAAAAAGAATAAAGCCCGAAATTACTAGTAATTGGATGCATTTTTATGAAACAGTTTGTTCTGAAACGAACAGGAAAACATTGTATGATGTGAGAGGAAATTTTAAATGTTTTAATTACATGAGAATATATAATCACGGTTAGCTTCGATTATTTTGAATACCAAAACTCTCATATTCATTAAAATTTCCCCTCACTCGCTCACCGTCGTAAAGTTTCAAAATCCAACAATTGATTTGCATTCAAAATTTTGCCTCTTTTATTTCTTCAATTCTGTCGACAGTTAACATTGCCCTCCTTTTACATCGACATATTTGAAGTGAGACAGACCATCAACGTTCCTAGTTCTTACCTACCTCGCCCTCGCTACGCTACACCGCCTCAACAACCCGTCATCTAAAAATTTTGTCCCGACATCTTATCGCGTCATGAACGACCAGACCCCCTCGCCTCATTTGAAGTGATACAATGTACCGCTCTTGTACAAAAATGAGACACCTCTTACAAACTCAATTTTAAGACGTGTACTACTCAACACTACGCCGAATATTACGATTTAGAACGCCATCTATCATTTGAAATTCTCTTTTCATTATTTATTCAATATATGACGGTAACGCAACAGTCACCATCGCAAATCGCATAATAAATCAAAGCAATTAGAAATCGCAATTAAAATGCAAAAATAATCTCTAGAAGATCGATCAGCGTTTCTACCCCTTAAATCGGAGTGATCGATCTTAGCCTAGCACTCGCATCTAATGCCGTATGGAATTTATATACGGAAACGGATGAATATGCAAAGATTTAGATTTATTTAGCGGTTAATTGCCGATTTGCATTGCAAATCTTCGAGTGCCGGTTGCCAGATCGCTACCGGACGATATTTCGTTTTTCGATAAGGGTCCCCCCACGCGACAAGGTCTACCGTGACAGATCCCGTTGCAACCTTCGCCTCCCTTGGAATTTCCGCACAATAATCCCATATTGAATTAACGCAACCGACCCCATGCTTCGATCGAGATCAAACCGACAAGATTGCACCACCAGATCGGGTCGAACGGTTACCGAGGTTAAGCTCGTTTCTATGGAAACTAAATTGTTCGTGGGTTTCACTTCTATGGTTTCTTGGAATGGTTGTTTTATTCTCTTGGTACCTCGGAAATCGTGGAATGCCGGAAATAAATGTGAGGATTTCTTTTCGGAGAATTTCGATTCTTTGTCTCATGTACGGGGGTTGTCAAAACGTTTTGACATACGAGCGTTATTTGTGTTCTTTACAACAATTTGAAACATTCAACCCGCCAAAATTTTCTTGCGATCATTTTTACAACTTTCCATGTGGATTAACTCAACAACAGTGCATCGATGAACTTAATCCAATTTCTGAGGATGAAGCTCCATCAAGAACCAGTGTTTATCGATGGTACGGTGAATTCAACCCAGGTCGTAGTTCACTCCAGGACGAATTAGTTGTTGTTCTGAACACCATTGATGAGGTGCGCAAACTGATACGGCAAGATCGTCATGTGACCTATCTTGAGATTAAGACAACCTTAGGTATTAGTGGCTCCAGAATACATTTAACATTGCATGAAAATTTGACCGTTAAAAAAATTTGTTCATGTTGGATCCCACACAATTTGTCAATCGCTCAAGAAAAGGATCGTGCCGATTGGTCGTATGAAATGCTCCAAAAATACGATCGCAGTGCTTCGTAGCACGTCGATGATATCGTGACAGAAGATGAATCGTGGGTTAACGTGTATGAGCCCGAAAATAAACAGCAGTCGATTGTATGGGCTTTCAAGATGATTGCTACCGCACCAAGTAATTCCAAGCAAATAGTCGCCTGTTTTTTCGGAAAAACTGGACATGTCGCAATCGTACCACTGGAACAAGGCAGGACAGTCAATTCTGAGTGGTACACAACCATTTTTTGGCCACTTATCATCCAAGAAATCTGGACAACCAACCACCGAAGACAGATCACCCTTCACCACGAAAATGCCTGCTCTCACATATCGACTCAAACAACTGAAAACATCGATTTGATGAGTCATCCGCGGTAAAGTCCTGACTTGGCACCGAATGACTTCTTTTTATTCCCGTACGTAAAAAATAAAATGAGAGGTTAACGTTTTTCGACATCTGATGAAGCGGTTGATGCGTTTAGAATTCATGTTTCGGAAATACCTCGGTGAGAGAGGCAAAGTGCTTCGACAATTGGTTCAAACGCATGCAAAAAGTCTATAGATCTTAATGAGGAATATTTTGAACAACAATAAAGTATTTTCGATTATTAATATTTGGTTTTGTTTCTGATCCCGAAATATAAAAGCCAACCCTTGTATCTAGCGGAAAGAAAATATAACCAATGCTTACACCATTATAAATCTCACTGTATAATTATGTATATATATATATTCGTCTTTTTTTCACTGTATATATTGTTAAAAAAATTCGCATAGAGTACGGAGTGAACTTTCTCTACAATTGACAATTTCATTCATGTTTTCGAATATGAAATTTCCGAGACAATCATAGATTAATCAAGCTATAACAGGGTGCCCCAAGGGGGTGATTTATTGAATTATTATGAAAAGTATTCATGCAAAATATTTCAAATATTACGTTATCAAAGGTACATTTCTGGAATACTTTCAAATTTCCAATATTTGCCAGATATATGGAATTTGGACAACGGTTGTGTTATTTTGTGTGGGCCACCCAGTATTTCAATTTTGTTATACGATTATCTATAAATAAAATTCAATCACAAAATTCAATCTTTTTATAACGATCTTTAACGGTTTTCGAGTTATGATTTATTTTTGAGAATGTTATATCAGATTTGAGTCAGGAAAATGGGTCAGATCAAACCATCACCTAATTTCAAGACATACTTCGAACTGAAATCTAGAATATTGAGGTTAATTGAATTTTTTATGGAGAATCATAAAAATAAAATAACAAAGCTGTTGCCAAATTTCCATAAATCTGGCAACACTGGAAATTCGAAAGTAATAATAATAATAATAATAATAATAATGTTTATTGATCCTTACAGATATCACATCGATATATAGGACAAGTCATAATGAGAAAAGAAATTCAAAAAATTTTAAATCAGTTTATCAGAGAGGAACTCTCTTGGCTCAGTATTTCAGCAATGTACCTTGGATAACCTTATAATGATTTAAAAAAATTAAAATAACATTTTGCATGAAAAATAATTTAATAGGCCACCTACCTTGGGACATACGATAAGACAGCTTTTTACTATAAAATGGAACGATGCTGAAATTTGAGAATCCCGTGGGTATCTACCAATAAGTTTTGTGGAACTTCAACATTTTTGTGTAGTCGTAAAGCATCTTGTCGGGCTGCAATTAGGGTACCTATTGGTCGAAAAATTCGTTCAGTTATGTTGAGTTAGCTATGCAAAACGTAAAACCGGTGAGAGTCGCTTAAGAACACTGTGACTATTTTTCAAAATGTTGAAGGAAACCAAAGCGAATTCATTGCTCATCATTCTGTGGCATTAGATATTCCATAAACGTTATTACCGAGGTTCTCTAAGATCTTTATCTTGTTCCAGGAAATCGCTGCTACCCTCATCAGCTTCGAACGCCACGCTGAATGGCAAAGTAAAGAGGTCAAGATCAGGTTCGTAATTCGTCATTTGGTAGAAAAATCACAGAATAATCGTCAATTTACAGGCCAAAGAGCGGTTCGATGCTCCTGTACAGCAGAAAGAAGGTTCGTTACCGTAGAGACGGTTACTGCTGGAAGAAACGAAAAGATGGTAAGACAACAAGAGAGGATCACATGAAGCTGAAGGTGCAGGGAACTGAGGTTAGTATTGGACAAAGAAAAGTTTTCACAATAAAGTAACTCGAATTTCTATACCGTTTTGATATCCGGCCTTTCATATAAGCAATTCTTTTGAACTTTTGTCTTACAATTTTTTGGTAAGCAAACAATAGAGCGTGTAGTGTTAGCAGGGGTTAGTGACGGGGTGTCATACAATTCGGCGTATCACATGAAAGCTTAGTAAAAAAACCCTGGCTCCCCGTATAAGTGTTGTGTGTACAAAAGAAGCTCAAATATATTTGAGGGGCTTCTTTCCTCAAGAGTGGTCTCCTACTTAATAAACACAGAGGCTTCTTCAAGTTGCCCACATTGAATCTGAAAATAAGAAGACAAAAGCAGAAAAAATAACAAAATATACGTATCAAATCTGTTTAAAATTACCCCATAACCTATTGCTATGCTATTAGTACGACCATAAACTGTTCTCAAGCTATCAAGAACTGTACAAATTTTTCTTGGAAGATCAAAACCAGGAATTTTTTCAGAAGGATCAGAAATGAGATCTTTATTGATCATTTCATAATAGTTCCACTCAATCTATAATATAAAAATGAATCGCAAAATGTGTTGGTAAGCGCATAACTCAACAACGCCTGGACCAATTTGGCCAAATCTTTTTTTAAAATGTTCGTTGAAGTTCAAGGATGGTTTTTACGGCGAGAAAAATTAGAGTTATTGCTGGAAAAACCCTAAAGACAGCCCTTCTCTTTTTCCCATACAAATGATTTTCAACTAAAACGTAGTCAATTTGAGATTTATTGCTATGGTATAAAGTTCATATTAAATTACAAGCACTCACTGTTGTCTAAGCAATGTAGGTGTGTTCCTAACGTCAAAGATCATATCTATCAAAACAATGTGCGTGTGTGCGTTGGAGCACAGAATAATAATAGTTGGAGGAGTTTAATGAGCATCAGTTTCCACGTCATTACATCAGTCAAACAAAAATCGCGTTACCAACAGTGTTTTATTATTTTTAATATCCAAATTTTAAATGAATAAAACAATTCGTACTGCTTGAAAAGATTTGACTTCAAGTCATATCAAAATAAAAAAAAAATGTTGTCTGTTACCTAATCTACTGAGTTTGCTTTTGCCAACAACTGATACACGAAATAAATTCGTATATCCTGTTTTGTGCAGAGTGTTTAGTAAGTTAGAGTTTGTTTAGTTCGTGATTAGTGAAAAAATAATTTATATTTGATATGCCTCCTATAAGACGAAGCAATTTAGGTAGAAGAACCAGAAATGCTACAAACCAAGCTAATTACCGATCTAATCGTACTGCACGAGAACGTGACGACGGAAATGAACGTGAAAGAATGTGGATATCACAAACGCGTGAAGCGCGAGCGCGACATTCAACTAATAATCGCGCAAGTTTGAATCGAGCTGCTTTCAGTTACGATGATCTAGAAAACCCATGTTTCTCACATGGTCAATTGTATGTTGCCTGTTCCCGTGTTGGAAAACCATCAGATTTGTTTATCTATGCGCCAGGTAATCAAACAAAAACATCGTATATCACAAAGCACTACAATGATAATAATAAGAATTATGATTCACATGATTAACAATAAAGCGATTACTTACTTTTAAATCCTTATATATGTTTTATTTAATTATTTTTTATTCACAACGCCCTATCACCAGGGTGACGGTTCTGTTCAGGAGAATTTTTGAAATACGTAGGCACAAAAACTGCCACATTACAAATCTTTTTGACAGGACGAAGTCTGTCAGGTCAGCTAGTCTATAATATAAAAATGAATCGCAAAATGTGTTGGTAAGCGCATAACTCAACAACGCCTGGACCAATTTGGCCAAATCTTTTTTTAATGTTCGCTGAAGTTCAAGGATGGTTTTTACGGCGAGAAAAATTAGAATTATTGCTGGAAAAACCCTAAAAATAGCCATTTTCCCATACAAATGATTTGTAACTAAAAAGGTTTTGCAGCAATGTAAATTGATTGTTTGGGATGAATGCACGATGGTACATAAAAATCTTTGGAGGCTTTAGACAGAACCTTAAAAGATCCACGGAGCAATAATAACCGATTTGGTGATGCAATGATTTTATTAGCAGGAGATTTCCGTCAAACATTGCCAGTGATTCCACGATCAACGCCAGCTGATGAACTCAATGCATGTCTAAAGTCCTCCAATTTGTGGAAACATGTCAAAGTACTTCATTTAAGCAAGAATATGCGTGTCGAGTTGCAAAATGACCAATTTGGAAACATATTCTCTAAACAACTCATTGACATTGGTAATGGCAAATTTCCTATAGACATGTTGACTGGCTGCATTAACTTTCCTCAAAGTTTTTGTCAGTTAACTCGATCAACTTATTCAGAAGGTGTTTCCAGATGTTTCTCAAAATTACAGAAACCTTGATTGGTTGAGGGAACGAGCTATACTGGCTGCAAAAACATAGATGTAAATGAATTAAATTTCAAAATTCAAGAACAAATTACAGGCGAATTGAGGATATATAAATCAGTTGATTCGGCTACTAATCAAGATGATGTAGTCAACTATCCACCGGAATTTTTAAACTCGCTGGATTTGCCAGGATTGCCACCTCACAATCTTCAATTAAAGGTTGGATCGGTGGTTATAATGTTGCGAAATATCAACCAACCGCGTCTTTCCAACGGTACACGATTAGCGATAAAAAATTACTAAACAATGTGATAGAAGCAACTATACTCAAAGGAAAGTATAAAGGAGAAGATGTTCTCATACCGCGCATCCCAATGATTCCGACTGATGTGCCATTTGAGTTTAAACGACTACAGTTTCCAGTGCGGCTTGCTTTTGCTATGACTATAAACAAGTCCCAGGGGCAATCATTAAGTGTTTGTGGTATTAATCTAGATAACCCATGTTTCTCACATGGTCAATTGTATGTTGCCTGTTCCCGTGTTGGAAAACCATCAGATTTGTTTATCTATGCGCCAGGTAATCAAACAAAAAACATCGTATACCACAAAGCACTACAATGATAATAATAATAATTATGATTCACATGATTAACAATAAAGCGATTACTTACTTTTAAATCCTTATATATGTTTTATTTAATTATTTTTTATTCACAACGCCCTATCACCAGGGTGACGGTTCTGTTCAGGAGAATTTTTAAAATAGGTAGGCACAAAAACTGCCACATTACAAATCTTTTTGACAGGACGAGGTCTGTCGGGTCAGCTAGTCTTCCATAATTCTTTAGCGCTAATGTTCATATTAAAAAATTTAGAAAGCACTGACGTGAGGTCAGATTGCTTTGGCGCTCTTGTTGAGCTACCTGCTAGTAAATATTCAAACCTTAACAAATTTATAAGCTCTCTGATCGGGTGAACAATAGTCTTTTTCCGTACTATGGGACAATGTGATGTAAATATGAAAGCCTAATGAATAAACAAACCTTTAACTCAATTTGAAAATAACTACTCATAATTTTCACCAAATTTTGTTCTATGCTTCTCTTAAAAACTTACGTCATTGCTTTCCTGAGTTTTGACAACGCTATCAAATTCTTTCTCTATGATAAAAAATTTTTTGATTAATATTACGTCTGTGCTTTTCTGAATTTTGACAACGTCATCGACATCGAATTCTACCTCTATGAATTCTATGAAAATTTTGATTGATATTACGCCTACTGACACTGATATCTAGGTCCGCTAGTTGTCAAACGTATATCGATCTGTGATGGCAAATCTTTCAATGACAAAGCTCGGACTTCATGACATTTCTATTTTTCTCTTGAGTAAATGAAAAAATGATCATATCTTCAGAAGGAGAAAAGCTACGACAATGAAATTTGAGGATGAGTAAGATATCGGTAACCTCAATATATTTACGGATTTTTATTTAAATCTAAATGAAGTCTTAGGAGATATTAAGTATTGAATTTTTTTTTTGGGAATTTTTTCAAAATTTTCTAGCGTGACGATTTCTGCGAAATTTTGCAAGCCATTTCGTTTCAGCCTCCCTCAATAACATTCCAAGTATCAACTTGATCGGATGGATATTGTAGTAGTTATTGAGGAAACAAAATTTCAGATGCTCATAACTACTGAACCATCCGACGGATTTGGCCCAATAACGAACTTGACCGAGATATTTGGACAATCAACCTCTTCTGAAAATTTGAAAACTCTAGCTGATTCCTTTTGGATGCTAGAGAGGATACGGCCGGACGGCCGGACAGACTCAACTTTCGCCACGAATTCTTCATCAGGGAGTCGAACCCAATCGATTGAGACCATTTTCGGCTCGATATTCCAAAATTACAGACATTCGGGCAAAATGATAGGCACTCTGTTCGGGTGAACAAGAGCGCCAAAAAGGTTTTGTACCATATTAGTTTACGTGACTTCACTCTTGGAATTCTATTTTGTGGAATGTACGAAACAATTGGAAATCAATTAGGAAAAGAATGATATTTGCTCCTAGAATTCAGAGTTGCAGTCTTTCTGCGAATATGGGGAGGAACAATGTTAGACAAAACTGGTAACTAATGAACCGGTGTAGATCTTATGGTGCCAGTAAATATTCTCATGGATGTATTCAATTGTGCATCGATTTTTTGTATATGTGCACTATTAAACCAAACAGAACAACAATACTCAGCTGCAGAGAAGATTAAGGCTAGATTCTATGAAAGTTGTAAGGCCGGTCCCTCATTGGAAGCGGAATTTCTCCAGACCAGACAGTCTACTTTCCTCCTACATTGGAGGCAGTGTTCGATCTGGGTTGGACTGCTCTGAAGAGAATCAAATCGGGTCGGTTTGGCTGACCCGACCAAATCTGCTTCCAATGTAGGACTGGCCTTAGGCCGAGAACCTGATCTTTCTATTTTTCTTGAAGCCTCCCTGGAAATTTTGTAGGGCATTTTCTACAGATGATTCACTTATAAAAAGAATGTTCATGACTGAAATTTCATAGGGAGTCAACATTGGATCTGCCTTCTGATCAGGCTGAACATCGATTTCGCATTATCAATATCTCTTTCACAAGCGGATCGAACGTGTCCGGCGCATAAAAAACACACAAAGCGGATGATGGCCGCATACGTAAACTGATTATTACGTGATTACCGTTTCGAAAATTTCAATCATCCTGATTAATTCGTCCCACATTATTTCGATCATGTCCCGACCGCGTTCGCTTATAACTGAATTTTCCAATTTATTTCCAGTTTCGTTGACGAACGCTGCCGCGCGAATTTCAATCAAAGTGCGGTCGCATTTGTCGCCGGACCGCGTTGTCCGTTCGAGAGTGATCGTCCGATCCGGGCGTTCATGTTTACGACGGGGGTGAAAAATAAAAATTCGACGTTGTCGATTACAAACGAATTTATAATTCGATTCACAACTGTTGCGCCGATGGAATCGATTACCCATTCCATTATCGTTTGTTCCCTTTTTTTTCTGATCCTGTTTCAGTCCGAAAGCTAACAACGGATTTGCATGACTGATTCGCTCTCTGATAATAATTCGTGAAATGTTTCGAAGAATTGAACGTGGAAGTTGGCACTCAGAGCTGGCTGGACAAATTCTACGAAAAATAGTTGGAATATACTTAGAGGTTAAATTTGCGTATTTCCTTAAGTTTTGGATGTGTTATATCCGTTTCCCTTTTATATTCTATTATTATAAAATATAGTTAATCATAACAATAACTGTTGTGGAAAATATTGTCTGGAGAAGTGCAATGAGAGCTACCCTTAGACTATATAAGAATAGACCCCTTCATTCACATTGATAAGTCTCGCATCAGAAACTTAGAGCCGGTCGATTATTAACGTAGCAAATAGAAGGTTTCTCTATTCCTCTATAATTGCGAATAAAAACTTTTTCTCCAAATTGTATTCAAAACATTCTATAAAATTTTATATTTCACGATGTTCACGAACTCTCAGAAGATGATCCGGACAGACGTTTGGAATTTTGTGAAATTTTCATGCGGCATTGTGACGAAAATCCAAATTTTCTTAGTAGTATTTTCCGATGAGGCAACGTTTTGTCTAAGTGGTTCTGTATATCGACACAATTGTCGCTACTGGGCTCGGGAAAATCCCCACTGGATGCAGACAAAACACACCCAGCGCCCTCAAAAAATTAATGTTTGGGTAGGAATCGACAGGGGAATATTTATTGGTCTTTATTACTTTCGCGGGGATTTAATAGCTGAACGATATTTGGAACATCTTCGTATGGCAGTGCTTCCGGACCTACTTGCGGCATTTTCGGATCCAAATAATGGGAAAAACTTGGATCCCAGTATTTGGTTCCAACAAGATGGCGCACCACCACATTATGGTCTTACTGTTCGAAGGTTTCTGGATAACCAGTTTGAAGGACGGTGGATTGGAAGACGTGGACCAATGGAATGGCCACCTAGGTCACCTGATCTTACCCCTCTTGATTTTTTTCTGTGGGGACATTTGAAAATTCGGGTCTACATTAACCGGCCAGACAATTGAATTGTTATGTCCATTTTAAGGTTTCACATAGGTTATATAACCCTCTGTAGTCCAGTTTAGTTTGAATAAAAATTTCCAGCATCCACAATTTAATCTGATTTGTTTTAAAACATTATTATCCCTGTTGGGAATTATTCACTCCATCATGTTTCATCAGATAAGGTCCATATCTGAGGGCAGATAAAAAAACAGGCATCAGTTGATCCATGCTTGAAATATAAAGCAGCTTAAATTGAGCTTAGAATTGAGTGCTGATACCCATTCAGATTCATGTCAAAAATTATTTCTTGAAAACCAACATAATCAGCTCTTGATTCATCGCTCCCATCAACTTACAAGTCAATATCCAAGTCACTCTTGCTCTGTGCTTCAGTCACCAAGACTGGCTCAGTTATTACAGCAATTGTCTTCAACGATGCGGTCATTGGAGCCATAGATCAAGTAAGTTATATCAACGGCATAGGCTGAAAAATCACCAGTAAGCCTCGTCCCAATGTCATTGACATACAACAGAAATAGATGGGTCCCAAAATGGAGCCCTGAGGTACACCAATCTCAACAAAAAGCATTCAGACTCAATCGAAACCTTGCCATATGAGCAATCAACTGACTTCGGTCAGCTAGAATTTCTCATGACAACTCAACCTAGAAAAATTCACCAGACAATGATTATCATCATTATTCTTTTACGTAATGAATACAATAATTCAAGCAAAATGTTCAAGTTTCTTGAACGCACCTCGCTACTATTATATTGGACGAAACACTGGATGTAACCACAGTTCAGTTTTATATTGAAATATCGCTGACGCTACGACCCATTAAGAAGTTTTCGGTAAACTCGCCAGGTGCTTGATATCTCCTCGAATAAGCTCTCAATAAGCTGATGAAATATGGAATTGAAGAAAAGTGTCACGAATACTGAGTCACGACAATATTAGGATATCTATTCCAACTCTGCAAGTATCCATTACGGCATATGGAGAACATGAAATATATATTTCCTTCCTCATGCTTGAATGAATCGCATGTTTGAACAAGGCGTTTGTATTGATATTACGGGATATTTTTCAATGGAGTTTCGATTATCTTGTTATTTTTGAGTATTTTATTTCTATTGTACAGACTGTTCGCAAGTGAGCGCCTTAACCATTTAGTTTTTCAAGCAAGTAACATTGATCTTTATAGATTTTCGTCTCAAGATACTGTGACGTATTATTTTGAGATTGTCAACACCAATTCATGTACTGCTTTCGAAAGGTGGGAATTACTAGATAATTTGAAGTAAATTCCACATATTTCCGCAGAACTTCATGGAAGTGTAGCATTTCCTGAATTTTTCTTCCGAAATGTAGAGAAGGTTATTGAAATAAAATACGGCCTTGAAATTATAAGGATACTAAATGAAAAGATTGGGTTTTCAATATGCTCATTCAGAAAAAATAGGACTTTATGCTATAAATACGAGAGTTGCCTTTTATATTTGTTTGATCTATCGTGAGATTAAGACAACCTTGAGCATTAGTGGAACCAGCCTACATTCAATATTGCATGAAAATTAGTTCGCGTTGGATCCCACACAATTTGTCAATCGCTCAGAAAAAGGCTCGTGTCGATTGGTCGAAATAAGTGCTCCAAAAATACGATCGCGGTGATTCGAAGCAGGTTTATGACATCGTGGATTTACTCGTATGAGCCCGAAAGTAAACAGCAGTCGACTGTATGGGTGTTTCAAGATGAGTCAAACCCAAGAAAGTCACTCGCGTACGAAGCAAGTCCAAGCAAATGGTCGCCTGTTTTTCCGTAAAAACTGTACATCGTACATCCTTGAAAATTAAGGAGGGAATTCCATCCGGACCCATAGTCATAGTTGGTTTCATCTTCTTCAAAACCGTAAGAACCTCACGTTCCTCAAACAATGCAAAATCAATATTAGTTATGTAAGGATCCTCAATTTCTTCAAAATCCGCAGTACTGGTAGTAAATGATTTTGCAAAAAAATCAGCAAAGCTATCAAGTATGTCTAATGGTCCATCGACTAACTGCCCATCATAAAACATCTGACCAGAGACAGTTGTTGAACCCTTCTTATTATTCATATAAATTTTTTGGGGTTATTTTTTATATTCTGTTCAGATATCTCCACAAATGCTCTGTAGGCCTTAGCTGTATCTAATTTAATTTTGGCACGCAGACGTACGAATTCCTCTCCAGCAGTGACATCATCATTCCTCTTGAATAATTTCCAAAATTTCGCCTTCAAGCGAATTAATCGAATAATCTCCTTATTGAACCAAGGGGGATATCTGCGCTTGTTCTTATAAGTTCGAACGGGTACACAACGATCAAAAACGCTATAGATTCTGTCATAGAAGAAGTTGGAAGCGTCATCTTGACTGTCCATATTCGCCAGGGAGGTCCAGTCAATATCCGCAATCAGATCATACATGAGAAAAAAATTGAATTTTTTTATTATTTTATTATATTTATTATATTTTATTATTTATTGAATATAAGTTACATTTCCTTTATATCAAAAGTACAATTATTAAATGTGCATTGCGTGAATGATTTGTTCCTAGAACTATTCGGTGCAACAGACGAATTTTCTTGTATTGAAATAATATTCTCTGACATGGACACAACTGCTGTTGATGTACCTGGTCACAAATCGGGTGTTATTTCAGAACTGCTCCACATTCTGAACACTTTATTAGCAATGTCTGTTCTGTGTGCCACCGATTCATCAACATACCCTTCAGCGACTGTTGATGACTCCCAACCGCCATGTTTCTTTAGTGTCATCAAGTCTCCCCCAGATTCAACTAAAAGTGTAGCAGACGATCTTCGAAATGAATTACCTGTATATGAGTTAGCATTTTCAAGTTGAGGAAAATTAGCTACTATTTCAGGTACCTTATAAAACTGATTTTAACCCACAACCTGATTTCCATTGCGATATGCATAAAAGAGGCGGCGATCTTTTGCTGCTGCTGGACGAAGGACTATGTACATTCGATAATATATAATATATTCTTCAGTTACTATAAATCTCCTGTTTACATCAATCTTTGTTTGCTTCAGTTTCACAATTAATAACTTTCCCGAATTTTCAATATCATCTAATGTTACCTGGATGGCACGACAAGGGCCTTTGAATGACTCGAAAAAAGGCGAATGCTGGAGTATCGACTTCTGCCTACCTAGTTTCACAGTACGGCTGAATTAACCTATCCAGGCACTCACGAATGAGAATAGTCACTTTTTCACTAGAGTTCCAACTTGTAGAATTAACGAGAAATTCATTTATTGCGAAGAAAAGTGTTGGCGGATGAACGCCGGGTCCGTACTTGTCTGTTCGACATAGGTCATATGCTCCAACATATGTTACGCGTTAATCGGAAAATGAAGTGAACATATACAGAGTGTATCACTATTGAATCGAGCAAGCAACTCGGAACAAAAATGAATGAAACTAACAAATTTAATAAAAATAATAAGTTGCAGTAACACTGGATGATTTCACAAATTCGACAAGCTCCTGCAATCCCAAATACAGCAACAACCTTGCCCATTAAATAAACTTCATCGGGTGCATTATTTAAAAAATCACTAATTTGTGTACTCCTAAAAATCGCAACTTTCTTGGGCGTGTAACCTTCCCCATTTTGTTCCAGAAATGTAATTAGTTTGAAATATTTTGAAATGTCTACATTATTATTGGATCGTAACATACTTTTAATAATTGAATAATTTGGCCACACTGTTGATGACTTTTGTTGTTGTGCCAGTTCCGAAAAATGATCCAATAACACTGTCCCCGAGAAAAACCTGCATGTCTTTTTAATTTTCCATTCCATAAATCTTGAATACGCGGTTTCGTAAATTTTCCACGATTTAGCTGGCGATAATTTTCGTGACGCTACTTGCGCTGCTTCTATCAACTCCGGTGGAGTCAGAGGAAACTCAGAATCAAGCATTTTTAACTTTGTTGTATTCAAAATAACTACTAAACAATTACTGAGTTCGCAACTTTTGAATCAAATCACAAAATTAAATTGATAGATATTTGATTACACTGAAGGTTTCCTTAGCAACGCAGATCTAATAGCTTACTGGTTTAAAAATTAAAATTTCATAGCGATAACATTCTGACTTCAATATATTGTAATAATATGTTCTTTCACTATTAAATCGTCGTTTTTCCTGTCACTGACAAAAATAGTGTAATATACACGGAATATTAGATTTCAGCTCTCGGTTTTTTGTCAACATAACCTGGAGCTAAAATCGATTGCTTTTTCCCTTGTATAATAAGTAACTATTTTTCGCATTTTGACAAATGAAATGACTCTTAAAAACTTATCGACCTTTTGAAACGTCTTACTTTCTGTAACTTCTTGGTGAATATTAGGAAATTCTACAATTTTCATTGAATTTTCCAGAAGTGTTTGACAGTGATCAAGAAACCGCACGAAACCGCCCAACATCACTCACTAGATCTCAAAGTAATTCCAACCATTTTAAATATAGGTCACGCTGTTTTCTACAACAATGTTTATCCTCCGACTAAAGTGAACCTTTCAATTAAACCGGTTTTGCCGTACTACATAATGGGGTAATAAAAATTCAACCGCGTGATATATAGCATCAGACGCAAAAACCTTCTAATCCGCAAAACCGTTGTTTGAAAAACGGTAAGCATCTTCCAAGCCGCGAAATACAATTAACGCCCTGCTTTTTCCCCCTGACTGAAACCGTTTCGTTTCTATCCATCCGAACAGAATTAATTAAAATTGGCGATGGTTCTCTTCGCACTGAAAGCGCTTACTTTGCGAATTCTTTCTGATACTAAATTCGCGAAGAAAAGAAATCAAATGACCCTCCACTTTATTCGAGGAAGTCTAGAACTTTCTGCTTCGAAAATACTCAAGTTGAAATTTCAGTATACACAGTTTTATGTTGTTATTTTCTGCGGAAATTCTTCAATCTATTTTCTCAATTTATTCAACGCGAATCACAAAAATTTGTGAGAAATCGAAAGCTGAATAATCGTTGTCGCAGATTGATGGGTTTGATTTAGCGGACTGTGTAGAAAAAATTGAGAAACTAGTGTTGGTACTTGACACCTACATTGACGGAGTTTTCGAAGAGCTGATGGACGATCTCCAGACCGAAACTCCTGGGGTAGCTACATTTAATAGGAAGTTACAGTCCAGGAAGCACAAAGTTGTACTTGAAATCACTTGAACTTCTGGCATGTTAAACAGTAATGACTATATTCTTGTGGAAAGCTCAACAGCGACAATACCACCAAATCAGGAATCAATAAAAAGCTTACATAAAGAGGAAAAATCCAGTAGGAAGATAGCCTAAGTCCTATGTTGTTGAATATCCTAACGGGGAACATCAAAGAAGCAGTTATGAAGTGCGGTGCTGGATACAGATTGCGACAATACCGAATACACAGCCTGTATCACGTACCAATCCGAGACACTATACAATGCCTACTATGCACATTCAAACTTGGCAGAGAGATACAAAACGAAAATCTCCTTCACGAAAACGTAGTCAATATAAAAGAGCAAGAACCCGTGAGTGCCAGACCTTCGGATTTTTATAAAAGCTGAAAATTTTTCTGTGTGTCCCTAGTACAGGTAAGAATGATCCCCATCCATGAAGCTGAGGCAGCGGTGGCTTTGGCAGGTAACAGGTAACAAATATAAAATAAAACTGAATTTTTTATATTTTTCTTGAATGGTTGAGGTCCTCACTTGATGGAAATCCATTTTCATTTAGTTTGAATATGATTAAATAAAAACTTATTTAATAAAATTTCCACATTTATTGTGTTTTAACAATATGTAACACTACATTTGCAACAATTGTTTCGCCAAATTCTTGGCTTCTTCAGGCGAGTTCGATGTTAAACTACTCCAAAAATTTTTGAGTCTTCCTTATATATTTCTCAAGATGGAAGAGGGGGACCGGTATTCTAAATGTTTCTGGGATTTTTATGGCATGTTCATCAATGGTGATCTGTTGACATCCGTTTGGTCATTGAGTAAGATATTTTGCTTGTTATATCTGTTAATTTCCATTGTTTCTAGGATATTAAGCCTTCTGCTTTTTTGTTTTCTATGTGCAGAATTTTATAGTTTGGATCAAACATATGTCCCTCGTCTAAAAGATGGGTCGCATAAGTTGAGTTCTGTTTTTATTCAGGAAACTACTTAAATGTTCTTTAATCCTCTTCTCGAAGTTCCTTCCTGTTTGTCCAATATATACTTTCTGGCATGAACCACAATTCAACTTATACACTCCTGATTTTTGTTTTTATCTAATTTATCTTTATTATTTTTGATTAAATTACTTAAAGTATTATTGGTTTTGAATGCTATATTGAAATTCCTTTTGTTTTTTAAAAATTTGCTACTTCTATTGATTTTTACCTGTGAAATTTAATGTTATATATCTATTCTGTTCTATTTTGTCGTTTTTGGGGTATATTAATGTTAAAGCTTGATTTAATAGGAATTTATTCAATATTTGGTCCACAAGGTCTGGTTTGAAACCATTATTAACAGAGATTTGTTTTATAGTATTGAGCTCACAATCAAAATTCTGTTTCTTCATAGGTGACCGAAATAAAACGAACCCCGTTTTGAAAGACGAAATTCTACAATGCCTGAGTACGTGCCTTAAGCAAAATTATTTTACATTTAACAACACGTTTTATATGAATACAGAAAATTTAGCAATGGGCAATCCCCTTAGTCCGTTACTAGCCGAATTTTTATGAACTACCTGGAACAAGCAATAGAAAAAGCAAATATTTTAAATATTTCATATATTGGTACCGCTATGTAGATGATATTTTATGTTTGTTCATAGGAACAATTAGACAGTTGACCATGTTTTAAGACTTCATCAATAAACTTTCACCTCATATAAATTTCACGTATGAAGAAGAAAAAAACGGTAAAATACATTTTTAGATTTAACAATATCAAAAATCAATAGTAAACACGATTTTGCAATTTATCGCAAACCAACCTACACCGACATAACAATCCATTCAAAGTCACATCATCCATATTCACAAAAACTAGCAGCATTCAATAGCATGGTATATAGACTAATCAAAACACCTATGAAGAAACAGAATTTTGATTGTGAGCTCAATACTATAAAACAAATCTCTGTTAATAATGGTTTCAAACCAGACCTTGTGGACCAAATATTGAATAAATTCCTATTAAATCAAGCTTTAACATTAATATACCCCAAAAACGACAAAATAGAACAGAATAGATATATAACATTAAATTTCACAGGTAAAAATCAATAGAAGTAGCAAATTTTTTAAAAACAAAAGGAATTTCAATATAGCATTCAAAACCAATAATACTTTAAGTAATTTAATCAAAAATAATAAAGATAAATTAGATAAAAACAAAAAATCAGGAGTGTATAAGTTGAATTGTGGTTCATGCCAGAAAGTATATATTGGACAAACAGGAAGGAACTTTGAGAAGAGGATTAAAGAACATTTAAGTAGTTTCCTGAATAAAAACAGAACTCAACTTATGCGACCCATCTTTTAGACGAGGGACATATGTTTGATCCAAACTATAAAATTCTGCACATAGAAAACAAAAGCAGAAGGCTTAATATCCTAGAAACAATGGAAATTAACAGATATAATAAGCAAAATATCTTACCCAATGACCAAACGGATGTCAACAGATCACCATTGATGAACATGCCATAAAAATCCCAGAAACATTTAGAATACCGGTCCCCCTCTTCCATCTTGAGAAATATATAAGGAAGACTCAAAAATTTTTGGAGTAGTTTAACATCGAACTCGCCTGAAGAAGCCAAGAATTTGGCGAAACAATTGTTGCAAATGTAGTGTTACATATTGTTAAAACACAATAAATGTGGAAATTTTATTAAATAAGTTTTTATTTAATTATATTCAAACTAAATTTTTATATTTGATTCATAATAATATCAAAACTCGCGTTGCCCATTGCCAGACAGTTAGTATGGTTGCAACCCTCTGCCGGACACCCTTAAACTATTATAATTTATAATTTTACTTAAGTTATATTATAAAACCTAAATTTTATATATGGACCCTGCCTACCCTGACGAGCCATCACTGGATGAATCCATTCACGAAATGGTGAAAATTCTGAAAAAATGAGGGGATAATTGGTAGTCAATTCCACCAGAGCAATAAATCTGATAACCCCGACAAAACAGGCCAAATACTTTACTGAAAAATAGCAGTTACCACAACACAGTTTGGGGTTATTTCTCCTCTTCTGGTTCATATAAGCTATCATAGCTTGATCATTTGAATATGTCAAGAATAAGCAGCGTAACCTTATATTTTTGTTTTTTTCTTACATCTTTCATTATTATTTTTTCCTTTTTTCAGTGTATATATGGGTGCTACGTACATTCCGCAATCCTTCCAACCTTCCATAGGAGATGCTACTGGCTTTTACAGGTACATATTTGTAATCTTGTAACCCACTTTACCGGTGATCTTTTTTGTATAAATTAGTATCTTCTTAAATTATTCATCATTAATCAATATTATTTTACTTTCTTTCCAGAATCCCGATATAGTCTTAGTTCACTATCTGAACGTTCCATACCCCGATGACAACAAATTGGCTGTGATAACCCCTAGTATATCGCTATGGGCAGACAAAAAAGAATGGACAAAGGAAGAATTGGTATCTCAGTTAAAACCGATGTTCTTCAGCGAGGAGGAACCAGACTTAAACAACGAATTGGAGATTTCGGTAAGAATTTTGATTCAATACGTCCCTTTTGTATTGTTGATGCCAGTCTTCTTTTGGCTATATTTATTTCATTTCCCTATTACTGAAACACTTTCATTTCTGTAAGTTTTCTTGATTGGGACATCAATTCCTCTGCTTCTCTAATATTCCATGTTTTTCCGGAGGACCCATTGATTGACAAACGTGAAATAACTTGACTATAGAAACATTTTTTATTATGTAACAGACCGCCGAAACTGTGGAAGCAATAGTGAGCCAGCTGATGGAGAAGCAGCGGGTCGCTCGTCAAGCTGCATTGGTTAAACAGCTCGAATGCGGATGCCCAGATTCCACCTGCGCTGATGGAAAGAGCTGCTCTCACCCTACCCGAAGACAGACACACCGTCCTGGACCTGCCAACAGTAGGCCACCAAGTCGTCAAGACAACAATCAAGTATCATCGACCACTGGCTCGGGCTCCATCCACACCAACGGTCAACAGCCTAGGGTTTATTCTAGGGAGATCCGAGGTCAACAAATAGTCCAAAAAGCAACGCATGCAACTAATAATACGAACACACCCCCATTGGTAAGGAATTCCCCCAATTTGCCAAACATTACTACCTTGAATTAGTTTCATAATTCAGAGATTTGACTGCTTAATTCATTTCATCTGGATAAAAAGATATATAAAACCCCAGACTACCACCTTGAGGGATACCCCTACATATCAGTAAGAAAGACGATGTAGGTAAATGAGAAGAGACAAAAGCAACTGCTCCTTCAGAGGAACCAACATGTATCAAAACAGCATTTAATGTCAAGTGATTCAGGATATCCAAGGCTCTGAAGGGCCAGTCAAATTATAAGGGGTCATGCGCACTAATGATTCACATAAATGAATCTACATTAATCAAATTCCACTATCTAGATTCTGGTTAGACCTCCACATTCAGCAACAATGTCAAAGCTCTGAATTTCACAACACTGTACGATATTAGGTTTCTGGGTCTGTATTTATTCGATAGGGCGCAGCCAGATTGAAGTGTTACGCAAAGAAATCAACAAGTCCTTCAGTGCCTTGAAAATATCAAGAAACTTATTATTATTCTTGTTGATGCATTATTCAACATGTACTTTTGTATTATTGTCGTCTCTGTTATAAGTATTCTTCGCCTTAAACATAGCCATGTTTCTTAAGCGCTGCTTTTATTGAATTTTCATTTCCCTTCTTCAAGTTGATGTCTTCATTTAAATCATTCAAAGTTGTTTCGATTGTTATTGAGGTGTCTTTCAGACTACCGTAATGTCTGAAAGGATTAATAAGGTGTTATTGTAGTTTATAAGCCATTTTCATTCTATGTTCGCACCGTTGCAGGTTCTCAGCTTATCTCAGATACAAGGTGGAGGAGGTCTCTTAATCTTGAACAACAACACCTCCCAGCAGCATCAGAATCACCAATCCGTAACCCAGTTCACCATTGCGAATAGTCACAATCAAAGACAGAACAAGAACGAGCATGTTCTGAAACAGGAAGCCATGGACACTTCTTGCAGGCGAGAAGCGAAGATGGAAGTAAGTGAAAGCTTGCAACAAGCGATGTTGGACTTCAACCGTCAACACGAAGTCGTCATGACAAGTGCTCCTCCGACCCCAACAAAACGTTTAGACAATCAGCGTAACAACGAGTATAAACGCCAGGAATATGAAAACATTGTGATGTTAGGTAAGGCAACTACTTGAAAATAATCAAGACAAAAAATTTAATTTAATGATTTTCAGGATTCGATAACAGGAATCACCAAGTCAACAAACATAACGGTATACAATCAAATTCAATGAACGGTCATTTCAACGAAACTCTTGATCTATCCCAAGAAGACATCCAGAGGACTCTGTCGGCCAACATGCCTCTATGTTCGAGCAACCTCAATGTCCAACAGAGGCACAGAGAAGAGAAGAATGAGTCCAGTAGCTGTCAGATACAACAACATACCATAGAGCATTCTGTAAATACCGAAATAAATCCTATGGATTTCATCAACACTTGTGACGTTGTTGGATCGCCTACACATGCTGTGGATGATGACGTGTTTGTCAATTTAGACGCTTTCGATATGCTGGGAGAATTTCCAGATCTTGAAGTTTTGGAGTCTACCCAGAACGGAATTCTTGACATCGGCACTTCAGATATGCAACGAAATCAGAAGCAGCATGTCGAACAGATTCAAAATGGTGTTGAAGGAGCTGCAAAGATCACAGATTATTCTCCGGAATGGGCTTATCCAGAGGGAGGAGTTAAGGTGTTGGTTACTGGACCTTGGCAGACTAATAGGACCTACAGTGTCCTGTTTGATGCATTTCCTGTGCCAACAACTCTGGTACAGAGTGGAGTCTTGAGATGTTATTGTCCTGGTAATTAGTAAAACGTAGCTTTATAAATATGTTTGTTTGTTTGTTGTTCTGATTATACATATGAATATTCTTTTCATTTCAGCGCATGAAGCAGGATTGGCTAATTTGCAAGTAGCATGTGAGGGCTACGTTATTTCCAATTCCGTGATTTTTGAGTACAAACTTCCGCCTCGAGAACAACAAATTACAGCTCCGGAAATGAAAATGGAGAAATCAACCGACAATCTTCTCAAATTTACTCTTCTCCAAAGACTGGAAGCTATGGACGATAGACTCCAAGTCAAAGAAGAACCGGCAGATGGCTGTGATGTGGCAAGTTTTTCAAGGTACCCATATATTTCATTTTTTTGAATGTATCTATTCACAGGTGGAGGATACGGCTCTTTTCACCCAATCCAATTTTGAAGATCGTCTAGTGAGTTTCTGTCAAACTATGACTACTAGGACAGGAAGACACAATGAAGAACTGTGTTCTGCGTTGTTCCCAAGTCACAGAGGTATGACGCTTCTTCATCTGGCTGCTGCATTAGGATACTCTCGTCTATTGTCTGCCCTTCTGAATTGGAGGGCAGAGAACTCGTCTCTGTTTCTTGAGACAGAGATGGACGCCTTGAGCAAAGACGATGATGGGTACACTCCGTTGGTGAGTAGTTCATATTATGCTGGAACAATGGGTATAAATCAAAATAGGATTGAGTTGCTTCAAATTGCCAAGTCAATGAAGTACATATGAGCAGTAGCTGGTAGCTTAGTTGGAGGTTCGATTCATTTTTTTCTTTTCTATTGAATAAAATGTCGAACAAAGATATACGTCCAATATTGATTACTCTTTATTCAGAATTTCTGAATGCCACTTAATTACTTCAACCTCTTTAACATTCTATTTTAGATGTGGGCTTGTTCGAAAGGACACAAGGCCGCCGCAGTATTATTATACAAATGGAATCATGTGGCGCTGAGTGTGAAGAATATACAGAATCAGACAGCCCTTGAATGTGCAAGAGAGAACAATCACACTCAACTTATACGGGAGATTGAAAATTTGGAGAACAGAAGAGAGAAGTTATCTTTGATAGTTAACAAGCAGGGAAACTCCTTTGATATTTCCACATCAAGCACTCTCTCCCCTGCTGGATCCATGACGTCTCTAGTGTCTGTTGCGTCAACTACCAGATCTCACGACGGGGTATTCTTAAGACCAGGAGCGGTAACTAGGTAATTTTAAGATTATACGAATCATGCAATCAAAATCTTATTTTCTATACGTTCACAGGAGCGAAACCAACAAGTACAAAATGCTAAATCTCGACATCGAATCTGATGTATCCTTAGATTGCAATAAAATCATGGGATCCAGTCCTAGTCCAATGTTGTCGGATTATTCATCCAGTACTAAATATAGTGGAGGATTCCAGAAGCTTGTTAAAAGACCGTCTATTGATAGTGGTATCAATCTTACTGGCATTTTCGAAAGACCGAGGACGTCGAAATCTTCTATATCGAGGGAAGTTTCTAGGTTATCCAAGTGAGTATCATATGTTTCCACACCTGATTTCAGTCATATTCATCTTCAAGCAATGTGATATTACGGTGACAAGGTTTTCATGTGAATCGTGATTCGTTATTTTTTGAAGAAGAAGATCAATGCGGTATCTATTCTCTGAAAGTAAAACTGTGTTATGGTGAAAGACTGTGTTATGGTGAAAGACTGCTGCTAGATGTTTATCTCGAAATCTACTTGGTTTTTGATGTCTTACGTATATGCCATTACTTGAAGAATAACAGAATTTTGCACTCATAGTCAAACATTTCACCACTAGTTTTAAATTTGAGGATTATCCATTATTTCCAAAGCTACTGATACACTGAAATCTAGTGAACACTTGGTTGTAAAACCGCAGCTTGAATATGCCTTTTTCTGTATCTGGAAACCAAGTAAATATTTCAACTATTTTATATCCATATATAGCAACATCAGCAACATATATACATATACAGGGTCTTTCACGAGGAATCTCACCAATATTTATACGGGAAACTACTGAACGTATTTTCATGAAATTCAGCACTTATAAGTATTTCACGATGCTGATGAAATCTAAAATATTTTCAAGGCATGAGCACCTCCGGTTTTTCCGGAAATGACGTCAACTTCCGTTTTTCAAACTAGAACACCATTTTTTATTGCAGAAATAGATTCCTTAAAAAATTTCAAGTTATTTTGATGTAAAATTTTTCAGTTTTGGTTGGAAAATTCTCTCTGAGCGGGAAAATTCGAAAAAAAAATCGAAAATAGAGCTCCGCTGAAACAAGAATAACTTCGAGGTTTTTGGATGGAAAATTTTCATTTTTGGGATTTTTCAAGATTGATGGATCCACTTTAGAAATCGAAATCGCAATTCATGATACAGGGGGTGAAAAAATCGCTTTCAGAGTTAGGGATGACAAAATCGTGAAAAATCAATTTTTTCAAACTAGAATTCCATTTTTTTATGGCAGATATTGAATCCACGTCAAAAAATAATGCGAGTGTATGCATCACACCCTTGCCCTAAAGTGGATATTTTCTGAGTTATTCACAAAAAACTGTTTTTCGTCTTGAATTTTCAGCTATTTCTTTTCCCTTCACACCAAAAAGATGAAATTTTCAGGAACTGTTATTTGAACCATGCTGTAGATTTTTCACCCCTTCTTGAAACCGACTTCAAGTTACTATTAGGAGAACCATGGCAAACTCTCGCAGTTATAACTAGAGAAGATGCTCAAAGTTTTGACCGCTAATTTCTAGACATTTATTTATACGTCTCAGGAATGCTTCTTGCGTTGCTCTTCTTATTTCATCGGGAGGAAGAGATCTGCAAAAGTGTTTAAAAACCAAATTGAGTTTCAAAACTATGAATCTAAAAATCTAAACAAACCTGAACGCATTTCTGACTCGTTTTATGCAGTCCCCTTTATCAGTCAGGGGAGTTGAGTAGACAATAATTTTTATCCCACCCCAAACATAATAGTCTAAAGGAGTTAAATCGGGAGAACGTGATGGCCAAAGATGTGGACCATTGTTCGCCAACCATCGATCTTCAAATAGCCTGTATAGGATATTTGACACATTGAGTGAATTGTGTGGAGGCGCGCCATCTTGTTGATACCATAAGTATTTATGGTTCTGTACTAGCGGCTCAATTATTTGAGTCAATATGTCAGAATATCTATCTCCTGAGGGAGAACATTCTTTAAATAATGCAAACATGTGTAGTATTCTATCTTACCAGTTGAAGTCCCATCATAAATGTGAACATCGAGAATTGCATTATTTTTGATGGCGCAAAAACATTGAAACTCCAGGTCTCTTGAAAGTTTCATTGTCTGAAGTGGTGGTTGTTCTCTTCATCCCAATAATGACTGTTATGCCTATTGAATGAACTATTCTTTGTGAATTTCATCTGTCCAAATTATACAGTCCAAAAAGTTTTCATTCTCTTGAAATCGAATCATCATAGCTTCGCAAAACTCTGTTCTCCTGACGAAATCAGTTTCCTTCAAATGCTGTACCCTATTGAATTTATATGGGCGCATTTTATGTTTTTTAATATTCTCCAAACACTCGATTGAGATAATCCCAGAGCGATATCGGCATCTTTGAGAGAATTTTGAGGATTCACACGAAAATATGCAAGAACTGTAATTTCGTTGTTCTCATCTTCTACTACACTTTTTCCCTGTGTATAGTTTTCTTAACGAAAGATCCGACATTTCTCAAGTTTGACATGGTTCTGTTAATGGTATCTCTCGTTGGTCTGGGTCGGTCAGAAACCTCTCAATGAACAGTCGAATCGTTCTATCTACAATTTTATTACATTCTCCATGAAGTAGAATGAGATTTAAATAATCTTCATTGCTAAAATTAGGCATAGTGATCGATTTTATAACTCAATACGAACTATCACCAAATTAATAGTAAACACAAAATGCTACTGAATAAAGAGGAATTTGGCAGATGTAATTAATGATATCTATCATTTAAAAGAAAGAATGTAAAACATGGTGAGTTTTTGCATATGGTTCATAAGGAATTATTTATTTATCACTGGAGAAAACCGATGGCCGATTAGTTGAAATAAAGAGGTTTCCGATACAAATTCGAATCCAAAATCGCCATCTATTTAGGAACAATTGTAACTTTTTTTCTC
This sequence comes from Micraspis discolor, assembly GCA_030674115.1. Classification (NCBI taxonomy): domain Eukaryota; kingdom Metazoa; phylum Arthropoda; class Insecta; order Coleoptera; family Coccinellidae; genus Micraspis; species Micraspis discolor. The sequence continues at coordinate 14,889,011 of JARTUT010002175.1, forward strand.
TTGCATATTAGGGTAACTACCTATCTAAAATATGGTTTAAGTAACAGTTCCTGAAAATTTCATCTTTTTGGGAAAAGAAATAGCTGAAAATTCAAGACGAATAAAAGTTTTTGTGAATAACTCAGAAAATATCAACTTTAGGGCAAGGGTGTGATGCATACACTCACATTATTTTTAAACGTAGATTCAATATCTGCCATAAAAATGGGGTTCTAATTTGAAAAAATTGATTTTTCACAATTTTGTTATCCCTAACTTTGAAAGCGATTTTTTCACCCCTGTATCATGAATCGCGATTTCGATTTTTAAAGTGGATACATCAATCTTACATCTTGAAAAATCATAAAATGGAAATTTTCCATCCAAAAACCTCGAAGTTATTCTTGTTTCAGCGGAGCTCTATTTTCGATTTTTTCGAATTTTCCGCTCATAGAGAATTTTCCAACCAAAACTGAAAAATGTTACAACCAAATAACTTGAAATTTTCTAAGGAATCTATTTCTGCAATAAAAAAATGGTGTTGTAATTTGAAAAACGAAAGTTGACGTCATTTCCGGAAAAACCGGAGGCGCTCATGCCTTGAAAATATTTAAGATTTCATCAGCATCGTGAAATACTTATAAATGTTGAATTTCATGAAAATACATTCAGTAGTTTCCCGTATAAATATGGGTGAGGTTCCTCGTGAAAGACCCTGTATAGTACATCTTGTCAGCTAGCCCCCGCGTGACGACAGAGATGCGCACGATCATACCATTAGGAGGGGTTGCATTTTATATTTCGGGATTGGACAACCCTAGTGTTGTTAACAATAACTTAACACATTCATCTCGTCCCTAAACTGGAATTTAATCGTGAAAATTTTTTAAAACTTTCGACGTGGATTAACTCAACAACAGTGCCTCGATGAACTGAATCCAATTTTTGGCGATGAAACTCCATCATGGACCAGTGTTTATCGAAGGTATGCTGAATTCAACCGATGTCGTAGTGCACTCCAAGACGAATTTCGTGAAAAATTCAAAATCATCGTCATATGACCTATCGTGAAATTGAGATAACCTAAGGCATTTGTCAATTGCTCAAAAAACAGCTCATGTCGATTGGACGAAAGAAATGCTCCAAAAATACGTGGGCAGTACTTCGAAGCACGTCTACGACATCGGGACAGGTGATGAATCATGGATTTACGCGTAGATTTACGTAAACAGCAGCCGACTGAATGAGTGTTTCAAGATGAGCCAAATCCAACAAAAGTTGCTCGCGCACGAAGCACTTCCAAGCAAATGGTCGCCTGTTTTTTCGAAAAAACTGGACATGTCGCAATCGTACCACTAGAACAACGCAGAATAGTCAGTTCTGAGTGGTACACAACCATTTGTGTGCCAGTGGTCTTCCAAGAAATCAGGAAAACCAACCGCCGATGACGTATCACCCTTCACCACGACAATGTGAACTCTCACACATGCATCAAATGAGAGAGGTCAACGTTTTTGGACACCTGAAGAAGTCGTTGATGCGTTCAGAATGTATGTTTAGAGGATACCTCAATCAGAGTGGCATAAGTGCTTCGACAATTGGTTCAAAAGCTTGCAAAAGTGTATAGATCTCAATGGGGAATATTTTGGAAAATAATAAAGTAATTTTCGTTGATTAATATTTGTTTTTGTTCTCTAATCCCGAAATATAAAAGGCAACTCTCGTATAAGTGTGTATCATGCGGGTACAACCCATATTATTGTCAAAAGATCAAAGGCAACGTGAAGGGATAACCTATCTCAAGGTCAATGATATACCCTCAATTGTCTGTAATTTTAATATCGAGCTGAAAACAATTTCAAACGATTAAATAGATCTTGATATATGTATAGATATTCTCGGAATTCTCATCTTCTTGAATATTCCAGATTTGATCGAAGCTTGTCTCTACCATTGAGCCACGTGAACGATATGTTCTCAGACGATATGGATGATTCTAATGGCAGGAAGATGGATTTCGTTCTGTGTAAGTTTGAATCAGTTTAGCATACTCAGACACTCTGTTGTTACTCGGTAAGTTCATTCCTCGAATGAAGCAAAGGCGTCATATTTAAATGAAGCTCCCACAAGGGTTGTTGATGGAATGGCATGACAAAAATCGTGATATTGATTTTATCGTTTATGCACTTGAGCGCTTTTCACATTTTTATTAAGAATTTATTTTGTTACAAACGATTTTTTCAATTGTGGAATGGTGTGCCTCCTGCAATCTCCAACGATGGCTAAATTTATCTGATGTTATTAGGCGACGGGGCAAGAAGTCCGATCATAGACGTAGAAGCTGTCTCAGACGACGAGGTGTCAGAAATCCACGCCGCTGCTGCCGTAGGTCAGTGCGTCGCCAGACCCCTGGAAACGCCAATGCTTTTTGCCAATGTTGCGTCATTCACATTGACTGTTTATTTGTCATTCTGACTAATATTCTCAATTCCAAGCAGGTGGCAAAAGCAGCTGACGTTATCCAAATTAAGTGGTACATGTTGTCTAATTTATGTTGTTTCAATGTTACATCAATGTTTCTTGTTTCTTCATAAGCCGATACATAACTTTCTTAGTCTAGTCTGCACCTACTGACAATTCAATCAGGTATTTTCAACAATCTCAGATTTCTGGAATCTCAATCTATAGCGTTAAGTGGATATTTTAATTCTGTATTAACTTGTCTGAATTTAGCCTTCTTTCTTTCAGCTGCCGACTTGTGTTCTGCATAGCTTTTGTATTGAACATTTCCTCTTTCATTTGTATATTCGAACATCTTTTCATTCACATGATGAATATAGTGATAATTATAAAACCTAATTCATTCCTGGAGGAAGGAAATGTTTTTTGTCACCTGATACGCTTTTTATATTTGAAATTAAAATACACTGCAAATACTGCTCATCCTGCATGATAATTTAGCTCTTGGCCTCACCTCACATGTTTGTTTAATGCTTACTAACTCGCAAAATCAGTTAAATGTTTTATCTGGATTAACTATTGAATTATTTTACAGGGGACCAAGATGCGAGGGTTCTTACCTTGGCAGAACAAATAATAGCAGCTATGCCAGATAGGATTAAGGTAAAGTGCCCCATCATGATATCAACTCCATTGACTTTATATTCTAAAAGGCTCAGAATTGACTTGGTTTTGTGCGCCTGCTCTTATGAGGGTTGTCTTTTATACTTCGGGATCAGAGAACAAAAACAAATACTAATAATCGAATATCGGTTAATTGTTTTTCGAAGTATTCCCCATTAAGATTTATATACTTTTGCATGCGTTTGAACCAATTGTCGAAGTACTTTTGCCACTTCGATCGAAGTATTTCCAAAACATGAATTCTGAACCCATCAACCGCTTTATCAAGTGTCGGAAAACATTGACCTCTCATTTTATTTTTTAGATAAATAGATAATTTATTAATCCTTCAAGACAATGCTAAAGTTGTATAGGAGAAGGCAATCAGCGATAAATATTCGAAATATCAGTACACCAAAATATATATAAAAAAAAACACCGGTAGCACTCCGGGAGTGCCGGTAGAAGTGAAAACTTCAATATTAACGTTGTGCATTTTTGATATTTTGGAATGGTTAGAGAATAATTTTGTATGAATTGCTTTCATTATCAGTATAAAAGTGCTATTATTTATACAATACAATGGTGGAATACAATATTCATTTATTGCGCTATCGTACACAAAAATGACAATAGGTTTGTTCGGGTGGCAGTTCCCAGTTGTACTGGGGTCACAGAGAACCAGGTTTTGTAACTCTTGGAATCGTCGCAAGTTGTTCTATGACACGAACGGGTGAGAACAGGTGGGAACAGATAATTTCAAAACGATTTCGTTAAGTGCATAGATAAGTGAAAGTGAGGTTATGTTGTACATCATGGACATTGAACTCTAAATACCTATATGGTATGATCATGGATCATATCATGGATAGTGTTAAAAAGATATTGAATAAGTTTTTGTGTTATTAATACTTTAGAAATTACAAATATTAAAATTGGACAATTTTTTTGTCATAAATAAATAAACATAAACATATCCATATAAATAACTTTAAATATAATTTATATGTAATGAAATATTTAAAGAAATGATTTAATTTAATTATAATTTGAAATTTCAATACATGTAGTAGTGGTCTTCAGTGGAGAAATTATTTTTGTTAGTTCATATCTGAATAAACTGTGAATTTTTCTGTTATTTCATTGTAATTTTGGTGGAAACTGTGTACAGAAAATTTTATATAATAGAATTAGGTAATTGTATATGGAACTGGTGGCATTTGGGAAATAAATAAAAATATTTTCTAACAATTTTCATAGCTTTGTAATTATTTTTAGATAAGAATTGTTTTAACAAGTCGTTGTGTTCTTGAAAGAGGTCATTCCTCCGTTTCCTTCCTAAATTTTAAATAGATTTTGAGTGGTTAAAAATAAAGATACTACAATCACGAAATAACAAAATAAATATATAGTATATAAATACGAAATATCGTAAATATAAATAATATAAAATAATTATCTTACATACTTTGATCAACAATTATGCAATTGTTTTATTCATCTATTGCAAATGATCCTTCCTCTTCTTTGAGATAACAAAAATTTTGAGAAGCTATTATAACGAATTGATTAAAAATTTATACTCCCACAACATCAAATATACTCAAAAACAGCTATGCGAATATCCTAGTCACCAAATATGTAACTTAATTGCCAATTAGAACTACTGAAAATTTGAATCACCGATGATTTGAATTTAACTCTTCTTGTGTTGTACCTTGTACCATCTCTAGATCAGGAACCGTAGAACAGTAACGAACAGTTCCAAAATCAAGTGTTCCGACCACACGAACGACAAGGAACTCCTGTTCCGTCCCAGACGAACGGGTGGGAACCACAAATTACCAAAAATTACAGTTCCCAACTGCCACGCGAACAAACCTAATTTATATTACATTAACATACACAAACATTCGCACAAGCGCCCTGCACCGCCTAAACAAAACAGCACACGCAGGCACGGTAGAAAGAGTGGGGGATATTATTCCCTCTCCTACTCCTCGATCTTACGCTTTTTCGATGACAATCACGTGACCCTGACGCGAGTTTGGATGTTTTTACCCATACAAGAGAGTGCTCAGCGCCGCTAAAGAAGTTTTCACTTCAAAAATATATAATATATAAAGATAAATATATACACAAATATAATATGAAAACATTCACAAATATAAATCCAAGCATGCAGATGTAGACACTTTTGTAAAAACAAAACTTCCAAACAATTACATAATTTAACTATTGTAAAATTACCGAAACAAATATATAGCTTTATCACTGAGGTATTCCCCAACACTGTAGTAAGCTTTGCACAACAATAACTTTTTAATTTCTTTTTTGAAAATCACTTCATTCATACTTCTGAATGAAAATGGAAGGTGGTTATAGAACAATAGTCCCTGGTATAAGGGCGAAGTCCCAAATTTTGTTGTTCTATGCAGCGGAATACTGAGCCCGTCAAGGTGCCTAGTTGAATATTTGTGGAAGCAAGAATTCTTTCTTAGTAGATGTAACTTAGTCCTAATGGTAACCAATATTTTGTAAATATATATGCATGGTAGAGTTAGGATCTTGCCACTTATGAAATGTGGACATGATTCTCTCGGAGGAATCTTGAATAGAAGGCGCAAAATTCTCTTCTGAGCAATGAACAATCTGTGGCTACTGATGGAATTACCGAAGATAATTATATTATAAGAAAGATGACAGTACACAATCCCATAATATACACTCATAAGAGAGCTGACCGGCATTGTGTGGAGTAAACGGGATATCGCATAAAAAGATTTGTTCAATCGCTTACAAAGACGGTCCACATGCACATCCCAGAGAAGGAACTGATCGATATGTATACCCAGAAATTTAACCGCATTTTTGGACTGGATTTTTATATTTCTTATTGAGCTTATATAAGCGCCGAAATACAAACATTCAGTTTTTGACACATTTGCCATAAGGCCGTTTTTGTCCCACCAGTCCACAAATTTTTTCATAAGACAATGCAGGTATCACAGTAAGTCCTCATAAAAATTAGCTGTCAGAATGAAAGACACGTCATTAGCAAACAAAATTAACATATTGGCACCCATACACTCCGGCAAGTCGTTCACGAACAGAAGAAACAACAGTGGTCCCAAAACAGAACCTTGTGGAACACCATGATTCATATCATTAACCCTGGAGAAAGGATTCTCAACCTTTGTTCTTATAGTCCTGCCCATCAGAAAACTCTGCAACCAGTCCGCAAAAACACCCCTAAATCCCAATCTATATAGTTTCTTGCGCAGAAAGGTGTAGTTCAAAGAATCTAAGGCCCGCGAGAGGTTAAATAATAAACCGGGAACGTGTTTACCCGAGTCAAGGGAAGAGTACACATACTCTGACAACGAGCAAGCAGCCGACTGGGTCGACCTAGCCTTTCTAAATCCATGTTGCGAGTCCGTGATAACATTAAATGTATCCAAAAACCCCAGCATTCTATCGCATACCACCCTCTCAAATACCTTAGAGAAGACACCAAGGATGGATATAGGCAGATAATTAATCATAATATATATTAAGCATATACGTACGGGAATAAAAAAAATCATTCGGTGCCAAGTCAGAACTTTACGGCGGATGACTCATCAAATCGATTTTGTGTGCTCAAAAATTTTGTTGTTTAAGCCGACGTGTGAGAGCTTGGATTGTCGTGGTGAAGAGTGATCCGTCTTCGGCAGTTGGTTTTCCTCATTTCTTGGAAGATAACTGGCAAACAAATGGTTGTGTATCACTCAGAATTGACTGTTTTGCGTTGTTTGAGTGGTACAATTGCGATATACGCATAAATCCACAAGTCATCACCTGTCGCGATGTCATAGACGTGCTTCGAATCACCGCGATCATATTTTTGGATCATTTTTTTCGACCAATCGACACTAGCCTTTTTTTGAGCAATTGTCAAATTGTGTAGGATCCAACGCGAACAAATTTTTTTGACAGTAAAATGTTCATGCAATATAGAATGTATGCTGGTCCCACTAATGCCTAAGGTTGTCTCAATCTCATGATAGGTCACATGACGATCTTGCAATATCAGTTGGCGCACAGCATCAATGGTTTTCGGAACAAAAACTGATTTTGGATGACCTTCAGGAACTTCCTCTTGGAGTGAATTCACCATACCATCGATAAACGCTGGTTCTTGATGGAGCTTCATGGTCAAAAATTTAATTAAGTTCATCGATGCACTGTTGTTGAGTTAATCTACGTCGAAAGTTGTAAAAAATAAGCGCCCAAAAATGTTCACGATTTAATTCCATTTTTTTGGGCGAGATGAATCTTAAGTTATTGTTAACAACACAAATAGAGCTCGTATGTCAAAACGTTCTAAGTATAACCTCAAAAATGTCAAGCTTTACGATAGAGCTGTCAATAGGCAGTTGCCGAAAGCAATGAACTAGAATGTTCATATTTTCAGAATAGGTTAACTGTCCAAATATCTCAGTCAAGTTGGTTATTTGGCTCAATCCGTCATTTATGAGCATCTCAAATTTGGATTGCCTTATAACCACTAGAATATCCATCTGATTGAGTTGCTACTCGGAATAATTTTTGATATAAATCATCTTTTGTTTTGATTCATTCAGCAATCACATGATCCGGCAAATTGAAGGAGAAAAATTATGGGTCCCAAGACGGACCCTTGCGGGATTCCCTGAGTTACACTGAAAATGTTCGATAAGTACTCAAACGGCATAATGCAAATTTATCTATCATTCAGAAAATTTTGTATTCACCGTAAAAAGACACTGTGAAATGCCAAGTTGTGCATCTTTTCAAGTATAAAGTTAAGATTCAAACAGTCAAGCGCCCGAGAAAAATAGAAGAACAGACATTTGTCAACATATTCAATGAATGACATAAGATGTCTAGAATAATAATAATAGTATATTAGTTCGAAATCCGTGCTGGAAATCTTTCAATACTCCGAATTTGGATGAGAAATCCACAATGCGATCCTAAACTATATCTCGATAAAAAGAAAAATACTCAATAAAGAAATTGGTCTATAGTTGGTTATAAAATTATGATCGCCCTTTTTTTATATGAAATTTTATTTTCATTTATTGAATTTCAGAATGAGAGTCAATGTGAGGAGATGATACTAGGTAACAGCCCAGGTCCTCCTGACAAATTCTCTGGAGACACACTGCAGGACACCTTCATGGAGCCACTCTTCGATCAATCATCCTGCAGCTTTGAATCTAATGAATTCAATTTCGAGTTTTCTGACAACAACTATAGGTAGGATTCGATATAATCATGAAAATTTGGTTAATCCAGTCATATCATCCTTTCCAGATATTATGATGTGAGCACCCCTTGCTCCAGTTTGAGCCCAGCTTCTTCCAGCTGTTTACAATCTCCTTCGTCCTTCATTTTGGATTCTCCCTCACCTCCACCTACGACAGCTGACTTTTGCGAGTTCTTTCAGGCATCTGGAAGTTTGTTTGAGAAGGATTTCTCGAATTTGACCCTGTCTGGTGAGTTTAGCTTATTCCAAGTATCTTGTTTTGTAATTTTTTTAATTGGGTTTGTTTCATTTTATCTAATTGACAAAATATTATTTTCAGATAGGGAACAGAGAGAACTCTACGAGGCGGCAAAGGTAATACAGAAGGCGTACCGGTCATATAAAGGAAGACAGCAGCGTGAACAGGAAAAGGAAAGAGCAGCTGCTATCGTTATTCAAAATTACTACCGACGCTATAAGCAATTTGCTTGGTGCAAACAAGCAACTCGTGCTGCCACTGTGATACAACACGGTTATCGTTCTTATCGTGAGAACAAGCGTTTAAGAAAAAATCAGCAGGCCGCAGTATGTATTCAAACATACTATCGCAGCTATAAGGAGCAAGAGGGGCGACAGGTCAGAGGTGATCCTCAACCAACCGGATTCAGGTTAGTTCATCGAATACAATGAAAAAAAACATCATCCCCCAGATTCGGGCATTTTGTGGGTTCACCAACCCATTAAGCCAAAAATGGGCCTCATCAGTGAACAAAACTCATGTCGAAAAGAGTGGATCATCTGCAAGCTTGTCAAGAGCTCAACGACTTAAACTTAAACGATTCGGCAGGTCGGTTGGCTTCAGTTTTTGAACTAATTGAATTAAATCTCTAAGATCCCGATACACATTAATCGGAGGTCGCATTTTCATAATAAAGCTGAACAATTTTGAGATGCTGTGCCGGGCTAAGTCGTTCCATTATGAGTTGTCAGACACTACTGAACAAGAATACTACTTCAGTTTAAACGACGCAAGCGCGATCTGCAATTAACTCCCCACCACAAAGAGTATCTCTAAATGAATCACCCTTTAGATGCTATAGCAGAGATACCAGTTATGATTACCCCTACTTGAAGAATCATATGGTATTATGGCATCGGAATTTGTGTATTTCCGATAGATGTTAAAATCGAATGTTGACGTATATGACGTATGGACAAATCTGAAATTTTAATCGCGTTGTTGGATGCAATTTCCATCGTAAACTTGATTTTGGGGTGGATTGAATTGAAGAAGTCGGGAAATATTTTAATTTTTGTATCTATTTCCATGAATCCTACTATAATATCATCAACATATAGGAACTAAAAATTGAGCTAAAACGACTGGAGATGGGATTATTACACTCTATTTACATCCATCAAATGACCCTGTTCGATTAAGTTATAAAAATTGCCATTTATTTCAGGCGGACAATTTCGCAAAGGCGTCAAAACCAAGCAGCCAGAAAAATTCAACAGTTTATGAGACAATCAAAGAATAAGTGAGTATAGACTCGATTCAATTCATCATAAATGAAAACACTCAATTATACCTACTACTCAACAACCAATTGAAGCTGAATTTTGTATTCATCAAGTATTGATATTATTCTTATTCGTTTCATTTGATTTATATCGAATGCTTTTCTTATTGCTATCAGTTTATGGGAAGACGATATCGGCTGCATGGTAAGTTCTCATTAATGAAGAAGTCTAAAAGAAATTGACACATGCTACGAGGGTTGTCTTTAATATTTCGGGAATAGAGACAAAAACAAATATTAATAATCGAAAATAGCATTATTGTTTTTCAAAATATTCCCGCTTAAGATCTATACATTTTTGCATGCGTTTGAACCAATTGTTGAGGCACTTTTGCAACTCTGAGGTATCTCCAAAACATGAATTATGAACGCATCAACCGTTGACCTCTCATTTTATTTTTTACGTACGGGAATAAAAATAAGTCATTTCTTTGATTGAAACTACACTCGACATATTCTATATCATGCCATTTGTGGGTTTGAAATTAATATTTCAATAAAATTAGTAACTTTTATTGGAAGAGCTCTGAATATAAAAGAATATATAGGTTACAGAGAGAACGAGCCGAAAAAGAGAAGCTGGGGGTCCTGTCAGTGGATGTCCCTCCAAAATAACCGTTTCCAGGGGTGTTCTGCTGCATAGGCCTAAATAACAGGTAGTTCGTTACCAAATAAAAAATGGGTCTATCGTCACTACTCGGTTTTTTTCAGTTACCCACATACAGAATGAGCTAGCTAAGCAGGCGTTCCATTAAACGATGGACAGCATTATACGAGTGAAATCCCATGATGAAGATAGTGAAATCCAAATGGAGTTTATCTTTAAATTTTCTACATAAAACCAATTGAGAAGAATATTAGTGAAGGAAACTCAACAAAATAACTTGGATTAATGAGTTAACTCCAGAAATTTAGAATTACAATGAAGAGTCTGAAAACGAATGGGAAGCGCTTTCACATGTTTCATTTACCTAACTTCTTTATCAGATTTTTTTCTAAACATGCGGCTTTAATGAATATGTTAGAAACATTAATGCATCATTTTAAATTCCAAGTATATAATGTAGCAGAAGATTGACAACAAAGTGAGATGACTTCAGAAACTATACTGTTTTTAAGCTGTGATTGTAGTTTGGTAACACATTTCATAAAAAAGATCTCATTTACGAGTAGAAGAATTTGTTGATTATGCAAAAACTGGGATAAAAGATGTGTTACCAATATATGTATATAATTTTAGATCCTCTCTCTTGGGTGTTGGTAGACATTAAAACTTTTTTTTGAGGTGTTCTGAAGAGATTCAACTCGACCTGAAATATATTGAGCAAATATATATTTGTGTTATTTTTGGGGATGTTGAATTTGTTTCGAAAACTCTCCCATTTTTCTTCTTAATTTTTAGGTCTTTTTGTTTGACTGATTTCACTGCCATCATATTAGTCTAGAAGAATCAGAAGTAATTGCAGTATAGCAGACTTTACAAACACTGACTTCTTTAAATTTATTTTTCAATTTGAGTGTCCAGTTAGTTGAACAACGCAAAAGTTTGCTCATACATATCATTGTAGTTAATATTTTAATACGTAATGTACAGGATATAGATTCATATTATTGTAAAATGAAGAGGTGTACATAATCTGTTGATAGATTAGTCCATGTATTACCTAACTCGAGGTATTGGTGCTCAACATTGAAAAATTATTTAGCACAAAAGTATTACGTTTTCGAGACTAGTCAATTATAAGTGAAAGTCAAATGATTTCCACTTTGAAAAAACACATGTACCTGCTGGTAGGATTCAATACTAGTCTGACGATGTATTCAGAATCCTTGTACATAAAGTTGATTAGTTGTACCTACTTACTTTATATTTAGTTGTTTTCATACTTTTTATTGTTACGGTTTCTGTGGCTCTTTTTGTTTGCGAAGCGAAAATTTTCAATTGAATTTTATTTCACTGATATATTTCAAGAACACTTTCAAATGATAAATTTTTGTATTTATGCAATGAAAGACAGAATATTAATAATTATCCATATCAAAATATTGAAGTTTGCATTTGGATGAATCCTAATGTATTCATCCTTTTTTTTATTTCAAGTCTTTTTTTTCAGTTATTTGAATTTGTTCTTGGAAATGGGATATTTGAGTTTTAAGAAGTTATAGAGATTTGTACATTTGTAACTCTACTTAATCCAGATATGTTGAGGTTACCTATACCCACCGATACTGAAATACAATTTCAATTCAATCGTTGATTATCGAAATCAATATATGTTTTTGTGAATAATTGTTGAACTTGAAAATTTTATCTATTTATTCACTTATAGTCATGATAATTCTCGATGTTCGTGAATTTTTCATTATAGGCATTTTCGAATTCTCTTTACATAAATAGATATAAATATATATATGACCTAGTATTAGGATTTCAATCTAAATTTATTGAGTATCACTTCAAAGTGGTTCGATGCCAGCAGAGGTAGTTACAAACATTCCAATTTCTTTTATATAGAGATAGTTTAAGGAATTTTTGATGAAATATCATTTCATCAAAATTAAATTTCAGAAAACCGTCATTATAAAAGCTTTGAGGAAATCATCAAGAGTTTTGCCTATCGCCCAGAATTTAGAAGTCAAAAGTTCAACACCAATATGAGTATATAACTATTTATAGTGGGAAACTAGTTGCATAGTATTCACTTTGAAGTTTTCCATGTATTTTTTACAAAGCCATCATATGTATGGATAAAATGGTGACTTTTTTATGGGCTTTAAATTCGTTTTAAATTTTTTCTAATCACAAATTGAATAATTTATATTTCGTTTTGATGAAATGATATTTCGGCAGTTAGGCTATGAGTTTATCGAAGATTCGAAAGATACTAACACCAACTATTGAAAAATATCGAAATATGTAAATTTGTATTCAACAATTCAGAATTTATGAATAGAATTAAAATATTCGAATGTAATTACATACATATACATATATTCAAATCAAGAATTTAAATTTTTATAAATATAGATACCAAAGTCGCTTGCGTATTCGATTATATACTAATAGCAGAAATTATTTTGAAATATGCATACCTACTATTTATATCGAGATATATTTCATCTTCCATAATTGATAAGACGATTCCAAATTCGTAGTGATTTCAATAGATTTTCAACTTATTAGAACACAATCAAGTACCGGATTTTTCGACCAAAAATGTTCTTGTCGAGTTTTTTCGACTTTTTAGATTAGAAACGAAGAATGACGGTGCTTACCTACTGTTCCGACTTACTGCACAGTACCTTACTTACCATTAACTTGTTCATAATATTTAGACTAAACACCTCTATTGAGATCCATCTGAAATAACGTGATATTTCGTTCGAACTCAGACAAACTTCAGAAATATCAGTCGTTTTAGAATGTGGATATCCAATTTTCGCTTTGAACACTATATTCACAATACCAGCGGCTTATAGGAATCTTTAAAATAGATGGTTACTGAATCTGAACGTGAGATGATAAGTTTAACCCTGTATCTTCATGCTTCAGACAAGGCCTAATGTTTAGATATTTTAATGTAATGAAGTGATGAGTCAAGAATGAGTTTTGAAATACTTACAGGTTTAATCTCATTGTCGAAATTAGTATATATCATTTACATTTTATTGAACGAAAAGTAGAAAGATTACAGTTTTTCTTAAGATTATCTGGTTTTTTAAGATTCAAAATAATTCCGTTAGACATTCTACTTTTTCAGTTGTTATTCTTGAGGATATTTCCTTTATCAGACATAAAAATTAATATAAAAAGTACTACTAGCATCTCTTCTAAAGGGTAGAATGCTTTATCACAGAATAACTGAAAATCTTTCGGAAATACCCCTCATTATAATGAAATCAGATGGATTAAAATTGAATTATGAGGTACTGTTGACGCAGCTTCATTGCAATTTTTTTTTTACAAATTACAATTTTACAAACTTTTGGTCTCACCAACTACTAAGATTATTAAAGACTAGTTTAGTACATTATTATATTCTGTACGGTACATTTATATCTTCTGAATACTTTCTAATTATTTCAATATCACAGATTTCAGACTGTTGGTGGTTTTTCCAATGTTGTATCAGTTGCGATTTTCTTAATATTTGGGACAATCAAAATAAGTATTTATAATAAAATGAGAAAAAAAGAACTGGGAGTATAATTAATAAAAAATATCGATTCAGTAATCATCGGATATTTTCTGTTATTTCATTTTGACCAATTCATTTTCCTATTGTTTTTATAGCTATTTTTCAAGTGCAAACCTGTTTTTGCATTCCATCTATTGTTCTGTTTTTACTTAGATTTTCGATATATACTGTTTAATATTTATGTTTTTGTTATACAGAGTGCAGTCTCTATATACTATTATATTGTTATAATATTATATATTATACTCTATTAAATTTTTTCTGAAATACTTCTGTCTATTATTTTTAAACTAAAATTTTTAAGCGAAACACAACAACATGCCAAAAATGGTTCAATTGTTAATAATACTTATTTAAAAGTGATTATTAGGAAGAAATCAGTCGCAGTATAATTCTCACATAATAATGATTTGTGCATTTTAGCTTAAAGATAGGTGAATCTGCTATTTACTTGGACCAAATGAAGTTAAAGAAGTGCTGTGTGGCAACCACCACATCATTCAATTTCACAAATTTGACTACCTACACATAATTCAGATTTGAAGTAGAACGAAATTCGCGTTTTGAAAAGAAAAGTATATTCTGAAACAAGTTGCAGAATTCAATGAGTGTTGGAATTGCCTTCTGCAACGAGTATTAAACGTTATTTCCTCTATTTCAGTCAAGAATTGTAAGAAATTTATTGGAATTCAATGAAAAATTCCGATTATACCTCCTAGTGCCTTTTGTATTTTATTTTCGCAGTTGGTGTGACTGATACGAAAATTGACAGATTATAGAATTTGAATAGTGCGTTCAAATCTCTACATGGTTTAATATTGACAATTGACATGCAATGGACGCGTGTTGACATTCGAAAGGCTAGGATGTCAGTGTTGTTAACCACAAAACGAAAAATATAACTATACTAACTTATTTAATGAATTTAACCTACGTTTATAGTCACTGTTGTCCATATTGTATATACCTATTGTCCAAATACTGTCTATGTAAATGTGTCAAGTCCAGGTCTAGAGCAGAATTTGGACAGTAAATAAAATAGAATATTCGAAGTTCATATGTTGCACTCACCGAAGCTGAAATGGAATAAACAAAATATCAACAATAAGAAATAATTCAGAAACCATTTTGAATAGTGGCCCTAGCTTCAAAAAAGTTTGCAAATTTTGATTATTCAAATTCAAATTAAGAGAGAAATCCGAAACTATACTGTGAAATAATAAAGGATCGAGCATTCAGTCGTTTCTAATGGGACCTACGATAAGGCTATCCTAGTGGCGTGATATTGATTTTGGGATATGTGAAAGAAGCAGCATACAAGATTTCTTTACTTTGAAAGTAGTTAGATATGAATGTTACTATATTAGTGCATGGAATTATTGAAAATTTATTCTTCTTCAAGATAAACAAGTACGCATCAATCTACATGAAGTACATACCAGACTTATCTCTGTCTGTGTTAGATATCACTAATGAGGAACAAATTTCAAGTTTCATGTAATACTAATTATACAGGGTGAGTCTTTGACAACTGCGTTGATTTTAACCATAAATTCTTGACTCCAAGAGAAACATTTTCTTCCTATAACATTTCCGAATTTGGCCCCGTTCAAAAGATTTTAGGATGTTGAAATTTCATAAAAAAATTGCATTTTCACCTGTAATATTCAAACGACACTATCAATTGAAATGATCTCTTGTAGAAGGTTTTTGATAACAGTCATGCATATTTTGGCATCAATAGATTTATTCCATTTCTTGTGGGTTTCTCACTACTACTGTACAGATTGGTTAAATTGCATGAAAAACAAATATCACTTCGACTAAAGGTCCGTATCTTGTACTTCCTAGAATCATTAGTCCTTTTTGCAGATAAAATCATTCATCATTGCACCATTTTTGGGATATTAGAAGTTGAAAGGTATTAAATCGATGTAATCATCTGATGAAACATGGGCGAGTGAATCATTTCTTAGAGGAAAAATAATGTTTTTAAAGAATTCAGATTCAATCGTGGATGCTGTGGAAGGTAATTTTCATTCAAACTAAACTGGGCTACAGAGGGGTATTTGCCCAATGTGAAAACTCAGATTCGAACGGTTTTCATTCTCCAATTTCCCCACTGAGTTTATCTCCAGAATACATGAAGAGCGCGCAAGAAAATCTTGTCAATTTGAACTCAGACTCAACCCCTACACCCAATTCCTCGCAATTTTCTCCAGATGGTGATTTTTTAAAACTTATCACTTTCGACTAAAAGTACTGGTAGTAATTTTAGTATTCAGAGTTCTTCCAGTTCAAGACATTTGTCCAGACAGGGTGCTCTGGAGTTCGAAGAGAATTTTGAAGATATTAATTGTGATTTGAACAAGATTTCTTGAATTTATGTACTTATTTTTTTTTATTAGTGACAGTATTTCATTTTATGTTAGTGTTAAGATATTTATTTATATTTTTTACTCTGTTTTATCTAGTGTATGATAATAAATAATGTTAGTTGTTGCCAATTATATTTCTATCATTTTTACCCTAAATTATTATCAATGAAACTTTGTATTCATGACAAACCTAAATGAAAAAAAATTAAGAAGGCATTGACTTGAGGTCAGGAGATCTGCGAGCTTGTTCAGAAATTATTTCCTGGACTCTGGAACAGTGTGAGACTAAAATAACCGTCGCAATGAATGTGAAAGAAACAACAAAACTATATTTTAAATTCGAAATACGAGGACGAATCGATAAGTACCCGTCTTGGAAAGAAAAGTAAATTTTTTGGAATTTTTCATATTTATTTCTCAACATAGTCTCCTTTTAGCTCGATACACTCGGCCCAGCGATATTCCAACTGTTTCATGATTTCATAAATGAAAGTTGAAAATTTTTGTGAAATCAAAAGCTTTTGTAAAAGCTAATTTTACCTTGACAACGACAGAAGGCGTCTGTTGAAATGGGGGTTAAAAGAGCAATAATAGATGATGAATATTACCCAAATAATAATTCTATAGTTGATGCCAACTATACATTCTAACGGAAGGTCTCCCAAAGGCCTCACGAGAAATTCATGGATTTGATTTTGCTATAAAAACATTCTCTTTATTTCTGCTGTATACAGAGTGAGTCTTTGACCACTGCGTTAATTTTAACCATAGATTCTTGACGTCAAAAGAGACATTCTCTTCCTATAACATTTTTCCAAATTTGGCCCCGTTTAAAAGATTTAGGATGTTGAAATTTCATTAAAAAATTGAATTTTCACCTGTAATATTCAAACGACAATACCAACTGAAATGATCTCTTGTAAAAGGTTTTTGATAACAGTCATGCATATTTTGGCATCAATAGATTTATTCCATTTCTTGTGGGTTTCTCACTACTACTGTACAGATTGGGTAAATTGCATGAAAAACAAATATCACTTGAACTAAAGGTCCATAACTTGTACTTCCTAAAGTCGTTAGTCTTTTTGCAGATAAAATCATATCTTTTTTCCTAAATTGCACCATTTTTGAGATATCTGAAGTTGAAAGGAATTAAATCGATATAATCATCTGATGAAACATGAGCGAGGGAATCATTTCTTGGAGGGAAAATAATGTTTTTGAACAATTCATATTCAATAGTGGATGCTGTGGAAGGTAATTTTCATTCAAACTAAACTGGACTCCAGAGGGGTATTTGTCCAATGTGAAAACTTAAAATGCTTAAAACTTTTTAACGCAGCTGCATATGGAAAAACGGTATAGAAAAAAAGTGTTTCTTTTGATCTCAAGAACCTATGATTAAAACCAACGCAGTGGTAAAAAGACTCACCGTGTATATATCTGGAATATTCATAATATGATAAATGTGACTATACCCCTGATCGATTTTGAACTCAGAACTCGTTTGAATTACGTTGGGAGAAAAAGTGGGACAAATTTCGTTAGAATCGGGCTAGACATTTCTTGAAAAAATACCTTAACTTGTTCTGGGAATACACTAAAGTATTCGTCAAATCCCAACGGAAATTTTTTCACTGAATGATGAAACAGAACAAATAAACCTAAAACAAAGAATTCCGGATCATTAGTCATCCCCTATCATAAATTCATTTTTTTTTAATATGTTTCCTGGTTTGTAATCCATCGTTATATGTGTTTTCCCATTATTCGATCAATTTGAATCCATGAGCTTACTCATATTTGACTATAACTGAGAAGTTCAAAGCTTTTTGATGAAATGTAAGAATTCTTTGCTGTACAGAAGGGCTGAGGTTCAAAGAAGAGAATGGCCTTCAGCTCCTTTTGCGAATTTCCTTCTAAGCCGTCAATGGAGTCATATATGATTCCTGGGAGCGGTCATTTCAGTCTGGAAGATGGATAATATCTCATCATCGACCTGGATTGGAACTATTTCATTTACTCCTTCAGAAATCCTCTGGATTTAATATGTATTTTCTTTATACATTTGTACGGAAGTCATTAAGGTAAAGAAGTCATAGATATGTGTAATTCAGTGGCCTCACATAGTATTCGAATCTCAGAACATCAGTGAATTATTCAATGATTATGATTTGATTTGGAAATTATAATTGCCATAAACTATAACCCTGCGTTAGAAGTAATATTTGTTTCATACAACACTAATTCTCAGTGTTACGAACTCTGATGTAACAATTTTTCATGCTCACTGATTTGGCGGAAAATTGCACATTTGGTCATTAGGTATTATGTCTTCGATCTCATAAAAATGGGCAAATACAAATGTTGCACTTATCTTGAAAATGAATTTCAATTACTCCATCGGATTCAGCAGATATACAGGGTGCGGCAGAAGTCAGTTTACGTTTTGCATATGAACATTTTATGTTCGAATTGTTTCCCCCTCTCTTCAACACACATGCGGTATCGTTTAGTCACGGTAAAACAAATTTTACGAAAAAATTAGCACGACAACCTGAACGCGGCGCGTCGACTACGGAGCTAGTACTTACGAATTTACGATAAAGTTTAAGCACCATTCGTCTGGTGGGAACTTGCTTATTTGGAAAGCGTTGGCGAAATTCTTCGAAAATTTCAGCATACTCACCGTCAAGTTTTAGGTAAGAAGTGAACAAACCAACATGTTCTTCTTTCGTGTACTCTACACGCGCAGCCATGGCAACGAACGCGCTGTAAACGTATCCAACAACACTAGTACACGCTACGTTTCAGCTGCCTCCTTCGCCCTGGCCGAGAATACGCGAATGCGTGAATACCAGATAGCGTAAACTGTATATTTAAAAGTGTTTCTGAATCGTGAATAAGATAAAAGAATATTCGTAGATGCAAATTTCCAAAGTGGAGATTGTTTAGTCCATTAAAAAACTAAAGAAAACCTAGCCACCCTTCTTCTGATTACAGAAGCCAGTGTGAAAAACTTGGGGCACTCCGAAAAATATTTGAAATAAACGAAAATATATAATATAGCAATATAAAACGATGAATGCAACATATACAAGATTAACTGAAGATTAACTATGAGTTTACTAAACATTGGAGAAAGAAATAAGATAGTTATGAACTAACGAACTTCAATAATTTTTTTTATTGATAGAATATTTTCGAGTGGATGAACCTTAGTTCTTTCACAGCAACAGAACTAAACAACCTAGAATCTTCGATCGATGTCTCCTTTTATTTTTGCACCTCAGGAAGCTTTCTCACAATATGAAAATATTCTAAAGATTCGATATTCAACAATTAACTGAATTTTTCAATGATTCATCAGTATATCGGGTGTCCCAAAGTGGGTGGCCTATTAAAGTATGATATTATGGTATATTCATGCAAAAAATTTCAAATTTCGTAGATCAATATAAGGTTATGTAAGGTACAATTTTGGAATATTCTCAATCCAGTGTTTCCAGAAGTATGCAAGTTTGGTAACAGTTTTGTTATTTTGAATAGGACACCCCGTTTTACAATTTTTTCTTGATTCTCCATTAGAAATTGAATTAATTCATTCTCTGTCCGATAACGGCTTTAAATAATGAATTATTTTCACTATTGTTCAAACGATTTCAATATTAGGTACAAATTAATCACCCAAGTTCTTGAGGAAACCAGGTCGGTTGGATTTCGCCCTTTGACTAACTTGACTGAGATATTTGGACTCTCAATCTCATTGTGTAAATATGAAAACTCGTCAACTGTTGTTACATATACTGACGTTCTGTCATACTCAACTTTGACCATGGATTCTTTATCACAGGGTCGAACCATATCGTTTGGGAACATTTTACAATACCCTGTACATTCATTCAGCATCTTTCGATTAAGTAGGATAATAATATCTCCAATGACTGACATTTCAGATTGATTCAAAACATTCGAAGATCATTGAACTTGTTGGAAGGTAGGAAGAATCTAAGTGAACGGCATTGACAGTGAAAGCTAAGCTACTACACTTTCAAGGAGGTAGGTAAATAGACAATCTAGAAAGTAGATAGCAAAATAATTAATATGGAAATGACTTATCCATACAAATTAAAATTTTACTAGGATCGATGAGTTGAAGGAGTTCGACTATGTAAATTCCTGAAAAAATGTAGAAAAGCACTGACGGGAGGTCAGGAGCTTTAGCGTGCTCGTTGTAAAGTTTTTTCCTGACTCAGGAACAATGGGATACAAAAGATAAGTAATATTAAAAAATCTAAAAGAAATATCTCGAACAATAACCAATCTTCAGTTTCATTTCAAGCACAATTTACTTGAAACTGTAATATATCATCTCAATAAATTTCACAAATACGTATTCGAAAGTCATCGGTCGGACTTCTAAATTCAGTTTCAGCAGGTGGAAAATTAATCGAAATTGTTCATTTACGGTGAAATAATTTGTATTGACAAAATTTAAAGAAGCACCTGAGGCCAGGAACGAAATGTATCACTACAAAGATATTGTAAATGGTTTTCGATGGAGAAAATATACCAACCTCTGGTTGGTTTTTGAAAGAAGGGAATTCGATCCTCCCACGAAACTGGAGGAAAACTGAGTGGTTATTTTTAAATCGAGGTTTGTTCATTCATTAAGGCAGTAGTATTAGTAATACATTATTGCAGAGTACGTGATAAGACTCAAGAACAAGTGCTCAACTGGTTCTGACCTCGGGTTTAAGTTTTTTTTCTCCGAAAACAAAGTAGTTTAATTCACACTCGTTCATAGGTTACCAGTTTTGTCTAACATTGTCCCTCCCCTTATTCGCAGACAAACTGCAGCTCTGAATTCTTGGATCAAATATCATTCTTTTTCTAATTTATTTCCAATTATTTCGTTCATTCCACAAAACATAATTCCCAGATTGAAGTCACGTAAACCATTCGGGTATAATACGTTCTTCAATATAAACATAAGCGATAAAGAATATATCTCATCGGAGAGGATGCCGCAATATGAAACTTTCAAAATGATACCTCTTATGCGATCGGCTAACCAATCGAGCAGTGGAGGTTTAACCCCTAGTGCCTTTAACTTAGCTATAAGCAACCAATGCGCTACCGAATCATAAGCTTTTTTGAAATCGGTGTATATTGAGTCGACTTGTTTCCCACTTTTCATAGTATCGCAAATGAAATCAGAATATGTTGATAAATTTGTTGTCACTGATCCTTTTTGAATGAACCCATGTTTCTTTATAAACACACCCCTAAAAAATGGGGATATTTTTTCGTTAATCAGAGAATCGCACAACTTCGCAATATATGATGATTTGCAAAAGGGTCTATAATTTTTTACTTAATTTCTATTGCTCGATTTGTATATTGGTATTATGTAATTAAGTTTCCATTGAACAGGGAATATGCCCGATTTCATAGACTGACTCTTGAAGAAATACGTCCCTCAAATATATATAAACTTATTTTTGTACACACAACAACGCCAGGGTTTTTTCCCTAGACTTTCATGTGATACACCGAAATGTATGGCACCCCGCCACCAACCCTGCTAACATTTGTTTTGTAAGCCAAAAGTTTAAAAGATTATATATAAATTAATAGAGAGTTGTAGTCAGTATAAAATAATTCAGATAGAAGCAATATTGTCATCAACATGTTAAATATCAAATCGATCATTCAACCTTAGATGCGTTGAGAAAATTCAGACAACAAAAGACCGAATCTCCGTTACATCAATAAACTACAACCCTATATGCCTAATAACAGTGTGATGAAACGGATGTAAACACCGATTAAAGATCGAAATCCATTGTTCTTCTTCGACTCTACCGCATATCTTCGAGATAGTACTGAATTAACCACTCAACTCTACATTGGGGTCATCAGTCGATATTGGAAACTCGCGTTAGTAGGCCATGGTACCACTCTCTTCACACAACAGACGTTCTGTAGTACCGAAGAGTAGTAGCAGTAATTCTCCTGCTGGCTACGGTACCATAGCTAAGTGTGGTTCGTTGGTACCATTACGTAGTCGTACTGTGTGTGATCTGTGTTTTAAATTTGTTGACAGTCAGTGGGCTTACACGTGAGTGCATGCACCTTAACTGGAATAGCTGTCATTCGATTTCTGCATAACAATTTCTGTTTTAAGTAAGTATGAGCGCTTTGATCGATATTTAACGAGGAGGTGGATAATTAAACTAAATTGAATCTAGTTTATTTTCAAAATGCCCTATGACTGGGGAATCTATTCATTCGATCGGATTGTTTTGAAATAAGTTTATGAAAAATTTAAGTTGAGTCTTTTTACATTACAGATATACGTTCACTTAAAATTCGCATGGATATTATCTAAAGAATTCAATGAATATTGAAATGCAGAACCATTATTTATTATTATTGAAGAAATTGAGAAACGCACTAACGTGAGATCAGGAGCTGTTACGTTCTTGTTCTAGAGTCTTTTCCTGTACTCTGGGGTAGTGTGGCACTAATATAATAGCCACGATGAATGAACAAATCTATATTTCAAATTAAATATAACTACTCATATTCTTCCCTAAATTTTATACGAAGCTCAAACTCCCATCACCTGTAAAGCAATCAAAAGTAGGCAAATAGACTCCATCGAAAATCATTTAAAAAAATCTTTCTTTCACTAAAATCTTTTCCTTTGAAATACCTCATATATTCAAGTCCAAATTACAATTATCTCGAAATGAAAATAGCCAAACTAACACGTTTTCCTCATTTTAGACTCAGCCACAATCCTGTTCTACTTAAAACGGTTTTACTTCAAAGATAATCACTAAAATGCATAATATGGCAACCTAAGCAGAAAAAATTCATCATTTAGAGGTTACAGAAGATTCGATTCCACAGAATCATTGCTTTTGTCTTTAAGCCCAACCATCACCACATGTTATAATGTTTGCTATAAAAAATTGCAAACCAAAAGAAAAATAAAGTATATACAGGGTGAGTCTTTGACCACTGCGTTAATTTTAACTATAGGTTCTTGAGATCAAAAGAAACAATTTTTTTTCATACCGTTTTTGCATATTCAGCTGCGTTAAAAAGTTATTAGCATTTTAAGTTTTCACATTGGGCAAATACCCCTCTGTAGTCCAGTTTAATTTGAATGAAAATTATCTTCCGCAGCATCCTCTATTGAATCCGAATTGTTTAAAAACATTTTTTTCCCTCTTGGAAGTTATTCACTCACTCATCTTTCATCAGATGAGGTCCATATTTAAGGGCAGATACAAGAATGGTCAACGGTTCATCCATGCTTGAAATATAAAACAGATTAAATTAAGTTTGAATGAAAAATGCCTTCCACAGCATCCACTATTGAATCTGAATTATTTAAATACATTATTTTCTCTCTAAGAAATGTTTCACTCACTCATGTTTCATCAGATGATTTTATCGATATAATCAACTCAAAAATGGTGCAATTTAGGAAAAAAAGATGATGAATGATTTTTTCTGCAAAAAAGACTAATGATTTCAGGTAGTTCAAGATACGGACCTTTAGTTCAAGTGATATTTGTTTTTCATGCAATTTAACCATCTGTACAGTAGTAGTGAGAAATGGAATAAATCTACTGACACCAAAATATGCATGACTGTTATCAAAAACCTTCTACAAGAGATCATTTCAATTGATATTGTCTTTTGAATATTACAGGAGAAAATGCAATTTTTTTTATGAAATTTCAACACCCTATATCTTTTGAACGGGGCCAAATTTGGAAAAATGTTATAGGAAGAAAATGTTTCTTTTGACGTCAAGAATCTCTGGTCAAAGAGTCACTCTGTATAAATATACCTGTTTGAACAAATTAGATAAATTGCCCAAAATAGTTGAAACACCCTAATTATTTTTGAATATGAGGGGTCGGTGTGACCCAAGTTCGAGTGCTGCATATTGGAAATCTGATAATTGGGATTATAATATTGTTGAAAATTCTCTACCGAGTTAAAATATTTCTGGAGACTTGATATTGCTGTTTAGTATCGCACTGATGGGGGCAAAAAGCCCGATACACGTCTCAGCGGCAATAATCAATTTTTGAGCGATATATCCATTGAATCACCTCATTCATACACATCAGAAATCATCGATTTATGGTACCATTGATATAACTCCATAAATCAGTCTGTTTTGGGACGAAATATTGAGCTTGGTTCTGATAACATATCTTGGATTTTGAAAAAAAATTAGAGCTAGGTTCGCATTATTTGGAGAGTAGCGATAAAAAGCTCCTCACCTTAGGCAATCTAAGTTTTTTCAACTCATTTTTTCGAATATAATAATAATGGTAGGTACAACACAAATTTCTGCTAGTTTCTTGGTTTTTTTATATGTAACATAATTTCCTTATGATAGTTGTCATCAAATCAAATGCTTTTCTATGTAGAGAGTCCTTCAGCCGTTCACATGCACTACTACTTTCAAATAATTCATGAGATCAGTACAAGATTAGAGAAAATTTTTAAGAGTTTCGAAAGTTGAAATATATCTTGAGAAGTCTTTCCCAGCTTCATGTTACAGGTAGCAATATACAGGGTGGCCATTTGAAAACGAAACTTGGACAGGTCGATTTCTGTTTCGAGGGGGACAACTTAAGATGTAGGTTACGGACACATAGCTCTTCAACCCTTGCTGCTACAACCCCCACCCCCAATTTTTGAATAGGAAAGATAGGGTGAGTGATACCTCAATTCAAAGATATTTCTATACTGATTTCAGCACAGTAATTGTTTTTTCATTTTATGCATTAGTTCTCGAAATATTCATGCGTTAGTTAATTTCATCACTTAAATTAATTTTTTGCGAATAATTGACATTTCGTGCTTCTGAAACACCAAAATTTTCGTACTTGTATTTGAAATTGCAAAACATCTACCACTGGGCAAATGAAGTCATACCGTACGTGTTAATGCTACTAGGTAAGATGTTCGACTAGCTGTTTTATTCACTGAAATCATTCTCCAGAACGATTTGAAGTATTGATCTAAGAAATTAGACTTTTCAAAGTGAAGTAAATAATTTATCAAAAACTCACATCAATTAATTAAATATTCAAATTGTTCACCATTAGCTTTCATACAATGAAATAAGTTTTGTTCGAAGCGATGGCGCACATTTTGCAGCATTTCTGGAGTGATTTGACGACATTCGTTCACTATACGTCTTTTTAAATCTTCTATGGAATCGGGCTGTGTAGAGTAAATTTTACTCTTCAAGTGTCCCCAAAGAAAGAAATCTAGTGGTGACAGATCTGGCGATCTGGCTGGCCATTCTGTGGGACCCTTTCTTCCAATCCACCGATTTGGAAATCTTTGATCCAAATACTCTCGAACTGGTTAGGCGTAGTGTGGAGGAGCTCCATCCTGCTGAAACACAATCTGATCTTCCACATAATTTCCAGCATTGTTTTTAATAATTTCCGTAAGAATTGGATCAATGTGTCATGGTTGTTTTGAAGCTCAAAATGTCGATTTTTCACAAAA
Source organism: Micraspis discolor (assembly GCA_030674115.1). Lineage (NCBI taxonomy): Eukaryota > Metazoa > Arthropoda > Insecta > Coleoptera > Coccinellidae > Micraspis > Micraspis discolor. The sequence continues at coordinate 14,915,106 of JARTUT010002175.1, forward strand.
AAACACTACAAGTGCCATGAAAACACCACTTCATATTTAAATACTTAGTTAAGAATATTTCGAGAACTAATGCATAAAATGAAAAACAATTACTGTGCTGAAATTAGTATAAAAATACCTTTAAAATGAGGTATCACTCACCTTTTCAAAATTTGGGGGTGAGGGTTGTAGTAGCAAGGGTTGAAGCGCTATTCGTCCGTAGCTTACATCTTAAGTAACAGAAATCGACCTGTCCGAGCATTTCTATCGAAAAATTTCATTTCGTCTGTAATCTCGTCTGTTTGATTTTCAAATGGCCACCCTGTATTTGATAATTCAGCAATTAGTTTAAGATAACGATTTCCATATCATCGAAGTATATTTCAATATTTTCAGATTCAAATTCAGTTGTTAAACAGCGAATATTATATCTTTCTAAAAGTTGACCAATTTTTGAAGGGAAGAAATTGAGTGTCCTAATAGCTCGCTCATTTTCATTCTGGACAAAATCGATTATGAACATCTGAAATTTTATTTCTTTAGTAACCGCAAAAGTATTCATTTAATGACTTTGGAAGTCATAACATGTTCCGAATCAGGTTGAAACAGAAAAAATTGTGAATTTTATGAAAATTGTTAGGCTTGGAAAATCCTAGAAATGTTGTCTTTGTAAAGATTCTAGGTGATAAATATGTCATTTTATAATAATATACTTTCTTCTTAAAATGGTTAGTGATTTGAATGAAATGTGGCAATTGGTGAATATCGTGAAAGTTGTGACTACATCAAAATTATTTGCATATATTTCAATAAATGATGATCCCATCGAAATCAGTGAATGTCTCCAATGTTCGTACAAATTCGTTTTTGGATTATATCGTTCGAAGTGTGTTGAAGATCCATAGTCAGTGGTTTCAAGATTTGTCCCATATTATATTAGTCATGATGTTGATCAGAATCATCTAACCAAATGAACAATCATAAATTCTATATCTCCAAATTTTATTGAACCTAATCTTCTTAAAAATTTGAATAATGAGATTTTGTCAATTACCTTCTTGATTGAGCTATTGTTCATGTACAATTCATATCGCCATTTATATGGATTTAAACAATAGACATAAATTTCGAGCGGAAACGTTTTTCTTTACTTATAACTAACAACCTACGTCGATTTATTCAATTCAAAATCTAGCCCAATCGAATGACCGGCCGTTGAAATGATCCGACAGTTAAAAAAAGTCACTATCAGTATTATCCCTTTGTAGCAACTGAGAGTATAATTTTAATTTGTGATGTAATGTAGATCTCTATTCACTCCATTCCTACCAGGTATTCCATTATATTTTTTCTATTTCATTGATAATATTAATAAAAGTAAGATAAATATACAAACAATTTACTTGTAATTTCAACATAAATGAAATATGAACACAGCAATAGTTCTAGTAGAGATTGGCGTCAGATTGGACGTATATTTTTGTGGTCGACATTTCGAAGGCGACATAAATAAAATTCCTGCAGCTATTCATCCACTCTAAAAGAACGATATGACCTATTGCACTAACTTTAAACTTGCTGTCTAAACAGTAATGGGCAAATGTTTGAAATCAAGTAAATATCTCTGGAATTATTGAATATATCAACGGGAATATATCAAAGTAATGTCAATTTTGAAATTTATAATGGAATACCTTGTATGTTATTTTAGTTTCTGATGAAACATTTTACTACGAGTACAAAAATATCGGGTTCAATATTTTCTATTTCGTTACGTACCTAGATATTAACAGAAAATTATCTAAAGAAAGTAAAACCTAATATCCATTAAAGAAATAACTAATCATAATTATTAACTGAAACTAAATGATTTTCAAAACATTGTAACTCAACTAAACTAAACTTAATGTATTAACTGAGCACCGTTTACTTCTTGACATTAAGCAAGTCGGTTTGTATATTCTCTAGTAATATTAGCTATTACTTCTGTTGGAATTCTCTGTATCTGGTGAGTAAGTCCTGTAGCTAATTCTTGCAAATTATTTGGTCTTTCAACAAAAACCTCAGACTTTAAATAACCTCACAGAAAATAGTCCAGTGTATTAAGGTCGGGACTTCGTGCAGGCCATTCATAAGTACCCCTTTTCCAATCCAACTGAGACGAAATGTCCTCTCGAACAATGCGAGCGTACTGGGGTGGTGTTACTTCCTGCTGAAACCAGATATTATTTGGTAATTGTCCATTTATCTCCAATATCGGAATCACTTGTGTCTCTAACAGCTGTAAATACCCATCTCCGATTCAAGTTTCTTGTAAAAAGAAGGGTTCCACGATTCTGTTGATTTAAATGCCGTTCCAAACGTTCAATTCTTGGAGATGTTGTGTATGAGCCACTTGAACCCAATGAGGATTAGTTTATGACCAGTAGTGGTTGTTATATCGATTAACTGTACCGTTCAAACAAAATGTTGCGTCGTCTGGAAACAACACATTTTTTATAAAATTATTATCACGGTTGCAAATATCAATCACAAAACTGTAAACGTCTATCGAAATCGTCTTCGGACAGTTCTTGAACGAGGAGAATTCTGTATGGATGATAATTTCTCGCCTCAATATTCTTCCTACTGAACGATAACTAATTCCATGCATATTGGTGAGGTGGGTAGTAGATAAGTGAGGATTTTCACGCAAAGATAATGCAACATTTTGAGCTACACCTTCTTCTGTTGCACTTTTTAACCGTCCACTTTTTGGTACATTGCTCAATGTTCCACTTGTATCTTACCTCCGCAAAATTTTCGTCACGTGAACGAGGTATCTGTGCATTAGGATGAACAATGTTAAAAAGTACACAAACTTCTTGAGGCATCGTTTTCTTCTTCCCATACCCAATAATCATTAATATTTCTATTCTTTCTCTTTCACTCAATTCGGCCATTTTACGATCAAATTAAAACAATAGAATATTTTACGTTCGAATTCAAATACTTATAACTTATTTTGACGACATCTGTCACTTCTACAATGAATTTGTTAAAAAAATATGGAAACAAATAGGCAATCCACTGCAGTATCTTCCAAATTTCATAACGACATCTATAATAATCCCAGAGATATTTACTTAGTTCCACACATTTACCCATCATTGTATACTCACACCCTCATAAGCGCTATCACTTTTCTACAAATATCTGAAAATACGATACTGCGTTTTCGTTATTCTACCTTGTAGTGTGAAAATTTTAGTTGTTGTTTTGGCTTCTCTAGACAAGACAAAATGACGTTCTAGTGTAATCTTCATTTTTGATATACAGTCGAAAGTTAATCAGAATCACTTGGTATCTGAACCTATCCGAACTTTGAAATTATCAAATAGACCAAATGTATAAATGCATTTACGTAATGTCAGAAAAATAAGTAAGAAATAAAAATTTTTTTTTCGAAATATTTGTGGACTTGAATCAATAAAATCATAAATCTTTGGAAAATTCAGATACTCCATGTTCTATACATATAATGTTTGTTAAAAATTACTGCTCTGGTCGCTTATTATTATGTAATCTTATAACATATCTTTACACTCTCATGCTAAGATTCTACCACGAATATTCAGGATACCAAGAACTTTCATATATACACAGAATTTTGTGGTCATTTAAAGAATATTCATCAGAAATCAATACGACAAAAAAAAGTTTTGAGAATATTCAAATTTCATTTGGCCAGGCGAGTTTCACGAAACTCCACTTTTTGAATTTTGATATTTTTTAGGAAATCCGCAGATTTTATTATCATGTTTCAGAAGATGGAATCTAATTGAGTTTTATATCCTCCATAAATATATCAACGAATACTGCAATAATTTATGTGATACAAGGTCGTTAATTCATTCTAATACAATTATTCGAAAGGAAATAAATGAAGATATATTATGTCGTAAATTCATTAGCAGAAAAAATTCATTTTGGTGTCAGGGCGAACCAGATCGAGAGCTTGAAATGACAAAATAACATCAATCAATAACATATTACTGATGTGAGTAGTAAATTTCATACGTTGAAATATGAATATTTCAGATTAAAATGTTGAAGGAAATGAATGGTGAGTGCTTTACCTCTTGTGAGTTTACGTGTTCGGGAACTTTCCTTATTTTATCAATCTGATAAACAGGGTGATTCCAATTGATTGGATTATGAGATAGATTGAAGCGGTATCAATATTTTACTGCTCGAATTTTTATAAACTCTTTTTTGTTGTGAATTTATTGAGATTCGAAATCTATTTTCAGAAGTATTAAATAATTGTGTTTTATGTATGCCTGGTCCTTTTTAGCCTTGATGAGTTAAATGGATCCTCTGACCGTTGGTTGGAATGTCCTTGTAGCTTCTGATGCAATTTTTTCAAGTGGTTTTCTATTTCTGTGCTGACATATGGGATTCTTAAATTCTCATGGATTGTGTTGATGAAGACATTCCAAGGGGCATTAATCAATGAACGTCCTGGATGCAGATGAAATTTCAATTATTGGATGAGGAACTTCCATGGTTGGTAGTTGTTCCAATTGGACTATGGGCCTTCGATGGCCGATTACATCGAAAAAAGGCTGATGAAGTACCACCTTTTTTTCATGATCTTGGTTGTTTAGAAGCATACGTAATTTTTGAACAATGCCAAAAACTATGGAAAGTCCTTTTTTTATTTTCAAATTGATATTGAACGATTGAGTAAATCTACTAGAACTAATATTTCAACTTTCAAGCCTTCTTTGAGTAGTTCCAAGTTTTTTTTAAATCAAAACAACATTCAAGACAATCATGGCCAAAAAAGAACTGCAAAATACCTTCTACGGAAAAACATATGAAGTTTTTAAACCTCGTTGCAAAAATCACAGAAATACACACAAAAAACTACAACCTGAAAACTACGAATAATTACGTTCAATAAAAATCTAGTATTTTCGGGTAGCTCCAGGTCTGCGAAAAAAAAATTTGTTGACATCACTCTTTATTGTTCAATTTTTCAATATGTCCATAGCACCACCCGGACTGAATACATCCATGAGAATAATTACTGGCACCATACAGTGCTAGTCAAAAGTCCCCTCCCCCCCTCGTATCTTTTGAACGGGTATACTTATAATAATGAAATTTGGAGGGTGGAAATAAACGGATGTAGGCTTCTCAACTGGTCATAACAGGTGACGCAATAGTCATAAATGACGTCACATGTCCACTGTGACCAATAATTTTAAATGGGACTCTATGGCAAGTGACAGCTCGTTTGAAAGGTATTGAAAATACCTATTCAATCATACCAATTTTGTTTGGGTTTCGGCTGATTTTGATTGATAAATTGAAGAAATACGAAAATTATAGTTTCGCATTTAATTAATAAAGGTTTTAAAGTAAGCCTCTGGTTAATTGTCAAAAAGGTTGACGTGTTTGAATTCTTTACTTGTCAAAAGTGTTTATACCTTGAAAATTTACCTAAGCTATTGTTTAACGAGACGTTTAAGTGTTTACATAGGCAAAATGGTACGTACTGTAGCCGACAAAGTAGCAGCTATCTTAATAATTGGTGAATGTAGAAACAATTTTCATGCAGTTTAATAAGAGGTACCCCGATCGCCCTATATCGAGAGTTTATTTGAGGGAGCTTCTTCGGAAGTTTGAAGCAACGTTGCCAGGTGTAACATAATTATCAGATTGTAACATAATTTTTCGGGAAAATAGAGTTGACCAATAAAGTGTAACATAATCGATAATTGTAACATAATTTCGGGAAATGTAACATAATTGATAATTATTGTAACATAATACCTTATTCACCCATTTCAGCCAGAAAACATACGGAATCCTCGATTTGGTTGAATATTCTACAAAATCATTATTATAGAAATATTTCAAGATAGTATTCCTCTCATTATTGCGTTACCCCACAGCTGGTAGATAGTTGGTCTTTTTCGCAGTTTTGCGGAAGAGACTGTCATAAAAGCCATCTGGGTACCAATTTACGCTTTGCTACATCAGTCGAGCAGTACTTTTTCTATTGCGTGTCTGTAAATATGTTATTTTTTCTCTTTTTTTATGGGAATTGGGTTGAAATTCGAAAAACACAGTTTCGGTACAATTGCTTCTGGGTTTTTTCCCATGGTCATTCCTAGATTTTCTAGATCTAGAGCTCATTTTTTCGCCTGCCTTCAGCATCGACAGTTATTCTTCATTCAAACCTTTTTTCATTTGGTAGTGTGTTCAGTAAATATCAAGTAGAAATAATTTTTTGCAATTAGTCATTATAGATCATAGTTATTGGTGGCAGTGCGATATTTATTAAATATGGCAAGTAGCTCAAGATCGATTCGATTTCGCAATTCTTCCGAATCAAGTGATTCTGAAGAAAAGGACATGAGAAGGAAGCGCTTTAAAAATATGCAAAGACGTGAACAAAGGCCTCAACGCTATAGAAACGAATGGGAAAATACTTTTAAGGGTTGGCTTAAACCTGTTGCCTGGTGCCATAATTATTGTAACATAATTTTCAGGAAAATCTGATAATTTTGGCAACCCCGTACCATAATGTCATTTCATTCATCTGGCAACGCTGGTTTGAAGCATCAGGTAGTGTTCAAGATGCCAAACGATCTGGTCGACCAACAATTAGTGATGACAAAGAAATTGACATAATTGGAGAAATGGTAGTTAACCCTACTTCTTCCACAGCCCAAGTTGCGTCTATCTGTGAAGTCAGTCAAAGGACAGTACAGTGTTGGCTAAAAACAAATTTCATCCATACAAATTAAAAATGGTGCACCAACTTTCAGATGATGACCCCGACCGAAGACTAGAATTCTGTGAAACTATGTCCAATAAAATGAACCAACAACCAGGCTACATACAGACAATTTGTTTTAGTGACGAAAGTACTTTCTTTCTCAATGGAAATGTTAACACTCAAAATGTGAGGTATTGGAGTGACACAAATCCTCACATCTTTCGTAAAAAACATACTCAATTTCCAGAAAAAGTAAATGTTTGGGCGGGTATTTTGAGAAATCACATAGTTGGGCCTCTTTTTCTCAATGCTAACTTAACCGGTGAATTGTATCTGGAGATGTTACAAAATTATATTGAGGCGTTAATTCTTGAAATTCTAGAAGATAATCCAAATGAATTCGACAACTTGGAAATAATGTTTCAACAAGATGGTGCTCCTGCACACTATTACGGTGCAGTAAGAAGTTACCTAGATGAAGAATATCGTGGTAGATGGATTGGACGACGAGGTTCGATCGAATGGCCAGGTTTACGCTACAGCACCTGACAGTATTGCCATTCTGAAACAACGAATTGTTGAAGAATGTAGGGCAATTTCCGCTGACACACTGGGACGAGTACGACAAGAGTTTAGCAATAGGATGCATTACTGCCAGGAAGTAGATGGAGCACATTTTGAACACTTATTATAAGAACTGGTTCTTAAATTTTTATTAATTAAATGCGAAACTATAATTTTCGTATTTCTTCAATTCATCAATCAAAATCAGCCGAAACCCAAACAAAATTGGTATGATTGAATAGGTATTTTCAATACCTTTCAAACGAGCTGTCACTTGCCATAGGGTCCCATTTAAAATTATTGGTCACAGTGGACATGTGACGTCATTTATGACTATTGCGTCACCTGTTATGACCAGTTGAGAAGCCTACATCCGTTTATTTCCACCCTCCAAATTTCATTATTATAAGTATAGCCGTTCAAAAGATACGAGCGGGGGAGGGGACTTTTGACTAGCACTGTATGGTGGTATAAATTTCAAGATGGTTTTAGGGCTATTCATGATTTTTCCAATTCTTTCTTTGAATGGGTTATAACTTTCAAACGAATATGATACGTATTTTTATTATTCAGTTCTTTTTTCTGCTTTTGTCTTTCTATTTCCAGATTCGATTTGGGCAGCAAGAAAGAAGTCCCTGAAATATATTTCAGCTTATTATTGTACTTTCACACTTAGACGGGGAGCCAGGGTTTTTTTACTGGGGTTTTTACCCTAGACTTTTATGTCATACGCCGCATTGTATGACACCCCGTCACTAACCTCTGATCTATATACTTTATTGTTTGCTAACTAAATATTGTAAGCCAAAAGTTCAAAAGAATATATATATATATACTACCCTGATGTTATGAAGTCGGCGCCAGCAGCAAACATTTCATAAAATCGTGCCTACAGAAAATAGCTGATGCAGTAATTCGTAACTTGATTCGAAAATGTGAAATTCCAATTCCTACACAAAGATACGTTCGAGTAATTTTAAAGTAGAAAGTAGGCATCCAGTATGCAGATTCAATGATGAATATGCTCTTGAGACAATTATTGAAATCTTCAAAACAGATCGAAACAAACTTGTAATGAAACTTTCTCTCAGAAACCAGAAATTATTTCATCATTCGACATATTTCTGGCAAATTCAAAATAATGTTTGTAACCTTTATAAAATAGATATTACAAAATCGTTATTCACAAATTTAGGTGGATTGGTGAGTGGATGAAGAAGTGCAATTTTTTTTTCATTGTTTATTTTTTGTTATGTTAATTTTGTAGAATATGCAAGAATATTTAAACAAGGTGACATAAGAACTGATCCACCTAGTTTAATTGGTCTTTCAACTCTTGTCTTTGATATCGTAATGATCTTTAATCAACACCGAAAGGAATTGGTAACATATGAGAGAATCCATTCGTTTCATAATAAAGCAGAAAAGTTCACAAGAAAATTTCTCATAACTAGTTGGAGATCAGTAGTTGACCTCTGATTTAATTCCATTTTAATCAGTTATAGTTGATTTGGCTATCATTAACCTAGAATTTTCCATAACATGGGCACATTTCAGCGTGGTTGATGGTCAAAAACTTTCATCAGGTTTTCCAGAAAATCATGTTCCCATCAGTGCTCCATCAATAGAGTTTCTGGAAGTTTGTAGGTCGAAGGTTTGATCTAATTTGTAGAAATTGAAAAATTTGTCGTCATCGAATACTCAATATTCGTGCTAAGGAGTGTCGAGATCGAATTACTAAGTGAAGAAGCCCTCAATAGCTCCTGACTCCTCGAAATAATTTTAAAATTTTTCTCTAGTTTTGTATTCCTGTTTTTCCGAGCGATATCATCTATCTATAATGAAATGATGAACGTTAATCATTGTAATCGAAACAATCACCAGAACAAAGAAAAGTAATAACACACTCAAGACAATCATTACATGCCATTCCCTCCCAGGCAGTTATAAAAATAAACATACCATTATGAATTGGTTCACCTTTTATACGGCGAAGGTGAAAGTTGAATTTATTATTCATTTAAGGCTGTGAATAATTACTCCACCTCTATAGATATGCGTTATACTAATAGTTTTTCATTATCATTTTACAGGTGCAACTCGTCTGGGCAGTGCGAGGGTGAATAAGATATTTGCTCAGCTGCCAGAGTGACCCAGTTGTGTCAGAAAAAAAGTGATTCCTGAAGACATGTGAATTTCTATGATCTTCTTTTTCTTCGAAGTCGACACAAATGTTTATCGAGAGTGATTTGATGGAACTATGTTGTTCTGTAAGCTGATAACAATATGTGTGTGCATTTCAATCATTTATCTCCAATCAAGTGAGTACGAAATAATTCATCTTCTTAAAAACTTTTCGATATCATCTTCTATTCTTCTAACGGTGAATTCGCTTCAGTTTCGATTGAATATCAAGACTGACCAAATCATGAAATTGAATAAAATTTATCAGAAAAACATTTGGCATCTAAACTTTCAGCAATTCTACTGATTCAACACTTGATGGCATCATCAGGTATCTCATTCAAAGACAATTTCAGATATACCATAACCTGGGAAGAAGTTCAACATTTTTCTAATTATTGGGCTGAAATTTTCAGGAAAAGTCGGAGGAATGAGCTCGTTATTGGGCCTACTCCAATGATTTAAGAGATACGAGCATCTGGAAATTGGTTTCCTCAATAACTCCCAGAATATCCATCGAATCAAATTGTAAATTGCAAGAATCGACACATAGAAAATTTTTTAAAAATTCCAAAAGATAAATTTTCCAATACATCATACCTCATAAAATATCAGGCTTATTGAAACATAAATTTGTGCATGTATGAACGTTATTGATATCTCACATACTCTGAAATTTCATTTTCGAAGCTTCTTTCCATCTAAAGATATGAATAGTTTTCCATTTATTCAAGAGAAAGCGTCCAACAGAGGTATCTTTGCTCGATACTCTCACAGATACGTATTCGATTGACATTGGTCGGAATTATTAATCAATGTCAGTTGATGGAAAACTAATATGGAAATGGTTCAAATATGATGTAATAACGTATGTTCACGACAAATATTTTATGATGGAACACGTGTAGAATGAAATAATAACTTATGTTGTCAAATTAAAAAGCCAAATTCGTGTTCGGAAAAAGTTCAATATAATACTCGTGAGAGTCATTCAGAGGTTTCGTAGGATTCTATTCCGAAGAATCATAGCGTTTATGAAATTTGGATTTGATTATGTAGTTCAGAAGAAAAGTGTTTGCACGTCTGATATTCAGGTGAGATGATGAAAGAAGGCTTTGTTCACCGATAGATAAATTTTCCTGATTACAGGGCCATATGCAATCAAGTGATTATATTTTGAAGTGAACATTTTTAAGTATAACAGGATCGTGGCTGAAACTGATAACTAGGAATAATTCAATTCTTTCGTATTCATTGTCAATGAATGATTTTTTTATTTCGTGAGTATGGAATCTTTTTTTAAAAGACGTTGAGGCTGTCCTTCAAGCAACTTCATCAGGTTATTTGACCATTTCTTTAGTAATTCATGTGCTCTGTTACATATATGTTCTTAATATCTTCGTAAAATCCCATTTATCTTGTATTAAATTCAATTCTTTCGTATTCCTTGTAAATAAATGATTTTTTCATTTCGTGGGTATGGAATCTTTTTTTGAAAAGACGTTAAGGCTGTCTTTCAACCAACCTCATCATTTTACGAAGATATTAAGAACATATATGGTAACAGAGCACATGAATTACTAAAGAAATGGTCAAATGACCTGATGAAGATGCTTGCAGGACAGCCTTAAAGTCTTCAAAAAAATATTTCATACCTACGAATTAAAAAAATCATTTATTTACAAGGAATATGAAAGAATTGAATTTAATACAAATAAATGGGGTTTTACGAAGATCTTAAGAACATATATGGTAACAGAGCACATGAATTACTAAAGAAATGATCAAATGAGCTGATGAAGTTGCCTTAACGTCGTTTCAAAAATAGATTCCATACTCACGAAACTAGGGATAATATTCTTCCGAAATCAGCTGGATCATCTTGGGGTGCTGATGTTTCCACTATACGCACAGCATCTCTTGTCTTAGTCTCTTCTGCAGCTGAGTATCGTTGCTTTGTTTAGTACAATAGTGCACATACCCAAAAAATCGATGCAAAATTGAATACATTGATGAGAATAATCTGATACTGGTAATCCGGTCAAAGGATACATACCAGGTTACCAAAATTTGCATAGAGCTGAAAATTGGTAGAGATGGTCAGGATACCATTAGAAAAAAAGGGTGAAAAGTCCCCAAAAATCCCATTGTTGCTAAAAAAGTTATTCAAGGTCAAAGGTCGCGAAAATGCGTTTTTCGCTTTTTTTAGACTCATAGAAACGATGAAATGGGCAACTCATATCGTGAATTCTTATTAAGAATTAACAAACCCAATCGGCCATTAATGTAATTGAAAATGAAGCAGAGCTAGTACAGCTTTTATCTGTGGGAACTTATCGCATATCCTGTTGAACAGATGTTAAACCTGACCAATTATATTGTACAAGTAGGTAATTGAACTTTTACCAGACGACATAATTCACCCATAAATTTTGACAACTTGTAGGATAATGAACTGTTTCGTTTCATTTAATCGAAAAAACGGGATGTCACAACTAGTAGGTAGACCACAATGTGGTCAGGAATTTAATGAGATTCTAACGGTTCTTGAATGCAGAATTGATTTATACCACCTTGCATAACTCGTGTAACACTATTCTCAGAGTGTATTGTTAGATTATGATATAAACAATTTAATATTCGGGTAGAATATTACTTAGTGTATTCATCTAGATTCAGAATAACTGGTATAAAAAAATATCATTGCAGATCAAATTATGTGACGAAAAAATTATACAGATGGAAATAAATGTTTTTTGGGAAACCCGTTATGTTTCGATGATTAGCGTGGAAATAAGCCTAGAAGTGATGGAAATTAATAAGTGATAAGAATAGTCGTTCCATCAAAATTAACGTAATTTGTCAAGATAGTGAATTTTCTGTCACATCTTCGAATTAAATGTCCTATTTCCTACCAACCATTAGCCAAATGGTGTGCGATTTCTTACAGTAGACAAATTGTCTTTTAAGTGGGTGAGAAATGAATTCACGGAATAATCTTTCCTACTGTCACAGTGTTTATGACGAATTATCCGCATTTACAGAGATATGCTATTAAGTGAACAATGAATACAGATATGCTAAGCCGTTTTTTCGTTTCAAATGAAGAATGAACGCTTTATATTTTCAGTATTTCCGAATGAACAATGCTACAATTAGAAAAGTTACGTGTCTGTTTTCATGGGAGGTGAAATGACATTATGGGAGGCTCCAAAGAAAAAAACCTGAGGTAAATCCGGAAATGTCTAAATAACAGGCGAACACGAAAATATCAGGGCATCCTAGGAAGTAGGTACTGAAATAGAGTTCATTGCGACTAGAAAATAACAATCTAAAATAAGATCAAACTATACATACTCGTCAAAAACACAGGGACAGACACAAAAATGTCGTAACGGGTTTCACTGGCTCAAGGAGGAAACTGACTCTCCTGCGGTCAGTTATATCCCCCATTCGCCAGTAAAAACCCTCTTACCTTGCTACTAATCTATAATATAAAAATGAATTGCAAAATGTGTTGGTAAGCGCATAACTCAACAACGCCTGGACCAATTTGGCCAAATTTTTTTAAAATGTTCGTTGAAGTTCAAGGATGGTTTTTACGGCGAGAAAAATTAGAATTATTGCTGGAAAAACCCTAAAAATAGCCCTTTTCTTCTTTCCATACAAATGATTTGTAACTAAAACGTAGTCAATTTGAGCTTTATTGCTATAGTATAAAGTTCATATTAAATTACAAGCACTCACTGTTGTCTAAGCAATGTAGGTGTGTTCCTAACGTCAAAGATCATATCTATCAAAACAATGTGCGTGTATGCGTTGGAGCACAGAATACATAGTTGGAGAAATTTAATGTCGCGTTCCGAAACTCGCGTTTCTTTTGTATTAGTTTCGGCACGCGAGATAAAATGCATCAGTTTCCACGTCATTACATCAGTCAAACAAAAATCGCGTTACCAACAGTGTTTTATTATTTTTAATATCCAAATTTTAAATAAATAAAACTATTCGTACGGCTTAAAAGGATTTGACTTCAAGTCATATCAAATTAAAAAAAAAAAAGTTGTCTGTTACCTAATCTACTGAGTTTGCTTTTGTCAACTGATACACGAAACAAATTCGTATATCGTGTTTTGTGCAAAGTGTTTAGTTAGTTAGTGTTTGTTTAGTTCGTGAAAGAGGAACCATAAAAGGTTATGTATTCATTGACTATCTCCTTAGTAAAATTTACGGTTTAGCTTGTTATGTTAAAAAATCCTTGATTCACAATATCGAGTTAATCCAAAAAGGCGAATTTGAGGGTGTTTTCTTTATCTCTTTCAAATTTGGTATTGTTTTGTTATTCAGTTCTTTTTTCTGCTTTTGTTTTTTTATTTCCAGATTCTATGTGGGCAACTTGAAGAAGTCTCTGTTTCCATCAATAGAATATCACTCTTGAAGAAAGAAGTCCCTTAAATATTAATTAAATAATTTCAGCTTATTTTTGTACTTTGTTTTTTTTTGTTTTTTTTTTTACTGGGTTTTTTTTTACTAGGGTTTTTTCCCTAGGCTTTTATGTGATACACCGAATTGTATGACACCCTGTCACTAACCCCTGATCTATATGCTTTATTGTTTGTTAACTAAATATTGTAAGCCAAAAGTTCAAAAGAATATATATAGTTCGTGATTAGTGAAAAAATAATTTAAATTTGATATGCCTCCTATAAGACGAAGCAATTTAGGTAGAAGAACCAGAAATGCTACAAACCAAGCTAATTACCGATCTAATCGTACTGCACAAGAACGTGACGACGGAGATGAACGTGAAAGAAAAAAGATCTACGGAGTTGATTCGGCTACTAATCAAGATGATGTAGTCAACTATCCACCGGAAATCTTAAACTCGCTGGATTTGCCAGGATTGCCACCTCACAATCTTCAATTAAAGGTTGGATCGGTGGTTATAATGTTGCGAAATATCAACCAACCGCGTCTTTGCACCGGTACACGGTTAGCGATAAACAAATTACTAAACAATGTGATAGAAGCAACTATACTCAAAGGAAAGTATAAAGGAGAATATGTTCTCATACCGCGCATCCCAATGATTCCGACTGATGTGCCATTTGAGTTGAAACGACTGCAGTTTCCAGTGCGGCTTGCTTTTGCTATGACTATAAACAATTCCCAGGGGCAATCATTAAGTGTTTTTGGTATTGAGCTAGAAAACCCATGTTTCTCACATGGTCAATTGTATGTTGCCTGTTCCCGTGTTGGAAAACCATCAGATTTGTTTATCTATGCGCCAGGTAATCAAACAAAAAACATCGTATACCGCAAAGCACTACAATGATAATAATGATATTTATGATTCACATGATTAACAATAAAGTGATTACTTACTTTTAAATCCTCATATATGTTTTATTTAATTATTTTTTATTCACAACGTCACTAGGGTGACGGTTCTGTTCAGGAGAATTTTTTAAAATACGTAGGCACAAAAACTGCCACATTACAAATCTTTTTGACAGGACGAAGTCTGTCGGGTCAGCTAGTGTTATATAATATTGTCAATCGCAAACTCAATTCCAAATTAAAAATAAAATTATTGTCTGATTGATAATAAGTCAGATCATGAATTAAAAGTTCCTGAATACAAGTTTAAAAATTATTTTACGTCTTTCAGATTTACATAGGTAACCTAAAATATCCGATCACACAAAAGTGTCCAACAGTGCCCGAAACGAGGGGGAACATTTGTTTTCTTCTTTTTTATGGACGTACCATTCAAATCGATATAATTTTCAGATAATGCATTGAAAAATAGGGATGTCACTTAGTCATGCCTCTATTTGTATGTTTATGAAACAAAATTAGTGTTTTGTGTCAAGCATTTTGCAATTTCGAAACATTCAAGTAGATCTGTTTGACACCTTTATTTGCTTTGTAGTAAGGGTGTTTTTGTTGATGTGAATCAAAAACAAAACTATTTTAACTTCGTCAACTGCGAAGAGATTAATTGATAAATTTCGAGAGACTGACTAGAATTGCAAATGTCGAGAAGCTCTCTACAATTAACACAAAAACTGAAACTCGATGACCATGCATAGTTTGTTGAATGGACTATTGAGCAACAAATGAATGATTTTTCGAGCAAAATAATCTGAATCAACGAAGCACATTTTCACCTTGATGCCTTTGTTAATCGCCAAAATTTCCGCTTTTGGGGTTCTGATAACCCACATGTGACTGTCGAAAAACAAATGCATCCACAATGTGTCACTGTCGGGTGTGCATTTTGGGGTGGAGGCATTATTAGACTAAATTTTTTTGAAAATGAGGCTGGTCAAGCAGTGACTGTTACTGGTGCTCGATATCGCGACACGATAAGTTCTTTTTGCCGAAATTGGATGATGTTGATGTAGCCAATATGTAGTTTCAACCAGACGGTCCCACATGCCGTACAACTCATGAAACACTTTCCAGTTCGTGTACTCTCTCGTTTCGGTGATCAGAATTGGACCCCTAAATCGTGTGATTTAACACCTTTAGATTTTTTCATGGGGTTAATTAAAATTACATGAAAAACTGCGGAGGTGGTTTGCCCGATGTGTTATTTCATAAATAACCCTATCCTATGTTCTTTATGAACCAATTAGTAATTTACAATCAAAAGACTATAAACCGTGTTTTTTATTTATTTCAAATCTTGCGTTAATGTTGAGACACCCTTTATCTATGAATATATTTGAGATATGAATCGGTGTATACATTAAGTACCTATTCATTAAGATCGATAAATATTGAAAGGCAGGTAGTTTTGTGTCGTGAGTGTGAATATTCACATAGGTCATATGCGATTTATTATTCTGTTTGTTCGAAGAAAGATATAAAGCTGATAAAAAGGCTTTCAGAAGATTCGACGGAAAATCCGTGAAAAATTTATCAAGATAATAACTCCAGCATGAATCTGTTACCAATCCCGCTTTCAATTTGTGCATCGGGAAATGTCTCCGCGACGACATAATGTTAGGATTTTCTACGAGCAAAATAGAAAAGAACTACCATATCGGGAAAACGTAAAGGTAATAAATTTCCATAAACTCCTTCATCTTGAAAAATTGGCCCTTTATGGCACGTGCGGTTGGATAGATACTATCCGGGATATAATCAGGGTGTTCCTATTCTGGTAGGGATATAATCCTAGTAGTTGAATTGGAAAACGATTTATTCACAGGAATATATAAACTGGGATGTTCGATATAACAAAGCGTGACGGATAAAAAAATCACGTCACTAGAAAGCGAGAGTTGCGTCAATGAAATGGCTAGAGTGGAAGATGGTGAATCCCAAATAACAGAGAACTGAATAAATCAAAGGCTGAACTAATAAAACAACAAGTTTCAGGGAAATCACCTTCATTAATAAACCTGGACAGTTAATTTTTGAAGAAGGTTGTTCGTTGCTTTGCAAGAATCTTATACATAAACAAGTTTTTCAAGAGGGAAATGGCTCTGTTTTTGTTTGTGTTTTTGGGCGCTTGTTTTAGTTTAGTAAACTAGTGGACCAGCGTGCCCAAAATATCTCCAATATCAAACCGAATTTGTCTTGACCGATTGGCTTTGTTAATCATCCAAAATCTTGGTCAAAAACGTTATTGCGCCTAATCTATCAAAGGTATGCCGGTATGAGGTGAGCGTCAAGATACAAATGTCTCGATAGGGAACGTTTGTGAACGAGCCTAAATTTTTTTTGCTTTGACATCTGTGAAACATATTTAGTATACATCAAATCATTGAACAGACAACATCATATTTTTTCATCGTGTTAAAAATGTCGAATTTTGTACCCGAAAGTGATGATTTGCGGAAAGCATTTCCGCTTTCCAAATAAGCAAGTTCCCACCAGGCAAATGGTGCTTGAACTGTATCGTAAATTCGTAAGTACTGGCTCCGTAGTCGACGCGCCGCGTTTAAGTCGCCCTGTTAATTTTTTCGTAAAATTTGTTTTACCGTAACTAAACGATGCCGCATATGTGTTGAAGAGGAAGGAAAATATGCAAAACGGTAAACTGACTTTTGCCGCACCCTGCTTATGCTATTAAAAATACTACTAAAAAAATTGATTGCTTTCATTTCTTTTCAATTTCCTACTAGGAATAAAAAATGAAACAATATGAAAACACATATTACAATAGCGGTGTAAAGTTTTTTCTTCCTAAAAAATTGGTTGTAATTAAAAATACTTCAAGAACTATCATTAAATACACTGCTCAACAATTGATAGGGATCACTTACTTTTTCTAAATTTATTTCTGAAATATTCGCTCCAAGATTATAAATTTAGTCAGATATCAGGTATTTTCAGTGGATAATATGGTTCACTTGAGAAAAGAATGAAAAAATGGAAAGTTGGAGAGAAAAAAAGACTTTATTAGGAACAATCAAAATTCTGTGAGTAAGTAACATAAAAATTTTTGATGAAACCACAAGAAGGCTGAAGTTTCGGTTAAGCTAGTACCTAGTTGGTCCCCACGAGCTCGTCTCAAGCATTCTACCCTACGAAGCATACTTTCAATCAAACGATTTATAAAATTTTGGGGCAAATTCGTCCAAATATCCCGTAAAGCGTTAGAAAGGTCCTCCAGGTTATTGATCCGTTGTTCTAAGGTTGAAAATTGTCTAGACATCTCAGACCAGACATGTTCGATGCAAATCATGTCTGGAGAGCAAGCTGGCCAGTCCATCCTATCAATAGCATGAGTTTCAAGCGCTTCATTAACCAGACGACTACGGTGTGGACGGTCATTATTGTCAATTAAAATGAAATCCTCGCCCAAGGCAGCCGCAAACGGAACAATTATGGGTTCAATAATCATATCGTGATATCTCTGGCTGGTCATTGTGGTGTTCTGCAGAACAACCAACTCTGTGCGTTGGTTCAAATAAATGCCTCCCCATACACATATAGAACCTCTGCCAAAAGCTGTTGTAGGTACCATAAACTGTTCTGCATACCTTCGACCTCTTTCCCTCCAAGCAAGAATACGTCCATCGGAGTTGATCAAACGAAATCTAGACTCATCCGTAAATAAACATCGGCTCCAATCTTCAACTGTCCAATTGCGGTGCTCCTCAGCCCATTGCCGTCGATGAACAGGGTGTTCCCTATTCAAACGGGAATGTTGTACCCTCCTACGTGCTCTCAAACCACGAACATGTAGTCGTCGTCTTACAGTCTGGTTCGAAATTAGAACTCCTGTTGCAACTGTCAGTGATCTATTGAGCCGCAACGCCGGGTAAGTGGGATTTCTCTAGCATTGAGGATCAAAAGACGATCTTGGGCAGTTGTTGTACTGCGCTGCCGACCTCCCCCATGAACATAAGCTACTGAGTTGTTTTGGATGAACTTATTCCAAGCCCGACTCACGACACTGCGAAACATTTAACCGCCGGCACACTTATCGCTGGGACAAACCTTCCTGTATCCACATTTGGTCCAGTTGTACAGGAGCCAAACGTCTTTTCGGCAGGACTGATAAGCTGATATTGTTCTCATTTCTTCAATTATTGTCACCTTATGTGTTTGAGCGAGAGAAAAAAACAGATTTAATAACAAATACCACATTGCTTTTCACTCCACCTGTAACAGCCTACAGATAATAATCGATTTTGTGAACAAGAGCCGATGAAGTGAGGAAAAATTTGATATAATCAACTCAAAACATCTAAATTTTTCCTTAGAGAACATGTAATGTACAGATATTCACGAGATAACTTGAAAAAAATACAAATGAAGAGAAGTTCATAAGTGATCCCTAGCAATTGTTGATCAGTGTATATTCTTTTTCCAACAAAGTGGTCGCAGCTCCATGCGTCTCATAATATTTCAACGACAGAAATCGACAAAATCATTGAACTCAAAGATGTTGCCAGATTAACCTTTCCTTAAGACGGTCTTTACTAAGCCACTGATATTAAGAGGAAGGTGCAATCAAAGACAAGGGTAAGTCCAACTAAAGTTTAAGGTCGTCATAGCTGAACGTGTCTGAAGCAAAACACATATTTGTAGAGACACATTGAAGAAGGAAATATAACCCTGTTCAAGATTTCATATTTAAAATATCTTCCCGTTTATTAACCGACCTCATTGGGATCATTTATCATTAAAAAAAATCATTGATGTTTATACACAAATAGATTCCAACAGCGTTGCCTTAAATTGAAACCATTAACATTTTGCTTGAAATGAAGTCTTTCTGATGATTTAAAGTTTCTGATCGTGAGACACTCACGAAATGCCCCTAGTTTCGTTCATAACTTAGGTATTGAGTGCTTGAAAAGATGACCGTAATTTTTGAATATATCGAACTGAAAATGGTCCCAATCGGTTGGGTTCGACATCCTGATGAATAATCCGTGGTGTTACTTAAGTATGCTCAGCCGGTATACCTCTCTATCTTTCGAGGGGATGAGCTATAGTTTCCAGAATAGGTTAACTGTTCAAATATTTTGGTCAAGTTAGTTGTTGGGATTAATCCATTTAATAATGGAGCAGTAATGATAATCTAATAATTGGTTTGTTCAGTGGCCCCTAGAATATCCATCCGATGAATTTGTAACATGGACGATGTTTTAATGAAATTGAGAGGAATAGTTGAAATGAATTGTCACGCTTCAGAGCAAAAACGGGATGCAATTCTGCATATGACACGTGAATAAACATTTTTAACTCATATGAAGAATAAACGTATAATGTATCCATTTCAACAATAACTGAATGAATATTTATTCACGTGGGGGTTTTAATCTCCTTTTATACATTTGTTGTGTTAATTGCTTTTATTGTCCCCTGGGTTATTATGATGAAATCAACGTAACTCCATTTAAATTTTATTTTACTTCTCACAACAGGATAATTCCTCTGCATTTTCAAATCAGTAGAATATTTTCTCAATAATGAGTTAAAAACTGATTGATATTGTTCTTGAAGTAAATACCTAATTTACTATTTACTAATTTACTTATAATTAAATGCCCTTAAGGAACATCGAAGAAGCATAGATCAAAATTGAAATAACCATAAATTCAAATAAGGAAACATTCAATTCAGAAAACGCAATCAGAATAAATTGACATCAGTGAAGAATTTTATTTGAAGTATTGTCTAGTTGTGTGACTATTCACCAGTCCAAATTTGGAAAAGGAATTCAGGAAACATGAAAGCGGAAGACAAGCATCTTCGTTCATGCATCAAATACAAATGTAATTCCTCTAATTGAATTTGAGGAGGAGAGTAGAGAACAGACACGATCCTAGAATATTCTAGAGTTAAGCTGACGATTCCATTGCATTTGGTATGTTCACATAGACGGACTTATTTACATCTACATTTTACTACTGGTACAAGAGTACCTTTTAACTCAACAGCATGAAGCTTTATGATATATACTTTGTACTCTTAATGGAGTATTTCGATTGTTAATATACAAGGTGTTTCAGAATAATGTAATCAAACGGAAATTTACCAACTTATTCAAGAAGAAAACTGTTATTGAATTGAAATTCGGCCTGAACTTAATGGCAGGCATTACATTTCTTAACATTTTAGTTATGTCAATTATTGTTGAAAAATTCATTATTATTTCTTATGTTATCAAAGTTAGACTGTCAATTATGATTTCAATATTTGATTGTATTTTTTTTTAAAACGAACAAGAAATTTGTCAAAATAAATAAAATACAGGGTGCGGCAAGAGTCAGTTTACGTTTTGCATATGAGTGAAAAAAAAGCAAAAATATTGCGAATAAATTTATTTTCGAGAAAAATTTACTTGTGGCCTCACATTTTATGTTCGAATTGTTCCCCCTCTTCAACACACATGCGGCATCGTTTAGTCACGGTAAAACAAGGAGCCAATACTGATGAATTTACGATACAGTTTATGCACCATTTGTCTGGTGGGAACTTGCTTATTTGTAAAGCGCTGGCGAAATTCTTCGAAAATTTCAGCATAATCTCCGTCAAGTTCAAGGTAAGAAGTTAGCAAACAAACATGTTCTCCAATTTCGGGTACTTTACACGCGCAGCCTAGGCAACGAACGCACTGTAAACGTACACAACTACACTGCTACACGCGGACAACTCGACTCGCAACGTTTCACCACAGTATAGGGACCAAGCAGTAGTCACACTCCGTGGATTTCGAACTGAAATCGCTTACACCAAAGGAACTCGCGCATTCCTCCCTGCGCATCTAATCTTATCGACCGCGAATTCAAAAATTGATTAGAAAAGGTTATTTTCGTTATCTGAAAACTTAAATATTTTGATTTAAGCTGGTAATAAGTTCTCACTTTAGAGTGTATGGACCATTGTTTAGTCTATATTCATATAAAAATTATGACTCCGCTCATAATGTAACCGTAAATGTAATCACATTTCCTCATTAACAGAACGCATTCAATAAAACATATATTGTTTTATTGTGGTTTTGATATCACTTTGAAAGAATCAGTGATTAGTGATGAAATTTACTCAATAGTTTACTCAGGAACGGCCTCTGAAACTTTTTGAAATGTGTTAAAAATCATAGGTACCTTAGGTTTGTAAGTGAAATGACTCATTAAAATTTTTCTTAACGAAGATTGAGTTGAAGAGTAGGTATTATATGGAAAATTAAGTAGTTGGTGGTTGAAAGCATCGAATGTGTTTAATATAAAACCCTCAATACTTGAATTTAACTGAAATATTAATCTTCGAGTCCATGAAAAATAACTTTCTTTTTATATTGAATTGTTTCGAACAATTTTTTCAATGAATTCTCTGATGATTTAGTTTGAACTGATACTATTTTTGACTATATTCAAGTCATGAAAAGAGGAATTTGATTATGGAATTCTAGAATTAGTGGCAAGTTTTAGCGAGCGACCTGAACAGTTCTTGAGTCAAAAGCGGTAAAAAGGAGGAGGAGAGGTTTAGATCGTTTCCATTCGAAGATTTAGCGTGAAAAACCCCTTTCCTGATATCTCAACTAATCGTTAAGAAATGACGACTATACTGAGTCTGCTGTAGGCGTAAATCTGCTAAAATTCCATTGGTTCCTGATATCCCATCTAATCGTAAAGAAATGACGGCAGTTAACGTAAACCTCCTGAAATTTCATTGGTTCCTGATATCTCAACTAATCTCAACTAATTGAATGAAGCACTACTCAAATAACGGAGCTTTTAATAAATATCATTTTCTACAATACTATATGTATCACTCACCTGTCGGTGTCTAATGGTATTGAGGAAAAAGAAAGTTTGGTATTATTGAAACTATTGTTTTTGTAGTTGCATACGCTACAATTGTTAATCATTTTGGAATTTATTAGAAATTAACACAAAATTGAAACAGAATACTCACTGGAAAGAAAATAAATGATTGAATAAATGAGATTTGCTGGTTCATGGTAGATTTTGACTCAAAGAAATTCCACTGAATTATAGGTTAGGATGTATTTTTTTCTTCAACTTCTTCTTTGAATTTTAAATAGATCTCAAAAAAGTTATATTCTTCTAAATATCAAATGAATTAATTATACAAAGGAATTATGTAAGATGTCTAAAATAATAATAATGACATTATTCCAGACATCTTAGAATTATTGATGAAAACAATGAATAAGGACCAAAATATGAGGTTAGAATCCCTGCAAGATGGGCGAGTCAGACTTGGTGTAAGAAAATCCACGGAGTGCGACTACTGGTTGGTATCTATACTGTAGTTTCACCAGCCTCCTTCCGCCCTAGGCACGATACTGGTCGATAATACACGCATGCGTGAATACCAGACAGTGTACACTGACTTTTGCCGCACTCTTTATATTCTGTTAATTAAAATACAGTTATTCCCAAATAGGTATCAACAAAATATGAATGAATTTGCTTTATAAATTTCTTATTCATTGGAAGTTTGAATTTGTGAGTATTTCAGATCAAATTACACAAATAAAAAAACTAATGATTCTAGGAAGTACAAGATACGGACCTTTAGTTCAAGTGATATTTGTTTTTCATGCAATTTTACCAATCTGTACAGAAGTAGAGACAACCACAGAAATGGTATAAATCTCTTGATGCCAAAATATGCACGACTTATCAAAAACCTTCTACAAGAGATCATTTCAATAGATATTGTCTTTGAACGGGGCCAAATTTGGAAAAATGCTAAAGGAAGAAAATGTTTCTTTTGACGTCAAGAATCTATGGTCAAAATCAATCCAGTGGTCCAAGACTCACCCTGTATATGGGTATTCTTCTATAATAATTAGTTTTTGTCTTTTCATTCAATTTGATGCTCAAAATAGCCATCCCATATCCCATTATAAATTCAAAAAGTGCACCTGCTAATTTAACTTTTTTTTTCTTAACTACAATATTTGGTCTAATTTTAACTTTATTACAACATCGTGTCGTTAGATTATTGATGTGAGAATAAGGCAAAATATTTATTTCTTTCAATATGGTAATATTTTTTTATTTCATTCATAACTGATGTACATTGGCTTTCCACCCTGTACCAGGTTGTCATTTCATTTCGGGACACCCTGTATTTAGGACAAATTCACCAGATGATTCTCTGGTGCTCTAATTGGATCAAAACAAGATGCTCACTAACGGATTAACGGAATCATGATACAAATGTGATAGCGACTCAACCAGTATATGCACCTTAACCTGGTCAATGAAGCATCCGAAGAGGCACCCATTAAATTGTGATCAGTAATTTCACAATGGAATTCCAACGAGAGTTCGATGATAGGCTATTTATACCATGGAGAAAGTTGAACCAGCTTGTTTATTATTCACCCATTTACATACTGGAGTTGTTACTCTTTGGTTTGAACCGTACTACGAGCCCAGAGGGCCGATATTTAAGATGCATATGCTACTAATCTGTTGATGAGATAGTCTCAAGACGGAGTGAAATGGAAGTTGAGTCTGGTGACCCACATAATATGACTCACCTTGAGTGTTTATCTTGATGTCTGTATATGGATTTTGGAAGAAGATGAGCGATATTCTCATGTGAATTTTCGAATGAAGATTCCTTTTTGTGTTGTGTAAAATAATTGGCCTTGAATAAACTAGATATTTAATAAATAATTGGGGTTTGTCAAGTAAAAAATTTGTATGAGTCCATCCGTTCAGATTGAAAGAATTTGAAAAAAAAAATGCTGAAGGTATTTTTGCCGACAGGCTGAAGAGTTATTCCTATAAGCTACGAAGAACCTAAGAACGCCTTACGGACGCAACGCCGAATACTCCCCCAAACCACAGTATGCAGTAGCATTGCAGTTTTGATTATCAATTCTCGTTCTAACCAAATTCTCTGATATGAGAAAAACACAATATAATTCAACCAACAGAAAGTTAACTGAGTTTATTGCCGCGTAAAAAGTAATGCTATTTATGAACTCCGAATATGGTCCAATTCAACCCTTTTTACAGCCTTCATTAAAAAACATGGGTCCCGATTCCCCACAAACTTGTATCTTGTCGAACAAGCAGCTAAACGAAATACTGTAGCCATTCTTCTTGTCCACAGAACGAACGCAATTAGACAAAAGTTGAAAATGCAATTAACGAGCACAGAACGTTGCAATGCTCTGAATATTCATGAACAGTTAAAGACGTATTATCTTCATCAATTTTCATGCCTTCATCGCGGAATAATTCTTGTTAGAATCGTTATTTGTCAACAGGAGAAAACAGGCTGTATTCTGAAATGAGCAATTGGTTTACTCAGTAGCTTCATTAATTTTGAGATAATTGCATCGACGAAGCTTTAATCACTATCATATTGCACAAAGCCCGGATTTGGATCGACAGTTTTCTCGGTCAGCTTTTGTTGTTCGACGTAATTGAACGTTAAAGGTGGACAATGGGCTTCTCATTGGTTTCTGGGCGACCATAAGTGACACGTTTCGTAAGATGAAAGAAAGCTGCCTTCCTTGTTCCTTCCAGTGGATCAAGTTGTAGGCAAAATGGGCAGGTATTTGGGTCGAGCAGAATACGACCAACTTGTGTAATGTATATTCGAATAATATAATAATATAATATAGTATACTAGCTGACCCGACAGACTTCGTCCTGTCAAAAAGATTTGTAATGTGGCAGTTTTTGTGCCTACGTATTTTACAAAATTCTCCTGAACAGAACCGTCACCCTGGTGATAGGGCGTTGTGAATAAAAAATAATTAAAAGAGACATATATAAGGATTTAAAAGTAAGTAATCGCTTTATTGTTAATCATGTGAATCATAATTATTATTATTATCATTGTAGTGCTTTGTGGTATACGATGTTTTTTGTTTGATTACCTGGCGCATAGATAAACAAATCTGATTGTTTTCCAACACGGGAACAGGCAACATACAATTGACCATGTGCGAAACATGGGTTTTCTAGATTAATACCACAAACACTTAATAATTGCCCCTGGGACTTGTTTATAGTCATAGCAAAAGCAAGCCGCACTGGAAACTGTAGTCGTTTAAACTCAAATGGCACATCAGTCGGAATCATTGGGATGCGCAGTATGAGAACATCTTCTCCTTTATACTTTCCTTTGAGTATAGTTGCTTCTATCACATTGTTTAGTAATTTTTTTATCGCTAACCGTGTACCGTTGCAAAGACGCGGTTGGTTGATATTTCGCAACATTATAACCACCGATCCAACCTTTAATTGAAGATTGTGAGGTGGCAATCCTGGCAAATCCAGCGAGTTGAAAATTCCGGTGGATAGTTGACTACATCATCTTGATTAGTAGCCGAATCAACTGATTTATATATCCTCAATTCGCCTGTAATTTGTTCTTGAATTTTGAAATTTAATTCATTTACATCTATGTTTTTTGCAGCCAGTATAGCTCGTTCGCTCAACCAATCATGGTTTCTGTAATTTTGAGAAACATCTGGAAACACCTTCTGAATAAGTTCATCTTTTGATCGAGTTAACTGACAAAAACTTTGAGGAAAGTTAATGAATGCAGCCAGTCAACATGTCTATAGGAAATTTGCCATTACCAATGTCAATGAGTTGTTTAGAGAATATGTTTCCAGATTGGTCATTTTGCAACTCGACACGCATATTCTTGCTCAAATGAAGTACTTTGACATGTTTCCACAAATTGGAGGATTTAGACATGCATTGAGTTCATCAGCTGGCGTTGATCGTGGAATCACTGGCAATGTTTGACGAAAATCTCCTGCTAATAAAATCATTGTTCCACCAAATCGGTTATTATTGCTCCGTAGATCTTTTAAGGTTTTGTCTAAAGCCTCCAAAGATTTTTTTATGTGCCATCGTGCATTCATCCCAAACAATCAATTTACATTGCTGCAAAACCTTTGCCATTGCAGAGTTCTTCGAAACGTTG
Source organism: Micraspis discolor (assembly GCA_030674115.1). NCBI lineage: Eukaryota > Metazoa > Arthropoda > Insecta > Coleoptera > Coccinellidae > Micraspis > Micraspis discolor. The sequence goes on from JARTUT010002175.1 coordinate 14,942,023, forward strand.
CAGGTTGGAGTTTCATTGCTTTGCATATTTAATGGCAATTTTAGTGCTGAATGGGCTGTTCGACCACCTTCAAGCAAAGTTGCTGCGATTCCCGACGAAGCGAGTGCAAGTGCAATTTTATTTTGTGAGCGAATTGTTGCTAATATTAATGAAATCAAAAAAGTTTTTCCTGTACCACCAGGTGCATCTAAGAAGTAAATCCCTCCAGTTTCATAATTTGTTACTTTCATAAGAGTTTCAAATACATACTTCTGTTGTTCATTTAACAGTGGAAGATTTGTTTGAATTAGTTCTTTCAAAGCGTTGAGATCATACAGTTTTTCCCGATGCAACTCTTGGTTAAAAGCGTCATGCATTGGACGATTGGGCGCGGTCAGGCCTAATTGAATTAATAGTTTGTTTGACATTATCAAGCACATGTCCTCAATTGAAATTAATGCTTCATTGTAAATTTCTTCACTGATTTGTATATTTGGATTTCCCATTCTATTCCGTATTTGATACAAAATATCATCACACATATAATCTTTGTACTTGATCCACAAATCAATTGGGTTTGATGGGAAGCATGTAGATATGATTATAGAAAACAATGTTCGTATTTGATGAGCGTGTGATGATATTACAGCATCATTGAGAGTTTGATCCCAATGAGCGTCATTTTCAAGCAATTGCAAACATAGATATGATCTTTGACGTTAGGAACACACCTACATTGCTTAGACAACAGTGAGTGCTTGTAATTTAATATGAACTTTATACCATAGCAATAAAGCTCAAATTGACTACGTTTTAGTTACAAATCATTTGTATGGGAAAAAGAAAAGGATTATTTTTAGAGTTTTTTCAGCAATAATTCTAATTTTTCTTGACGTAAAAACCATCCTTGAACTTCAACGAACATTTTAAAAAAAATTTGGCCAAATTGGTCCAGGCGTTGTTGAGTTATGCGCTTACCAACACATTTTGCGATTCATTTTTATATTATAGAAGATATATATGCCTTTGATGGGACAAACCTCCATGCATCGGCAGATCCTAGTTATAGTACTGACTTTAGAATCAAAAGAACACGGTTTTGGTCGATATACAAGGTGTCCAGAAAGGGTATCGGGTATTTGTTTTCGCGCCATGTTCGGAACGGGGCATCTAAAAGGAGCGGGTAGAGGTTCGTGGCGTCCCCATTTGTGGAGTTTTACTCACGATAGAACAGTACTCGGAGACGCATCGCGCATTTTGCGTATTATCGTAATGGTGATTCAAAAGTGACTTCACAACGACTCTATAGAGTGGAATATCATACGCGTCATGCGCCAATTGACGATAGCATTAGGAAATGCATCAGGATGTTCGAGAATACAGGTGCGAAAGTTAAAATTCAAAACTCTGGTCGTCCTTGTTCAGTTCGCGATGAAGAAACAATTAAAGAAGTTGAGGCGTCTGTTCGTCAAAATCCGTTTTCATCCATCCGAAAGCGAAGCCAAGCATTGAACATAAAAACCGTCTTAGCATTCGATTTTAAGACTTTCATCTGAAAGCCTATAAAATTCAATTGGTTCAAGAATTGAAGAATGCGGGCAATGCTAATCGATTAATTGAGTCCCATTAAAAAAATTAAACCTCGATAAAACATTATTTGGGTATCTGACACAAATATCTATCACACTTATCCACACTCGAAGGATTAAGTCATGGCGAAATTATAACACTTTATAGGTCCCAAACTGGAAGCTGACTGAAATGATCTCAAGGATAATTGCTATTCCGTGACTATATTCAATATCATCAATAGATTGAAAAGAATAAAGATAGGAAACTGCCTTATTTTGCGTTTTAGTTTAAATTTCCAGATACTATTTGGCCAAGGAGTATATGCTTCATTTTAGTTCTGAATTTTAACTCTGTGCTATGCAATTTTTCAATTTACTCACATACATATTGAATGTATGATGTTCCAACTAATGCCTAAGGTTGTTTCAATCTCACGATAGGTCACATGACGATTTTGCAATATAAGTTGGCGCACAGCATCAATGGTTTTCGAAAAAACAAAATATTTCAGAGGACCTTCACGAAATTAAATCTTCAAGTGAACTAGGACCTCGGTTAAAGTCACCATAGCATCGATAAACACTAGTCCTTTATCACCAAAAATTGAATTGAGTTCATCGATGCACTGTTGTTGAGTTAATCCACGTCGAAAGTTGTACGAAAATGTTCACGATTTAATTACATCTTTTGGGCGAGATGAATCTTTAAAGTTACTGTAAACAAAACAAATAGCTAACCTCAAAAATGTCAAGTTTCACGATTCCGAAATATAAAAGGCTACCCTCGTTCAGTCTCAAAAGTAATTTTGGTGATGGCGTTTAATCATTAGAAACCCTCAAATTCATTTTCATATTTTGTAATCAACCCTTCAAAAAATAAAAGCATTTCTACAAATTTTTTTCTCTATGATGATTCAACCCGAAGAAAAAGCCATTTTGTAGTTTTCAGAAAAGTGTGAAAACCAGGGAGAAATATTTCAGCAGAATATCCACAGTTCATGATACTTATGACAGGTAGCCAGCTGAAAGTATGGAACCCTTTTCCTTCGGATGACTGACAGACCATATCACGTTGTAACACCGCTTAACTCCATTGAACAACTCCACGTGTGTTCTATTCAAATCGATCTAGAAAATATTAAATCATTACACCACATCTGGTGTAATTGATTCTCCCCGTTTGAGTCATGAACACTCTCACTCTTGACTGCTTCAATGAATACCTAAACCGTTTTAGATTCAATTACTTTTGCAACATAAATCATCACGAATTCAATACCACACCGCATGGTGTTGTCATCACCAAAAAGACGTAAAATAGATAAACAACTGATTCGTTTCACTGTTCAGAAACGGAAGTGCCTGATTTCATTCGATACGAGTACGTATATGATGCATAATCATTTCATATTGAGTTTGTGTTAAGGAAAGTGAAAATTAGGGAAAGTTAATTGAAGGTATCAGTTTAAGTCGGTGCCATTCAGAATGACGGAGCATGTCGCTATTTATTATTATGAGTGTGCGGATAGTTTTTTGCCATGATATTTCCGGTGAAGATGCGGTACATTTTTTGTTGACATGTATTCAGTGCAGAATGGGAGGAAGTGATTTTCTCAAAATGAGTAGATAGCTTGATGGGAGCATTGGGGGAAAAGATGAATAGGTATAATTTTGTACATAGATTGGTTTGAGTCTTCACCATTTATGATACCAATGTATCATTCAGTATGTTCAATAGGAGCGATATATTTTATACCTCATCAAATAAAAAAAAAAATAAGTGGTTGATATTCTATCAGTACTCAGTTGGCTGATATATGAATATTCATTCATCACATTATTGTGATCTAGAATTTTTCTTCAAATAAATTGTTGAAGAATATTACTGATGAAACATCAAGCAGTGGTTAATACAGGGTGTCCGGGGAATAACTGTACATACTCATACCAGAGATAGAGTTGGACTAGCTGATTACGAATTGACTATAAAAAATTAATTTCTGGATTTCCCTAGAAAGCTACAGGGTGATATTCCAGCTTCATGAAAATACTAGGACCATCATAAAATCCAAACTTATTGAAACTTGAGAGGCTATTGGCTAAGGCCGAGTCGGAAATATATCAATTATTCCATTATTCCAGGGCCGGACTTATTAATATTCATTCAAAGTATTCAGGGTAAAAAAATCACTTTGTATTTCGAATTGCAAATAACTGATTCGCTTTTTAGAAGGATGCTAAATTATGCTTCAATTTGTGATATCGCTCAAAGTTGTCTCATCAACAATTATTTTTTTATGAATATGTTATTTTGGATAAAGTTCGAAAATTTTAATTCATTTTCCTGAACAGGACTTAGTCATTTTATGGAGGTCGAAAATAATTAAAAAAACTTTCTTAAAACAGTCACTGAAGGTGAGGAAGACTATAATAATTTGTTGACATACTGGGTGGCCACCCTAGACACGGATCTCATTGCGATGGAATTAATGAAGGTAAATTTCGAAAAAAAAAATTGGCGATGTGTATAGGTTATACATAAGCATATTTCAAAATTATTCGTATGTATACCGGGTGTTCGACAACAAAGATATAAGTAGACCAAAGTGACACTTCTCCTAATGTAAAAACCTCTAACTGAATTAGTAAATCGAGTAGTATGAGCAGTGATTTTTCAATTTGTTAGTCTGTTTCTTTAAAGTGTACTTATTCAATATTAAATATTATGAAGTACTCTGAGAAAGAGGAGATATGATTTTCAGTTTGGGAGAATGTTTCGAAATATCTTACTAGATTCAAAGATTCAATCTCAAAAATGCACAGGAATAAAAATTATTTCCAGATAAAACATGAATTCCTATAACATATTCTGTGATAAATTTCAAACATTTTGACAAATGAAATTTAGGATTGTTCGTTGCTTGTGTTTTGATTATTATGAAATAGTGAAATTATCAAAATGGTCAATTTCACAAATAGAGAATATGCTGATATGATGTTCGTGTATGGTAAATGTGAGGGAAATAGTCGAGCTGCTGTGAGAGTATCGTCTGAGATTTCCTACTCGCAGAATTCCCAATCACCAAACATTTTCTGCAGTTTTTAGTTGTATAGCGCAATATGGTAGAGTGCCAGATAGGAAGAAGGATCGCCAAAGGAATCTAGAAAGAGGTGATGAAGTACTCCAATTAATTCAAGCACAACCTTCAACTAGTATAAGGAGAGTAAGTGCACAATTACATTTGCCGAAGCATAAGGTGCACAGAATAATCAAAGAGGAAAATATTTACCCGTACCACATACAACAGGTACAACGATTAGAACCTGGCGATAATGTCTTAAGACTGAATTTTGCACATTGGATTGCAAATCACAGAGTCTCTTTGTACAGAACAATATTCAGTGATGAGGCTCAATCCCCCAGAGATGGTGTGTTTAATACTCATAACTCGCACATTTGGGCCGAAAATAATCCACACAGTATAAGACTGAGAAAATCACAACAAAAATTTTCAGTAAATGTTTGGTGCGCTGTGATAAACAAACATTTGATCTGGCCTCATTTTTTTGACGGTCGCCTCACAAGTGCGATTTATCTAGATTTCTTGCAAAATATTTTACCCGGCATTCTACAAGGAATAAATATTAGAAGAATTCATTTCCAGCATGATGGAGCTGGCCCTCATTTTGGCTTGGAAGTTAGAAATTACCTCGACAATACCTATCCAAATAGGTGCATAGGTCGAGGAGGACCTATTCCATGGCCTCCTCGATCTCCAGATTTCAACCCACTAGACTATTTTGTATGGGGAAAATTGAAGGATATGGTATATTCTGAAGAAATCCAGTCAAGAGAACAGCTGATGAACAGAATTACCAACTATTGCGATATTTTAAGAAATAATTGCGATATGATTCGCAAGGCTGTATCCAATTTGAACATTCGGCAAGAGAAACTTATACAAGCTGATGGTTTACATTTCGAACCACTTCTAAGATAACGTTGAATCAGCAATTCATTCGTTTCTATTTTCATTTTTATAAGGTACTCTTTACTATATTTTAGTTTCTTTCATTTGTTATTGTTTAGTTATGGAATGTGCTTATTAAAGCTCTGATCATTTTTGAAAATTTTCTGTTAATACCTTCGCATTTTTTATTCAAACATGTGATTTTCAGTTCTCTTCATGGTGAAATATTCAATTTATCGAACTTTATCCAAATTCAAAAATTCATAATTAAATAATTGTTGATGTGACAGCTTTGAGCGATACCACAAATTGAAGCATAATTTAGCCTCTTTCTAAAAAGCGAATCAATTAATTTTTTATAGTTAATTCGTAATCAGCTAGTCTAACTCTATCTCTGGTATGAGTATGTACAGTTATTCCCCGGACACCCTGTATAACGGTATATCATACAATTTAAACTCGAACACAATAACTCAGAAAGATAGATGCCTTCATTTGGGTTAATGATTTATAATTACCCACCTGAAATGTATTAGCTATTCATTAAGTTTCAATAATGAATTTGAGGACAAATAAATAAAAGCACTGACGAGAGGCCAGGAGCTATCGTGAGCTTGTTCTAAAACGGCTTTGAAAAATATATAGGGTGTCTGGTGAGGAATGGGACAACGTTAAGGTGGTGTTGAGGGATGTCTCAAGGAGTGAGAAAATGCCAAATTCAAATGACTATAATTCAAGAAATATGAGAGCTAATCCGATGATTTTTCGTATGAACAATGATGTAGTGAGTACGAATCTGCTATATAGAAAAATTCGAAATAAAATCAGATCCGGACTAAGAAATTTTAGTTTATCTGAAATTAAGAAAAAACTTCACCCTATTTGCAGTTTTCAATTTTTTTGACTTCAGATTCTGAGAGAGCAGAAAAAATACTCTCTAACTCAACTTTGTCATTGACCACTGAGTCAATTTTAACCATAGATTCTTGAGATCAAAAGAAACACTTTTTTCCCATACCGTTTTTCCATATTCAGCTGCGTTGAAAAGTTATAAGCATTTTAAGTTTTCAAATTGAGCAAATACCCCTCTGTAGTCCAGTTGAGTTTGAATGAAAATTACCTTCCACAGCATCCACTATTGAATCTGGATTAAACAATTCATATTCAAATAGTGGAAACCTTATATTCCTCCTAATAAATTAAGGTGGGTGGACCATGGAAGGCCACTCTAACGAGTAAACGCTTTTTATTCGTTTATTAACTGGATAAATGAAGAAAACAAATTATCAAATAATAGTTTGTTTTATTGTGTACCATATGTATCACTTTTTTTAACCTAGCTTTAATCAGTATTCATTAAACTTAAGTTTTGTTAAGCTCTTCCAAATGGCCTTGCAAGGAACACGGCTCCAAACAAGGCCAATATTATACATCAGTCGTTCAACTTAAAAATAGAGTTGTAACAATTAATATATTCGCGTTTACTAAAACTACATAATAAGCTCTTTCATTTAAGCAAAACATTAAATGCTCAATATATTGTAATCATTTATAAAAACTCAACGAACATTACTTGAATACCATCGTATAACTAAGAATATATTAATGGAAATTATTTAAAAACAGTAGTAATGAGTATTAAATTGACATCAAATAACTTGCCAACGCTTATTATAATGAAGTTAAAAATTTTTTTACCTCAAATGGCCTTCTTATGGGTCCGTTCTTTGTAAGACCAAAATGTTCCTAAGAAGGCCAAACTAAAATTATCAATGACTTCATTCGCATAAAATTTAATCATCTATTCAATTACCGGCTTATTGTTATAAAGTTTTTTTGGCTTAAAATATGATTATAGACAGACTATCTTATACATAACTTATCACATACTTTACCGTTTTTAACATGTAAATATTTTTTATATTCGTTGCTTTTCACGTAAATTAGTTTAGTTTATTTTCAGACATAACCTTTCCATAAAAGAAATTTAAATATATACTGATAATAAAATAATTTTAGAAGAAATGTCTATTCAATATGAGTTAAAAAGTTTAATAAGCCTTATAAGTGAAAATATTATGAAAACAAAACATTGTTATAACAGTGATGGTACGTATTTATATTAGGTGTACAAATAAGTTTCCGCGGTTTTTTATAAAAATTAGGAATTTATTGTAAAGGAAAAGTATATTACGTTTTATTCAAAATATTTTCCATCATTTGCCACTACTTTTCCCCATCTTTCTGGCAACATTCGGATACCCCGTCGAAAAAACTCTTCATCTTTTGACGCTATCCACAAATCTACCCAATTTTTGGTGTCTTCATATGATGTGAAGCGCAACTCAGACAGACCATGTGCCATCGACCGGAACAGATGATAATCAGAAGGGGCTAAGTCTGGTGAATACGGCGGGTGGGGTAAAACTTCCCAGTTGAGTGTTTCCAAGTATGTTTTTACCGGCGCCGCAACATGTGGACGAGCATTATCGTGTAAAAGAATAATTTTGTCGTGTCTGGAGTAGTAATGGGCGCGTTTTTCCTTAAGTGCCCGACTCAATCTCATCAATTGTGTTCGGTAGAGAGCTCCAGTAATGGTTTCGCTTGGTTTCAGCAATTCATAAAACACGACACCAGGCTGATCCCACCAAATACACAGCATGAGTTTTTTCCATGAATATTCGGCTTAGCTGTCGATGTTGATGGTTCGCCGGGCTTAACCCATGACTTTCTCTTCTTTGGATTATCGTAGTGAATCCATTTTTCGTCACCAGTGACTATACGATGCAAAAACTCTTTTTTTATTCCTGGCAAGCAGCATTTCACTCATGCATAATCGGCGTTCAACGTCTCTCGGCTTTAGTTCATATGGAACCCAATTTCCTTGTTTTTGAATCATTCCTAACGATTTTAAACGATGTGAAATTGCTTGTTGAGTCACTTGTAGAGTAAGTGCAAGTTCTTTTTGCGTTTGGGACGAATCTTCCTCCAATAGTGCTTCTAATTCCATGTCTTCGTACACTTTCGGCCTTCCACTGCGTTCTTTGTCTTTAACGTCAAACTCACCGTTCTTAAACATTTGAAACCATTCCAGACAACTTCTCTCACTCAAAGCAGCTTCACCATATGCTTCTAGAAGCAATCGATGCGCCTCAGCTGCAGATTTTTTCACATTAAAGAAGTAAATCAAAAGTTCCCGCAAATGATGCTTATTCGGAATAAAACTTGACATTTTTGCACGAAAAGAATTACGTGATGCTGATACGGAATCACTAGTACTTTAAGGTTATGGTGTTGCCAGATGACTAAACTTGGGATATTACGTTTTACATTTGACAATTTCTCCATAACCTTCTGGTGGGGCCATCTTTTGACAAACCGCGGAAACTTATTTGTACACCTAATAACTAAAAAGTAACTGTTCATATGTTCATGGTTTGTACATGTTCTTTGTGATGCCCATGTACCCTAACAAGGCCAACCGTCAAATTTTTGATTGGCCTTATAAGGAACCATCGGCTTTCCTGGGAACACTGCCAATATTTTAACTTAAATCGTGGCAAAACAATTTTTTTTTCTTTAGTACCATAAACATATCCTTATACGACAATTCACAGTAAAAAAATATGAAATAATAATAGGTTATCTAACTAAAAACTTACGTTTGCTATGCGCGCGAATAACAATTGTAACGTCGATGACCGAAGTCTACGAAGCTTGAGATTGCACCGCCACAATAGCGGCGCGAGCGACTCGCCGCCGCATCTGTGGACTGGAGTTTGATGGATCTTAGTGTATAGCCGAAGGAATATGTGTTTACATGTCAATAACTACGACTTGTTGATAGTTGGCCTTCAAAGGAGCGTGGCCTTCCATGGTCCACCCACCTTATTCTCTTTCATGTTTCATCAGATGATTATATAAATTTAATTCTCTTCAACTTCAAATATCTCATGGTGCGATTTAGGCAGAAAAATGACGAAAGATTTTATCTGCAAAAAGATGAAAATGATTCCAGGAAGTTCAAGATACGGACCTTTTGTTCAAGTGATATTTGTTTTTCATCCAATTTAACCAATCTGTACAGTAGTAGTGAGAAACCCACAAGAAATGGAATAAATCGATTGATGCTTAAATATGCATGACTGTTATCAAAAACCTTCTACAAAAAAATCATTTTATTTGAATATTACGTGTGAAAATGCAATTTTTCATGAAATTGCAACACCCTATATCTTTTGAACGGGGCCAAATATACAAAAATGGAAAATTTGACGTCAAGAATATACGGTTAAAATTAACGCAGTGGTCTTAGTCTCACCCTGTATATGTATAGTTCAGTAAATTTTTCAAACCACAAAATTTATTCGAATAAATTCAAAGACTCCATCATGAAAGTTTGTCACCAAATGAAAGTCGACCGTTACAGTTTTGTTCATGCACAATTGCAATGGTCGACTTTCATTGGGTGAAAAATTTCATCAGATACCTACCATCGTCTCAAAGTAAATGAGCCATGACAAAGTGCACATAGTGAATACCTCTTTGAACTAATTAATTTTTAAATAAAGAATTTTGTTCGTGATATTTTCTGATTCAAAGATACAAAACCTTGCCGAAAAGTACATGACCCACTTTCTCAATTCAAAAATTCAGAGGGTTGATGGGCATGGCAATTATGATGAATAAAGATTTGGTAAAAGTGAAACAAAAATTTACCTGTTTCAGGATTTTGTTGCCAAATTTTTTTTTCTGTGAAAACGAATTTGTTCCATAGTTTTGACGTGTACTGTATAAGCAAACGATGTGTTATCATTCAATGAAATAAATCCCGTTCATTATGATGAAAACCTAATGCTATTTTTTTTCAGCCATAGCAAGCATATGGGCCAGTTCAGATTTGGAATTATTAGATGAAGTGCATGATGCGGAGATTTATCAGGCAGTTTTCTCGTCAGTGAGTGAATGGCAGAGGAAGAGAGAACTCAAAAATTACATGGCAGGTAAGATTCATTACCGACTCGGAAAGTTTCTAAGGTTAAACTCCGACTCTGTAGTTATTCTATTGAAAATTCGAAGACCGAAGTTACCTCATTATCATATTATTGAAAACAGAAAAGAAGCATAGGATGAGTTGATCCCTATAAGGGAAATTTGACCCTGTTTTGGGTTAATGGAATCATTGGTTAACGATCTGGACGATGCTCTTTCATTTTACGTGCAAGTTTCTATAGAGTTCATTGAAAAGGATTGATAAACATAAAAGTTCATTTTACCAAATGTATTTTTTTCTGTGACGAGAAAAAATATGACATTTCATCTCTGTTGACAGCTAACAAAATATAACTTTTCACGAAATTACTTTTTTCCCGAATATAAATACATATAGATAATGGAAGATATTTGATTTTAGAATATTTTATTGAATATAAGTTACATTTCCTTTATATCGAAAGTACAATTATTAAATGTGCATTGCGTGAATGACATGTTCCTTGCACTACTCGGTACAACAGACGAATTTTCTTGTGTTGAAATAATATTCTCTGACATGGACACAACTGCTGTTGATGTACCTGGTCGCAAATCGGGTGTTATTTCAGAACTGCCATACGTTCTGAACAGTTTATTAGCAATTTCTGTTCTGTGTGCCACCGATTCATCAACATACCCTTCAGCGACCGTTGATGACTTCCAGCCGCCATGTTTCTTTAGTGTCATCAAGTCTCCCCCAGATTCAACTAAAAGTGTAGCAAATGATCTTCGAAATGAATGACCTGTATATGCTATGTATATGTTTTTGTATTTGGAAGTTATATGATCAATGATTCATTATTTCCTAATAATCCGAAAATAGTAGCAACTTTAACCATCAAGTATATCTCATCTGGTGCCTCGTCTATAAACCTGACCACTTGTTCGTGTGTACGAATCTTTGATTTTTTTTTTTGGGGCGATGTCCTTCACTTTTACGTTTTAAATATGCCTTTACCTTGTGATATTTACTAACATCAACACCATTTTCAACAAGGGCGCTTGACTTGATTATTGAAAATTCACTGCACAAAGTCGATCAGTTCCAAATTTTTTGTCTGCTAGGAAAACATGTTGACTGAAGTTTCCTTCAACATTTTTCAGATTACACTAGGCCACGAAATTGTTATATGCAATATCGTTCTACTCAGTTGATTTATTAGGTAGGAGTTCCAAAGTTACTCTTCTTGCAGAGTCTTCAGATTCCACAGGAAACATCAAATCAACACTAATGACAAACATACAGGGTGGCCGTTTGAAAACGAAACAGATGAGAATACAGACGAAATAAATTTTTCCGATAGAAATGCTCGGACAGGTCGATTTCTGTTTCGAGGGGGACAACTTAAGATGTAGGTTACGGACGCATAGCGCTTTTTTTATACTGATTTCAGCACAGTAATTGTTTTTTCATTTTATGCATTAGTTCTCGAAATATTCTTAACTAAGTATTTGAAAATGAAGTGGTGTTTTGATGGCACTTGTAGTATTTTTTTGTGAAAAATCGACATTTTGAGCTTCAAAACAACCATGACTGTGGCTTCCTTCCTCCAATCCAATGACATAGAAATCTTTAATCAAGATGTCGAACAAACAAAGCGTATTGCGAAGGAGCTCAATCTTGCTGAAACTCAATCTAAATTATCTTCGATATAATTTGCAGTATTTCCAATAACATGCGGTAACACTTGATCGATAGAAATCTCCAGAAAGTCCAAATACGTACATATCTCTAATCAGATTACCAGGTAAGAAAATCAAATCATTAATGATGCCACAGAAATATGCCAGTCCCAATTCGTGAAACGATTTCCGACTTAATTATGAAGTGTTTTCTCAGTTGGCTTCAATATGTTTTCATTTTGTTGATTATTGAATTCATATCTTTTTCAAAAAAATGAGAATCGATAATTTTTTATTTATCACGAACAGATCATTGAGGTGGCTTACTGGTTCTTTGACATGTAAATTTAGGCCAGTCCTACATTGGAAGCAGATTTGGTCTGGCCAGCCAACCCGACCCGATTTGATTCTCTTCAGAGAAGTCCAGACCAGATCGAACACTGCCTCCAATGTAGGAGGAAAGTACGTTTTCTTTGTTTTTGTTTCCTCCAGACCCAGCCAGACCCGTCCAAACCCGCCAGACTGTCTGGTCTGGAGAAATTCCGCTTCCAATGTAGGACTGGCCTTAGATCGAGTTTCATCAAGATTGAGCTCCATCGCAATACGCTTTGTTTGTTCGACATCTTGATTAAAGATTTCTATGTCATTGGATTGGAGGAAGGAAGCCACAGTCATGGTTGTTTTGAAACTCAAAATGTCGATTTTTCACAAAAACACTACAAGTGCCATGAAAATACCACTTATTTTCAAATACTTAGTTAAGAATATTTCGAGAACTAATGCATGAAATGAAAAAAAAATTACTGTGCTGAATTCAGTATAAAAATACCTTTCAAATAAGGTATCACTCACCCCATCTTCTCTATTCAAAATTTGGGGTGAGGGTTGTAGTAGCAAGGGTTGAAGCGTAACCTACATCTTAAGTTGTCCCCCTCGAAACAGAAATCGACCTGTCCGAGCATTTCTATCGGAAAAATTTATTTCGTCTGTGATCTCGTCTGTTTCGTTTTCAAATGGCCACCCTGTATTGAGCAGTCAATAACTAGACAACAATTGGACGAGAAGGAAATTTGAATTACAGCGTCTTTTTCATTAGCAAAGAACCATTTATTAGTCGATAACCATAGCGTTGGCAAAGCCATTTACAACAACTATGTGATTATTTGAATATTAAAATCTTAGAACACAGATTGAGTTCAAATTGCATTCTGAAGTTCAGTGTCATTCCAATTTTGCCTATTTTTTTTATCAAATAGGGCAGTTATATAAAACACATTGTATGATATTCGTGTTAATAATGAATTTTATTTGGATCGTTGAATTGTTCCATTCGCTCTGCTCATTTCACAATCTTTTTCACTCACAAAATCAAATGTCAATTTCAACACATACAGGCTGTGTCTTTGACCACTGCGTTAATTTTAACTATAGGTTCTTAGAATCAAAAGAAACACATAGGTTCCGACCGCATACTGGAAGAGCTTCCAATGAGTTCTATGCATTCCTGAATGATATCGATTTCAACATTCATGGAACTACTTATCAGTCGGTGAATGAAATTTTCAAACATTTTCATGATGTTTTCCTTGATGCATATGAGAGGTGTTTGTTTTCCTCTTAAGGCTATGACCGGAGAAAAATTAAGGATGGGTATCAATGTGGGCTGGTACAATGATAGATTGAGAGCTCTAAGGGATAACCTAAATCTTGTATCGGGTTTGTATGACAGATACGAAACTGAGCGTCTAAAACTTCATAAGGGAAGGTTGAAAACGAGGTATAAAATGGAAATAAAAAATGCTAAGATTAAACACAATGATCAAATTATAGCGAAATCTAACAACAAAGTTCGAACTATGTGGGCAATGATCGAACAGATACGCGGAGTTACGAGGGGGCAGTCTGATATTCAGGTTGATGTTGATACATTGAGTGAGTATTTTCACTCTGTTCCTCACAGAATTGCTGGGAGTGTCGATAAAGGTAATATTGACGTTGAGACTTTGTTTTCGAAAAAAAGTTGTCTCAGTTTTTCATTTAGGGAGGTATCTTTTATCGAGGTGAGATATATTGTGAGCTCATTGAAGAGTAGCACTTCTAGAGATTTCTATGATTTGTCTGTTGACTTGATAAAGAGGAATATAAATACAATTATATATACACTGACCAAACTAATCAATGGCTGTATTCGAGAGAATATCTTCCCAGATTGCCTAAAAATAGCCAAAGTAATACCACTTTTCAAGGGGGGGGATAAGTCTGCTCCAGATAATTATAGACCTATTTCTATACTGCCGGTCTTTTCTAAAGTCCTGGAAAAGGTTATATGTGTTCAGAATGTGGAGTATTTTGAGAGAAATCAACTTTTTTCATCCTTGTTGATGACGAGATATTGTTGATGATGGAGCTCGTGTTGAATGATTGTATGGGCTATTACCATCATCTACTGTGGATGTAGATGAGAATCATCGTATAAAATGGGATGAAGCATCAATAATATCCAAAGAAGAAAAACTTGCAAGAAGAAAAATCAAAGAAGCAGCATTTATGAAAATAACACCTGATTCCATAAGTGCTCCATCTATAGATCTGCCAGAAGTTTGGACGCCGATAGTTCGATCCAACTTAAAAAGATCATCATATCACAGATGAGTATATAACATCGTTCATTTTTGGCGCTCTTGTTCACCTCAACAGAATGCTTATCAATTTGCCCAAATGTCTGTGACTTTCGAATTTTTGGGCAAAAGTGGTATCAATCGTTTTGTTTGGACCTACTGATGAATAATCCGTGGTCAAAATCGATTCTGTCCGTCCGTCCGTCCGTTCCGTGAACACGATAACTCTCGAACGGATGAAGATAGAGAGTTGAAACTTTCAGAATAGGTTTGAGGTATAAATATCTCGGCTAAGTTCGTTATTCGGTCAAATCGGCCGAATAGGTTCGGAGTAACAAAAAAAAAATTTTTTTTCAAATGACACTGTTCAAATAAAAATTTTTTTATGGTGGAGTTTTATCAGACGTATACAAAAATACCACTCTCGACTTCGACAAGCTAATAGTTCTGGAGATATGATTTTTCAAAATTTAAATAATTGTCAGCGACATTGAAGGATCTCTATATCTCCATGAAAGTAACTACGTTCGGTTGAGTAACGGTGAGAAACGTCAGAATTATTTTCCATATAGGAGAGTACAGGTTTTTATCAACATTGATTATTATTTGACTTAATCTTAGAGATTTCAACTTTTGTATTTTTATTCAAATAGGTGTTAATGTTACTTTCAAACAATTGAATAATTACTCGTAAGTGGTTTACAAGAGCGCCTAAGCCAACTGACCTCACGTCAGTGCTTTCTAAATTTTTTCTTTCATGACTTCTGTCAATTGACTTTTTGAAAATTGATAATTTTCAAAAGGTTTCTTACTTTTCTCCTTGATAAAGATAGAAGATGTCTATCGAAACGTCGGAAAACATTACATCCACAATAGATGATGGTAATAGCCCAAACAATAATTTTTTCATCCTCACAATTTAGTTTCAGAAAAAAATCGACCACCGATGCTATATTGAGTATATACCAGTTTGTTTTAGAATGTTTTGAGTCAGGAGAGTGTGCCTTGTCGCTGTTTTTAGATTTAATGAATACAGCAAATGGCAATTTAGATTTTGTGGTGAATGTAAGACAAAAATTGTTCAGTGGTTAATTTCATCTATTAGTTTTTAGTGGTGGAACCATAGAGGGAAGAGATTTCCCCATCCTTTTGAAGAAATATTTAATATAGACATAAAATATGGCAACATTGAACAAATCTTGTTATTGAATAATTTCAGCACAGAGTTGGATTTGGGAAAATCAGAAAATTTGGACAAAATTATATCGATTTAATTCCTTTCAACTTCAAATATCTCAAGAATGGTGCAATTTAGGAGGAAAGATGAAGAATGATTTTATATGTAAAAAGACTAATGATTCCAGGAAGTACGAGATACGGACCTTTAGTTCAAGCGATATTTGTTTTTCATGCAATTTAACCAATCTGTAGAGTAGTAGTGAGAAACCCACAAGAAGTGGAATAAACCTATTGATGCCAAAATATGCATGACTGTTATCATAAACCTTCTACAAGAGATCATTTCAATTGATTTTGTCGTTTGAATGAAATTTCAACACCCTATATCTTTTGAACGGGGCCAAATTTGGAAAAATGTTATAGGAAGAAAATGTTTCTTTTGACGTCAAGAATTTATGGTTAAAATTAACGCAGTGGTCAAAGACTCACCCTGTATATGAAAAAGTATATGCTATCCACGCTAATTTTTTTTTTTCATATATAGTAAAGCTTTGTAGGATTGAAGATGCCATTTAGAGTATAGATAAGGTCACATAGTAATTTTTTGTGCATGTAGATTATCGAAATAATAAGAGGAAATCTTAAGTGATAGTGAGAATCATGAGTGAAACAAAATTAGTGACTTCAGAAAGAGTATATAATGAAATGTGTGTAACAGTCTGAAAAAATTGCAAAGCGATGGAATCTTTGAGCAACTGTTTTACTTGATTATGGGAAGAATGTGATGACGTAAACTGCCAAAGGCAGAATTCTTAGCCTGGAACCAATGAGTCTAATGGCAAAAAAAGATTTTTCCCTTTTTTAAGATCACAATTAATTTCACAGGGTCCTTGCTATGTTTCCTTCTGTAATGACAACTGAAATAACCTGAATGAATGATTATCTGCAAATCCAAGGACTATAAATTATGAAAAGTAGGTATGTGAGTAACTTCAAATCCAGGTAAATGGATTTTTCATGCATATTGAGGATTTGTATGATTTAAGAGTTCATTTAATATGTAAGGAAGTTAAATGTAAATAATGAAATATTACCTTCAGTTTTACAGAATATTAGAAGTCATATTTATCCTTGTAGGTTCATTTTTTTAAGAAACCTTAGATAGTATAATAGAGTTAGTTATAATGACCTTCATTTTTACAAATATTGGAGACAATATTAATCCTTATATTTGTAAAAACTTGATGGAGAGACCAAACAGTCATCTATCATTCAATTGAAGTATAATGGGACATTTTAGCGGATAGAAATATATAAAATATGATAGAAACAGCTTAGACTCTTGAGTATAAAAGAAAATCTTATATGATGGTGAGACTTAAATGAGTGAAACAAAATTAGTGTTTATGGAATTTTAGATTAGTCCTTAAAATATCAGAAATTATGGAATACCACTATCTAAGATGTACCACCAATAAAAGTTATTAATTTGGTGAACCCCTTTATTGAAGTATTATGGAAGTTGGCATAGATTACCTAATGATCAGAGGAATATTTATTTCAAAGATCTAACCTAGTCTAAGTTTGATAGATAAAGATATTGAATTGCATATTCAAAATTTAAATTTTCTTGGAATTTGCAGAACCAACAGGAATAAAAGAATTGCAAATATTTGATCAACTACTGTTACTATTTTGCTTGATTGTGGGAAGAACGTAATGAAATAATTGATGAAGACAGAATACTTAGCGTGGATGGATATATCTGATGGTGAAAGAAGGATTTTTTTGTTCTGAAGGCATGATGAATTTTACAGGGTCGTTTCTATGTTTCTTCCTGGAGTGGAAATTGAAATGTACAACCCGAATAAAATATCATCTGCTATATGCAAATCCCTACCTGCGAAATATCCATTTGAATTAGTTTATTGTTTGGTTACGATTACAATCATACATAAAGAAAAGTATGATTACAATACATAAGATTAGAATGTCAACGACAATTGTCATTTCAGAGTAGGAATCGACAGGGTGAAATGAATTTGCTAGGGATTGTAAAACTGATTCTATGCTGGGTAAATTCTTGAATTTCTTAAATACACATCGTAGACTGTTAAACTATAAGAGAATACCTCACCAGGGTTCTTACGAATCGTATGAATTGAAGAATTTTCAAAATATTATACGGAGTATGGATTAAAATTGTAATTGAAAATATGTGACAATGTTCTGTGAACGTCGGACGTGACTGATGATCTGGAAATTTGTGTTTGAGCCGAAGTAAGCTATTTTCAGCATTTAATTTAAAATATTTTTACTTGCGATTGGAAGATATGAATAGCTTTATCCAAAGGTCCGATTCTCGGGAAGACACATATGAAAACGGCTTTTCCTGATCGCGTCAGTGGAAAAAGCCTTTTTCAATTTTACCGGACCATCTTTCGCGAAAAACCGGGAAATCGGTGTTTTAGATAATTTTTTGAAAATGTTAGCGTGGTCGTATAGGCATGTGAAATGCACTTAACGAAAGTCCGTCTCATGAACTTGATGATGATGCTCGCTTCGCTCGCGAGATAGCCTTCCCTTTCTACCTTGAAATATCGCATTTCTGAACCCCTCGCCGACCCAAAGTTTTTTCGATCTCCTTCTGTGAATTACCACAGAAATATTCCTTATTGTTTTTAATATATTGGGACTAAGGCGTTCGATTGTGTACCTCATGGAGTATTATTGGCTAAACTAAGGAGATATGGTTTGTGTGAGAGTAGTTGTAGGTTGCTTCAATCATTTTTGTCTAATCGATTACAAACAGTATTCGTTAATAATAAGTGGTCACAAAAAACCGAAAATACTATTGGAGTACCACAAGGTTCGATATTGGGACCTATTTTGTTTTTAATTTATATAAATGACTTTCCAGATTTTATGAACTTGGTGCATGATGTTTTATTTGCCGACGATACGAATATTTCTGTTTCATGTGATGATGTCGATATGGCGAGTGAACTATTTGCTGGTATGAGGGCAGATGCCTTGAAGTGGTTCTCGGGTAATGGACTCTCTGTCAATGAAGAGAAAACTGAGGAGTTTGTTTTCTCCTTGAAGAGGACAGAAGTGAGAAATGTGAAATTCTTAGGTGTACAACTGGATACAAAACTCACTTGGTGGGCTCATGTAGATTATTTATGTGCAAAGCTGGCAAGGAACATTTTTGTTTTGAGACAATTATCCTCCTCCGTATCAACTGAGGTGCTAAGGTCCGCTTACTTCTCGTTTTGTGAGTCCCATTTAAGTTATGGGATACTTGTATGGGGCCGCTGTAGTGGTTTTGAGAGAATATTCAGACTGCAGAGAAGAGCAGTACGTATTATGGCCAACATAGGCTATCGAGCGGATTGTAGAGATCATTTTAGAAAATTGCATATACTAACACTTCCGTCAATATTGGTGCTTGAGTTGTTAGTGTATGCCCGTGATAGGTCTGGTATGTGGGGTTTTCGTGGTGGGAACCATTCTTATCCTACTAGGAATAGGAGAGATTACTGTGTTCCTTTTTGCAGGTTGACAAGGTCACAGGGTGCACCCGATTATTTGTCGCCTAAATTTTTCAATGTTTTACCGTCACACTTGAGAGGGCTTCCTCTTAATTCTTTTAAAAATAAAATTAAATTGTTCTTAGTGAAACCGGCAATGTATGACATCAATGATTTCCTCAAATGTGATTTTTCAGTGTTTTGGATTTATTCTACTTCAGTTATTCAAGTAGATATTGGCTTGTTGTGTTGATTTGAATAGGATTGTAATTTTGACGAATGTATATACTTTTAGTATGCTTACATGAATAAACTTACTCTTA
This sequence comes from Micraspis discolor, assembly GCA_030674115.1. Lineage (NCBI taxonomy): Eukaryota > Metazoa > Arthropoda > Insecta > Coleoptera > Coccinellidae > Micraspis > Micraspis discolor. The sequence goes on from JARTUT010002175.1 coordinate 14,961,854, forward strand.
CTCTACTCTTGAGATTCTATGAAACAATTTTTTCCCATACCGTTTTTCCATATTCAGCTGCGTTGAAATGTTAAAAGCATTTTAAGTTTTCACTTTGGGCAAATACCCCTCTGTTGTCCAGTTTAGTTGGAATGAAAATTATCTTTCACGGCATCTACCAGTGAATCTGAATTGTTTGAAAATTTTATTTTCCCTCTAAGAAATGATTCACTCACTCATGTTTAATCAGATGATCATATGGATTCAATTCCTTTCAACTTCAAATATCTCAAAAATGGTGCAATTTAGGAAAAAAGATGAGGAATGATTTTATCTGCAAAAAAGACTTAATGATTCTAGGAAGTACAAGATACGGACCTTCAGTTGAAGTGATATTTGTTTTTCATGCAATTTAACCAATCTGTACAATAGTAGTGAGAAACCCACAAGAAATGGAATAAATCTATTGATGCCAAAATATGCATGACTGTTATCAAAAACCTTCTACAAGAGATCATTTCAATTGATATTATCGTTTGAATATTTCAGGTGAAAATGCAATTATTTTATGAAATTTCAACTCCCTATATCTTTTGAACGGGGCCAAATTTGGAAAAATGTTTTAGAAAGAAAATGTTTCTTTTGACTTCAAGAATCTGTGGTTAAAACTAACGCAGTGGTCCAAGATTAACCCGGTATATCATAAATTACTATTCTGATCTTCTTAAGACACGCTAAAAAAATTGAGATATCTTCATGTTCTAGGCGTCTGTAGGTGGCCACTCGGTATATGCATATATTTTCAATTTTAAGGTAAATTGATTAATTTCTGCTAAAAATTTGAAAAGAGCATCAGGTTTGACGTAGTTCTCAGACAGACAGACAGTTAGCAGAGCAACAGAAAGATAAACTAAGGGATGGATATCACGAAAATAGCTTATGTCATAAGAGAAATTGCGATACAAATAAAAACAACAGAGGCAATACTTACGGTGTCCTTTCAAAAGGTGTTATTCAGAATTTTCTTCGGTTCCGGTTCTCTTTTGAATTTTCCAATTACACATACAAAAAAATGTTTCATCTAACCAGCACTACACAAAAATACACACACAAAACACTATAGTCCTTGAATCAAAGAACGCTTTCACGTAATAATTTAGTAAAAACGGAACGACTTGTGGACACAAAAGCTACCTTTAAAATAAAGTATACATTCCTTATCTCTTATTATTTCCCGCATCTGTCAAATATCTGGCTGCTTCTAGGATGTTATATAACATGAAAACATTGATATCGTTGTGATCATGTGATAAGATCGTGCAGCGCTTTAATTTAAGCTTTTTCATTGTTATACAAGGTGTCCAGAAGGGGATCGGGTATATGATTTCGGGCCATATTCGGAACGGGGCGTCTAAAAGAAGCGGGGAGGGGTTCGTGGCGTCCGCCATTTTGTGGAGTTTTAGTCACGATGGAACAGTACTCGAGGACGCATTTTGGTTACTACCGTATTATCGCCAAGTAACGATAGCATTATGAAATGGATCATGATGTTCGAGAATACAGGTGCGACAGTTAAAATTCAAAACTCTGGTCTTCCTCGTTCAGTTTGCGATGAAGAAACAATTGAAGAAGTTGAGGCGTCGGTTCGTCAAAATCCGTCTTTATCCATCCAAGCCTTGAACATCAAAAAATCGTCTTTACATTCGATTTTGAAAAAGACTTACATCTAAAAGCCTATAAAATTCTAGTAGTTCAAGAATTGAAGGATGCGGACTATGCTAGTCGACTGAATTTTGCGAACGGAATGCTGCAGCGATTTAACAACTAACAACATACAGAACATAGCCGAAAGGTCGTGGTTTGGGCCTCTAAACTGCTAAAGGCATAATTGGTGGTCCTTATTTTCATGAAGATCAACGAGGCCGAGCAATTAATGTGAATAGTGACCGTTATTGCGATATGTTGCGAAATTTTTGGGTCCCAGAGTTGCAGGAGCTCACAGATTTCAACTCAAGAACGTGGTTACAGCAAGATGGGGCCTCTTGCCACACCTCAAATGATCCAATGGAAGTTGTTAACGAATTATTCCCTAATAAAGTCATTTCGTGAATGGGTAACATCAACTGGCCTTCCAGAAGCCCCGGCCTTAACCCGCTTGACTATTTTGCATGGGGATACCTTGAAAGTCAGGTTCATCAAAATAATCCGACGAATCTAACCCAGTTGAAGCAAAACATCAGGTCAGAAGTGGCAGCAATATCAATAGCAATGTGACAACGTTGTATCGCCAATCTTCGTTCCCGTTTAGAAGAGTGCCAGCAACGCAACGGTCATCATTTGGATAACATCATTTTTTCCAAATAATTTTCCAATTCATATGTTAGTAATAAACAATAAACTTTTTTATTGCTCACAAATATTTTTTGTTTTATTGACCTCACAAATACCTGATACCCTTTCTGGACACCTTGATAGTCATTTTCAATTTCTAAAATTCAGCATACGAGTTTCCAATAAAAAATTTAGAAAGCACTGACGTGAGGTTAGATTGCTTTGGCGCTCTTGTTGAGCTACTTGCGAGTAAATATTCAAACCATAATAATTCTATAAGCACTCTGATCAGGTGCTTTTCTGAATTTTGACAACGTATATTATTTCAGCCATCGAGATTGAATTCTCACTCTATGATTTCCCGTTATGAAAAATTTTGATTAATATTACGCCAACTGACACTGATTAATGAGCCCGGCATTTGTCAATCGAATATTGATCTGTGATGGCTATCGTTCAAAGAAAATCATCGGGACGTATGTCATTTCTCTTTTCTCTTGATTAAATGAAAAAAATGATCATTTCTTTAGATGGAAAAGGGCTATGGCAATGAAATTTGAGGATAAGTTAGATATCGATCACCTCAATATATTCACGAATTTTTATTGAAATCCGAAAAATATCTTATGAGATAGTGAGGATTGAAAAATTTTTTTTTGGGAATTTTTTAAAAATTTCCTAGAGTGACGATTTCTGCGAAATGTTGCGAGCTGTTTTGTTGCAGCCTCCCTCAACAATATTTCAAGTATCAATTTGATAGGATGGATATTCTAGTAGTTATTGAGGAAACAACATTTCAGATGCTCATAACTACTGAACCATCCGACGGATTTGGCCCAATAACGAACTTGGCCGAGATATTTGGACGATTAACCTATTCTGAAAATATGAAAACTCTAGCTTATTCCTTTTGGATGCTAGAAAGAATACGGCCGGCCGGCCGGACAGACTCAACTTTCGCCACGAATTCTTCATCAGGGAGTCGAACCCAATCGATTGAGACCATTTTCGGCTCGATATTCCAAAATTACAGACATTCGGGCAAAATGATAGGCACTCTGTTCGGGTGAACAAGAGCGCCAAAAAATATTAAAGGTATATTTGGCATTCCCAAAGGTTTGATAGCATTGTAATGCACAGAATCGAATGTTTTTATCTGTTCTTTAGATAAACAAAAATTCAGTTGTTTTAACTTTTAGTTGAAGTAACATTGAAATGTCATTAGGTATTATGAATAGGGATAAAATGATGCTTTTCTCGATACGATATTGATAGTAAAACGTCGATATTTTCTATACAGGGCGAGTCAAAACTATGGGACAAATTCATTTTCTTAGAAGAGAAATATTTGGCAACAAATTTCTGAAACAGGTCAATTTTTGTTTCACTTTTACCAAGATTTTATGCATTTTTGAATGATTTACCCTGCCCCTCAACCCATGTCATTTATGTTATTTGTCAGTAATACAGGGTGAGTCTTTGACCACTGCGTTAATTTTAATCATAGGTTCAAACGACAATATCAACTGAAATGATTTCTTGTAGATTTTGGATAACAGTCATGCATATTTTGGCATCAATAAATTTATTCCATTTATTGTGGGTTTCTCACTACTACTGGACAGATTGGTTAAATTGCATGAAAAACAAATATCACTTGGACTAAAGGTTCATATCTTATACTTCCTAGAATCATTAGTCTTTTTCGCAGATTAAATAATTCCTTATCTTTTTTCGTAAATTGCAGTTGAAAGGAATTATAACGATATAATCATCAGATGAAACATGAGTGAGTGAATCATTTCTTAGAGGGAAAATTATGTTTTTAAACAATTCAGATTCAATAGTGGATGCTATGGAAGGTAAATTTCATTCAAACTAAACTGGACTACAGAGGGGTATTTGCCCGATGTGAAAACCCACATTGGTTATAACTTTTTAACGCAGCTGAATATGGAAAAACGGTATGGAAAAAAGTGTTTCTTTTGATTTCAAGAACCTATGTTTAAAATCAATTCAGTTATCAAAGACTCACCCTATATATATGATAATTTTTGTATACGATTATGACACGAGAAATAAATTTGCCATTAGAAAGGACTTTGTGAGACTCAAAAAGTCCCAGCGATTCCCTGACTTCAGTGCCGCCACTCTATACAACAAACTTCCAGTTGGGGTGAGGAGTCTGCCAACTAAAAAATTCAAGAAAAAAGTATTCAACTTTCTGTTATCTAAAATCTTCTATTCAGTAGAAGAGTACACAAGCATGACAGTTTGCGAAACCCACTTTATGTAGATTTAATAATCTATAATACAACTAGATCTCTACCAGTCGGTGCTCTGACACATTTTAATTGTTTAATGCAACTTTGAAGGTTTCTGTTTATAGATATGTTTTAAAAGTTCTAATTCCTAGGATGTCTCACAGTTTTGAATCTGTATACTTGTATGCTGTGTCTATTTCTGTTGTAAGGTTATATTGTGTTATTATATTATATATTATATTGTATTATTATATTATCATGTTATAGTTGGTGATTCCTGATATCTGCTGATTTTGACTCTTGTGAAAGCAATTGTATTTTTAGCAATTCATCAATAAATCTCTCTCTCTCTCTATATCGACTGATGGTAGCGAGACTTACCGATTCGGTAGTCAACATTTTGACAGCGAAATTACTCTTGCAGATTCAAGAGGGCTGATGTTCAAAACGTATGTTACGATGAAATCGGATGTTTCGACTCATCCGGCCCATTCAGCTACTTGGACATGCTTCCATCCAAACCCGAAGAAGTTGGCACTAAATTCCTCCTTTATCCTGGAAGGAGCCGGGGAAGGAGTGGAACCCCACCTGCAGAGGTACCATTCTATAATATTTCTGACGCGTTCGAATGGGCAAAGCAAGGATTCAACAACAGTCTACCGACCAAAGTTTTGATTCATGGTTTTGGGAGTGGTTGCACCCATATTTGGGTTTATGAAATGAGGAGTGCTCTTATGGCTGTGGTAAGTTTTATCCATTTAAAATATACTCAATGTTACTTATTCAAATACCATCGTGCATCAACTGAGACAAGGAAACCAGAAATTTGGAAACCTCACGCAGTATTGACAGAATTATTTTCATCTGATAAATCTGTGCCAAATTTCCAATTAAATTATTATTGAAATATCCGAATTTTCATGCTCAACAGGAAGAAATCAACGTAATCTGCGTAGACTGGGAAAACGGGGCCACCCTACCAAACTACGTGAAAGCCACAGCCAACACCAGACTGGTCGGGAAGCAGCTAGCCAAGCTCCTTCAAGGCCTGGTTAAATACAACGGACTCTCCCTCCGCAATACCCACCTTATCGGCTTCAGCCTGGGGGCCCATGTAGCCGGATTTACAGGATCTGAGATCGGGAATCTGTCCAGGATCACCGGATTAGACCCCGCGGGACCCTTGTTCGAATCACAGGATCCGAGGGCAAGGCTGGACCAGAATGACGCGGAATTCGTGGACGTCATTCATAGTAACGGGGAAAATTTGATCCTTGGAGGCCTGGGTTCGTATCAGCCGATGGGACACGTCGACTTTTATCCTAACGGGGGTAGAATGCAGAAGGGATGCAGCAATTTGTTCGTTGGAGCGGTCAGTGATATCATCTGGTGTAAGTATGGATCATGTTTTATGTCCATTATAAATTTCAGGATAGTTTGCGAATAATCCCGGAGATAAGTAGTCAATTTTTTTTATTCATTTAGTAGCTGACCCGACAAGACGTTGTCTATTGGCTATTGTTGACTATTCAATTCGAATTGATATAGGTTCAATTTTTTTTCTCGTGGACAAGAGTCGTGAATTCTCAAAGGTTATTTACCTTCACTACTCTACTCAAGTTAATTAAAATGTCATCGTCCATCACAAGTTCTTGCAATACATGCAAAGGTCATAGAATGACGAATATTTTATCAAATCAATAACTCGTTTGTTCAGGTTATAAAGAGAAGTTACCCTTTTCCGTATGCATTGTTATGAATAGTCCCATGCACGAAGCTATGAACTGGAAAAATAACGGTAGCGTTTTATATGATTGCGCTTGTTTTTCCTCGACTGAAAACCCCATCTCCTCTCAGCACATTCCAAATTAATGGTCTCCCAAACGTCGTGAAACCATAGAAAAACAATAGGCTGAAGAAGTTGGCAAGAAAGTAATTTCGTTTCGCACGAATGGATAGCTTCTTGTATGATTAATTAATTCTTGGTTTTATGTTACTATGTTTCCATCGTGATACAAATATGCTGCGGTATTATTACCATTCAGTTTATGTTGAATTACGACAGGGTTCAATAAGTCATTATTACACAAGTGGATATAACAAAAATATCGGAGAGCAGGAGCCATAAGATATGCCCATTTCTTGCGAACGACGCGGAATTAATGTAGTCGGATCATTTTCAACACTTTTACTAACAGCAGCCATATTTCCATTTGTTCGTACAGTTTTTGGTCTTCCACTTTTCGGTTTATCAGTAACACAACTAGTTTCTGACGAATATCTCAAGAGTAATCGAAGATTTTTGAAAACATGTCTGAGAATTTTTGAATATATTTTCACCTGAAGCGGCAGCATCAGCTGGAATTTTGAGACAAAACGATAGCTCGCTCCTGCACGAGGAACAAACCCACAACAAACACAATCAGACTAACCAGCCTAACTACAGGGTTATGTTTTGGGTCCCATTCTATTCTTGACATGTGTATCAGATTTCTGCTCAAAGTATGCTGATGATATGGAGCTCTTTTATGAAACAAGCTTGTTTAATAAGTTTAAACTAGTAAGATATAATAAATACTTCTGTGTAATCAAATATCTGTCAATTGAAATGAAATCACCCGCCCAAGACTGGCAACAAAAACGAGAAAAAGCACCGGACCAAGCACCGAACCCTGCGGAACACCACTTGCCACGGGCCTACAAGATGAAAGGGACCCGCCAACCTTCACCGAAAACTCTCGATCGCCCAAAAATGACTCGATCCACCGAAGTAGCCCACCCCTGATTCCGAAATGATCGAGCTTGCTCAGTAACCTCCTTAAAGGAACACGATCAAAAGCCTTTGAAAAATCCAGGTATACAACGTCTACCGGGGAACCAGAATTCAGCTATAAAGTCCACGAATTAAGGCACTGAAGCAAGCACGTGATGACCGACCGTCCCGGAACGAAACCATGCTGATAGTCAGGAATGGTCCCATTGGATATCAAGAAAGGTACCATTTGCGAATAAATTACCTTTTCTGCAATTTTAGCAACAATGGGTGTCAAACTAATAGGACGATAGTTGGAGGCAAGCTGTTTATCACCGCCCCTATAAACAGGGGTTAACCTTGCAGACTTCCATTCCCTCGGGAATCGACCCAATCGTAAGGACGATCGGATTATTTCCGCAATAGGAGCAGCAACCAAATCAGCACATGTCTTGAGCACCATCACCGATATTCCATCAGGCCCAGGGGAGCAGGAAGGATCCAATTTACTAAGAAGCTCCGCCACCTTCACCTCATTCACCTCGACAAAATTCATCGAAGCCCCAGAACGGGCAACACCAACACGCGGCAAGTCACACAGAGGTTCACTAGTAAACGCAGCAGCGAAACTTTCAGAAAGCAGTTCAGCAGATGCACTATCATCGGCGCACTCATCTCCTGACGATCCTCGCAACACGGACACCGACACCCTGGAACTCAATATGGATCGGACATGTTTGTAGAATTTCTTGCGGCTCCCAGAAGTTACCAATTTCATCTCATACTTTCTTCTAGCTTCACTAATAGCAGCAGAAACCATATTTGAGTACTGTCTATGTGTGTCGAAATTCCTCTGAATTTTGTGTCGCAAATAGCGCTGCCATAGACTCTTCTTGGTACGAATCATGCCAAGAATTCTGTGGTCGATCCACGGCTTGGTAAACTCAACCGCTCGAGTAAGTTGTTGATTGTGGAACTGAAGCATACAAAGAATGATGTAAACAGGAGATTTGTAGTTACTGAAGAATATTACCGAAAGTACATAGCCCTTCGTCCAGAAGCAGCAAATGATCGCCGCCTGTTTTATGCATATCACAATGGAAAATGTATCAATCAGGTTGTGGGAAAAAATCAGTTTTATAAGGTATCTGAAACAGTAGCTAATTTTCTTCAACTTGAAAATGCTAACTCATATGCAGGCCATTCATTTCGAAGATCGTCTGCTACAGTTTTAGTTGAATCCGGGGGAGACTTGATGACACAAAAGAAACATGGCGTTGGAAGTCATCAACGATCGCTGAAGGCTATCTTGATGAATCGATGGCACACAGAACAGAAATTGCTAATAAAGTGTTCAGAACGTGTGGCAGTTCTGAAATAACACCAATTTGCGACCAGGTACATCAACAGCAGTTGTGTCCATGTCAGAGAATATTATTTCAACACAAGAAAATTCGTCTGTTGTACCGAATAGTTTAAGGAACATGTCATTCACGCAATGCACATTTAATAAATGTACTTTTGATATGAAGGAAATATAAAATATTCTAGAATCAAATATCTTACGTAGTCTATAAAAAACGTAATTTTGTAAAAAGTTATATTTTGTTAACTGTCAACAGAGATGAAATGTAAATTTTTTCCCGTCACAGAAAAAATTTTGTTTATTTTTATTTGTATGTACTTTTTGCAGATATGTCGTATTCTCGTTCACATGTTTTCTGGAGCACAGCTGTCGTACGACTACAAAAAATACTTGTAGCGAAAAAACTGACTACCTAGCAGACGAAATATTTGCTTTGCGTATAACCTGCTACCTTATGACTCTTACAAGAATTATTAACTCCTCAAGATGGAATTAATTCCGTCGGTATCGCCTTCAAAATCGGTTCTGTACGAATCCTACAGCCAAACTGGCACGATTCTTTCACGTTCTTAATCGACCCGGAATCTAATAAGACGCATCTGTGCGAACTTATATAATCAAAGTTTTTTGTATAATTTTCCAGGTATGAATTTTTATCTCGCTGCATAAACTGAAGTGGGATATTACTTTCAGCATCTGCCGTCGAGGGGAGATCTCTCTGCAACCACAGGAGAGCTTATAAGTTTTTCACGGATTCAGTATCGCCGAGATGCCATTTCCCCGCTTTTCCGTGCGATTCCTACGAGGACTTCCTGGCAGGAAAATGTTTTCCTTGTACGGACGAGAGGTAAACATTGTTTCATTTGGGGGCTGAGAAAAAACGTGGGTCATCAAAATGATGAATGGATCTTATAAAGGGGAAATTTATGAGGATGGACAAAAATGAAGATCGACTTGAAAAACAGTTATAAACCTCAAGGAATCGGTTTATTTTCTGGTTAAGACTTTTATGTTTCATTTTCACAGGAGGAAATCTTATTCAGATAAGACAACTTTTTAATTCGAGTTTGAATAGAGCATAATTTTTCTTTGTATATTTTTTATCGAAGTTTACAATCTACTCTGAAAAGTATCCAGTAAATGATTAATAGACTAATATAAAGTATTTCACGTTGATGGATTCTCAGTTACGATTAGTCCATTAGGTCGCTTGGTCAGGTCCTTTTCAATCTTCGTGAATTGAATGGATCCTCTATCAGTTGGTTGGTTTACCTTGCAACTTCTTATGCTAATTTCATGAGATAAACACTTGTGATAAACAGTACGAGTAGCTACGAAATTAGTGAATGATCCATCCAAATCAAAATTTCTTTACCAATAGCAGTTTTCGAGTCAATGTATAGATCACCTTTTTAAACAATAATTTTATTTATTTCTCATTTGTAAACGTCAGTTTCAAAGGCAATATTAATCAAGAAAGTTCATTCTATCAAGACACCAACTTGTAAATCTGACAGTTAACTTGCAAAATTTTTACAAGTTAGCAGTATTATTTACATTAGAAAATTTTGTTTTATTGTCATATATGTTGAAAATCATGGTAAAATTGTTATTTCCAGTAACGTCGATTTTTGATGATGAAAGAGTTGATATTGATGATTATCAACCTTCTGTTGACTCAGTAACTGCTGAACTCGAGGGGAGCAGAATATTTGTACGCCTCTTACTACCAAATAATTTGCTAGACATTTCGATTTTCTTGTTGTTCAGAAACGCTATTACCTTTTGAAATCTGCAAATGACAACTAAACGTCATATTTTTCAATAATTTTTTTATGGAAAACAAACTTGCGAACAGGGGCATTTTCTTTCATTTCGAAGCAGCTTTTCAGCATAGACAATTTTGCCCATAAAGTATTAGGGCTGAATCTAGCTGATAGTTGATTCAAGTAGCTCAACAAAACATCTTCAGTTACCCCAATCACACTATGTTTGTTTTGCCACTTTTCGAAGTCGACGTATTCTCGTACCTTGAAGGTGATTTTGCAGGTAATAAACTTGAAGCTACACTTCTGGCTGCCTCAATAATTTCTTTTAGTACATTCATTTTTGCTTTCGCCAAAACGAATGTAAAGAAAAATAAACAGACATGTTCATGGCAACTCTTCCATAGCTTACATTTGCGACAAATTTTTGAGATTTTTTTGGAATTTATCTAACCTTTTCACAAATGAGAAACAAATAGAATATAAAACAATACATGCAAGGTAACGGGTATTACTGGCTCAAGGAGGTAACTGATTCGCCTACGGCTAGTCAGTTATATCCTCCATTCGCCAGCAAAAACACTCTTACCTTGCTAGTAATGTTATATACTATTATTCTCGATATTGTGATGTTATTTTCTTGCGTGACTTAGTTTCAACGTAACACAACCACAAATAATCATCAATCAACTACAAGTAGTAATGTATTTGTTTTATTGAACTTACAAATAACTGATACTCTTTTTGGATACCTTGTATAGTTCTGCTAGCATTGTTAAAATTCCACTTCTCCTACATTTAATTAAATGAATTTTTAACGACGGTGTTAAACTTGATGTTGAACACATTTCAAATTCGATGTAACTCCTTTAGGTATTCTCCAACGTCGAGAATACAAATGTATCATGGTTGAACATAAAGGAACGTAATAACAGCTTTGATTCGCAGAAAATGTGGAAATATGGGCTATTACGCAGACAGGTCTAAAGGAAGGGGCCAGCTGTATCTGATAACGAGGGATGAAGAACCCTTCTGCGGTGAGTATCTCTAGGCTCTATATTACAAATATGAGTAAAATATTTATGGATATTATGTAACGCTTTTAGTGGGATTATGGATGACATTTTCATAAGGTGGATTTATATGTATGATGCTTTAGTAGCCATAATTCTCACCTTCATTTTCCAGAATTACCATGATTGATTCTGAGTCGGCAATGATGAATGAAATTACTTAGAATGAGAAAAGTATAGAATGGATTGTAACCTCACAAATCTAGGAAAAAAATTTGTAGTTAGAATTCAAAATATTTCAACGTTATCTTGATTGACTCACAATTCGTAATTTTTTTTCATGTTTGTCAACCTTCAATACATTTCAAACTAATGGTAGGTGTACTCTGCATCATGTGATTATCCACAAATATCATAATCAGACATTTATTTTAGTGTTATATCCTGTGTCTTCATCATTTTCTTCTAAGAATTAGGTTGCATGAATCAAATCTAAAACACCTATCACATTTCTTGTTATGACTCACTAAAGATCAATTCATTCCACAGCTCATCAATACCATGTCAAGCTTGAAACATCTAGTAGTCCTGTGAATCTGGTGAGCTATGGAAAGATTCAAATCACATTGATTGGAGATTCTTTATTGAACGAAACTTTTGTACTTACCAGGTGAGCAGATTTATCTCTTAGAAGCCAGATTTTGTGTATTGGATTCAAAATTCACATTTCCGCGTGCAACCTCTACAGTTTTCTTGTGATTTCCGTGAATATTGATTATTAAAAGTAGTCTATTATTCAGATAGCGTTTGTTCTGCTTCAAATCCTGACGATTTTCAAGATTCATTATTTTCCAGAAAAGAGGATGAAGAAATGGTTCTTGGCCAATCAATTTCAAAAATACTAGTCCCCCATCCAATCCTAGCAGAACCAACAGCCATCCAGGTTCTCTATACGGCCTACAGCGGTTGGTTATCCTCTGGCTTAACGCAGTGGAGGATGGATAAAGTCACCCTCAGTGATAGTTTTGGCAAAATGTAGGTATCTTCATTATCAATTCTTCCATCCTTGTTTTCAATCGTTATTTTTTCAGCTCCTCGGTTTGCAAGAAGAATCTTGTTCTAGATTCTGGAATTCCAGTTACTTTACCACTATATCCAGGTGAATGTAATGTTCCCAAAGAAATTCACTTCGAAAACGACAGTCACAAAGTCCACACATCCAAGAACAATTCGCATGCTCCCGAATCTAACAATTTCATACCAACTCAAGTTATCAAAGCAGGCAATGAGAATGCCAAGATTAGATACCAACCAGACAAATATTCATCCATGTTCAGAGATGCCATCGATTTCTTGCATATCCCCTGGAGTAGAGAGAGAAAACAATAATTTAATCGACAATGAACCAACCGAAACTGGAAGAGCTTTGAATACCAGGGTAGTAAAAATTGGAGATAAAAATGATACTGAAGAAGTTGTGAAAGAAATCGTTGAGCCAATTTTGAAGCCACAATCTACGAAAAACGCAAGGTCGCATAATCCCAACAAGGAAAAGCCTGAGATAACAGAACCAATTTTAAGACCCACAACCTCTAGGACTAGATCGACAAAATCTGACCCAATTTTTAAAAATGATTTCATTTCGAAACTTGCAAGTGATCGTAAAGAAATACAGTATAATTTCTACGATGTTGCTGATGAAATCTCATGGAGTCCTCCACATAATATGATCGTAGATGATAGGAAGAAAAAGAGACAAGAAAACAGTGTTGGCAATTTGGGTTTGAACAATTTCAAACCACCTCATTCAGAAAATCCAATTGAAGCCATAGTCACAACAGTCCAGTTTTTACCCAAAAGATTAGCAAGAATGTTCGAACAAGCTGAGAAATACGCCAGAGAAACAATCCTACCACTTGTCAGTACCTACACCCCCAAATTCCTTTCTGACTTCATAGCTCCAAAACCAAAATCGACAAAACCAAAATACGTACCTTTGAAGTTTGAGGAGGAGATACCAAAGCCATCAGCATCAGTCAGATCATCTATTGTTGCCCATAAAAATGATTCATCGAATTCGAAAAATGAAAAATTTAATCCACCTCCGAGTATGAATACAACTGCTCGAAGTGAAGATATCAAATTGACTACGCCATATACCCATATACAAAAAATCCACAAGAAAGGCGAAAAATTTGAGTTTGTCTTTCCTGATATAGCCTTCGAACCGTCCAACTCGACTGTGGAAAATTTTCGAAAAGCCAGACATGATTCTTCTAGGGCCACAGAAACGCCAAAAGATGTACCTGTTAAAGATGCCAAGAAACCCATGAAATTATCGAATGAAGCAAACGAAGAGGCTATTTATATCGATCTGCCTGTATTCGAGACGACACAAAAAACGAAATATATACCGCTATCATTCGAAAGCTCAAATAACGAAAAGAATTAGATTTATTTATATTTATTTGAAATATTATATTATATATATGAAGAAACTTTGTAAATAACTAGCGACAAGATCATATTGTGAATTTTCACAGAAAAACAGTTGTGTGTATAATAAACGTTGACTTGGTGTAGCTTGATTAAGAGTCAGTGACACCGCAATGATCCAAAAACCTTTCCAGATCCTCTAAACGCTGGACTTCTTGTTGAATATGTTTGAAGTGACCCCAACGTAACTCCTTCAATTGCTTGATGTAAGAGGGTTCATCTTCTAGAATGATTGAAATTTTGTAAATCAAAAGTAGTAATTAATGATTTCCAAACTTCTTCTGTAAACTCAATCAAATCTTTTTCATGGAAAATCATATTGCAATTGATATCTTTTTTCCAGCGGGTTCTTTTTCTTTGAAAACCCTCTACATTGAAGTCCAATTCACGAAAATATCTGCTGCTAAATTTGATCTTCGAAGCAATAATCATTTTGACAAATTATTTATTGATGATATTTTTGATACATTGATCAACATAGATGATCGTAATTTAGGCTTGTTTATGAAATCAAAATGTTTGCTTATTAAACTCATTTATATATGCGAAACTTGTAGTTTCTCAAAAATAGATGGCACAAAGCTGAAATTCAAGGATGTTCTGAACGTCAATATCCTCGATATCCGTTCAGAATTTTGTACTTGTATTCTTTTCTGATGTGTTAGGAGATATCAAGTAATAAGAAAAATAGCTTTTGGATCATCTTTCAAAATTTCTAGCGTAACAATCATCAAGAAATTGACACATGATGAAAATTAAAAAGTTCTCCAAATATCGTCAGTCTTTTTACAAACTTTTTTGTTTGCCTTGGAAACGACAGAAGATGTTTGTCGAAACATTGGTAGCAAGCATAATGAGAGATGGTGGTTATTGCCGAAATAATTTTTCTATACGAGTTCCATCCTCAAAAATTTTTCGTTAACATGAATTAATGTGTACACCGTTCAGTGTTCTTGGATCTGTATATGAGGTCTGTAAATTAAGTAATGACACTGATTTATTTTTTTAATTTTTAATACAAAAATAATTACAATTCAATATTGTCACCTTCAAAATAACTTCCTTCTGAGGCCACACACCGCTGGAGACGGTTCTTCCACTCCTTATAGTAGTGCTAGAACTCCGATACTGAAATAACCTTCAGCCGGTCGGTTATAGCCCTTTGAATTTTTTCGACTGTCCCAAACCGATTTCCCTTGAGGTAGTTTTTCAACTTTGGGAAGGAATAAAAGTAACAAGGACTCAAGTCGGGCGAATACGGAATGTTTTTACTGGTTTTTTGGAACCAATTTTGCATCATCCCCAATTCATTTTTCAAAATTTGATGAACGGGGGTGTGAGTCAAATTCAACTCTTTCCCTATCATTCTGACTGTCAACTGGCGATCTAAACGCACACGATCCCGGATTCTCTCGACATTTTCATCGGTTCTTGAAGATGAAGGCCTTCCGCTTCGTGGTTCATCTTCAATCGACTCTCTTCTTTCTGAAAATGCCCTAAACTACCGAAAATCCTGGGCCATAAACATTATTATTATTATTATTATTTTTAGAATACAATAGAAAAACTGTTTCACAAAACCAATCGCTAAGACAACCAAATGACTCGGGCGAGATCAAACTCGTACTGACGATGGACCACATGTTCCTCTACCGTCCCACTAAGCCAGATCAAATGCAACGTTGCGAGTCCCATTACTTAATTTACAGACCCCGTAGATATTAGCTTCGACTTCAGTTTCGCAGCTTTTTTCTTGGATATCAGGAGAAACGTCTTTGAACTTACCTTTCAAGAAAGAAGATCCAGATCCGCATTCACAAGGTACTGTCTTCCTATTCATTTCAATTTTTCGAACAGCTTTAATTGGGCTCAAATCCTGAAACTGAGAGAATAATTCGATTAGATGTTGATGTTGTCCAAACAAAATAGATATGGGAAAATGGATAGAAAAATGGTAGAGCGTGTTGTTCTCATTCATAAAATGTTTTCACATGTTTTTCACACTTTTCTGAGTTTAAAATGGTTTTTTTATCCACTCTGTAGAAGTGACAATTAATTTTCAAGAACAGTAGGGCAGATCAAACTTTTATGCAAGGTCATTTCAAATTTCAAACTGATATATCAAATACTGTGTGATATATAGTTATTTTCGTAACTTTCAAATTTAATCTAAAATGTCTGAAGTTAACTTCAATTGAGAAAGTGAAAATAAATTTAATTTTTCATTGAGAATCATGAAGAAATAGAGATACAGGGTATCCAATTCGAAATAACAAAACTGTTACCAAATTTGCATACATCGGGCAACACTAGAAATATAATATACTTTTCATTACTTTATATTGGTCTTGAAAGTTAAAGAGCTGTATTGGCTCATAGGCAGGAAATCTAAATTGTCGATGGAAAACAAACTTCTCATATACAAAGCAGTCATAAAGCCTATTTGGACATATAGTATTGAACTGTGGGGATGTACTTCTAAGTCCAACGTATCTATAGTACAGAGAAGCCAATCGAAAATACTAAGAATGATAGCAAATGCACCATGGTATGTGACCAATCAAACATTGCACGAAGATCTAAAAATACCTTATGTTATGGACGTCATAAAGGAAAAGAGCCAGAAACACCACAACAAACTACACGGACACATAAACGACCTTCTACAGCCATTGCTAGAACCACACACCACCCGAAGACTAAAAAGGAATTGGCCAGCAGACCTTAAGTAGGACAGAAGGGGTCTTTTCATTGGAGAAGACCCTATAAACCCACTTCAGAGCCTCATGCTCTACAGACATCTGATTAGCTTATAGAATTATTTTAATGTATTCTGATTGCTAATGAATAAATGAAATGAAAAAAAAATATATTGGTCTACCAAATGTGAAAGTTTACCTAATAATTTAATAGGCCACTGTCCTCGAGATATACAGGGTCTTTCACGAGGAACCTCACCCATATTTATACGGGAAACTACTGAACGTATTTTCATTAAATTCAGCACTTATAAGTATTTCACGATGCTGATGAAATCTAAAATATTTTCAAGGCATGAGCACCTCAGGTTTTTCCGGAAATGACGTCAACTTCCGTTTTTCAAATTAGAACACCATTTTTTATTGCAGAAATAGATTCTTTAGAAAATTTCAAGTTATTTTGATGTAACATTTTTCAGTTTTGGTTGGAAAATTCTCTCTGAGCGGAAAAATTCGAAAAAAAAATCGAAAATAGAGCTCCGCTGAAACAAGAATAACTTCGAGGTTTTTGGATGGAAAATTTTCATTTTTGGGATTTTTCAAGATGTAAGATTGATGTATCCACTTTAGAAATCGAAATCGCGATTCATGATACAGGGGGTGAAAAAATCGCTTTCAAAGTTAGGGATGACAAAATCGAGAAAAATCAATTTTTTCAAATTAGAACCCCATTTTTTATGGCAGATATTGAATCTACGTTAAAAAATAATGTGAGTGTATGCATCACACCCTTGCCCCAAAGTGGATTTATTCTGAGTTATTCACGAAAAACTCGTCTTGAATTTTAAGCTATTTCTTTTCCCTTCATGCCTAAAAGATGAAATTTTCAGGAACTGGTAATTTTCAACATATTTTTGTTGTATCATAGGAAATATTATTTATTGGTTCTTCTATTTGAATTGTTAGTAGGCACATAATTCATTGGTGATAAATGTAGGAATACTAAATTACTTTCTGTTTTAAAATTCATATGAATTAAGTTTGGATATTTCTTAGCTAGATTTCTTTACCTAGTTTTCCTTCATATTTTATATGTCCACTTGAAGTAGCCTCTGTGTTTATTAATAGAAGACAACCCTTGAAGAAAGAAGTCCCTCAAATATATATCAGCTTATTTTTGTATATACAACGCTTATGCGGAGAGCCAGGGTGTTTTTTACTAGGCATTTTTCCCTAGGCTTTCATGTCAAACGTCGAATTGTATAGCACCCCGAGACTAACCCATGCTAACACTAAATGCTCTATTGTTTGCTAACCAAAAAATTGGAAGACATTTATTTCTCATCACTTATAAGAAATGAGAGTATAGTGTTGCTGTAGGGATCTTGCAATATAAGGCGATAAATGGATTCATGATTGCATTTTCAATTTTGCTTTTTTCAGAATGAATTAAAAGTGATTTCTGATACTACAGAATAGTCGTCGGATTGTTGCGGTCCAGATTCTCGACAAAAACCCTAAAAAAACGCCCTCGGAAATCCTCGAATCCCAATACCAATATTTCTAAACCACCGTATATTCGCTTATCCAACGTTCCCTCGAAACATCGACAAAAAATAGCTCTATCGAAAAAACTCGAATATCATTTCCTCGAATCCTTTTCGTCCTGGAATGGCAGATACACGCGACTCCCTAAACTCGCTCGGAGAATCTGTCTGGAACATGCGATCCACCATACCAAATACACCACCTATGGCTTCGATAAGCCACAGAAAGCCTATCGTTTCATCCAATACTCCCACGCCACCAGCCACGCTCCGTTCGGCGTGCGGAAAAAACGATGAAAATTTAATATTATTTCTCGGCAAGTTTATGAAGCTGTTTGCCTCGCATCTTTACGAGGTGAAAAACATCCCGAGTTTCTTGGTAACATCGCGGTCTTTTGATAAGGCGTGTGAGCTCGGCCCAATGCCTTCCCATCGATTTCACATGTTGAATAATGAATTTTTATACGTTAACCTTTCCGACATCGGGTTTATCAGGCAGAAAGTAGCTTATAAATTATGATGCACGTTTAATATGATTCAGGAAATGGCAAAAAAAACATAAGAAAAGTTTTAAAATATTTATGTTACTTTCGTCTGCTTTTATAAGTATGTTTCGCGAAGAGGCTCGTTTTATCTCTATTTGAATGAAGGAATTGAAATTCACTGAGGCCTCTCTAGATGTTGTCGAGATCTCTGCGAAGTTACACATATTCAGGAGATCAGCTCCTACTTCAGAATATGTGTAGCATCCCTTCAATATAGATTAATTGAGGGCTGCAATGTCGTCTACCAAATCTCGGAAAGCAGCAGGTTTGACGAGATTTATCCTGAATTCATCAAACATTTAGGAAAAAAAGCCTTGTCTTAATTATTGTCTTTCTATAACGATATTCTGAAATCAGGAAACTTTCCTTCTGCATTCCGTAAGGTTAAAGTAACTGGTATTTTGAAACGAGAAAAAAATCCGTGTGATCTTAATAGTTACCGACCAATCAGTGCATTGAGCGTTCATTTGAAGATATTAGAAAGGTTGAATGTTCTTACCCTTCCCTGCATTTCATTCGAAATCGTTCCGAGCTCCTTGCTCAACGCCCTGTCGATTAAATTCACGATGTAACTTTTGGAACGGTGTAGATCCAAGGCGAAGGTGTCATCCAGAATTGCTCCTCTGGATCCACTTCTACTCTCGAAACCAGATGATGCATCTTCGATCGTGTTTTCCGATCTGATTTCAGGAACATCCGTTCCTTCGGCTTTTTTTTCATTCTCGCAACTTTTCTCTTCTCTTGCTCTGCCCAATTTGTCGGTTATGTCCTGAAGATTGAAGGCGACACCTCGTTCCTGGAAAGTTTTGGTAGCTATATTTCTGTTAATGATAGATTAGCAAACAAACTCTTAATATACTGCGTAGATGTTTGATAGCACAGCTTCACCAAAAAAATCTTCATGATCCTTAATTTTCGAATATGCTCATGAAACTACTTAATTGGCTCTAATTTTTATGATATTGGTGATTAAGCCCTTCTGGCTTCCCCGTCTGTTATAAAAAAGTGTCCCATAGTCTTAAGATTATCAGTTTACTTACGGGTTTCGATGGTTGCTTCTTAAGTGATCTCGAGTCCTTGCCCATCGAGAATCTTGCTCGTACAGCGTTCAAAGAAGACTCGCATGTCTCGAGTTGATTAAGTATGCTGTCCAGGGATTTTCTGAACGTTAGGTGGGATTTTTCTGTGTCTTCCTTACCTCCATCGGCACTTTGATCATTTTCATTCACCGTTGTTTTCTCTTGAAGCGATAGCAAGGAACACGGAATCTAAGTGAAGATGCAAAAAGAATAGTTATTAAAATATTTTTTTCCGTCGACCTCCAAATAAAAGTTTTGTTTAACGTTCACATAATCATGCATTAATGACTCATTTTAATGCACGATTTCTTTCTATTTCAATGCATGACTGTCATGAGCAACCGAACATAGCGTATTCAGATGTATTAGGAATAACATCACAACTCGACTGATATTTCATTTTTATGTATCAGGCCAGTGACACTCAGTTTTCAATCACAGAATAGTCTTTATTTAGCGCATTTATCTCTGGTTCCATTGTTATTCCACAGAGAAAAGAAATAATGAAACAAATCCAAACATAATCGATCTGTCAAATTACGAGTAATATAGCTGCTTTCAATCTTAATCTAAATCTAATATCGCCAGTTATTTTAGTTACAATGAGTAACGAAGTCAATATCCCCTTAACTCCCCCGGACGTTGCAGTAATGGCTAAAGCAGCAACTTTGATCCTGCTACCTGAAAAAAGCCGACATTTGTATGACAAAATCTACGCAGAATTCATGTCATGGTGCGAGGAGAATAGGTGGATAGGTCGAGGAGGACCTATTCCATGCCCTCCTCGATCTCCAGATTTCAACCCGCTAGACTATTTTGTATGGGGAAAATTGAAGGATATGGTATATTCTTAAGAAATCCAGTGAAGAGAACAGCTGAGGAACAGAATTACCAACTATTGCCATATTTTGAGAAATAAGGGCGATATGATTCGCAAGGCTGTATCCAATTTGAACATTCGACAAGAGAAATGTATACAAGCTAATGGTTTTCATTTCGAATCACTTCTAAAATAACGTTGAATCAGCAATTCATTCGTTCCTATTTTCATTTTTATTAGGTACTCATTACTGTATTTTAGTTTCTTTCATTTGTTATTGTTTAGTTATGGAATGTGCTAATTAAAGCTCTGAACTTTTTTGAAAATTTTCTACTAATACCTTCGCATTTTATATTCAAACATGTGATTTTCAGTTCTCTTCATGGTGAAAAATTCAATTTATCGAACTTTATCCAAATTCAAAAATTCATAATTAAATAATTGTTGATGTGACAACTTTAAGCGATATCACATATTGAAGCATAATTTAGCTTCTTTCTAAAAAGCGAATCAAGTATTTGTAATTCGAAATACAAAGTGTTTTTTTTTACCCTGAACACTTCAAATGAATATTAATAAGTTCGACCCTGGAATAATGGAATAATTGATATCTTTCGGAGTCGATCTTAGCATGTGCCAATAACCTCCCAAGTTTCAATAATATCCGTCAATAAGTTTGGATTTTATAATGGTCTTAGTATTTCCATGAAGCTGGAATATCACCCTGTAGCTTTCTAGGGAAATCCAGAAATTAATTTTTTATAGTCAATTCGTAATCAGCTAGTCCAACTCTATCTCTGATATGAGTATGTACAGTTATTCCCCGGACACCCTGTATATTCTTGAGACCAATTCACACTCCACACGAAAAGTTTTTCGTCTTACAAGAACTTTAAATGCTCGACACAGCCAGTAGGAATCAATACGTTTTCGAAATTACCATCGTTAATTGCAAAATTTCTCAAATTAAAAGAATCCAATCTGTATACAGGTCACTGTTTTCGGCGTTCTTTTGCTTCTATCCTTTCAGACAGTGGAACAGATTCTGCAGCCATCAAACGGCTTGGAGGATGAAAATCAACATCTGTTGCAGAAGGGTACATGAAAAACTCGATGAACAATAGATTAGAAACTGCTGAAAAAATTTTATGCGATAATTGTTCGGCAATAATTAATACATCAGCTCCCACGAATTCCACACAATCCTTATAGCAAATCGTCAGTAACCATGTAAATGTGGACTATTCAGAATGTCACATCTTGAAAATTTCGTCTATGAATTTTACGAATTGTTCAATTGGAACCATAAATATAAAGTGGGCATCGAGATTTTCATCGTCAAATTTTATATTGTGAGAAATAAAATTTATTTGAATAAATAATTCATTTCTAATTCATAATGAGGTCGACGGAAAAATCTTGTAATCAACTAGTTTATTAATCAAGCGATTAATGGTCTGGAACATTAACACACTCGCTCCGCTGACGTGTTAAAATATCTCGACCATTAATATTATAAACTAGTTGATTAAATAACTATTTGATTCCAAAAATCACTAATTAAAGGGTTAATGATGTACAGGAACGATTTCATCTTGATACAACTATCACAAGAAGGGATAACATCGCCCCTAAGTAGATATTCAAGGGACAGTCTGGTTTGTCCCATTTTTTAACACGTTTACTGTTTCCTTGAGCTTGAAACTCCTAATGATTTTCGAACAAGTCAGTGTGAGGTTTTCGTCATTATTTTTATTTACGATAATCGTCATGTATGCAAGTTTTTCTCTAACTACTCCAGATATTGGCGTTACCCTTCATATGTGCCCGATTGGTACCACTTTCTACCAGCATTTCATGAACTTCGGTGACCTCCCGCTTTAAAGTAAATAAAAAAATCTTCTCGTATTAGATCGCTACGATAATAATAATTGAATTCTTCATCAAGAAGTTTACCCAATCGATTGAGACCATTGTCGACTATATATTCCTAAATAACAGACATTAGGGCAAAACGATATCAAGTTGTAGTTCAGTCAATCTGTACATTTGGTGCGGGTATAATTACCCGCTCGATGAAATTTGGTACACATGTTGAAAATGATGTAACTAAGCTACCTTTGCGATGGCCTCGCTGAAATAGTAGCGGTTTTTTGAAAAACTCAAAAAAAAGTAAAAAAATACATTTTTCTCGAATTGTATGCATCGTACAGAAAATTTTATTGAACAAAAAATGTAGAGGACGTTGCAATCTACATTTTTTGTCATTGGTGCAATGCTGCACGACTAAAAGCGCACAAAGTAGGTGGCGCTAAAGTATCAAAAAGAGTGTTTTTCATGTTTTTCGCCCTGAAAATGTTGTTTTCTTGCAAAAGTTTAAATGTAAAAGTTGTTCCTTACATTATTATCAACAACTTTTATTTCAACATTTTTTTCGTACAACTTACCATTTACATGCTATAGTAATACATAGCGCTGCATATACAGCACTGTTCTGCTAACGGTAGTTTTCTCGGTCCTATTGTGACTTTCTCCGGCGACGTTGGCATAGTTCTAACAAAAGGGCCGGTTTGGTCACATGCCCTATTCATTAAGGACCGTACATTTTTCAGTTGCTATGAGATTTTCGGAGAGTAAAGACAGCATAATTTAGCTCTGTAAAAATGGGCGATCAAGTTCCTATTTGTTTTGTTTGTGAAGAAAGTGTTGTGAAAAGTGCCTGTCAAGTGGGTGCAGAAGCTCGGAAGACATTTATAAAAGCGGCAACAGTTAGAGGTGATACTGAAAAACAAAAATGGTTCGAAAACGACAGCAAACCAATCCCATTTCACATCAATTGCTATCGCAAGTACAGCCATCACGAACGCGCTGCTAAACAAATTGAGAAACAACAAGAAACAGAAAGGCAGGTGTCCATTGCTCAGTTGCCTGCAAAAACTGTTGTGGCGAAGATTGCAGTAACGCGCCAGTTATTGAGGTGGAAGAAGACACTTTTCTTGATGACGATGATTTGGATTTTCCTTCCCAAGTAGTACATTCAGTATCAAGGTCATGTTGGGAGAAAATAAGCAATAGTAAGGCGCAAAAGAGTGATAGACGGTCGGCCGCTAGTTCCTCTTCAGAAAGCGCCAGAAGTGAATCTCCAGAGCAAGAACCACTGAGAAAAAAACTAGGAAGCTCTAACAAAAGATAAATTAGCAATGCGGAACAACCAGTTAGCATAGATTCAAAACTGTCAAACACTTATTATGAAATGAAAACATGTACATAAAAACGATCACCTAGTATATAAAGAACCTCTTCATTGGAAGCATAAATAAGGTGGACTGAGTAGCCTTTTTCTCATGCGACCACTGAAAGAGTTGAAAAATTGTAAGCGATTTAGATTTGTAAGTATTTTTGCAATATTTTGTATGCTTTTTCTATACACCCGTTAATAAATACAAATACAAAACTGAATTAAACGTTTACTTGAAAATTAAAACTCAAATAATGACTTTAATTGAATTGTTGTTTGTTTCCCTAATCCATTTTCAAAACCTCTTCAAAAATCTGTTTAATTGATGACATTTTTAAAAAAATGAAAAACAAAACTGAAAAACATTAAAAATTGTCTTTGTTGATAACATTGAGAGTTCAACAAAATAATTCATAACAGAATGCCACTCAAAAAATCAAATAATGGATAATACTTGTCAAAAACAAATTAAAATTTTATTTATTAAAGTTTAATTGCTAAGAAAAATTAAATTAGTAAAATCTTGATTTAAACGTGCACTACCGATGTGTACTCATACTGCGTACAACAGTATATTTGGATTTTTCATTCTTCTGCAAGCTGCAGCTTCAAAATGGAAAACTGTACAAAAATAATGTTTAAATAAAAGTTGTTGCATTGCACCAATGACAAAAAAATGTAGATCGCAACGTCCTCTACATTTTTTGTTCAATAAAATTTTCTGTACGATGCATACAATTCGAGAAAAATGATTTTTTTACTTTTTTTTGAGTTTTTTTGAGTTTTTCAAAAAACCGCTAACATTTCAGCGAGGCCATCGCAAAGGTAGCTTAGTTACACCATTTTCAACAAGTTTTCCAAATTTCATCGAGCGGGTAATTATACCGTCAAAACGATTCATTTTTCGACAGATTGACTGAACTATTGTTCTACTAGTTTTCTAACTGGAACCAACGTGCAAAAAATGGATATCAAAATAATATCTTAATATAAAACGGCATCCATAATTGATAGACAATGCTAGGAAGTTAAATAGTCCGCGGAAAGTCGACACTGTGGGATAGACTATTATGTTGATTCTGTTGAAAATTTTTCGGAGAATTAGATTTTCTACAAAAGTTACTCATGGAAGTTTCGACTGGTGTGTTTATTCAACAAAATATATCATGGTTATAGTTAGTTTTATTAAAAAGTTCATTCAGATCGAATACAAAACGGACTTCGCCAGAGTGCTTATCTCTCAACCCTCAAAATTTTAGATTTTCTACAAAAGTTACTCAAGGAAGTTTTGACTGGCCTGTTTATTCAACAAGATATTTCATGGTTATAGTTAGTTTTATTAAAAAGTTCATTCAGATCGAATACAAAACGGACTTCGCCAGAGTGCTTATCTCTCAACCCTCAAAATTTTCAATTCTATATTCTAGGAAACATCAGGAGCGAATCTCTCCAGATCCATAATATTTTTTGAACGTTCCTATCCAAACACTCAAAGCGCGAGGTGTCGCTTCCATTGTTATACGTCCTTGTGAATTTCCATCCTCCCAAGCCAGCGTATCCTTCGAATAGATGAAAATTCCCCGGATTATTCACTTTCCCCAAGTTATAACGTGAATGAAGTGACGCAGATGTTTCTCATGAGAAAAGCTATTATCCTTCTTGTATGTAAGTTCCTAATAACTAATTTTCACGTTCAACAATGTAAGGACTGAGTTCAAGGTCTTAACTAGAACCGAAAAGAAAATTTTCCTGCCACAATTTCAAATTCAGCCTTGTATCTTTCGTATTCATAGAGAAAACAATAATTAATTTGTAACTTTCCGATAGGTATCATCCATTTTGAAAAAATCTGACATCGCCAGCTTTTGCAAAAGCTAATTTCACCTTGTAAACGAGAGAACATGAATCAAGAAATGTTATCAAGTGAAATTTTCTGTTCAGATTGGTGAAAAAGCCGAAACTTTCCTTCGCAATAATAAAAATTGAAATTTTTTCATTATCTCGTCAGAAGAACAGAACCTTCGTGGTAACATAATCACCAAGAAAGAAGGATTACAATCAAAAAAGAATCCTGACAAACGCCCTAGTCTCGAACAACCCTTATGAATGTACGGGTTCCTTCTTCGCCACTTAATTGAGAAAAATATATCCCCTATTCTCTCTCCGGGAATAGGACTCCCGACATTTAATCGAATGACGATTTATTATCTTTGTTTCGTGCCATCTACTTGTCATTGGAAAAAGGGTGAAAGGAAGTCGTAAAAGATCGATCCTCAATTTTGTGTTATCGATGAGATTAATTCCTTCTTATGGAAATCATTCAGAGTATTCAAGACTTTAATCAACACTCCGCCCATGTGGAATATTTATTGATTTATTTGTTCATGTTACATCTTATAGTGATAGGAACAAGAGTGTACGCTGCCTCAGATGAAGAAAAATGCAATACATAAACTGTAGTTTCTTCTGCTGCTTATATACAGGGTGAGTCTTTGACCACTGCACTAATTCTAACCACAGATTCTTGACGTCAAAAGAAACATTTTCTTTCTATAACATTTTTCCAAATTTGGCCCCGTTCAAAATGTATAGGGTGTCGAAATTTCCTCAAAAAATTGTATTTTCACCAGTAATATTCAAACGACCATATCAATTGAAGTGACCTCTTGTAGAAGGTTTCTGCTAACAGTATCCATATTTTGGCATCGATAGATTCATTCTATTTCTTGTAGGTTTCTCACTACTACTGTACAGATTGGTTAAATTGCATGAAAAACAAATATCACTAGAAAGAAAGATCCGTATCTTGTACTTCCTAGAATCATTAGTCTTTTTTTGCAGATAAAATCATTCTTCATCGTTTTAAATTTCGATTTGGAAATGCCAAATTAGGCATGATAAACTCTCTCCTCCGCGCCAAGCAAACTCCTATGTAGCAATAAAATAAAATTTTCTGTTCAAACCGTCTGGATTATCTTCTTTAAAAAGTTGACCATCCTTTTGTGATGCTCCAAAGACAGCGCCTTGGCACTAACTTTTCTTTTCTCAGGGTCCACTTACAAAATACGCTTCTTGGCATTTCGTGCATCCCGCGCCGTTTTAAAAGCCACGTCTGTGAATAGATCGAACCTAACGCCCCATTCGGAATAGAATTTTTCCTGCAGCTGTTTGGCAGTATTATTCCACAAGGTTTTTACGACACTTTCCTTGTAGTCTGATCCATCTCTTTTCTTCATATTGAAAGCCCAGTCTAGCATAATATTATTGAGCTCTGACAAACTTGTTTTTTCATTTACAAGGTATTCCCGGGCAGCACAGAATTCTTCAAATTGTTTCCAAATGTAGGATCTTGACTTCACTGTATTAAGTGGCACACTTTTCTTCACACTTTCCTCATTTGAAGTAATATTACAATTCCTTAAACGGTTCATTTTTATCTATTTTATGGTAAAATACGAAAATAAACTGACAGAACTGCCAAATATGCTGTTAAAGTTATCGCTAACAACTGCTTGTTTATCGTAACCATGACGACCCCTACTTCCACCAACGGCCAAAGCGATCCGGACGTATTAATATTCCTATGAAAATTAGGCATTTGATAAAAACAAATTTCTAAAAGTGAAAACACTGTGAGGTTGAGTGTTTTCAGATACAGTTTGTTTCTATTGGTCCGTTTTCAAAAATTGAGTGATTTCATTGGACGATGTAGTATAGTGTTGAATGATCATTCAAACTAACATGGACTACAGAGAGGTATTTGCCCAATGTGAAAACTTAAAATGCTTATAACATTTTAACGCATCTGAATATGGAAAAACGGTATGGGAAAAAAGAGATCTTTTGATCTCAAGAACCCATGGTTAAAATTAACGCAGTGGTCAGAGATTCATCCTGTATAATATATCATTCTAAACGAGTTCCATCTTCCAAAATATCTCTTCATCAATCAAACGTTATTTATATTACAAATTTATGAGATGGGTATTTTAAGAGTTCCTGAGGAAACCAAATTTCGGACGCTCTAAACTGCTTAACTGTTGGACGGATTTGGACCAATAACGAACATAAACGCGATATTCGGACAATTATTACTTTCTAATCGATACTCTAGCTCATCTCCTACGAATGTGAATGACAGACTAAAATTTGACCACGAATTCTTCATCATGAAAGTCAACCGACCTTTTTCGGTTCATTTACGAAATAATAGACACGCGTGCAGAAAGTTTCATCTCAGAATTCCGTGGGAACCTTTCAATTCGAAAGTGTCCGAACAATGAACTTAAAAGAATATAGGCGTGTGTTCACTGGAATGAAAAAAGCTCCCTAGAGACCCTCGAGAAATCGAAATATCCAAAAAGTTGTTTCGCTAAAAATTTCAGATCGTAATCTCATATGGAAAAAGGCCCCTCCAAGGTAATAGAGGTTGAATTCTGTCCCTTTTTTCCGAGGAGCAATCACGTGAGACATAGATAAAAGCTGTTTTTCATTTCTTCCAGAATAAGTGGACCTGCAAACAACGTGACCTTTTCTCCGTTTGAGTGGCTTGCCTTGCTACGTTTATATCTACGGAAAATCATTTCTGAACAAGCCAGCACGATGAAGATTGATTTTACAGGCTGGTCCATTGAAGAAGAATTATCGTTTATGACCGTCAAAAAAATCTGCGACACTAAGCCAACACTTCTGAAAGTGAAACATTCTTTACATGAAAACTTGCTGATTTTCATTGAGACAAGAATGTGTTTGTGTTGTCGAAGGTTTGAGTAGTTGTGAGAATGGTAATTACAGAGGGCTCCTGATCTGAACCCCTAAGAGCAGAATAATCACCAAATCAAAACATAAGCATATAAATAAAAAGAGGGATTTATGGAAGATATTGAAGATAACAAGATATTCGAGAGATGGTTCATTGTATAAAGAAACAGCTGAAATCTGCATGTCAAGAACTGGCCCTGAAGAACTCATCATTATCTATCTAAACACTTAAAATTCAACGACATGCTGGTGTGAAATGATCACAATATGTGCTCTGAACAGAAAAGCAAAACGAGTTGATTGATCAACTTTGCTTGTTAATGTATACTGTTCAGTCCATTGTGAATTCTTTTGTATCAGACTGATGTGAGGGAACTTGATGAACTTCAGACCTATTCTGTTTTAGGTCTATTCAGTAGACAATGACTGATGAAGACAATGGCGTGGTTTCGGACCGCTTTCGTTGAAAGGGTCGAACAGTGCTGAAACATCTTTTTCGAATAGAACATGATATAATGGAAGACGGTTATAGGTCAGATTCTGAAAGGTTTTAAGAGAAATGTTTGTTGAATCTGGAAAAGGATTCCTTGGACACCGTCGTGAATCCTTACTTATACTTGTTGAAGACCAGAAATTTTATGATTGCGTTCATGCAGATAAATTATTTGATCTATATCCACCGTCCATGTTATCTTCTTCCTATCAACGATTCGATGACATCTTACATCGTTTTCAAACTCAATAAGCTTCTGAAAAAACAGAAAATGCTAAGAAAATTTTCAATTTTCATTAATTGTTGAGTAATTCATATAATCTTTTGTTCATTAAATGTATTAGAATTGTTGAATATTATAAAAATCTTAACTAATTATTCAAGCCATGGGCATGAACAAAAAATCGTTTATCTGATGGCATGTCATAATGACAACGTTATGTCACTCAATTTTGATGACATAAGGAAGCTCATTATGGTACTAAGTACCATAATGAAATTCTATAAGGAAAACATGTAATGGTTTCATCAAAAAAGTTTATTCAAAATGCATAACTATGTACAAAACTATTTATTATAAATGGAAAAAAAAACAATTACTACAATTTTTAATATTAATTCCAATGGATTCTACAGTTTTTACATCAGTAGTTGATGATTGTTGGCAAACTTGTAATCCTGTTTGGTTGTTGGCACCAAAAATTGCTTCTGATATTTTTTTCTTTTGCTCTTTCGAATTTTCGATGTAACCTTCAGCGACAGTATTGCTTTTCCATCCGCCATGGCTTTTCACGGTACACAGATTAGCTCCAGAATCAGCCAAAAATGAAGCAGACGATCACCGAAAACAATGTCCGGTATATTCTTCAGGGCGAGGTAAATTCAAGAAAGTGGCAATAACTTTTGGCATTTACCAAGGGCATGTATTCCAACGGGTTGTTTTGTGCATTTTTATTTCTATCTGTGACAAAAAACGTAGATGGTTTGTGTTGCAAGGTCGTATTTTCACATATTGTCTGACAAGTTCTACCATATTCAATCCTGGGATATTTCCCGAAGTTACAAAGAATTCTCGCATTTCCTTTGTTTTTGTATTCGGTAATGTCAGTCTAAAAACGGATCCTTCATCTATTACATTTTCAACAAGCATATTTGTAAATTCCTCTCTTCTGCATGCTCCACTTAGTCCAATTATCATGGCAACTTTATTAAATAAGTATTTATCATCTGATGCTTCCGTTAAAAACTTTGTAACATCTTGTTTAGTAAAAATTTTGGATTTTTTAGCTCTGTAACCTTCTGATTTACGTTTTAGTAATGCAACCAGCTGTAGGTACTTACTAATATCGACGTTTTTTCTTGTTGATAAAATACTTCTTATCATCGAATAACATAAAAATGATTAAAAAGTAGGTAATGAAAAAAAAAAATTTAATTATTAGGATAAATTTTTTGAATTTGATCATATCATCACATCATTTCACGAGGTTGGAGTAACAAGGATGTTGACTTTTATGGCGTAATTGAAATAATTCAACTGGAAAAAAATATACCTGCTGTTTGGTATTGCCTCGAAAAAATTTGTGATAAGTATACATATTATAAAGATGCGCCTCGATAAAGAAGATATTAAGAGGTGAGAAACGTATACAGGGTGAGTCTTTGTACACTGCGTTAATATTAACCATAGGTTCTTGAGATAAAAGGAAACACTTTTTCCCATACCGTTTTTCCATATTCAGCATCCACTATTGAATCTGAATTGCTTAAAAACATTATTTTCCCTCTAAGAATTGATTCACTCACTCATGTTTCATAAGATGATTATATCGATTTAATTCCTTTCAACTTCAAATATCTCAAAAATGGTGTAATTTAGGAAAAAAGATGACGAATAGTACAAGATACGGACCTATAGTTCAAGTGATATTTGTTTTTCATGCAATTTAACCAATCTGTACACTAGTAGTGAGAAACCCACAAGAAATCACCAATTCCACCAATATGGAATATGGAATAACTGGTACCACTTTGTCCTGGCTGCAGTCCAACCTATCAAGAAGATTGCAACAAACTGTAATCACAAAGGAGGGTGTATCAGGAAAGTCCAGAAGAGAGATTGTTAAAACGGGCATTCCGCAGGGTAGCATTCTTGGCCCTATACTGTTTATTATATTCAATAATGATGCACCTTAATCGTCTGGGCTGCTTCCTTACTGATTACGCCGATGACAAGAACATCCTAATTGCAGCTCATAATTTGGAAACTTTGCTCGATCAATCAAAATCTATTTTTAAAGCATTATCAGACTGGATCTCAAATGAAGGGCTAATATTGAATGAAAACAAGACCAACTGTTTAATATTTAAAACAAATAGGACTAGGCTGGAGTATCCAGACAATGTGACACTGGGGAAATCACAAATTGCTGTAGAAACTGAAACTAAACTTTTGGGATTGACTGTGGATTCATTTCTTTCATGGGAAGGCCACATAGATAAAATTTGTAGAAGTTTAAACTCAGTCTGTTATAGTTTAAGAATACTTTCACAGTACCTGAATGAAAGTGGTCTGAGGACAATTTACTTCGCGAACTTTGAGTCAATCATAAGACATAGCTTGTTTATTTATGGCAGTGTTAGGATCATTGAGAGGGTTTTCATAGTTCAAAAGAGAGCATTAAGAACAATGTACAAACTCAGTTCGAGAACATCTTGCACAGGTCTCTTTGAGAGGAATAAAATATTAACTGTTGCTGCATTACATTTTAAAGAATCTATAATGTTTCTCTTCAAGAATACAGAGTATTTTGAAGCAAATTCACCATCTCATCTGTATAATAACAGATATACGGACTACATCTATCCCATTCACAGATTGTTCATTACTGAAAAAGGACCAAAATATTCTTGTATGAAGTATTTAAACAGGCTACCGCAAAGAATAAAACAAATACGTAACCAAAAATGTTCCAAAAAAGAACTACACAAACTGTTACTTGGAATTGAGCCTTATTCAATCGATGAATTTTTATCTGCAAACATAAAGTCAAATTAATTTCATTTAATTTTCTTTTTATTTTGTACTCTAGGACATATATTTCGTTCTGATTATGTATTTATTTAATGTGTAAGATTCTCGAAATAGATATTATTATTATTAAATAGAATAAATCTATCTATGCCAATATCTGCATGACTGTTATCAAAAACCTTCTACAAGAGGTTATTTCAATTGATCTTGTCGTTTGAATATTACAGGTGAAAATGCAATTTTCTTTTGAAATTTCAACACCCTATATCTTTCGAACGGGGTCAAATTTTGAACAATGTTATAGGAAGAAAATGATTCTTTTGACGTCAAGGATTTATGGTTGAAATTAACGCAGTGGACAAAGACTCACCCTGTATATCTAGAACCTTCCCACTGAAACACCCTGTTTAATCTCTGCTGGTTGTAATTGACTTGTTTACTTCTCTACACTCTACTCTCTACAGTATCAATGTATGAACTCACCCTCGGTTTCAGAAACTTTGACATCTCCTTAATTTCCTTTTTCTGATTGTCGCTCAGCTTTTCCGCCTCTTCGACGTCCAGCGTTGCCGCGATTCTTCCTATGCCGTCAAGACCGTCAAGATCAGCATATCCAGTGGCGTCTCCCTCGGAATTCATCTTTTTCACCTCTCCCGCACATTCCACGATCTGAGGATAGCAGGATTGAGCTTGCTGGTAATCCTGATTCGGCTCGGCAGACTCTTCAGATAAAGCATCTTTCGTAGAATCAATGTGACGTTGTAAAAAGACTCTTGGCTCCCTGTCTTGATAATTGGTGGCTGGTTCGGACGTGCAACACATAGTTCTTCTAGGTCTTGGTGTGCCTGGACGAATCGTGGGTCTGCAGAAATTTTAATCGATTTTATTATATCATCCAATCATAGAAAAACGATTAGAATTTGTGACTTTGAATTATTTTCAACCCCTAGTCCTCAATCAAAATGAGAAATTCCAGTTCAAATTTCTCTATGTATTAGATTAGCAACGTTGTGATCCAGAGATAAAACATGGTCCTCTACGTGCCCGGGCACAGCATTTACTTTAACGACTTCTAAATGTGCGATATTTCATCTTGTTTTGCATTAAGGACAAATGAAATTATGTCTCATGTAGAATGGCTGCTTCCTGCACGACCAAAGAGGGAATTGTAGCAAATCAGTATTCAGGAGGAGGATTAAAGATTTATTCTGTTCTTCAGATAATCTGGTGGGGTTGATATCTAGGTTTAGAGCGTCCGTTGATATGTTTTTCTTATTACGAAAGAATACGGGTAAAGCCAGATGTTTCGGTATGTAAATTGATGAATCGAGATGAGCAACGTCATAGTTTGTTTATTTCGAACTTTTCTTTTATGTTCATATGATCTTACATAAGAATGTATAAATGTTAACTCACTTCACAATAATACTAGTGAAAGAATATTTTTTTATTTTAATGTTGGACATCAAAGCTCCTGACCCGACGTCAGTGCTTCCCTATATTTTCTATTAATGAAATCAAGCTCTTCAATTCTTCTTTTTTTAAAAAAAAATTCAATAAGAGTCAAATAATCCAACGAACCTTGGCTGATATGAATCCCTTAATCCTGGTTTCAGTTCTTTCGATGTCGCAATCTTTGATCCTAGAGGTAGAGTGGGGTTACTCATAATTGTAATCCCTTTCTCCCTAGTATATGGTCTTGGTTGGTTTCTACTCCAATCTCCACTACGCGAAACAGCTGATTGTTGCATTTTAAGCAAATCACATCTAGTCGGATTCAATCTGTTTTGGTTCTTCAGATGAGGTGGAGGTCGAGGTTTCAGCTCATAGGCTAACCTTAAAATATTGTTTTATTCATTAATAAAATTATTAGCTAAATAAAGGACTGAAATGCCTTATTTCTCAATCAGGCAATGCAAAGTACCTGATAAAAGATGTAGACTTATTGAATGAGATTGGGATTTCCTAAGATCACCATGGCAGACGTCAACTTTTGCAATGATCGATCGAGGAATCAATAAAAAAATTAAAGATGTTATTCAAGATATTGTTAAGTGAACTTGAATATCGCTGAGGTATATTTAGATATCCTCAATATGGCGACTTGTAGAACAGCAAAAATCAGAAAGACAAAAAAGTTGGCGTGGCAGATCTGCCTATAGGATAAAGCTATTTAATACTGGATCTTCTCATTCAATCATCTCAGCGATAACTTACGTAAACACAGACGTGTTGGCTTTTGACCCCTCGATATTTTTCGAACGGTAAATTTTACAATCTGATTTGTTAGAACCACTTGATTCATTTCAGATGTATTCATATGAAATATTGACATGTATAAAGTCTGGCAAATTTTTATCAGTCATAGTGAAATAGTATATAACAATACTAGGTGAAAGGGTTTTTACTGGCGAAAGGAGGATATAACTGACGAGCCGCAGGCAAGTTAGTTACCTCCTTGAGCCAGTAAAATCCGTTACCTTGCGTGTATTGTTTTATATTTTATATTATTATTGTTTTATATTTCATTTGTAAAAAGGTTAGATAAATTCCAAAACAATCTCAATAATTTGTCACAAATGTCGTAAGCTATGGAAGCGTTGCCATGAACATGTCTGTTTATTTTTCTTTACATTTGTTTTGGTGTAAGCCAAATGTATCAATGTACCAAAAAAAATTATTGAAGCAGCCAGCAGTATAATATTGGAAATCTGGGTATGGTCAATTTGCCTTCTCGTCTAATGTTACGGGTTATTACTGGATCTTCTCATTCAATCATCAGAGCGATATGAGTAAATCCACTATCTTACGCTTTCTGCAAATTGGTAATTAAAGAAGTACTAATTACTCTGAGCGTTTTCTATTCGCATGAAGTCTGCTCCGCTGAGGTGGAGATAGGATTTGGCTAGATGACACCATGGGGTTCCTTATATAGAGTTCTTGAATGTCATAGGATGGTACTGAACGTACCATCGGGAACGCTACAAATCCGTCGCCCTCTGTATAGCTGATGTTATCGTTGAAGGACTCTTCGTCTATATATTCAGGATTCTCGTAGAAGACCTGTTGATGGCTGTAGTATTGAGATGGCGGATACATCACCTTCTGGTAATTCATAGCTAGAAACCAAAGTAAACCAGTTACTACTTCGTAATTATGAAGTACTTCGAATTTAAGGCTGCTGATTGTCACGACACAACGCCCATTTCAAACGGTTAATAAATAAACGTTATGTTGAATCGAACATGGATCGCACTGTGTATATTTATCGATCCAGTGAACTATAGAATTGAGTACCTGTAGGTTCAATATAGTTGATGACAAATTTCTGCTTGTTGCAAATTGGCGGAGGTGCTAGTTTTCATGGAGTTTTTTTCAGAACCGTTATACAGAGTTACATTTATACTTCACATAAATTTGTGATTATATTTTCAATAACATAATAATTATATGAAATTCACAATTTTTATTATTAAACTCAATAGTCTATTTATGCTCGTGAACCTAGTCAAATAAAACCTAAGCAATTTTTTATCCATGATATTGATGAGAAAATGAATGAAATATTATAGTATTGAAATAACGGTTTCTGTTTTAAAAAACCATCTTGAGCTGCTTAATACAAATTGAATAATTCTTGTTCTTAAATCTATAGGATATTCCATAGTTGTGCATTTCTTTTCTCTAGCTGTGTTAAGTGCTGACTGATTTGGTGTTCTTATAGATTTGTAACTTCAATCGATCTTGCAAGTTAAATTTCAGGTCTTTGTGGAATTTGTGAAGAATTTTAAAATTTTCAGTATCCATATGATGTTTTTCTAAATTGATATGGTTATAAACGACATATTGTGTGACTGATTTCAGGTGTTCTTTATATCTTATCTCAAAAAGTTTGCTAACATATACAGTTTTTGTAATCTTTACAACTGACTCAATGAATAGCTGAAGTTTTGGCAGGGTTTGGTGGTGATTATGAGTTATATATTATAATATGTTAACAAGTTTGGGTCGCTATTGGAAATGAAATGTAGAAAAATAATTTTGTATTCATTCTGTTAACGTCCAAAAATTAGGTATATAGATGAATTTATTTGGTTTTTCCGTACTTGTGTGAAAGAGTTAATTGATTTTGTTCTCTTTTACTTCCCATTAGATTGTTCACTAGGTCCATTGGAAAATCATATTAGTTGCAATTTGTTTGATTAAATCAAAATCCAAGTGTACATTATTATTTGACAAAGTTATTGAAAATACTTTGGTCATCTTAAATTTCAGGGCTGAAAGAATTATATGGCGTAAAAATTCGAAGTTTATGAGTCATCGAAACAATCTATCAGCATATGATTTACTTCAGAAGTTTTGATTAAAACTGTGCTAAATCTGGCATTTGCTAGATATAACAAAGTTTGCTTCCTTATAATCAGAAAATGTTTACAGTTTTTTCGAATATCACAAAACAGAACGGGTTTTAGATATTGACTAGGAATACATCAATTTAAAGAAGCCTAGAATCGTTGCTAGGCATTCGAATATTCGACACTATGTATTTGTCACCGTTTTCGTAGATTTTTTGCAACAATATTTGCTGACTTTGGTCTTGTATTGTGCAAGATAGCTGGAAGGCAGCCTGAAAACTATTCAAGGCAAGTGTTTTCAGGGTACTTGGTTTATTTCTAAATTTAAAATTCTGAAAATCTTCTCCTGTTTATGAGTAACCGTAAAACAACATGCTTTCAATCATTTTTATAGAACAACTACAACTGTAAGGAAATATCATCACAGTAATTGTTTGGAAAATCTTCACTTTTTCTTCTAGAAATTTCGACTGGAATGTTCATAGATCCTAGCAAATATCATAAAACTGGTAAACTTCTATGAAAAATAGCACCCTCTCGGAACTCGCCTCAGGGCTTAACCCCTCTCTTCGTGAATTTCCCTAGAGACCGCATAGGAATATTCAACGCATTACGCTATGAGCAGATTATTACCTAGCGTTTGTGTGAAGTAAATACCTAATATATCACAGCAATTTTAGGATTCGGGTTCATTTATGAATATGACGCAATACAAATACCGTTGCAACAGATGAAAACCCTCATCTGGCATTCCTGAATCGGAAAATAATGGTTCAGATACGTGGCATTGTCCTCCGGCTCATTACTAAGGATTCCTGCTACCTGCAAACAGTAAGGCACGACGATATATCAAATACTTCTTTCTCAAACAAGGGTGGGTCCGCATTAGTCATTTGGATAGCAGGAAACATGGAAGAACATGTCGGATTTAATCTCTCGTAATATTCTAGGGAAACACAATACCAGACCAGACACAACAACAAATTCAAAGAATGGTCAGGAAATATACAGGGTGCGGCAAAAGTGAGTTTACAGTTCTGCATATCATGAAAAAAAGCTAAAATAATAATGCGGGTGTCTATAAAAGAACTCCGGAGTTTTAAGACAAAATATTTTAATAAAGTAAAATACATACATGTTTCATACATGATTGGAAAGCTTACATTTTCAAGATTTTTTAACAACTTAGTAAAGTTCAATGTGAGCTTCGTGAGTATCACGGCACACGTCGAAATGGAATTCTACCGCTTCCCATGTCCTGGCGAGCATGTCTTTCGAATTACCTTGTGGATCTTGGTAACCCCAACTCCAGACTGCGTCTTGTTAACGGTTTCTTAGGGCTTAGACTGCATGAAGCTCGGATTCTGTCCACATTCTCTTGAGACACAAGCGGCCTACCCGGCGATTTTTGCTTCAAAACACTTCCTGTTTCCTTGAACGCACGTAACATAGCTACGTCGAAAGTTTCTTTGTACAGTAACAACAGAATTAGTTTCTATGAGCCAAATAACACATTGAGCCTTTTCTTGAGGCGTCGCCATAGCGCGGCAGTCCAGACGACACTGACTGCCAGCCGCAGCCGCTGCGTCATTTCAAGGTCAACCCTCCG